>JAUPFN010000022.1:23480597-24758097 GCA_036924255.1 Apodemia mormo | reverse complement strand
TGGACATATTACATGAATTGATCTAACCCCAAAGTAAGCAAATTATTTGCTTGTGTTATGGGTGTTAGTCAACGATACTAATACATAGAAATACATATATAAATACAGTTACATACATAATAAACACCCAAGCTCAGAAATACAAACATCTATGCTTATCACACAAATGTTTGTCCCTGTCGATTATCGAACCCGAGCCCCCTCGATTCGTAGTTTGGCTCGCTAACCACTTGACTCCGTTAGTCGAGTGGTTAGCGAGCCAGACTACGAATCGTCGCGGCGGTCCCTATAATCTATACATATAATAAAATCGTAGGAAAGTCGAAACTGTACATTGAATATTTTTTTAAAAGACTACTTGGGGCGTGATCTACAATCGATATCGAAGCCAAAAATATAGTTTTTAGAATTTTTGTCTGTCGTCTGTCTGTCTGTCTGTCTGTCTGTCCGTCTGTCTGTCGTCTGTCTGTCGTCTGTCTGTCGTCTGTCTGTCGTCTGTCTGTCGTCTGTCTGTCGTCTGTCTGTCGTCTGTCTGTCGTCTGTCTGTCGTTTGTCTGTCGTCTGTCTGTCGTCTGTCTGTCTGTCTGTCTGTCGTCTGTCTGTCGTCTGTCTGTCTGTCTGTCGTCTGTCTGTCGTCTGTCGTCTGTCTGTCGTCTGTCGTCTGTCTGTCGTCTGTCTGTCTGTCGTCTGTCTGTCGGTCGTCTGCCTGCCTGCCTAACTGCCTGCCTGCCTGCCTGGATGCCTGCCTGCTTGCCTGCCTGCCTGCAGGCAGGCAACAAAAGCTTTTTTCCCTACCTGGAAATCGAACCTGAGCCATAATGATCTGATCTGAATAGGCCAATCCCTAGACCACGAGACAGTCTATATGTAACTCACTGTAACAAAAATATTAATCGAACATTTTCACAAATAATACGGTAAAAATTTCGTTCCAAAAATAACGACGCATGATCGGCTGACAAAGTATGTAATGAATCACAGAAAACGTAATGAATAAATAATCAGATGTCAGCCCTTTATAGGACTGTATTAAATTAATATTAAAGGCCTTTATCGAATTCCTATTATTATTTGAAAAGGATCAAATACAACCAACACATTTCACGTTAAATAATTGATCTAACTTCAACATTTCGAACCAACTAGGTAATTTTATATCAAACTAATAAAATCCTACTTACAAATTATTAATTAGATCCACTCGCTTCGTTGAGCGTAAATTCGTAGACTTTTAAAAAAAAATAAAGACAGTTAGGTAAAAATTATACCTGGTGTATGGGATGGTTAACGAAAATCGGAACCCGTTGGAAATTTAGGTGGGTTATTATTTTTATTTATTTGGCAAATTTTTTACCTTAAATTTGTAACAATTTGATTTATTCTGAAACTTGATAGTGCCTTTTCTAATAAAATAGTAGTATTTTAATGAAATACACAAAATAATCAATTATACGTCAGCAAGCAAAAATTATACGCTACATGCCGCGCAAACGGCTGGTTCGATAGTTCCGCGGGCGTGACGAGTCGTAACAATGTGTTTTTACATTGCGTGGCGTGAAAATAAGAAAAAATAACAAAACGAAGATTTTGCAACAAAAAATAAATACCATCTTTAAAACGTAAAAATGGCATGTTCTTAATTTTTCGGCATACCGTCTCTTATATGCTGTATAGCCTATAATTTGCGTAATCACTAGTCATCAAATTTTAAGGTTGGTCAAGCAGTTTTTGTGTTCTCACTGAAGAATAGACAATCTGTCATTCTACCAGGCAGTTTGAAAAAGGCGAACGTTTGGCTGTATATCTCACTACCATCGTGACTTCTAGATGGAAGAGTTACGCAACGTTTCGCCCGGTTATATAGTACCACCGTCTTACCTACTCCTGTCGCATTAGCATCAATGCTTGTCACTACCTGATTCCGGTTTGGAGGGTAAGGTAGGCGGTAAACTTATGCATATGGCATAAGACCTCGCCACAATATAGCAACGCACCATTAACAACTTTGGTGTCTATAGGCGATGGTTGACTCTTTCCATCAGAATACCCATCTCCTTGTTTGCTATCTTATAAAATTAAAAAAAGAAAAATAATCCTCAATTTCATTTTTGATGTGTGTGTGTGTGTGTGTGTATGTGTGTGTGTGTGTGTGTGGGGGGGGGGGGGTGTGTGTTGAACGGCTTAACCGATTGAAACGTGGTTGATGGAATTCGATTGAGTTTCCTACAAACTTATACTTCCTGAAAATCTGTACAAATTTGGCTCAGTAGATTTAGACAAATTTTGAAAAATCTTAAAAAAAGTTTTCGGAAAAACAATGTTTTCTTGTAACAATTTCCAAATTAATGTACAGTTTAATTACAAAATCTAATCAGCTCTATTCCTTAAAAAAAACTGCGCTTAATGCCGTTAATTGCATTAAAATCGGCTAATGCGTTTGGGATTTATCGTTGATTCTCATCAAAATGTGTGATCATCACTTTTGAAAAATGTGTTTTTTCGACATGACTTCGAAACTTTTTAACTCATCATTTTATGATCACTTAATGATTTAATATTTAAATCATCAATTCTGTTACATTATATGTAATTACTCGATAAATTGCATTATATATTATAATGTAAGAAAATTCGATTAAGAGAGATTAACTGAAGTTGAATATTAGACCACTAAATCTCGTATTTATTGTTGGTTAAAACGATTGTCATATGAGCCAATTATTTTCGTTAATAGGACGAGCCATATACACAATACAAAGGATCGCTGAGATTGCACTGTAGGGATTGTGTATGAGATTGGTGTACAAAATTAATTTGGTAGCCACAGAGTAAACACATTACAGCTTAAATTGCCTTTCATTTGTTATTTTAATCAAGTTTTTTATAGAAGAGGGGGCAAACGACAGGAGGTTCACCTGGTAGTAAGTAATTACTGCTACCCATGAACATCAGCAATATTAGAGGTCTTGTAGTGGCGATGCCGGCAACGGCAACAAGAAAAAAATGATGTGGTGTCGTGGGACACCAGGTAGGAACGAAGTTCCTTCGGCTAAACGGCACTACTCGCTTGTGTATGCGACTGTCGCGCCTGCGCACGTCTCATTTAACGATTTTATTCCACGCACTTTTTTCCACGGATTTTTTCTTACGGTTTTACTATCACATTTGTTTCAGTTCGGTCGCGCAGCAAAATTCCTATCCCCTCCAAGCCTGCCGTAAGGAACTTCGTTCCAAAAGATAAAAGTACATTTTATCTTTTAATGACATACGGACTGTTAGGTAAGTCGACCTAAACCTTGAAGGGGCTATCTGATTCTCACTCCAAATAAATAAAAACATACCCTTATATTTCAACCAAATTATCCAATAAATTCATAATTCATATGCATCAACACGTTAGATAGATAGATAAATAGGTAGTTACGTAAATACTGCCTATTACTGCCTATTTATGTAACTATTTATCTATCTATCGATATGTGTGTTTGTGCGTATTAATTATGAATTAATGCGCATTAACATCTGATTCTCATTCCAAATAAATAATATTTTTTTATCATTATTTATTTGGAATGAGAATCAGATACCTTATAACCCCTTTCAAGGTTTAGGTTGACTTACCTAAAAGGTCGTATACAAATTTCAATGCTTCTCAAATCCTATGCAATCCTGATGATCACTTCACAGCCTTATACTACTCAATTTTATAAACGACTCTCAAGACTGTTCAAGATGTTATTAACGAGTTAGAATTCTAACGCCACTTACTCTCCCACTTATTATCGAAAAGAATTATTCCTTTTGATTTAAATCTGTATATCATATAGATTTAAATCAAAAAGAATTATCTCTATATGGTACCTATATTCCAAGTTGAAATTTCCAACTTAGGGAACAGTCTAAGTTTCATTAACGGACGCCTATCCAATTCCAACAATATTATTCCATATTCCATTCCAAGAACATATATGACCGCCCCGTTGATAGAGTGGTTAGTAAACCCAATTACGAATAGATGGGGCTCGGGTTCGATTCTCGACAGAAACAAATATTTGTGAGATGAGCATAGATGTATGTATTCCTGGGTTTGGGTATATAACATGTATGTAACAGTATTTATATGAGGTCCTTCCAAAACAGGTGAACATATTTTAAAACAGGGTTCAGTACATCTAACCAAAGATATCCAATTTAAAAAAGAACTTGATTAAATTGACTAAAACTTTTTGATTTTTACGAATAAAATAATTCTGTCTCATAAAGCTTAGCGCCTTTCTGCATAAAATAATCCAGTTTTAACGCAAGAGTGAACAGCAAGATAAATAACCACAAAGTGGACTATTTTATGCAGAATGGCGTAAATCGACATGAGACAAAATTATTTTATTCGAAAAAATCTGAAAGTTTTAGCCCCTTGGATCACATTCTTCTTTGACTGTCTTTGATTAGACGTATTAAAATATGTGCAACTATTTTGAAATGATATATATATATATATATATATATATATATATATATATATATATATATATATATATATATATATATATATAAGGCAATAGAAATGCTATCTACTGTTTTTTAATATTGGGACGCGTATCACCGGGTCTCAGCTACCAACACATCTAGACAAACAATAAATACAGTTACGCCTACACATGTCACTGATGCAACAAAAACTAAACTATAAAACCATGGCGTTAGGAATATTTTTTAAAAACTCAAAATTTCAGAAGACGTGGCAGTTTGGACAAATAATGTGTCATACCAATAATGTTTCGCTGCACTTGTGGTGTACGAGTCACATGCGCGGCGACAAGGTCACGCACTTTTACAACTTCTACTGCCTTATTATTTATTTAGATTTCTGTGGCGTAATCTGTTTTTTTTTTTATATCATAAGATAGCAAACAAGCAGATGGGTCTCCTGATGGAAAGAGTTAACCATCGCCTATAGACACCAAAGATGTTAATGGTGCGTTGCTATCTTGTGGTGAGATCTAATGCCACATGCATAAGTTTACCGGCTACCTTACCCTCCAAACCGGAACACGACAGCGACAAGCACTGACGCTATTGCGGCAGGAATAGGTAAGGCGGTGGTACCAGACCCGGGCGAGACAATGCAGAACTCTACCACCTAGTAGCCACGATGGTAGTGACTCGATAGCCAATCGGTCGCCTTTTACGACCTGCCTGGCAGAACGGCAGTTGGCCTATTCTACAAAGGAGGCCGGGACCAACACGGCGGGAATATTATTATTATCTCTTTATTTATTTACATTTCACGACAAACAGACAACCTCTACTTTTTGATATAGTATATTAACCACTAAAGAAATACCTAAATCACTTAAGCACATATAACTAATTGTTCAATTTTCATCCAAGTAACAGCATCGTTAACCCTCACATCTTCCAAATGGCTGTCAATTGAGATAGCCATGTACTTTTTGAGAGCTTTCAATTCCTATTGATGAAAGGAATTATCGGAGCCATTAAATAGACTATCTATTATTGGAGAACAGATTGAATTGGCTGGTAAAAGGCATAAAGTCGTTTTGAAAGGTCATTTTGGTAGGGTGGAGTAATTGATGAGCATTACTTATCACATTAACGAGATTTTATGTCGTTTTATATAAAACTAACCATCGTCTTTGGCCGAAATTCGATCATAGACTAAACATAAATATCCTTTTTAAGAGCCATTTCACAAAATCGCGCAACTGACATTTAGGTATTTACTAATCGATGCGAGAGCTGGATGTTGTCATCCATATAGTGCACCTAGTGCTGGTAAAATGAAAATAGTATAGTATAGTAGTAGTAAAACTTTTAATATTTTAATTATTACTACATGGTACTAATTAAGGCACACGGACGAAGCGGATTTTATAGTATTATCTTTAATTTATTTTTGAAATAAAACATAAATAAATATTATTGAAGTGACTTATTTTTACATAAAAATAGAATATAGTTTTATTCTATGCCAATTTCTATAGGAAAATATCATTATTTGATAACAAAAACGCAGTTAATGTTTCGTTAATTTTTGTTGAAATAGGCATATTTGCTTGATTAATTAGATGTAGTTCTAGATCTTTTAGGAAAAAAGTACAATTGTTGGATGTTTCTGTTAATTCAGTATTTTTTCTAATTAAGTTTGTTAATTTTAGCAGAAGTAATACCGTTTGGAAATATAGCTTCCTTGCGTAATTGTTGAAACTTGATTTCGGAGAATATTTATTATAAGAAACACAATTGATGATTAAAAAATTTGTTTGAAGCAATATTTAAAAGATTAAACTATCTAATAGTACCATTTAATTAAATAAAAGTACCTTATAATATGAAACATTAGGAGTTGGAAAATTTTGATTTCTCGTCAAAAGTTGGTCTAAAGTGTGAACTGCCTCTTAAGTTTAACAACTGACTTTAGCCGTAAAGAAAGTAGTATACACGTGTGTATATTATGTATGTCACGTGAATGTAGTGTATGTAATGTTTATTTTTATTAATTTAATGAATTATAATTCATTTTATTTAAAAATATTAGGTTTCTGCAGTGCTCTGCAATGTAATCTTTAACTGTGCCAAATTTCGAACTCCACCGTTTACGCAATGGTCATAAAAAGGCGTACAAAGATTTTCCTACACCTATTAATCTATTATCTATATCTATACATATAATAAAATCGTAGGAAAGTCAAAACTGTACATTGAAAATTTCTTTAAAGAATACTTGGGGCGTGATCTACAATCGATATAGAAGCCAAAAATATAGTTTTTAGAATTTTTGTCTGTTTGTATGTATGTCCGGGGTAATCACAAAAGTACTGCATGGATTTGCTTCATATTTTGCATGAATATTACTAACAGGTCGGGCCAACATATAGGCTACATATTATCACGCTATCACCTAAGGGGGAGGAGCTATGCGGAGTAAACGAAGTCCGCACAGACGAAGTCGTGGGCAACAGCTAGTATATTAATATGAAAACATACCATGTAGATCAACTAACCTGCGTAGTTTCACCCGTAATTAGAGTAACATGACATCAATCATCTTTTTCGTACAATTTTCTTACAATTAGTATTTTTTTCTTTAATCCTTATTTCAGATGCTTAAAGTCGATTTTTGAAAAAAAAATACAAAAAAAATAGAAATCGGTGTTCAAACGAACCTCGGGATTCGTCTCCATACAAAAATTTATCAAAATCAGTTTAGCGATTTATCCTTGAAAGCGTTACGCACAGAATTTTGCAAGTATATTAGTATGAATTTTGTCATAAAATAGCAAACAAATGATTTTTCTAATGTTAAGAGATGACAATTACCATGGCCAGTGATTTAGAATATAATAGAATATATTTTATTCAAAATAAGTATAACTTATACATTTTTTGAACGTCAATTAAAATAAACTGGAATAACACTTTTAAAACAGATGATATAACTAAACTGACTAAAAGAATGACTGAATCAATAATTAAGTAGAAAACTACAAAATGTCAATCCGTATTTATCCGTGAAAGCATAGCAGACAGCCAAACTTTCACATTTACAATAGCTTTTTAAATTTATCTAAAAGGTAACGAATAAGCAGGTGGCTCTCTTGATAGAAAGATGAGGAGCTCCTGCTCGTTACCCTCTTCTATAAAAAAAGAAAGAGATGACCAACGCTAATCCATACTATCCATACTAATATTATAAATGCGAAAGTAACTCTGTCTGTCTGTCTGTTACGCTTTCACGCCAAACCACTGAACCGATTTGGATAAAATTTGGTAAAAATATAGTTTGAGACCCAAGAAAGGACATAGGATAGTTCTTATCCCGGAAATCCCACGGGAACGGGAACTATGCGGGTTTTTATTTTAGAATTTTTTCCACGCGAACGAAGACGCGGGCACAGCTAGTAGACATTAAAGATGTTTTTTACACTATTTATCGTCGGCACTTGGTGAAACTCCGTTTGTAGTTTTGTTAATACACTTGTACTGTTTCACAAATTACTTTAAAATTTAAATTACTTTAAAACACAAAAAAATTAACTAATTAGTTAAAACACGTACGTTAAGAGTATATTTATAAAAGTCTCATAGCCCTGACGATGCCGTAAAAGGCGAAACCGGTTGGTGATATTAATTAAATTTTAAAGTGATTTGTGAAACAGTACAAGTGTATTAACAAAACTACAATTAAAGATGTACAATGTACATGGCATGTTGTAATTCATGTAGCAGTGTGCCAATGCCATATGGATAAATTTCTCAGCTACCTTACCGTCTGAACCGTAAAACGACAGTAATAAGCACAGACGCTTTTGCGACAGGAATAAGTAAACAAGCAGATGGGTCTCCTGATGGAAAGAGTCAACCATCGCCTATAGACACCAAAGATGTTAATGGTGCGTTGATATCTTGTGGCGAAGTCTAATTCCACATGTGTAAGTTTACCGGCTACCATACCCTCCAAACCAGAACACGACAGCGACAAGCACTGACGCTATTGCGGCAGGAATAGGTAAAGCGGTGGTACCTGACCCGGGCGAGACAATGCAACAAGTTCGCCTTCTACAAACTGCCTGGTAGAATAGCTGGTAGTATCTTCTTTAAAGAAAGGCCGGAATAACATGGGGGTATCGTCTCGCCCGATCGCCCGATGTCTAAAAACTTTCCAGCTCACCACGATTCACCGGCTTGTTGGTTGAGACTCGATGAGATGGTTGGTGATCCCATCACCACATTTTACCGATCTGATAACGATTAGCAACCATTTCTAGAAATAAGCGGTACCGTCGGCTTTATGTGCTTGTCTGAGACACTGGAGTTATAACACACCACCCGTCAGGCTCCTTAATAATACTTTTACCTCGAAAAAAGCTTAATTATGCTTTTGGTTGATCAATGTATTGAACAGAGAACATCCTGAAACGAGCCGGATAGGCTATCAATACGCGGGAATATGAATTAATAATCTGTAAGTTCTGGAATATGGATTAATACACTTTGTGTAAGTTTTTTTTTAAATAAAACGAAATAAATTTAGCACCGTTTAAGCCGAGTTTTTATTATCAACGATCTATAATTCGTTGCAATAACCATTGGCAAACCAATTTAACACGTTCGCTGCATTACAAGATCTATCAGATCTCTTGCAGAATTTTCTATTGTGCCTGGACTAAAATCCTGTTGTTTCACTCCTTGCGGGGGGCTCTAACTTGTAAAGTTCTTTATGTATGAGCAAGACAAATAGACATATTTGTATCCTACTTGAAGGTGAGTTCATAGACATAATAAAAAAATAGGGATGGATTAGTTCCCTAACGCACATTACTGTATTTTTTTTCATTACTTGCGTTAGGAGACATTTTGATACTCATGGAACCGTACGCCTCGTAGACGCAAGAGAGGGTGGGTGGGTGGCGCGGGCGCTGCCTGTCTCATTTTGGTGTTGCTCAAGTATCGATGTGAGGGGTCGCGCGCACGCTTCGAAAGTAACACTCGCGTAAATATATCGTGTTTATATTTTAAATGGTGTTGATTGTTGTTGATGAACCATGAGTTACTTTCAAAGAAAAAAGTGTAAAAAGTCAAATTACAGGTTTCCCTGAAGGAAGATGTGCTGATCATGTTTTCAAACTTGGAAACAAAAAAAGGCGTCGCGTTATGAAAAATTACGACGCACGTTAAACTGCTCTGAAAAAGCAAAAAGGATCATTACAATTTGCGCACAATGCGAAAAATCGATGTGCTTACTATGCTTTAATGACAATTATTTTCCATAATTTATAATAAATAACACCTTCGTAAATAAAACTTTTTCTATCGACCAATGACATTTTATTTTATTCCCATCACTAGTCACTTCACATATTGATCTATCTTTGGTTGCGGTACAAGATACAATTGATATCTAATTTTTGATTTGTATTTGTGGCTTATTCGTATGTCATTAATGCGTGCGCACCTAACAAAATATAGAACAATAGACTATCTTTGACCCAAGAAAATTTTAAGTATGTGTCATTGTTTTTTTGGAAGATATAAATTACTTTCAGAAATGTACTTTTAGGAGACTGATTAGGTCTCTAACGCACCCAGAGATAAATTCGTTCCGAGATCTTCTAGATCTCTAAAGCACCAGCTGAGAGTTCTTTAAAAATGATGTCGCAGGGAACGTGTTAATAATAACGAGGCGTATGACACTATTTCACAAGTTTTTATGACCATTTGGTAATTTGACATTTATAGGAACGGATTTCGGTTACGCTTCGCAGAAAATATTACTTCTCGTAAGAAAAAACAAGTCGTTTTGTTGGCACATAAGACGGCGAACAAGCGGTTAGGTCTCCTGATGGAAAGAGTCAACCATCACCTATAGACAATAGACACCAAAGCTGTTAATGCTGCATTGCTATCTTGTGACGTGGTGGTGATCTAATGCTACATGCAATGCCGGTAAACTTATAACCGGCTATCTTACCCACCAAACCGGAACACGACAGTAACAAGCACTGACGCTATTGCGGTAAGACGGTGGTACCAGACCCGGGCGGGACAATGCAGAACTTTACTACTTAGTAGCCACGACGTTAGTGACTCGCATGGACAATCGGTCGCTTTTTACGACCTGTCTGGCAGAACGGCCGTTGGCCTATTCTTCAAAAGAGTTCGGACCAACGCGGGATTACATTTGTAAAACGATTCGATTTAGTAACGATTATTAACATTTTCTACGAAGCGTAAGGGAATATTTTTCCTACAAATGTCAAATTACTAATTAATATTCGTATCTGATTCCATTGTGTTAATTCAATTAATTTTAAGAGATAGGTGGACAAGTAACTTATGTGAAACTTTCTATTGAATACCTGAAAAAGTTAACAAAATTGACGATACATTGGCGATAAAATAAAAAGTTTCACAGAAGTTACTTTTCCATCATTTCCTTAAGATTAATTTAATTTTACTGCAACTTGTGGAAGTGTTTTCATTTAATTGATTGCCAACGGTTACTGCTACGAATGACGGATCGTTGATTATAGGAACCTAGAAATACCGGGCATAAATCATTAATTCATTTTCCTGATTGAATGTAAACGAATCAGTACATATAAAAATATTTGTACTATGCGATTTTATTAATCGCATGTTGGAAGTTAAGATCATTAGATAAATAAACTTGATCTAATTAATCCGGCATCAATTTCCTCTAAAATGTAAAGGCATTGAAAGGCCAAAACAAACGTAAATGCTATTAAAAGCTTATATTAAAAGCTCCAACGTATGTATTCAATGGATCTCGGATTTGATTGGATTTTCTTACATTTTCTATCCTTATTTTGTATATTTATTCATTCACCATTACCGTTCATTTGAATGACTGTAAAACTTATCCAAAAATATATTTATTGTATTGGTTGGTATGCTTGGTTCCAATATCTATAAAACAAATCGATTTATTAACGAGTAGCAATATTTTTTGCAAAGCGTAAGCTAAACATTATTTCAATAAATGTCAAATTACCAATTAATGTCCAAACAACTTGTCCCGCCCGGGTCTGGTATCATCACCTTACCTATTCCAGCCGCAATCGCGTCAGTGCTTGTCGCTGTCATGTTTCGGTTTGTAGGGTAAAGTAGTCGGTAAACTTATGCATGTGGCATTAGACCTCGCCGCAAGATAGCAACGCACCATTAACATCTTTGGTGTCTATACGCGATGGTTGACTCTTTCCATCAGAAGACCCATTTGCTTGTTTGCTATCTTATGATATAAAAAAAGCGCCCCGTTTTCACCAAATTGCTTACTAATGATAACTGCTAAGAGTGACACATCGTTGATTATTGGAACCGGCAATAAGAGCCATGAATAAATGGTTAATTCATTTTCCTAATTGCAGGTAAATGAATCCGTAAATCGACATTAGATTAATAAACTTGATGTAATTCATCCGGCATCAATTTCATCAAATGTAAAGGCATTGAGAGGTTAAAACAAACGTAAATGCTATTAAAAGCTCAATACTAAAAGCTCCAACGTATTTTGGAGTTGGAGTCAATGGATCTCGGATTTGAATGGATTTTCTTATACATTTCCTATTTGTATTTCGTGCATCCATTCCCCATTACCGTTCATTTGAATGATTGTGAAACTTACCAAAAAATATATGTCTTAAATAAACGATGTCTATTCCATTCTTTTGAAACAATCAGAGCAAACTTGTTATTTTACGGAAATGCGGATAATTTCATTCGATGTTAAAATTGTTCTAAAAGAAAACCACACATGAACGGAAGCCGTAATGAGGTTAATAGGCACTTTGTCGAATCCCCTTTTAGAAGAAGTGAGGGTGGGCCTATTGTTACATGGATTAAGGCATAAGAGTTCATATGTTGTGGTCATGGAAATAACTATCTAAAATATTTTAAGCTACAAAATTTTCGATATTGGTCTAATCAGTGACCATTGTACTAGGCGTGGTTAGCAGCGTCCTATTTTTAGGGTTCCGAAGTCACTAATAATAATATAATACGGAATAGTCCAATAATAAATAATACGAAAGTCAGTCTGTACGTCTGTGCTACGACCGTATTTTCGTTTATTGTCACAAAGCTTCGCGCAATGACCAGACACATGCAGATGTGACCGGCTATTATCGACTATCGTTACAAACATTCGGGCTATGTGTGCGTTAGCGGGCGGCTGGCGGTACGTCAAAGGGTTTTAGCGCGCTAATATATTTGGGACGATACACGCGGGTATGGCCGAAGGGTTACGCTTTCACGGCTAAATCACCGCATTGATTTTAATGAAATTTGATTAAAATTAAGCTAACTTTTTTCAAAATTCAATAACTAATAGTCTAAGAGCCCGTAGGAGATCGACCATAGAATACGGCAAAACTTTTTTGTGGATCAACCTTCACTTCTCTGATAACAAGATGAGACCTATTTTTTTATGAAATATTTTTGATTTACTTGACGGCTGTGACAGCTTACCTATCGAAAAGTGTTCATTTTTTTAATTAAAAGTATCTTCACGCCCTTATTCCCGAATTAATGAGCAGAGGTACAACGAGTGCACCCTGTAAGATATCACGCCTCCTAATATATTTATTTTATTTTGTTTTTAGTACTTGTTGCTATGGCAATAACAGAAATGCATCATCTTTGAAAATGTCAACTACCTAGCTATCGCGGTTCATTGGATACAGACTGGTGACAGACATACAGACGGACGGACAGCGAAGTCTTAGTTATAGGAATCCAATTGTATCCATAATATAGATGCCCCGATCCTTATTTTAAAACACTTTGTTATTAGCTAAGAATGTTTTCGTATTATAAGTATTATCGATGGCTTATTTTACAGTTTAAGGTAGCCGGTCAACCTATGCATGGGAAATATCAAATCGTCACACGAATAACAACGCACCATTAATATCTGACATAGTATCAATACTATCGACCTTAAAATCGATATAATATGGAGTTTTTAGATTAAAACTAGCTGCTCCATACATCCCGCTTCATTATAAAACTTTTTGTTGAACACGCGGGAACAATTCATTTTTGCGGAATAAAAATTATCATGTGCTATTCCAAATTATTAAGTATATGTGTGCTAAATTTCATCCAAATCAATGTAGCTGTTTTTACGTGAGAGAGCAACAAACATAAGTCTATCTATACAAACCCTCGCATTTATAATACTAGCTGCATCGTGTAGCCCGCTATATTATAAAAGTTTTTGATGAATCCCACGGAAAAAACTCATTTTCCCGAACTAAAAAGGAGCTTATATGCTATTTCAGATAATAAACTATTTGTGTGCTAAATTTCATCCAAATCAGTTTAGCCGTTTTTGCGTGAAAGAGTAACAAACATCCATTTATCCACACAAACTTTCGCATTTATAATATTAATAGGATAGAATTGTCGACAGTAAAACTATCGATTTTTATTAGTAGGATAGAATAATTGTCGATAGTAAAATTATCGGCTACACTACTTAAGATAAACCCATGCTCACAGAAAACATAGTATTAGAAATTTATTCGCGCCTGTCTACGAAAAATCGCTACCTCTTATAATATAAAACTGCACAACCGTAGTGACTCGAATGACATGAACCAAATTAGATTTGTGCAAATTACACAGTATCAGATAATTAATGATATCGGAAACCATCTGTGATAAAAATTAGTGAATGATTATTCCTAAGAAAATTTTATTTATTACTACTTTTTCGCCTTTTTGGGCAGAACTTTTTGAAGAATACTGTTCTGCCAGGCAGGTCAAAAGTGGCAAACAATTGGCTATGCGACTCACTACCATTGCGGCTAATACATGGTAGAGTCCTACATTGTCTCAACCGGGTCTGGTACCACCGCCTGCAGTAGCGTCAGTATTTGTCACTGTCGTGTGCCAGTTTAAAGAGTAAGAGAGCGGGTAAACTTATGCTTGTGGCATTGAGACCCCGTCAAAAGGATACCAACGCATTATTAACATTTTTGGTCTCAGTAAGGTATGATTTTTTTTCCGTTAGAAAAGCCATCTGTTTTTTTTGTAGAAGAGGGGCCAAACGAGCACGATATGCACCTGATGGTAAGTGATCACCGCCGCCCATGGACATCTGTAATACCAGAGTTCTTGCGCTGCATTGCCGGCCTTTTAAAAATGAGTAAGCTCTTTTATTGAAGGTCGTCGTATCCGTTCGGAAAATTCAAATTTTGACCCGATGTCCGATTATGAAATTCGGCGGCAGGAATTAAAACAAACAATTCGTCGGAACACTCCCCATGATAAATACGATAAAAGACGCAGAGTGAACCTACATCTCTCCGCAATGCCAAGGAGTCAAGCTGTTTCGAAATAGCTTGGTCGTCAACGATTCGAACCGCTCTATGCTGAATGCGATCAAGAGGAAGAAGCATGTATTAGGGAGCTCCGGCCCATAGATGCGAACAGTACTCCATGTGAGGCCGAATCTGTTTTATAAAATTGAAGGCGACCTGGATACTGTCTCGCTCTGCTGAGCACACCGAGCTTTTTGGAGGCTAGTTTAAGCCTTACCTTCCAAATGACCGCGAAACTGAACGTAATTCGTTATGACAACTGTTTATTATTTTCTATATTATGATATAAAAATAATGTTAATGTATATCGGAATAGGTGAGCTGTTAAGTTACTCGTAGATATAAGATCTTTTTACCCCTATTTTCGACATATCAATATTTTTATTACTAGGTTCACAGTCTTTGTGGTCTAGAGATCCAGTGTCGGTGTTGACTAATGACGTCGTGGATTCGATTCCAGGCCGGGAAAATCAAGAATGTGTTTTTTTTCAGTTTTTTGATAAAAACAACATTGTCCGGGATTGGATTAATGTGTCCGGTTGGCTATTGCCAATTTTTTTTTAAATATTTTTTTTTATATAAAAAAATTACTTTATAGGACTAAATATCTACGGCTAATCGTGGATACAGTGGTTGTACCTCTGCCTTTCTCATTAGGGACTCTTTCCCCCGTGTTGTTCCCAGGCTCCTATGAAGAAAAGGCTCACTGACATTTTGATTCGGTGAAGGAAAAGTATTTATTAATAACAACAATTATTTTTCGACTTTATTCGCTTGACTCGTATTATGAAAAACACGATGAAACTTTTGTCCTACAGATTCGATGGATTTTCTCACGAGTGCTTCACTCTATCTATTTTTCCACGTGTTGGTCCCGGGCTCCTTTGAAGAATAGGCCAACTGCCGTTATGCCAGGCAGGTCGTAAAAGGCAGCCGATTGGCTATACGAGTCACTACCATCGTGGCTACTAGGTGGTAGAGTTCTGCATTGTCTCGCCCGGGTCTGGTACCACCGCCTTACCTATATCCGCTGCAATTGCGTTAGTGCTAATCACTGTCGTGTTCCGGTTTGGAGGGTAAGGTGCCGGTAAACTTATGCATGTGGCATTAGACCTCGCCACAAGATAGTAACGCACCATTAACACCTTTGGTATCTATAGGCAATGGTTGTCTCTTTCCATCAGGAGACCAATCTGCGTGTTTGCTATCTTATGATATAAAAACAAAAAACATGGAGGTGAATAATCTTCTGATAAAAACAACATTGCCTGGGATTTGATAAGTGCCCGATCTATCACATTGCGGAACTAAGTATCTTCGGCTAATCGTGGGTGCACTGGTTGTACCTCTGCCTACCTCTTCGGGGATACGGGCGTGAACATACTTTTAAGTTCTTAGCTTTATACTCTTTCACTAATACAGAAGTCGCAAATTAAATATCCCGTTTACAATACAATTTAACTCATTTAAGAAGTTGTACAAAAAAAATTCAATTATCAGCTCTTCTCTTTAAATTACATTGTACTTAATTCGAAAAGTCTCTGAACTGTGAAATGAACAAACACTACATTTATTCCTCTTGCAAATTTCATTTGAATTTAAACGACGGAGCGAAGGTACGTTTTGGATCCAACTGGCTAAGTGTAAACAGGAGATGGGAACGGGAAGCGAAAATACGTGCCAACGAAAGTGCTAAATTCCATAATCTTCTATATATATTTTTCAGCAGATGGGTTTCCTGATGGAAAGAGTCAACCATCGCCTATACACACCAAAGATGTTAATGGTGCGTTGCTATCTTGTGGCGAGGTCTAATGCCACAAGCATAAGTTTACCGGCTACCTTACCACCCAAACCGGAACACGACAGTGACCAGCACTGATGCTATTGCGGCAGGAATAGGTAAGGCGGTGGTACCAGACCCGGTCGAGCCGATGCAGAACTCTACCACCTAGTGGTCACGATGGTAGTGACGCGCATAGCCACTCA
Source organism: Apodemia mormo (assembly GCA_036924255.1). Taxonomy (NCBI): domain Eukaryota; kingdom Metazoa; phylum Arthropoda; class Insecta; order Lepidoptera; family Riodinidae; genus Apodemia; species Apodemia mormo. The sequence goes on along the minus strand of JAUPFN010000022.1, from coordinate 24,741,238 downwards.
GTCGCCTTTTACGACCTGCCTGGCAGAACGGCAGTTGGCCTATTCTTCAAAGGAGCCCGAGACCAACACGGGTAAAAATCAATCTATATATATAAAAATCAATTGATATTCGTTAGTCTCGCTAAAACTCGAGAACGGCTGGACCGATTTGGCTAATTTTGGTTCTGAATTAATTGTTGAAGTTCACGGAAAGTTTAAAAGGTGAGAAAATATAGAAAAAAATATAAAAGTAGTTAAAAAGGCAGAACAACGTTTGCCGGGTCAGCTAGTATATTATATAAGAAACTAATATTATTTACATTTATTATTAACGCCAAAGCAGTCAAAATTCTACTGAAATGTTATTCAAGTGTATAAATGGAAAGGACATATTCACTAAAGGCCAAGACGGTTTTGTCTCTTCACCAAAAATCTATATCTTACCATCTACACTTGAACTCTAGTAGTATCTGTTCGAGTATAAAATTAGTAGTTTCGACCTTAATGTGTGTCTTGGACCAAGACGTAAGATGGGGGGATTGAACCGGCGATCGTCTCCCTAAAGCCGGGACGCCCTACCACTGAGCTAGTGTCAACAGGCTCGACGGTGTGAAATTTTTCTTTGCTATATGATCGATTACGTTGATTATACTGATCGCTAAGTATACATACGTATAACTAGTTAAATGAGTTCATCGTTACAGATGAAATTAACATTTATAATTTTGATCAGTACTTTCGTATTTTTTTGATAAAATAATTAGAAATACAAAAGTACTTTCGTATTTCTATTTCGATCATATAGCAAAGAAGAATTTCGCCACGTCGAGCCTGTCAACACTAGCTCAGTGGTAGAGCGTCCCGGCATTAGGGAGACGGTCGCAGGTTCAATTCCTGCGTGTCGATATTTTTCTTTGTTGTTTTTAAAGATTTTCCAGTTTTCCCAAACACGGGGTGAGTGCTATAACACAAAAATAATCTTCTTTTTGGAATGAAAAGACTCAAGTATCAAGTTTCAATAAAGTCTGGCTTTATTGAAACTTGAAACTTAAAATTTAAATGTAAATTTTTTTATCGAAAGGACACCTGAAGATATCCGTCACAAAAGATAGCCAAGTGCTAACGCAGCCACTTCACAATAGCTTACGTAACAAGTGCTGAGGACAGATTTTACTCCACTTCATGATCTTACTCGAACAAATCCTCTGCAGAAAGATTGAAGCGTCAATTTTAGTAGCACCTTATTACTTATTATGAGAACGTAAAAATGTAAAAGAATTATATATTTTATTATAGGTTTATTAAAAGAATTATTTGATTCTTTTAATAAATTCAATTTTTCTGTTTTTTTATATTTATAAAAAAACAGAAAAATTGAAGCGTCAATCTTAGTAGCGCCTTATTACTTATTATGAGAACGTAAAAATGTTAAAGAATTATTTTTTTATATTTATAAAAAAACAGAAAAATTGAAGTGTCAATCTTAGTAGCGCCTTATTACTTATTATGAGAACGTAAAAATGTTAAAGAATTATATATTTTATTATAGGTTATTATATATTTTATGAAAAGAATTATATATAAACAAAAACAGACAGATTGAAGCGTTAATCTTATTAGCGCCTTATTACTTATTATGAGAACGTAAAAATGTTAAAGAATTATATATTTTATTATATATTTTATTAAAAGAATTAAATATAAAAAAAACAGAAAGATTGAAGCGTCAATTTTAGTAGCGCCTTATTACTTATTATGAGAACGTAAAAATGTAAAAAAATTATATATTTTATTATAGGTTATTATATATTTTATTAAAAGAATTAAATATTTTATTACATAATAAACCGGCCAAGAGCGAGTCGGACTCGCACATGAAGGGTTCCGTACCATTATCTATAAAAGAAAATCACGTTTGTTGTAAGTATACTTAAATATTTACTTTATGTATTAGGTATTTACTTTTATAGTATAATATTTCCAAATACTTTTTTGAAAATATTCAAGTTTCTACCTGTTTAATAAATAAAGATGGAGTAAAATATTGCTTAAAAATTACGTTTATTGTATGGGAGCCCCCCCCCCCCCTTAATATTAACTTTATTTTTATTTAATTATTTACTTTTTTTTATATCATAAGATAGCAAACAAGCAAATGGGTCTCCTGATGGAAAGAGTCAACCATCGCCTATAGACACCAAAGATGTTAATGGTGCGTTGCTGTCTTGTGGCGAGGTCTAATGCCACATGCATAAGTTTACCGGCTACCTTACCCTCCAAACCGGAACATGACAGCGACAAGCACTGACGCTATTGCGGCAGGAATAGGTAAGGCGGTGGTACCTGACCCGGGCGAGACAATGCAGAACTCTACCACCTAGTAGCCACGATGGTAGTGACTCGATAGCCAATCGGTCGCCTTTTACGACCTGCCTGGCAGGACGGCAGTTGGCCTATTCTACAAAGGAGGCCGGGACCAACACGGCTTTAAAAGGTTAATATACAACTAAACATTCTGTGAAAATTTTAAGCGTCTACTTGTTATCGTTATTAATATTGAGCAAAAAATACGAAAAAAACACATTTGTTGTATGGAGAGTGGGGACCCCCCTTTGCTGTTATAGCGGCAATAGAAATACATAATTTCTGAAAATTTCAGCTTATTAGCTATCACGGTTTATGAGATACAGCCCGGTGACAGACAGACATCTTTTAAGTACGGAACCCTAAAAAACTATCTTTACGCTTGTATTCCAGAACCTGAGGTTACCCACGATTAGCTGAAGACACTTGAAGTACCACAATAATAAAATAGCTGGTAAGCTTATTGCCAACCGGGCAAATATCCAATCCCGGGCAATCTTGTTTTTAGCAGAAAATTAAAAAAGAACAATTTTTGATTTGCCCGACCCGAGAAACGAATCCCGGACCTCATGTGGTCAACACCGATACCGAACTACAATGTACAGAGGCGTTAATGTTATCAGATAGCAAATTAGTTGACGGCACTCATGATAGAAAGAGCAAAACCATATAGACACTGGTTGTTGTAATTAGGGACACCACGTTTCAGAATAAAGTCCTTTGAAGATTATTACCATCTACCGTTCTGCCAGGCAGTTTGTAAAAGACGAACGATTAGCTATGGCAGTCACTAACATCGTGGCTACTAGGTGGTAGAATTCCGCATTATTTCGCCTGGTTCTGGTACTGCGGCTTCACCTATTCCTATATTCTATACTTTTCATCGTCGGCACTTGGTGAAATTCCATTTTTTTTCCATTTTCGCCGTGTTGGTCCCGGCCTCCTTTGAAGAATAGGCCAACTGCCGTTCTGCCAGGCAGGTCGTAAAAGGCGACCGATTGGCTATCGAGTCACTACCATCGTGGCAACTAGGTGGTAGAATTCTGCATTGTATCGCCCGGGGTCTGGTACTACCGCCTTACCTATACCCGCCGCAATAGCGTCAGTGCTGATCACTGTCGTGTTCCGGTTTGGAAGGTAAGGTAGCCGGTAAACTTATGCATGTGGCATTAGACCTCGCTACAAGATAGCAACGCACCATTAACATCTTTGGTGTTTATAGACGATGGTTGACTCATTCCATCAGGAGACCCATCTGATTGTTTGCTATCTTATGATATAAAAAAATACTGTTAGACACAATTAACAATTGACCGCCCTATTGGCCGAGTGGTTAGCGACCCTGACTACGCAATCAACGGGGCTCGGGTTCGATCCCCGATGAGGACAAGCATTTGTGTGATGAGCACAAATGTTTGTATTTCCGGGTTTGGGTGTTTATTAAATATATTCTGGTATTTATATATGTATTTCTATGTATTAGTATCGTTGACTAATTCCCATAACACAAGCAAATAATTTGCTTACTTTAGGGTTAGATCAATAAGTGTAATTTGTCCCGTAAATATTTATTACTAGCTGACCCGCGCAGCTTCACCCGCGAGTATATTAATAAGTCGTCCAAATAGCTTTTATTAAAAATTTCATCCCCTATTTCAGCTCTCCAGGGACTGATTTTTGAAATCAAAAAATTAGTCTATGTTTAACCACGAATCTTCAACTATATCCATGCCAAATTTCATGAAAATCTGTCCAGCGGTTTAGCCGTGAAAGCGTAACAGACAGACAGACAGATTTTCGTATTTATAATATTATAGTATGGAAGTATGGATTATTTATTATTATTATTAATGCACTTGTACTTGAATTTCACTTACAACATATATATTTTTAGTATATTACATTTTTAAGCATCTTCAGGATGTCATATTTCTATACCTATATCTGAACCTATTCCTTTTTTTTTTAATAGAAAAAAGGGGCAAACGAGCAGGAGGCTCACCTGATCGTAAGTGATTACCGCCGCCCATGGACAGCCACATCACCAGAGGTCTTGCAGCTGCGTTGCCGGCTTTTTAAGAAGGAGTATGCTCTTTTCTTGAAGGTGCCTAAGTCGTATCCGTTCGGAAACACCCCCGCCGGTAATTGATTCCACAGAGGAGTAGTGCGTGGTAAGAAGTGCCTAGAGAATCGCACAGTTGTGGATTTCCAGACATCGAGGTGATGAGGATGGAACTTTGAGTTTTGCCGCAATGTCCGATGATGAAATTCAACAGCAGGGATCAATCCAAATAGTTCGTCGGAACACTCTCCATGATAAATGCGGTAAAAGATGCTATTATTATATATGCTATTAAGGTATTCCTGTCGCAATCCTGATAATGCTTATCACTATCATGTTCCGGTTTGGAGAATGAGCTAACCGGTATACTTATGCATGAGACATTAAAACCCCGCCACCAGAATAGTAACACAACATTAAAATCTATGGTGTCTATAGGCGATGGTTGCCTTTTTATATCATAAGATAGCAAACAAGCGGATGGGTCTCCTGATGGAAAGAGTCAACCATCGTCTATAGATCAAAGATGTTAATGGTGCGTTACTATTATTATGATTCAATGAAACACACTTAACACTTTTACAGATTTAGTTTAAATTCATGTTCACACAACTGTTCTGAATCTAGCAGATATCTGAACATACGACCGCGCGCGACCTCGCCTGTCAGAGTCTCCTCTCCTTCTCTTATTACAATCAATATGGCCGCTTACAGAATCGATTCTAAATCGATTATTATATTATTTAATCAATGACAATGATCGATGGTATCGATAAATTGAAAAGAGAGAAGTATTTTAAAAATTATGAATATATACATAGGCTTGCATTTAAATAATCGCATTTTGATAACACTATCTTGTGGCGAGGTCTAATGCCACATGTATAAGTTTACCGGCTTCCTTACCCTCCAAACGGGAACACGACAGCGACAAGCACTGACGCTATTGCGGCAGGAATAGGTAAAGCGGTGGTACCAGACCCGGGCGAGACAATGCAGAACTCTATCACCTAGTAGCCACGATGGTAGTGAATCTCGCATTTTACGACCTGCCTGGTAGAACGGCAGTTGACCTATTCTTCAAAGGAGCCTGGATCCAACACAGGGAGATTTTTTTCCATCAGGAGAGCTATCTGCGTTCTTTCTATGTTATGAAATAAAAAAATCTTTACTTCTTTACTTAAACAATAAAACACATGAGAAGCAATTTCAAAACACAGACGTCTATGGCTGTTAAGCACTATTATTCCAATCACTGTACTGTTTAGTTCCAATCACGTGAAATCGGTCGATACAAAAACAGCAATTCCCTTTTTTCTGGTACGGATGGCAAAAAAACATTATTTGTGAATAAAAATTATTCTTTGAATGAATGAATGATTTTTCTAATTATTAGATAGCATACATGTAGATGGCCCTTCTGATGAAAAGAGAAACCATCGTCTTTAGACATCAAAGATGATTCTGGTGCATCGCTATCCTGTTTGAAGGGATGGCAATGCCACATGTATAAGTATACAGGCTACCTTACCTTCCAGACCGGAACACAGCATTAACAAGCAATGGCGCTATTGCGGCAGGTATAGGTAAGTCGATGGTAGTGTGGCACCTTTATTCTTCACTCCAATGTGAGAGGTTTATCAGGTGCTCTTGGATCTTAAGATAGCAAGAACTATTTATGAAAATTAAGATATAAGTTTATACTCTCGTTTATCAGGACCATCCGCCCTCAATCACTTCTAATACAGATCTCCATACTCAAATGTTTTTAACAGAATTTTCTCCTCGTGTTAGTCCCAGGCTCCTTTAAAGAATAGGCCAACTGTCGTTTTGCCAGGCAGGTACCATAAAAGGCGACTGAGTGGCTATGCGCATCACTACTATCGTGACTACTATATGGTAGATTTCTGCATCGGCTCGACCGGGTCTGGTACCACCGCCTTAACTATTCCTGCTGCAATAGGGTCAGTGCTGGTCACTGTTGTGTTCCGGTTTGGAGGGTAAGGTAGCCGGTAAACTTATGCATGTGGCGTTAGACCTCGCCACAAGATAGTAACGCACCATTAACATGTTTGGTGTTTATAGACGATGGTTAACTCTTTTCATCAGAGGATCCATCTGCTTGTTTGCTACCTTATGATATAAAAAAATCTATATGTACCTTTTTTGATGAATATTTATGGATGTATGTTATTATTCATTTATTAAAACTAGCGATCGCCTCTCGCCGAAAATCGACCATGGACTAAACAATAAAATCTTTTTTAAATTTGACAACAAACTTAGGACTTAAAAAAAGGACAATGTTATACATGTGTGTAAAATAAGATGTATGTCACATTCGTATAGTACGTGTGATGTTTATTTTTATTAATTTTATGTATTTCTAATGCATTTTTTTTTAATATTGGGTTTCTGCAGTCCTCTACAATATAAACTTTAAATGTGCCTATACTCTATCATTTGCGCAATTGTCTTAAAAAGAGGTCCAAAGTTTTTCCTTCACTTATGTAGATAAATATTTGTAATGACATTTTTTTTGCAATCCCTACTAGAAATACGAGAGTAGTCATAATACCACGTATCGACCGATTCCACGAGATTGGCTAAGAACAATATGTTGAATGGAATAATAGCGCTTAACCGTGGACTTTAGAACATTGCAATGGCTGCGCATTTGAATTTCAATGTTTGGACGAATAATTGTTCGCAAATCTTGACCTTCAGTATTATAGTAGTTAAACGTTTAACTTGTATATTTGTATAGTTTTTTGATAAGTAGAGATCAGCGTTGTTGTATGGAGCTATTATAGACAATTAAGGCGAGGCACCGTAGACAAACGGAAAAAACTTGTTTGCTTAATCACATTTTTATGTATTGATTGTTAAATAACGGTTTTACAAAAATCACACGATATACCTGAAGATATTATAAAACGAATGTACCAACTCATTATATGATAGAATGTACTTTACTCGATCATATAAAATTCCGAAAACAGGCTAAAAAAATCTCTAAAACATGTAATTTGTTCACAATATTTCTAATTTTACACGTGATTTTTATATGATGATATTTAGTTTTAAATACACAAAAGAATGTACTAGATTTTGATTGAAAATCACAATTTAGTACATTCTTGTTACTGAAGTCCTATATTTATTTATTCGAAAACTAAACCGTTTCTCAGCGGTTTTAGGACATATCGCGCCGCTCACTTTCTATAGTATTATTGGCGCGCGTCAAAATAATATTCTTTTGTAATAAGTATATATACGTGACGACAGTATATACACGTGTAGACAGTGTTACTTTTAAAGGTGAATATATATCAATCAAATACTAATAATATCATGTAGTTATATATATGTATATATATCGCTTTTTGGCTGAGATACAGGAGAGAGTGGTGCGCCTTGGGAGAGGCCTATGTCCAGCAATGGACGATGATGATGATATAGTTATCAATCTATACTGTTTAACTGGTAAAATACTGTAGATACTGAAAGAGGGTGTTCATTATTCGATTCTGATACCGAATACGTAAAAATAGCAACTTCATTTTTGACTAATCAACGAGTCGGCGCAACGTACGTCGACTGCGCTATTGCGTGGCATGAAAAAAAGAAAAAAACCGTGTGTTGTCGTGGGACACCAGATAGGAACGACGTTACTAATTATAAAAATACTAGCTGCTGCGTGTAGCCCGCTGCATTATAAAAGTTTATGGCGTTAACCGCGGGATCATCTAATTTTTCCGGGATTAAAAGTAGCCTATGTGGTATTCCATTATCTATTTGTGTGCCAAATTTTATTTAAATCCGTTTAGTAGTTTTTGCGTGATTGAGTAACAAACATCCATCCATCCAAACATCCAAACTTTAGCATTTACAATATTATAATAGATATAGATTAATTTCATGTTCTATTCAAGGTTTAAAGAAAATAATTATTCGGGTTTACATTTTTTATTATGATTTTTTTATCGATAAACAAACTATTTTACAAATTACCTTAGCACCTTTATTTAATAAGCAAACTGCAATAATAATAACAGCAACAACAGTTGGTCCCGGGCTCCTTTAAAGAATAGGCCAACTGCCGTTCTGCCATTCAGGACGTAAAAGGCGACCGATTGGCTTTACGTGTCTACTATCGTGACTGTGTGTTGTTAAAGTTCTGTATTGTCTCGCCCGGGTCAGATACCACCGCTTTACCTATTCCTGCAGTAATAGCGTCAGTGCTTGTCGCTGTCGTATTCCGGTTTGGAGGGTAAGGTAGCCGGTCAACTTATACATGTGGCCTTAGACCTCGCTACAAGATAGCAACGCACACCTTTGGTGTCTAAAGGCGATGGTTGACTTTTTCTATCAGGAGACCCATCAGCTTGTTTGCTATCTTATAATGTATAAAAAATATACTATCTCTATATATATAAAATTCTCGTGTCACAATGTTAGTCTCGATACTCCTCCGAAACGGCTTGACGGATTTTGATGAAATTTCGTATGCATATTCAGTGGGTCTGAGAATCGGCCAACATCTATTTTTCATCCCCCTAAATGTTAAGGGTTGTCCACCCCTAAAATTTTTTTTTTACTTTATGGAGAATTTTTTTTATTTTTATTTTTTTATGATTCAGCATTAAAAAATACATATAACTCTACATTTTTACCCTTCTATCACCAACCCTTATTTTTTTATTAAATAATTTATATGGCAAAACAACGTTTGCCGGGTCAGCTAGTTATAATATAAAAATCTCACGTTTTTATTTAACTTTACGGACGTTCTTTGCCGCCTAGGGTACCTCTGCAACGCCCCATAAGGAACATCGTTCCAAAAATCATAAAATGCAAATTTTATATATCCCACAAAAAAAGATTTGCCATCATGACCAGAACTTAAAATTTGTGTTTTCTTGTATGTTCTCTAAGACGAGGGATTTTGACTCGCGTCATTTCTATATAAAATGGGTGGCGCGGTATGTTCCGAAACCGCTGGAAAACACCGAAATGTGTTAATTTTCGGATAAATAAATATAGGACTTCAGCTGTAAACTAAAATTTAGCACATTCTTTTTTGTATTTGCAACTAGATATCGCCATATAAAATCGTGTGGAAGATTAGAAAATTATTAACAAATTATTTGTTTTAGAGATTTTTTAAGTCTGTTTTCGGAATTTTATAAGATTGAGTAAAGTACATTCTATCATGTAATGAGTTAGCACATTCTTTAGATAATATCTTCAGGTATATCTTGTAATTTTTGTAAAGTTGTTATTTAACATTCAATACAAAAAAAAGTGATTAAGCAAACCAGTTTTTTCTCGTTTGTCGCGATGCCTCGCCTTAATTTTTCGGTAGATCATCCTTTACACGTTGTATATGTCGCAGTGATATTGTCAATAGCCGTTAGATTATAATCTACCTAGGGAGTTTATAATTTGGTTCAGTTAGGTTAGCAGTTAAATTATAATATCACTTAGGTAGATTATAATCTAACGGTATTGACAATTTCACTGCGGCATATACACAAACTAACAGGATTTTGGTTTTAATAAATAAAAAGTCAAGTAAAACAGTACAAGTGCTTTTAATACGATATAAATATAAGTTAACATTGACCTGTTAGTCCCTGACTAATATTACTGATCTTTATTATTTTTGGACCTCTACTACTACAAATAAAACATTTAACTACTGTAATACTGAAAGTCAAGAATTACAAACAATCATCTCAAAATAATGATTTTTTAACTTCTCGCTACGTATGTAGATAAGGAAGTTACTAATTTTTCCTGGATTTTCCAAAATCGAGTTCTCACCAGGTCTCCACGTTTTGAGGTCCTAGGAATCTTTTCACGATGACGTCTGTATGTCTGCATGTATGTGTGTGTGTGTGTGTGTGTGTGTATGTAAACATCTCATAACTTTTGAACGGCTGCACCGATCGAAACGCGGTTGATGGCATTCGATTGGATTCTACTCGACTTAGACTTCCTGAAAATTTAAACCAAATCGGCCCAAGAGACTTTGAGAAATTTTGAAAAAACCTAAAAAAAAATTTTGGCGAAACAGTATTTCTTAAATATAACTTCTAGGTTAATGTAACGATTGAGTGCAAAAATTAATTAGCTCTATTCCTCAAAAGATTATGTCTAATGCATAAATTGCTTCAAAATCGGTTTATCCGTTTGGGAGAAAAAGTTGAAGTATTTTCACGCCCGTATCCCCGAAAGAGTAGGCAGAGGTACAACAAGTGCACCCACGATTAGCCGAAGATACTTGGTCCCACAAATGTGATAGGTGGCAAGCCTATCGCCAATCGGGCACTTTCCAATACCGGGCAACATTGTGTTTATCAGAAAACTGAAAAAACACATTTTTAAGTGCCCGACCCGGGAATCGAACCCGGGACCTCATGTGGTCAACGACAACGCTGGACCACTAGACCACAAAGTTGAAATATTTTGAAAAAAGTATTTTTTCGCCATAACTTCGAAAATTTAATGCCAATGTTGCCGATGCCGATATTTTAATGCCAAAAAAACTTCGTCGAATGCCGTTTCTAAAATTAAAATCAAATCTAATTTTCAAAAGTTACAGCTTATCAAATATTAAAATTACGTTGTTTTTAGCAAATTTACTTAATATTTTTGAAACAATTTTCAGGCTAATACACCGATTGACTTAAAAATCTTATTAGCTTTTCTCCTTTAAAATCTGCGTCAAATACCGTTAATTGGATCAAAATCGGTCAATTTGTTTGGAATTGGAAAAAAAATGTTATTTGACATTGCTTCGAAATTTTTCAACCTATCGCTTATTTAGCTAAGGCTTTTATTCGAAATTTTATATTTATTCGAAATCGAATTCTATTTATTCGAAAATTGAGTTGAATGTCGTTTGAAGGACTGAATTCAATCCGTGTTTCCGAAATATACAGCTTTACAAAAATCTTAATACTGCCATTTTACCAAAATAGATGTTTGAACTGAAAAAAATCAATGGTTATAGTTTTTACTCTTTTGAGCTTAAAATACCTTAATTTAGCGGGAAGTTTCAGGTATGGCTCGTAGGGCCAACCATTTACACATTTTTATATATATCATAAATAAATATTCACGGGACAAATTACACTTACTGATCGATCCCCAAAGTAAGGAAATTATTTGCTTGTTTTATGGGTGTTAGTCAACGATACTAATACATAGAAATACATATATAAATACTACAATATATTTAATAAACACCCAAACTCGGAAATACAAACATTTATGCTCGTCACACAAATGCTTGTCCACGTCGGGATCGAACCCGAGCCCCGTCGATTGCGTAGTCAGGGTCGCTAGCTACTCGACCAACGGGGTGGTCATAACATAGCAAACAAGCAAATGAGTCTCCTGATAGAAAGAGTCAACAATCACCTATAGACACCAAAGGTGTTAATGGTGCATTGCTATCTTGTGGCGAGGTCTAATGCCCACGCATAAGTTTACCGGCTACCTTACCCTCCAAACCGGAACATGACTGTGACAAGCACTGACGCTATTGCGGTAGGAATAGATAAGGCGGTGGTACCAGACCAGGGCCAGACAATGCAGAACTCTACCGCCTAGTAATTAAAATGCGAAGCCATTGGAATTCTCCAAAGTCCACAGTTAAGCGCTATCATTCCATTCGACGTATTGTTCTAAGCTAATCACGTGGAATCGGTCGATACGTGGTATAAGCCACTCCCATGTTTCTAGTACAGATAAAAAAAAATGCCGTTGCAAATAATCTTTAAATGAATGAATGAATTTTCGAGCGATAACTAACGATTTTTTACGTACATCTATACCTATTTTGCAAAGAACTACAAAAATGTGACATGATTCCAAGTACCTTGAAATAGTGTCTTAATTCAATGCTCGTATTTTTAGAAAAACTATCTATATACTATATTTTTAGAGGTCTATTAACCTATATAAATAAATATTAAATATATATATAACAATATAAGTATACAAACAAAACTTTTAAGGCGAGGCATCGGGACAAACGGGAAAAAACTGGTTTACTAAACCACGTTTTTTTGTATTGATTGTTAAATCATAATTTTACAAAAATTACACGATATACCTGAAGATATTATCTAAGGAATGTGCTAACTTATCACATGATAGAATGTACTTTACTCGATCACATAAAATTCCGAAAACAGGCTAAAAAATCTCTAAAACAAATAATTTGTTAATAATATTTCTAATCTTCCACATGATTTTTATATGGTGATATTTAGTTTTAAATACAAAAAATAATGTGCTAAATTTTGGTTTTCAGCTGAAGTCCTATATTTATTTATCCGAAAATTAACGTTTCTCAGCGGTTTCAGAACATACCGCGCCACCCATTTTCTATAGAATTGACGTGCGTCGAAATACCTCGCCTTAACCTAATTCTCTTGACCTTGATTTTGACCTCTGCTTATTTCGTAAACTCTACTGAAATTTTACAAATAAAACCTTTAACTGCTGTTATAATACTGAAGGCCAAGAAATTCCAAATAATCCTTTTCAAAAAATGTGTAAACAGTTGACCCTACGGGCAATCCCTGAAACTTCCCACTAAATTAAGGTATTTCAAGCTCAAGAGAGTAAAAAATATAAGCATAGACTTTTCAGTTCCAACATCTATTTTGTTAAAAATTGCATTATATTAATTTTTGAAAAGCTGTATATTTTGAAAACGACTATGGTATTCAACTCAATTTTCAAAATGTTGCTTTAGCTGCAATGATTGAAAATTTCGATGCAATGTCAAAAAAAGTTTTATTTTTAATTTTCTTCATTGATAAATCCTAAAGTAATTGACCGATTTTGAATAAATTAACGGTATTTGACGCAGTTTTTAAATGAGAAAAGCTGGTAAGATTTTTAAGTAATTGGTGAATTAACTTGAAAGTTATTTTAAAAAAATAAGTAAGTTTGCTAAAAACAACGCAATTTTAATATTTGAAAAGTTATAAGTTTTGTGAATTAGATTCGATTTTGATTTTTGAAACGGCATTTGACGTAGTTTTTTTAGTACTAAAATATCGTAGAATATCACAAAATAATTGGTTAAAATATTTCGAAGCCATGTCGAAAAATCACTTTTTTCAAAATAATTCGTCAACGATTACACCCAAACGGATAAACCGATTTTGATGCAATTTATGTATTAGACGTAGTTTTTTGAAGAATAGAGCTGATTAATTTTTGTACTCAATCGGTGCAAAAATCTGGAAGTTATATTAAAAAATACTGTTTCGCCAAAAATTTTTTAATGTTTTTCAAAATTTTTCAAAATCTCCTGAGCCGAATAGGTTCAAATTTTCAGGAATTCTAAGTTTAGCGGAATCCAATCGAATGCCATCAACCGCGTTTCGATCGGTCCAGCCGTTCAAAAGTTATGAGATGTTTACATACATACACACACACACACATACATACATACAGACATACTGACATCATCGTGAAAATAGTCGGGAAAGGTTCCTAGGACCTCAAAATGTGGACATCTGGTGAAAACACGATTCTCAAAAATCGGGGTAAAATCAGTAACTTCCTTATCTTCCTTGTTCCTTATACGTAGTGGGAAGTTAAAAATGAAATTTAAATGAGAAGGCATTACAATACTCCAAAGTCCACAATTAAGCGCTATTATTCCATTCAACATAATTGTTCTAAGCTAATCACGTGGAAATCGTGGAATCGATCGATACGTGGTATAATACTACTCCTATAGAATTGACGCGTGTCGAAATACCTCGCCTTAAAGGAGAAATTATGGTATTTAATTTTCAAAATTTTCCGCGAAATGTTACATGGAACTGCTCTGATGCAACAGGAATGAAAGGTAGTGTAAGGAATGGGGCAAACTTATCCAAAGTCTGAAATTATAGAAGACCACAGCGGTGCAATAGTCCACCCACTTCCACGACAATTTCTTCCACGTCAGAAGCAAAGGCAGTAACAGACAAGTGATGTTTTTTTTATTTTTTTTTTATAGAAGACTGGGCAAACGAGCAAAAGGTGTACCTGATGTTGAGTGATCAACGCCGCCCATGGACATCTGCAATACCAGAGGTCTTGCAGTTGCGTTGCCGGTGCACTCAACGCACGTTTTCCTTTGCAACTGAAGAATCTTCAAGAGAGTCGAATAGAACATAGAGTGAAATTCTATTCGACTCTCCTGTGGCTAGCACTAAGACATTTATCTAAACATTGAAGGGTACCCAGATCAACACGGGGAGAATACTAGTCAATTTATTACATACTTTAATAGCTGACCCGGCAATCGTTATTCTGTCTTTTAAACTACTCTTATTTTTTCTATATTTTCTCACCTTTTAAACCTTCCCTGTATTTCAACAATTAACTCAAAACCAAAATTAGTCAAATCGGTTCAGCCGTTCTCGAGTTTTAGCGAGATTAACGAACAGCAATTGATTTTTATTTATATAGATTTATAGATGAATTTTTATGTTTTAGTAGCGTTTACTAACACACATATCACAAGGAAATAATTTACTTATATTTATATATATATATATATATATATATATATATATATATATATATATATATATATATATATATATATGTATATATATATATATATATATGTATATATATATATGTATATATATATATGTATATATATATATATATATATATATATATATATATATATATATATATATATATATGTATATATATATATATATATGTATATATATATATGTATATATATATATATATATATATATATATATATATATATATATATATATATATATATTGCATGTTCTATTGTCTTAAGTACTTTTATATAATTCCAAAATTAAACCTCCCATTGTTATTCTGAGAAAGTTTCTAACGCGTATAGGAGTAGTAATAAGTACATAACAAAAGGAAAGTGAAATTCAAATAGCTGCGGAACTTTGAGGGCTCAGTGATTAAATAAAGCTAATGGCCCCTCACAGCACCAAAAGATGATTACCATACGTTATATAAAGTGAATGCGTAATGTATTCGTAAAAAGGAAGAAGCGGCTATTTAATATTCTAACAATTTTCGTTTATTCAACGTTTAAGACTTTAAGCTATGTTCTTAACATGTACATTGAATCATCTAAGTACTGGTTACCCAAAGATGTTAGCATCGTCTAAATAATGTATTGTTCTTATATCTATATGATAATACTTGACACAAAGTCTTTGTACCCCTTTTTAAGATGAATACGCGAACCGCCGTTCGCGTATTCATCTTAAAAAGGTAAAGAGAAATTCATCTTAAAAAAGTAAGGTAAGAGAAGAAGTAAGAAGGGTCAAGAGTATAACATTTGTCACAGTTAAAGTTTTTGTTGAAATAATAATAATAATATCGGAGGACAAATTTTACGAATCGTACTAATTATTTGCTACTCCAAAGTTGCTAACTTTGAGGTAGCAAATAATTTACTCGTGTTGTGGGTTAGTCAATGATACTTATACGTAGAAATAATAATAATAATAATTTATTTACTCATCACAAAAGTTAGTACAAATGCTAGTTTTATACAGGTTGTAAAACCACCGCCTTACCTATTCCTGCCGCAATAGCGTCCGTGCTTGTCACTGTCGTTTTCCGGTTTGGAGGGTAAGGTAGCCGGTAAACTTATGCATGTGGCATAAGACCTCGCCACAAGATAGCAACACATCATTAACACCTTTGGTGTCTATAGGCGATGGTTGACTCTTTCCATCAGGAGACCCATCTGCTTGTTTGCTATTTTATGATATAAAAAAATTCTAAAATTTCAGAATTATGAAAGTTTTAAATTTATATTAATCAATTTAAAAACATCCCAATTTTCTCACAACAGCTTGTTATTTATTGTTGTAATTCAAGGGTAACATTGTTCTACACGTAAAGTTTCCATTTCAGTCCTTAGATAAAAAAGAAAAGTTTAGAACACTCTTGACGCGATTCAAGAATTTTTGGAGATAGAAAAGATGGTTGTCTCGTCAAACGAAGCTGTTCACAAATATTAAGCTTGTTATTAATCAAAAAAAGTTTGTTTGTGGGACCACGGTCTAACACCCAAACCCAGAAATACAAACACTATGAAATATATGCTTATCGCAAAAATGTTTGTCCCTGTCCGGAATCGAATCCGAGCCCCATCGATTCGTGATTAGGTTCGTTAACCACTCGACCGATGGGGTGGTGAATAAAAAAATAATAATAAAAATATACATTAAAAACACTACATTCACGTAATAATATAATATACACCTTCTGTGTATTCTTTTGAGGTTGACTATTGACCGGCAGAAAATGCCGTTGGGCGTTAAATCTACTTGTACAAATGTATGTATGTAAAATTTAACAAATAACTAGCTGTTACTCGCGGCTTAGCTCGCACATACTTACTTTACAACTTATTTAACCTTCTTTTATTTTACCCTTTTCGAGATCGAAATTTTGAAAAATACTTAAATACGTAATAATTTTTTTTCTACTCAATTCATACGAAATTTCATACAAATATATTCAGGGAATAAAAGTTTCATACAAAATATTATCGCCTATTTTGCCTCATTCGGGATTGATTTTGAAAAATCCGTCCTTAATGGATGCCTACATCATAGGAGAAATACGTGTGCGAAATTTAAAGTTTCTAACCTTAAGGGTTTGGCCTGTGCGTTGATACATCAATCAGCCACTTTTGCCTTCTATATATATAAGTATCAGTCGTATCAATATGCCTGACCATATCTGCAAATAGTTATGCCAGGAAAAAACCGAACATATGAGAGTTGGACGCGCGCACGAAGAATCCGTAACCATTATTTTAAAAAAAGTGCCCAGTTGGTGAGAGGCTTGCCATTTACCACATTGTGGGACTACGTATCTTCGCCTAATCGTAGGTGCACTAGTTATACCTCTGCCTGCCTCTTCGGTGACGCAGTCATGAGGATACTTTTATATCTGTGCGTTCACCGCCCCGTTGGTCGAGTGGTTAGCGACCCTGACTACGCAGTCAACGGGGCTCGGGTTCGATCCCCGAGGGGGGACAAACATTTGTGTGATGAGCATAAATGTTTGTATTTCTGGATTTGGGTGTTTATTAAATATATTCTAGTATTTATATATGTATTTCTATGTATTAGTATCGTTGACTAACACCCATAACACAAGCAAATAATTTGCTTACTTTGGAGTTAGATCAGTAGGTGTAATTTGTCCCGTGAATATTTATTTATATAAAAAATCCTATCCATATATTTGTCCTTTAATTAGTATTAATAAACATAAAAAGTGTGCAAAATATTAAACTTCGCGTGCTTAGCGTTTAGCGTTTACTAATGCAGTGTGTTTGTGGCTTTATTTCAATTTAAGCCGCTTGAAGGCTTTATAGGTACTACAGCTGGTGCGGTTCGTGTACAAGGAAGCGTTTTGTTTACTCAGGTGTTGCATCGTTATATTGGCTTTGTGCAAGGCAAATACAAAATATATGCACAAAGACTATTGATTTATTTACAAGCTGTGCCTGCGACTTTGTTTCCGTGGAAAATTTTCTAAAATGAAAGTCCCAGTTCTAACTGCATAGCTCCCGTTTCCGTAGGACATTCGGGATAAAAACTATTCTAATTTCTTTGACGGTTTTTCAACTATCTTTGTACCAAATTTCATCCAAATCTGTTTAGTGGTTTAGGCGTGAAGAAGAGACAGAGTTACTTTCGCATTTAGAATTTTAGTTTGATTTTAACACTTTATTGTTCACATCATGTGAAATAAACAAGAATAAAAGGATAAGAATTTACACAATTGTTGGGCTTACGAGATTTCGTCCAACTTTCCCCTTATTGGTCCGGTCTCCTTTAATAAAAGACTAACTGCCGTTCTGTCAGACGAATCGTATAAAGCGACCGGATACATGCTGTTTGGCGCGAATTTTTATTAATGAGGGCTCTGTTAGTAGTGAATCGGCCATTCTGGTTTTGAGATACGCTAAAGTGAAGGTGTTCAATGGTGAACAGTAGGCATGGCATATTTCACGCATCGCTGGTTATATCACTCGTTATAAAATGATTCACGTGTCACACCAGTTATATGCATCGAAACCGTCCGTTATATATAACGCGAAAGTGATTTAATTTCACGCGGGTGAAGCTACTACTTATGCTTATAATTCGCAGAAATCCATCGTGCGAAAGGGACAAAGCAACAACATTTGAGCAACACCGTGATACCAGCTAGAAGAGAGAATATTTTTAGTATGTTATTTCACTATATAATCCATACTAATATTATAAATGCGAAAGTAACTCTGTCTGTCTGTCTGTTACGCTTTCACGGCCAAACCACTGAACCGATTTGGATAAAATTTGGTACAAATATAGTTTGAGATCCAAGAAAGGACATAAGATAGTTTTTATTTCGGAAATCCCACGGGAACGGAAACTTTGTGGGTTTTTATTTTAGAATTTTTTCCACGCGAACGAAGTCGCGGGCACAGCTAGTCACTTATAAATAGTAATCACTGCGCGGCGATATAACGTACGGAAAAAAATGCTGCCACTGTGACAATAATCTTCACTAATAAAATATAACGCTCGTGATTTATCACCCGTGATATAACAGTGACAAAAAACAAATAACTTTACGACGTGATAGTGAAATAAAAATAGCTATAATTCCCATTGCTAGTAAACAGTGAGAGTGGAGTATTAATTAGTATATAATATTTATAAAATGTATAGTAAACATTTGTTAGCGCTAAAGTGTAATTTACTAAAGCATATATAATTGATACCCATGCATTTCATCACATACTGGTTTCTTTTCTTAGACCCTTTTAGGTTTAGGTTAGCGCCCTGACAACGCAGTCGACGGGAAACGGGTTCGATTCCCGACGGGGACAAGCATTTGCAATTGATTCACCAGAAACTTATAATGCAGTGGTCTGCACGCTGCATCTAGTCTATACACATATAATAAAATCGTAGAAAAGTCAAAACTGTACATTGAATATTTTTTTAAAAGAATACTTGAGGCGTGATCTATAATCGATATCGAAGCCAAAAATATAGTTTTATAGAATTTTTGTCTGTTTGTCTGTTTATCTGTTTGTCTGTTTGTATGTATGTCCGGGGTAAACTCAAAAAGTACTGCATAGATTTACTTCAAATTTTGCATGAATATTACTAACAGGTCGGGTCAACATAAAGACTACATATTATTACGCTATCACCTACGGGGGAGGTGATGTGCGGAGTAAACAAAGACCGCGCGGACGAAGTCGCTGACAAGAGCTAGTATTAACGTGAAGCAGTTTGGCCGAATAAAACACTTGAATCACTTTTACACGCACAATATAATTTTGGGCAGAGTAACGCCCTCAACAAACGACAGAATTACAATCAATTGAAAACATGATGTCCCCGCTTATTTATACCATTCGTTATCTATTTTATTATGACGTCATAACACAGGTGTGCCGCACATCTGGCCGGCTAGTAGTTATCAAGCGCGGTTGATAACACTAGTTATAAATAAAATACTTAAGGTGTGTGTTAAATGGTGCTCCGGGCTCCCCTTGAAGAATAAACTAAATGCTGTTCTGTCAGGCACTTTGTAAGAGGCGAACGATTGGCTATGAGAGTCACTATCATTGTGACTACTAGGTGGTACAGTTCTGCATTATCTCGCCCGGGTCTGGTACCACCGCTTTACCTATTCCTGCCGCAATAGTGTAAATGCTTGTCACTGTCGTGTTCCAGTTTGGAGTTCAATGTACTTATGCATGTAACGTATGACGTTAACATCTTTGGCGTCTATTGGCGATGGTTGTCTGTTTTCATCAGGAGAGTCATCTACTTATTTGCTATGTACGATTTTGAAGAAACAAATTTGACAAAAAGTTCAATGTACAGACAGATGCTACAGATTTATATATTTGACATACATCTTCTCGTCCTTATCCCCAAAGAGGTAGGCAGAGTTACAACCAATGCACCTCCGATAAGCCGTAGATATTTAGTCCCACACAATAAGCCTATCGCCAACAGGGCACTTATCCAATCTCAGGCAACTTTGTTTTTACCAGATAACTGAATATAACATTTTTAATTGCCCGACTCGGGAATTAAACCCGGAACCTCATGCGGTCAATAAAGACACCGGACCACTAGACTACAGAGACAATAATATATAGCTGACGGTTCTTTTAAATACAAAAAATGTGTTCTTTTAAAAAAGTTATTTACAAAATAATAAGGTGGTTTCCTAAGCTAAAATATTTAGCTGTCGCCTACATTATACCTTGAGCTCTCGTAAGATGAAATCACAGATGTTACGATGTTGCTTCTAGAGTAAAGCTGACAGGTGACATGTTTTATTGTGTTTATTTACAGCAAATTTATTATCAGATTAGGATTACATTTTTTGGAAGTGGATTTACCACAATTTCAACGTAACTTTGTTGCATTTGATTTAGGAAAATGTTCTACATGTTTTTATCATGTATTGGTTGAATGGTTAAAAGAATTAAAGGACGCTATAGATAAGTGTAATCTTAATAGCAAGAAAAAAAGATTATCGTTTAACATTGATATAAAAATCCCAAGATACACAATCAGTGTCTCAAAAACGTCCTCCAAAAATGAGTGCACAATTTTAAATTGTGCGCTTATTTCAAATAGAATCGCTTCGATCGCGACACTGTCAAATTTATTTCTTTCCGTACATTGATTTGTAAAAACGACTATAAATCTTGCGCTTAAGGTTGGATATGCAAAGACATATGTTTTTGCCGCATCTATAATTAATTAAATAAAATTGAGTGTCCGTTTTGTTCGGGACTGTGCATCTCGAGTTTTTTATATCAATGTCGTTTAACAACATTGTAAACTTCATAGAATTACTAACGAGTAGGACAGGGTACATACTTAGAGGTGTAGTGTATTGTTCGAATAAACTATTTTATGATAACGCGTTATAGACTATAAACTATATTTTTCTACGCTTTACGTTGGGTATATATAGCGCGCTATTATATAACGCTATGCATAATATTGTTACGTACTCGGGTTCGTAATTGTAAGAAAACACCACTTATATTAAATCCGTGTATTTACACAACACACAATACACAAGACAACACAATGTAATACTGAAATACACTTTACACACTATTCACTCACTGTACTATCTCTGACTACACAATAAAACACCTCTCGCTTCGCATTGAACACTCGAAATATCGCTCACGATCGCTTGATAAAAACTGACTTGTGTTTGTCAACACTCTCTATTTATAGCCAGGGTAAAGTCCTAGCTGGATCCAGAAAAATCTAAATGTAAAAACAATGAATCACTTCTTATCGTAAACATGTTATAAGTCATAAATCCTAGTACACGCTACTTTCAACCTTATGCCATATCCCACAAAGTCCATTATGGCATAGCCCAGGTCAACTATTTGTTTGTCAATAGGAGTAGCTATCTCTTTCTTTTATTTCTAGATCTCTCCAGCGCTTCAACTCTACACGTTTCAAGATTATTCGTAACAATATTAACCACCACAACTCTATACATGATTGTGTTACTGCATTTGCTACTGAAGTGGAAAAAAGTGTGGTAGACGTGGATGGAATATTTTTAATATTCAGACCTTCGAAAACTTTGCCCTATTCTTTACACTGTAACATGAGCGAGTTAACGTAACACCTGACTCAAATGACACTTGTACAAAGTACTGTGTGCAAAAAGGTTTATTTTCAGTCATAAGGCGCAAATACACGTACAATAGAGATGCTATCCTTCGCACTGCGACAGCGGGGCGCCGCGCCGGGTGGAGAGGGGAGTATCGAGTACAGAGTGCTAAGTGTGAGTTTTTCTTTTCGCATTCGATCGTGAGCGCGTTTCGAGTTTACTAGGAATTTGTATGTGATTTGTACAGCGTCACCTAGTGGTAAACTGGTTTCTCACGTTAAACGTTTAACTTACACTTAGCACTCTGAGCTAGGTGTCATGTTTCACACGTGTGAGTTGTACCTTTTGTTCCAGTTGCACGACAACAGTTTCCTATAAGAAATCGCGGAAATTTTGCAAATTAAATACTCTTATTTCGTCTTTGATTAAAAAAAAAAAATATGTTTGTATGTACGTGTACCTTTTATATATTGACTAATTTTAAAAACTATCATTCGCCTGTGGCCTAATTCGGCCATAGACTAAGCAATAAAATCTCTGTTAAGTTTTTACTAAAGTTAGTTTAGCCATAAAGAAAATAATATACATGTGTGTATATGTACCATGTATCTTTATCTATTTTAGGCTGCTTCCATTATTTTTAACCATTGATATGTTTTTTTATATCAATGTTTTTAACTGATACTTTGCAAGTGAACTGAATTATTATTGGGCACGAGTGGGTGCCTCGAGCACTAATGTCAAAGTGAGCGCGTCCCACACAGGTGCAACGCCTTTTATAGATGCGATGACGTTTATTTTTTTTTTGTCTAGCGGAAAGTGTTGCTAACACTATATTTAATTTATTTAATATTATAAGGCGAAAGTTTGGATGTTTGAATGGATGTTTGTTACTCAATCACGCAAAAACTACTGAACGAATTTGAATGAAATTTGGCACACGGGTAGATAATGACCTATTATCCCAGAAAAATTAGGTAATCCCGCGGGATTCACCAAAAACTCTTATATATATGTATATATATATATATATATATATATATATATATATATATATATATATATATATATATATATATATATATATATATATATATATATATATATATATATATATATATATATATATATATATATATATATAGAAGGTTCTTATAAAAGAAAATATTAAGAAAATTGCGCGGAAATTTGAAAATTTAAGAATACTTAAGCACCATATAAAGTTTAATGCCATTTTGGCTGCGTGGAAGGATAATCCCGTAGGGCGTAGACTTATATAAATTACGTGTCACGTTGTTTGTCCGCTATGGATTCCTAATAGGTATGAATGGCAAAACAACGTTTGCCGGGTCAGCTAGTTTCATAAAAATTTAGTGCGTGTAATATTAATTTTTTTAACTAGTGATCGCCTGTGGCCTAAATTCGACTATAAACTAAACAATAATTTTTTTTCAAGTTCTACAACTGAATTTAGCCGCTAAGAAAATTGAATACATGTGTATATAATATCATGTGTGCCACATGAATGTAATGTGTGTAATGCTTTTTAATTATTAAAAAAGACGTGTGGCACTCGGAGACTGCCGCGGTAAAGCTATTGTATAGCATTTTTTATCAACTTATGCAATTACAATTATATATTAGTGTGTGTGTATATATATAAAAGAGGGCTACTTTAAATATCGCTTATTTTAATATCAAAAATTTTGGTTATCTTTATAGCAGTATTTTATATATAAATTAACAAAACAAAAAATAATAAATGCGCTTTGTTTATTCATTTAATATGAATAAACAAAGTGCATTTAATATTTTTTGTACACAAATTATATGAGTACAGATATTCACTGTTGTACGTAGATGATAAATACCTATACACCTATATACTTTCTCACAAACAGCTGATTACGGTAGTTTTCCAATACAACCAATGCCATCTAAAGGCGGGTTGCTGAACTAAAGAGACAAGCGTGATATTTCAAAAAGTCATTAAAAGTTCTGGTATTTATCGATAGATGGAAAAACTAAAAAGTATCACCGCTGTGCCGGTCGGAGTGGGGGGTGTTAGGTTTTTTCGTTACGGAATTTCTGCATTCGGTCTCCACGCTCAAGGCCCGCGATAGAAGCTATGCAATAGCTTAAAATTTCTAAAGTTTTTATTTAAAAATATTAGATTTTTGCAGTCCTTTGCAATATAAATTTAAACCGTGCCAAATTTCATACACTACCATTCGCGAAATTGTCTTAAAATAGGGTCCTAATTTTTTCCTTGAGTATTAATATACAGATTTTTCCCCTGTTAGAAATAATACACCATCTAGAAATAAGATTTGCTACTTTTTTCGCAATGCAATTAGAGCAATATTTTTGGGTCATGTATGTATTCTATCATAAGATAGAAAATAAGCCAATGGCTCTCCTAATGGAAAGAGGGTTGTCGATTTCCATCGTCTATGATAATGGTACGTTGCTATTCTTGTGGTATGGTCTTATTCTCAAATGCATAATGTTATTGGCAACCTCACTCCGCAAATCAGAACACGACAGTGACAAGCACTGGCGTTTTTGCAACAGAAATGGGTAAGTACCATACCACAAGACAATGCAGAACTCTACCATCTATTAGCCATGACGGTAGTGACTCGCATATAGTTAATCGTTCGCCTCTTACGAACTGCCTGGCAGAACGGCAGATGGTTTATTTTCCAAAGAAGCCCGGACTAACATCTTAAAATTATTAAAACTATCGCGAAACATTGTTAACTCTTAATTAAAATCGCCTACACTCACGTTTAACCCCTCAAGTCTCAGACTAAAAAATATAACTGCCCTTTGTTTTATAACTTTCGGTCGACCGCAACTCGGTAAAATATGACCACACTCATTTTGAATTTATGCTCTATTTTAATAATAATAGTGATTAATTTAGTTTAATTAAGCTTGGTAATGAAGAATGTTAACTAATTTTGATTATTAGCACTCCATATTCTCTGTGAAAAATAAAAAATACTAGTGAAAGAATTACTTCGATACGTCAATTAGTTTCCGATTTAGAAGTAAAATAAGTTGAACCGCACGACGCTGGCTGCCGTTGACGCTGTGACGTCATCTCACAACACGCTCAGTCTAGTTCGCTCGGCGGCCAGCGCTCGCGGTCGCGCGCCCGTGCCGTCGAAATTACACCTCAATACTTTTCCAAAAAAAAAATGTCCAATCCAAATACTAGGAAATCATGAGTTGTGCCTACTGAACGGATCTGGACGAAGTCTGGAATAACTCATAGGCTCCTTTTAATTCTGGGAAAATGTACAGTTCCCGAGGTATTTATTTAAATTAAGAAGAACGGTACCTATACACGTACATATACCTACGTCCTACGTACCTACCTATAGCTACAAAACTAATACATATTTGTTGTCTTTAACGTAAAAATTTAATGGTAGGTAGGTACTTCTATTATTTGAGTTGCATTCTTTCATTACGACATTAGTTGGGTATTTTGTTTTGATAAAATAATTTAGAACAGATAACCTATTAAGCATAAGTAGTAGCAAGGAAAGTTTTCTTACCTTTGCATTTTTCTTCCTCGCATTTCGGCGCCAACGAAATGACCGCCCCGTTGGTCGAGTGGTTAGCGACCCTGACTCCGCAATCAACGGGGTTCGGGTTCGATCCCCGACGGGGACAAGCATTTGTGTGATGAGCATAAATGTTTGTATTTCCGGGTTTGGGTGTTTATTATATATATTCTGCTATTTATATATGTATTTCTATGTATTAGTATCGTTGACTAACACCCATAACACAAGCAAATATTTGCTTACTTTGGGGTTAGATCAGTAAGTGTAATTTGTCCCGTGAATATTTATTTATTTAATCACTATTTGTTGATAAATAATGCGCAACCATTAATCCATCTATTTTAGGTAAAATATCCGATTGCCCTTTTTCGAATCCTTCATCCATTTTATTAATCGAATAATATTTACTATTAATAGACTATTAAAGTAATACGCTGACGAAAACAACAAAATTCTGCGCAAGCTATTACACCTTACTATACTATAACCGCTGGAGACTTGATTTGATACTGAGGCGCGGCGCGTTGTGTCATGACGTCACAAGCGGTCACGTGGCTGTTAGCGAGACTTGATATTTTTCGAAACTTTGAATGCCTATAAAATCAAAACTACTAGGTATTTTTTACTACAACAAAAACTAGTGTATTTGTATACATACAGGCTTTACTGAGACAAAATTGCAAGCGATTTGGCATACCTAGTAACATTCTTCATTGACGGCCTTGGATATATTCTGTGAAATTAGACAGCTATATTGACATTTACCACTGGCTTGTTAAAATTTTTTAGGATTTTGTGGTAACAGCTTAGGCATGTTCTTTTAACGGTCAAAGGTCAAATACTAGAGATTAATTCTGCGCGTACGGCCTTGGGTTTTGGGGGGTTAATCACCGTAGATTCCGAGTAATTTCGAACCTATATGAGGTCCTTCCTCAGGGTGAGTTAGACGTTCGCTCGGTAGCGTCTCGTCTGGAACAGTTCCAGACGAGATGCAACCGAACTTATACCTTTCTAATTTATATGATTAATTAATGATTTTAATGAATAGTAGACTAATCTTGTTGGATTTAAGTAAAATTTAATAATCGACGAGATTCCTAACTTGTGATGGCATTCAATTGAGTCCAAGCAATAAATGAATGGCACAAAATACAAACATAAAGGTTGGGACATATACAATGTTTTATTAACCTCATAGAACGTATGTATTCAAAGGCGAGGTATACACGTTCGGATTACATTACCATAAATAGAGTATTCCAGTGGCGTAATTCTATTAAGCAGGAAGCCGGCCGGGTCAATTTAACCGTACGTTTGAAATTTCCATCACGTATGTCCTTGAACTATTATCCGCTATTATCCGGCTATTTCATCGGAATTTTATTCTTTTTTAGTTTTAGTTCGGGGAACATAATTATTTGTATAATTGGTTCGAAGTTTTGGATAGGTTCAATATTAAATACAATAATCCAAAACTATTGATTATATTACTAATAGGTGTGTCAATGCCTAAAACCAATATCATTTAATCCATCATCGCGGACCATTAAAGCTTATCTATCCAGCCAGCCGTTCCAAAGTTATGAGATGTTTACATACACACACACACACACATACACATACATACAGACATACTGACGTCATCGTGGAGATCTGGAGAAAACTGGATTTTCGGAAATCGGGGCAAATTCCGTAACTTCTTATTTACGTACATTATGTACTACGTAGCGGGAAGTTAAAAAATCAAATTCAAAATAAAATCCTGAATCACGATATCACAATTATTTATCTTGTACACACTATATACAAATTTCAACGCTTCTCAAATGGACTTCAGTCCCCAGACAATACACCTTGCCTGGCTGGGAAGATCTGCCTTTCCCTGCCTTGTCCTTTGTGTGACGTCATCAACCTCCACAGTTTTGACGTCATCCTGACAAAAGGTTGACCCGCTGGTTCCGTCACTATTTCCTAGCTGTTAGCGTCTACAGTCTAGCAAGTTACATACTCGTAAGACTGCGTAGTTTGTAACCTCGTATGTTATAAAGTTATAACTACGGCCTACGCTAGCCATTAAGTATTTAGCGTGGCGCTACCTTATAGCGCGGAATGGGAAATCTATATAGCGTACGCTTGAGTAAATATACATAGCGCGCTGTAATATCGCGCTATGTGTTATATTAACCACGTTTAGGCGTGAAGATATGCATAATAAGGCGTTGTTATTATTGCATGAATATACATAACGTTTTTAAAACAAAGATTTACTGTTTCAAAGGTTGAACGAATTATGTGGACTCGTATCAAATATTTATTTCCGTTGTTTCATTGTTTCCGTTATTTTTAAATAATTAGATAGCAAACAAGCAGATGGCTCTCCTGGTCGAAAGAGAAACCATCTTTTATAGTCCCGATAGTAATGACAGGTATAGCAAATCAGTTGCCTTTAACGACCTGCCTGGCAGAATGGCAGTTGGTATATTCTCAAAGGAGGTGAACAAACACGGAGAACGTTACGATGATAGTGACAAGTATTGTTTAAATAAGCTATTTTATGATAGCGCGTTATAGACTATAAACCGTATTTTTCTAGCGCGCTATATTATAGACTATATTATAACGTGTAACTGGAACACTGATCGCGTGAGCCGGCGAGACAGCGCGTGACTCATTAAGGTTTTTTTTTTGTAGAAGTGTATAAGCTGTAGAAAGAAGGGCGCAAATGGAATACACCGCATCAATCTAGATCTGTTATTTTTTTTTAATTATATTAATTGTATTGATGGAAAGATTCAACCATCGCCTATAAACACCACAGATATTAATGGTGCGTTGCTATCTTGTTGCTATCTATCCGACTCATTAAGGTCATACAACGAGAGCTAGCACACGATAACTGAACGCTATAAATTATGTTATAACGTCTAGCGTCTACAGTCTAGCATTAGTTATAACTACGGCCTACGCTAGCCGCTATGTTATAGCGCCGAATGCGAGTCTAAATAGCGTACTCTTCACGTTGAGTATACATAGCGCGCTATAATACGACGCTATGCTTTATATTAACCACGATTAATAGCGACGCGTATTAACTGTATCTTGCCCTTGACGAGATGCGTCATAATATTAGTTGATCCATTTTTGAAATGAAGCCCTGATAGTTTTAACCCAAGCTTTTATTATTTACATAAAATAAGTAAGTCTAAGACTGATCAATTGTATAAATACGCATAATTTAAATAAGAATAAAAGCTAGTTGAGAAATAGATCACGTATAAATAACATTCACTTTACATTTTCACGTTTTGAGCGAACAAATTTCTGAATAGAATAATATTTCAGGGAAATAAGATATTTACATATATCAAGATAATAATATAGATTTGAATAAAATATAACTTCCGAAAACGAGAAATCCTTACGAATTACGTGTGACGGAAATTTTGAATACACACGACTTGTAAAAGTATCGAGCATTACTTATAAATAATGCCTAATAATAAGGTATATATTTTTTCTATCTTAACATATTTTTATAACGTAAACATTAATTTGTTTAAAAACACGTACGTCCAACACTAGCAATATATTTAATATTTTAGAATTTAAACAAGTAATTCAAAAATACTTTTAAACCTAGTTAATTATAATTTGGGGGTCATTGGCCAGAAGCGTGCTCGTCGCGACCCCTGCCAGTCCACTGGACTGCAATTCTGGCCCGAATAAGTACCGCAGTGCGGATTAGGGCGTCCCCTGGAGGCGACGCGTACCGATCCGCCCCCGTCGGTACGAAAAGCGGCGGATGCGGCGATGGGGGCCGCCACCCATCACGCCAGGCCCGAATAGGCGAGTCGAGGGGAGCAGAGTGCCAAATAGGCACGTGGAATGTAAGAGGTGGGTTGGAAGATAAGATGCATGAATTGATAGATGTAATGAATGAGAGATGCCTGGATGTTTTGTGTGTAACAGAGACTAAACGTAAAGGTAGTGAAACCACTGATCTCCCCGGTGGCATGATGGCTCTGTGGTCTGGTGTGCCACAGAGCGATCATGCTGGCGCCGGAGTAGGTATTCTTCTATCGTCACGCTTAGTCTCTGGTCTGAAAGATTATGGGATGGCTGGCTCCAGACTTCTCTGGGTCCGGATCAAACTGGGAATCACGAGAGTCTTTTTGGTCGCATTATATGCACCGGTAAGCTCTTCGTCGCCCAGTGACCTGGAAAAGTTTTGGGATTCTGTAAGAGATGTTCTGGATATGGTTGATGACAATGAAAGAGTCATTTTGTGTGGTGATTTGAATGGATGGGTCGGGACTAAGCGGCCTGGTTTCGATGCCGTACTTGGTCCGTATGGTGACAGTAGAGTGAACGACGCCGGTAAGCACATTGTGGATTTATGCATGGAAAGGAATCTTCTTGTGGCTAACACAATATTCCCTCATAAGGACATACATTTGTATACATGGAGAAGGAATGACCAAAAGAGTGTGATAGATCTGATTTTGATTGATAGTAGACTCCGCAGTTGTTTAATGGATACGCGAGCCTACAGAGGTCCCAATCTGGAAACGGACCACTATTTGGTAATAAGCCGATATAGGGGTCTGTTTAAGAAGTGGCGACATTGGCGACAGCGTGTTCCATTCGGAGAGCTTGAAAGGATAAAGAGCGAAAAGTTGCAAGACCCGAGTATAAGGAGTATGTATGAGATTCAGGTTCGAGATAGGTTGGCGAAAGTGAACCTACCGGACTTGGATGTAGACGAATGTTGGAAAGTTTTGAAAGATAGTATGATAGTAGCCGCGAAAGAAGTATGTGGTAGTGCAAAACTGTGCAAGTCAATGGAAGGAGATGCATGGTGGGATGATGAAGTGAAAGCTGCGATTGAGAGAAAGAAGAAAGCATGGCTAGACTATGTATCATGTTTGCAAGCGAATGATGGTATGAAAGACAAGAAGAAAGAATTGTATCGTTGTTGTAAGAATGCCACCAAAACCTTAGTGAAAGAAAAGCGTGAAAGAGAATGTTTGAAAGTGGAAGAGAGACTGGCGAGCAACTTCGAGGCAAACACCAAACTTTTTTGGAGGGAGGTGAAGAAGTCTAGGAGTTGTTCGGCAGCCTCCAGAATGAATAGGATTAAATCTAAGGATGGTGACATTCTTACAAGCACAGAAAGCGTGTTAAAACGATGGAGTGAATATTTTGGAGATATGTATGATGCTGTTCAGGACGCTGCCTCCGTCTCTGACTCAGTAAGTGACTCAGAGACGGTGGAAGCGTGCCAGGACATTACTATGCAAGAGATCGTATGGGCGATAAGAAGTATGAAAAACGGAAAGGCTGCGGGAATAGATAAGGTGACTGCTGAGATGATCAAATACGGTGGTCCTACCGTCTGGGACTCTTTTTGGGTCCTCTGCAATACATGTTGGAGGACCGGTAGAGTACCCGAAGACTGGCGGCGTGCGGTCATCGTGCCCTTGTATAAAGGCAAGGGCTCACGTATAGACTGCAATAGCTATAGGGCCATCAATTTGATCAGCTTAGCATCGAAGGTGTATGGTAAGATCATTGAAAGGAGAATGCAAGGGAAGTCCGAGGGAATGTTGTGGGAGGCACAAGGGGGTTTCAGATCTGGAAGAGGATGTATGGATCAAGTTTTTTCACTCCGCAACATCGTAGAGAAGCATCTGGCTGTCGGCCAGAAGGTTTTCTGCGGTTTTGTGGATTTGGAGAAAGCGTTTGATAGAGTTGTGCGAAAGAAACTTTGGGACATTTTACCCAGTTATGGGATAGATGGGCGTCTGCTGCGTGCTTTGCAATCCATTTACTGGGATTGCAAAGCATGTGTGCGGGTGGACGGCAACATATCGCCCTGGTTCGATGTCAATATCGGCGTCAAGCAGGGTTGTGTGTTGTCAGCTCGTCTGTTTATTCTATATCTGGATAAGTGTCTCCAAAGATTGAGGTCATTGAATGTGGGAATGCGCATGAGTGATCTAGTGGTGAACTGCCTGCTTTATGCAGATGACGCTGTACTTTTAGGCTCAACTCCATCTGAGCTGCAAACACTGGTCACAGTTATGAATGAAGATTGTAAGAGTATGGGCTTACATTTGAATGCGAAGAAAACTAAAGTTTTGGTATTTGAAAGAGAAGCAACCAGAACGGATGTAAGAGTTGTGGTCGATGATGCAGTGCTGGAACAAGTGGATGAGTTTGTATATCTTGGATGTGCTTTTAGCAAGGATGGAAGGTACACCGCTGATGTTGAAAGAAGAGTGTGTGCAGGGAACAGAGTGAATGGAGCGTTAGGGAGATTACTTAATAGCACCATTTTAAGTCAGGGTGCCCGTCTAGCCCTGCATAATCATGTGCTTATCCCAACGCTATTGTATGGAAGTGAGAGTTGGGTATGTCAGAAAGGGCATGAAAGTAGAATCAACGCGGTTGAGATGAGGTCGCTAAGAAAAATATGTGGTGTGACACTCGCAGACCGGGTTCGTAATATCGAAGTGAGAGAGAGGTTAGGTTTGAAAGAAAGTGTCGGTGTAAAGATGAGAAAGGGCATGCTCCGATGGTTCGGACATGTAGAAAGAATGGTAGATGAAAGGTTAACAAAACAGATATACAACGCGAATGTGGAAGGATGTAGGTACCGGGGAAGACCAAGACTGACATTCCACGATCAGATTGATCGAGTACTGTCCGAAGGTGGTGTCAAGAGTCTTCGCAACCGGCGTGTGTGTATGAAGAGAGTGATGAATGTGGAAGAAGCGAGACAAGCCTGCAAGGATCGTGATGTATGGCACTCGGTTCTCTCTGCCTACCCCGTAAGGGATCTGGCGTGAAGATATGTATGTATGTAATTATAATTTCAATACGATCGCATTTGTAGTTTAGCAGTCCAGAGTCAGTGTTGACCACCGAAGGTTCCAGGTTCAATTTCCAGGTCGATAAAATCAAAATATGTTTTTTCAGTTTTCTAAAAAAAACTATTGGGGATATTGGGATTGTGTAAGTGACTGATTGGCGATTGGCTTACCACCTATCACTAGGACTAAGCATCTTCGGCTAATCATGGGTACAGTTGTTGTACCTCTGCCTACGTCTGCGAGGATACGGGCGTGAAAATACTTTTTTAAATAATTTATTTTTTTAAAAACACCTTCTTCAAATACGTTTAATATTTTTAATATTTTATTTAATAAGCAATATGTTTAATATTTTTGAAATTAAACTGACAAAAATCCAAAATAAAGATACTTTTAAATCTAATTTAATTATAACTTCAATATTGATAAAGTTTAACCAACACGAAAACTATGTTAATTTGAAATGTAATTATGAAACAATGGTGATAACGATACACATCAGCCGCGATGCGTTTATTTATTAATTGTACTCGTTATTATACACAAGAAAACGCTAAAATAATAAGAATGAAAGAAATTGTGTGTTATATAATGTATGATAATCATCTTTTAGTAATGTAAATGGCCATTACCTGTATTTAATCACCAAGCCTTTAAAGTTGTTCGTATATAAGTATTCTACATATTATAAATGGATCCATAGATAGCTGTGGTAACTGCTTTTTATCAGATAACACTTTAATTACTAATTACAAATAAAAAATATTTAAAAAAAGAAAATATATTTACACCCGTATCCCTGAAGTGGTAGGCAGAGGTAAAACCAGTGTATCCACCATTAGCCGAAGTTACTTAGTCTCACACTATGATAGGTGGCAAGCCTATCGCCAACCGGGCACTTTTACTAATCCGCGACAATTTTTTTAACAATTCTTTTTAACAATATACTGAAAAATACATTTTAAATTGCCCGCCCCAGGAATCGAAACCGGAACCTCATATGGTTAACAAAGACACCGGATCATTAGATTATAAAGGCAAAAAAAGTGTTTAAATTATTTTAGTAAAAAGTATTTACAATTTATTATTATAAAAATTAATAATAAATTGAAAGTATTTAACTTGCTATTTAATTAACTGTTAGTTGCTCAAGGTTTGTTATGAAGAATAGATAACATATCTAATTTCCTATCGAAAAGTTGGAAAAATTTCAACGATATGATTTGTATATCTTGTTTATTTCTAATTTTTTAAAAGAAAGAGATTCATGCTCGGTTCCATTGAGGAGTGGGGTAAAGTGAACCGAATGTCTATAGCCTTTCACTTTCACCATGATTTTTTTATATTATAAGATAGCAAACAATCAGATGGGTATCCTGATGGAAAAAGTCAACCATTGCCTATATTTTTTTAAAATATCTAAACGGGTCAATAACGCGTACATATATAGAACTTACTTGTAAAGCTCGACGTTTATAATTTTAAATCGATTTGTAAATGACAAATTTTACATCTTAAAAATGTAGCCGAATTGAGAATCCTCCTCATTGAAATCGATTCAAATATAATCTGAATATGAAAAAATGCGGAGCATAAAAACTGAGAGTATTTTTAAGCAAGAATTTTTACAGAGCTCGGGAAACGAATATTAAATATTTATTATTAAATCGTTTAACGGGGAAATTCAAATTATATTTTTGCGTATAATAAGGGGAATCAAAGGGAATGGAGTCATTCAGGCGAAGAATGAGACGGGATCTAGAAAAGTTCTTAGATATATTTTCATCATTTTTAACATACAGGTATTGCGAATGGCAAATTATATTACTCGAAATTTTGAAATTTTTCACAATTTTTTTATTTGCGATTTTCATAGCTTAAGAAAATAATAATAGGAATGGAATTGAGACGGGGTCTATAAATGTTTATAGATATATCAAACTATCTTTCTACTAAATTTCATCCAAATTGGTCCAGTGGCTTAGGCGTGAAGAAGAGACAGGCAGAAATCAGAAATCAGAAATACTTTATTCAATAAAACTTTTTACAAGTTATTTTGACCTGTCAACATATTTTTAAAAACTACTACCGGATCGGAAACGCGGCCACACACAGAAGATCCGGCGGAAGACACTCAGCGGACTTGTCTTTTTTCATATCATCTATTTTTTTACAATATCACAATATTACAAAAAATATATATGAGATCGGTATGAAGAGCAATTAACCCCAGGTCTTTGTTGTCTTCTAAAAAATAATCTGAGATTTTATAATATCCTTTTTTACACAGTTTTGTTTTAACATATTTTTTAAATTTATTGACTGGTTATACTCTCTTCCTTATAGTTTCGGGAGGTTTATTGTAAAAGCGTATACATTGCCCCATAATAGAGTTACTTATCCTGTGGAGACGAGATGCATGCACGGCAGATAGACTGGGAGCTGGCTGGACAACCCTTAACATTTAGGGGGATGATAAATAGATGTTAACCGATTCTATAATATCATTTTTTACACGGTTTTGTTTTAACATGTTTTTTAAATTTATTGACTGGTTATACTCTCTTCCTTATAGTTTCGGGAAATTTATTGTAAAAGCGTATACATTGCCCCATAAAAGAGTTACTTATCCTGTGGAGACGAGATGCATGCACGACAGATAGTCTGGGAGCTGGCGACGAATTTTGAGAAGGTCCTTTTAGCAGATTGGAATTGCAAAATATGTAATTTCGTCAAATTGCGATACCGGGCCTGCGAGTCTGGTAGAGCGTTTGCGGTTATTTCACTATTGCGCAGTATACAACATTTACAAAAAAAAAACCATAAAAGATATTTTTAGCAATTTGATTTTTATTTCATCTTTTAATTTCAAATACCCGGACGAGACATTGCCGAACTCTACCGCCTAGTAGTCACAATGATAGTAACACATATAGTCAATCGGTCGCCTTTTACGACCTGCACGGCAGAGCAGCACTTGGTCTTTTCTCCAAAGGAGCCCGGACCAACACGGGGGATATTTATTTATTTATTTATTACATATTTTGTTGTGTACAATAAAATGTTAAATAAATAAATATAAAATAAATTTATTGATAACTTTCGTTAAATGTATTTGAAGGTGTCTGGCATATTTTTTTTGAATTATAAAAATACCTAATTAAAAATGAAATAAAAATCAAGTTGCTGAAAATACCTTTTTTGGGATTTATTTTTTAAAATGTTGTATAGGTACTGCGCAGTAGTGAAATAACCGAATACGCTCTACCAGACTCGCAGGCCCAGTATCGCCATTTGACGAAATTATATATTTCGCAATTCCAATCTACTAAAAGGACCTTCCCAAAATTCGTCACCAGCTCTTGGAACAGAGTTTCTTTCGCATTTATAATATTAGTATGGAAGTGTGGATATTTAATGACATGATAGTTAATGGTCGTAAGTAAACATAAAAATATAATAAAAAGAGAATATTGCTTAACTACTTATTTTTGTCTCACCCGGGTTGGTACCACTGCCTTACCTATTCCTGCCTTGATTGTCACTGTCTTGTTCACGTTTCGGCCAAGTTACATTGACCGTGGTCACGAGCAGACTTCGAGAACGTCGAGCTTTACAAGTAAGTTCTATATATGTACGCGTTATTGATCCGTTTAGATATTTTTAAAAATGATAGTAGAACGCGTTAGTTTAAAAGTTCACATTGCCTATAGACACCAAAGATATTAATGGTGCGTTGCTATCTTGTGGCGAGGTCTAATGTTACATGCATAAGTTTACCGGCTACAATACCCTCCAATCCAGAACACGACAGTTACAACATTGGCGCTATTGCGGCAGGAATAGGTAAGGCGGTGGTACCAGACCCGGGCTAAACAATGTAGAACTCTATCACCTAGTAGTCACGATGGTAGTGACTCGCATTGCCAAACGGTCACCTTTTATGACCTGTTTGCTTGAAAAGTTGACCTATTCTTCTATTATCCGTCATTCGCAACATCTGTATGCAATACAATTATCTAAATATTATGTCTATAAGCATTTCTAGATATATCCCTTCTCTTTCTTCGCCTGATGATTCCATTTCTTTCGATTTCTTATAGTATACTTAAAAACAACAAAATTATATTTGCAAAAAGTACCGAAATGTAGAGTATTATTATTCGCCGTTCGCAACATCTATGTGTAATAAAATAATGAAAACATGTCTATGGGCATTTCTAGACCCGTACTCATTGTTTGCCTGATCATTCTATACCTTTTAATTTCCTATAATATACTTTAAAAATCATAAAACATATTTGCAGAAGGTTCCGAAACTTAATAATTGACCATTCTCAACAGCTGTATGTAGTAAATTTATGAAAATATATCAATGAGCATTTCTAGATCCTATCTCATTCTATACCTTATGATTTCATCCTTTTGATTTCCCATAGTGTACTTTAAAACCACAAAATTATATCGATAAAAATCCACCATTCTCAACAGCTGTATGTTATAAAAGGATGAAAATATATCTTTGAACATTTCTAGACTCCGTCTGAATCTTCACTTGAATGTTTCCATTTTGTTAAATTCCCCTTCCTATAAATCTGTCTAAAAAATGTTGCCTCTTGCACTGAATTTGAACAGATCTGCCCTAAAGCCAGGTAATACTCTAACCACTGAGCTACATTTTGGTAGTTCAATATGGCTAAATCTTTCTTTGGTTTATGATTGCTTCGGTTCGATTCGGTTCGATCGATTGTACTAAGAGCTAAATATACAAAATATGTATGTACTAGTTAAATGAGTTTATCGTTGCAGATGAAATTCACATTTATTATTATTGATCAATATTTTCATGTTTCTAAATGTATACTAGTAAGTATAGTAAAGTGTAGCAGACAGTAAACTTGTATACCTCCACGTGGTCTCTAGAGACCAAGCCATACGTAGGCATGCATTCGCTCGGCCGCCGTTTGGTCCCCAGGGACAACAATCCGTTTCATTTTAAATCTTCGTGTATTTAAAATACAGTCTATTTTCCTACACCACGAATGCTATAATTTTAAATTATTTATTTCATTATTTGACGACCATCCTAAGTCACCTCTATGGTCTAGTGGTCCAGCATTGGCGTTTACCACATGAGGTCCCGGGTTCAATTCCCGGGTCGGGCACATAAAAAGTGATTTTTCAGTTTTACTGAGAAATACAAAGTTGCCCGAGATTGGAAAGTTCCCGGTTGGCGATAGGCTTGCCACCTATCATTTGTGGGACCAAGTATCTTCGGCTAATCGTGGGTGCACTCGTTGCACCTCTGCCTACCCCTTCGGGGATATGGGCGTGAAGGTACATCATAAGTCGCTTGCCAGTACTGAGTACTAGCTGTGTTATGAATTGTCTATAGAAAGTGGTGGCTGTGTTTAGCGGATTTCAAACACTAAGGTACTTTGTCCCCGTGTTGGTCCCGGACTCCTCTGAAGAATAGGCCAACTGCCGTTCTGCCAAGCAGGTCGTAAAAGGCGACTGATTGGCTACAATCGACACCAGAGGTGTTAATGGTGCATTGCTATCATGTGACAAGGTCTAAATAACACATGCATAAATTTACCGGCTACCTTACCCTCCAAACCGGAACACGATACTGACAAACACTCATGCTGTTGCGGCAGGAATAGGTAAAGCGGTAGTACCAAACCCGGGCTAGACAATGCAGAACTCAACACCTAGTAGGCACCATGTGATTTGCCCTTTACGACCTGCCTGGTAGAACGGCAGTTAGCCTGTTGTTCAAAAGAGCCCGGGCCAACACGGGGGAACAAATAGTGATTTACCGAACTTATGATTAGACTCATTATTAAATTGTGCGGTGATTATACTTTTTGAATATTACTATACAATTTTGTTATGGTTTACTGTGTATTTTTTATATCATAAGATAGCAAACAAGTAGATGGGTCTCCTCATGGAAGAGTCAACCATTGTCTATAGACAGCTATATAAGATGATAATGGTGCTTTGCTATCTTTTGGCGAGGTTTAATGCCACATGCATAAGTTTACCGGCTACCTTACCCTCCAAACCGGAACAAGACAGTGATAATCAAGGCAGGAATAGGTAAGGCAGTGGTACCAACCCGGGTGAGACAAAAATAAGTAGTTAAGCAATATTCTCTTTTTATTATATTTTTATGTTTACTTACGACCATTAACTATCATGTCATTAAATATCCACACTTCCATACTAATATTATAAATGCGAAAGACACTCTGTTCCAAGAGCTGGTGACGAATTTTGAGAAGGGAATACTGGGCCTACGACTCTGGTAGAGCGTTTTCGGTTATTTCACTACTGCGCAGTACCTATACAACATTTTAAAAAATAAATCCCAAATAGGTATTTTTAGCAACTTGATTTTTATTTCATTTTTAATTAGGTTTTTTTATAATTCAAAAAAAATATGCCAGACACCTTCAAATACATTTAACGAAAGTTATCAATAAATTTATTTTATATTTATTTATTTAACATTTTATTGTACACAACAAAATGTGTAATAAATAAATAAATAAATATCCCCCGTGTTGATCCGGGCTCCTTTGGAGAAAAGACCAAGTGCTGCTCTGCCATGCAGGTCGTAAAAGGCGACCGATTGACTATATGTGTTACTATCATTGTGACTACTAGGCGGTAGAGTTCGGCAATGTCTCGTCCGGGTATTTGAAATTAAAAGATGAAATAAAAATCAAGTTGCTAAAAATATCTTTTATGGGATTTTTTTTTGCAAATGTTGTATACTGCGCAATAGTGAAAACACCGCAAACGCTCTACCAGACTCGCAGGCCCGGTATCGCAATTTGACGAAATTATATATTTTGCAATTCCAATCTGCTAAAAGGACCTTCCCAAAATTCGTCACCAGCTCCCAGTCTATCTGTCGTGCATGCATCTCGTCTCCACAGGATAAGTAACTCTTTTATGGGGCAATGTATACGCTTTTACAATAAACTTCCCGAAATTATAAGGAAGAGAGTATAACCAGTCAATAAATTTAAAAAATATGTTAAAACAAAACTGTGTAAAAAAGGATATTATAGAATCGGTCAACATCTATTTATCATCCCCCCAAATGTTAAGGGTTGTCCAGCCAACTCCCAGTCTATCTGCCGTGCATGCATCTCGTCTCCACAGGATAAGTAACTCTATTATGGGGCAATGTATACGCTTTTACAATAAACTTCCTGAAACTTTAAGGAAGAGAGTATAACCAGTCAATAAATTTAAAAAATATGTTAAAACAAAACTGTGTAAAAAAGGATATTATAAAATCTCAGATTATTTTTTAGAAGACAACAAAGGCCTGGGATTAATTGCTCTTCATACCGATCTCATATATATTTTTTTGTAATATTGTGATATTGTAAAAAAATAGATGATATGAAAAAAGACAAGTCCGCTGAGTGTCTTCCGCCAGATCTGCTGTGTGTGGCCGCGTTTCCGATCCGGTAGTAGTTTTTAAAAAATATGTTGGCAGGTCAAAATAACTTGTAAAAAGTTTTATTGAATAAAGTATTTTTGATTTCTGATTTCTGCCTGTCTCTTCTTCACGCCTAAGCCACTGGACCGATTTGGATGAAATTTGGTAGAAAGATAGTTTGATATATCTATAAACATTTATAGACCCCGTCTCAATTCCATTCCTATTATTATTTTCTTAAGCTATAAAAATCGCAAATAAAAAAATTGCGAAAAATTTCAAAATTTCAAGTAATATAATTCGCCATTCGCAATACCTGTATGTTAAAAATGATGAAAATATATCTAAGAACTTTTCTAGATCCCGTCTCATTCTCCGCCTGAATGACTCCATTCCCTTTGATTCCCCTTATTATACGCAAAAATATAATTTGAATTTCCCCGTTAAACGATTTAATAATAAATATTTAATATTCGTTTCCCGAGCTCTGTAAAAATTCGTGCTTAAAAATACTCTCAGTTTTTATGCTTTGCGTTTTTTTATATTCAGATTATATTTGAATCGATTTCAATGAGGAGGATTCTCAATTCGGCTACATTTTTAAGATGTAAAATTTGTCATTTACAAATCGATTTAAAATGATAACTAATAAATTGGTAAAGTGCATATCGGGCCCGCGCATACATTGCGCCGTTTACGAATTTGGTGACATTGGAACCCTACAATACGCGAGGCCTGATTAAGAAGAGGGCTATTGTTGTTTTATACTATCAACATTTAACCTATTTAAGGTCAGTGATAGATATATCCGTAGCACAGGTCCTCCTTACTGTTAAATAAAACATACTATGATATTAGAGAATTTTTAGCAGATAAGATTAAATGTGTTATAAACAGAAATATAATCTTGTACAATTTACTTGTAATAAAAACTGAATGGCAAATTTTGTAAAATGGTAATTTTTTTTTGTAAATTGTAAAAATAACTTTTGATGTGAAATAATTCTTTTAAATTGTAATACATACAATTGTAATACGTGAAATAGAAAAAAAGGAGCCCGCTGAGTTTCTTCCGCCGGATCTTCTCAGTATGTGGCCGCGTTCCGATCCGGTAGTAATTATAAAGAAATCGACCTAAATTAAAATGTTTGCACGCCATATTATGGTAGAATATGATGGTAATAAATTACTAAATAAATTTTAATTATTAAAATTAAAATTTATTTTAATAACTTGTGACACCCATATTCTTGCAAATAAATATTTTTTTCATTTTCATTTCCGCCTATTAAAAGTCCTTTAAGTACGTTACATAAGTTTGTCCACTATTACTCAAAAACTTGTGAAGCCTTCTAAGCTAAGTGATGGTTTTTCTTTTAACTTCGTTATATTTACTACTACCGTGAAAATTTTTCCCCACCCACAAAACCAACCGTTTTACTTGGAGGACACTTGATTCTAACAAAAATTAGCTGAGACAAACGAGCCCCTTAAAAGAAAATTTGTTTTCACAGTGTTGCGATCTATATTAATCTATATTATTAATCTGTATTATATATTATCCACATCCATACTATCCATATTTCCATATTAATATTATAAATGCGAAAGTCTGTCTGTCTGTTACGCTTTCATGGCTAAGCCGTTGGACCGATTTTCCTGAAATTTGGCATGGAAGTAGTTGAAGAGCCAGGGTCAAACATAGGCTAATTTCTTTTTCAAAAATCAACCCTTAAAGGGTTGAAATAGTGGATGAAATTCATATGAAAAGCTATCTTGACGACATGCTAATCTACTCGCGGGCGAAGCTGCGCGGATCAGCTAGTAATATTATAAATGCGAATGCAAATGCAATCACGCAAAAACTACTAAACGGATTTGAATGAAATTTGGCACACGGGTAGATAATGACCTGGAATAGCACATATGCTACTTTTTATGCCGAAAAAATTAAGTGATCCCGCGGGATTCACCAAAAACTCTTATAATGCAGCGGGCTACACGCTGCAGCTAGTATATTTTAAAACTCCATTCAAACATAACCCGACATTATAGAGTACACGAAAAAAAAATTAACATCCCCGCTTTACATGTAGATGAGTAACCCTAAAAAAAATTTCAAGATTTTATTCATTTTACCATTTTCTTGCCATGACTAATATGCATATTCACAACAAATTCTTGCTTTCTAGTACTAAGGTCCGTACGGACGGACATAGTGAAACTATTAGTGTTCTTAGTTTACTTCGGAACCCTAATAAAGAACCGGTCTATCTATACATAATAAAATCGTAGGAAAGTCTATGTATGTCCGGGGTAAACTCAAAAAGTACTACATGGATTTACTTCAAATTTTGCATGAATATTACTAACAGGTCGGGTCAACATATAGGCTACATATTATCACGCTATCACCTACGGGGGAGGAGCAGTGCGGAGTAAACGAAGTTCGCGCGGACGAAGTTGCGGGCAACAGCTAGTATAATATAAGAAGCATGCTGGGGGATATAGAAAACACGAACTAGGAATTATGTATGTGTGTTTGTATATGTGTACATAAGTATGTATATGCATTCCAAGTATGTATGTATGTACGTGCATTTGTATGAATGTATGTGTGTATGTAGTAATTTAAGGCATGACATATATCTGTTAATTATTTATGGTATTTAAAGATGCTACGTAAGCAACAGCAACAGTGCATCAGGTTAAATTTATTTATACATATAATAAAATCGTAGGAAAATCAAAACTGTACATTGAATATTTTTTTAAAAGAATACTTGGGGCGTGATCTACAATCGATATCAAAGACAAAAATATAGTTTTTAGAATTTTTGTCTGTTTGTCTGTATGTATGTCCGGGGTAAACTCAAAAAGTACTGTATGGATTTACTTCAAATTTTGCATGAATATTACTAACAGGTCGGGTCAACATATAGGCTACATATTATCACGCTATCACCTAGCGGCCAGGTGCTGTGCGGAGTAAACGAAGTCCGCGCGGACGAAGTCGCTGGCAACAGCTAGTAAATAAATAAATAAAAAAAAAGAATCTAGTTCGAGTCGGATTTACATACGTAGGGTTTCGTACCACCGAGCGATATTAACTGAGTTTACTTGTATGTGGAACCTATTTGGTTTTTTTCTATTTCTTATAATTATGGCCCCAATGACGGCATTCTGTGAAAATTTTAGATATCTACACATTTCCGTTCACCCGATCTGTTTCATGTGACTGAAATAGCAGAATTATATATGGTACCGTTTTACACCGCTTGGGTGCAGAACCCTAAGCAATCGTGATTAAGTAAGAAATATTTCTTATCAAGACGATGAGAACGACTTTATATATGTTAACAATATAGCTTAAAGT
This sequence comes from Apodemia mormo, assembly GCA_036924255.1. Taxonomy (NCBI): domain Eukaryota; kingdom Metazoa; phylum Arthropoda; class Insecta; order Lepidoptera; family Riodinidae; genus Apodemia; species Apodemia mormo. The sequence goes on along the minus strand of JAUPFN010000022.1, from coordinate 24,697,803 downwards.
CTCTTCGCCTCTGTGGTCTAGTGGTCTAGCATTGGCGTTGACCACATGACTTCCCGGGTTCGATTCCCGGATCGGGCAAATAAAAAAGTGTTTTTTCAGTTTTCTAATAAACACAAAATTGCCCGGGATTAGAAAGTGCCCCGTTGGCGATAGGCTTGCCACCTATCACATTTGCGGGACCAAGTAGCTTCGGCTAATCGTGGGTGCACTTGTACCTCTGCCTACCCCTTCGGGGATACGGGCGTGAAAATACTTACTTTGCTTAAAGTCTTATACGTTGAATAAACGCAAATTGTTAGAATATTAAATAGCCGCTTCTCCCTTTTTGCGAATACATTACGCATTCACTTTATGTAACGTATGGTAATCATCTTTTGGTGCTGTGAGGGGCCATTAGCTTTATTTAATCACTGAGCCCTCAAAGTTCCGCAGTTATTTGAATTTCACTTTCCTTTTGTTATGTACTTATAACGAGGTTTCCGGCGTCTGGGACCGCAATAACTGGAACCGCGGTCCTAGTTGCCGGATAGATTTAATTTTAATATTTTTGTTTTGGCGTCTCTGACCACACATAAATTAATTTAAAAATCTATTGCTCAATGAAAAACTAGTACAGTCAGACGAAAAAATGTTTAACGTAAAATATATAAAAAAAAAACTCTTTGATTCCTTCATAAATATCATTTATTTCTATAACTTCAATTAAAGCACAATTTTTGTTATTTTGTAAACACGTAAATTTTGCTAAAAATATTTAACAATTTGAAACAATTAACAATAACTAAATAATTTGACCACCCCTTGAATCGACGGAGCTCGAGTGCGATTCCTGACAGGGACAAACATTTGTGTGATGAGCATAGAAGTTTGTATTTCTGGGTTTGGGCGTTTATCTATACATATAATAAAATCGTAGGAAAGTTAAAACTGTACATTGAATATTTTTTAAAAAGAATATTTGGGGCGTGATCTACAATTGATATCAAAGCGAAAAATATAGGTTTTAGAATTTTTGTCTGTTTGTTTGTCTGTATGTATGTCCGTGGTATACTCAAAAAGTACTGCATGGTTTTACTTAAAATTTTGCATGAATATTACTAATAGGTCTGGTCAACATATAGGCTACATATTATCACGCTATCACCTACGGGAGAGGAGCTGTGCGGAGTAAACGAAGTCCGCGCGGACGAAGTCGTGGGCAACAGCTAATTATATATATTTTGGTATTTATATTAAATATTAAACAAATAAATATTTTTGAATTAAAAAGGTTTTTCTTTCACTTAAGATATATTTTTGTTTGAGTGTACTGTTTGAACTTGAATAATAGATTCTTTTATTAATTTAGGCGTGATCCGAGTCTCCTGAAAAAAAATTAAAATGAAATCAATCCGGCAACTGCGGTTCCTTAATGCGTTCCCAACCGCCGGAAACCTCCTTATAACTTCTATACTCTTTAGAAACTTCCTCACAATTACAATAAGAGGTTTAATTTTAGAATTCAGTTAAGTATTGCATTTTTTATTATCTTTAGTACCATTCCCGTTTATATCTAAGAGAAACCATCAGGGATCGAGGAACTTCTCGAATGTAATAGACTATAGTGCGCGCGGAACTAGTTGGCCGCGCCTTAGGTGGTGACAGGGGTAAGGGGGCGGGTTGTCAACTGCTCGCAATGCACATGAGCTTAGACAGTGATGACCAATCTGAAGATATCGTGAACAATATTTTTTCATTTATTGAAAAAAATAAATAAAATACAACTTGAACTTTGTAATGTTAGTTCAGTAATTTGGTAGTTTTACCTGGAAAGTTTTCCGGTAGTTTTGAAAATTGCTTGTTTTATGGATTTCGGTATGCTCTTTTTGAATTTCAACTTTGCCACCTCGTATCTCCGCCACTCGCGCCGCCATATTGAAAAATGGCGCCTAAAAACGGTTTTTTGGGAATATCTCCTTTACGACGCATTTTACGATAGTACATTCGTGTACTAAATTAAATTAGAGGAAATTTCCTACACTTTATGTACTAATATTTTTTTTCATAAAATCAATAGTTTTGGCGCATGATAATCCCCCGTTTTTGAATCTGATTTAAAAATTAGCAAAGCATCGTCAACTAACCCGTTCCGGCTACCAGCGTGAACTATTATAATGCCTATATCTGTATAAATTCCAGGCTCCGACGAAGATTGCCAACATTTTTGGACATTGTGACTTTGGTTAACGTAAGTTTCGTCCAAAAAGAATATGTTTCGTTTGTCTTCTCTGAATTTTCTTATAGCCCTCATATATTTCACTCGCCATTCAACAATATTTGGTCTCTCTATTAAAAGGCATCTCTTCGATTTACATTTTTTAAATGAATATCCCAGTTTGTGCAAAAGTGTTCTTAAAAAAGTCAATCCGCAGTCTAAAATATTATCCTCTTTTAACAGAGCATTTAGTTTTCGTAGACTTGGAATTTTTTTCTCTACCGTATAAAACTGATTTATTTTTCTTCTTATCACTGCTAAATCAAAGTCATCAACTTGTATTTTCTTTTTTTTTCTTTTGGTCTACGTGGAGAACTAAATTTTGCTTCCCCTGTATTTTGCAACGATTTTTTACTTTCAGCAATCACTCTCCTAACACTTCGTTCTGATATCCCTGTTGCTTCTGCTACTAGTTTATATATATTCGCATCAGTTTTATATTCTAAACTATTGACATCGGCTTTCCGTTTATTAAAAAATGTATGCACTTTAAATATTATTTCCTTAGATTGTCTTTTTATCGGCGGACTCATCTCGCTATTGCAATCTTATGTGCGTTTTGTCTAAACTAGCCGGAACTTTCAACGCGTGTTGCCGTCGCAAAGTACGGCGCCGCACTGAGTAATGACAGCAAGCGCCCCTGCCTCTCCGCCCCACCGTTCACATACCTAAGGCGCGGCCAACTAGTTCCGTGCGCACTATAAACGCTATAAATAAACTATTTAATAAATTCATTGGTATTTTCCCCGTGTTCCCTTTCAAAGTTTAGGAAAACTGTTTAGTAATAGGCATTTCATAAAAGGAGATAGAAAAAAGGCTAATGGCTATTAATAATAAAATGACTTTGGTATTTTTATTAGATAGTGACTTTGCTTAACGTGTCACCCATGTTTGGTACGAGTACTAACATTACACATGACAAGGTTTATATACTCAAAGACATACACGTTAAATACACATTACACGCACTACATTCATGTGACATATATTATATTATACACACATGCATAGATAATATTTTTATTGCCGCTGCAGTTGTCAAACTTAAAGGAGATTTTATTGTATAGTCTGTGGTCGAAGTCGGTCTAATGTCACATGCATAAGTTTACCGGCTACCTTACCCTCCAAACTGGAACACGACACGAAAGCACTGACGCTATTGCGGCAGGAATAGGTAATGCGGTGGTACCAGACCCGGGCGAGACAATGCAGAACTCTACCACCTAGTAGCCACGATGGTAGTGACTCGCATAGCCAATCGGTTGCCTTTTGCGACCTGCCTGGCAGAATGGCAAAGGAGCCCGGTGCTAATACGGGGAAAACGGTATGAAATTTTTCTATTAACTAAACCAGTGACATATAAAATATTTTATATTATATTTTTAGTCCACCCATTGCAATATATTTGTTGACATATTTAATCTATATCTATACATATAATAATATCGTAGGAAAGACAAAACTGTACATTGAATATTTTTTTATAATACTTGGGGTGTGATCTACAATCGATATCGAAGCCAAAAATATAGAAAAAAAAGTTCACGCCCATATCCCCGTAGGGGTAGGCAGAGGTACAAAAAGTGCACCCACGATTAGCCGAAGATACTTGATCCCACAAATGTGATAGGTGGCAAACCTATCGCCAACGGGCACTTTCCAATCCCGGGCAACTTTATGTTTCTCAGAAAACTGAAAAACCACGTTTTTTTAATGTGCCCGATCCGGGAATCGAACCCGGGACCTCATGTTGTCAACGCCAACGCTGCACCACTAGACCACAGAGGCCAAAAATATAGTTTTTAGAATTTTTGTCTGTTTGTCTGTTTATCTGTTTGTCTGTTTGTCTGTATGTATGTCCGGGGTAAACTCAAAAAGTACTGCATGGATTTACTTCAAATTTTGCATGAATATTACTAACAGGTCGGGTTAACATATAGGCTATATATTATCACGCTGTCACCTACGGTGGGAGCTGTGCGGAGTAAGCGAAGTCCGCGCGGACGAAGTTGCGGGCAACAGCTAGTTAGATATAAAATACTTTTCATCCATTTTCTAGCTCGGTAAAAGTCGTTCTAAAGCGGGAACCTATAATACTATATGCCGTTCTACCAGAAAGGGCGAATTTCTTCGGAATTCTGAATTTTCCGCTCGGGTCTGGTACCACCGCTTTACCTATTCCTGCTACAATAACGTCAGTACTTGTTACTTTCGTGTTCCGGTTTGTAGGATTTGGTAGCCGGTAGGCATGGATCATTTAACAGTTAACATATTAAATTTCGTACTAATTTTTTTAACGATTAACAACTGTTATTTATATTAGCAAATAATGTTAACAGTATTTTTTATGCATCACTAAAATTACCAATAACTTGATATATGATAATAATGTTATTAAAAATATTTCGAGAGACCGTGATAATAATAAGTGTTAAAAGTTATTAAAACTATCCTAGAGAACCTTTTTTTTGGTAGTGTGTTCGTGTTTTTACTGCTTCTAATACTTAGTATAGGCTACTGATATAATATAACATAAATAAATAACTGTTAAATATTAATTAACGTTAACAACATAACAGTTAATCTAATTTAACAATAATATTCATGCCTAGTAGCCGCCAAATTTATGCAAGTAGCATCAGCACTTCGCCACTCGGATAGAAATGCACCATTAACATCTTTGGAGTGTATAAGCGTTGGTTGTTTCTTTCCATCCGGAGAGCCATCTGCTTGTTTGCTGCGTTATGATATAAACAAACCCTACAATGAAGAAAAAATTGTGTGTGTCAGCTCCGACGCACGACTGGAGTTTACTCCTTAAGTACGATTGTCAAAACAGACGCAAAAAAAACGCACGATCTAGCTGCACTGCTCACACCAAATTAGAAAGTTGCGCACCAAAAACGTAAAGAGGTCATTCGTTCAGTAGATTTTACTCCTCATATTTTTCTCATATCGGGCGCCTTATATAAAAAACCGATTCTTAAGGAGTAAACTCGAAAAAAACGAAGCCTGAATCAACTACTAGTTTGTTAATGTGTGACCTAAACATATATATTTATAACCATTCAAATTCCCATTGATCAAGGTAAAACTTGCAACAAAAAATAACGATCAAACGGTAAATTGAGAAAAATTGGAAACTCGGTATCTTTGAAGCCATCAAAGTAAAAGGCACCCTTCATGAATATTCTACAACGTTGATTTGATATTTTGCGTGCGTTTCAGATTTTTCCTCATTTCCTTCATACATATCTTGTTACTTGTTAGCGATATATCGATACTATATCGCGATCGGTGAGATGACTGCTAATGTCTATATTCAAAAATTATACATATTATCTTCATATTCAATCCCCGTCGTGGCTGGAACCATAGCCTTAACTTAGAAGAATAGAGCACCTATTACGCAGTGCGTAAAGGGCGAACAATCTAGATGATTGTATTTTTCAATCTTTTTCAAGACACAACCGCCTTGGCACGTTACGAAAAATTGCGACCCATTGCCGCCTAACTTCATCAATAATCAAATCCTTTTTAACATTTTTGATTATCAAGTAAATATTTTGTCTTTGTTTTTTAGTAAAACTAAACTACCATCTACGGCCCCCCTTGCAAAGGCCTCGTGACTCCCCAGGAAGCCGCGAAACATACTTTAAATAACACTGATCTAGACATGACATGTAACACTGAGCTGCGCCGCGCAATTACTAACTCCATTCACTGTACCGGATATGTTAACTCACTCGTTCTTTTTTAGTAAAACTAAACTACCATCTACGGCCCCCCTTGCAAAGGCCTCGTGACCCCCAAGAGAGCCGCGAAACATACTTTAAAAAACACTGATCTAGACATGACATGTAACACTGAGCTGCGCCGCGCAATTACTAACTCCATTCTCTGTGCCGGATATGTCAACTCACTCGTTCAAAATGTTTTGGCGTACGGCACCGCTTAAATTATATGCAATAAATCTACGCCCCTGTTGGTTGGGACTCCTTTGAAGATTAGACCAACTGACGTTCTGCCAGGCAAGTCGTAAGAGGCAACCGATTGGCCATACATGTCATTACAAAAAAAAAATACCAATGAGGAAGTTCTACGAGTCGGTCAAAAACGCAAGTTATTGCTAACCATCAAGTTGCTTATCTTGGACATCTTTTGAGGAATCCGAGATATAGACTCTTGCAATTAATTATGATGGGAAAAGTTGCTGGAAAAAGAAAAGTCGGTCGTAGAAAGAAATCTTGGTTGCGGAACATCAGAGAGTGGACAGGGATAGCCAGTGCTGCCCAACTTTTTCGCCTTGCAAATGATCGGGCAAAATATTTTGAACCGACTGCCAACCTTCACTAGTTGGAGAGGCATCCTAAGAAGAAGAGAAGTCATTACCATTATGACTACTAGGTGCTAGAGTTCTGCAACGTCTCGCTTTGGTAACACCGGTTTACCTACCCCTTTTAGTGCAATAGCGTTAATGCTTGACATTATCTTGTTCCGATTTGGAGAGTAAGCTAACTGATATACTTTTGCATGTGGCTATGTTATTTCGCCTTACAAATAGCAACGCACCATAACATCTTTGGTGTCGATAGGTGATGGTTTCTCTTTCTATCAAGAGATCTATCTGCTTGTTTGCTATCTTATGATATAAAAAAATTAAAAAGAAAATAAACTCTCACTCTTGACTCACATGAGTCACGACTCACTCGTTAAGTTAACGTTGAACCGACGTATTTCACGCGCTGTGCGCCATTTGTTCTATGTCTCTGTGCGTCATCTCTGTATCTGTGCGTCACGGTGCAAGTTTCGTTCGCTGTTCACTTCCCTTGTGAGATTTGTTCCACCATAGCGCAATTTTGAGTTAGCGCATAGAGCCGACGAGTACACTGCACTGAAGTTACTGAGTTAACGCAAGGAATTTCACTGAGATATTTTATTGGCTCAGACATTACTTTGCGGAAATCCATAATTAATAAAACGTATGTTGGGCCACGCGCAACGAAGGAGTATGCCTAGAGATAGTGTAAGTAATATACTCAACTCAATATATAATAGTTCGCAATATAGTATTACATTCGCGTAGAGTGCAGTAGTAATCGATTTCCCGAAGATGCATCGGTTTTGAAGTGAAACGGTGCGTTGAGTGCGTAAATTGAATGTTTTTGTACTTGGTGTACATGTGTGAAAGTGTGTTGGATGTGTGTGGATAATTGTAACGCTGGAATCTTCTTTTTGTCCGGACCATCGGTGAGTTCTGTCAAATATAAAACTCGGCGTCTTTCTTTTCGGGGCCATCGCCGTGGTCACATAGAACAAGTTGCGGATAATAACAAATATAATTAAATTCACCTTTTTTACTAAGTTACCCAAGTCTACTATCATCGTCTTCCTTCTACTACTACTACTTGTAACTGTCATCGCCGCATCACAATTCAGCATACTACTACTTGTAACTGTCATCGCCGCATTACAATGCAGCGCATTTTCGTATTGCTTTCCGAATATTGGTCTCCTTTTTGTCCATCGTAACATGGACCTTTCAAATCATATTGCTTTTTATATCCTTGAATTAAAAGTATTAAGTTCTCCATCCATAATTATTAGATTTTATAAATTGACTAGCTGTTGCCAGCGACTTTGTCTGCGCGGACTTCGTTTACTCCGCACAGCTTCTCCCCCTAGGTGATAGCGTGATAATATGTAGCCTATATGTTGACCCCACCTGTTAGTAATATTCATGCAAAATTTGAAGTAAATCCATGTAGTACTTTTTGAGTTTACCCCGGACATACATACAGACAAATACAAAAATTTTAAAAACTATATTTTTGGCTTTGATATCGATTGTAGACCACGCCACAAGTATTCTTTGTTTTTTTTATATATCATAATTCATAAGATATTTATGAATTATGATATATATTTATAACATATATTTTTATCTTCAATGAATGTACATCCAGTATGCTGAGCGAATATTAGCTAATATTTGCATACGTTTATACGATATTTTGAGAAGATTCCTGATATTTTCTCATAATATTCTTTATGCAAGCTATCTTTAAACGAAAATTTCAACGCTTTGTCGGTAAAAAAACTGTTATCTTGTATATAAAAACTTGATGACTTGTAGCTGATATGTTATTTTATGGCTTGAGTTAGTGTAGTTCGTATTTATAGGCTTCCATAATTCAAAATATTTTTTTTAATATCGTAAGATAGCAAATAAGTTTTTTAGTACTGAAATGTTGTAGAAGGTCAAAAATGATTGGTTAAGAAATCTTTAAGTTATGTCGAAATACCCTTTTTTTTCAAAAAATTTCGTTTACGTAACTCCTAAACGGATAAACCGATTTTGACGCAATTTATGCATTGAACGAAACGAATTATTTGTGTAAAGAACTGATTAGATTTTGTACTCAATCGGTGCATTAATCTGGAAGTTATATTAAGAAAATACTGTATTGCCAAAACATTTTTGAAGTTTTTTCAAAATTTCTCAAAATTTCCGAAATCGAAATGCTTCAAATTTTGAGGAAGTCTAAGTTAAGCAGAATCCAATCAAATGCCACTAACCGCGTTTAGATCGGTAAATCCATTCATACACAAAATTTGAAATTCCACTCTCACCATCTCGATGTCTGGAATTTCACAACTGTGCCTTTCTCTTGGCACTTTTTTCCTCACACTACTCTATTGTGGAATCATTTACCGACAGGGATGTTTCCAAACGGATACGACACCACCACAACTGGGAGGGCTTCAAGGAAAAACTTACTCATTCTTAAAAGGCCGGCAACGCAACTGCAAGATCTCTGGTATTGCGAATGTCCGTGGGTGGCAGTGATCACTTACTATCAGGGGACCCTTCTGCTCGTTTTGCTTTTTTATAAAAAAAACCTCAAAATATGGAGAACTCGAGAAGACTCGACTGTAAAAATCGGGGCTAAATCACTGACTTATTTATCTACATACGTATTGGGAAGTCAAAATAACAAAAAGGTTTAAAAAATTGGAGACAGCCATGAGGACAAGCATGGATTTATTATAGTGACATCTACCGGGTTTATAATCTATTAATCGGAACTACAGCCGCTACCTTGTGAAATGTCATTCCACTGTCAGTTTTTCTTAGTAAAACGCTTTACTAGCGACGCCGTTTACTGACTAGATAACTTGGTGGCATTGTTAGTGACAAACAAAACATCGATGATAAAAATGTTTGAAAATAATCTTGTTTTCTGAGAGTGCGACCAGATCTTATCTTCAACTTACGCAAATTTTAATGATTTTTTGATATATTCTAATCGTATGATTATTTCTATTGTTACTACTTTTTTGATATATTTATATTTACTATTGAGGTGTGACAATTATGACATTCAATATGGTACAAAATAAATCGTATTTTGAATAAAAATGATTGATTGATCGAATCGCTCGATAACGTTAGCACGTAGCATGTCACTGATACGAAAACCAAATACCAAAATTGTCTAACGCGGCCAAAAACGTTTTCACTTCAAAAATCTAGAGAAAATGGTTTTTTTGTCTCATCCTGGTGTCTTTTGATAAGTAATTTGATATTGTGAAGAAAATATTTATTAAACGTGGGAGGGACACTTTGGAGAGTGCGCTGCAGAATTGCACGCCTTGATTCCGCCATCCCCGTTTTTCTATCAATCGTCGAGACGCACAGATTCTAGGCATCGCCATATGGTGGATGTTCCACGTACCCGGACGAAGAGGTTCCACTCCACATTTTTCATTCGAACCGCAAGGCACTGGAACATGCTTCCTGAGTCTGTGTTCCCCGACAAGTACAATCTGGGGATCTTTAAGAGAAGAGTGAAAAGGTACCTTATAGGGAAGCGCGTTCCATCTTAGGTTGCATCTTAGCTTGCCATCAGGCGAGATCGTGGTCAAGCGCTTCCCTATCGATAATAAAAAAATGTGGGTAAAATGTGGGTCCCGGGTTCGATATTTTTGGGTTTTGCCGGTCTGGCAAAAATTATTATTGAGGTTTTTTCGAGATTTTTCTTGAAAATCCAAAATCTCAGTATCAGCTTGTAATCTGGCGGTGTGTCTACTTCTATGCCTCGGATGAGCAAGTACAGCCGTCGGTTCCAATTATCGCTCGAAATAGTCAATAATCGTTATCAAATCGGCAAAATGCAGCAATGGGGAACACCACTTACTTCGTCAATCGACAAACCGGTGAATCGTAGTGAACTGGAAAGTCTCTTATAGACGTCCGTTTTACTTTGCCTACCCCGCAAGGGAACTGAGCGTGATGACACTTTCAAATGTTAATTATCATTACTCAAAATTGATTGTAGTACTAAACTGAGTTATTAGTCGGAGTTCGCGATTTGAATTATATCAATCCGAATAATACTATATATTCGATTATTCGATAAAATTTATTCTCCGCCCCTCACTAGTAGAAACCTTATACCGATTTATGGTAATGTATAATCGGATAATATAAGTCTGTATCTATATAAATAAAATGCACAGGTATTCCTTTTGTTAAGTGACCTATATCTAAGTCCACCATTTTAAGAATCTCCTGACTTAACATCGTGAGACTTTATAGTGTAGGTACCTCATATATCAAGTGGTGTGATAAACGATAGTGCTAGACGCATCAGACAATTTTAAGCCCTGACTAGATACGTACAGCGTCGAGATTGCAATGAAAGTTAAAAAAAATTACCTGTCCTTTACAAGACTGATATAAAGTGCTCGAACGTTCACAGTTTCTGAATGAAGATATATGTACAGTATTTTACTAATTAAGTAGGTCTTGTCAAATGGAAAATAATGGTTGCTTGATTTTTTCTCGACTACGCCGAAAAGAGTATAGAATATAATGTTTTTTGAAGATATGAAAGTATATGGGTATTTTTTGGTATGCCCAAAAAATACCCATATACTTTCATATGCTATAGTCGGATTGGCTTGACGGATTTGAGCATTTAATTCATTTCATTTATTAATAAAGTCTATATAATAGCAAAAAAGCGAAGATTTCTCGTAAAAGGCTTAAAGTTTTTTTAAAATAATTGGATAGCAAACAAGCAGATGGGTCTCCTGATGGAAAGAGTCAACCATCGCCTATAGACACCAAAGATGTTAATGGTGCGTTGCTGTTTTGTGGAGAGGTCTAATTGTTAGTTTAATGCCGCGACTACATAATACTGACATGTTATGGACGAAAGTTAGCAATGTCCCTCGGGGCTCGGGCGGAATCGGGCGGAATCGGGCTATCGCGAAACTGTATCTCGAAGAGGTTCAGTTTGTCACTAATGGTCGCCAAACTTTTTTTTTTATATCATAAGATAGCAAACAAGCAGATGGGTCTCCTGATGGAAAGAGTCAACCATCGCCTATAGACACCAAAGATGTTAATGGTACGTTGCTATCTTGTGGCGAGGTCTAATGCCACATGCATAAGTTTACCGGCTACCTTACCCTCCAAACCGGAACACGACAGCGACAAGCATTGACGTTATTGCGGCAGGAATAGGTAAGGCGGTGGTACCAGACCCGGGCGAGACAATGCAGAACTCTACCACCTAGTAGCCACGATGTTAGTGACTCGATAGCCAATCGGTCGCCTTTTACGACCTGCCTGGTAGAACGGCAGTTGGCCTATTCTTCAAAGGACGAATAAAATAATTATACACAATAACAACAGCAAACTATAATTTACCCAAGTGCATATGTTTAGCTAACTTCATGTAAGTTATACTTTGATATTATTATTGTTTGTCATGACCATATTGTAGCGTAATTCCCCAGTCCTGGGAAACTACTGATACGGCTGGGGCTACTAGTTGTCCGAGGATGATGTCAGTCAGCAGCTGATATCATTGTCGAGTCAGTCTATCGTAATTTGTATTGCAGAGTTTTGAAAGTGGATGAAACAAGGCAAATCTGTCTGTATTATGATGTGTGGTATCAATTGTTTCTCGTTGTATAGGGATTTTACGTGGCAATATTTAGACTAATTGTTTTTGTTTGTATTACGCATGAAAATGATCGCTACTGTAATGATGTGCAGATCGTTGGGGTTTCTCTGCTTGTAGCGAGTTTTGGAGTTACTCTTCTGGTACCGGTGGTCGGGTTTACTTTTATATTTTGAAATTTCAGAAGAAAAATTCTTTAATTTTAGAATTGCTTCATTTATTGAGACTTCATGTTCGAGATCTTTTACCTACTAGGTACTATATCTGTACATTCAGTTTTTTTATGACGTTCCTAAATGTAGCTGCTCAAGCAATCTACAAACGCTACCAGAAAAAATAATAAAAAATGGAAAAAAATGAAATTCAAAATAGAATCCTGAATTGCGATATCACAATTATTTATCTTGTACACACTATAAACAAGTTTCAACACTTCTCAACCGGACTTCGGTCCCCAGGCAGTACACCTTGCCTGGCTGGGAAGATCTTCCTTTTCCCCTTCCTTGTCCTTGTGTGACGTCATAGACCTCCACAGTTATGGCCTCACCTGACAAGGAGTTGGCCCGCTGGTTCTATCACTATAAGACCCTTCAGCGGTACGGACAGGCGACACCACAATTCAAAATAATTATTTTTAAAATTTGACATGTGGTCAGCATATGCTGTAATACCATAGAGGTTCATATCATAATCACAATGATTTCACACGTGAAATTTCGATATAATAATATTTGCAAAAAAATTTAGGAACCTCACTAACAGAAATAGGAAAGCTGTCAAGGGATCATAAGATGGCCGTGGTAGAGGTAAACAAGGAAATTAATAGAAAAAATGAAACAAAAATCACAATGATTTCGCATATGAAATTTGTATATAATAATATTTGCAAAAAAACTGAGGAACCTCACTAATAGAAATAGAAAAGCTGTCACGGGACCATAAGGTGGCCGTGGTAGAGGTAAGCAAGGAAGTTAAAAGAAAAAATGAAACAAAAATCACAATGATTTCACATGTGAAATTTGTATATAATAATATTTGCAAAAAAATTAAAGAACCTCACTAACAGAAATAGGAAAGCTGTCACGGGACCATAAGATGGCCGTGGTAAAGGTAAGCAAGGGAGATAATAGAGAAATTCCTATTGCATTGTACAACTAGTATCCAAGATGTATTATGATGTATCATATATATGATGTATGTAGACTAGTAGTGAAGATTCACAACATCACTTATTATGCTGTCCGTTGAGTCCTCCGTTATCCATCTTCCACAAAACACGAAACTTTAACAGCCATCCAAGGTTGGTCCGGCTTATGCATCGGAATTGAGGAGGATTCCATGTACATTTGCTCCGCCGGTAATTTTCTAGCTGTCTAAACTGAGTTTATTGGCCAGGCGGAATTGCATCTGTATATGAAGTGAAACGGTTAAGAAATTAGTTCAGCCCTGGACTCTTCCACCGGATTCTAAATTCGGCTCCCAGCAATTCATATTTTCTAATCAGAGAGCAGTTCCAGAAAGTGGATTATGAGTCCTCAAAAAAAATTCACATTGTTAATTTATGGTGCCAAATTTCAAGAGAGTTAATGGAATTATTTTTTGTTTGTACTGATGGTTTGATTCTATTACTTTGAGAACTAAATTTTAGTGTATTGATAGGTTACTTCATTTTGTTTCACGACAGGACGAAAATAACATACGACGATATGAAGTTTCATTGTTATGAAGGAGTATCGACTATCGTAGCTTTGTAACCTTTGGGCAAACAAATAAAGAAACAGTAGCATAAAGTTATTGATATATAAAACCCAAGATGCACAGTCTTGAACAAAAGTGACACTCAAAAGTGTCCCTAATTTCATTTAAATAGTTTTAGATATGGCAAAAACATATGTCTTTGCTTAAGCGCAAGTTTTATATTTGTTTTTACAAAGCTATGTACAAAAAGTAATAAAATTGACAGTGTCGCGACCGACGCGATTCTATTTGAAATGAACGCACAAAATAAAATTGTGCGCTCATTTTTGGAGGACGTTCTTGACACATTAATTGTGTATCTTGGGTTTTTATATCAATGGATAAAGTTAAATAATTAAAGGAACGAATTGTAATTAATTAAGAATTTAAGAATTGAATACACTAAGAATTAATATATTTAACGAACACCATTTGTTTAAACAGTTACTAGGTAAAAAAGAAAGACGGAACAGTTAACAACCTCCTTGATGGTATGAACGCATTCAAAATTAAAATTAAAAATATTTTATTTAGAATAGTTTTCCCATAGGGAACCCCATTAGAAGAATATCTATTTAATTGAATTATAGACTATCCTTTTATATGATACGCTCGAAAAAAGATTACGTTCTTTCTAGTGCAACTGGGTAAAACATATTTACCGGTAATCCAATAAAAATATCTTCTAGATAAAACATGGTTTGTTTTTTCATGTTTGAATTCCCACAAGGCTATCAGTCTTTGAACGGTCTCGGCTAACGGTTCACAGGTGACTGGTTCTACTATTTGTCTTACTTAACATTTATTAAAAGCGCCGAGACTTTTATAGTATTAAAGTTGCTTCTTGTGTTGCTCTAATGAATTCAATAGTTGTTTTATATTTTAAAGAAAATCAAAAAGTAGCTGTCCCGAAAAAAACAACCATCGATTATAAATTATAGGTTTCGACCGCCCTATTGGTTGAGTGATTAGCAACCATGACTACAATATCACAGGGTTTGGATTTCATTATCGACAGGGACAAGCGCTTGTGAGCATAAATATCTATATTTCTGGATTTGGGTGTTTAATAATATATTTCAATACTAGCTGTTCTGCCTTTTTAACTACTCTTAATAATTTTTTTCTCTATATTTTTCACCTTTTAAACCTTCCCTCCATATATTCAAAACCAAAATTAGCCAAATTGGTTTAGCCGTTCTCGAGTTTTAACGAGACTAACGAACAGCAACTGATTTTTATGTATATAGATTTATAAATAAATTTTTATGTTTTAGTAGCGTTTACTAACACATATCACAAGGAAATAGTTTATTTACTTTGGGGCTAGACCAATTCGTTTAAAAAAATTGTACCACGTGCATTAGTCTTGCAATTGGGGTGTGATCCTTTTGGAATTCCTCGGATTTGTCCTAGTCTAGAGAACAGCCGGAGGCCTTAAACTGTCGGCCATATAGCTTTTAGAGTCTATACATGAAGCCTTGCCTTTATTCCCTTGTGCACGATGATCGCTCGCCGTCAGTCTTCAGGCACTCTGCCCAGGTGCTCTTATCTCAGAATTTTTCACTAGGGTTACAAGTTTCATTTCTCAGATAGTAAAATAGACGGCGGTGTTGCATTAATGCATTCCGATAATAACTGTTGCCTTGTAAATTGTATATTAGTTTTAGTAATCATTTAAACATTGGTTGGCTCGGACAAATAGAAAGTATAGTAGATGAAAGATTAACATAAAATGTATAAACGGTCTCCCGTTTCTACTGCGGGCAATCCTTGAAACTTCCCATTAAATTAATGTATTTTAAGCTCGTAAAAGTAAAAAATATAACCAAAGATTTTTCAGTTCAAACATCTGTTTTGTTAAAAATGGCAGTATATTAACTTTTAAAAGCTGTATATTTTGAAAATGATAATGGCATTCCACTAAATTTTTGAGATCTTAAATATTGCTTTAGCTATAAAATCGATTGGTTGAAAAGTTCGATGCAATGTCAAAAAAATTTTTTTTTTAATTTTCTTCGCTGATAAATCTCAAATAAATTTGACCGATTTTGATTAAATTAATGGTATTTGACGCAGTTTTTAAAAGAAGAATAGCTAATAAGAATTTTAAGTCAATCGGTTATTTAACTTTAAGTAATTTAAAACAAAGTAAGTTTGCTAAAAACAACGTAATTTTAATATTTGAAAAACTATAAGTTTTAAGAATTAGATTCGATTTTGATTTTTGAAACGGCATTTGACGTGGTTTTTTAGTACTAAAATATCGTAGAATAATAATAAGTAGAAAAATGATTGGTTGAAAAATTTCGAAGCCATGTCGAAAAAACGCTTTTTTCAAAATTTTTCGTCAATGATTACTCCCAAACGGATTAACCGATTTTGATACAATTTATGTATTAGACGTAGATTTTTAAGGAATAGAACTGATTAGTTTTTGTACGCAATCGGTACATAAATCTGGAAGTTATATTAAAAAATACTGTTTCGCCAAAATTTTTTTGGTGTTTTTTCAAAATTTCTCAAAATCTCCTCGACCGAATCGATTCAAATTTTCAGTAAGTCTAAGTTGAGCGGATCCAATCGATTGCCATCAACCGCATTTCCTCAGGACCATAGGACCTCAAAATGTGGGCATCTGGTGAAAACTCGATTTTCGAAAATCGGGGTAAAATCAGTATCTTCCATATCTACATACAGTTACATATAATTACTACATACAGTATAGGGAAGTTAAAAAATATATACAATGCGAATGTAGAAGGATGCAGGTACCGGGGAAGACCAAGACTGACATGATCAGATTGATCGAGTACTGTCCGAAGGTGGCGTCAAGACTCTTTGAAACTGGCGTGTTTGTATGAAGAGAGTAATGAATATGGGGGAAGCGAGACAAGTCTGCAAGGATTGTGATGTATGGAATTCGGGTCACTCTGCCTACCTCGTAAGGTATAAAGAGTGAAGATATGTACGTATAATAAGTTTTAGCAGGTTTATATCAACGTGTATATAAATTTACATAAACAGTCCTTTAAGTTTAGTATTTAGTACAACATAGGTGTGTTGTAGGTATATAACCCACCTATGTTTTACTAACATAGGTTGGTTATATACCTATATAGGTGGCTAGGTGGAACATCAATTCTTGTAAGCGGAATCATATTCCTGGCGCTATCTATATTTTTTAAGGAGCAAACATTTTATTTGTACCAATTTTATGCCTTAAAATAAGGCACGTATTTTAGATAACCCAAAATCTCCTAAAGCGTGTGAAAACATAAGCTGTCTTATAAACTCCTGGAGAGAGTTAAGATGACTGGAATCATTGATATAAAAAACCTAAGATACACAATCAATGTCTCAAAAACGTCCTCTAAAAATGAGCGCACAGTTTTAAATTTTGCGCTCATTTCAAATAGAATCGCGTCGGTCGCGATAATCTCAATTTTATTACTTTTTGTACATTGCTTTGTAAAAACGACTATAAATCTTTCGCTTAAGGTTGAATATGCAAAAACATATTATTTTTGTCATATCTTTAACTATTTATCTGAAACTAGGGACAGTTTTCAATGTCAGTTTTGTTCGGGACTGTGCATCTTGGGTTTTTTATACCAATGACTGGAATAGACATAGCCAGTTACATGCAAAGGCCCAAGCGGCTAAGCGCGGAAAATATAATGGCAAAAAAGGCATCTCCAAAAAAAAAAAAAAAAAAAAAAAAAAAAAATATATATATATATATATATATATATATATATATACACTAAAACAAACGAGATTAAGCGTTAATGTATTTTGATAAAACAATTACTTATTATAACCACTACGGTTTAAAAACGGCTTAGTGATTTCCCACAAACGAATCGTTTAATCGCTTGGTCATTTGAAATGTCCTTCAGCCGAATTTAATAAAACCAACTATTCATATCAAATACTAGCTGTGTCCCGTGACTATTCGCGTGATCTTTATACTTTTCCTTTTATTTTTATTTATTTGTTTATTGTATACAAACACAATTAAGAAGTTTTATCAGAATCGGTCCAGCTGTTCCAGAGATTATCCCGTACAAAAGAATGACAGACATATGGACAAAAATTTTAAAAATGGTTGTTTAGGTATTAGTATCGTAAAAATAACACTGCACTAGAAAAAACCCAGTTATTTTGAAATCACAGACAGACACTTAAATTTTATTCATATTTATAGATAATTTACAGTTACAGTTCTTTGCATCTATCTATTATATATATATATATATATATATATATATATATATATATATATATATATATATATATATATATATATATATATATATATATATATATATAAATTAATCCCTATTTTCCCGTCACGACATCACGCCTGAATGGCTGGACCAAGGCGCCAAGGACGTAAGGAGAAGGTTCTTATAAAAGAAAATATTAAGAAAATTGCGCGGAAAATTAGAAAATTTAAGAATACTTAACCACCATATAAAGTTTAATGCCATTTTGGCTGCGTGGAAGAACAATCCCGTAGACTTATATAAATTACGAGTCACGTTGTTTGTCTGCTATGGATTCCTAATATGTAAGGCAAAACAACATTTGTCGGGTCAGCTAGCATGTTTATAAATACGTCAAAGAGAGACTTGAAAAATATTTTCTTTGCAAAATTTATCTTTCAACTTTGACCTCCAACGCTTCTAGTTCCCTTAGGACATTTCGGGTTAATAAGTGTTTAGCGAAGTAGAATAATGTCATTCTCAAAAACAGACTTTAAGGCCTAAAGACGGAGACACGTCTTGAATAAGAATTATTTACAGACTTCCCAAATTATTCAACACCAGTCTCAGCCCACGGCTTCTCTCAGGTGAAAAGTTAATTTTTATCAGTCGGGAAAATTGTTTTTTGTTTTAAGTTATCTTACGTCTTTTTCTATGGACATAAATTATTACAAATATGTCTAAACTTTTAAATGGGAAAAAGTTACAAATACATACATACACACGCACATACATACGTGCACACACAAACAAAGAGAAAAAGAGGGAAAAACCATTTCAGTTATAATATTTAAAAGACTTGCTACATAGTCTGCTGTGTAATTAAAGGTCTAGAAACCCGTGACAGAATGCATTTGTACGGAATAAAATGTAACCTATGTAATAATTATGGGAATTTGAAGCTGATATGTTTATTTAAATCACATGTAGAAACACACTCACGCATTCATATTTATATCACTAACGACTTATTTACTACACAGCCCGCTGGGTTTTAAAAGAATTGCATGGGAGCAATCCATTTTCCGAATTAAATGTTAATTTTGTACAAATTTTGAATAACCAACTGCTATGTTTATTTAAATTACAGATACAAATACATTCACATTTTATAATGCTAACAACTTGCTACACAGTCCACTGCAGGAGATCAATACATTTTCCCGTGAAAAAATGCAATCTTTATTATTATTTTGGGCAAAAACTATTCATTTGTTTATTTAAATCACACATCCATACACATTAATAATACTATACAGCCTTCTGCGTGATTAAAAAAATTTGAAATGTCCATGGGAACAAAGGTTTATTTTTATATCATTGTATAATAAGCTTGATGGTTCTCCTTCTGGAAAGAAAAATCATCGTCTACAGAAATTAAAGATGTTTGGTGTCGAGATTTTTGTACCACATAATACTTAATAACACATGCATGCAGGAGGTGCACCTAATGGTAAGAAATCCCCGCCGCCCATGGACATCCGCAATATCAGAGGTCTTGCAGTTGCATTGCCGGCCTTTTAAGAGTAAGCTCTTTTCTTGAAGGCCCCTAGACGTATCCGTTTGGAAACTCCCCTGCCGGTAATTGATTCTAGAACAGAGTAGTGTGAGGCAAAAGTTGCGTAAAGAAAAACACAGTTTACTGGATACCTCATGAAACGACAATGACAAGTGCCGACGCTATTGTGGCACGAATAAATGGGCGGTGGTACCAGATCCGAGCAAGACAATTCAGAACTCTGCCACCTAGTAGCCACGATGGTAATGACTCGTATAGCTAATCGTTTGTATTTACGAACCAGATGGCCTTTTCTTCAAAGAGAGCTCAGACCAGAGAAAAAAAGTCTCGGTATTAATCCCGGACCTCATGATCTTTTCAGAAGAACCAAACCTTAGACTACAAGGCAATCAAAATAAAAATGCATACAATACAACACAATACCTCTTTATTGTTCACCAAAATAAATGATAACATAAAAGTTACAAATAATATTTCACAAGTAAAATACACAAAGGTCGTCTTATCATAATAAAGTGATCTCTTCCTTTAAAATAAGGATAACAATATACTCGGAAAAAAGAAAAATTTACAATTTTTATGCTCTTAAATAAAAGTAAAAAAAAATTATAATAAAAGTAACATCCATAAGAACATTACACACAAAAACAAAAATCAGCAAATAAAACAGTGGTAATACGTAAAATTACTTGGAAAATTATACAGAACTACTAGGTGCATAGAAAGTGACGTTTGATCATTCTTTTGAAGGAGTTTATAGTTGGCGCCTTTCTGATATCTTTTCGAAGAGAGTTCCAAAGCTTACACTTGTGAGGTGAAGGAACGGCTGTAATAAATAGTGTTCTGCGTTGGCACTAACAGGGAACGATTATCAGCCAATCTAAGATATTTGTACTGGTTGTCACGGAAAATGAATCTTTCTTTCAAATAAGCTGCATACCTTTATGCCAGATCATGATTGCAGATTTGTTTTACTTTCTCCACATTCATTACTCTCTTCATTCAAACACGCCAGATGCGAACACTCTTGACACGCCTTCAGACAATACCCGATCAATCTGATCATGATATGTCAGTCTTGGTTTTTTCCGGTACGTAGTTCTTTCCACGTTCACATTGTATATCTGTTTTGTCAACCTCTCATCTGTCATTTTTGGCGGAACCAACGGTGCATGCTCTTCCTCATTTTTTGACACTTTCTTTCAGGCCTAACCTCTCTTTCAATTAAATATTAAGAATCCGGCCCGCGAATGCTACGCTGTTACACATTCGTATTGTATACATTTTTTCTTAATCTTTCATCTACTATCCTTGTCCGAACCAATCAATGCCCTTACTCATTTTTTTGACACTTTCAAGCCTAACCTCTCTTTCAATTAAATATTACGAATCAGACGCGAACGCTATGCTTCATATTTTCCATAGTAGTCTCAACTTGACCGCGTTGATTCTACTTTAATAATATTTTTTCATTTCATTCTGTTTCCGTAATAAAATACTAAAATAAAAATACCGTTACAACAAAAGGTCAAACATTTATAAACTACCTACAACATTTACTCACGCAATATGAAAATAATAATTAGATGTCACGACATAATTGTGTGCCATGGCTACCTAAGTTTTGGTGTTAGTATAATCATAATTAGGGTTAATATGACATAATCTTTTACAAAGCCTGCAATATAATGCCGTGTGTTTGGGATAAATCGACTTTGTAGAACATAATATTTTTTAACCCTTTCAATGCGGCTGACGTAATGTTACGTCAAACCTAAATCCATTTATCAATTAATGGTAGGCGTATTATTTCGTTAAACCAAAACTACCGCTGATCTTTTTTTCTTTCGCTGAAACTTTTGCTTTCGCTGGTGACGAGCTGATCAATACGGAGAGTGGCTTACAGTACGATGGCTATAGATGATAATGAGCCTCCGTAAAATGGTAAAAAATAGTTAATAAAAACAATATTATGTATCGATTTTTCTGAATAATTTTAAGTAGAAAAACCTACAAAAATATATATTTAAAAAACTTTGAAATAACAAAGAACATTGTCAATTGACACGCAGGATTTGAACCTGCGTCGATATTTTTCTTTGTTATTTTTAAAGTTTTTCAAGTTTTCCCAAGCACGGGGTGAGTGCTATAACAAAAAAATAATATGTATTTAAGTTGTCGTTTATATAATAAACTAGCAAACGTTGTTTTTCCATAAAATGTTATTATACATATAAACCTTAAATTTCTTCCCGTGTTGGTCCCGGGCTCCTTTGAAGAATAGGCCAAATGCCGTTCTGCCAGGCAGGTCGTAAAAGGCGACCGATTGGCTATACGAGTCTATAGGCGATGGTTGACTCTTTCCATCAGGAGACCCACCTGCCTGTTTGCTATCTTATGATATAAATAAAAAAACCTTCTTCTTGAATCACTCTATCTATTAAAAATTACATTTTCAATTAATGAAGAAAATTCATTAAGTTTAACTAATTTTGAGTTCGATTTTACAATAATTATTGACATACGTATGGACATACGTAGCTATGTTGTCTATACATATAATTTAGAAAACGTAATAACATGCCAACCGCGTTTGGCGAATAAAGGAGAACGATGAAGGTCCATACAAAGTTGACCTAACAAGCGACGATGTTGATAAGGCGTTTATCGTATTGCAATATATTATTAATTTCTTTTAAAATTTAAATTGTATCACGGACACTTTTTATATTGCTAAATTTCAAATAGAACCTGCAAATATTAATATTACTTAAATTCACAATTATCACATACGATTTAAGCCATTCACGTCGCAATATATAGTCAAAATAGACATAATACGTTTTTGTATCTCTCATCGTGAAGATTATTCGATTTTAACCACTTAAAAGTTAAAAGATAAATTGTTTACAGCAAAATATTTATTACTCGTTCATAGATTAAATAGATGACACTTGCTTTTTTGTTTTTTTTAGGATGATGATACTAAGATTAGCTTGTTTATACAGCCTTCTGTGTTTAAGTTACGACTATAGAAATAAATCCTATAATTTGTTGCATTTTATACATTTTATACAATAGTTTGTTCAAAATTCTGCATTTTATCTATCCGACATGTTTTTAATTTGTTTGGTTGATCATAAATTTAATGAAAGAAAGTGTTATTTTGGCAGTAGCAGGCAAAAGAACAATCTGTGCTTAATTTAGAAATAATAAAAATATGACTTATATTCCTTTTTAAAATTTACACACTATAAATAGCCCGATTCGATCGAATATTGGTCAGATTACGACGAGGACTCGACCTCAAGTTTCAAGGTCCTAACTCACCGGGACGCGATGGCAACGGCCATCCACGGCAGGCCACATATCCAAACAAACTTTCCAATTGGCTACGTCACTGAGAAATTATCACCATATAATTCAATATAAACTGTTTGGATACGGCGGCCGGTGACTTCGCCTTAGCGTCTGACCGGTGAGTTAGGGCTCTAAAGCTATATGCGGTATAAATAACCGATCTTCTCATCAGGCCTTCTTCGTCAGTTGAACTTCAGCCAGTTAGAGCTTCGGGCTGTCTGTCACTAGCTGTTTGATACAGAGCTAGACTTCTCTACCAACGTAGGCGGAGTTCTACACAAAACCGGCCCACCATTTAAATATCAAGGTCATCAGCTATACAGCATTTAAATATTAAGGTATCTGTGCGTGATAAGTGTGAGCGTGTTTTATCGCGCCCTCGTTACATCAATTACCCCTCGAAAAAAGTGTTATACCTGATGCATCTGGTTGTGCCAGTGAAGTGTATGTGCCTTGAGTGCTCAGATCTGCGGTGAGTTGAGGCGAGCAAAATATGCGTGGTCCTCGGTGAGTCGGGACGAGTGCGCTCCGCTGTAGTTCGCAATGAGTCGGAACGAGTGGGATAGAGTTGCTGCATGGAGATCCAGTGAACGTTGTCAGTTTGAAGTGGATTCCGGAAAGCGTAGCTGAGGCGTAGCTTGTGAAGCTAGCTGTTGCTGTTGGAAGCAGAAGGAGGTATCAGGAGGTGCTGATAGTCAGAAGGATGTAGCGTGCTGTGGCGTCGATTACGGTAAGGCGAGCGTAGCGTAGATTATCGCCTTAGGCTGCGCTAATTGTCGTTTCCAGATTTCTTTCAGGAACAGGGTTGGACGCACTTCCACGCCTGATCTTTAAATTGTTGTGATAATAATATAAGTTATTATTAGAATAACCTTGTTGATATAGCATTCTATGCGAACATGACCTAGATTTTGCATAAAATTTGCCGCGTTGCTTTTTCAATTTGCATTTTTGTTAATTGCGCAGATATTTCAGTCATTATGCTACATTCTGTGTTTTGTTTTGAAACGGTCGCGATTTCGTTTAGCCTGTTGTTGTCGTAAATCTTATTGGCAATTTCACTTAGGTTTTCCAGAGGCAGGGTGGGTTCTGTGACCGCCAATACCGAGGTTAATGAAAGAGGATGATGGCTTCTACCTGAGCGATTCATAGACGTGGATAATCTCTCCAAAAATCTGGTATTCTTTTTGTCGTGAATATTGCTACAATTTCCATGGATGATGCCGAACTCGCTGTTGCTGAAGGGCTTCTGCATGAAACTAGCGCTGGGGTGTTCATCTTCCTTTTTGCGTGTTCACTGGTCGGTAGTCATCAATATTACTTTGACTAAATGACAGTCACACATCGGTTAGTAAATGTATTTATTGAACTGTCATTTAACTGGGTTTAGTTTAATCTTATATAGTAGAGATTCACGTGTGTGCTGCGTGATGAAATCTGATAACTATGTTGCGATAAGATACCGGTGATATCTGTGCGCGATAAGTGTGAGCGTTACTTGATTTAGTATTCATTTGCTTCAAAGATGTTTCAATGACATGTTACTTTGACGTGCTGCTCTGCAAATAAAACACATAAGGCAGGAAGGTGGTTTTCTGATAAAAAATGTATCGGTAGCAAAGAGATTTAGTACATAAATGTCGTTGATTTAAAAATTTTTGTTTTAAAGTTACTGTTTTCTGATTTATCTTTATTTTTACAAACATCTATCGGGACATTTGTTCATTGGTAAGTCAAAAGAATACACTAGCAAAGGAACACATATCCTGGAGTATCACTTGCGAGCTTCATGAAAGTCAATCTTCTCAGCTGTGGACCGACAATGTGACGTTTTGCTAACATTGTTGTGTGGTATAAGTTAAAAACGGAAAGCGTTTCTTTAAAATGTAAACACCTAACACACCTTCATAGCTTTCTATGGAGGTGTATTAGGTGTAGAAGAGTAGCTTTTTCCCCTATTGGTCCGGTCCCCTTTAAGGAATAAACCATCTACTGATCTGACAAGCAATTGTTTGCGACAAACAAGCGAATGTTTGCCTCTGCGAGTTACTACCATCATTGTTATTAGGTCTTGGCCGGATCTGATACCACCGCCTTACCTATTCCTGCCGCAATAGCGTTAAAGCATGTCATTGTCGTGTATTGGTGTGGAGGGTCAGGTAGTTGGTAACCTAATACACTTGACATCAACACATAGCCACATGGATAGCAATTCAATATTAACATCTTTGGTACCTGTAGACAATGTTCGTCTCTTTCAGGGCAGCTGTCTGTTTGTTTGCTTATTTATGATATATAAAAAATTTGAAGAATTCTACAATTTATCGCCGGGGTTAAGTACCAGCGCCTTACCTATTCATATATAACAATAGCATCAGTACTTGTCACTGACGTGTTTTATTTCGGAGAGTCAGTAGCCGGTAAATTAATGTGTGTGTGTCTGTATGTATGTGTGTGTGTTATGTGTATATGTGTATGTATCATTCCAACGCTGCCACACGGAGAGCACGCATTATTAACACTTTTGGTGTCTAGAGTTAATAACAATCATTTTCCATGAAAGAACTTTCCATTTTTTTGTTTTTATATTATAAGGAAGCAAATAACCTGATGGTTTCCTAGATGGAAAGAGAAACCATCGCCTATAGACACCAAAGATGTTAATGGTGCATTGCTATCCATGTAGTGAGATGGCAATGTCACATGCACAAGTTTACCGCCTATCTAACCCCTAAATTGAAACACGACAATAACAAGCAGTGCGGCAGGGTTAGGTAAGACGTTAGTACCAAATACCTGGGCGAGACATTGCAGAAATCTACCACCTAGTAGTCACGATGATAGTGACACGTATAGCCAATCGGTCGTCTCTTACGATCTGCCTGGTAGAACGGCAGTTGGTATTCTTAAAAGTAGCCCAGACTAACACGTGGAAACACATTTGTTTATTATAAAGTAAACCATCCTCGTAATCTAGGATACAAAATATTTAATCTCAATTTAGTCATTATTTCTTTACTAGCTGTTGCCTGCGACTTAGTCTGCGCGGACTTCGTTTACTCCGCACAGCTCCTCCCCCGTAGATGATAGCGTCATAATATGTAACCTATATGTTGACCCGACCTGTTAGTAATATTCATGAAAAATTTGAAGTAAATCCATGCAGTACTTTTGAGTTTACCCCGGACATATATTGACTTTCCTACGATTTTATTATATGTATAGATTATTACATACAAGTAACAAATATTGAGATGTAAAAAGAAACTTATGCAAGTGACACTATCATCCCATAACACGGATAGTAATACACAATATTAATAAGGGTGTCTATAAACGATGGTTGTATCTAACCATCAGGAAAGCCATTTGCTTGTTTGCTATCATACTGCAGTTCTGCCAGGCAGGTCGTAAAAGGCGACCGATTGGCTATGCGAGTCACTACCATCGTGGCTACTAGGTGGTAGAATTCTGCATTGTCTCACCCGGGTCTGATACCATCGCCTTACCTATTCCTGCCGCAATAGCGTCAGTGCTTGTCATTGCCGTGTTTCGGTTTGGAGAATAAGGTAACCGGTAAACTTATGCATGTGGCATAAGACCTCGCCACAAGATAGCAACTCACCACTAACACCTTTGGTAGACACCAAAGATGTTAATGGTGAGTTGCTATCTTGGTGATTATAGGCGATGGTTTACTCTTTCCACCAGGAGACCCATCTGCTTGTTTGTTATCTTATTATATAAATTTATATATATATATATATATATATATATATATATATATATATATATATATATATATATATATATATATATATATATATATATATATATATATATATATATATATATATATATTTGCTGACCCGGCAAACGTTGTTTTGCCATATGAATTATTGAATTAAAAAACAGGGGTTGATCGTAGAGGGTTGAAAATTAAGGGTTGTATATATTTTTCAATGCTGAATCATAAAAAAATTAAAAAAAAAATTTAGGGGTGGATTACCCTTAACATTTAGGGGGATGAAAAGTAGATGTTGGCCGATTCTCAGACCTACCCAATATGCACACAAAATTTCATGAGAATCGGGAAAGCCGTTTCGGAGCACATACGGAATTACATATATATTCTATTATAAACATTGAAATACATACATTGAAGACTAGTATGAAACTGTAAGCTCCATACTAGGATGACATATCCTAGTATGGAGCTTGGAGCTATGGAGCTATGACTAGATAAGTAATTCTATAGCACGCGTTGTGTTAAAGAAGTTACATCTTTCCTTAGGTTCAACAGTTACAATAAACTAATTTTAAAGTGCATTAAGCAAACACACATACACAACACAACCTTAATATGTATGTGCGTTCTTTTACAACTTTCACAACAGCATTATAGTGTTTCTTTTTTGTGTAGTATGTATATGTGTGTGTGTGTGTGTGTGTGCGTGAGTGTTTGTATTTGTATGTGTGTGTAAGTGTGTGTTGTAAGAGATTAATGAAGCCAAATTCTACACATGTGTATAAATAATGTTTTCCAAATCATTATAATCAAATTGCCAAAACCTAGCCTTACGTGATACAAAAAAATCACAAAATATTAATAAATTAGTAAAACGCGACAAAGTTGATTACCCGCCTGTAATCTTGAACCAATCCCACTTCATGAATATTACAGAATGCAGCTAGGCTTTCAATAACCCATCAGCGGTCCTGTAGGACCATCTGTTGTAACAGAATTTTAAAGTCTGCATAATATGGAAGCTCTGGAATATGCACTACTGTTTCCTGCATCTTTAATGAGGAATCTTGGTATTTGTTTTCTCAGAAGAGATTTTAGGTATTTGCTTTAATTTACAAAACGTATAATTCAGAATTATAAATAAAAAAGTAATTATTATCAAAATAAAAACACCGACAGTTAATCACGGATCAGTAGATAAATATTATTAGTTTAACAGTTCTTAAGAGGCGAACGTTTGAATATACAAATTACTACCATCATGCCTAATAAGTGGTGGAATTCTGTATTGTCTCGCCAAGGTCTGGCACCACTGCCTTACATATTCTTTCCGCAACAGCATCAATGCTTGTCGTTATCGTGTTTCAGTTTGGAGGGTAAGGTAACTGACAGACTTATTTATGTGGCATTTTCATCCCGTCTCACGGATAGCAACGCACCATTAACATCTTGGATATCTGTAGCGATGGTTTCTCTTGATATCAAGTGAGCCATCTGCTTGTTTTCTATGTTGTAAATGTATAAATAAATAAATAAATACATAAATGTTATGATATAAAAATATGCAAAAACTATGGCGGATAATGTAGAACTCTACCACCTAGTTGCCACGATAGTAGTGACTCACAAAGCCTCACAAGCGTTCACGTCTTACGAACTGCCTGACAGGACGGCAGATTGTCTATTCTTAAAAAATGGCCCTAGGTCAACACGGGGTAAAACTGTTTATCAGACTAAAATATCCCTAGAATTACTATACTAGGAGCATGTGTTGATCACATGAGATCCTAGTATGCCATGAGCCTTCGATTTACGCGTCGGGCAATTTAAAAATGTATTATTTCAATTTTCTAATAAAAACAACGTTGCCCGGGATCGGAAATGTGCCCGGTTGGCAATAGGCTTGCCACCTATCACATTGTGGGACTAACCTTCGGCTAATCGCAAGTGCTTTGGTTGTACCTACTCTCTCGTCTACCTACCTCTTCGGGGATGCGGGCGTGAAAATATTAGTAGTAGAAAATATAGTAGCATAATATTCGTTATTATTTTAGTATTAGTAGTAAACGTAATACCAGAATAAAACTCTACATGCTTGCTTATCAAAAGCGCGGAGCGACGTAAAAAAGCTTCACAATTTTTAACAGGTAAATATTTAAGTAGCCTGGCAAGTATACAGCCGCCGCGCCGCACCCTAGCGGCGGGTCGATTTTAATTGCCTTTTAGAGGTGAATGTTATTAACTACTAGTGATTCAACCCTGATTTGCGTGGCCACCATTTATTAATGAAATATAATGATATAACATGCATGTGGCGCTACATGCATAGCGACGCACCATTAACATCTTTGGTGTCTATATGCTATGGTTTTTCTTTCTAACAGAGAAGCCATCTGCTTGTTTGCTATCTTCTTTCTGATATATAAATGAATGTTTGTATGTCCTTTATAGAATCGTAAACTATCTACGACTTTGATCTTGTCGACGGGTCCTACGTATACTCACTAGTACAAGTGCAATGACACAACTTTACAGGAGAGCGGGTTAAACGTTCTATAGCTTGCAATTTTGACATAAATCAATAGAAGTATTTGAAAATCTGTACTTTTGTACAAATTTTCAAATACTTTACTACATTATTTACTGCACTAGGACAAATATAAGGTAATTTAAGGTTTTTGATGCAAAAATAGGGTTTCCGTTGTTTTGCGGGTTGCACCAATATACGTAGAACCCGTCGAATTGTAATTATCTTTAGCAAATTTGTTGGACATGAACCCACGAAGGTTTCTTAGTTGATAATGTAATGTCTTCCCTTTAAATTTTAGTTGGTGGCGTAGTACCGCACCCAGGGTACAGCTAGTGTATAGTCAGAATGGTTAATCGAATATACTGCTAAGTTTTTGTGAATCCTTGAAAAACTTTAAAAACAACAAAGAAAAATATCGACACGCAGGGATTGAACCTGCGACCGTCTCCCTAAAGCCGAGACGCTCTACCACGGCCACGTAGCTAGTGTCGACAGGCTCGACATGGCGACGTGATTATTTATACGTATGTATACCTAGCGATCAGTACAATTGACGTAATCGATCATATAGCTAAGAAGAATTTCGCCACGTTGAGCTTGTCGACACTAGCTCAGTGGTAGAGCGTCCCGGCTTTAGCGAGACGGTCGCAGGTTCAATCCCTGCGTGTTAATT
Source organism: Apodemia mormo (assembly GCA_036924255.1). Classification (NCBI taxonomy): domain Eukaryota; kingdom Metazoa; phylum Arthropoda; class Insecta; order Lepidoptera; family Riodinidae; genus Apodemia; species Apodemia mormo. Next base: position 24,667,734 of record JAUPFN010000022.1, on the reverse strand, counting down.
TAATATTAGATATTAATAGAATATTTTTCTTTGTTGTTTTTAAAGTTGTTTAGTTTTCCGAAGCACGGGGTGACTGATATAACATAAAAATAATTTTGTAAATCCAATGAAAAGTGGAATCAAAATAATTAATTCGGAGTCCTTTTAAAAACAGACCGTGTCAGTTTCTGCCAGGCAGTTTAGAATAAGCGAACGATTTGCTGTACGGGTCACTACCATCGTGGCTACGAGGTGGTAAAGTTCTGCATTGTTTCGCCCGGATCTGGTACCACAACTTTGCCTATAAGATAGGCGGTCAACTTGTGGAATTAAGACCCCGCTACAACGATAGATAGATAGATAGATAGATTCGTTATCTATAATTTTTTTTGGTGCCTATAGATGGTGGTTGTCCTTTTCGATCAGGAGAATCATCTTATGATATAAAAAGGACCAAGTACCTGAGTAATTTATATGCTAACTATGTAATTTTTAATTTTTTTGCTATTACTATTTGTCATACTTTTTTGTTAATTAAGAATGTACACACATGTATACTTTATTGTTAATTAAGAATATACACACATGTATACTTTATTGTTTTTTAAGAATGTACACACATGTATACTTTATTGTTAATTAAGAATGTACACACATGTATACTTTATTGTTAATTAAGAATGTACATGCACATATAAATATAATAGTGTATCGCACGTGCTGCAAGCTCGTCAAATAAACAGGGGATACTGAAAACCAGTGTTGAGGTTAAACCAAGCCTCAACAAATTCTGAGTTATTCTCTTTTAATGGACTCAAATTACCACTCATTATTACTATCACCTTTTGCTTATTAGCTTAGTTTATTAGCATAAGCTTCGATTTGTTTCTTTTTTGTTTTCTACGATAAATGTCCATTAATAAATAATTTCTTATTGTTATTTCTTAAGTATATGCAAATACAAGATATGAAATAATTAGACATTCTTCTTCTTTAATTTACAATTATATTGCACTAATTTATAACTATAAATATGGGTACAAAAATGTCAGTGAAATAATTAATTTCACTGGTTTTAGTATGATATGCATAAGTTGATCAAGTAAGTATCCTAAAAATTTTTTTCTAGATTTTTATTGTTTTACTGTAACACATTGTGGGCGTAAAAAATATATATTTGGACCAAATTACAGTTTCATATTACAAATAATATCTGAGCTAGACTGCATACCTGCGGACGCAAATGGTAAAAGTTGACTTCGGAACCCTGAGAACGTAATAAATATGAAAAAATGATAATTAAATTATAATTAGAAATTATTGAGCTAAAACAGTCGTAACTTTCTCATTTATATTAGGATTTATTAAAATTTAAGTGGTTTAATATTATCAAATGGCTCGCCCACGGGCATTAGCAAACCCTTTCTAAATTATATGACAAAGTTGCCACTAATTAGAGATTTCATGAAATAATTTAAATTAATCTTCTCCTTGTGTTTTCGCTTTTAATATTTTTTTTAAATTTATAAACCTACTTTAAACTATATAAAGTGCCGGAATTATTATTTAATTAATTGATCCCCCACCCCTCGGTCCGCCCCATTGGTCGAGTGATTAGCGACACTGGCTATGCAATCGACGGTGCTCGGGTTCGATCCCCGACTGGGACAAGCATTTGTATGATGTACATAAATGTTTGTGTTTCCGGGTTTGGGTGTTTATTGAATATATTCTGGTATTTATATACCTATGTATTTATATGTATTAGTATCGTTAACTAACACCCATAACACAAGCAAATAATTTGCTTACTTTGGGGTTAGATCAGTAAGTGTAATTTGTTCCGTGGATATTTATTTATAGATATATTGCAGGTAAATTCTATAATTCGTCTGTATACAAATAGCGTCGTCAGATTACAAAGATAAATACATTTTAGAAAATGCTTTACGCCGAATGTAAAATGTCGTCATTATACATGGGGCACACTAAAAGTTTTGCACTTCTAGCTAATCGTAACTATTTGAATTTCGAATGTTATATTTTTAAAACGTTGCAACCTACTTAGTAATTTAAAAAAACAATTGGCGGGAAATGATTTGTCAATTGTTTTTTTACCACACATCAAAGTTCTACGTACGCAACGAAAATGGAATTAAGTCAAAAATATCTTAGAGCGATAATTTTTTATTAATTTTAAAGTTCTCTTTCTCCGCAAGACTGTGCCGCTCGTCTTCAAAATGCTTTTGGGAGAGAAGCATCTTGTTTGAGCTCCGTGAGACGATGGCTTGGTAAATTTGAGAGAGGCCGAGTTTCTTTCCATGATGAATTTCGTGAAGAGCGGCCTTCAACTGCTGTCAACGAAAATAATGTGGCTACTGTTAAGCGGTTAATTGCAGAAAACCCCGGGATTATCTATGAAACAATTCGAGGACTATTGGGGATTGGTATGAGACAAATTCAGAAAATGTTAAATGAAGAATTGAAAGTTTGGAAACTTTGTTGTCCCACATGACCTGACAGCGGAACAGAAGCGGGCGCGCGTGGAATGGTGCTCACAGATGCTGCTGAAGTACGATCACGGACATTCCAATGCTGTTTATGACATTGTCACAGGAGACGAAACGTGGATTTATTGTTTTGAACCCGAGAAAAAACAGCAATCTTGTGAAAGGGTGTTTGAAAATGAGAACAGGCCAATAAAAGTGCGACAGGCGAGTAACGTTGGTAAAAAAATGATCGCGTTTTTTTTCTCAGCTACGGGTCCCATCTGTACAATTCCACTTGAAGATCAAAAGAGTGTTAATGCCAAGTGGTATTTAACCATTTGTTTACCCCGGGGGTTAGAAAAAGTTCGCAAAAGACGACCCAAAAGCCGCATTCTCCTAAACCATGATAACGCTTCTTCACACACGGCCAACAAAACAAAGTTATTTTTAGCTTTCGAAAAAGTACATCTCGTCACTCATCCTGCGCATAGCCCCGACCTAGCACCCTGTGATTTCTGTATTTTCCCCAAAATCAAAGATTTGATGAGAAGTTTTACTTTTACCAACTCCGAAGAGGCAGTGATAGCGTTCAATCAGCACGTAGAAAACATGCCTTCAGATCTGTGGTCCTCCTGTTTTAAAAAATGGTTCGGTCGCATAAAAAATGATTAAAATGTAAAGGAGATTATTTCGAAAAGCAATAAACATCATATTTTGGATATAACATGTTGTTTTTTTTAAGTTACGCAAAACTTATAGTGTGACCTACGTATAATATACATGACGTTTATTGCCGCGGTTAATAAATTGCGGCGGCAAATTGATTAAATGACTTGTTATGTGAATAGGTAACTTATTTAGGACTAGAACCCTATCCGGCTTCTTACATAAAAATAAGTAGGTTTTTTAGGTTGCCTTTAGGTCCCACATCTGAAAAAAGAAGCCCCGCGTAGCTGTACGGGCTCCGTCGACCGTCGACGACATCGAAGCTTATAGCTGACATTGACACAATGTCATTGTGGCGCCGCAGGTTGATACCACTAGAGGGCTTAGCGGTGGAACGCGCGCCAACTGTTGTTAGGGTGACATCATAACTGTGCCCTGTAGAAGTTGATGACGTCACACTCATGAAGAAGATGTGGAAAAGGAAGATCTTCCCAGCCAGGTAAAGTGCACTATCTGGGGACCGAAGTCCATTTGAAAAGCATTGAAACTTGTATATAGTGTGTTCAAGATAAATAATTGTGATACCGCGATTCAGGATACTATTTTTGAATTTCATTCTTTTCAATTGTTTTTTCGTGTAGCACTTGTAGATTGCTTAAACCGCTACATCATCAATAGTTTGCTTTCGGCAATTTGTATTGAATGTTTAAGTTAACAAAATGACGAAATTATATATAATTAGCTGTTGCCCGCGACTTCGTCCGCGCGGACTTCGTTTACTCCGCACAGCTCCTCCCCCGTAGGTGATAGCGTGATAATATGTAGCCTATATGTTGATACGACTTGTTAGTAATATTCATGCAAAATTTGAAGTAAATCCATGTAGTACTTTTTGAGTTTACCCCGGACATACATTAACTTTCCTACGATTTTATTATATGTATAGATGGATAACAAAACATACAAATTTCCTGTGTCAGATACATAGCCCACGACCACCGACTGCTACAATATACCACTATAGTGGCGGTGTACTCACACGTCCGTAGTGCTCAAGGATCTTAAGGACTAAATTAGCTACAGCAGCAATTTGCGAGCACACGACCGCGGGGACCTATGAGACGCCAGCTGCTAAGACTGCCCTGGGACTTACACACAGTCACATCGTTTCATATTGAAACAACTAGCTGTTGCCCGCAACTTCGTCCGCGCGGACTTCGTTTACTCCGCACAGCTCCTCCCCTGTAGGTGATAGCGTGATAATATGTAACCTATATGTTGACCCGACCTATTAGTAATATTCATGTAAAATTTGAAGTAAATCCATGCAGTACTTTTTGAGTTTACCCCGGACATTCATACAGACGAACAAACAAACAGACAATAATTCTAAAAACTATACTTTTGGTTTCGATATCGATTGTACATCACGCCTCAAGTATTCTTTAAAAAAAATATTCAATGTACAGTTTGACTTTCCTACGATTTTATTATATGTACAGATAAGGACTTTGTGTAAGGCCCCTGGGACTAGACAAATTAACAACACTAGCAATCAACTGTGGCCGAAATTCGACCATGAACTAAACAATAAAGTCTTTTTTTTAAGTTTGATAACAGACTTCAGTCTTAAAGAAAATTTTATATAAAAACTAGCTGACCCGGCAAACGTTGTTTTGCCTTACATATTAGGAATTTATAGCGGACACACAACGTGACACGTAATTTATATAAGACTACGGGATTGTCCTTCCACGCAGCCAAAAAGGCATTAAACTTTATATGGTGGTTAAGTATTCTTAAATTTACTAATTTTCCGCGCAATTTTCTTAATATTTTCTTTTATAAGCACCTTCTCCTTACAATTACAAACACAACAAAAAAAATTACCGAAATTGGTCCAGCCATTCAGGTGTGATGTCGTGACCAAGGAAAATAGGGATTGATTTTTATATATATTGATATTTGGTTTTCATAGTCCTCCGTAATGTAAACTTTAGCTCCGTAATGTGCCAAATGTACTACACCTACATACATACTCCACCATTTGCGTAATTTTATTATAAAGGGGTACAAAATTTTTCCTTCTAGGGATGTAATTTACAGGGTTACCGATTTGAAAAATTCTTATTTTGTTTAGGATGGATAGGATATATAAATGACCGGCCCGTTGCCAACCAACGGTTGGCCGAGTGATTAGCGACCCTGACTACATAATCGACGGGGTTCGGGTTGGATCCCCGAGGGGGACAAACATTTGTGTGATGAGCATAAATATTTGTATTTCCGGATTTGGGTGTTTATTATGTATGTAAAAGTATTTATATATGTATTTCTGTGTATTAGTATCGTTAACTAACACCCATAACACAAGCAAATAATTTGCTTACTTTGGGGTTAGATCAGTAAGTGTAATTTGTCCGGTGAATATTTATTTTATTTATTTATTTTATCGTTTGTTCTCATAAATATGATGAAGATTTCCACAAGAGTTCCAGAAATACCAAGTGTATTTCTAGGAGTTTGGTGCAAAATCCCAGAAATACTTGAAATTCGTTTACAGTAGTGTCACGGCTTTTAAATTATTTAATGAAAATACCTACTTTCTACGCATTGAATTCGTTCTTCGTAATAAATAGGCTTTATATGAACCAGTACATAAAGTATAGTACTAGCAATCAGTGAAGCGAGGTACCGGCGCGAGTCGAATCAAATAGCGATTGGTTTCACCTCATTTCATTCGTTCAGATCTCGGTCAATTGAATGATTCGCTGGCGGTTGATACGCAGTTTCAGTTTATAGTGTATTTTTATGTTAATCACGCGTTCAATTTATTTTACGTTAAAAAGCTAACCAAAAAGAACTTAGCTTCCCAATATATTTTTGAACACAGTAAAACTGCAACACCATCAATGAGATCTTTGCCAAATTTGAATGGAACCTAATCGGAAATACACTTTTTTTAAAAAATATTTTATTTAAGCGATCTATTTAACGCTCTAAAAAATCGTGTATGTACTTATGTATGCACGTTAAAAGTTTACATTTCTAAGCCCCCGCCACCCGCCCTGTTGGTCGAGTGGTTAGCGACCCGACTACATAATCGATGGGGCTCGGGTTCGATCCCTGACGGGGACAAGCATTTATGTGATGAGCATATATGTTTGTATTTCCGGGTTTGGGTGTTTATTAAATATATTCTAGTATTTATATATGTATTTCTATGTATTAATATCGTTAACTAACACCCATAACAAGCAAATAATTTTTTAAATTGGTCCTTTTTTTCGAAATTGCTGTTGCAGTTGACCTTAGAGTAACGACCCTTACTGCTTCACCGGGCTTTTTGGGCAAGCAGAGTGCTCAGCCAGAAGTTACATTAAAATTGGGCCTATAAACGCCCGCGCTAAGGGCTGTCTCCTGTGAGACCGGACCTCGACTTAGTGCGACGTTCGGACTAGTGGTGGTGGGAGTCGTGGCATTGCGCCCCGCGTTAAGCGCGGGGTGATAAAGAAGTCTTCGTCGTCGAGACCAGCGACGACGGTGTAGTGTTCTGTGTTACATCTGAGTTGGTGTTGTTATTTGTGGTGGTAATAGGATCGTCGGGACAGGAAATTGGTCCATGCTGTCTGAAGAATATTTTATATGCTGTTTTGTTAGGCAGTTTGTAAGGAACAAATGATTGACTATGCGAGTCACTAACATCGTGGCTATGTGGTAGAGTTCTGCATTATCTTGCTCGGGTTTGGTACCGCCTTACCAATCGTTGCAGGAGCATCAGTGCTTGTCACGGTCTTATTCCAGTTTGAAGGGTAAGGTAGCCAATAAACTTATACTTCTGCATTACCATTCCACCACATGGATAGCAACGCAACATTAACATCTTTGGTATCTATAGGCGATGCTTTTTTTCTATCAGGAGTACCATCTATTTGATTGCAATCTAAAGATATTAAAATAAGAAAAAGCGTCTGAGCCTATAAAAATATTAATAAGTATTTGTGTGATGAGCATAAATGTTTGTTTTTCCGGGTTTGGGAGTTTTATTAAATATATTCCATTATTTATATATGTACTTCTATGTATTAGTATCGTTGACTAACACCCATAACACAAGCAAATAATTTGCTTACTTTGGGGTTAGATCAGTAAGTGTAATTTGTCCCGTGAACATTTATATTTATTTATATTAAAACATTTATATAATTTTTATATATTTTTTAGTTCAAAATTTATCGAAAGCTATAAACTTCACTAATCCAAGTTACTTTGAATAGTCCCTGGGTGGCGTGGCTGTCAATTTCAGACCGGGCGACAATTCTACAATTCTATAAACTAATTCAACAAGTCACATTGCTTAATTGCATCGATAGATGTCGATGTTTTTTGATATCGGTTGGAAAATACCGAAGAAATATAAAAAAAAAAAATTCTACCTCACTTCGATGTAGTTTTATAAGGAATAGAGCATTACATTTTTACATCTTTAGTTGTATTTAGAAGTTACTTTAAAATTTTTTTGGCATATACATACACAGGTTGCCTGTTGCAATAAAAATATAATAAAATGAGAATATTGCTTTTTTAGATTTTACACTTTCAATCGTCGTCACGTAGTGAAATTCCATTGTTATTATTTAAAACTAAATTATAACCACTTGTTCTTTACTTTCACTACAAATATAGACATATAATTTTAAATTAATCGACCGGTTTTCTTGTTAAAGCATTCAGGTAAAGAATATTACGCCCTGAAGATGCTTTAAAAAGCGAAACCGGATGATTAATTAAAAATTATATTTCAAAATATTGTAGTGAAATTAAAGTATAAGTGATCATAACTTTGTTTTCACTAATAGATTTTTTTTATATCATAAGATATTGCTATCTTAGAGATGCAGTTGGGTCTCCTGATGGAAAGATTCAACCATCGCCTATAGACACCAAAAGTGTTAATGGTGCGTTGCTATCTTGTGGCGAGGTTTAATGCCACATGCATAAGTTTACCGGCACCTTACCCTCCAAACCGGAACACTACAGTGACCAGCACTGACGCTATTGCGGCAGGAATAGGTAAGGCGGTGGTATCAGACCCGGCCGAGCCGATGCAGAACTCTACCACATAGTAGGCACGATGGTAGTGACGCGCATAGCCACTCAGTCGCCTTTTACGACCTGCCTGGCAGAACGGCAGTTAGTCTATTCTTCAAAGGAGCCCGGAACCAACACGGGGAGAATATTGCTTAACTACATATAGAAAACCTTAGCGAAATAAAGTTAATGTAGTAATTTGTTCATAATATTGTATAACAAGTAATTTGTTCATCATATTGTATAACAAGTAATTTGTCCAAATTTTTTTATATGGTAATATTTATTTTTAAATACAAAAAAGCATGTACTAAATTTTGGTTTTCAGCTGGAGTCCTATATTTGTTTATCTGAAAACTAAACCATTTTCCAGCGGTTTCAGAACATACCGCGCCGCCGCCGACATCGCCTTAATATAGTGGTTAGCGCACGGGCGATAGCGGCGCGAATCCTGTTGAATGTTGAATTGTTGAATCAATTTATGAAAAAATCTATATTGCCTTAAGTACGTAAGTAACGTTCGGGAATGTGGGGTGCACCGAAACGTTGCTTGAAATAATGAACTTCGATACCTACGCGCGGGTGTTTTTGTTAATATTATTACATAGCAAACAAGCAGATGGCTCTCCTAATGGAAATAAAAACCATTGCCTATAGACACCAAAGATGTTAATGGTGCGTTGCTATCTGAGTGATGGTATGGCAATGCTACATGCATATGTCTACCGGCTCCCAACACGACAATGACAAGCATTGACGCTATTGCGGCAGGAATAGGTAAGGTGATGGTACCAATACCCAAGCGAGGCGTTGCAAAATTCTACCATCAGTAGATAGTAGATACGTAAACATATTATGTAAACACTTTCATTGGATAATTAGGTCAAAATTTAAGTAGGTACAATTTTCTTCATATATTCAGTATTCAGATTGTTCATTCGTCAGCATTCAGATAGAGTACAGAGTGCTAAGTGTGAGTTTTTCTTTTCGCATTCGATCGTGAGCGCGTTTGGAGTTTAATAGTAATTTGTATGTGATTTTTACAGCGCCACCTAGTGGTAAACGTGAGAAACCAGTTTACCACTAGGTGACGCTGTACAAATCACATACAAATTCCTAGTAAACTCGAAACGCGCTCACGATCGAATGCGAAAAGAAAAACTCACACTTAGCACTCTGACCAATGAACAATCTGTATACATATCTTGACGTTAAGTCTCTTACAGGGTAAACACAGTAGTCCAATATCCATAATGCTTTGTTAAAATTTTAAGATTCTTGAAATTTCTCAATATCAAAACGAAAATCAAAAAATAACGATAAAAAATAAGTGAAAAAAATAACCTTAATTGTAAATCGTGAAAAAGTAACAAAAAAATCTAAATCAATTTTTTTGTATCTCAACGGAGAAACGAGATATTGTGAAAAAACTGATGTTAACACATTTTTCAAGTTGGCTGAAACGCACATAGGAAGACTTGGTCCACAATTCAAAGTTAAGCTTTCTAGACCCCCATGTAATACAAAATTTAGCCTTCTCGGTTTACATGTAATTCTAACCCGTTTTTACGACGTAATGACTGGGCTTTAAACAATTTAAGAAATTGGCGGCGCTTAAACTGCTAAACGTGCAAACGTGAAATAATCTCTTACTGATTTTTTTGTAGTCTTTTTAATTTTCATTACGTAAGAACACAACTAATCTCCAATGATAAATTTCTGTCGGGTCTGAGGTCTGAGGTCTGAGGACACAAAGACATGAAATGTTATATATTCCAGTTGCTATTAAAATTGTCAAATAAATAAATAATAATATCCCTTGGCAAATTACACGAATTGATATAACCCCAAAGTAAGCAAAGTATTTGTTTAGGTTATGGGTGTTAGTCTACGATATTAATATATAGAAATACATATACATATATATATATATATATATATATATATATGTATGTATATATATGTATATACATATATGTATATATATATATATATATATATATATATATATATATATATATATATATATATATATATATATATATATATATATATATATATATATATATATATATATATATATATATATATATATATATATATATATATATAGATCTCGAAATATATATAATAAAACACCCAAACCCAGAAATATAAACATCTATGCTCATCACACAAATGCCTGTCCCTGTCCGAGATTGCGTAGTCAGGGTCACTAACCACTCGACCAACGGGACAGTGAAATCCAGCTATACTTCATACTTAACGATAAGAACATTCTGTACAACAAGTATTAGAAAGTAAAAATAAATTAATTGCATCAGTAACGTCATTCTCAAATTAAGCATTAAGAGTGATATGTATTAATTTTTAAATAGCTATATATTAATAAGTACGTGAAATAAAAACTTTGTTCCCATTTTTACGACAATGTTGCGAACGGAAAAATATAAAATTTGGCATAGTTTAAGCACGCATTCTATTTTATTTATGGCTAAAGTCTGTTTCAAACTTAAACGAGATTTTATTGTTTAGTCGAATTTTATCCAGAAAGCGATACAAGATAAGAAATATTCTTAGTAATGTATTTGCCATAAAAATTTTGTTTCAGTGTAAGGCACTTAGCCGGATCTCTATTTTAAATGTAACACTTGTGAATAAACGGTTGAAAATTGGCGGGATTCCCTCGTAAATAAATATTTATAGCCGACCTAAAAACAGATCTGTCCATTATTTCCCGATTTGTAACGCTGGAACCGCGATTTAGATGCCTTTGTTCAGATAAGGCTTAATGTTTTGAGTCAGCCAAGTTCTAACGATTCTTTGCTCAAAGTACTTCTGACAAATGATAATGACTGTTAAATAGTAATTATTTCAGAAAGAGGGTGATTCAAATTGTTTCCTCATTTTAAGGGTAAATATGGCTTAACTGATGATAATTATTATTATATATAATATTCATAAAAATAACTACGTTAAAAAACCGACTTCGAAAACTAAAAAGTAAAAAGTAATAAAGATTTAATATAAATTAAATACTACCTATTATTTATATGTGCTGTTTACTAATAGGTTTGAAGTCGGTGCTAAGCCAATCCGGCAAAGAAAGAAAATAAATATTTTCTTTCTTACCCATACTAAACCATACCCATATTATTGCAAATAAATATTTGCAATAATATGGGTATTACAAGTTGTTAAAAATTAATTAAGCCACCAACATATTCTACCATTATATGGTGTAAATTTTAAATTAAAATTCTTGATGCGTTTTAGCTTTATTGATAATTCTACATTAATTCACATAACCATTAGTTTAAGAATTCTGTTGAATACATTTTCGTAATTATTTTTTTCATTACTACTTCGTATTGATTCAAGCTGCTTATAATATTAATATTTATTTGCTCTTTATTACGTTTATTTACGCATCTTAATCTTTAAAGTAGGCATTTTAATGTATTAATTTGCTCGTATTCATTTAAGTGATTAAAATATTAATATTTGTTTAAGGCTTGACACTGACTTCAAACCTATTATTAAATAATACATATAAATAATAGGTAGTATTTAATTTATATTAAATCTTTATTATTTTTTACTTTTTAGTATTTGAAGTCGGTTTTTAAACGTTGTTATTTTTATTTAATACTTTTTAGTGTATTGTTGTACTGTTAACTATTTATGGGTAGACCAACAAAAGATGCTACGCGCCTTAACAAATATAATAATAACTCAAGAAACCGGAATGGATAAAAGTAGTCGTCTCCGTAGAAAACGCTCTTCGAAAGACAATGTCACGTTCTTGTGAGACTATTAAAGATCATGAAAAACGTTTGTTAGCCATGAAAGCATATATTAAATCATGCTAACGTCAAGAAACTTTTGAACAGTATAATTTTAGACTCGGTTTTCATTGTCATCCAATTCACCTACGTATACAAAATTTCAGCTCAATCGGTAACCAGGAAATGGATCAAATTTACTCGCGAGATTTGATTTCAGACATCGGCATAGGTAAAATAAATAAAAAAATGCTCATAAAATAAAAACTACTGGGCCGAATCAAATTCTTATGAAACCAATCCGAAACTATTCCGCATCAAACAGAAAAAGAATCACGTAAATCGGTTCAGAAACCCCGGCGAAATCGGTGTACATACATAAAAAAATATGTACCGGCCGAATTAAGAACCTCCTTCTTTTTCAAAGTCGGTTAAAAAATACAAGTCCGCTGAGTTTCTTCCACCGGATTTTTACAGAGTGGCCGCGTCCCGATTTGGTTGTAACTTTAAAGAAATCGACTTCTCTATATTGTGTTATTCTCTATAGTGTTACATACTAAATTACAATTTTTAAATATTTGCACTCCATGTCATGGTAAAATACGCAGGCATTTTTTAATAACAACAAGTACAAGTAACATAATTTGTAACATTTTCTGCAAATACATATTTTCATTTCATTCCTTTTCGTTATAAAGAAATCGAATTCCCTATATTATGTTAATGGTGCGTTGCTATCTTGTAGCGAAGTCTATGCCACGTTCATAAGTTTACCGGCTAACTTACCCTCCAAACTGGAACACGACAGTGACAAGAATTTTTTGGCAGAAATAGGTAAGGCGGTGGTACCAGACCCGGGCGAGACAATGCAGAACTCTACCACCTAGTAGCCACGATGGTAGTGACTCGAATTGCCAATCGGTCGCTTTTTACGACCTGCCTGGCAGAACGACAGTTGGCCTATTCTTCAAAGGAGCCCGGCACCAACACGGGGAAACGTGAGTTCTCAGGTTCAATTCCCGGGTCAAGTAATTTAGTTGTATGTGTTTTTTCAGTTTTCTGATAAAAATAACGTTGCCCGAGAAATTGGAAAGTGCCAAAAATAAGTTTGCTACCTATCACATTGTAAGACAAAAGATCTTCGGCTAATCGTGCTTTTTGTACCCCTGCCTACCTCTTCGGAGATACGGGCGAGAAGATACTTTTTTTTACAAATTTTTACTTCACGCATTAATATAATATATATTTTCAGCAGAAAGGAAATGACGCTAAATATACATATATATTTTAACTTGAACGTTGGTTCTACATCTTAATACTTTTTGCCCTTTTTGTCGAGTTGCCAAAAACAGAGCATCTTTCCCCAACATAAAAAGAAAGCTTACGCACAAAAGACGACAAAAACTCAAACTTGAACTTAAAGTAGAACAGGCAAAGGTGATTCATTATTCATTTTCTTCATAAAGTTCCCAAATTGGTTTAACAACAAAAACATAGAATACGCGATTGTAAACAACTCCTGAACAGTATTCCGGCGTTCATTTTTTACTTCCTAACTCATGAAGGGGTTTAGAAACTTATTTTGAGTGTTTCAGAATCCACTTTTCATAAATTGTTTCAAATATTTAAGTGTTTATGCAACACTTTTGTGCCGTACTAGATACGTAATACGTAGATGGCATCATAATTATGAAAGATGAAAGAAAGAAAATATTTATTTGCAAGAATATGGGTGTTACAAGTTGTTAAAAATAAATTAGGTTACCAACATATTCTATCATTATATGGTGTGCAAAAAAAATATAAAAATTATTACTATATAAGATTACATTGAAAACTCTGTATCAATTTTTTATAATTACTACCGGATCGGAATGCGGCCACACCTTTAAAGAGAGGGGAGTCGAATTGCAATTCACTCTATGAATTTTCATTCATGCTTCACCCTTCATAGAGTGAAATGCTATTCGACTCTCTTGAAGATGAAATGCTTCGGTTGCGAAGTAAAACGTGCGTTGAGTACATAACTTGTCTATTACTGCCTTTGCTTCTGACGTGGAAGAAAGTGTCGTGGAAGTGGGTGAACTATTGCGCCGCTGTGGTCTTCTATAATTTCAGTCTTTGGATTAGTTTGCCCTTTTCCTTACACTACCTTTCATTTCTGTTGCATCACAGCAGTTCCATATAACATTTCGCGGAAAATTTGCAAATTAAATACCATAATTTCTCCATTTTTATAATTACCGAACTTAGCTTAAAATAAATAGTTAATTATTTTAAGCTAAGTTTCAGTAATTCATTACTGAAACTTAGCTTAAAATGTCGACCCTGACTATATTACCAAAATGGAACACTAAGTCAATATAAATTATCCGGCCTGTTGACAATATGTCGACAACACGCCTATCATATCGGAGTCAGACGTGGAGTAATTACTACGGCCCCTATTTTGCATTTTTATCGCTTCGTAAATATAAACAAGAGTAAATTATAAGAACGAGATTGATTTACATAATACTTACGTATAGCTTAATATTTAAGCTATGAATATAAGTTTTCTGACAATTTTAATATTACACATGAAATAATAATGCTATATATTCACAGAACTCTATAATAATTCCGTGTATATATTCATTTATTTTTACTTTATATCATAAGATAGCTAGTAAGTAGATAGCTCTTCTAATGGAAAGAGAAACCACCGCTCAAAGACATCAAAGATGTTAATGGTGGATTGCTATCCGTGTGACAGGATTGCAATACCACATACATAACTACCTACCTTATCCTCGAAACTAGAACATGACAATGATACGTTTGACTGCTATTGTTAAAAGAATAAGTAAGGTGATGGTACCGTATACCCGGGCGAGGCATTGTTGAACTTTACCACCTAGTAGACAAGGTGGTAGTGACATGTACAACCAATCGTCCGCCTTCTAAAAGGTGCCTGACATAATGGCAATTGGTCTATTCTTCAAAGGGTGCTTGAAGCAATACGGAGGAATAAAAATGACCAATACTTAATTGATTTAAAAAATTCTTTCACTTATGGAAAGCCACATAATTTGAATATAACAGGAAAATGTTTACCCCTGTCAACGGAAGAAAGTAATGTTTTTGGGTCAAAAGAACAAAGTAGCGTGCAAGTAAGTTATCCCAGGTAAGTTTAATATATATCTAAAATAAATATATAAAAACTAAGAACTTCATTTTGAAAATTACCCCTGTCTTGGATTCATTCCGAAGCAGGTAATGCTAAGCAATAACAAGCAAGATAAATATTTGTCATTAATAAAGACTACGAATTTCGGAAGTTTTAAAACTAATATTTCACAGGATTATCTACCAAACTTGGTAGATATTACAGGATCAGACTCAATAATTTTCAGATTTCACTAAAGTCTAAGAATCTAAGAACGCTCAAGCTACGAAAAACTTTTAAGTTCCGTAAAATATTTACAGTAAATCTTCGTAAAAAGCTTATTTTATATTTCTAATTCGGTTTATCAATTTTAAATATAATTTCATTTATATTCTAAGAAAACAAACTAACGAAATACTTTTCTTATTTAACTTTGATCTAACTCCAAAGTAAGCAAATTATTTGCTTGTGGTATGGGTATTAGTTTTGATGAAACCAATGCATAGGTATATAAATAAATAATAGTTAAAAAACATTTTTTTTTATAAAAAACCCACTAAAAATGAAAATAAATTAAAATTAAAAATAGTGTACCAAATTTGAATCAAGAATAGTGAGAATAAGATAAAATATATATTTTATTGTAAAAAAAAAGCTTGGGGTGCTTTTCCAGATATCTATTGATACCACATGCCCCACGCTTTTTGCACAATGGCATACATATTTTTCTTATTCACGCTATTCTTAATTCAAATTTATTTTTCAATTTCCTGCTACGTATGTAGATAAGGAAGTTAGACGTCAGTATGTCTGTATATATGTATGTATGTGTGTGTGTGTGTCTCTCTCTCTCTCTCTCTCTGTGTGTGTGTGTGTGTGTGTGTGTGTGTGTTTATGTAAACATCTCATAACTTTTGAACGGCTGGACTGATCGAAACGCGATTGCTGACATTCGATTTGATTCCACTCAACTTTTAACGAATTTAACGAACTTTGAAAAAAAAACAAAAAATTATCGAAACAGTATTTTTTAACATAACCTATACATTAATGTACCGATTGAGTACAAAAATTAATCAGCTCTATCTTTCAAAAAAACTACTTCTAATGCATAAATTGCATCAAAATCGGTTTATCCGATTGGGAGAAATCGTTGACGAAAAATTTTAAAAAAATTGTTTTTTCGACATAATTTCGAAAATTTTCAACCAATCATTTTTTGATATTCTATGATATTTAGTGCTAAAATGGAATATAATTTTCAAAAGTTACTGCTTTTCAAACATTAAAATTAATTTGTTTTCAGCAAACTTACTTAATATTTTTGACATAACTTTCAGGTTAATACACCGACTGACTTAAAAATCTTATCAGCTTTTCTCCTTCAGACTCTGCGTCAAATACCGTTAATTAAATCAAAATCGGTCAATTTTTTTGTGATTTATCAATGACGAAATTTTTTCAAAAAAATATGTTTTTTGGCACTGCTTCAAAATTTTTCAACTTGTCGGATATTAGCTAAAGCAATATTTTAGATCTCAAAAATTGAGTTTAATGCCATTAGAAAGATCAAAATCATCATCGATCAGCTAACCTTTAAATGATGACCCGGTCTATATTACAAAAACGGAATACTTAACTTTTTTTTATATAAATTATAAGATAGCAAACAAGCAGATGGGTGTCCTGATGGAAAGAGTCAACCATCGCCTATAGACACCAAAGGTTAATGGTGCGTTGCTATCTTGTGGCGAGGACTAATGCCACATGCATAAATTTACCGGCTCTCTTACTCTCCAAACCGGAATATTACAGTGACAAGCAGTGACGCTATTGCGGCAGAAACAGGTAAGGCGGTGGTACAAGACCCGGGCGAGACAATGCAAAATTCCACAACTAGTAGCCACGATGGTAGTGACTCGAATAGCCAATCGGTCGCCTTTTACGACCTGCCTAGCAGAACGGCAGTTGGGCTATTCTTTAAAGGAGACCGGGACCAACACGGGGAAAAACTTTCAGGAAGATTGACCAGCTGCCGTACCGCTAACAGCACTAGCATTTTCCTGGCCTTTTTTATGGTCGCTAGTGGCAGCTTCGAATGTGAACATATCAATAAAAATGGCAGTATTTGCATTGACAATGATATTGCTTCGATTTTTTTGCTGTTTTCACTCATTTTCTTTGCTTATCTTTGTTCCGTTACTTGTTCAATCATAATGTTCTACTATGGCAGTTTTGGTAGAGCCAGTGTGCCAACTACCACCAGGGTGACGTCATGAATATAAATAAATAAATAATAAATATTCACGGGACAAACTAAACTTACTGATCTATCTCAAAGTAAGCTTATTATTTGCTTGTGTTATGGGTGTTAGTCAACGATACTAAAACATAGAAATACATATAGAAATACTAGAATATATATTTAATAAATACCTTAACCCGGAAATACAAACATTGATACTCATCACACAAATGCTTATCCCGTCGGGGATCGAACCCAAACGTAGTCAGTATCGCTAAACCTATCGACCAACGGGGCGGTAAATATGGAGGTAGATAACGTTATATTTTTATCGAGAAAAAGGGAAATCTTCCCAGCCAGGCGAAGTTTACTGGGAAACGAAGTTTACTTGAAAAGCATTTAAATTTGTAGGTTTATAGTTTTTACAAGGTAATTACTTAAGAGAGTCTTCGCAACCGGCATATGTGTATGAAGAGAGTGATGAATGTGGAGGAAGCGAGACAAGCCTGCAAGGAACGTAATGTATGGCACTTGGTTCTCTCTGTCTACTCCGTAAGGAATCTGGCGTGAAGATATGTTTGTGAATATTTGTTTGTAACTACTTAAGATACCACGATTTAGGACTTGATTTTGAATTTCATATTTTTTATTATCTTTTCTTGTAGTATTTGTAGATTACTTGAACCGCTTCAAAACCTTTTGGTCACAAATATATGTGTGCTATGTTGTGCTGTGCAGTGCTGCTTAATTATGACTTTGGCTAGACGATTTATTTATATTTCAGCGCTGCAGCGATTTACGTAATGTTAATGAAGTGGAACACGACTTTTACGTAGATAGCTTCTCTGGTACGTACTACATTAATCTCTCTGAATTACGAAGAGATTTTAATATAGTTGATGATCAAAGTCTTGGGCAAAGGCAAAGACCAGCGAGCAATGGATAGTGTATTAAAAGTACAAATTATTTGTAGTGTATATTATTCAGTCACGTTCACAATAACACGGTAATACGCCTATCTCCGCGTATTCAGATGAGGAAATTATTACGACGTCCATGTTTTGCATTTTTGTGATGATATAAATAAAAAAGAAAGAAATTGTAATAGAAACAAACTCTTCTGGGGAATATTTCATATATTTTCCTGCTAGGGATTTCGTAAAAATTATAATAAAAGTGCCATCTTGACTAAGTAATAGGAAGTAGAATCGACTCTGTGGTCTAGTGGTTCGAAACTAATAACATAAAATGCAAGCATATATTTTTATACATAACTAGCTGAACTGACAGACATTGTTCTGCCAACTTTAAGTGTACTTTTACGTTTTTTATCTACGTTTTATCACCTTTTAAACCTAATCTGAACCTCCATGAATATTTTAAAACCAAAATTAGCCAAATCGGTCCAGCCGTTCTCGAGTTTTAGCGAAACTAACGACCAGCAATTGATTTTTATATATATATAGGTGTAAGTATTTAAATTCCTAAAAATGATAATCGATTTTCATCGTTTGAAAAGCGATTAACGCATTTTTTGAGCTCTAAGTTTTAGCTAATAAATATGAAGTTCATATATCTAACATTGAATCCTGTGTGACTTTTTTCTAAAACTATTTTGTGGTAATGGGGGTATTATAAGGTGATGAATTGTTAAATTTGATCTAAGTAAATACGCTTAATATAATTGTATCATTCAGAGAAACATCTTGGATCTCAGAGAAGACAAATTTAAACATCCAGACACCCAGCCTTCCTAACACCCGAATACCTAAACACTGTATTTATGATATTACTACTATATAAAATATTTCGATAATCCCAACATCCTGGTATTCAAACACCCACATACAAAAATTACCTACAACTACAGACATCCAGACACACAGACTCTAACACCCGATTACCTAAAATCCGTATTTACGGTATTACTAGTATATAAAATATTTCGATAATCCCAACATTCTGGTATTCAAATACCCAGATACACAAATTACCTACAACTACAGACATCCAGACACACAGACTCCCAGAATACCCAAAAACCGAAACACCCAAATACCCAGGTACCCAAATACCAAAACATGCAAGCTTTAATATATTTTATTATATTTGTAAGATTTTTTCACACCGCCGCCGATTCCAATAACGAAATTTCCTTGGATATTTTAAAAAATGAACGTTTTGTTATAAGGAAAAATTTGAACAGTGGGTATTTGTAAAATGTCTGTTAAATGACGTCGAAACGCAGTTATATAAAAATGTAGATGTAACGATTCGACGCGAGAATATTTTTGAATGTTTTATGAATTTTATCACCGGTGTCGAACAGCGAATATATTTTCAAGGTCACCGTGGTTATGGATAAGACTATCTTATCCACAGGTATCTATCTTATCCAAAGGTAAATTGATAAATAGGCTTTTTGAACACCTTCATAAAAGCAGATTCTATGTCCGCACTGAACTGAACTACAGCTGAACGCAGTAGTTTTTGCTTGATTGAGTTCTACATTTCATACAAACTTTCGCATTTATATTACATATATAGTATATATACGCGGCTTCGCTCGCGCATATTTACTTTAGAACTTATTTAACCTTTCTTTATAAGCTACTTCCTTTATTTTACCCCTTAGGGATCGAATTTTGAAAAACGTTTAACACGTAATTAATTATTTATTTGTACTCAATTACACGAAATTTCATGCAAATATGTTCAGGGAATAAAAAGTTTCATACAAACTTTTATCCCCTATTTCACCTCCTCAAGGTTGAATTTTGAAAAATGTTTCTTTCTCAGTGGATGCCTACATCATAAGAGAATGCACCGTGCAGGCAGCATTATAAAAGTTTTTTGAAAATCCCGTGTGAACAGTTCAAGTTGCTTAGCTAGAGAACAAAAATAGTATTATGTAATTTATAGTTAATGCCGGCTTTTTATTAGAGAAAAGGGCAAAACAGTATTGGATGCACCTGATAGTAAGTGATCACTGCCGACCATGAATATATGCAATACCAGAGGTCTTGCTTTTACTTTGCTGACCTATAAATTGCCGGTTAATATAATTCCAAGCCAGCGATATAACCCAACGCCATATTGCAACTGCAATAAATTTTTAGTTGGAACTAGTTAACAACCCACTTGTGGTTTTATTTCACTATTATTATACACTAAATTATTTATTTAATTTTATCTACTGATTGCGCTTTTTAAAGCAACTTCAGGACGTAATATTCTTTACTCCTATTCTTTACTTCTTAAGTAAAGAATATTGTAGAGAAACGACAAGAGTTGGTTGATTACTGTTTAATCAAAAAGCATGGTTGCCTACAATATTCTTACATATAGACTATAATTGTAGGTAGGTACAAATCATACATACTACATCCCTCCCCTTAATAATAGAAGATACACAGATAGACCTAGGTACAAAATGTATATGTATTGTGTATACATCATTGAACAATAACCTCTCTTGCTGACGCTGGGAGGTGAAAAGCACACTGACTATATCGGGGTCCTCTCTTTTAGGTTCTTGCTTACCTATACTCAGCTATCTTCCCCTGCTGATGATGTGACGACGGTTCCTTCTGAACATAAGCATATACGTTGTGAAAAAAGTGTTTATTTTGAAAAAAAAACTTTTTGTGTATATCAATATAATAATATAGCTTAACAATACATTTTAAAAGTTATGATCTAAGGGTTAAAAAGAGAGCCTTTTCGAATTTATTGTCTTGCTAAAAAAGTAGCGAGATTAACAATTATTGTTAAATATGAGGTGATTACGGTCCTGTTTTACATTTTTATCGCGAGGCCGATAAAATCTCGAGGGTCACAACGAGACCAACATTTTAAAATTCGTGCTTATAAGACTGCTTTATCATAATCGTTAGAGATTTGTAACATTACATACAGCGAAAGTTTGGATGTTTGAATGGATAAATGTTTTTACTTAATCACGCAAAAGCACTAAACGGATTTTATTTCTCTCAGTGTTGGTCCCAGGCTCCTTTGAAGAATAAGCCAACTGCCGTTCTGCCAGGCAGGTCGTAAAAGGCAATCGATTGGCTATACGAGTCACTACCATCCTGGCTACTAGATGATAGAGTTCTGCATTGTCTCGCCCGGATCTGGAACCATCGCCTTACTTATTCCTGCCACAATAGTGTCAGTTTAGTTACTGTCGTGTTCCGGTTTGGAGGATAAGGTTGCCGGTAAATTTTGATTTTTTTGATTTTGTCAATACACTTGTACTGTTTTACAAAGCCGGTAAACTTATGCATGTGGCATTAGACCTCGCCACCAGATATCAACGCACCATTAACATATTTGGTTTCTATAGGCGATGGTTGACTCTTTTCATCAGGAGACCCGTCTATTTATTTACTATGTTATGAATGAAAAAAACAAATACTCAAAACAATAAAATAAATGCAGAATACACCATACAACGAATGTGATTTTTTTGCATTTTTTTTTAAATCTTTGTAATGACAACTGGTAGATGCTTGAAAAATTCACAAAATATTAAGGTGTATATTCACTTCAAAAATTTTTTTTAATATATTATAAGATAGCAAACAAGCAGATGGGTCTCCTGATGGAAATAGTCAACCATCGCTTATAGACACCAAAGATATTAATGGTGCGTTGCTATCTTGTGGCGAGATCTAATGCCACATGCATAAGTTTACCGGCTACCTTACTCTCCAAACCGGAACACGACAGCGACAAGCGCTGACGCTATTGCGGCAGGAATAGGTAAGGCGGTGGTACCAGACCCGGGAGAGACAATCCAGAACGTTACCATCTACTAGCCACTATAATAGCATAAAAAAACTTCAAAATTAAATAACTAAACTAAAGTTAAATAAATTTTAAATTAAAATATAATAAAATATAATATCTCATACAAAAAACGTGACATTATGCAGATTTTTATATTTTTTATAAATAATGGTACAGAACCCTTCGTGCAAGATTCCGACTCGCACTTAGCTGGTTTTTTGAAATTTATAATCGAAATGCGGCCACATACCGAGCCTTAAACTAATCAGGATGTTTACGAAATTTTACCACGATAAAAACAACTCACAAATAATAACGAGATTAAAAATAATCGTCAAGTCAAGGGATGATTACGGCCCTGCTTAGCATTTTTATCGCGAGGTAAATAAAATCTCCGGGGTTCACAAAACGAGTACAAGGTAACGAAATTGGTTTACGCGCGACTGTTCTGGCATGTTGAGGAAATTCAGGGCCGAAATCAAATGTACAAGCTTCTGAAGAAAAAATCTTTAAATGTCAAGGTCAAAAATGGTTAATTATAACAAATTTCGCCTCTGTGGTCTAATAGTCCGGTATCGGTATTAACCACACGAGGTCTTGTGTTCGATTTCTAGTTCGAGCAATTCAAAAGTTTGTTTTTTTTCAGTTTCCTGATACAAACAACTTGGCTCGATATTAGATAACTGTCCGGTTGGCGGGCTTACCATCTATCACATTGCGGGACTAAGTATATTCGACTAATTGTGGGTGTACTGGTTGGACCTTTGCCTACCTCTTCAAGGATAAAATATACTTAAAAGATACGTGTAGATACTAAACATTGGCAAACTCTCATCACAATAGTTGATTGGCGTCTTAAAAGGATTTGTCTTTGGGATATCTGCATGAAGATAGTTTTTATAAGAAATTTAATTCTTCGATAAATTTTTTATGTTCATATTTTCTTTCCATATCCATACTAGATCCATACTAATATTATAAAAGTCTGTCTGTCTGTCTATGTCTGTTGCGCTTTCACAGCTAAACCACGGAATTGATTTTGATAAAATTTGACATGGAGATAGTTAAAAATTTGGGATTCAACAAAGGCTAACTTTTTTCAAAAATCTACCCCTAGGCACTGAAATAGACGATGAAACTTCGTATGAAAAACATTGTCGACGTTATGTTAATATATTACGCGGGCGAAGCTGCGCGGGACAGTTAGTACCTATATTAACACGTATTACGTGAACTTTTTACTCTTTTTAAGAAGTAAGTACGAATTTGGCAAAGTTAATGTGTAGATAAACAATTGATCGCCCCGTTGGTCAAGTGGTTAGCGACCCTGACCACGCGATCGACAGGACTCGGGTTCGATCTCCGACGGGGACAAGCATTTGTGTGATGAGCATAAATGTTTGTATTTCCGGGTTTGGGTGTTTATTAAATATATTCTAGTATTTATATATGTATTTCTATATATTAGTATCGTTCACTAACACCCATAACACAAGCAAATAATTTGCTTACTTTGGTGTTAGATCAGTAAGTTTAGTTTGTCCCGTTAATATTTATAAAAATAAAATTATAGCTTCTTTGGCTTTTTACAAACTGCTTAGTAGAATGGCAGTAGGTCTATTCTTCAAAGAGAGCTTGAAACATCAAAGATGTTTATACTAAAATACTAGTGATGTATTAAAAGAGCGTTTCACCAAGCGACGACGTAGAAATAAGTATTATGCCGTTATTATACAATAATTTGGCAGCCCTAGTAATTATTTACTAGAAAATTACGCTCGCACTAGAATTTCTTTCTTAAGTTTCAACGAATCTTTTAACTATTCACATTTGTCTTGTGCGTTGTAACTTAATCTTCTTGTACGATTTTATGATAAAGAAAAAGAAATCACTGACTAAAATTTTATACACGTACTTTACCGACTTACCGAAAGAGTAGTAGCCAAATCTTTTAAGTCTTTTTTTTCATATCATAATATAGCAAACAAGCAGATGGGTCTCCTGATGGAAACAGTTAACCATCGCCTATAGACACCAAAGATGTTAATAGTGCGTTGCTATCTTGTGGGAAGTTTAATACCACATGCATAAGTTTACCGGCTACCTTATCCTCCAAACCGAAACGCGACAACGACAAGCACTGACGCTATTGCGGCAGGAATAGGTAAGGCGGTGGTACCAGACCCGGGAGAGACAATGCAGAACTTTACCATCTAGTAGCCACTATAATAGTGGCTCGCATAGCTAATAGGGTAGGGTATACAGGGTGTCCCAGAACTCAACGTCAAGCCGAAACGGGGTGACAGGATAGATCATAACCATCACGAGAAAAATCAGAAAAAAAATCTATCCCATGCAGTTTGAAAATTATGGGCATTTTAAGAAAAACCTAGAAATTTGGTCTAACTGTACCATTTTTCGGTTATTGTGGTTAATTTTTATTATTTTTGTTCATTTAAACTTTGGAACCGTAACCCTAAATAACATGTCGAGAATCACAGTCTAAAATAATGACACAATTACCCCAAGTTTCCTAGAATTTAGACTATTTGTTAAACTATGAATTTAAAATCAAAGTGAGCGCGTCCTACACAGGTGCAACGCCTTTTATAGATGCGATGACGTTTATTTTTTTTTGTCTAGCGGAAAGTGTTGCTAACACTATATTTAATTTATTTAATATTATAATGCGAAAGTTTGGATGTTTGAATGGATGTTTGTTACTCAATCACGCAAAAACTACTGAACGGATTTGAATGAAATTTGGCACACGGGTAGATAATGACCTAGCACATAGGCTACTTTTTATCCCAGAAAAATTAGGTAATCCCGCGGGATTACCTAATTTTTCTGGGAGCCGCAGCTAGTCTTATATATATATATATATATATATATATATATATATATATATATATATATATATATATATATATATATATATATATATATATATATATATATATATATATATATATATATATAGATATATATATATATAGATATATATATATATATATATATATATATATATATATGTATGTATAGCTTTTAGGGTATTAATTATTATTATTTATAAAATAATTCACAGAAAACCTTCCTACAAAGAAAATATAACTGACAGGAAAAAATATGCCGTCATTTCACAATATATTGCCAGCCTTAGCTATTCTTTCTGGAAAATTACGTTGGCGCTATAGTCTGTTTTTCGAGATTCAACGAATCTATTAGTTATTCACGTTTGTTTGGTACGTTATTTTTTACTTTTCGTCAGCGACATCAATTCTATGTCGATGCTTTTCGTGTATGGTTTTTTGATGGAGAAACGGTTATTTACTGAACTAAATTTTCAAATCTTGCTAACTTATAATGCTACTAATGAATATGTTAAATAACGTGCGTAAAGGTCAACTCACATTAATATTGACGCAGAGTCGAAGTAAAGCAACGCGGCATGTTTTTTAAAGGTATATTCACCTCTTTTCTTATTAAGTAAGCTTGTTTCATGCAATTCGCTCAATCCTAAAAGTGCATCGAAGTGTGAATTCGATCGTCGAAGTTTGTGTGAAGGCGCACGTTTGTGTATTTTTATAACACAAATTTGTATGTTACGTAATGGAAATAAAGATGACTATACATTAACGTTAAAAAACACAACGCGTCGCTTCGCTTCGATCTGACATCAATGTGAGCCGACCGTAAGTCAGCGTTCATTCTATCGTGTATTCGATGTATAGCTACGTCGTAGTAGATACGATAGATTATGACGTGTTATTACGTCATAGTCGTGCAATATATCAAAACAAAATAGGCTTATTACTAGCAACTTTAGTTCAATTCGCTTGGTACAATCAGTGCAAAGAAACACCAAAAAGTGATATTTTATTCAAAACGTATTATAGCCTTATATTTGTGCAATGATTTGTTCTTACTATACGGCGTATAAGGGACAGTCTACCGAAAAATTAAGAAATTATGCCATTTTTACGTTCTACTCATGATGATAATTTCTTTTCTTGTGGGAAATGCAAAGTTTGCATTTTATGATATTTTCTTACTTTCACGCTACGCAGTGTATAGCATATATTGCCTGAAATCGTAGCGCTTGCGATATTCTCAAATAAACCATTTATTTGGCGTGGATGTATTAATATAATAATGCATTACTTATCCATTCTAATATTATAAGGCGAAAGTAACGCTGTCTGCTTCTTCACACTTAAACCGCTGAAGTGATTGGAATGAAATTTGCTACAAAGATAGTTTGAAATCCAATAAAGGACATAGGATAGTCTTTATCCTGGAAATCCCATGGGAACAGTAACCATGCAGATAAAAACCCCGCCACTTTTTATTTACATTAATGTCAATGATAAACTAATATTGAACACAAAATGTGACAAAACATTTAATGTACACATAATACCGATTTACGTACAATGTGGAGTAACCCCAAAGAGGCCATGTTTACTAAACATCTAAACCAGACTGCGACTTTCATGACCATTTCCAACGTACGTGTGAAGTGTACTCATGCTTTTAAAGATCTTTTCAAGTGAATGCTGTGAAATACCATGAAAGGGGCCATTACATTCTAACACATGATGAAACATCCGGCGTCACTAGTTCTGAATGCAACTGCGGTGCTTTGATTAAGAATATTTTTTACTCAAAGCATTGCAAAAGTGTTATAAGTCGGAATTTCTTAGAAATGAGTTATGGAAAACGCCGCTGACGCTATCAGTTTATTATTATTCACAGTAGTCCGGGAGCCAGATGCAAATTTGGTTAACTATTTCCTCTCAAGAGATAATTCATGAGACGCATCAAAGTATAGTATTATAAAGCGTCGTGAAAGTCAGCTGGTGCTCGGTTGGGGGGATGAACAGATGTAGCCTCCCACGTATGAAGAAAAAAAATACATTCACTGATTTCCTCTCAGCTGAAATTTTGGCAAATTGTAGCTCATCTAATATCTCAACGAAAAAAAATAATCAGCTGGTTACAACATAGTGTATTGTACGTCAGCTGGTGTCTCGAACATGAAAAAAAAAAATTATTTTTAGTGATCAAAATTTCAGCTGAGAGGAAATCAGTGAATGTATTTTTTTTCTTCGTGCTACAACCGCTCATCCCCTCAACCGAGTGCCAGCTGACGTTCACGAAGCTTCATAATACTATACTCTGATGCATTTTACTAATTACCGCTCGAGAGGAACTTGGTCATGAAAATCTGTTACTGGCTCCCGGACTACAGGTTTAACTAGTCCATATTATAAATGTTGCGTAAATGTACATTTTGTTTATACTCAGAATAAAATAAATATTCAAACGAACTCTTTATTTCTGTATCCGCGACTCCGTCCGCTTGGAACCATTTCTAAAATCAAAGTAGCCTACTTTATTCTTTATTAGCGTGGTATAACAGATACATAGATCCGGGGTGTACCCGCATAGTTCCTGGTTCCGTAGGATTTCCGGGATAAAAACTCGACGTATCTCAGGTCTCAAACTATCTTCCTACCTAATTGCATCCAAATCAGTTCAGGGGATTAGGCGTAAAGAAGTGACAGATAGAGTTACTTTCACATTTATTAATATCGATTATAAAGATAAAATATACGTTTTTTTGTGATTTTTTTTGTATCATAAGGTAGCAAATAAGCAGATGGCTCTCTGAATGGAAACAAAAACTATCGTTTATAGGCAAAAGTTGACAACTGTAAACAGCCAATCACAACTACTCAGCAGTTCCAAAATGTAGATGGCGCAGAATTTTCGGCCTATCTCGGTTTTGTCAACACTAAGTAAAATATTTGAAAAAATTAAATTAAATTTTGAAAAGTTTAGATTATTTTACACTAAACAATTCGGTTTTACGAAGGGCCACTCAACCATAGATGCTGGTGTCGCATTTCTAAAAAACGTTTATGAGGTCTGGGAGGATTTGCAGGATGCACTTGGAGTGTTCTGTGGTTTGTCTAAGGCATTTGACTCTGTCGATCATAACATCATGATGAGGAAGTTACACCACTATGTAGTTCGAAATAAGCCTCTCAATCTTCTAATTTCTAACTTAAATAAAAGAATTCAGAGGGTTTATATTAACGGAAAAAGGTCCACTCGTGCTGCTGTAACCATGGGTGTCCCGTAGGGCTCCATACTTGATCCATTCTTGTTTCTAATTTACATAAATGACTTGCCTTACTACGTAGGGGATAACCATCGAATCGTACTGTTTGCGGATGATACTTCACTTTTATTCAAAGTGAAAAAACAAATTGGTAAGTATGACGAAGTAAATAATGTGATTTCAAAAGTTACACACTGGTTCAGTACAAACAATCTTTTATTAAATGGTAACAAAACTTAGTGTGTTAAATTTTCATTGCCTGATGTAAGACATGTAGATACCAGTGTACAACTGGATGGAAACAAACTGTATCTGGTGGATTCGAGTGTGTTTTTAAGTATTACTTTAGATAAGAAATTACAATGGGAACCACACTTTAGTTCGGCAGCTTATAGAGTTAAAAAAATGAGACAGTTAATTGATATCGACACAGCATGAATTATCAACACAGCAAGAATTGTATACTTTAGTTACTTCCACAGCATTATGTCATATGGGATTCTTCTCTGGAGAAATTTTGCTGAAATAAATACTATATTTGTATTGCAGAAAAGAGCTATTAGGGCAATTTACAATCTTAGCCCAAGGGTTTCTCTGAAAGACACAAAAATTCAAGGAAATCAATATCCTAATCAAAATCTTCATATTAATCTCATATATATTTTTTATAATTTTGTAATATTGTGAAAAAAAAAAGATATGTAAAAAGACAAGCCTGCTGAGTTTCACCCGTCGTATGTTCTCAATGTGTGACCGCGTAGTAGTTTTAAAAAAATGTTGATGTATCAAAATAACTTGTAAAAAGTTTTATTGATAAGGTTCTTCTGATTTCTGATTAAAAGGCGAGTGGACAGCCCCTGCCTATATGCCTTTATAGGGTTGGACCGAATTTTTAGTACTCATTATGTACTGTATATTTATGTAACGTCTTTATATTTTATAATGCAACAGTTTAAACACGCACTTTACATCTCTACTGAATAAGGAAGCATTATTACTACTTTTGAAATATACTTGTGAACATATAAAAATAACATAAGATAGCGAAAAAGAGTGTTAAGCATTCAGACATATATTCGAGTAAACATCATAACATTTTTATATTTACCGATGCCTCTAGGCATTTACCAAGCAGAATATTGTATACGTAACATTTTTTATGGGTCCCATAAGGAAAAATCCATTTCTTGCTATATAAAGTAATATATTAGATTTAGTTAATATAATAGCTAAGAAACGAAAACTATTTGTACGTTAAGAAGCAACTTATTCACACACATACACGCATACACACACACACACTCACTAACACACAAAGGGCATCTTCTCATGATAATGGGACGTGAAATATGGAATTAGTATCTTTGATCCTTATATAGTAAATGTGAAAGTGATTTCATTTGTTACTATTTCACACCTAAACCACTAAACTAGTTGAAACATTATTTAGTGATGCCGCGGGATTTGCCAAAAACTGTTATAAAGTAGCGGGCTGCATGCTATAGCTAATGTTATATATAGGAAAGTTTGAATCCTTGTTACTTAATCACGCAAAAACGACTGAACCAATTAAGATGAAAAGCTAGCACACATGTAGATGTTGACCTAAAATAGTACATAAGTTACTTTTTATTCCAAAAAAATATTTGTTCCCGCGGGATTCACCAAAAACTTTTATTATGCAGCGGGCTTGCACGGTGCAGCTTATAAATTATAATTGCCTTATTGTAAAACTTTTTTTTTTTTTATTATCGATAGGTAAGCGTTTGACCTCGATTTCGCCTGATGGTAAGCTAAGATGAGGCCTAAGATGGAACGCGCTTCCCTAGAAGGTACCTGTTCACTCTTCTCTTGAAGATCTCCAGATTGTTCTCGTCCGGGAACACAGACTCAGGAAGCATGTTCCAGTCCTTTGCGGTTTGAATGAAGAATGTTGAGTCGAACCGCTTTGTCCGGGTACGTGGAACGTCCACCATATAACGATGCCTAGATTCTGTGCACCTCGACGATCGATAGAAAAACGGGGATGGCGGAATTAAGTCGTGCAATTCCGCAGCGCACTCTCCAAAGTGTATTCGATAAAAAACCGATAAACTAGCCACTCTGCGGCGATGAGCGAGGCTCTGGAGTTTTTTGCCTACCAGATCATCGTCGTTTATGAGCCTCTTGGCACGCCTCTCGATGGCCTCAAGTGTCTCCAGCTGGTATTTAGCGGATCCATCCCAGAGGTGAGAGCAGTATTCCATGCACGAACGGACTTGTGCTTTATAAAGGTTGAGCAACTGTCCCGGACTGAAATACTGTCTCACCTTCGCCAGAATACCAAGCTTTTTTGAGGCAACTTGGGCTTTAGATTCGATGTACGAACCAAAGTTGAGAGTAGGCGTTAACGTGATACCAAGGATCTCGAGGTGGTCATTCATCGGCACGGCCACACCCTGGAAAGACGGAGATAGATGGAGCGGACTCCGTTTAGCGGAGAATAGACACGCCTGGGTCTTACTTGCATTAAACCTGACCAGATTAGCATCGCCCCAATCGGAGACTGCCTGTAAGGACAGGTTCATACGATCGACCATTGCCTCTCTGAGAGACCGGATCTGTGCCGTACTGGCCCGCGCATTGGATACGTAACTCTCCACAACAGTGCTATCATCTGCGTACCCATAGATACCGGGCTTTAGCAGATTGTTAATGTGTTGCAGGAATAAAGTTGCGGAGAAAACTGATCCCTGAGGGACTCCGGCATTTATAGCCATTTGGTCGGATGAGCAGCCGTCGACGACTACTCTGATCGACCGGCCACTCAGAAAATCTGAGATCCAGGCGCAGAGACCAGTAGGCAGGCCATACGATGGAAGCTTACCAATAAGACTATCATGCCAGACCCTGTCAAAGGCCTTCGAGATATCAAGGGAGACAGCTAGTGCTAGTAAAACAATAAAAGTGTATTAATTGATAAATATTATATTGAAATGGAGTTTCACCAATTGCGACGCTGAAAAATATAAAATATAAACGCTTAGTATGTTTACATAGATGCGTAAAATATAAATACATGGAATGGAATTTAAATTAAAATGAACTCTGCTTTCAGTACTGTTGTGTTCACGAGCAACCGCGACAAAGTTCCTCTGCGGTATGGTATCTTAATGAGCACTTTGATGTCAGCACATTGTTTCAACATAAACGAAATAACTGAGGATGTGCCGTTACATCAGCTTGTCTTAGTAATACAAGTATGAGAATACTTTAAATTATTCTAACATGTAATACTAAACTAAGTGAAAGAATAGTGTGTGACGCATCTTTGCCCGTACGTAGATTAGGTTTAGGTTTAAAGACATTTATTATCACAAAGACAAGATTGTCGCTTACGTGATAACACAATTGATAAAAAACAAAAGGTGTTCGTCAGTTAACAATGCGGTGATAGACGCTTAATACAATGCGATATGACATAAATAACGTAAATAAAGATAAAATAAAATTTTGAAAAATGGTAAATAAAGTATAACAGCTTACCTAATTAAATAATCATAATAAAGCACACAGGATACAAAAACAATGACACTTTTCACATCAGATAACCGTTACGTATTTATAATGTACTATTAATTGTTACTTATAATATATTGAGATAATAGTTTTTTGAATGCGTGAATCGAGTTAACATTTTTAATGTTTGAGGGTAGTTTGTTATAAAGTCGCGCTTCTTCCGTAGTAACCATTGTCTTACCGTAATTTGTCCGATTAACAAAATATCATCGATATAATAAATAAATAAAATTGGAGTATCTGTTTGTAATATTAAAATAAATAAATAAATAAATAGTAATAAATATTCACGGGACAAATTACACTTATCGATCTAATCCCAAAGTAAGCAATTTTTTTTTATAGGAGAGGGGGCAAACGAGCAAGAGGTGCACCTGATGGTAAGGATCACCGCCGCCCATGGACATCTGCAATACCAGAGGTCTTGCAGTTGCATTGCCGGCATTTTAAGAATGAGTAAGCTCTTTTCTTTGTTTTGTTTATTTGCTTGTGTTATTGGTGTTAGTCAACGATACAAATACATAGAAATGCATATATAAATACTGTCACATAATACACACCCAAACCCAGAAATACAAATATCTATGCTCATCAGACAAACGCTTGTCCCCGTCGGGAATCAAGCCCGAGCCCCTTCGATTGAGTAGTCAGGGTCGCTTATCACTCGACCAACGGAGCGGTCAAACTGGTTTTAACCGAACGCATAATGAAGATGCGTACAGTGTATACGGTACTTACGCTAAAATAACATTTTTTACAGTTTTTGTCTGTATTCTGGCTAATCTCTGAAATTGCTAAACCGATTTTGATGGTACTTTCACTGGCAAATAAGGAGAAGCTTAGGCTACTTTTATTTTAAATTTTTTCCATGTGGAAAAGTCACGAGCACAGCTAGTATAAGAAATATAATTAACAAATTATACAATTATAAGCAAATTGTTTGCTTATTTTAAGAGTATTAGTCAAGGATGCTAATATATGGAAACACATATATGTATAAATCTTGTGACATATACATAATATTTTCATACAAACATTCATCCCCTGTTTCAGCCCCTTAAGTGGTTGATTGGTCAACAAATCGATCAAGCTGTTTTTGCGTGATTGAGTTACAGAAATCCATTCATCCATACATCCAAACGTAATATTAATATAGATTTATCTAAATAAACATAACACACACTACTATTCATTTGACACACATCGTAATATACACATATGTATACTATTTTGGTTATGGCCAAAAATCTGCGGTTGAATTTTGACCAGCGGGCGATATGTTTGGGTCAAAAGTAACGACAAAATCCAATTAGAATAACAATAGAAAATATTTAATTTTAATATTACTAAACTATATTTATAAGCATCATAATATGAGTTTAGTATCCTAGTGTGGTCTAACCCTAAAAACAATTTTATAAAAACACTTTGTAAAGTTCGTAGCGATGCTACGATTCAAAAATAAGGCTACGAGCGCTACGATATTCAAGTAATTATCTATTTTAATGAAATTTTTAAGTGTTTGACGATTTTAATTAAAGCAAGACCGGAACGGAACTTTATGAAAATGGGTCATTACTTTTTATATTTTATAAGACTTAGAAAAATGGAGATATTTAAAAATTAAACCCTCAAATATGTCCAATACTTTCTGTACTCTTTACTTTACCCACTAAGTACTTTTAACCGACTTCCAAAACAGAGGAGGTAATCATTTCGAGTGTATGTGTACATATTTTAATATTTGTTACTTCAGAACTCGAAATGTTCGAGTTAGTATAAGCGGATTTTTTAAAATCCTTTTTTTTGTTCTCATTTTACTTCCGTGTTCTCATTTTAATTTAGATGCAGATCTGATGCATGGTTGCGATGATTGATATGATCAGATGTGATATAGGTTTTCGAATAACAGTAAATAAGAAGACGCATAGAATATCGTTGGAAAGGGTTTTAAAACCATTGATATAAAAACCCAATATGCATAGTCCCGAACAAAACTGACACTCAAAAGTGTCGCTAATTTCATTTGTTATAGATATGGCACAAATATATGTCTTTGCATATCCAAACTTAAACGCAAGATTTATAGCTGTTTTTACAAAGCAATGTACAAAAAGAAATAAAATTGACATTGTCGCGACCGACGCGATTCTATTTGAAATGAGCGCATAATTTAAAATTGTGCGATTTTTGGAAGACATTTTTTAGACACTGATTGTGTATCTTGGGTTTTTTATATCAATGTTTAAAACATATTG
The DNA here is from genome assembly GCA_036924255.1 of Apodemia mormo. Taxonomy (NCBI): domain Eukaryota; kingdom Metazoa; phylum Arthropoda; class Insecta; order Lepidoptera; family Riodinidae; genus Apodemia; species Apodemia mormo. Next base: position 24,633,594 of record JAUPFN010000022.1, on the reverse strand, counting down.
CGAGTTTGCAAAAGCTATTATTCATATAAAAAATCCATTTATGAAATATTTAGCTTTAAAGTGCTAATGTTTTTGAGTCAAGTGCGACCGCCTCGCTCGTCGTCAGCGAAATATATTTTTTTAACATTTTAAAATTTCTTTTAATAATTTAACAATCTACTTTCTTACAAAGTGGCTTTTATAAGGCAAATCCATCTTCCCTAAAGGCGGGATGCTCTACGACTGAGCTAGTGTCTACAGGCTATACCTAGCGATCAGTACAATCAACAGAGTCGATCATATAACAAAGAAGAATTTCGTCACGTCGAGCCTGTCGACACTAGCTCAATTGGTACAGTATCTCAGCTTTAGAGAAAGGGTCGCATGTTAATTCCTGCGTGTCGATATCTTTCTTTGTTGTTTTTAAAGTTTTTCAAATTTTTCCAAGCACGGGGTGAGTGTTATTAGTCTGCGCGACAAGTTGAAAAGTGTCTAAAATAGAGATACTGTTCCTAAAATCATTATAATAGCTCATTGGATTCGGAATGACGCCGAAAAATGTGCTAAAAGCGTGTATTAGCACATAAAAAATTGCAAGAGTTATAAACAATTAAAGATGAGAAAAAAATGCCATTTGGTTTTTTGGCAATGTTTCATAAACTATTAATATTTAAGAAATTTAAAAAAAAGATTCGAAAAGAAGAAGAAAACACTTTTTTTAGAGAGAATTTTTATTTTAGAATTTTTTCCACCCAGACGAAGTCGCGGGCACAGCTAGTTACCTATACATTTCTTTGTTAAATTTCAGTTATGAAGGGTGGTTTGGGATAATTTTTATAACAAAGATAAAATTTCCATAATCACAAAAATCAATTTTTTTTACAGCTATAAAAAATGATTTCTATGACTGTTAACATAATTTTAATCGAACAAACAGGGGATTTTTTTTGATTTTTTTTAAATTTCATATGTGAACTTTCAATCATTCTCATGTAAAGTTTAGTCAATGTCGCTTAGTGAAGGTTGCCATTCAAGGGTCGATACATATGGCCGGCAACGCAACTGCAAGACCTCTGGTATTGCAGATGTCCATGAGCGGCGGTGATCATTTACCATCAGGTGCACCTCCTGCTCGTTTGCCTCCTCATCACTATATTATATATCAGGTATTTTCGAAACTTAATCATTAAAATAGTCTGGAGCTTTAATTTATTAATTTAAAACTATTGATATAATAATAATAATTGTAATATCAAAAGTAGAAAACTTTATATTTTTTTTTACAAATCTAATATACTGCGCAGTAGGGAAATAAATTCGTTCCTTTCATTTGTTTCGTTTGTTCAATAATTTGATCGTGAAATAGATTCCATTCATTTTATACATTTACACATTTTTTATTATTTTAACGTATTCGAAATACCGCCACTAAATTTTTCATTAGCTCTGAGATTATTGACCTTCTTTATTTTATACATTATCTTACTCACGTGTTATTTTGAATATTTCTAAATACGTTTACTTTTTACTTTACTGATGTTTAAAATTACTTTTTACTTACCTCAAGTCTTACTCCGTTTTACTGTAATCTGAAACAAACATAATATAACTTTAAATCTTGAAGATATTTTAATTATCCTTTAAATAGAAAAATAACAAAAAAGCAGATGGTTCTCCTGATGAGATTATCATCGTCTATAGACACAAATATGCTAATACTGCATTGGTATCCGTGTGGCGAGGTGCCAATGTCACTTGCATAAATCTACCTTACCATATGGTTTATACCAATACCAAACCACTAAACCACAGAGTTTTTTAGTGTGGGACCTAAAAGTATCCTAACAAACCTTCTCAATATTCAAGTAATATGCCGTGTAGGGTTCTAATCATTACATAGTATAAAACAAAGTCGCTTTCTCTGTCTGTCCCTATGTCCTTATGTATGCTTAAATCTTTTAAATTACGCAACGGATTTTGATGCGATTTTTTTTAATAGATAGATTGATTCTTGAGGAAGGTTTTAGTATATAAACTTTTCCGATATTCCTACGGGAACAAAAGCTGCGCAGGTGAAACCGCGGGCAGGTCGCTGGTTCTTTATAAACTACCCATTTATGTAACAAGTAATTTGGACAATTTGCCGCAGCAAAATTGTTATCGGCGGCGGTAATATTACAGAGCATATTATATAATGACGACACTTTACATTCGTAGTACGGTATTTTCTAAAATGTATTTGTCTTTGTAATCTGACGACGTCATTTGTATACAAACTAATTGTAGAATTTGCCTGCGACATTTATAAAACGACTTGCCTTAGTTTCTAAGACTACAAATTAACTAAGCAACATTTAAACTAAGATAAATAGTTGTTAGTGAACAAACCTAAGCAGTAGTTGCTCCTGCGATAACTTACAATTTAGTTCATCAGTTTTTTTTATATCATAAGATAAAAGGGGCAATGGGCCCACCTCTCGTTCCCACCACTGTAACTTCTGTAAACCAGAATCAACAGCGGCAACCGTCCTGATAACCTCTGAGTTGCGAGCTCAGGGTGCCCTGGGGGAAAAGCTAGGCTGTCTTAGAACCCGCATCGAATTTAATCAGAAGAGTATAGGAGGAGTAGGAAAATACATCCAGTTTCCCTCCCTTTACAGCAGGAGACAGCGTAAAGATAAAGCAAAAACTGCTAAGAAATGAGACGTTTACAATCAGGTTAAGCCTGATTGCTATTGCACCACGGTAATTTAGGTATATCATAAGATAGCAAACAAGCAGATGGGTCTCCTGATGGAAAGAGCCAACCATCGCCTATAGACACCAAAGGTTAATGATGCGTTGCTATCTTGTGACGAGGTCTAATACCACATGCATAAGTTTACCGGCTACCTTATCCTCCAAACCGGAACACGACGCTATTGTGGCAGGAATACGTAAGGCGGCGGTACCAGACCCGGGCGAGACAATACAGAACTCTACCACCTAGTAGTCACGATGGTAGTGACTTGCATAGCCAATTGGTCGCCTTTTACGACCTGCTTGGCAGAACAGCAGTTGGTGTATTCTTCAAAGGAGGCCGGAATTAACACGGGGAAAAATATCTTTAATAAATAAAAACTACGTTAAACAAATCCAAATACAAAGAATCATGTATTTTAATATAAACAATATTCACTATGATATAGCAAAAATGACAGCTTTGTTTTTCTTCTTGATATGACAAGCGTCATCGTTGTATATCCGGGCCGTTAGATATTCTATTTGTTTATATTTCCCATCTCTGTAATTGTAGCGGTGTCTCTGGTGACACTTGATTGATTGATGGCTATATGTGATACTTCCTGCTATGATATTACTAAAGATACAGGTTTTTGAACATACCCTTTTGTATATAATGTGTAAAAATGGTGTGTAATATTGTGTAAAAATGGTAGAAAACGTATGGGGGTGGTTTCAAACCTGAATGAGACAATGAATAACTAATATTAAAATGGGGCAATATATACGCTTTTACCATAAGATTTTAAAGATAAAAAGATTTAAAAGTATATAAATTAAAAAAAAATGTTTTAAAGCAAAATTGTGTATATATTATACAATTTCAAATCACATGGAAGACAAATTATGATTGTGCTTGATTAAAAATTGCGAAAAAGACTAATTTCATCCAACGGTTTTTCTCAGCATGAAGGCTCGTGCCGATCTGTGCCTCAAGCACGAACTCCTTGCGAAAAAGTATTCGTATCGTCATCGAGATATAAACGTATGAAAAATGATCAGCGCCCCTATCGTACGTAAATGGAACTAAATTTCGAAGCACAAGCAAATTATTGAACTTTCGTATCGCAAACGTATCGAGAAATACGTGAAACGTAACAAAATTGCGAGCACGAACGGCGTTTTGAAGTATCGTATCGCAAATTTCGAAGGCTGGGTATCGAGAGGTGACGAATCTTTTTTCACTTACAATTTGCCCGTGAAAAAAGTTTCGAGTTGTTTAAAATTATTTATTACGCTCGTTTTTTTAAAAATTAAGTAGTTTTAGTTACTTCCGGATATTAATACAATCAACGGAAAGCTAAAAAATGCAAATACCACCTATATTTCAACGTAATTCTCTATTATATTCTCATTGAAAGTTTACTTCAAGATGAAGAAAATAATAGACGAGATTCGATGTAAGCAATTTTTATTCTCACATTTTTATTTGTGGTAATTTTTCACTGTTTACATTTATATTACAATACTGGCTGTTGCCAGTGACTTCGTCCGCGCGGACTTCGTTTACTCCACACTGCTCCTCCCCCGTAGGTGATAGCGTGGTAATATGTAGCCTATATGTTGACCCAACCTGTTAGTAATATTCATGCAAAATTTGAAGTAAATCCATGCAGTCTTTTTGAGTTTACCTCGGACATACATACAGACAAAAAGACATACAGACAAACAGACAAAAATTCTAAAAACTATATTTTTGGCTTCGATATCGATTGTAGATAACGCCCCAAGTATTCTTGAAAAAAATATTCAATGTACAGTTTTGACTTTCCTACGATTTTATTATTTGTATAGATTATTTTTCAGAGAAGTTAGATGTAGGACTAAACAGAGAAAAATATTTGATCCTATGGATTTAAATGGTACCGAATTTAAAAATAAATATCGCCTCAACAAAGAGGCTCTTACATTTCTCTGTGAGCAACTCCGCCGAAAAACTTCATTAAAACTGAGTTCCAGGATAACTCTAGAGCTTATTTCCTTAGAGGAATCTTGTTTCTGGAAGAAAGGATCCAATCTTCACTTCACATCACGAAACAAAAAACTGCACATAATAAATAAGTTACATAAAACTCCCAGGACGTACTTTTCCATGAACTTCACCATAGTTATGTACTGCATAAAGCTAGTCTAGTTTTCATTTTATAATATTTTATTTATATTTAATGCGAGGAATCAATTTAAATGTAATGTTTTCGAGAGCCCGTACGATTGATTATAAACAAACTTGACCTTGTCTTTGTTTGGTATCGTATACCTATGTGAAGTGCCAAGCGGTCGTCTCGTTCAAAAACCGTAGAACAACGTAAGATCGTTGTTAGAATGGTTTCGTCAAAATAAATTTGATTTTTCTTAGAGTAGAGAATGCATTTCTTTATTTTTGTGTATTTTATTAATTATGCTTGAGTTAGGTGTGATTTTAGTTATCAATAAATATATTTCTATATAGAATATAATGAAACCGATAATATACGATTAAGTTTTAGAACGAAACTAGTACCTTCCTGCTTACGTTAGGATGACGTCACTAGCGTAATCGTATCGAGGTCTCGAGAGTCGATAGAAGGTGCTTCGTGCTTCCTACTATCGTCATACTCCGTTAACGTATCGAGTCCTCGATACGTTAACGATACGAAAACGCTTAAATTTCGTGCTTGAGGCTCTGGTTGCTGGTATGAATTTTTCGACCCGTCGAAAGTGCCGTTATATGTTAATTATGTAAGGAATACCTTACATTTGGCGATTGATATGCTCTTCCACAAATGAGAGAACACGATGTACTATTTCATATGGACAACGGCCCTTTCTTTAAATGTTAGGAACTACCTTTACTAATTAAACCACGTAATCAATTATACTACATTTATATTTCTTTTCACATTGCTATTATCACTAACAACTAACAACCTTATTTTATTCTTTCCAATATTTTATATTTTATAGATTCTCATATTCTCATAACGAAATATAACTTAACAAAACACATTACCTTAAATTACTTATGCTCAAGAATGATCTCAATACTGTTACTTTTACAGTTTACCGGAGGCCAACTGTTCGGTAAGACTTGCTCTTTCGAGCGTCATCGTCAAAAGTATGTTCTGTGGTCAAAAGTGCCATATCTTTAACATGTTCTAACTGTCATCCCCACGTTTGGGGATACCAGTTTTAAACATTAATTTCGCCCATTTATATTAATTTCGGGCAAAATCTTGCCTTATTAAATGAAACCTACCATATGTTGTTAAAATGTTTTTGATTTGTTTTGATATAATATTTTATAGGTCAATAAGATAACAATAATGGTTTAAATACCGCATTGCAGATATTTCGACTTACCCTGGTTCAATAATCGCATAAAACAAAATTACAAGTTTCAATTAAAATAGTCTCTTTGATGACCTAGCTTTAAGTTTTTTAGCAAACTAGGTCATTCCGAAACACCTACATGTAACTTCCATATAAATGAGGCCTTACTGCAACGTTTAAACTTGTATTTTGATACATTCGTGTAAAAGAAATAAGCGTGTTACAGGGTAATTAAATGCAGTAGAATTGCAACATTGAGTATGCTAAATGTATACATTATAATTTATGCTATGTCTGAAGATTCACAAAATAGATATTTAATGTGAGTATTTTGGAATTTAAATGTTGACTATATAAATTCAATGTCAATAAATTTAAACTACGAAACAATGGGACTCGGGTTCTCTTCTCGATAGGGACAAATATTTGTGTGATGAGCTAAATGCTTGTATGTCTGGGTTTGGGTGTTTATCATGTATGTTACATATTTCTATGAATTAGCATCGTTAAATAACATCCGTAACACAAGCAAACAGTTTGCTTACTTTTAAGTTAGATCTAAAGAGGTAGAGATGGGGCTAAAATGTGATTTTAGAGTAGTGTTGTCCCCTTATTGGTCTCCTTTTTTATGCAATAAAAAACCAACTACATTGCAGAGTTCTACTATTTCTAAACTGGGTAACGTGCGACCAATTTACCTACTACTACACATTATTACTACTTCCACACATTAACGTCAGTACTCACCAGTGTCGTATTTTGATTTATCTTTTTATATCATATGATAGCAAACAAGCAGATGGGTTTTCTGATGGAAAGAGTCAACCATCACCTATAGACACCAAAGATATAAATGGTGCGTCGCGATTTTATGGTGAGGTCTAATGTCACATGCATAAGTTCACCGGCTACCTTACCCTCGAAATCGGAATACGACAGTGACTAGCGCTGACGTTATTACGATATGAATAGTTAAGGCGGAAGTACTAGACCCGGGCGACTCAATGCAGAACTCTACCACCAATAGCGGTAGTGACTCGCATAGCCAATCGGTCGTCTTTTACTACCTGCCTGGCAGAACGGCAGTTGGACTATTTTTCAAAGGATCCCGGAACCAACACGGGGGTTCGGAAAGTAAGTTTCAGTTATGATAGGTAAATTGATACACGTGGCATTAAATCGATGCCATACGAATAACAACGTACCATTAACGTCTTAAGCGTCTATAAACGATAGTTACCATGTTCATTATTAAATTTAAATATTTTAGCGTGGCATTCTTAGTTTGATTAGGATATGGTTTTAAAAATAACAAAATTCTGTGTTTCTATAAAGCATTTTTATCTTAATTTAAACATATAAAGAGGTATAGCTTGGACTTGTCCGTTATGAATTTCAAAAATTTCAATATTAAAAAAAGTATGAATACTATAAATTATATATACTATGAACTCTCTAAATCTAATAAATTATAATTTAAAAAAAAACATTTTTATGATTTTACATATAGTAATAATTAATTATTTCTTATTAATTAATTGTTAATTATACTCTTCTGTAAACCCATTTTTAATATGTCACTTTATACGTAGGAACTGTCGAAATATAATATCACGAAATAAACGTTTGAGACGTGAAGAGCTCCTAAACTCTATAGGCTGGGGAACAAATAAATTTTGGGCACGTCTTTTAATCTTGAGTCAGACGTTCGTTGTCGATGGTAATTTAAGATGTTTTCATATTTCTCTGTTTACTTTTGTTTTAACGTCATGAACATTGCTTTTGCAATAACCGTTCGTTGTTTGACCTTGATTTAAACTTATTGGACCTTGATTTAAGCTATAGTTCATTAATTTTGTTTCTCCTTGTTTGTTCGGACCCCTTTCGAAGAATATGCCATGTGCTATTGAGCTATTCTGCTAAAGGGCGAACGCCGTCTTGGTCCCGGCCTCCTTTGAAGAATAGGCCAACTGCCGTTCTGCCAGGCAGGTCGTAAAAGGCGACCGATTGGCTACCGAGTCACTACCATCGTGGCTACTAGGTGATAGAGTTCTGTATTGTCTCGCCCGGGTCAGGTACCACCGCCTTACCTATTCCTGCCGCAATAGCGTCAGTGCTTGTCGCTGTCGTGTTCCGGTTCGGAGGGTAAGGTAGCCGGTAAACTTATGCATGTGGCATTAGACCTCGCCACAAGATAGCAACGCACCATTAACATCTTTGGTGTCTATAGGCGATGGTTGACTCTTTCCATCAGGAGACCCATCTGCTTGTTTGCAATCTTATGATATAAAAAAAAATTGGCCTAACTTTTTCTTAGTCTTAACTGGCTATATTAAGGTATGGCCATCGCCTTACTTCCTACTTATTCCTGCAGCAGTATCATCAATACTTGTCAATGTTATGTTCCGGTTTGGAAGGTAAGGTAGTTGGAAAATTTGTGCATGTGTCGTCACTACCTCGCAACGCACTATAAACATCTTTGGGATAGGTGGTGTTTGTCGCTTTCTTTCAAGGCAGATTTTTAAGAAAATTTAAAAAAAAAATGTCCGGCAAATCGCGCAAACATCTTGTTCTGGTCACAAGCTACTAAATTGTAAATTATGTACTTTTTTATTCTATAAGATAGCAAACAAGCAGATGGGTCTCCTGATGGAAAGAGTCAACCATCGTCTATAGATACCAAAAATGTTAATGGTGCGTTGCTATAATGTGGCGAGGTCTAATGCCATATGCATAAGTTTACCAGCTACCTTACCCTCTAAACAGGAACACGAGAGTGACTAACACTGACGCTATCTCGGCGGAAATAGGTAAGGCGGTGGTACCAGACCCGGGTGAGACAATGCAGAACTCTACCACCTAGTATTCACGATGGTAGTAACTCACATAGCCAATCGGTCGCCTTTTACGAGCTGCATGGCAGAACGTCAGTTGGTCTATTCTTCAAAGGAGCCCGGAACCAACACCGGGAGAATGTATTGTGTAAAAGGACATAAAAGTGTATGTTCAAAACCTCTATCTTTAGTAATATTATAGCAAGGAATATCACACATGGTCATCAATCAATCAAGTGTGACCAGAGACACCTATCAAACCATAATATAATATATGATTCAGAAGATAAAACCGTTGTGATAGAAAAACATACGTGTAGACAGAAAGCCACCTCTTTGGTAAACTTAAAAAATATCTATAAAATATCCTGTTTTGTGTCACGCTACTAAAATTTAAGTTATATATTGTGTAAAAGTACATGAATTGGACTGTTTAAAAATACCTTTAGTAATACCTTTAGTAATAAAATATACCTTTAGTAATATCAAAGCAGGGAATATCACACATGGCCATCAATCAATCAAGTGTCATCAGAGACACCGTTACAACAGGGATGTGAAATAAAAACAAATAGAATATCTAACGGTCCGCACACTCTACGTTAATGCGATGTCCCATCCATTAAAATTTGTAATACTCTACACTGCTATTATAAATAAAAAAAATATTGAAAACAAAAACCGGACTGCATCTTGAAAAAAGATTCATTGCCTTAAATGAAAATTAAAAAGAAAGAAACAAGCCCAGTAGTTTAGAATCATGTTAAATAATAATTAATAACTACACCACTAAAATAGTTCTATAATCGATGTACATATAAAACGATCCATTAAAATTCATGGATTGTTTTATATGTACATCGACTGGTGGGTGGTAGTACATATTTTATTTATATTTTACATCAATCTCCCTGTTGTAAAGGCAGAATAACGAAACACTAATTAAAGTATACGAATAAAGTACTTGTTATAAGTAGGAAAATAAACGAGTATGAATTTTAAACAAATTTAAATCCTTATACATAATATGCACTATATCCTAAACTACTACTTATTAAGAAGCCCGAATTACTAAGAACTGGTAATTTTACTAGTTTTCATTTGATACCCATATTGCTACGGTAAGGAAAAAAATCACCACCCCCTGCCCCCATTCCGCTATTTGTGGCCACCATTTTGAAAATTTGTATAGCCTATGTCACTACTACAATTTAGACAAATCCAACAATACCTCATATGTCAAAAATCTTCCAGCCACTTTGGGCTGTAGGGCGTACCAAAGAAATGAATACATACATACATTCGAAAAACATTACCCTCCTTCAGTCGGGTAATAAAAAGGCCGCAATTTTCACCATCGTTTTGATTAAAAATATCCTTTATACGATATATAAAAAATACATAATTTTTAACCCCCGACGCAAAAATGATGTTATATTCTTGATCACTATAAATTATGTGTGTCTATCTGGGGCACCGTGGCTCTTAAATAGGTGAATCAATTTGTGTTTTTATTTTATTTAAAAGCTGGTTTTCTAAATTTGGTATTTTATTATATGAGTGGTAATATAATAACATGACAACCTTTACTTGAGGCTATAGGATTTCTGTTCGAAGATCGTTTTGCTTTCTTTGTTTTATTTTGAATCATCATCAAACATCTTTCCGTGTTTTGCCCTACAAAGTAATGTACATGATGCTGGTAGGTGATTTTATGATAAATAAATTTGTAGATTTTTTTATTTAAATTTATAGCATTGGATTGGACTATATAGACTCAGACCCAAAAATATTAAGACAGAGCCTACGAACATTTTATTGAAGTCCCAAAACCAAGTTTAGACGTGTAGATAAATGTAACGCTCATGCATGCACTTACAAACCAAACCAAGCTAACCTCTCTAGACAGGTATAACTCAGCGAAATTCCTTGCATTAACTCAGTAACTCAGGCGCAGTATGCTACCCCGGCTCTTTGCGCTAACTCAAAATTGCGCCATGGCCATGGAACATAGAACAAATGGCGCATTGGGCGAACGAAAGTGCGCGGTGCGCCTAGCTACAAATTCTTAGAACAAGCAGAGCACAGCACGTGAGCTGAGTTGGTTCATTGGTAACTCAATGAGTAAGTCGTGACACATGAGAATCATGACTCACGAGTGTGAGTTTATTGCATATAATCCTCCATTAAGAGTATATCGTCATGTGATATAATCTATGCTGCCGTACGCTAACACATTTCGACAAATGACTTGACACACCCGACACAGTGAATTGAGTCAGCGCAATTGCGCGGCGCAGCGCAGTGTTACACATGTCTACCCCTGTCATTGCATATCAAGGCGTCATATCAGATATGTATCAAATAGTGGCGCCACTATGACATATCATTGCCCCATCTTTATTTTCTTTTATCTGAATACGTTTGTTGTTTTTGTTATCTTTTTTATTTGGAGCCTACAATTTAAGACGAGGCCTTCCTTATTCTATTTTGAAAGTCAAAGTCCAAAAATATTTGATTCAACTAAATATTTACAGGCACTCTTGACGAGTCAACATTTTTTATAATTACTACAGGATCGAAACCTCGCCACATATTGAGGAGATCCAGATGAAGAAGAAGAAACTCAGTGGGCTTGTATTTTTCATTTTTAGTTTTTTTTTTAATATAATGATATAATGATTAGACGTGTCACTTTTCAAGTTCACTAAACACTGACAGATAATTGCCATTCGCACAAGCAAGAGGAACAAGGAATTTTTGCCATAATATCGAGAATATTGTTTACCTATAAAAATTCATGATTCTATGGATGGTGTCTTCAAGGGCTCCTTTTTGGAAATAAAGCATTTGCATTTGCCAATATATTAATAAAATATAATCATAAAAGACAAACTCTTAGTCATAAACTACATCGTCACGCTCTGGTCTAGTAGCATTCCCATATCTACCTACTTTGCATGTCGTATAATTTCGACCTATTTTAAGATAAGTAAGTACTAGTTTTCAAAAACATACCAAACCTGAGACATGCCAGTCGTGAAAAACTCTAAAAGTACGTTATAATTCCGGCTTAAAATCATAAGGGGCTTAACAGTTTACCTCCGCCTGGCGTGGCGTTAACATTAAACAACAACTAAGTTGCAATGACACTAAGACCTCGGTGAGCTTAAGTAAGAAGTAAGTTTACTCGGCAATAACATAGCATTTTGTGGGATAATTGCACTTTGAGAAACTACCTTTCCTACAAGGGATCGTAATTATAAAAAATAGGTATTGATAAGGTAAAGGTTTTACACTAATATTATTTTTCAGAAATGGCGTCATCTAATCATGATTTTATTAAATACTAGCTTACCCAGCAAAGTTGTTCTGCCTTTTTAACTACTCTTATTTTTTTTCTGCCGACTGCCGTGTGGCCAGGCAGGACGTAAGAGGTGACCGATTGGCTATATGTATCGCTACCATTGCGACTATAAGGTGGTAGAGTTCCGCAACGTCTCGCCTGGGTACTGTAACACTTTTATGGTGTTACATACAAACTGGCAGCTTTGTCTGCTTTCAAATGTAGAATTCTTTTGTTTAGAAAAAGCAATACGATAGAATAAGAGTGTTCTTTATGATTTGACGGGGGATAGACACATCCCCGAGAAATAAACGAAGATATATTATGAAAGTCTATTATTAAAGAATCCTGAAAAATCTTGCTTATCTTCGGTACCTCGAGCAGCCAAGCGAGTATAAAGGAAGATTCCCTAGTAAAAAGGGGATATTATTGGTGGAGTAACACGTCCGGCTGATAGAACGCCGGGCGGGCGTTACAGTACCACCACCTTACCTATTCCTGTGGCAATAGCATCAGTGCTTGTCATTGTCGTCTTAAGGTTTGGAAGGTAAGGTAACCGGCAACTTATGCATGTGTTATTGCTATTCCGCACACGGATGGCAACATAACATTAACATCTAAGGTGTCTGTAGGCGATAGTTACTCTTTCCATCAGGAGAGCCATCTGCTTGTTTATTCTTATGTTATAAAAATAGATAAATAAATATTGCTGGACAAATTACACGAATTGATGCTTGTGGCAACTTATGCATGTGGCATTAGATCTCGCCATAAGATAGCGATAACGCACCATTAACATCTTTGGTGTCTATAGGCGACGGTTGACTCTTTCCATCAGGAGACCAATCTGCTTATTTGCTATCTTATGATATAAAAAGGACATGAATTATTGACGTTACCGCTATTGAAAAAGGTTAATTAAAGATAAGGTGAAGTGGTATTAAACTCAGGTGAGGTCATCACCATCTAGTGGAAGAAAACTACCACCTAGTAGTCATTATGTCAACATCTAGTGGAAGAAATATACCACCAAGTAGTCACCTAGTAGTTACTTCAAAAACCGTCATGTCCTACCTAGCAAAAAGTCATACAGTAACACACTATTCTTTCTACATACATTCGATTTTCTTGAAAAAGATTCTGGAATTAATACGGAGAAAAGATAATTTTTACTTACTTTTGTGAACCCTTTGTGATCTTTTTCCTTTAGAAAAAACATTTTCACCTAAACACGAAAACCTCTAAATTGGATACTTTCCATCAGCACTTGATACAACTACATTTTAAACTTATGAAAACCTCAACAAAAAAAGGACATATCAACAAAAATCTTTAAAGAATAAAAAAAGGTTTGTGTTATCATAGAGATGTTTATTCTGGAAATAGGGTAAAAATTTACAAAACGCCAAATTTCGTTTTCCATTTTAATTCCAGCAATCTTAGAAATGAAGTCATGGACAATACAGACATCGGGGATAGCGAGAATAGCCCGAGGAGATTTACTGTCTCGCTGGAAGTTTCATATTGTACTGAATAAAATTGTAACAAAACTGCACACAGTTACATAGAACGTACAACAAAATATAAAGCATCATATTATCGGCTTCATCATTACCTACTTTTGCCAAGTTTCATTTTTTTCATTCTAATTTCAACAATCTTAGAAGACATGGTCAATACACATTATGGGGAAAAATGAACTGAGGAGAGTTGCCGTCTCGCTAAATGCACTGTTTTTATTTTTTAATTTTAAGGTTTTTACTTAGATATGTTAAAAATTTTGACAATTATATATATATATATATATATATATATATATATATATATATATATATATATATATATATATATATATATATATATATATAACAGTTATAGCTTGAAAAGCTTTACTGTTTCACTGGAAATTTAATATTTCACTTAATAAAATTGTTTGGAACGACACACTGTTACGTAGAACGTACAATAAAATGTATATCAAGTATGTTATTATTGACCTTAGACTAAATCTGAAATAAGGGGAATTGCGATAAAGTATCACATACATGCTAATATGAGCATAAAGCAAAGAAAATTGATGTAAAAAGATGCGACGGATAGTGTGATGAATGTGGACGGACTTTTGTACAACTGGGGTCTCTTTATGATTTCCAGAGTTCTGCCCCCCAATTCACGTAATTGAATCAAAGCGCATAGGGCTCTCACACACATAAACACGATAGAACGTCGAGACGTGCTACGACGCGGAATAATATGTAAGAAAATGTGTAAATGTCTTAAATGCTTCGACTAGCTTGTCGCTTGATTACATGAATTAGGCCCCTGGTAAGTTAATTACGTTCCTTACTCTACTTATTGGCCTATGTAGGTTAGGTTCTTCCGGATTACCTGCCGTTACTGCTTGTCACTATCGAATATCGAATGATACACTACCTGTAGTGTAACGTGAACAGCGTTACAAATAGCCTTAGCGGCGTTAACTAAGCTTACGTAAGCTTCGTTATCGACGGGCGTTTCGATATGCGTCCGATTCTTCCCCCTTTACACTTCACTGTGGCGTATAAAGGCCTATAGTCCCACGTGACTCGCCCTTTTTCACGACTAAGACCACGGTATTGCTTTGGCTGTGCGGCTTTGGGGATAGTTGGCGGCTTTCTACTACCACTGCGTTCCAGAAAACCACACACGGTGCACCTAGGCCCTTTCTCAACGAGTACTGTCGGGCCTGAACTTCTGCGCCGGATTTTCTACCGCAGTCTCGCTAAGTGTAACCGCTAGCTTGCACCGTGTTCTTTATTATCGTTTTCCAAACGATTAAAATTTTCTAACCGTTTACAGTTTTCCACCTTTTTTCAATCATCCAATCATTTAAGAATCTTACTGTTTTAACAAATCTTGACGAACACATCTTCGACAAGAACGACCATTTAACTTATACTCTTTTTAACAGTAATTATTAATGCTCTTTTAACACAATTTATTAAAAAATTACCTTTAGCAATTGTAACTGCAACTTTTATTTTTTAATCGAGACCTCACGATCTGAGCCGATTAGGCAAACCTCTATACCACGTAACGTAATATATTAACACTTCTAAAACAAATGTTCATAATTTTACTTACATATGGGCGGCGACTTGTATTCGATGTTTACTTTCGTTTTTAAACTGACCGGAGCAACAATATTATACTGCACCGGTTGACTCCCTCCCATAATTCATTGATGATTAAAATTGTTATGCATTCTATATATTGTGAAATCACAGTATGCATATTCAAGCCGTGATTGAGTTATAATAAGGCATACAAATATACAAAAAATTATTTAGTCTAATCGATCATATAGCAAAGAAGAATTTCGCCGCCTCGAGCCTGTCGACACTAGCTCAGCGGAAGAGCGTCCCGGCTTTAGGGAAATGGTCGCAGGTTCAAATCCCGCGTGTCGATGTTTTTCTTTGCTGTTTTTAAGGTTTTTCCAGATTCCCAAGCACGGAGTGAGTGCTATAACACAAAAATAATTATTTAGCCTAGCTATTTAACAATCACGTGTCTTCCCTACATACTAACTTTCTAAAAGACCGGTCAAGGTACTATTAGCTTTTACCCCATAATAATAATAATAATAACCATTTAATTCAGGAAATATGGTCCATATTATAAATACCTTATAATATGGACCATATTATAAGGTATAGCAAGGTCCCCCTTGCTCCGTAGACGCAGCTCGGGTATATATGGCGCGGTGCTGCGATTGTTGCGGGCAACGGGCTTTTTCTTCCTTCTTCCCTCCAACAGTGTGAAGCCCTCCTCATTGCACCCCCTGCTCTCATCCTTGCCAGGTCGACAAGACTCCACCTTACTCTTTATGGCCTTGCGGCTCTCCTTAGTCTTGCGACTCTTCGTAGCCTTGCGGCTGTCATTGTCCCCATTTTTATTCGCCCGCGTGGTAGGTGCGAGGCGAACAGCAACAGTCGCAAAGTTTTGCTGAGTTGCTTGTGAACTCGGCGTCGGCGCAACCGGGAGAGGAAGGTGGGCGGGGGCGGCAGCGGCGATGCTCGTTGCTCTATCGGATATTGCTGACGGGCTAAACGTGACCGCTTGCGCAACGGGTGACGTAAGCGGCATCAGGTGACCTACATATTGAATTAACACTTTTTAAATGCGATAATTTAATACGTAGATAATTGATGGTAGACTCTGACATCTGCAATCTACCCTTAACTTCGGCCAGCTCTTCCTTAAGAAACCTAATGTCCTTTAGCAGGCAAATGATGTCGACGAGGTCCAGTGTCACGGGCGGCAGTTTGTGTAACCCTCTCGCCACAAAAGCCGGCACAGGGAGATGATGTCCTGTACGCTACTTTCCTTCTTCTTCGCGATGGCATGTTCGCGCTCTGGCCGAGCGTCTCATACAGCAGCTGCTTGCCCTTGCAAATCTCCTCACTGGTAAAAGAAGACTTGCAAATCAGCATGATGCTGATCTCATCCATGGTATCGATGGCACACTGGATAAACGCCAGCAACTCGTTGGCCACGAGCACCATGGTTACGTGAAGCGGCAATTTGCCGCGTGATTCACGAAAATATTAATTAATTAATATTTACTGCTTGTGTAACGAGCACGACCGGTCGCCAGCTTGACACATTACATCATTGGCCTATATCATTCTCGAACATATAAAGCTGGCATATACAGATTATACAGCTTATTATATGTTCTCACAGTCAATCAATTTTCGTCATCAGTTCGGTCGAGTCATTCTCGAGTTAGAAATACAGAAAGACAGACAAACATTCTTAAAAATATTAAAATTGATATTAGTAAGATATAAAACAAATATTTAACAGACACTACATTTTAATATCGTAGGATAGATATAATTTGTTGATACTTGGCACAGTATTGCTGTATTCAATAAAAATCTTGGGAATTAGGACGGAGGAAATACAAAGAAAGCATTGAATGAAGATAACGTGAATGGGCGAATACGATTATCTCACACTGGAAGTTTCATATCTAGAATAAAATAAGTAAATAAATAAATAAATATCCACGGGACAAATTACACTTACTGATCTAACCCCAAAGTAAGCAAATATTTGCTTGTGTTATGGGTGTTAGTCAACGATACTAATACATAGAAATACATATACAAATACCAGAATATATATAATAAACACCCAAACCCGGAAATACAAACATTTATGCTCATCACACAAATGCTTGTCCCCGTCGGGGATCGAACCCGAGCCCCGTTGATTGCGTAGTCAGGGTGGCTAACCACTCGACCAACGGGACGTAAGATATCCTGACACATTGTTGTCTAGAGTATACTAACTTTATTTGTGTGTTTAATTTCTAATGACAACTATTAGTTAATTAAAATACAGTATTTTAAAGGAAAGAAAACAATAATAAACTCCTATCCCGCATTGATTCGTTCCCTTTTTGTTGAACACATCAACTGCCTTATTACTAGGCATCTGGTAAAAAACGAGAAAATACATGTTAATAACATCGTTACTACTAATTAGGTGGCAGAATTCTGTAATGTCGCGTCGACGTCTGGTACCTCTGCGTTACATATTTATGCCGATATAACGTCAGTGTTTGTCACTGTCGTGTTCTAGCTTAGAGTGTAAGATAGCAGGTAAACTTATGGATAGTAATGCACCATCAACATATGTGATGTCATCAATCGTAATTATCTCTTTCCATTTGGATAACCATTTGCTTGTTTGCTATCTCATGAGATGAAATAAAAAAATTAAAATGGCTACTTTTTAACCAATTAACGAAAATAAATTTTTAGGTCACGCGAACGGAGTAGCAAGTAAGCAAGTAAAAATTACCAAAAAGCCGACGTTAAAGTTTTATTGATCTGATAGCTGCTATATTCATATCGGATTAATCAGAAAATCGCTTGAGAATTTCATCAACATCGCTCCGGATCTCTTGATATAGATCAAGTATACATATAAACTTTTATATAGTAT
Source organism: Apodemia mormo (assembly GCA_036924255.1). NCBI lineage: Eukaryota > Metazoa > Arthropoda > Insecta > Lepidoptera > Riodinidae > Apodemia > Apodemia mormo. The sequence goes on along the minus strand of JAUPFN010000022.1, from coordinate 24,615,348 downwards.
ACGGGGTGTAAGGGACTGTTTACTGAAACCAAACTAATATTATATTATGATTCTGAGATGAAAACAGTTGGAAAATTGTGTAGGAATGTTTGATTTTTTGACGATTTTTTATCTTAACTTTGTAAAGATTGATTAATTTTAATACTCATTGTGAAGAATTGTTTAAAAAATTGTGAAACTTAATGTAATACACAAAATAAGCAATGTATTATACGCCACGTACCTCACAAAATACATAGCTGGACAGAGAGTTCGGCGGGTGCCACGAGTCGAAATAATGTACGCTTTACATTGCGTGGCGTGAAAATAAGAAAAAATCATAAATCTAATTTTGCATTTCCCACGAAAAAGGAATTGCTATTATGCCTTAAACGTAAAAATGGTGTATTTTTTAATTTTTCAGTACACTGTCCCTTGCACGCTGTATATACTTACGTACATAACGTTTGTTAATCATTTACCATTACGTAATATAGAGAATATGTACATTTAAATTCTTAGATATTCTACAAAATCGTGTGTCATAACACAACCGTATATGTAAAAAGTTTGTCATTAACCATTTTACTAACATCAATATTTGTTTTTCTTCTTACTTAACAGAGTGAATGGAGCGTTAGGGAGATTACTTAATAGCACAATTTTAAGTCAGGGTGCCCGTCTAGCCCTGCATAATCATGTGCTCATCCCAACGCTATTGTATGGAAGTGAGAGTTGGATATGTTAGAAAGGGCATGAAAGTAGAATCAACGCGGTCGAGATGAGGTCGCTAAGAAAAATATGTGGTGTGACACTCGCGGACCGGGTTCATAATGTTGAAGTGAGAGAGAGGTTAGGTTTGAATGAAAGTGTCGGTGTAAAGATGAAAAAGGGCATACTTCGTTTAGTTAATAGTTACAAGGAATAAAAATACTTTTTATCCATTACGTTTATCCCAACACTATATACATACACTAAATAATACGCTAAAATACTTTAAAGCCCTTATTTTAAGATTGTTCAAAAATGCCATCAAAATTCGAAATTATTTTGATGAAGTTCATGAGGAAAAAAGGAGAAGGTCACGTCGGCTTTTTATACAACTGGCGATCAATTCCGGCTTGAATGGGTAATACTAATTATTTACAGCCATACGACATATAATTTGATTACAAAAAAGTTAAAATTACGAAAAAGGTCTATCGATCTAATAGCTATCATATTTTATATAATCAACCATTTGGTTAACCTGAAGATTGCTTGAGAATTTCATCAAAATCGTGCGAGCCCTTTTATAATTCATAGAGAACATAAACAGACAGACATTTATATATTATACTTTTTGCTCCTCGCGCCTTCCTTATACTCAAATGGTGAAAAAAGTGCACTATGTTACATAATGTCGTAAATGAAGCTTTATACAAAAGATTTTTAAAATCAATTCAGTTGTCTTTGAGTTTAGCCATTACAAACAAATATAGAACTACAAATAAGTATATATGCCAAAGTATATCATGAAAGTAACAATGCCTGTACATAATATACAGAACATTTATGTACATGTGTACATTTGTATATGCTACAAGACCGAGTGTCATAAAGAAGCGTACAAATGAAAATACGTAACATAATCTATATTAATATAATATTATAAATGCGATTAATATTATAAATGCGAAAGTTTGGATGTTTGGATAGATGTTTGGATAGATGTTTGGATGGATGTTTGTTACTCAATCACGCAAAAACTACTGAACGGATTTGAATAAAATTTGGCACACAGGTAGCTGATGACCTGGAATAGCACATAGGCTACTTTTTATCCCGGAAAAATGAGGTGATCCAACGGGATGCGCCAAAAACTGTGTATAATGCAGCGGGCTGCACGCTGCAGCTAGTATAAAATAATTTATTTCAAATATTAGATGAACCGACAGACTGTGTGTCATGGCATAACCGTATATGTGAAAAGTTTTACATCAACCATTTTACTTACATCCATATTTGTTTTTCTTCTTAACTTCTGTACAAAAATAAGTGCGCTCATAGAACTTCCAACTTCGTTCAAACTTCAAACAATTTCATGTTAGGAAATAACATTTCTGAAAGCGTTTTATTTATTTCACGATTAAACATGGAACTATGAAATGAATACTTTTGTAATGTCAGTACTACTTTATTTATTCACTAGCTATAATTAGTCGTGACTTCGTTCGCGGATTCGAATTCCTTTTGTTCATTCAGGTAAAATATGTCCTGCTCTCTCTCTAACTCTATCTTTCAGTAATAGTTTCATCAAAATCGGTCCAACCATTCCAGAGATTACCACGTACAAAAATAATGACAGACAGACTTTTTAAAAATTGTTGTTTATGTATTAGTAACAAAAAATAACTCACTGCATTCGAAAAAATGTGTAAGCGGTTGACCCTGTAGGTAATTCCTGAAACTTCCCGCTAACTTAAGCCCTATTTTAAAGCGCTATTTTATGCTCAAAAGAGTATAAAAACTATAAGCATAGATTTTTGAGTTCGAACATCTATTTTTTTAAAATGGCAGTATCTTAATTTTTGAAAAGTTGTATATTTTGGAAACGATGATAGATTTTGATCTTTCGAGTGACATTCAACTCAATTTTTGAGATCTAAAATATTGCTTTTGCTTAATAATCGATAGGTTGAAAAATTTCAAAGCAATTTCAAAAAACATTTTTTTTTTTGAAAATTTCGTCACTGGTGAATCTCAAACAAATTGACCGATTTTGATCCAATTAACGGTATTTGACGCAGTGTTTTAAGGAGAAAAGCTGATAAGATTTTTAAGTCAATCGGTGCATTACCCTGAAAGTTATATAAAAATATTAAGTTTACTAAAAATAATGTAATTTTAATATCTGAAAAGCTGTAACTTTTGAAAATTAGATTCGACTTTAATTTTTAAACGGCATTCGACGTAGTTATTTTAGTACTAAAATGTCATAGAATACCAAAAAATGATTGGTTGAAAATTTTCGATGTTATGTCGAAAAACACTTTATTCAAAACTTTTTGTCAACGATTACTCCCAAAGGGGTAAACCGATTTTGATGCAATTCGTACATTAGACGTAGTTATTTGAAAAATAGAGCTGATTAGTTTTTGTACTCAATTAGTACACTAATATGGAAGTTATGTTAAAAAAATACTGTTTCAACAAAATTTTTTTCGGGTTTTTTCAAAATTTCTCAAAATCTCCTGGGCCAACCTAGTTCAAATTTTCAGGAAGTCTAAGTTGAGTGGAACCCGATCGAATGCCATTGGGCGCGTTTCCATCGGTCCAGCCATTTAAAAGTTAGCAGATGTTTACATACACACATACACACACATACATAGAGACACACTGACGTCATCGCGAAAATATTCGGAAAAGGTTGCTAGAAACTCAAAACGCGGAGATCTGGTGAAAACTCAATTTTCGAAAATCGGGGCAAAATCACTTATTTTTTATCTACATACGTAGTGGGAAGTTAAAAAACTAGTTATTTTGAAATTACAGATGTGCATTTCAACTTTATATGTATATTAATAATTTATACATTCATTTATTTAGTATTTTCATGCCCATATCTCCGAAAAGGTAGGCCGAGGTACAACCAGTTCACCCACGATTAGCCGAAGATACATAGTCCCACGATGTGATAGGTGACAAACTTATCGCCAATCGGACACTTTTCCAAGTGTCCGATTGGCGATAAGTTTCCCACCGTCTCGCGCATAGTTATGTTAATCAGAAAACTGAAAAACCACATTTTAAAATTTGCCTGACCCGGGAATCAAACTCGGGATTTCGTGTCGTCAGTCCCCGACATCGGACCACAGAACCACAGATGCGAAATTCGACCACTAAAAAAACCAGTGTGACCAAATTTTTTTAGTCATACATTATAGAATCATTAGTGACCAAAAAGTTTAGTTAATCATATGACATATTATTAGTGACCAAAAAATTTACAAAAGACTAGCTGTGCCCGCGACTTCGTTCGCGTGGAAAAAATCTAAAATAAAAGTAGCCTAAGTTACTCTTTATTACATCAGCTATCTGCCAGTGTAAGTCCCGTCATAATCGGTCCAGCCGTTGCAGAGATTAGCCGGAACAAACAGACAGACAGACGGACAGACTAAAATTGTAAAAAAATGTTATTTTGGTATATGTATCGTGTATACATTTATATGCATTTAGTAAAAAGCAGTTATTTCAATATTACAAACAGGCACTCCAATTTTATTTGTTTGTATGTATATATGTACTTTTATAGATGCCAAACATTTTGGTATAAATTAGGAGTCTGGTGGGTGGTGTGTTACCACCTTCTAATCCCGGGGATGAGCACTTAATGCTGTAGAATACGGTTATCGGTAGAAACACGACGATGATGATGGGATCACCATTTATCTTGCCACCAAAAAAACCAGTGAATCGTTGTGAACGTGGTATAGACATTCAGTTCACTCTGCCCCGCAAGGAGCTGACATGATGATGATTTTTTGATTATTTATCATGAGTCTGGTAGGTAGCCTATTTAATCAATATCACGATATCCCGAGTCCGAGTTTCAGAAAAGATAATATATAGTTAACTGTGAGTATTTAGAGCCCTTAATATAAAGTAGGTAGTACCTAATATAACATTTGGTACTAGCTACTTTTTGGGAGTTCTTTCGCATGATCGCATTAATTAAAATCAATATTACTTCCTTTTACTATTTCGGGTAAAATGTACCCTGTGTCCTGTCCTACAAACTTCTATATCTTATTTATTTATTTAATACTTTATTGTACGCAGCACTGTTAGGATAAAAGTTAGGTATTAGTATCATAAAAATAATACACTGCGCTTAAAAAACAGTTGTTTCGAAATCACAGACAAACACGTTTTATTTATATGTATAAATTACAAGGCTTTTTATAAAAATATCGATATAAAATATCGTATATCGATACGGCACATCCCTTGTGACTATTTGTAAAATGAATCAGCATTTTGTATTGTTCCATTCTTTGGAAAATCCGCATTCGATTTATTGTATTTCATGACCTTGTTTAGACATAGTTCTGTAAAACTGGTACTACCATTTAGATTATAATTGGTACAGTATTTCATTTTGTAAAAGTAAAAACAAGAAAGAAAAGAATGATATTTTATACGTCATTTCTTACAACGTCGACTTCCATCTTTGACGCAGTTGCAGTATGGATAGTTGAAGCGGTGGTACCAAATACTGACGAGCCATTACAAAACCCTTCTATGTAGTAGTCACGATGGTACTCATTTTGGTTTGGTACACCTTTCATGAACTTTGTTTATATATTTTCATAGTAAACAAGAAAATGGATTCCTGATAAAAAGAGACAGCCATCGCCTATAGACACCGAAGATGTTAATGTATTGCTATCCTTGTTGTGGAATTTTAGTGCCATATGAAAAAATAACCTGTGTCAGTCAACTAACGAATAAGTTTACCGGCTATCTTGCTCTCCAAACCGGATCACGACAGTGAAAAGCACTGACGCTATTGCTGCAAGAATAGGTAAGGCGGTGGTACCAGAGCTGAGACAATGCAGAACTCTACCACCTATAGCCACGCTGATCGCGACTCGCGTAGCCAATATTTCGTTCATACGAAGTGCCTGGCAGAACGACAGATGGTCTATTTTTAAAGGAAGCCCGGACCAACACGAGAGGAGATAAGCGAAAAGGTTCGCTAGATTTTTCAATATTGGATTATCATCATTGCTTATCGTGTATTTTTCGATTTGTTTAAATAAAATAAAAATCATTATTCCTAAACATAATTTAATTATTCAACCAAGTGTGTTGAAGGGTGTTTTGGGAAATCAATTCAAACACATGTATGGTGTAAACATATAACAGAAGCTCGGCTAAATTGTCCAACGTAAACAACTTTGTTTGAATCAGGGCTGCTTACCTATGTAATATTTTACTCGTCACAAAATTTAATACGGAAGAAAAAAAATTTTTTTAGCTACATTAATAGTAGCCATATTAACAAGGACATTAACAAGCACTGACGTCATTAACAGTGTCCTTTTGGATTATCGTCATTTAAAAATGAGCGGTCTTTAGCCGCTTTTAGCGATTCTGGTAGCCCAAATATGATAAGTTCCTTTATCCACCACACTAGCCAATCAAGCAGCCAGTCTTATGCTAAATTCATACTGTTGCGAGACGTATTACGTCAAATTTACGTCGTATAATATTTTTAATTTCCCGCTACGTAGGGAAGGAAGTTACTGATTTTACCTCGGTTTTCAAAAATCGAATTTTCACCAGATCTCCACGTTTTGAGGTCCTAGGAGCCTTTTCCAACTATTTTCGTGATGACGTCAGTATGTCTGTATGTGTGTGTATGTAAACACCACATAACTTTTTAACGGCTGTACCGATCGAAACGCGGTTGATGGCATTCGATTGGATTCCGCTCAACTTAGACTGAAAATTTCAACCAATTCCACCCAGGAGATTTTGAGAAATTTTAAAAAAATCGTAAAACAAAATTTGGCGAAACAGTATTTTTTTAATATAACTTCCAATCTAGTGTACCGATTGGATACAAAAACTAATCTCATCATGTCAGTAAACGCAAATATTCTGAAAGTGTTACGTCACACCGTGGTAAAACGTCATAATATTTTTTTTTGACATTTCCATAAAAAATCACCGAGTACGAAATGTATGTATTATGTAGGAATTATAACAGTTCAGATCATTTACGCGTTAAATTTATATGTTAAAACGCAATTTTTTAATTATAAATATACGATATCAAAAGAATTGTATTATGGTTTTATATAGCTAAGTATTAATCGGTTTTTCAAATTTAGCTAACTAACCTATTGCCATTTGCCGTGATAGAACATGCAGATGACTAATTAGACGGTAAAAGATAATCATCGCCAATCTATACTTAAGAGGTAAGATTTGTTTGTTTGTAATAAACTCAGAAACTACAAAATCGATTTCAAATTTACTATCGATATAAAGTTCTATTATCACCAAGTAACATATCTACTTTTTAAATTGACTGAATAAAAAAATAATGCATGTGGAATCATGCGAATGAAATCACGGGAACTGTAAGAAGATACTAAAGATGTTAATGGTACGTTACTATTCTCATGTGACGATTTGGTAATGGCACACGAATAAGTTTACTGGCTACCATTTTTTCGAAATTGGAACACGAGAGAAACAAGCACTGACTTCATTATTATTGTCCTTTTGGATTATCATCATTAATCATTTTATCTTTTTTTATTTGTTTAACGTAACTAAATGACCGAATTTTCCTCAGTATTTTTTGTAAAAACGACTTTTTTTAAACCTATCTATATCTATTTATTACCTCCCGGAACCCCCTGCATACTTAATTTCATGAAAATCATTATAGTCGTTTTTGAGATTTAGATTATATAAATAAATAAATAAATATCACTGGAAAAATTACACGAATTGATCTGACCCCAAAGTAAGCAAATTATATGCTTGTAGTATGGGTGTCAGTCAACGATACTAATACATACAAATACATATATAAATACTCTAATATATTTAATAAACACCCAAAAGCAGAAATACAAACATATTTGCTCATCACACAAATGCCTGTCCCTGCCGGGATTCGAACCCGAGCCCCGTTGATTGCGTATTCAGGGTTGTTAACCACTCAAGCAACGGAGCATATATAGGTATTTATATTTTTATACTAGCTGCAGCCTGCAGCCAGCTGCATCATAAAAGTTTTTGGTGAATCCCGCGCGACTATCTGATTTCATTCCAGTCCGATCAGTACTTTTTGCGTGATTGAGTAACAAACATCCATCCATCCAAACTTTCGCATTTATAATATTAATAAAGATATATGTTTTACCGGTGGGAGGGACGCGCTGTGCTGAGCGCTGTGTCGTGCATGGGTACCACCATCTTGCTTGTTTCTCCCGTGAAACAGCTTTGCTGTGTTTAGGAGAGAAGGGCAATACAGACAGTGTAATTACTGGTACCGAAACTTCTACTGGCATATCTTATGTCTCTTCACCGAAACATCTTATGTCTCAGGATAGGCAACGCATGGACTAGTTCCAGGTAAATTAGTTTATGTTCATTGGTGACGTCGACCACTTACCATAAGGTGGCGTATCACTTTGCCTATCCACCTCACATAAAATATATAAGAATTGCTCATTTAAATGTAGATAGATAAAAGACAGATCATTACACTGAAACATAATTTAATTATTTATTCAACCGAAGATGCTGACGGGTGTTTTGGGAAATCAATTCAAAATTCAAATACATGATTATACCTACCATTTACACAACACAAGCTTCGACTAAATTTTTCCTGCGTAACAACTTCGATCAATGCAGGGCTGTTTAGCTGTGGGTAACCTTTTATATTTGTTTCTTTGTATTTGTGTTTATGTGTTTGCTACTGACGGGGTGAAAAATGTAGTGGACGTTGGATAATCATGCTATTAAGGACTTATTTGATTCTCAGACCTTCGGTCATGTTATAACATTCCTAAGACTGCTTTTTTCTGTCAGTGGTATCGCAAATGTTACATATGAGAGTGTTTTAAACATTCGTTTTTATATTATAACATAACATCTATCTTTCATCATCGACTATCATCACTTATAGTGCGTTGCTGTCCGTGTGGCGAGGTGTTAATACTACAAATTGAATATGGATTTTGAAATACTAGTTTTTCATGTTGATCTAATTGAAAGAGATAATCAACACCTAATGTTGAATCAATTTTTAAAATCAGTCCAATATACCGATTGACGTCAAAATCGAATCGGATTTTTTTCTTGAAAATTGCTTTCAATACCGCCAATTGCATCAAAATCGGTTTATGTGTTTGTGAGTTATCCTCGAATTAAAATTTTGAAAAAAGTTCTTTTTTGATATAACCTCGAGATTATTGTATACAATCAATTTTTTAATTTTTTTTACAGTATTAAATATTTTTACAGTGTTTTAAAACATCAATCCATTTAAAGAATTAAAATCGGATCAAGTTTTCAAAAAATACAGTTTTTCAATAATATAATTTTTTTGTACACCAAGTCTAATTCATTTGATTTGATTTTTTATTTCCTTTATCGAGTTGGCTGGAAGTAATCTCTTTAAGTAGAGATTAGCTCGCCTACTGGACTTATGTTGTATTTATATTTTTTAATTCTAATTGTTTTGTGTATAATAAAGTATTAAATAAATAAATAAAAATGTTGTCATTACAACAAACTTACTTCATATTTCTTGAAATAACTTTCAGACAATACACTGATTCATGTTAAAAATAAACAGCGTCAAATATCGTAAACTGTATCAAAATTGGTCGATTTATTCGGGATTTATCCATGACGACAATTTTTGAAAAATGTATTTTTTTACATTTCTTCGACATTTTTCAACCTATCGATTATGTAACTCATCGTTTATATTTTAAAATTGCTATCAAATGCCATTTAGAAGATGAAAATCGATCAGTGATTTCAAAATATACAGCTTATTAAATATAAAAATATAAGAGCAATTTTATTTTTATTTTTAACCAGGCCCGCTGTAAGCAGATGCCCGTTTACGACGGGCCTGGTTAAAAATGCGTGCAGTGCACGCCTTGCACTTGCACCAGCGGCACGTCCAAGGGGGCGCCAAATCGAGCGAATAATATGAAGTCGTAGGGCGGCATAATCGGTATTGCACGCGGGCGAACAAACAGCTAGCGGAGGGCCTGTTTTTAACCAACCTTAGATTTTCGAACTTTGAAGAAATTAATGCTTAGGTAGTTTTTATTTTTTTACGCTTGAAATATCAATTTAGTTTAAAGTATCAGGGCTGACCTTGGTTTACAGATTTTTATATACGTTAGCCATAAGGTTTACCTTTGAACAGCCCTGTCAAAAGGTACTGAGTCTCTTGAGACTGCTGTTCAATCTGATTTTTGTAACGGATTGCGCCCGTGGGATGTAAATATTTGAGACATATTATTAGGACTTTGCGTTTGATAAAGTCGAATTTAGAAAATATGTTTAGAAAATTCATAAAATTTTGTGAAAAATGTTTATTAGCTGTATTAGATAAATTGGTATAGAAAGGTAGGGAATTATTTGAAAAATGTACTATATTTATAGTATACACAAGTATAGTTTTAACGTTCCGTTAAAAACTTCTTAGAACAAAGACCTAGTTGAAAAAAAAATATTTTTATAAAGCTTTTGTTATTGAAAAATAATAATAAAATAGAAAAAATCTATTTTCAGTCGTAGTTTTTTAAAGCACTCAATAATGCTTACATAAAAATATTGGCCTCTAACGTGGGGTTCCATTATGCGATTTTTTAGTTACCTTTGTTTTTATTCATATTGCGAATAAAAATATGTCAAGCCAAACGCAATAGCCGACATAATTTCAGCCTCCATCGTGATTGCTCGTCCGGAACACACTAACGCACTCGCGAGCATGTAAATGGTATCCAAGCGTTAGTAAAGGTTTGGAGCTCTTACCTGTGCAAATTTAGCACCCCATCTGAGGATTTGCGAAGTACAAATGACCTTAATCGATAGGTCTACGTTAGGTCCGTATAGGTCCACAAAATTTTTCGTTATGTCCTTTATAGTTTTTTATAAATAATTTTTCAAATTTTAGTTAAAAAAAAAATTACATTTTAGCACCTCATTTAATGAAAATCTGACTAATTTAATCAAAATCATATTCTTTATCGTTGGATCCGTATAGGTCCATCGTTTTCGTTGTTAAATGATGCATTTTATTTGTTTTATTGATAATTATAAATTGATTGACAGCCGCACATACGCATTTAATACAAAAATGGCGCGAAATTTGAGGTGCTCCCGTGGCTTTTTTAAGTTGGAGGGGAAAAATGAATTTTTAAAATTTTTTTTTTGCAAAATCACGAACAAAACGTTTTAACGTTTTGTTCGTGATTTTCGATCAAATTTATTTTTTGTTCGTTTTTCGTTTATTTTATAAATAATTTTCGAAATTTCAACCTTAATCGTCTTTAGTTGTTTCGCACCGCGAGCGGTTCAGACCACGGTGTGAATTGCCCAAAAGCTCATTTGGTATGGGTCCTTTCGGACCGCAATGGTGGAGCGTTGCGAATCACCCAATAAATCATTGTATTGGATTGATTCACACCCCTGTGCAGTGGGAAGTTAAACAAGTGTGCACTATTATTGGGATTATTTTTGCGTTAATCTTTTTAGTCGTATTAGGCAGATGGTTAGTACTTCATCTGTGACTATGTTTTATTGATAATTATAAATTAATTGACAGCCGCACATATGCATATAATACATAAATGGCGCGAAATTTAAGGTGCTCCCGTGGCTCTCTTAAGTTGGCAGGGAAAAATGAATTATTAAATTTTTGTTTTTTGCTAATTCGTTTGTTCGTGATTTTCGATCAAATTTATTTTTTGTTCGTTGTTCGTTTTTTTATTAATAATTTTCAAAATTTCAACCTGAACCTGACTCCTAATATAATGATATTTACTTTTTTCCTTTAAATCTTAATTAGGTATTGTTTGTTTGACCAAGAAACGAGTTTGTTTGATCATATTTTTTTTATAATTAATTTTTTATTATAGCTACAACCGCACATATGACTTTCAAAACAAATCCTACTGCGCATTCACAAACTTTTAGTCCATTGTGCAGTCTATTTAAATCTTATTTTATACAATATATCAAAAATAACTATAATAATAATGACAATAGTGATATTAATAATAATAACTAGCAAAAAGCAGAGTTTTAAGGGCTCTAGTAATATTATTAGGAAAGTATTTTTTATGAGAACTACATCTTTTAATGTATGGACTTTATTTATAATTATCTGACCTAAAAAAATCCAGCGTATTTTTACCCAAACATTATATTCGCATCAAAGGCGAGGCGAGATATTATTACATTACGAGTCAGGTTCAGGTTGAAATTTTGAAAACTATTTATAAAAAAAACGAACAACGAACAAAAAATAAATTTGATCGAAAATCACGAACAAACGAATTAGCAAAAAACAAGAATTTTAAAAATCTTTTTTCCCCGCCTACTTAAAAGAGCCACGGGAGTAACTTAAATTTCGCGTCATTTATGTATTATGTGCACATGTGCGGCTGTCAATTTATAATTATCATTAAAACAAATAAAATGCATCATTTAACAACCAAAATGATGGACCAATACGGACCTAACGATAAAGAAAACGATATTGATTAAATAAGCAAGTTTTCATTAAATGAGGTGCTAAAATGTAACTATTTTTAACTAAAATTTGAAAAATTATTTATAAAAACCTATAAAGGACCTAACGAAATTTTTTATGCACCTATACGGAGCTAACGTAGACCTATCGATTAAGGTTGTTTGCACTTCACAAATCCTCAGATGGGGTGCTAAATTTGCACAGGTGGAGCTCGTGGACGCTTGCCAAGCCCCTACAAGCATGTCAACGTAGCATTAAATTTAGTATTAATTTTTATTAACAATCAACATCCGCTATTTATATAATCAAATACTGTTAAAAGATATTTTTATTACCATTAAAAAGTATCAATAAAACTGAAAAACAGTTTTTTGTTGTAAATTGCGTAGTTGATTTTGACCGGCCAAGTGCGAGTCAGATTCGCGCACCAAGCCCAAGCAGCAATAAAGCATTTTTAACAACCATAAAGCAGCTTATATAGATCTTAAGGTTCTATTGCAGCCGTACAATGGTGTAAAAAATGCTTTTATCGGTATAAGAGACGTTTATGAGTTATTATACAGTCTAATGCTGTACAAGGCCTTTCTTAGATTTTCGCGTAAGCTTTAGGCGCAATATCTGAATATTAATACACTACTGTACAACTTTAAGTATTTTGTAGCACATTAGGCTGATTTTAATCCTTAAAGCTGTACATTAGCTGTATTTTGTTTAGCACGGGAATTTATTATAGTTTATGTGTTATTATAGTATCACTCAACGCTTGTTTCTGTTATATGGGACATGCAATCACCGTTCCAGAGCTAATATTTATGGCGTAATTGTAGACTGTTATGCAGCCAATAGTGTTAAAAAATCTGCGTATACAGCTGTAGTACAGCTTAAGGCTGTATTACTGAAAAAATTGTTATTTGCTGTTTTTATATCTGCATAGTTGATATCCTAGGGTTTTGTCATGAAACATAGAACAAGCGGAATTGGCAAGTACAAACATTTGTATCAGGACCGCGATCGCCATACTCACACATAAAATAAGCATTATTGCATATAAACTACTAATGCAAAGATTGTTTCATTGGTCGTTTTCAATTTAAACAACAATAATCCGAAACACACAATCAGAGTGCTAAGTGTGAGTTTTTCTTTTCGCATTCGATCGTGAGCGCGTTTCGAGTTTACTAGGAATTTGTATGTGATTTGTACAGCGCCACCTAGTGGTAAACTGGTTTCTCACGTTTACCACTAGGTGGCGCTGTACAAATCACATACAAATTCCTAGTAAACTCCAAACGCGCTCACAGTCGAATTCGAAAAGAAAAACTCACACTTAGCACTCTGAACCTTTAAAAATATACCAAACTGCGCTACAATAAATTTTATTTTGCTACAAAAAAAAGAGTATTTACGTCCTTTTGTAGTCTATTCAAAATAGACTCATCTATTTGTACAATAGTGAAACTTAAGATCTTAATAGTTTCGCTATTCTACAATAGATGGCAGCATTGATTTTTCCGTAGTTTTCAGTTGATCATATTTGAGTAGAGAACTTTCTAGAACGATATACGTAATGACTGTCATTACGTATATCTTTCTAGAAAAATTAGGTCAACCTAAAATGAACTTTATATGTAAGGTGTACGGCTGATTTTAGCTTGACTTTCTATTATATCATTAGAGATTATATTCAATCAGGAATTTAATTAAAATAAAATGAAAATTGTACTTTCGAATGATATGAAATATCTCCATTTTTAATCATCTGTATTCTACTATCATTTCTGCATTCAAGGATGGCACAATACGGCATAATTCAGTGTATAATAGATTTTTGCACGACGACTATCTCCTAATGATATGGTAAGTATCACTAAGGCAATTTAGAGTAAAAGCGCATAATAGTGGCGCACGCGGCACGCCCACTCTTCACTTCCCCTTGTTCTATGTTCCATAGGTTTCGTATATCTCTATTCAAGTTTCTACCTGTTTATTAAGATCTTATTAAATGCTTAAAAATTACCTTTCTTGTATGGGAGACCCTTTTAATATTTACTTCATTTTTATTTAATTATTTATTTTGGAAGGTAATATACCTACAACTAAATATACGGTGAAAATTTTAAGCGTCTCCCTGCTACCGTTATTAATATTGGGCAAAAAATACGAAAAAACACGTTTATTGTATGCACCCTTAATATTTTCTTTTTTTTTATTTTTTGTATTTGTTGTAATAACAGCAACGGAAAAACATAATTTGTGAAAATTTCAGCTTCCTAGCTATCACAGTTTATGAGATACAGTCTGGCGACAAACAAACTGCGGAGGCTTAGTAGGAGGCTGTTTTACTCTTTAGGTATGGAACCCTAAAAACGTAACATTTACAACTTAAGTGTTTACTGAAGACCGCTGTGGAGGTAGGTACTAATAATTAAAGTACGTATCACACAGAAAAATATCAAGATATAAAATAAATGTTAGAAATGTATATATTACTAGCTGCGCCCGCGACTTCGTCCGCGTGGAAACATTTCAAAAAAAGTAGCCTAAGTTACTCCCTGTCATATCAGCTATCTGCCAGTGAAGGTCCCGTCGAAATCGGTCCAGCCGTTCCAGATATTAGCCGGAACAGACAGACAGACAAAAATTGTAAAATATGTTATTTTGGTATACGTAACGTGTATACATCCATATGTATTTAGTAAAAAGCGGTTATTTTAATATTACAAACAGACACTCCAATTTTATTTATTTGTATAGATGTATAAATTCAGAAAAATATCTTACATCGTAAATCCGGAAAAAATCGTTACTTAAGATTGATGAAGAGTCATCTCACTGCTCAATAAGAAACAGCTAAAAATCTCTCAAATTTCGCCTTTGTACAACGGATATTGTTCATCAGTGTTATATTACCAATCTACGAACAAATGCGAGCTAATATAACCGTTTACAAAATTTTATCGCAAGGGGACATTGGGTCGATGGGACCACAGAAAATAAATTCGAGATAAAAAGCACTCTTTCCGGACTCATTACATTTTTGTATCAACCCGGGAAAACGAGCGTTCTTATCTTTTGGGATTCCGTATTGTGGGTTTTAACCCTTTGCTACCGGAGCTTTTCAGCCCTTTAGCATATGAACATTGACCGTATAAACAAAAATGGCAAAAACTATTTTAACCCTAATCCGACTGGGAACAGAAAGCGATAGGCTTTGCATGTTATTTATTCAGGGCATTTATTTTTTGTGTGAAGCGAGGGGTTATAGTATGAGATACAGCCACATATTTTTGTTAGAACATATTTATCAAACTACACTGTTTTTTGACGTGAATACGTTTTTAAATTTGCGTTTATATTGGGGGACATTTCAGTAAAACTGATGATAACTAAATCGGGGCATACGGTTTGGTGTTATAGTTACATAACGATCATCTACATGCCTATGAATATCTAAAGAAACAGAGAATTTGATAAGTTGAAGGCGGACTGCGATCCCTCGCGGTAGGTGAAAGGAAAAGTGTCGCCATTTTGAAATCAATTCACTGCGTTACAGTAGTTACTTGTAGTATATTTATTTATTTATTACTCGGACCAGCTACAACGAACCATTTAATTTTATTCGACATTTCTCATAAAGATTAATATATATATATATATATATATATATATATATATATATATATATATATATATATATATATATATATATATATATATATATATATATATATATATATATATATATATATATATATATATAGATTCTTTATAGGTGGCTCGGGCTAACACAGAGAATCTATGTTAATATTATAAACTAGCTGTGCCTGCGACTTCGTCCGCGTAGGCTTTTTTTAAAAGTAGCCTAAGTTACTCCTTATCATATAAGCTGTCTACCACTTTACCAATTGATTTATATATATATTTGATAAGTATATATATATATGTATATAAAGTATTTTTACAGCATTCCAGGTCATCATCTATTTGTGTACCAAATTTTATCCTAATCGGTCGAGCCGCCTTTTGGAACGAAGTTCCTTACGGCAGGCTTGGAGGGGATAAGGATTTTGCTGCGCGACCGAACTGAAAAAAATGTGATAGTAAAACCGTAAGAAAAAATCCGTGGAAAAAAGTCGTGGAATAAAACCGTTAAATGAGACGTGCGCAGGCGCGACAGTCGCATACACAAGCGAGTAGTGCCGTTTAGCCGAAGGAACTTCGTTTCTACCTGGTGTTCCACGAAACCACATCATTTTTATTTTAAGTAACAAACAAGTAAGATTTAATTTTTTATTTCTTACGATTTAACTCAAAAACTACTCTACTAATTTTAATAATTCTTTCACCTTTAAAAAGCTACATGGGTTACTGTCTACCCGGCTGAACAAAAGGAAGTAATAACTTTTAGTCACGCGAAAGAAGTCGCAAGTAACTGCTAGTTAATAATATAGATGATTGCGTCTTAGACTATGTTAAGTTTGTGCGTGCGACGAATAAAACTATAAATCACACAAACTTCCGTAATTATACACGCACACATTAATTTATATGTGGTAATTAAAATATCTTAATATTCATAGGACGCGTGATGTGCTGACATGACAAAATATAAACGAGGTTAAGGATTTAATATTTTTTTAAACAGATAGCCAACAAGCAGATGGCTATCCTGATGGAAAGAGAAACCATTGCCTACATACACCAAAGATGTTAATGGTGCGTTGCTATCCGAGTGGCGGGATGGCAATGCCATATGCATAAGTTCACCGGCTACCTTACCCTCCAAACTGGAACACGACAATGACAAGCATTGACGTTACCGCGGCAGGAATAGAAAAGACAGTGGTGCTAAATACCCAGGCGAGACGTTGCGGAACTTTACCACCTAGTAGTCACGATGGTAGTAACACGTAAAGCCAATTAGCCGTCTTTTAAGACCTGCCTGGCAGAACGGCAGTTGGTCTATTCTTCAAAGGAGCCCGAGACCAACACGGGGGAATTAATCATTTTTGTCATAGAATTGCAAAAATGCAGATGGTTTACCTAATAGAAATAACCATCAATTATAGACGAAATATAGATTAAGTGTTAGGTAAGGGTTTTAATATTTTTCTTATTTCATAGTATTGCAAACGTGCCAATAGTTTCCCTAATGGAAATAACCATCACTTATAGACAAAATACAGACGAGTTATTAGGTTAAGGTTTTAATAATTTTTTTGGAACGAAGTTCCTTACGGCAGGCTTAGAGGGGATAGGAATTTTGCTGCGCGACCGAACTGAAAAAAATGTGATAGTAAAACCGTAAGAAAAATGCGTGGAATAAAAGCGTTAAATGAGACGTGCGCATGCGCGACAGTCGCGTACACAAGCGAGTAGTGCCGTTTAGTCGAAGGAAGTTCGTTCCTACCTGGTGTCCCGCGACACCACATCATTTTTTTTTATTTCATAGAATTGTAAATGTGCCGATAGTTTCCCTAATGAAAATAACCATCATTTATAGACAAAATACAGACGAGGTATTAGGTTCAGGTTTTAATATTTTTTTTTATTTCATAGAATTGCAAACATGCAGATAGTTTCTCTAATAGAGATAACCATCACTTACAGACAAAGTATAGACTAGGTATTAGGTAATGATTTTAATCACTTACTTATTTTATAAAATTACAAAAATCGACCGCTTTCGCTTTTTAAAGCATCTTCAGGATGTAATATTCTTTGGAAAAATATATTTATATAGAAAAAAACTACAGGTGTATTATAAACTAATTTCAACTAAAAAAAAATGTTATTTTTTAAGTTGGACCAAACAGTAGTTATTTACAAAATTTCATTAAAATCAGTTCAGTACTTTAGGAATCCACACAAAAAACGTAACATATAATTTATATAGACATTATATCGTTAATATTATGTCGCTAGTATAAACGCTCTAAAATTTCACTTGTAAAGCGAAACCCACCTCAAGTCAGTTAAATGCTATTACCGTAAACTAAAAATAGGTCAAACTTATAGATTAAGATGCCATCCAAGGTAAAGTATCATATAAGCACAAAATTAGTTTACTTAACACTTCAGAAGCGATGATTTGAAGCCAGATAAGTTGGCTAATACGAAGCCATACTAAGATTACACTTGAGATTTATTGACTTAACAACTTTGACATTTAGCTTTTTAGCTAGAGATTTGACTGCCTTGTTAGTTATATGGTTACTGGTTAGGGAACATGACTTCGCAATCGATGGATTCAGGTTCGATTGTTGACGGGGACAAATATGTGTTCAATTTATATACATTTTTCACCTGACGAAAAAATGAAGAAGGTTTTCAAATCGATGCATATTTTTAACTTTTCGCTACGTATGTAGATAAGGAAGTTATTGTTTTGCCCTGATTTTCGAAAATCGACTTTTCACCAGAGTGCTAAGTGTGAGTTTTTCTTTCCGCATTCGATCGTGAGCGCGTTTGGAGTTTACTAGGAATTTGTATGTGATTTGTTCAGCGCCACCTAGCCAACAAACAAATAATATTGTATCATGATCATAATAAAGATAAGTCTAAAGTCAACGATTTAATTAGATGTATAGGTGTTTCAATACGTTAAAGCGATGTATTTTCGTGCAGCGTCATCTAGTTAATGTGCACTACGTTACGCTTTATGCTACACTTTCTTCCGATTAATTTTATTTCCCGTGGGAACGAGATATTTTCCCGCGGTAAAAAGTAGCCTATGTCCTTTCTCAACGTTTCTCTCAACGTTTCTCAACTCTATGTTTATGCCAAATTTTATCAAAATCGGTTCAGTGGTTTAAGCGTGAAAGCGTAACAGACAGACAGACAGACAGACAGAGTTACTTTCGTATTTATAATATTAGTATGGAAGTATGGATTAGTATGGATAAATAAATGAAATGTGAGTAAATAAATGAAATTATTAATAGAAAGAGGAAGAATTTATTTAGTACTAGCTATGCCCGCGACTTCGTTTGCGTAGAAAAATTTCTAAAATAAAAACCCGCATAGTTCCCGTTCCCGTGGGATTTCCGGGATAAGAACTATCCTATGTCCTTTCTTGGGTCTCAAACTATATTTGTACCAAATTTTATCCAAATCGGTTCAGCGGTTTAGTCGTGAAAGCGTAACAGACATACAGACAGACAGACAGAGTTACTTTCGGATTTATAATATTAGTATGGATAGTATGGAAGTATGGATACCTGTTTACATAGGTTAAACAAAGAAACCTAATTTAATTTTCTTTCTCTCTCTATCGATGGCTTTATATATGTATACTTTTTTCTTGATATTAAAACTTTAATATCAAGTTCACACAATCACGATAGTAGTTACATAATTTGCCTTAATATTTTACAAAATTTCTAACTGTAAATAAGTCGATATTTTCTTCAAAAGGCAGCTGGATTCTTTTATTTATAATCGTAATATTATACGTAAAGAAATATTCTCTATTAGTGTCTCAAAACTCTTAAAATACAAAATAATAAAGAATACCCGAAAATAATACAAAAATTTCAGCAAATTGAATTATTCTGTACCAAATCAAGCAGGAGTCTTTTCCTTTGAATACGTAATTTTTTGGACTTAAGCCAGCCCCTTAAAGTGCTGAACGAGATACAACAACATAACTTATGAAATCATGAATTTCTCGAATATATTTTGAAGAGGTTTGTTCTTCTATGACCATTTTTAAAATATACAAAAAGCCAATTCTATTATTTCATGAGATGGTAAACAAGCAAATGGTTTTCATGATGGTAAGAGCTTGTTGTTGATTAATAGAGTTGCTAATCGTGTGACGGGCTTGGAATATCACATACTTGTATACCGGCTACCTTACTTTCCAAATCGGAACACGATGGTGATAAGTACATACGCTTTCACGGCAGAAAAAGGTTAAGCGGTGATACCAAAGCAAACATTACATTTTACCAATCTAGTGGTTAGCCTTTTTAGCACAGATACTATGGTCTCGGGTTCAATGTCTCAGTAAAAGTACTATTGAGACCTTTTTATGGTTCTCTTAAAAATAATGTCAGCTAATTTCCGGTGGTAATTTATTAACATACGCGTATCTAGGATAATTATCTAAAACTGTCGGTTAAAGTTGCATCACACGAAAACGCACACGCACACACACGCGTACGCGCATACGCACATGCATACGCACACGCACACGCACACACGCAAGGTTTTTTTATTATCATAAGATAGCAAACCAGTAGATGGGTCTCCTGATGGAAAGAGTCAACCATCGCCTATAGACACCAAAAATGTTAATGGTGCTTTGCTATCTTGTGGTGAGGTCTAATGCCACATGCAAAAGTTTACAGCTACATTACCCTCCAAACCAGAACACGGTAATAACTACTGACTATTGCGGCACTATAGCGGCAGGAATAGGTAAGACGGTAGTACCAGATCCGGGCGAGACAATGCAGAACTCTACCACCTAGTAAAATAGGTTGGACGTCAACTAGAGAATAGTCCGAATGGCTTCATAAAATCTCAAAATGTGGAGATGCGATTAGAACACGAATTTAAAAAATCAAGGTAAAAATAGGGAAAGCGGGAAGTTAAAAAACTCCACAGAAACGAGGAGTGGTAGATATAGGATTACAACAATAAAACTACTTCATTAAATTAATTTAAATACCTATTTAAATATTTTGTTCGGTATAAAGTTTCAAGAGCTCATTCCGTACAAACTTCCAAGTATATTTCGCTAAGAACAATGAAGAATGCTTTGAATCTTTAGTAAATGTTGAGGTGAGCTTATGAGAAGGAATTTTGTGAGAAGCGACGAGTTATAACAGCTACTTTTACATGTTTTGACACTTCATTTTCTTACAATGGCGTCAGTTCTTGTCAGTGACGTTTTCTCGTTTCGTCGTTAAAGTAGCCGGTAAAGTAAAGCATGTTTTTATACAAAATCGACGCAAAATCTATATTATTTACTAGCTGACCCGGCAAACATTTTTCTGCCTTTTTAACTACTCTTATTTTTTCTATATTTTCTCACCTTTTAAACCTTTCCTGGACTTCAACAATTAATTCAAAACCAAAATTAGCCAAATCGGTTCAGCCGTTCTCTAGTTTTAGCGAGACTAACGAACAGCAATTGATTTTTATATATCTATACTAATATTATAAAATTGTAGACTTTTTTTGTTTGGTTGTACGCGCTAACCTCGAAAACCGCTGAACCGATTTGTATAATTCTTTTCGAGTTGGATAGCCTGTTTATCGAGGAAGGTTATAATAGGCTATATAACATCTTGCTACGACCAGTAGGAGCGGAGTAAACAAAGTCCGCGCGAACGAAGTCACGGAGAACAGCTAGTATAAGATATTTTAAATGCGAAAGTGTGGATGTTTGGATAGATGGATGCTTGGATGGATAGATGGTTGTTTGTTACTGAATCACGCGAAAGCCATTAATATGATTTAAATGAAATTTGCACACAGGTAGATGATAACCTGGAATAACACATAAGCTATTTTTTATCCCGAAAAAAAAAAAACCGCGGCGTTCACCGAAAAGTTTTCTAAATCAGCGAGCTGCACGTTGCAAATAGTAGTATTTGAAACGCGAAAACTACTGTATGCATTTGAATGAAACTTGGCACACAGGTAGATTGTAGACGTATTTTTTTACACCATAAGATAGCAAACAAGCAGATGAGACTCCTGATGGAAAGAGTCAACCGTCGCCTAGATAACTTATATTTATATCGTATTAAAAGCACTTGTACTGTTTTACTTGACTTTATATTTATTAAAACCAACCGGTTTCGCGTTTTAACGCATCATCAGGGCAAAAGTTAGTGCTTTTAATACGATATAAATATAAGTTAACATGGAGTTTTACCAAGTGCCGACGATATTCAGTGTTCAGAGTTGCCTATATACACCAAAGATGTTAATGGTGCGTTGCCATCTTGTGGCGAGGTCTAATGCCACATGCATAAGTTTACCGGCTACCTTACCCTCCAAACCGGAACATGACAGCGACAAGCACTGACGATATTGCGGCAGGAATAGGTAAGGCGGTGGTACCACACCCGGGCGAGACAATGCTGAACTCTACCACCTAGTAGCCACGATGGTAGTGACTCGACAGCCAATTGGTCGCCTTTTATGACCTGCCTGGCAGAACGGCAGTTGGCCTATTCTTCAAAGGAGGCCGGGACCAACACGGCGAAAATAAGATGTATAATAAATTTTATTAATAGATGTGTAACACTAATAATGATTATTGTAATGTCACAGCACTATGCTGGACTATATAATGTTTATTTGATATTTAATAAAACAGTCTTAAATAAGCATCGAGTGGTTTCATTTTTTCTATAACCACCACCTTACAAGATGACCTGAAATAGCACATAGGTTAGTTTTTATCCCTGAAAAGTTAGATGATCCCACGGGATTCGCCAAAAACTTTTATAATACAGCGGGCTGCACGCTGCAGCGTAATATTATAAATGCGAAAATTTGGATGTTTAGATAATAATAATAATAAGCTATTTTTATATATTTATTTTTATAATATTGTGATTTTTTTTGATAATTTTATAATTATAAATGTATATAAAATAAGAAAAAAATGTAAATAAAGAGATAATAATAATAATAATTTATTTCAATATTCGAATTACAAGTAAATTAACCAGAAACACATCAAATTAAAGATACATATAAAATTAAAACATTATTATCACTATGAATTACCAGGGGCTCTCAAACTAGGCAGAGCCTGTGTCTTGAGAAGCCATTACTTATTGTATCAATTGAATTAACGCAAACAAACATCCATACTATCCATACTTAATATTATAAATGCGAAAGTAATTCTGTCTGTCTGTCTGTCTGTTACGCTTTCACGGCCAAACCACTGAACCGATTTGGATAAAATTTGGTACAAATATAGTTTGAGACCCAAGAACGGACATAGCATAGTTCTTATCCCGGAAATCTCACGGGAACGGGAACTATGCGAGTTTTTATTTTAGAATTTTTTCCACGCGAACGAAGTCGCGGGCACAGCTAGTATATTATAACTAACAAATTTTATTTAGGAAAAAATTAGATATTGAATAGATGGATGTTTGTTAATCAATCACGCAAAAACTACGGAATAAATTTAAATGAAATTTGGCACACAGGTAGATGATGACCTGGAATAGCATATAGATTACTTTTTATCCCGGAAAAATTAGGGAATCCCGCGGGATTCGCCAAAAACTTTTATAATGCAGCGGGCTTCACACTGCAGCTGTCGTCTATATACTAACTTATACGTGATACTTTTTACGACAATCTCGTGGACAGAAGTGTATGAAATTTTGCACTGTTAAAGTTTACACGTTGAAAGAGCACAGAAACTTAATATTTTTACATATTTTGTATAAAGTATTACTTGCGACTTCGTTCGCGTGATCCAAAATCATTTCTTTCTTTTGCTCATCCGGGTAAAAATTTGCCTTATAAACTCCTCCAGCCGTTCTAGAGATTATCTGTACAAAATGACAGACAGACGGAAAGAAATTTTAATAATGGCTGTTTAAGTATTATTACCGTAAAAATACTTTGGTATATGATCGATTCCATCGATTGTACTGATCGCTACTTTATCACTCATTAACTAGTTATACGTATGTATATTTAGTGATTAGTACAATCGACGCTATCGATTATATAGCAAAAAAAAATTTCGCTCGTCGAGCCGATCGACGCTAGCTCAGTGGGAAAGCACTCCGGCTTTAGGGGAGGTCACAGGTTCAAATCCCGCGTGTCGATATTTTTGTTTGTTGTTTTTAAAGTTTTTAAAAGCTTTTTAAGCACGGGGGTATCTTTGTGTTATAGCACTCCTATACAAAGAATAGAGATATAAGAGATATTATTGTATAATATTATTGTTTCGTCAATAGGGAAGAATTTCGATTACAAGGCGATCGCTATTCAATATTATTCAATCTATAGGCAATATTATTGTATACACGGCTTATTCTTTTCCATATAAATACTTCGTACTAATGAAATAACTTCTTTTGCTAAAATCACAATTATTTTTATTAAGGACAGGCCGAAATTCATTTTACATTTTTTATATCATTTGATAGCAAAGAAGCAGACATCTGATTTTTTAGACACCAAAGATATTTATAGATTACTATCCGAGTAACGGGATCCGTGTAACATGCATAAATTTACCCTAAACTAGAACACTAGAATAACAAAGCAATGACGCTGTTGCTGTAGGAAAAGGTAGAGGTAGCAGATACCCGGGCAGAAATCTACCACCTAGCAGTCGCAATGGTAGTAATATATTTAGGCAATCGTGTGCCTTTGACGAACTGCCGGACGGATGCAGATTGCGGATGATTTATTCTTCAAAAGAGGCCAAAACCAACAATTTCACAATCCTACTAATTAGGCAATCGTGTGCCTTTGACGAACTGCCGGACGGATGCAGATTGCGGATGATTTATTCCTCAAAAGAGGTCAAAACCAACAATTTCATAATTTCACAATCATACTAATTGATATCATAGACCTTTAAACGAATCTTGAAAACCGCTCCAACGATTTTCATGAAATTAAGAATGCAAGGAGTTTCAGGGGCGATAAATCGATCTAGCCAAATTTTATTTTTAGAAAAAAATGTTGAAAAAAAAAATTTTTTTTTTATATCATAAGATAGCAAACAAGCAGATGGGTCTCCTGATGGAAAGAGTCAACCATCGCCTATAGACACCAAAGATGTTAATGGTGCGTTGCTATCTTGTGGCGAGGTCTAATGCCACATGCATAAGTTTACCGGCAACCTTACCCTCCAAACCGGAACACGACAGCGACAAGCACTGACGCTATTGCGGCAGGAATAGGTAAGGCGGTGGTACCAGACCCGGGCGAGACAATGCAGAACTCTACCACCTAGTAGCCACGATGGTAGTGACTCGATAGCCAATCGGTCGCCTTTTACGACCTGCTTGGCAGAACGGCAGTTGGCCTATTCTACAAAGGAGGCCGGGACCAACACAAATTCCGAGCAAAGCTCGGTCTTCTGGGTACTTCTATATTAAAATAAAAGTTTGGATGTTTGTTACTCAATCACGCAAATAATACTAAACGGATTTAAATGAAATTTAGCACACAGGTAGATGATAACCTGGAATAGCACATAGGCTACTTTTATCCCGAAAAACTTAGATGATCGCGCGGGATTCACCAAAAACATTTATAATGCAGCGGGCTGCACGCGGCAGCTAGTATTGAATACTTGCCCCCGTCGGGGATCGAACCCGAGTGCCGTCGATTGCATAGTCAGGGTCGCTAACCACTCGATCAACGGGGCGGCACATATAGCAACGCACTATTATATACATTATTGGTTTGCAAGTAGACTCATAGATGTGGTATTATAGTAATACTAGCTGTGCCCGCAACTTCGTTCGCGTGAGAAAATTCTAAAATAAAAACCCGCATAATTCCCGTTCCCGTGGGAATTCCGGGATAAGAACTACCATATGTCCTTTCTTGGGTCTCTAACTATATTTGTACCAAATTTTATCCAAATCGGTTCAGTGGTTTAGCCGTGAAAGCGTAACAGACAGACAGACAGAGTAACTTTCGCATTTATAATATTAGTATGGATAGTATGGATTATAAACGCGAAAGTTTGTATGATTGGATTATTGGATAGATTTTTGTTACTCAATCACGCAAAAATTACTGAACGGAAAAAGATTATACACTGGAATAACACATATGCTAATTTTTATATCGGAAAAATGTGCTGTACCAGCGGGATTTTCCAAAAACTTTTATACTAAAACTACAAGTCATGTCGAGACAATATTTCGACACCTCCTACGAAGACTATCGTAAGTATGAAATTGTCGATTTTCACTTTTTTCTATTTTCATGCCTTATTTTATGTATATTATTGTTTGTGATCAATAAAATTTCAGTACATCGACCAGAAAGCCGTTATTTCAGACTGTAAAATATCGTATGTTCATTATCCCCCGATGTAAATTACCGTACTGAGTACTAAAGACACAATACGTGGTGGAGGAGAGCGCTCATACTGCACACGCGCTTCGTATCTATCACTAACAATCGAATACGTGGGGGAAGTGAATGCTTGCTTTGACGTTATTAAAATATCGATTTTTTTAGTTTATTCTACTATTTTTATAAATGATGTTACTATAAAATCTAATTACATCTAAAATGTCACACAGAGCAAGAAGAATTACAGATTTCGTAATGAGAAATCCGGTTTCGCAAAATGAAGAAATACAAAAAGTGATCGTTAAAATTTTAAATAATGACTGTTTGTATGCACACCAAGAATCTGAGATAAATGAAGGTAAGAAACAATGAACTATATACTTTGCTTTCTTCTCAGTTATAAAAAGTAGTGTTTTACCGCAATTTGAATTTCGCCCAAAGTAAAATGTCGTAAGTATGACTTAATACCTTATACATTGTTTTCTTACATCAGAAATATATTGCATGTGTTAAATACGATATTTTACATGGTAAATTTATTTTTAAGTAGTGTGGTACGTAATACTTACGATATTTTACGTGGTAATTTAATATTGCTACTTATCGTATGTAATACTTAATATATTTTATTTCATCTTGGTAAATAACTTACTACTGTTTACATCTTTAAAAAGTGTGATAAATTGTATTAATCCTTTTTTTTCTTCTGGAATCACCTATTCCTCTTGAAGCAGATATGAATGTTATTAATCGGCTGATGGATACGTTGTCTGATTCAGGTTGGAATGACCATGATATCTGCATTAGTTCAAACACAACACAGCAAGAAAGTATGTACTGATTTAATTTTTCTAATATTTACATTTTCTACCCAAAGGGTAAAGCTGGATCCTTTTACTAAAACTCCACTGTCCTACCGTTTATCTGTCTATATGTTTGTCTGTTGATCGGTCTGTCTTTTCTTCTATCACCAGACTGTATATTCTCATAACCGTGACAGTTAGACAGTTAAGATTTCCACGGATATATTTCAGTTGCCACTATAAAAAAGAAATGTTTTAATCTTTTCAGGTTGGGCTACGGTAATAATATTCTTAATAATTTTAAGTTAATACAGTAATACAGTAGAACCTTAGTCTCTTATTATGACATATACATTTTTTTTCAGGAAGACCTGATGACAACAAGTTAGATGGAAACATCACACCACTTTCGTCACCGGAATAAATCACCTGGACTACGATTGCGATTACTACTTCTGTGCTTAGTATATTGAAAAACCTAATCAAAGTTCACATTCCGTATATTCATTATCAACACTGATTACAACAACAACACTGAACACACACAATACTGATTTATTATCAACACTTCATACAAATACTCCACTGGCATCATTTTGATAATCAAAGTTAAGTTATCCTAAAGAATGAAAAAATACATTAAGAAAGGACAAAGGTAATATTAGACATCGACATGTTGCAGATTGGATCGACAATAAGAGGACAATATTGAGAAACTTAGGCAAAGAATATAAAAGTCGTGACGGCACTATAAGGCTTAGTAAATCAATGGAAACTGCATGTCCTTAAAACTGTTGACAGAGATATTCAGCTAAAATTAGTAACGTAAATCTTTCCATTTTCCAAAAGTTTTAGAATTTTGATGACCGAGAGAAACTGTGGATATTTGTGGCTTCTCTAGTTCTTAAAAAAATAGACAGAATTTTCAGTGGTATGGTTTGAAGGCGTAATTTTACTTTTTTTATCGACTTAAGGTGAATACAGTGGATGCAGATGAATTTGTAATCATTTGTAAGAAGATGTTCTTAAATACATTCTCAATTAGCGAACAATTTGTCTATACTACTTTGGAAAAAGTCGAATGTTTTATGTGGCATGAGACACAAGAAAAACGAGGGGCCAATGAGGTTTCCAGTTACTTATTTAAATTCATATCAAAATACATAAATAATTGGTCCAATAATTGTATCGGTCTAAATCGGAATCGTCTTGTTTATGCAATGTACACGTTTGCTACTGCTATTTATCAGGTTTCTATTTATTACAGATTTTTAAAATTATAAGTCGTTCTTACAAGGAAACTGAGTTATAAGTAATAATGGAGATAAGGTTCAGTAGCACAAAATTAGAGAAGTGCGTGTGAAATCTGATCCTAATAAATTATACTTTAAATATGGTATGGCTGTTGAAAACTGTAACAAGTTAATGGTAAAAAAAATACAAGAAAATAATCTGTATCAGCCACTTTTACATCAGGTACTATTGAACCACTATATTTAAATAATATCCCAATTCCTAAAGCTAAGAAAAGACTATCAAATTGTCTTTATATGTGCACGGATATAGCACGGATAACCACGACTCGGAATCTCATCTCAATTCAATTAAGTTTAAAAATTTTTTTATAATACTAAAAGAAAAAATATTTTAGTTCATATTATCTGGTCATTGATGATTCCTGTCGTCGAGTGATACTGATTTTAAGTGATAAAGTAAAATCTTAGTATTAAACGGTAGGAGTTTAATAAAGAATTTAATAAATAATTTAAAAAAAAAATACTCCAAAACAGTGCTGTGATTGACTTATATGACTGGTTAATATATATTCGTTTACCTATTACCACTTATTACTAAAAGTTACTCATTTACCAGAAGAATTTTATAATTTATGTTTCTCAAAAATTGAGTTAATTTATTTTAAATAGTTGTGAAAATATGATAATAATTACATGATTTAGTATTATAAATTTTAATATTATAAAACATTTGTACCTCAAATATAACTAGGTTTTATTCTATAATAAAAACATATAATTTTGCGTTTTAGTCAATTTTTCATAAACATTTACGATAATAATGCAGAAAAATCAACATAGTAATTTGTCGTAACTATTATATACAGAATATTTTTGCTTATTTTTAACAAAATAAAAAGTTGTATCTATAACTTACATCAAAATGTTCTCAATAAAATCCAACGTAAAGAGTACTAAGTATAAAATACAACAATATACTACTTTTGACATCCGACGTAAAATATCGTAAGTGACTTTTCTTGAAAATACGAAAAAAATAGATGTAAACTACCACACAGAATTACTTCTCATCTCCTTACATGCTTGATTGCAAATTTTTGTAATTATTGGTGTTTGTTTGACTGAATAATTATCAAAAAACAATGAGTGAATCTTTAAACTGCTCTCCTGTAAAGTAGCAAAAATGCACTTACGATACTGTACGTAGGAGGTGTCGATTTATTGATTTAAGGCTGCTAGTTGTGATCTTGAAGCCATTTATTGACAGTTGAATTTACTAAAATATAATGAAGTATAGAATACCAGCGGCTTGGTATGTACTTCGCTACGTATAAAGTGAAATATTGAAAAAAATATATTTAACATCAAATTCATTTGTTTAAACAAAAAAATATTTTATTAATTGCTAGCTATTTTAAAACTTAATTCAAAACATTTGGATAAACAATATTTTTTGCTTTTCCATTTTGAGCATGAATAAACAAACGCCAAAACTAAACATTAAACACAGGTAAATCATTTTGTTTATTGAATTCATTTGTTACAAAAAATGTGATAAATGAAAAACCGCTCTACCAATTTTGTGCAAACTTCACATAAACCTACTAATCTACTAAATAGTCCGAACAAAGATAAAATATTTGGTTTGGATTATGAACTTGAAAATTTTTTTCTATGTTCATGGTTTGGATATGTGAGCCCGTTCTTGAGGTATAAAATTACAACAAAAAGGGGCATTGATTTTTACACTAGGTGACTTTCTATGCACTTTTGTGGTATCTATTACTGAAAAAGTATCACACTTTGAGGTTTGAGCTTTGACGTGGTAGTTTAAATTTCTGTCTAGATATGATCTACCATTAAAATACAATTTTATAAACATTAAAAAAATAGAAGATATATGTTGATTGGAATTTTATTACTATTAACTTCAAGGAAGTTACTGATTTTGCTCAGATTTTCAAAAGTCAGGTTATCACCAGAAGTCTACGTCTGGAGGTCCTAGGAACATTTTCGACTATTTTCGCGATCATATCAGTGTGTTTGTATGTGTGTGTGTGTGTGTGTGTGTGTGTGTGTGTGTGTGTGCGTGTGTATGCAAACATCCATAACTTTTCAACGGTTGGACCTATCGAAACGCGGTTAATGGCATTCGATTGGATTCCACTCAACTTAGACTTCTTGAAAATTTGAATAAAATGGGCCCAAGGGATTTTAATAAAATTTTGAAAAAACCCAAAAAAAATTTGGCGAAACAGATTTTTTTAATATAACTTCCAGATTAATGTACCGATTGATTACAAAAATCACAGAACAATATTACTCCAGAGAGACAAAAACTAAGTAGCTCTATTCTTAAAAAAAATCGTCTGATGCATAAATTGCTTCAAATCGGTTTATCTGTTTGGAAGTAATCGTAGACGAAAATTTTGAAAATAGTGTTTTTTCGACGTAACTTCGAAATATTTCAACCAATAATTTCTTCGTATTCTACGATATTTAAGTACCAAAAAAATTACGCCGAATGCCATTTTAAAAAACAAAATCGAATCTTATTTTCAAATTTACAGCTTTTCAAATATTAAAATCATGTTGTTTTTAGCAAACTTACTTAATATTTTTGAAATAACTTTCAGGCTAATATGCCGATTGACTTCAAAATCTTATGAGCTTTTTTCCTTTAAAACTGCATCAAGTACCGTTATCTATTTGAATAAAAATCGGTCAATTTGTGTGGGATCTATGAATGACGAAAATTTTTGAAAAAAATGTTATTTGACATTGCTTCGAATTTTTTGAACCTTCCGATTATTTAGCTAAAGCAATAATTAAATTAAGTTGAATGCCATTTGAATTCGACCATTTGAAATTTGATCAATTTGATCATCGTTTCCAAAATATGCAGACTTTCAAAAATCAATATATTTACTGATATTTTTATCAAAATAGACTACAATTATAATTGATTCGTTGATACATCCGAAAGTGTTTTCTTGCTGTTTTTTGTGACTTAGCAATTGAGACATTTCAATATTTCTTAGAACTGAAAAAAATCTATGCTTATAGTTTTTACTCTTTGGTGTCTATAGGCGATGGTTGACTCTTTCCATCAGGAGACTCATCTGCTTGTTTGCTATCTTATAATATAAAAAAAGCTTAAAATGCCTTAATTGAGCGGAAAGTTTCATTGTGAAACACTACAAGTGTATTAATTGATTAATGTTGTATTGAGATCAATTTTCAATCTTAGCTCGAGGGTAAAAAGCTGAAAAAAAGGTATATTCAAGCCCGTATCTCCGAAGAGGTAGGCAGTGGTACATCATCTGCATCCAGGAATAGCCGAAGATACGTCTTAGTCTCACAACGTGATAGGTGACCAGCCTATCAGCCAAACCTGGCACTTTTCCAATCCGGGGCAACGTTGTTTTTATTAGAAAATTGAAAAAAAACATATTCGATTTGTCTGACTCGGGAATCGAACCCCGAGGGTTTCTCTGAGAGAAAAAAAACGAAAAATTTATTCGCCGTGTTTCTACCGGCAATTCTTTGTGCCAGCGGTAAGTCCAATATTAATCCTAAAAATTTTGAAGGTTAATTAAATTAAACATTTTTGATTTCGAAAATCGATGTGAAACCAGGAACTTCCCGATTTTAGAACAAAAAAACTATTTATCTTAGCGAAATGTTAAAAATGTGTTTTTCTTTACAAGATCAACTTTCATTTTATTAAACATTTTTCCTTGAAAACTCTTTTACAAGAAAGCTACCATAAATAAAAATTGATTTCTATCAATATTAGACTTTAAGAGCGAAGTGGTGGCGCGAAATGGATCTTGAGTTGCTACATATTATAGGTAGACCTTACTATATTATAGGTAGACCAGAAAATATAGTGTAAAATTTTAGTAGATAACCTTTATATTTGTTTTGTGTAGATAATATTACTAGGTAGTATAACTTTGCGAGCCCTTACAAAGCTCTGCTTTTTGCTAGTAATATATATATATATATAAGATGCAAGAATAGAAATGCTGTATATATAACTAGCTGCGACTTCGTCCGCGCGGACTTCTCCCCGTAGGTGATAGCGTGATAATATGTAGCCTATATGTTGACCCGACCTGTTAGTAATATTCATGCAAAATTTGAAGTAAATCCATGCAGTACTTTTTGAGTTTACCCCGGACATACATACAGACAAACAAACAAACAGACAAACAGACATACAGACAAACAGACAAACAGACAAAAATTCTAAAAACTATATTTTTGGCTTCGATATCACGCCCCAAGTATTTTTTAAAAAAAATATTGAATGTACAGTTTTGATTTTATTATATGTATAGATCACATTTTTGCCTATTAGGTAACTTCAGTCGTAATTTACTTGAGGTTGATAAGATTTTATTTCTTTGGTTTTTTCTGATGTGGTTATCAGTTTTTTTTATTTATCCTGATGCAGTTATCAGATTATCAGTTTGACATATATGTATGTAATATTGTTGGATAATATATGAGTAAGTAAGTTAAGCGTCCAAGCACGTGCATTAAATTTCGTAAGTGCATTTATGTTTGTATGTCTGAGTGCTTGTATTTGATCTGTAATTTGTCCACGGATTCCTCGGGATCTAAAAGCTATATCAAGAAAAATCTTTTTGGGTTAAATCTGATATATTCTAACATAGGGAATACCTCAAATTTCATAAAATTTGTTTCAGTAGTCTTTGAGATAATATGATTACAGTTGATATTTAAAATCTTGTTTTTAATTACTGTTATTTGAACTACTTTCATCAGATTTTTAAATGGATATCTTTACTTTAGCAATATTATATTTCAGGAGCTTCAGGAATCCTTTTAAGCTTTAGTGAATATTAAGGTAAACTCAGGAGAATTTCGCAGGTAGTAAAATATTCCACAACACTGATCTGTTTATAAATAGATGCAATTTGTATCCCGACTATGTAAACTATTCCTTAGGTGAAGAATCTAGCTACCTTATACTAGCATTTATTCACGACTTTGTATAATTTATACTTTCCATCGTCGGCACTTGGTGAAACTGCATCATATCATATTGATTATATAATATAAGCACTTGTACTGTTTCACAAATGTAATTTAAGTAAGTTTAAAAGTGATTGTGTAATAAATAAAATTTAAATTACATTTGTGACACATCAATGAGCAGTAATAATTTTTCGTCAGGCGAACAAAGTCGTGAATTGATTATATAATATAAGCACTTGTACTGACAAGTGCTTATATTATATAATCAATTCACGACTTTGTGAATGAATGAAATGAATATAATATAAGCACTTGTACTGACAAGTGCTTATATTATATAATCAATTCACGACTTTGTTCGCCTGACGAAAAATTATTACTGCTCATTGATCAGTCGGGTGAAAAGTAGCCTTTGATACTTTCGGATAATGTACTTGTAGCTTTCTAGGTGAAAGAATTTTTAAAATCAATCGAGTAATTTTGGAGTCAAACCGCTACAAACAAACATATCAACGAAAATCTTTCTTCTGTATTATGAAAAAGTATCTTCACGCCCGCGTCCCCGAAGTAGCAGGCAACAAGTGCACTCACAATCAGCCGAAGACACTTACTCCCACAAAATGATTAGTGGCAAGCCTATCGCCAACTTGTCACTTATCTAATCCATATTATATAAGAAAACTGAAAAAAAAAACACATTTTTGATTTGTCTAACCCGGGAATCGAACCCCAGACCTCATGTGGTGACCATCGACACCGGACCACTAGAACACAAAAGCAACTAATAAATACTCTTTACAATATTAAAGTATAATATAGTAAAGAGTACATATATATATATATATATATATATATATATATATATATATATATATATATATATATATATATATATATATATATATATATATATATATATATATATATATATATATATATATACCCATACATTTTAACCCTCATCATCCAATAAATTCATAATTATGGAAATACGCTGGTGCGTATAATTAGTAACGCACCAGCACGTTTGCGCAAATAACGCACATATCAATACATAGATAAATAGGTAGTTACGTAAATACCAATAATAATAATACGTAACTATTTCTGCCTATTTATGTAACTACCAATTTATCTATCTATCGATATGTGCGTTACTTGCTGATCGTGTTAGTGCTTATGAATTATGAATTTATTGGAGACTAGCTGACCCGGCAAACGTTGTTCTGTCTTTTTAACCACTCATATATTATTTCTGTTAAAACCTTCCCTGGAATTCAACAATTAATTCAAAACCAAAATTAGCCAAATCGGTTCAGCCGTACTTGAGTTTTAGCGAGACTAACGAACAGCAATTGATTTTTATATATTACATAGATTTTATTTTTATTTACCTATTTGAAATAAGAATCAAATACCTTATTACGTCCTTCAAGGTCAACTTACCTAACAGGCCGTATACTAATATTATAAAGATAGGTACATATTTTTTTATATCATAAGATAGCAAACAAGCAGATGGGTCTCCTGATGGAAAGAGTCAAACACCGGCTATAGACACCAAAGATGTTAATGGTGCGTTGTTATCTTGTGGCGAGATCTAATGCCACATGCATAAGTTTATTAACTACCTTGCCCTCCAAACCGGAACACCAAGTGAACCAAAGACATTGATAAGCACTGACGCTATTGCGGCAGGAATAGGTAAGGGCTAAGGCGGTGGTACGAGACCCGAGCAAGACAATGCAGAACTCTACCACCTAGTATAGTAGTCACGATGGTAGTGACTCATATAGCCAATCGGTCGCCTTTTACGACCTGCCTGGCAGAACAGCAGTTAGTCTATTCTTCAAAGGAGCCCGGAACCAACACGGGGAACATTTGTATTTTGTATGTTTGTAAACTACTGGTTCGATTTTATAGCTAATATTTTACGAACTGCCACTGAGAAAATGTTACTATTAGATAGTTATATTATCTAGGAGTGAGACAGGCTAGTTTTCTTACCCAACTTAGTAAAAGAAAGTAACGATTTTGGGTCATGCAAAGGATGCCATGATTAAAAACTGGTTTTTAATAATTTGTTTTGAATTTATCACCTCTGTGATCTAGTGGTCCGGGGGAAGTTGACCACATGAGGTCCTGGGTTGCTAACCTCGCCGGGGGACGTGAAGATACTATATAATATCTTCCCGTGTAGGTTTGGTTCCGTTTGGTTTCTCCCCGTGTAGGTTCCGGGCTCCTTTGAAGAATAAGCCAACTGCCGTTCTGCCAGGTAGGTCGTAAAAGGCGACTGATTGGCTATGCGAGACACTACCATCGTGACTACTAGGTGGTAGAGTTCTGCATTGTCTCGCCCGGGTCTGGTACCACCGCTTTACCTATTCCTGCCGCAATAGCGTCAGTGCTAGTCACTGTCGTGTTCCGGTTTGGAGGGTAAGGTAGCCGGTAAGCTTATGCATGTGGCATTAGACCTCGTCACAAGATAGCAATGCACCATTAACACCTTTGGAGTCTATAGGCGATAGTTGACTCTTTCCGTCAGTCTCATCTGCTTGTTTGTTATCTTATGACAAAAAAAAATCTAATGTATATTGCAAATCTTATAATGGACTAAAACATCGTTTGATGAAAGAGTTTCTTTTAAATTTTGCATCGCCAATGTAATTTCGTGTACGGAGTCTCTGAAATTGTTAAAGAAAATTTACGGTGAATCAACTTAATCGAAAATACGTGCTTATGTGTCTTTGCCAACTAGAGGGATATGTGACTATCTCCAACACTGCATTCGCCAACTTTAGTGATTATGAACATACCCAAAATGAAGACTTATTTTAATGTATGTTTGCTTAAATTGCAATGTGAGTTATGTTATATTCAACTAATATATAAAGTATCATCGCACGCGGTTCCCCAGTACGGCAGGCAGAGTAAACCAAAAATCTGGTATATAGACTTTCCGGTTCCAGATTAGTAGTGATTTGAGATCGGTTCGCGAGATGAGTGGTGGTCCACTACGCCGCATTTAACGACCTGACATCGATTATCAACTATTTCTAGCGAAGTTTTATATAACATAACAATCTATACATAAACATATAAACACGAAGTTTTTATATAACATAACAACAAGCAATGGTTGACCCTTTCATCAGGATTTCACCTCCTGATGAAAGGGTCAACCATTGCTTAAAGACACCAAAGATGTTAATAGTGCGTTGCTATCTTATGGCGAGGTCTAATGCCACATGCATAAGTTTATCGGCTACCTTACTCTCTAAACCGGAACACGAAAGTGACTAGCGCTGACGCTATTGCGGGAGGAATAGGGAAGACGGTAGTACTAGACCCGGGCGAACCAATTCGGAGCTCTACTACCTAGTAGCCACGATGATAGACTCGCATAGCCAATCGGTCGCTTTTATGACCTGCCTGGCAAAACGGTAGTTGGCCTATTCTTCAAAGGAGCCCAAGACCAACACGGGGAACAAACTGGGCGGGAACGGGGTTTGGATGTTTGGATGAATCAATGTTTGTTACTGAATCACGCAAAAACTACTGAACGGATTTGAATGGAATTTAGGACAAACGTAGATAATGACCTGGAATAATACATAGGCTACTTTTTATCCCGGAAAATTAAAGTGATCCCGAGGGATTCGCCAAAAACTTTTATAATGCAGCGGGCTGCACGCTGCAGCTAGTAATATTATAAATGCGAAAGTTTGGATGTTTGGAGGAATGATTGTTATTAAATCACTCCAAAACTACTAAGCGGATATGAATGAAATTAGGTACGAAGTTAGAAGATGACGTGGAATAGCATATAGGCTACCTTTATCTTATAAAATGATTTGTTCCCACGGGATTCACAAAAAACTGTTAGAATGCAGCAGGCTGCAGGGCGCAGCATTTTGAACGTAATAGTTATTATACTAGCTGCGGCGTGCAGCCCGCTACATTATAAAAGTTATTGGTGAATACCGCGGGAACGACGTCTTCCGAGATAAAAAGCAGCCTATGTGCTATTTCAGGTTATCATCTACCTGTGTGCCAAATATTATCTAAATCCGTTCAGGAATTTTGGCGTGATTGAGTAACAAACATCCATCTATCCATTCAAACATCCAAACTTCCACATTTATAATATTTATATAGAGTAAAATAATTTCTGGATCCTTGGATTGGACTTTCAACAAATTTATGGGACCATATTTAAAGAATATTCTTTTTTATTTCATTAGATATCAAACCAGCAGATGGCTCTCCCCTTGGAAAGAAAACCATCCCCTATAGACAGCAAAGATGTTTAATGGTACGTTGCTATCCTTGTAGCGGGGTCTTAATGCCATATGTATAAGTTTAACGGCTACCTTACCCTCCAAACTGGAATTTGACAGTAATAAGCATTGATACTTTCGCGGCAGGAATACTTAAGGCGGTGGTACCAGACCCAGTCGAGACAATGTTAAACTTAAAGCCATACAAAACACAGAACTTAAGTCCGACCTAATTGTATGTAAATTTGCAAGGATCGTGACATAATATGGTATTTGGGTCTCTGTGCCTAAGCCGTAAGGGATCTGACATGAAGATATATATAATATATGTGTAGATATTCGATTTTCCTACAAGTTCTTCAAGTTTACTCTCAGTTAATTTAATTTTCCGTGTATAAACAAATACCTAATATTCCTGTGCTAACTAAATTCCTACGCCTGAACTTACCTTAATATGAACCAGATATTTGAATAGGATTCGTGAGTGAACGTGGGCGATATAAAGTCAAAAGTTAAAGCTCACAATATAACGTTGAAATATTTAAAGAGTTTTGATCGAATATAAAATTGTATTTTTAGGTTTCCGTACACAGAGAGACTCTTACTTTACCTTACTTTCCAAACCGGAGCATGAAAATAACAAGCACCGACACTACTGTGACAGGAATAGGTAAGGCCATAGGTGATACCAAATACTTGAGTGAGACGTTGCAAAGCTCTACCACCTAGAATTCACGGTAAAAGTGACAAGTATCACAGTATACAATCTGTCGCCTTTTACGACCTGCCTGGCAGAACGGCAGTTAGTCTATTCTTCAAAAAAAGCCCGCAACAACACTGTGTCTACTAGATGGTAAAGTTTTTCGTAAGTTTTCCGTCCTTGAAGGGATCCGTACACAGGGTGACAAACATCACCGTATCAATATGTTTTCACTGTCCGTCTGTCCATCACAGGGTTTTTCTCTTAAACAGAAATATAAGTAACATCTGAAAGTGTCACATAATCCAATATTTTGAACAAGCAATTCTTGCATATTTTTATATAATTAGTTTCTACGAAAGAGCACTTACAATTTTGACAAAATTTTCTATTTAGATCGTCTGTTATAATTTAAATTTATCTAGATAAGTGGAATCACCACGATAACCCATTTCACGTGAATAATATCATCTGAGCATAGCTCGGTTACAAAAAAAATAAAAAACAGCTGCCCTAACTTTGAACTCAGTTCTAACTCAGTTCGAGACGGGACGCTGCCGAGCGGACGTCAAACTCATTCTGAGGAAGGACCTTATATATGTCCGAAAGTAGTCGGAACTATGAAGCTATATCGAGGCAGCACTTCTAACACCTACTTGAAACCAAATTTTAAACACTGCGGTCATATTCTGACGTCTCTTCCTCTCTTCCTAACACAGCTGTACAAAAAGAGGTAGTGAGACCTCAGAGATAGAGATACTACATAAATATTTGTTGCAATTGATGAATACTGTGGAGTGCTATCTCCACCTATCCTAATACTTCATGATCGGAACCTACTCCGATGAAAACGTGAGTGCAGCCGTAGTTTATAATGTCTCACGAAAGTTTTAATTATTTTATAACTGCTACAGATAATAATCGCTGAACAAAGTACTCAATTTTTCAGCAAAGATGTAAATATGCGTTGCTATTCGTGTCTGTATATTACATTAAAAGCAAGCAAGCGTAACTCTAATGACAAGAGAAACCATCGCCTATAGACATCAAAGATTTTAACGGTGCACTGCTAAAGAAGATTTTGTAACAGTTAATCTCAATCCAAAGATTAGAGACTACAGCTAATACTCTTTTTTCTAAAACTCTTTTGAAATTATTTATTTTGGTAGAGTCTTTGTTTCGTTATAAATTTTAACTCTTTTCAGATTAATATTTTCTTTCTTTCATCTTTATAAATAAAAAATAAAGGGCTGCCGTTGTGAGCGCATCATTGAAAAATTACTGAATAAATTTTAATCTATTTTTTACCTTCAAAGTCTTATCTGTGATACAAATACCGCGTTTTTAAAGGCAAAATTAATTAAAAAATATCTTTACGTCCTTATCCCTGAAAATATAAGTAGAGGTACAAACAGTGAACTGGTGGGTGTACCCACGATTAGACGAAGATATTTACGGCCGGTTTCCGAAACGCAAATCAATTTTAACAAGCATTTAATCTCTGTTTGACATATTTTTTACAAATGATCTGTTAAAAACAGATTAATTGCTTGTTAAATGTTAAATTATTTCTTTCTTTCTTTCTTGTTTTTTCTATTATCGATGCATAACCGCTTAACCTTTAAGCGCTTGACCTCGATCTCGCCTGGTTGTAAGCTAAGATAAGCCCCAAAACGGAACGCGCTTCCCTAGAAGGTACCTGTTCACTCTTCTCTTGAAGATCCCCAGATTGTACTCGTCATCGTGTTACACAGACTCAGGAAGCACATTCCAGTCTTTTGCGGTTCGAATGAAGAATGTTGAGTCAAACCGCTTTGTCCGGGTACGTGGAACGTCCACCATATGGCGATGCCTAGAATTCGTGCGCTTCGACGATCGATAGAAAAACGGGAATGGCGGAATTAAGTCGTGCAATTCCGCAGCGCACTCTCTAAAGTGTATCCGATAAAAAACTGATAGACTAGCCACTCTGGGTTGATGAGCGAGGCTCTGGAGTTTTTTGCCTACTAGATCATCGTCGTTTATGAGCCTCTTGACACGCCTCTCTATCGCCTCAAGTGTCTCTAGCTGGTATTTGGCATCCCAGAGGTGAGAGCAGTATTCCATGCACGAACGGATCGAACTAGCTTGTTAGAATAATTTTCGTTTCGGAAACCAGCCGTTAGTCCCACAGTGATAGGTGGTAAACCAAGTGTGGTGAACACCAACACCAGACCACTAGACTATAGAGTTGTTGATTGACATTGACTATAAAACACACATGGCTTATTATTTACACTATTGCGTTAAAAATACCAATTTTCTTTAAGAACGGTCAAGTGAAAGGTATCGGTAGGTGATAGTTATTTTTACCCATCAAAAAATCATCCGTTTGTTTGTTATCCTATGATATAAAATACATATATAAAATAAGATACAAATAGACCCTTTAATATTCTGCCAGGCATTTAGTAAAACCGATTGATTTTAATTAATTTAGATGATAGATTTCTGCAACGTCTTGCCCGGGTTTTGATACCATAGCGACCGCCTTACATATTACTGTCATGCTTGTCATTTTCCATTTTCCAGTTTAGAGAGTAAGTAGCCACTAGTCGGTAAACCTATGCATGTGGCATTACAATCCCTTGACGCGATGGATGGTTGTCCATCAGGAGAGCCATCTGCAGGTTAGCTATTCTATGACATTAAATTTAAACTCATAAAATCTGCACAAATCATCTTCCAACCTTCTATGTCTTTGCCAACTTTATATGGGACAAAATCGGAAACAACTCTCGAAAAAAAAATTGCAAATCCGTCTATATATGCCCGAACATATATAAAAATATGAACATCACATTGAGAATTTCACCATTTTCAACTGACTTCCCAAAAGGAGGAGGTTATCAGTTCAGTTGTATGATTCTTTAATGTATTACCTTAGAACTCGGTTATTAATGCACCGATTTTGAAAATTCTTCTTTTGTTTGGGAGGAAATACTCGTGTCCATTTAATTTGGTGATGATCTCGTTCAGTGTTCCGAAAATATAGGAAATGTAAAGTCGGTTGCTGCAGTTTAGTTTAGGTACTACGTTAAAAAAATATTGGGATGGTTAAAAGAAAAGATAAAGTGGAAATAAAAGCAATGTTAAGTTTAAAAAAAAAGGATAAAATACAAATAAAAGCAATGTTTAGTTTAAAAGAAAAGATAAAGAAAAAATAAAAGCATGTTTAGTTTAAAAGAAAAGGTGAATTAGAAATAAAAAACAATTTTTAGTTTAAAAACAAGGTAAAGTAGAAATAAAAACAATGTTTAGTTTAAAAGAAAAGATAAAAAAGAAATAAAAACAATATTTTGTACAAAAAATATATAAAGTACAAATAAATATAATGTTCACAATGACGTGTAAAATTATACACGTCATTAAATGTTTAGGAAACAAAAGCAATATTAGTTAAAAAGAAAAGATAAGAAGAAATAAAAGCGACATTTAGTTTTAAATAAAA
Source organism: Apodemia mormo (assembly GCA_036924255.1). Classification (NCBI taxonomy): domain Eukaryota; kingdom Metazoa; phylum Arthropoda; class Insecta; order Lepidoptera; family Riodinidae; genus Apodemia; species Apodemia mormo. The sequence goes on along the minus strand of JAUPFN010000022.1, from coordinate 24,573,495 downwards.
GATAAAGTAGAAACAGAAGCAATGTTTAGTTAAACAGAATAGATAAAGTATAAATAAAAAAAATGTTAAGTTTAACATACAAAAACAATAACAATATATCAGAAAGAATTTGAGTTTCGCCGATATTATTGCTTTTCTATGCACAGTGACTTAGCCAAAAGGGTTTCCAGCATTGGTTAAACCGAAAGGGCTTTGATTTGGTACTCTCAATAGAAAATTTATTCACTTCCCTCGACCTGGATAAGAGGGTCATTCTTACCGCATTATATAATTTCAGAGAGTCTGTAGCATAATATTTACGGTGCTAAGAACCCTTGAGTTCGAGTATGGGAGATTCACCCTTTGTAAAATATTTCTTTGATATATTTCGAAATGTTTTCAGTTTATTTATAGTAGTCTCAGTAAATATACTCACGTAATTTATTCATATATACTAGCTGGCCTGCGCTGCTTTGCTCGTGAGTAAAGTATTTTATAGATTAAGGCGTAACTTTGCGAAAATCCATTATTCAATCTCATAAAACTAGTTATTTTGAAACATTCCGCGTACTTTCATCTTTTTTAACTTTCCGCTACGTACATAGATAAGGAAGTTACTGATTTTGCCCCGATTATCGAAAATCGGGTTTTCACCAGATCTCCACGTTTTGAGGAACTAGGAAACTTTTCCAACTATTTTCGCGATGACGTCAGTATGTCTGTATGTACGTATGTATGTGTGTGTGTGTATGTGTGTAAATAAACATCTCGTAACTTTTGAATGGCTGAACAGATCGAAACGCGGTTGATGGCATTCGATTGAATTCCGCTCAACTTACACCTCCTGAAAATTTGAACTAAGCCGCCCCGGGGATTTTAAGAAATTTTGAAAAAACCCCATAAAATTTTGGCGAAACAGTATTTTTTTAATATAACTACCATATTAATACACCGATTTACTAAATATTATATATTTATAAAAAACTACGTTTAATGCACGAATTGCATCAAAATTGGTTTATCTATCTGTTTGTGAGTAATCGTTCACAAAAAATTTTGAAAAAAGTGATTTTTCTACATAACTTCGAAAATTTTCAACCTACGACAAATTGATAAATTAATAAAAGATTGATGAAATATGATCAATGACTTTTATTTTAACTCGGATTAAAAATCTTAAGTTACATACAAGCATAAGGCAACGACGCGACAGACAGTAGTAGAAAAGTGTTGCCACTCACAAATCTGCGTTTACCTCAACATGCTCCCCTAAACGCAGACCCATTGCTTTGCTAAGGGCTTCATGTTTAGGCCTATTCAGTCCCTTGGTCAAAATGTCTGCAGGCATGTCTTGACTCATTATGTATTTTATTGCAATTTGTTTATCAGCAATTCTTTCTCTTACAAAATGATGGCGAACATCAATGTGTTTGCTGCGTGGATGGTAACTTTCATTTTGTGAAATGCGGATAGCACTTTGATTATCACAATGAATGTTCATTGGAATAGCTGATAATTCAGGCCAGAAGTCTTGTTCCAATTGTTTTAGCCACAGCGCTTCTTGTACAGCGGCGGCCAGAGACATGTACTCTGCCTCTGTACTAGACAGGGCTACAGTTGGTTGTTTTTTAGAGCACCAACTAATAGCAGCACCCTGAAGAATAAAGATGTATGCAGTACAGGATCTACGGTCTTCAGAATGACTGGCCCAATCAGCATCACAATAGCCTTCAATATAACTATTCATACTTCCATCATACATTAATTTATAATTTATTGTAGCTTTTAAGTATCTCAAAACTCTTTTCAGTGTGGTCCAATGCTCTGCAGTAGGTTGGCCATTAAACCTACTTAATGTATTAACAATGTATGTAATATCAGGTCTAGTCCCTTGATATATATAATGATAAATATAACAGGCACCCAATGGCTTCTTGATAAGGTGTGTTTTTTAATATTTCCTCTTCATTTTTGGCCTTTTTTAATTGAACATTTGGGTCACATGGGGTCCAGACTGGTTTACAATTATTCATACTGAAACGAGTAAGTATTTTTTTAATGTACATTGATTGATTCAGTGATATTTTATTTTTATCTTCATAAGTTATGCTAAATCCAATACATTGCTTTGCTTTTCCTATGTCTTTCATACTAAAATTATCATTCAGCTTTTTCTTTATATTTTCGCCAGTTTTAGAATTATTATAAAATAGAAGTAAATCATCGACATAAACAGAGATGAATAAAATATCATTTTTGTTCAGTATACGAAAATAAATACAAGGATCAAGTTTTGATCGCTTCATGCCAATTTCTAACAAAACAGAGTTCAGCTTCTTGTTCCACTGTCTGCTAGCTTGTTTTAGGCCATAAATGGCTTTATTCAAATGACATACCTTCTCCCCTTGATCAAAAGTGGGTGGTTGTGACATATATATATCTTCATCAACTTCTCCTTGCAAAAATGCTGTAATTATATAAAATTTGATGAATTTCCAGATTATATTTTGCAGCTATACCTATTAGATATCTAATTGATGTGTATCGTACAACAGGTGCATATATCTCATTATAATCAATAATACCTTTTTTCTGTTTGTAACCTTTAATTACTAGTCTAGCCTTGTAACGAGTAACTTCTCCATTCTGATCTATTTTCCGTTTAAAAACCCATTTAGATGGAATAACTTTTTTCCCATCAGGTAAGTCTACTAAAGACCAAGTATTGTTACTAATTAGAGACTCATACTCTTCTTTCATAGCCTGTTTCCATTTACTTGATTCATTGCTTTGAAGAGCTTCTTCTAAACACTGAGGATCATCATTAAGAAAGCTTGGTGTTGACTCACCATTCATGCAAATATATAACGATGAACTTTTATTGTTTGTTTGCAATTTTCGTTGCCGGCGGGTTATAATGTTCATTTTATTTTCAGGAGGCGTATCAATAATTTGACTTGGTAAATATGTCTCATCTAGTGGATCATCATACTCTGTGTTACTTGAAGTATCCGTTATACTACTGGGTTCACTTAACTGAGATTGCATCTCTACATTTTCTTGTAAAATGGATCCCGATATTTGATCATTTAAAGGTAAGTATATTTGAGGTAATTTTCTTTCATCATCTTTATTATTTTTATTATATTTATCTTTTTCTATTAATGCTTGAATTTTATGTTTATCTAGATTAATATCATTTAAGTTTGTTTCAGGTGCTGAAAAAGAAGGATGCTGAAAAGAAAAAGAAGATGACTCTACCATTTTATTTCTGATACTTTCTTCTAGAAATATTACATCTCGGCTGATCACTGCTTTTTTAGTTTTGGGATCTATAAAACGGTACCCTTTTCTACATTCACTGTACCCAACAAAAATCAATTGACGAGATTTCACATCTAATTTTTGGCGCTTCTCCTTTGGTATATGCACCATAGCAGGACAACCAAATATTCTCATATTACTTAGGTCTGGTTTTTGTCCAGTCCACACTTCATGGGGTGTAATGTCTGATAAAGCACTTGTGGGTGAGCGATTAATGATATATGCGGCAGTTGTTACAGCCTCAGCCCAAAAGTTCTTCTTTAAGTCAGCATTAAACATCATGCATTTTGCACGTTCAATAAGAGTTCGATTCATTCTCTCACTGAGACCATTTTGTTGTGGTGTATATGGATTTGTGGTTTGATGTAATATTCCATGCCTCTTTAAATAATTACTGAAGTTTTTGTTAACATATTCTACTCCATTATCGCTGCGTAAAATTTTTATATTTTTATTAAGCTCATTTTCTACTCTGTTTTTAAATTCAATAAACTTTTCCAACACTTCTGTTTTACTTTTAATAATATAAACATAAACTTTTCTAGAAAAGTCATCTATAAAAGTTGTAAAATACCTGGCACCACCAATCGAAGCAACTTGTATCGGGCCACATACATCTGTGTGAACTAGCTCTAGCAATTCACTTGCTCTGGAGCCATTGCTTGGAAAAGATTGCCTTGTTTGCTTTCCTTCTAGGCAGCTTATACATATATACTTTTCTTTTTGTGATGGTAATTTTACACCAGTGGCACAGTTAGGTAATTTATAAATATCATTGTAATTTAAATGACCCAAGCGTTGATGCCATAAATGTGTATTTGATTCTAATTTTGCTGACATAGCATACATATTATAATTAATGTTTAATCTATAAGTATCATTTATAAGATCTGCTGTAGCAATTTTTTGGTTATTTGAGTTTAATACTGAACAGCCAGCTTTATCAAATTCTACTTTACAACCAGATTTTATTATTTTACTTACTGATAATAGGTTTGTGGACAGCTCAGGCACAAATAATACACTCTTTACTAATATTTTATTGCTGCTGCCATCTTTGTTAGGTATCTGAAGAGTTACATCACCACAGCATTCAACGTTTAATGTTTTATTATCTGCAATTCTTATTGTGGATATCGGTGGTATTGTTATATTTTCTAATAAATTCTTATGCATTGTCATATGCATCGAAGCACCAGAATCTATATACCAATTCATACAGTCATTCATTTGCATGGCTGAAAAAGCTTGTGATTTATTTTTTAAAAACCAACAATTTTTACTGAGATGTCCATACTTATTACAATTAAAGCATCTAGGACCTTTTTTATTTTTAGTATGATTACTTTTGAGTTGGCAATTTTTTGTGTTTGTATAAAGTGCGGTAGTGTCTACAGTATTTACTTCCTGTAGTAATTTATTTTTTACTAAATCAGCACTAACCTTTATACCAGAACTTTGTAAGCCCATAATCATGGGCCTGTACATTTCTGGCAAACCTGCCAGCATTAATGTGCCCAACCATTCATCATCCACATTAAATTTAATGTTCCTTAACTTATGCGCAGCTGTCATAATCTTATTAACATAGTCTTCGACCGACAGACTATTTTCTAAATTGGTATTAATGAGTTCTTTTAATAAGCCAACTTTTCGTGTCAATCCGCTGTCTTCAAATGCCTTTGCTAAATTTTCCCATACCTGTTTTGCATTTTGGGCTTCTTGAATGTGTACATATAGAATCTGGTCAACTAATAAAATTAATTTTGACTTAGCTTTAGTGTCTCGTTGAACAGAGTCAGGATCAGTAGGCGTTGGCTCCTTCAAAATACAGCTATATAAATCCTCGTGCTGCAAATACGCCTTTACAGCAAAACTCCAACTTGCCCAATTTTCACGACCCGTTAACTTCTCAATTGACATTATCGAATAATTTCCTGCCATATTTGTAACATTCAACCAATAAATAGCTGTAAATAGCTGAAAAAGAGAAATAACTCGCGAGCGCGGTAACTAATAGTGAGGTTATACTCGTGATTTTACTTTTACTAATGACGCTATAAATGTTGTCCAAAACACAAAAATACTTTTAACGACAGGCTTGGGGCGGCCCATAACCTGATAAATTAATAAAAGATTGATGAAATATGATCAATGACTTTTATTTTAACTCGGATTAAAAATCTTAAGTTACATACAAGCATAAGGCAACGACGCGACAGACAGTAGTAGAAAAGTATTGCCACTCACAAATCTGCGTTTACCTCAACACAAATACTGTTAATTGAATCAAAATCGGTCAATTTGTTTAAGATTTATTAATGACGAAAATTTTAGAGAAAAATGTTTTGTGTCATTGCCTTGAAATTTTTCAATTTTTTATCGATTATTTAGCTAAAGAAATATTTTAAATCTCAAAAATTGATTAGAATGCCATTTGAAAAATCAAAATCGATCATCGTTTCCAAAATATACAGTTTTTCCAAAATCAGTGTACTTACTGCCATTTTTAACAAAATAGATGTCTAAAATGAAAAAATCTATGCTTATAACTTTTACTCTTTTGAGCTTGAAATTAAAAATACCTAAATTTCACGGGAAATTTCAGGGATGGCCTGCAGGGTCAACCGTCAACATATTTTTTTCCAAAGAAGGAACTATGGTATTTAATTTGTAAATTTTCCGCAATAGAAGGATGTAGGTACCGGGGAAAACCAAGACTGACATACCACGATCAGATTGATCGAGTACTGTCCGAAGTTAGTGTCAAGAGTCTTCGCAACCGGCGTGTGTGTATGAAGAGAGTGATTAATGTGGAGGAAGCGAGACAAGCCTGCAAGGATCGTGATGTATGGCACTCGGTTTTCTCTGCCTGTAAGGGATCTGGCGTGAAGATATGTATATTATTATATGGAACTGCTGTGATGCAACAGGAATGATAGTGTAAGGAATGGGGCAAACTTATCCAACGTCTATATTAGAGAAGCCCACAGCGGCACAATAGTCCACCCACTTCTCTGTGGTCTTTTTTTTTTTTATATATATATCATAAGATAGCAAACAAGCAGATGGGTCTCCTGATGGAAAGAGTCACCCATCGCCTATAGACACCAAAGGTGTTAATGGTGCGTTGCTATCTTGTGGCGAGGTCTAATGCCACATGCATAAGTTTACCGGCTACCTTACCCTCCAAACCGGAACACGACAGCAACAAGCACTGACGTTATTGCGGCAGGAATAGGTAAGGCGGTGGTACCAGACCCGGGCGAGACAATGCAGAACTCTACCACCTAGTAGCCACGATGTTAGTGACTCGATAGCCAATCGGTCGCCTTTTACGACCTGCCTGGCAGAACGGCAGTTGGCCTATTCTTCAAAGGAGGCCGGGACCAACACGGCGGCGGGTCTTCTCTAATTTCAGTCCTTGGATAAGTTTGCCCCATTCCTTACACTATCTTTCTTTCCTGTTGCATCACAGCAGTTCCATATAACATTTCATGGAAATTTTGAAAATTAAATACCATAATTTCTTCTTCAAATTATGAATTTCCCCAAAGTAACGCCTAAATCTATTAAATATTTTTTTCTATTCATTTGCGTATAAAAATAACAGTATAAAAACATTCATTAGAATTCTGCCAAACCATTAGCAGTATATCGGTAGACACAATGCTTTCTTCTTATGTATAGGTTACATCATTTTAGTTTTGTAATATAAATGAACACTTCTTTTTTCACTCTTAATTCGTTTACACTTTTTTATACTGATAAACATGTTAATTAAAATATTCCGTACGCAATAACTTCTAGCTGCTACCATTACCAAATTTTGGAAAAGCTGTATATTTTGGAAACGATGATCGATTTTGATCTTTCGGATGACATTCAAATCAAGTTTTGAGATCTAAAATATTGCTTTAGCTAAATAATCGATAGGTTAATTAATTTCGGAACAATGAACGGAAAAAAAAATTTTCAAATTTTTTTGTTATTGATTATTTAACATATTATCTCAAACAAATTGACCGATTTTGATCCAGTTAATAGTATTTGTCGTAGTTTTTAAACGAAAAAAGCTGATGAGATTGTTAAGTCAACCGGTATATTAGCCTGAAAGTTATTTCGAAAATATTAAGTAAGTTTGCTAAAAACAACGTAATTTTAATATTTCAAAAGCTTAAACTTTTGAAAATTAGATGAGATTTTGATTTTTGATACGGTATTTAACGTAGTTTTTAGTACTAAAATATTGTAGAATACCAAAAAATGATTAATTGAAATTTTTTGAAGTTTTTCGCCAAAATTTTATTGGAGGTTTTTTCTAAATTCCTTTAACTCCTTGGGGTGACTTAATTCAAATTTTCAGGAGGTTATTATTTTCATTTTCATTTTTTAGTTTTAGTATATTTTATTGTTATAGCGACATAATTTATGAAAATTTGAGTTTGGTGACAGACAGACAGAGAGCGGAGGCTTAGTAATAGGGTCCCGTTTTTACCTTTAAGTACGGAACCCTAAAAAGTAAACCGACTTAAAATATTTGTCAACTATATCCATATCGACACCTCCTACGTACAGTATCGTAAGTGCATTTTTGCTACTTTACAGGAGAGCAGTTTAAAGATTCACTCATTGTTTTTTGATAATTATTCAGTCAAACAAACACCAATAATTACAAAAATTTGCAATCAGGCATGTCAGGAGATGAGAAGTAATTCTGTGTGGTAGTTTACATCTATTTTTTTCGTATTTTCAAGAAAAGTCACTTACGTTATTTTACGTCGAATGTCAAAAGTAGTATATTGTCGTATTTTATACTTAGTATTCTTTACGTTGGATTTTATTGAGAACATTTTGATATAAGTTACAGATACAACTTTTTACTTTGTTAAAAATAAGCAAAATCATTCTGTATATACTAGTTACGACAAATTACTATGTTGATTTTTTCTGCATTATTATAGTAAATGTTTATGAAAAATTGACAAAAACGCAAAATTATATGTTTTTATTATAGAATAAAACCTAGTAATATTTGAGGTACAAATGCTTTATAACATTTAAATTTATAATACTAAATAATGTAATTATTATCATATTTTCACAACTATTTAAAATAAATTAACTCAATTTTTGACAAACATAAATTATAAAATTCTTTTGGTAAATGAGTAAGTTTTAATAATAAGTGGTAATAGGTAAACGAATATAATATATTAATCAGTCATACAAGTCAATCACAGCACTGCTTTGGAGTATTTTTTTTAAATTACTTATTTAAATTCTTTATTAAACTTCTACCGTTTAATACTAAGATTTTACTTTATCACTTAAAATCGGTATCACTCGACGACAGGAATCATCAATGACCAGATAATATGAACTAAAATATTTTTTCTTTTAGTATTATAAAAAAAATGAAAAGCCATATAATATCTTAAACTTAATTGAATTGAGATGAGATTCCGAGTCGTGGTTATCCGTGCTATATCCGTGCATATATAAAGACGATTTGATAGTTTTTTTAGCTTTAGGAATTGGGATATTATTTAAATAAAGTGGTTCAATAGTGATGTAAAAGTGGCTGATATAGATCATTTTCTTGTATATTTTTACAATTAACTCGTTACAGTTTTCAACAGTCATACCATATTTAAAGTATAATTTATTAGGGTCAAATTTCACACGCACTTCTCTAATTTTGTGCCACTGAACCTTATCTCCATTATTACTTATAACTCAGGTTCCTTGTAAGAACGATTTATAATTTTAAAAATCTGTAATAAATAGAAACCTGATAAATAGCAGTAGCAAACGTGTACATTGCATAAACAAGACGATTCCGATTTAGACCGACACAATTGTTGGACCAATTATTTATGTATTTTAATACGAATTTAAATAAGTAACTAGAAACCTCATTGGCCCCTCGTTTTTCTTGTGCCTCATGCCATATAAAACACTCGACTTTTCCAAAGTAGCATAGACAAATTGTTCGCTAATTGAGAATGTATTTAAGAACATCTTTTTTTTATATCATAAGATAGCAAACAAGCAGATGGGTCTCCTGACGGAAAGAGTCAACCATCGTCTATAGACACCAAAGGTGTTAATGGTGCGTTGCTATCTTGTGGCGAGGTCCAATGCTACATGCATAAGTTTACCGGCATTTACATCTTCTTACAAACGATTATAAATTCATCTTCATCCACTGTATTCACCTTAAGTCGATAAAAAAAAGTAAAATTACGCCTTCAAACCATACCACTGAAAATTCTGTCTATTTTTTTAAGAACCAAAGAAGCCACAAATATCCACTATTTCTTTCGTTCATCAAAATTCTAAAACTTTTGGAAAAAGGAAAGATTATTACTAATTTTAGATATCTCTGTCAACAGTTTTAAGGACATGCGGTTTCCAGTGATTTACTAAGCCTTATAGTGCCGTCACGACTTTTATATTCTTTGCCTAAGTATCTCAATATTGTCCTCTTATTGTCGATCCAATCTGCAAAATGTCGATGTCTAATATTACCTTTGTCCTTGCTTAATATATTTTTTCATTCTTTAGGATAACTTAACTTTGATTCTCAAAATGATGACAGTGGAGTATTTGTTTGAAGTGTTGATAATAAATCAGTATTGTATGAATATACGGATGTGGACTTTGATTAGATTTTTCAATATACCAAGCACAGAAGTAGTAATCGCAATCGTAGTCCAGGTGATTTATTCCGGTGACGGAATTGGTGTGATGTTTTCATCTATCTTGTTGTCATCTGGTCTTCCTGAAAAAAAATTGTACATGTCATAATAAGAGACTAAGGTACTACTGTATTAAGAGTATTATTACCGAAGCCTAACCTGAAAAGATTAAAACATTTTTAATATTCCTTTTTATAGTGACAACAGAAATATATCCGTGGAAATCTTAACTGCCTAACTATCACGGTTCATGAGAATATACAGTCTTGTGATAGAAGGACAGACAGACCGATCAACAGACAAATATATAGACAGATAGACGGGAGGACAGTGGAGTTTTAGTAATAGGATCCAGCTTTACCCTTTGGGTAGAAAATCTAAATATTAGAAAAATTAACTCAGTACATACTTTCTTGCTATGTTGTGTTTAAACTAATGCAGATATCATGGTCATTCCAACCTGAATCAGACAACGTATCCATGAGCTAATTAATAACATTCATATCTGCTTTAGAAGGAATAGGTGATTCTAGAAGAAAAAAAAGGATTAATACAATTTATCAGACTTTTTAAAGATGTAAACAGTAGTAAGTTATATACCACGATGAAATAAAATATATTAAGTATTACATACAATAAGTAACAATATTAAATTACCACGTAAAATATCGTAAGTGTTACATACCATACTACTTAAAAATAAATTTACCATGTAAAATATAGTATTTAACACATGCGATATATTTCTGATGTAAGAAAACAATGTATAAGGTATTAAGTCATACTTACGATATTTTACTTTGGGCGAAATTCAAATTGCGGTAAAACACTACTTTTTATAACTGAGAAGAAAGCAAAGTATGTAGTTCATTGTTTCTTACCTTCATTTCTCTCAGATTCTTGGTGTGCAAACAAATTGTCATTATTTGAAATTTTAACGATCACTTTTTGTTTTTCTTCATTTTGCGAAACCGGATTTTTCATTACAAAATCTGTAATTCTTCTTGGTCTATATGACATTTTAGATGTAATTAGATTTTATAGTAACATCATTTATAAAAATAGTAGAATAAACTCAAAAAAAATCGATATTTTAATAATGTCAAAGCAAGCATGCACCTCTCCCACGTATTCGATTGTTAGTGATAGATACGAAGCGTGTGTGCAGTATGAGCGCTCTCCTCCCCCACGTATTGTGTCTTTAGTACTCAGTACGGTTATTTACATCGGGAAATAATGAACATACGATATTTTACAGTCTGAAATTAAGGCTTTCTGGTCGATGTACTGAAATTTTATTGATCACAAACAATAATATACATAAAATAAGGCACGAAAATAGAAAAAAGTGAAAATCGGCAATTTCATACTTACGATATTCTTCGTAGGAGGTGTCGATATCTTAAAAACTACTAAACGGATTTCGATGAATTTTTTTGTTTCTGGGGAATTCGTGAACAAACACATAAACATAACGATATACAAACATATAAACATACAACCATAAAACATACAAACATTACGCTTACGAAATCTAGTACACGTGCTTGGATACCTAAAAAGCTCAATCGCTCAATCGCGCTCAAATATTATCCAATTCCAACAATATTACATACATAAATGTCAAACTGATAACCTCCGTTTTTCGTCGGTTGATAAATCTTTTATGCTTTTTATTCAACGCGAATAAAGTTACCGTATTATTTTACAGACGTAGATTGTGCTAATACTAAAAACACACCGTAAACAAAATATTTTATTTTCAACGGCAGTATTCATTTAAAATGAACCTGCCCGGTCATAGGTCAACTTCATAATTCAAATACTAAATAATTAATACTTTGTTCAAGCTAAAACAAACCTTAAACTTGAACCCTGGAAATATATTTTTGCTTGCGTTTATAGAACGTTATTCAACCACACCACTGCTCCCTTGGGAACTCTTCACTCCCTTCCCAGACATTCAAGAGTTACCGTTGTTTAGTAAAAGTTACTAGTTTTTTATTATCAATTGTTTTTTAATAAGCCACTGATTTTATAATAGAGCCTAGGAATATATAAAATGCTAGCTATAACGTGCAGCCTACTGCATTATAAAGTTTTTAGCGTATCCCGCGGGATCACATATTTTTTCCGGGATAAAAAGCCTATACAGCCTATATGTTATTGTAGGTCATTATCTACCTATGTACTAAATTTCATCCAAATCCGTTTAGTAGTTTTTGCGTGATTGAGTAACAAACATACATACATCTAGACACCCAAACTTTCACATCTACAAGTACAAATACCTAAATAAAATTGGAGTGTCTGTTTGTAATATTAAAATAACCAGTTTTAACTAAATGTATATGGATGTATACACGATACATATACCAAAATAACACTTTTTACGATTTTTGTCTGTCTGTCTGTTTGTTAATCTCTGGATTTAAACGGGACTTTCACTGGTAGACAGCTAATGTGATAAGGGGTAACTTAGGCTACTTTTTAAAAAAGCCCACGCGGACGAAGTCGCGGGCACAGCTAGTTTATAATATTAACATAGATTCTCCGTGTTAGCCCGAGCCACCTATAAAGAATATGTATATATATATATATATATATATATATATATATATATATATATATATATATATATATATATATATATATATATATATATAAATCTATAAAAAAAAAATAATATATAAATAAATTTTTTATAGTGGAGGATGATGTGGAATGAAAGCAGCCGTATCATAGTGATGCTGATCAACCTGACAACTAACAATGAGCATCAATGCTATCCTTATTGGCACCGCGAAGAAAACGGTTTCATCGACATTGGCCTAGTATAAGTCACTCTTTACAACCCTACATCCGGTTCAGAGTGGAGGGAACCCTCTCATCAGTCAGACCATTGGAAGCGGGAGTACCGCAAGGCTCGGTACTCTCGCCTCTCCTATACACCCTATATACCAACGACCCGCCACGGATACCGTACGTCCAGCTGGCATTATTTGCGGACGACACTGCTTGTACCTTCTGTAAATATAACTAATAACAATTAATGTAATGCCTATCGTGGACCCCCATTTTCATTTCATGGACCCTCAATTTTTTTCGCTGACGTAGACCCCTTGCAGGTTGTCATAGACCCCTAGGGGTCGATATAGACCACTTTGGGAACTGCTTTAAAGCTTAATATTTCACAAACAGATCCCTTAATTGAAAATTGTTTTTTTACAAACGGCACCTAAATATTTTAATAAATATACCTGTAATTCTCCAATGATGTATTTTGCAAATATTATATCCCTATCCCTATCCCTATTCCTATCCCTATCCCTATCCCTAACCCTATCCATATCCATATCCCTATCCCTATTCTTAATAACAACGGCTACACTCACGTTTAATCTGTTACCTTAACCATTCCTACCGCAATAGCGTCAAAGTTTACCATTGTACAGTTTAGAGGGTAAGGTAGCCGTTAAAATGTATGAGGCATTACAACCCTGCCATACGACGATAGTCACGACGAACAAAAACTACGCGGGTGAAGGGGCAGGACGCTAGTAATAGATAAAAAAACGTGACATTAAAAAAGGCGTTATGCTGTTTGCCGTCACGCTTTACGAGTCGATTTTACTACCAATCTAACAGGTGATGTTTCAAATCAATGTATACTATTATGTGTACCATCACAGATGTTAGCTTCCATAGTGATTTTGGTTTCATAAATATTTTCGTGCATAATGGAAAAAGTTTGTCAATTACGTGATATGATTTACCTTGAAACTTTTTCATAGCGTACTTTAGGGCTGAACGAATTTCTAGGGTAATTGATTTTAATTAAAGGTTGATTTTATTTATTCATATCTAGTGTTGAAATTTTGATTTACGTTTGGACTGTTTCTGTCTTATTCAGCTGAGACTATTAGGATCGATTCCTGAGTCGTTCAAAAGTAATGTTAGTTTTCTCTATCTAAAAACAAAGGAGAATGTACTTTGTTCATACATTACTTTTTATGTCATAAGATACATCAAGCAGATAGATCTCCTGATGGAAAGAGAAACCATCGCCTATAGACACCAAATATGTTAATGATGTGTTGTTATCTTTATGACGGGTTGGCAATGCCACATGCATAAGTCTACCGGCTACCTTAAACTTCAAACCGGAACACGACAGTAACAAACAGTGACGCTATTGCAGCAGAAATATGTAAAGCAATGGTACCAGACCCGGGTGAGACAATCCAGAATTTCTACCAGACTCGTATTTTTTTATGTCATAAGATAGCGAACAAGCAGATGGGTCTCCTGATGGAAAGAGCCACCCATTACCAATAGACAGCAGAGATCTTAATGGTGCGTTGTCTTGTGGCGAGTTCTAATGCCACATGTATAAGTTTACCAGCTACTTTACCCTCCAAACCAAAACACGACAGTGACAAGCACTGACGCTATTGCGGCGGGAATAGGTAAGGCAGTGATATCAGACCCGGGCGAGGCCATGCAGAACTCTAGCACCTAGTAGCCATGATGAATTCTGTACAGTGTGTTTTTTTAAAATGTGCTTACTATTAAAGTGTCCGTTGAAATCTAATATTGGCTTCATAGTATATTAAAATAATTTGATAACTTCGATTCAGGTGATATTCTTATAGGAGTTTTAGACCCACTTTATCAATCTTTATCTTGTGGCCAGCTATTCAGCTGAGATGGAATTTTCAAGTTTTCAACTTCCCGCTATGTATGTATGTGAGGATGTTACTGATTTTGACTGGATTTTCGAAAATCGAGTTTTCATCAGATCTCCACGTTTTAGGATTAACTAAAAAGGAAATTTTTTTAAAAAATGTTTTTTGATATTACTTCGACATTACATTAAACTGAAAAAAAAACACATCGCCTCTGTGGTCTAGTCGGTTCGATTCACTTAAAAAAAGTGTTTTTTTTTTCAGTTTTCTGATAAACACAAAGTTTCCCGGGATTGGAAAGTGCCCGGTTGGCGATAGGCTTGCCACCTATCACATTTGTAAGACCAAGTATCTTCGGCTAATCGTAAGTGCACTTGTTGTATCTCTGCCTACCCCTTCCGGGATACGGGCGTGAAGTTACTGAAAAAACACATTTTTGATTTGCCCGACCCGAGAACCGAACCCGGGATCTCGTCAAGACTGACACCGGACGCCTTTTAGTAGTGTCGCTTTCAAATGGTAAAATATTTTTTAAGATTATTATATTAATATTTTATATTAATATTTTTTAAGAAGTTTATTAGTATGTTTGTTAAACATACAAAAATCCTGAAATTCAAAAATATAAATGTTTTTTATTAAAAATTTAAATATAATTTTATATTAGTATAAATATGGCTGCTGAAATTTAATTTTTTTTTTACAAATTACACTTACTGATCTAACCTCAAAGTAAGCAAATTATTTGCTTGTGTTATGAGCAGACAGAAACATTTGTAAACTTCCATTAATTTACTTAATGAGTGACTATTTTAAATTCGTTTAAGTGAATTCTTATATTTATTGTTACATCAGACAATTTTTCACTTTCAACTTTAATTTTAAAACAACTACATAGCAATGCCCATATACTTAATCTTCTCTATAGTATAACATTTTGACCCTAAAATTCCATTTTATCTAAAAGAGAGATTTACTTTTTTAAAAGACCAGAGTATTCCTGAACGTTCATCCAAACGGTTATTATTAAAATTTCCACGATATAACTCTAGATTTTATAAGTCTTCTTTCTCTGTCCAAGCGGTTAAACTGTGGAACTCTTTACCGGTAGATATAAGGCAAGCAAGGAACAAAATTAGCTTTAAAAAGATGGTCCATGATTTTTATTTCAAATCATGTAGTAGGCCAACTGCCGTTCTACCAGGCAGGTCGTAAAAGGCGACCGATCGGCATACGAGTCATTACCATCGTGGCTACTAGGTGGTAGATTTCTGCATTGTCTCGCCCGGGTCTGATACCACCGCCTTACCTATTCCTGCCGCAATAGCGTCAGTGCTTGTCACTGTCGAGTTCCGGTTTGGAGGGTAAGGTAGCCGGTAAACTTATGCATGTGGCATTAGACCTCGCCACGAGATAGCAACGCACCATTAACATTTTTGGTGTCCATAGGCGATGGTTGACTCTTTCCTTCAGAAGACCCATCTGCTTGTTTGCTATCTTATGATATAAAAAAAAAGTTCCTAACAAGATAAATATTCACTGCAGTGTATAAAATATTGTTCATTATTTTTTTTTTCATTAATTTGTGTTATGATAGTAAAAAAAAACTCTGGTAATTCTCATAAATAACCTTATATTTAACAATTTACTACAAGCACGATTTGCAAGTGTAGCTATTAAGCATTTATAAACTGTTGTAAAAGCTGTTGCATGAAATAAATAAATAAAATGAAGAACTAACTAAAAATCTTAATATATACATAAATTACTTGTCACGCTGTTTGTCCGCGATGGACTCCGAAAGTATTGAACCGATTTCTATGACGTTTTATAGATATCTACTATTTGGTACGACTTAAAAGATAAGATGGTTTTTATCTCAACTAACGCCCTCTGCCTTCTCAATACCCCATCAAAATATTCAATACAAGTAATTTGTATGGCAAACCAACGTTTGCCGAGTCAGCTAGTAATATAGATATATGACTGCGCGTTGTTAATTTATTACTTTCAATTTATAAATTACGAAATTATTACATACGGTTTATCATAACTCGATTTATCGACATCGATTTAGATTCAATCGATTTTGTAATCGATATTATTAAAAGTTACTAAAATAATAGCGGGTAACCCCGAATACTACTCGTATGTGTCGCCCATAAAGTACTAATGTGTCGCCACGAGTAATGGCGGCCATGATTGTGTTGAAAGCTGCCATACAAGGTGGACGTGTGCTAACCTATTCCGGATCTTATTTTTGTATTATAGCACTCACCCGGTGCTTGGGAAAACTTTAAAAACAAAAAAAAAATATATATTTTAATCTTGTCGCATGTGTGTGAATTAGTGCAAAACTGTGAATTAATCAAATAATAAGACGTTAGCCAAGTATGCCTTTATTTTGAAATTGCTTTCGTCACAACGCTCACGATGGATACTAAATATCAATACCGCCATGAGGCAATCTTCAAGTTATACATATAAAATGTTTTGCTAAAGAAAATCAACGTCGTGCCATATTCCCAACCTTCAACAGAGCTTGTAAGCCACAGAACAATATTACTCTTGAAAGCACAATACGAGTTAAATCAACTATATTTTTAATATAGAACAATGCTCACAAAGGAAAATTTTATGTGAAATGTAGCATTGGGTGTTATTTTACTTGCTTTAAATTGATATAATAGAAAATTAATATTTTTCTTGTTTATTTTATTTTATTTTGATCCGGAAAAATACCATTTGTTATTGTGCCAGGCAGTTCGTAAAATGCAAACGATTGGCTACGCGTGTCACTGTCACGATGACTACTGGATGGTAGAATTCTGCCGCACCTCATTTATTGCCTCAGTAATCTAGTAGTCCGTTATCAGTGCTAACCACAAAAGGTCCCGTGTCCGATTTCCGAGTCAGAAAATTTAAATGTGTATTATCAGATTTCTGATAAAAACATGGTTATATTTTTTATGTTTTGACCGCCCCATTGGTGGGCTGGTTAGCGACCCTGACTACGCAATCGACGGGGCTCGGGTTCGATCGCCGACGGGGACAAGCATTTGTGTGATGAGCAAATAGGCTTGTATTTACGGGTTTGGGTGTTTATTATGTATGTAAAAGTATTTATATATGTATTTCTATGTATTAGTATCGTTGACTAACACCCATAACACAAGCAAAATAGTTTGCTTACTTTGGGGTTAGATCAATAAGTGAAATTTGTCCAGTGAATATTTATTATTATTTATTTATCGGCTCTGTGGTCTAGTGGTCCAGCGTTGGCGTTGACCACATGAGGTCCCGGGTTCGATTCCAGTGTCGGGCACTTAAAAAAAGTGTTTTTTAGTTTTATGATAAACACAAAGTTGCCCGGGATTGGAAATTGCCCGATTGGCGATATGCTTATCACCTATCACATTTGTGGGACCAAGTATCTTCGGCTAAACGTGGGTACACTTGTTGTACCTACCCTTTCGGAGATACGGGCGTGAAGATACTTTTTATTTATTTATTCATGTTTATATAACGTATTACTGAGAAACATTTTGGCCAAATAAAACACTTGAATCACTTCTACATGCACAGTGTAATTTTAGGCAGAGTAACGCCCCCAAAAAGCGATAGAATTACAATGAATCGAAAACATGTTAACCCTGCCTATTTATGGTTAAAAAGTATCTTCACGCCCGTATCTCCGAAGGGGTAGGCAAAGGTACAACAAGTGCACCCACGATTAGCCGAAGATACTTGGTCCCACAAATGTGATAGGTGATAAGCCTATCGCCAACCCTCGATCGATAATAGGTGGCAATCCTATCGCCAACCGGGCACTTTCCAATCCCGGGCAACTGTGTGTTTATCAGAAAACTGAAAAAACATATTTTTTTAAGCGTCCGACCCGGGAATCGAACCCGGGACCTCATGTGGTCGACGCCAACGCTGGACCACTAGACCACATAGGCGATTATGGTTATTGTGAGATAATGACGTCATAATTTTGTAGCGCGTAACCCTGATAGATACTTAGTTCCACAATGTGATAGGTGGCCAGCCTTTCACCAACCCTGCACTTTTGTAATCCCGGGCATCGTTTTTTTTTATCAGAAAACTGAAAAAAAAACCACATTTTTGAATGACCCGACTCGGGACTCGAACCTGGAGTCTCATGTGGTCAACAACGATATCGGATCGCTAGACCAAAGAGGCGATCATTTATAGATTTATGGCTTTTTATCATTATAATAATAAAAAGCATCTTTAAATTATAGATTTCCAGAAAATCATACCTAATACCTTAAAATATCTTAAGAATACTATTTATGTATGTACTAGTACTCTCGCCTCGACTTTCTTATTAGACAGAATAGATTCCAACTTTTCCAATTACTCCAGAAAATACCGTCAAAATTGTTATTCCTAAACATATTTATAACTTGGAAAACTTTTGATGTATTTCAAGTAACAGCAACTTACATAATATTTGCCATTTACATAATGGCTACTAATTATTATTGTTCTTTAATTAAAATGAGTGTTTTAATACTAGAATTACCTGTGATTATTTGTGAAAATACTACGCAAAGACACTGTAACGTAAATACGCTGTAATCGATAATATTAATAGTTACTAAATAAGAACGGGTAACCCCCAAGGATTTAAAACGTTATAATTTCGATATGTTTGCTGTGTCGTGATTGGTTTACCGCGTTTCATGCTGTTTCGTGATTGATTCGCCAACTAGCGCTAGAAGACAACGTCATAATATCATACCATAACCAATCACGACGACGCAAACATATCGAAATTATAACGTTATAAATCCTTGGTAACCCCGAATAGAAATAGTATGTGTCGCCACAAGTAATGGCGGCCATCATTCTCTTGAAAGCTGCCATACGAGGTGGACGCATGCTAACCTATTGACTCTTAATACAGTTTAATCTTGTCGATTGTGTGTGAATTAATGCAAAACTGTGAAGTAATCAAATAATAATAATAAACAAATAAAATTGTATGTATATGTATACCGATGTATGTGTTTGTAAGTATGTGTATATGCATGTGTAAGTGTATGTGTGTATGCATATAGGTACATATGTTTGTATGATATGACACATTATATAAATTATTAAAAATTTTCTGCAAATATGATTAAATTATTAACATATAAGTACTAACATAGACATTAAGTTTATAAATTATTACTAATAAAGCTATGGATGTTTTATCTGAATATAAAGTATTATTATTATTAATCTGAATATAAAGTATTATTATTATTATTATTAATAATAAGACGTTAGACGAGTATGCCTTTATTTTGAAATTGTTGTCACAACGCTCACGATGGATACTAACTACCAATACCGCTATACATCTTCAAGTTATACGTATAAAATGTTTTGCTAAAGAAAGTTAACCCCGTGCCATATTCCCAACTTTCAACAGAGCTTGTAAGCACAATACGAGTTAAATCAACTATATTTTTAATGTAGAACAATGCTTATAAAGCAAAATTTTATGAGAAATGTGGCATTTGGTGTTATTTTACTCCCATGCAGAAAAAGAATAGAGCTTTTGCCATCCGTTAAAGGCGAATGAGTGATAAAATTTATCACTATCATCTCGATTGCTAGGCGATAGAATTCTACAGCGTTTCCCACTTAGTACCACCACCTTATTTATTTCTAGCTAAGCATTAACGCTCGCCACTAACGTATTAAATCATGTGACTTTGCAATTCCACCACACGGAGAGCAACGCACCTTCAACTTCTTCGAGTGTTAATCAAGACTTGTGCATTATTCTTTTACTTTAGAAGTGTAAGAATAAGTAAAATCAAGTAAAGAAGTACGAACTTACGTACTATGAGAATACTTACCTACGTAGTAGAAGTACCTATGATTTGAAGGGATAAATAAAATTTAAAAAAAAATATTTATTTTCATTACCTCAACTAATACTAAATTACATAGTTGTTGGGACACTCCTTTTAAGTAAAAAAATACATGTATTAGAAGTACGCATGGATCATTTAACAGTTAACATATTAAATTTCGTACTAAATTTTTTTAATAATTAACAACTGTTATTTATATTAGCAAATACTGTTAAAATAACTTCATATAGGATAATAATGTTATTAAAATATTTGAGCTACCTTGATTTATGATAATAATAACTGTTAAAAATTATAAAACTACTCCGGATGACCTTTTTTTTGGTCGCTAACTCGACGGAGGACCTTTTTTGTTTTTGGTCGCTTGGTCGCTTAACTCAACGGCTTTACGTTTTTGCTGCTTCTAATACTTATTAAAATATATAGGCTACTAATGATGTAATATAACATAAACAAATAACTGTTAAATATTAGTTAATTTTAACAACATACCAGTTAACCTGATTTAACAATAATTTCCATGCCTAATTAGGAGGCCCCGCTCTTATATTTCTATTTAAGTTAAGTATATACCGATATATAGAGAAATTTGAGAAACAATATAAAAGTTCTCTTCGTTAGTTCGTGTTATTGTGGTGGGCAACTACAAAACCCTACATTACGCGTGGCCAACACGCATTTGGCTGGTATTTTTTAAATAAGAAATAAAGAAACTACCTAAACATTTTTGTACCTGACTACTTACTATCAAATAACAGAATGTGTATAACATGCGATAAATGACAATAGACCATTAGAAACTACTCAAAACAAATAACAATATCTATTGTTTTCTGTAATGTTTGTCAAAATGTTTGTAACTTTTAATTAAATGTTTACCAATATGATTGAAATTCATTTATATGTGAATTTATGTAATGATTATACAAAATTTGTTTTTGAAAAAAGAATCCCGTTTGACAAATCCCAAATAAATAGACCGATGTTGTTGATTCAATTTACAGTATTTGACGCAGTTTTTTAGACAGAAAAGCCGATTAGATTTTTAAGTCTATCGGAATATTGGCCTAAAATTTATTTAAAAAATATAAAATACGTTTGCTGTTATCAGCAAAATATTGATAAATGAACAGATGTAACGTGTGAAAACTTGATTCGATTTTTATTTTTAAACTGCATTTACGTCAGTTTTAAGTACTTACTAAAATATTGTAGAACATCAGAAAATTATTGGTTAAAAATTTTTGAAGTTATGTCGAAAAAACAATTTTCAAAATTTTTCGTCAATGATAACTGCCGAACGGATAAAACTGATTTCGATGCAATTCAAGCATTCGTTGCAGAATTTTGAGGAAAAGGGCTAATTAGATTTTATACTCAATTGGTACATTAATTAATAAATATTGTTGCACTAAATTTTTTTATATCGTAAGATAACAAACAAGCAGATGGGTCTCTTGATGGAAAGAGCCAACCATCGCCTATAGACATCAAAGATGCTGAATAGGTCTTATGCCATGCGCATAAGCTTACCGGCTATCGTCTTTTTCCGGTTTGGAGGGCAATCCAAACCGAAATAGGACAGAGACAAGCACTGGCGCTATTGCGGCAGGAATAGGTAAATCGGTGGTACCAGACACGGGCGAGACAATGCAGAACTCTACCACCTAGTAGCCACGATGGTAATGACTCGCATACCTAATCGGTTACCTTTTACGACCTGCCTGGCAGAACGGTAGTTGGCCTATTCTTCAAAGGAGCCCGCGACCAACACCGGAAAAACATGACCAATATGCGGGGTTTTTCTAAAATTTCTCAAAATCTTCTAGACTGAATTGGTTTAAATTTTCAGGAAGTCTAAGTTGAGCGGAATCCAATCGAATGCGAATCTACCGCGTTCTGATCGTTCAAACATTGAGATATTTACATACACACACAAAAACACACACACACACACACACACACACACACACACCAATACATACATACATACAGATATTCTGACGTGAAAATGTCGGAAAAGGTTCCCAGAACCTGAAAACGTGGACATAAGGTGAAAACTCGATTTTCGAAAATCGGGGCAAATTCAGTGAATGTATATATAAACGTAGCGTACTGTACATATACAATATCTATACACATAGCGGAAAGTTAAAAAAGTAAGTTTTGAAATTCAAACTTTTACCGAAATGTTGGCAATTGTGAAAATCTACAGGTGTATGTAAAGTTTTTTTTATAGAAGAGGGTTCAAACGAGCAGGAGGTGCACCTGATGGTAAGTGATCACCGCTGCCCATGGACATCCACAATACCAGGGGTCTTGCAGTTGCGTTGCCGGCCTTTCAAGAATGAGTAAGCTCTTGTCTTGAAGGCCCCCAAGTCGCATCCGTTTGGAAACACCCCTGCCAGTAATTGGTTCCACAACAAAGTAGTGCGAGGCAAAAAGTGCCGAGAGAAACGCACAGTTGTGGATTTCCAGACAAAATTAAATTCCAGTAACACAAGACTCTTTTCAAACAAATCGCACAACAAAAGAAATTTTGTCTAAAATTAATTAAACGTTATTAATTTGACTAAGGACTGGCTTAAAGGAAATCCGTTTGTAATTGTTTTTGTTAAATAGCGAACAATATCTTTCATTATGATGATTCAAATTGAAATTTAATTGAAAGGATTTATATTTGTATAAATAATAGTCTAATACCAGTCAGTCATATTGTAAACAGTAAGTTTTAATGGCATTCATAAATGTCATCTACAATGTTTATTTTGGTCATTGCCTGGGTTTGATTTCGGGTCAGACACAGCATTACTATTTTTTTTTCAAACAACTCCGTAGCAGCTCTTTGTCTTGGTGAAGGATTTTTTTCTTCACTTGGTAAAAGGTATAAAATTTATTAATTTAAACGACTGAAGAAATATCGAATTATATTAAATATTATATACAAAATACAAGATACAAAATAGAACACTTTATTGTATATTACGACACTTCACTTCTCAGTTTCACAAACACGAACGCCTCGAAACATATCTGTAAGGCCTTTTATAACATTTTATTCTAATAGTTTATTGACTTAATAATTACCATAATCAAATAGTTGACTTTATATCAGCTCAAAAATTATATTAATTTACAATATGTTAAATAATTAACAATACTCAATATTTCATTCGATAATTTAATAATAAGTAAAAGTTAACACTTCATCTTTATTTTGATACTAGCTGTTGCCCGCGACTTCATTCGCGCGGACTTCACAGCTTCTTCGCCGTAGGTGACAGCATGATAATATGTAGCCTATATTTTGACCCGACCTGTTAGTAATATTAATGTAAAATTTGAAGTAAATCCATGCAGTACTTTTTGAGTTTACCTCGGACATATATTGACTTTCCTACGATTTTAATATATGTATAGATAACAATTTAGAAATTAATGGCCGCATATACTCGTTTTAAATACGTTTGTGTAAAATATTGACAACACGTGCCTCAAAAACATTGCAAAGTTTTAGTCTCGGCTGTTACAGATAAGGAGCTCTAACCGTGGAAGTTGACAAATGCGTAAACTAGAATTTCTACCTGTTCTACCACTCGACAAACAGGTGAACCATGATGAATTAAAAGGATCTTTAAAAAGACATTAGTTCGATCTATCTTGTTACGAAAGATAACAATATTTATGTATACTAATATTATTATAAAGAGAACGAAATTGATTGTTTTTAATGAATAAACTCAAAAACGACCTAATTATTTAAAAAATCTTTCACCTAGGAAATCTATATAATTTCGGAGTAACTTAGGTTACCTTTTGTTCGACTAA
Source organism: Apodemia mormo (assembly GCA_036924255.1). Taxonomy (NCBI): domain Eukaryota; kingdom Metazoa; phylum Arthropoda; class Insecta; order Lepidoptera; family Riodinidae; genus Apodemia; species Apodemia mormo. The sequence continues at coordinate 24,549,072 of JAUPFN010000022.1, read as the reverse complement.
GCTATAGAAACTAATGTTTTATGGGTCACGCAAACTAAGTCCCAGGCAATATTTAATTAATAATAATATAACAACAACATAGGCTATTTTCACATGACTATTTTACGTCGTGTAAAAAATAGCTTATGCTATTTTAATTAGATTAATTATAAGTAGCTAATACGGCACGGGGTTGGATAAGTGCCGGCTTGGCGACAGACTCCCCACCTATCATATTGTGGGACTAATGGCTAATTGCATTTACCTTGTCTTAATTTAAGACAGTATTTAGTGACATGCTGTCACATTCTTTTCATTTGAGACAAAAAGTGACAGCATAATACTTAGGATTTTTCTAAGCTAAGACATTGTTCATGCAATTGGTCATAAGTATCTTCGGCTAATCGTGGGTGTACTGGTTTTACCTCTTTGGAGATAGGTGAAGGTACTTTTAGACTAAATAAAAAGTGTTTTGTGAAACAATACAAGTGCATTTTATAAGGACTATTAAAAACAAAAAGTATTTTCACGCCCGTATCCCCGAAAGGGTAGGCAGAGGTACAACAAGTGCACCCACGATAAGCCGAAGATACTTTGTCCCACGATGTGATAGGGGGCGAGTCTATCGCTAATCGGGAATTTTTCCAATCCCGGGCAACCTTGTTTTTATTAGCAACCTTGTTTTAATGAATTGTCTGACCCGGCAATCAAACCCTACTTCATATGGTCAACACCGACACCGGACCCCACAGACGATCATATATCTTAACATACCTATATGCAAGCCTATCGCCAACCGGGCACTTTCTAATCCCAGGTAATGTTGTTTTTATCAGAAAACTAAAAACACACATTTTTAAATTGCCTGATCCAGGAATCGAACCCGCGGTGTAGTCAATTCCGACAACGGACTATTACACCACAGAGGCGACACTAGACACTATTAAAACCACTTTTTCAAAAAACACTTTCTTTACATGTTAAGTCCCTGAATATGTAACATAATATATTTTTATGATACATGTACAATATGGCGTGATTTCCGGCAGTTAATGTTGTTATAGACTATAACATGGCGATAATGGCGAAGCTATTCCGCCCGCTGACGATGTGACTTCCCTTGGTTACGTTAATTACGAGCCCAAATTCGTATCTTATTTATTATTCAGGGCTATATCAACGTTGATGGGTGTTTGAATGATATGAAATACTATTATTAGTTCATGAATGTCCTGTGTCACAATAATCAGAGCGTGTTTTTGGGTACTTTAAATGGTCTCTATAAATTAAAATAAATTTAACGAAAACTGACTTGAAATAATGAAAACTTCGTTACAATTTTTTTGTAGCATAAGATAGCAAACAAGCAGATGGGTCTCCTGATGGAAAGAGTCAACCATCGCCTATAGACACCAAAGGTGTTAATGGTGCGTTGCTATCTTGTGGCGAGGTCTAATGCCACATGCATGCAAGTTTACTGGCTACCTTACCCTCCAAACCGGAACACGACAGTAACAAGCACTGATGCTATTGCGGCAGGAAAAGGCAAGGCGGTGGTACCAGACCCGGGCGAGACATTAATAAAACAAGATATATTTTATGGACACTTACGTATTATGAAGCGATCCTGCAATGCTTCTTCTAAGTTTGCGGTTTTTTTTAAATATCTAAATTTCTACGATCTGATCTGACTGATCTGATCGTAGAATAGCAAACAAGCAGATGGCTCTCCTGGTGGAAAGAGAAAACTATCGCCTTTAGATGTTACCCTCGCCTATAGACACCAAAGATGTTAATAGACGAAGAAAACTTGTTATTTTGCCAAAGATGTTAATGATGCGTTGCTACCTTGCAGCCAGGTCTAATGCCACATGCATAAATTTACCAGAACACGACAGTGATATATACTGACGCTATTTCATCAGAATTAGGTAAGGCGGTATTACCAGGCCCAGATGAAACAATGCAGAACTCTACCACATAGTAATAACCACGAAATAAAGAAAACAGGGGGAAGTGAAGAGTGGGCGTGCCGCGTGCGTCACTATTATGCGCTTTTACTCTAAATTGCCTTAGTGATACTTACCATATCATTAGGAGGTAGTCGGCGTGCGAAAATCTATTATACACTGAATTATGCCGTATTGTGCTATCCTTGAATGTAGAAATGACAGTAGAATACAGATGATTAAAAATGGAGATATTTCATATCATTCGAAAGTACAATTTTCATTTTATTTTAATTAAATTCCTGATTTAATATAATCTCTAATGATATAATAGAAAGTCAAGCTAAAATCAGCCGTACACCTTACATATAACGTTCATTTTAGGTTGACCTAATTTTTCTAGAAAGATATACGTAATGACAGTCATTACGAATATCGTTCTAGAAAGTTCTCTACTCAAATATGATCAACTGAAAACTACGGAAAAATCAATGCTGCCATCTATTGTAGAATAGCGAAACTATTACGATCTTAAGTTTCACTATTGTACAAATAGATGAGTCTATTTTGAATAGACTACAAAAGGACGTAAATACTCTTTTTTTTGTAGCAAAATAAAATTTATTGTAACGCAGTTTGGTATATTTTTAAATGTTCTGTTTGTGTGTTTCGGATTATTGTTGTTTAAAATGAAAACGACCAATGAAACAATGTTTGCATTAGTAGTTTATATGCAATAATGCTTATTTTATGTGTGAGTGTGGCGATCGCGGTCCTGATACAAATGTTTGTACTTGCCAATTCCGTTGTTTTCTTTATTTCGTGGTAATAACCTTAATCTCGTATTTGAATTATGAATTTACGCAAATTAACGTCTGAATCTATAAAACACACACAAACTCCTCATATACATTTCCCATGTTGATCCAAGCCTCCTTTTTAAAGAATGGATCAATTGCCTCACTGCTGGGCATCTCGAGAGAAGGCATACATGTCAGAAAGACAGAAAGAAAGAAACCATTTAATCTAACCGATGTACACAGCAGACACAATTACTTATTAAAAAAGACACAATTACATCTTAGAAACTAACACAGATATAAATTATATTAATTATGTTAATATAGATCGCTGCCGAGTACAATTTAGTCAGAAAAGGTCTAGGCTCAGCGTAATGCTGCAGACGACTACAGCGCTGGTTTTCAGCCTAAACCGTGGATGACGCACGGTCAAACACAATATATTTATAATACATATTATAACATAATAACATTAAATTAACATAGAGTATAGAAACAAACAAATATACATATATTTAATATACATAATCTATATAAAAGAGGAAAAAGGAAAAAAAAACATGAGAGAAGCGGCTAACCAAATAATTGACGTTAACTAACCAAATAGCTAACGTGTGTGTACGTGTACGTGTGTGTCACTGTCACTAACATCGTGCCTGCTAACTAGGTAGTAGAGTTTTGCAACGCCACCTATTCCTGTCATAGTAAAAGAGTATCTTCACGCCCGTTTACCCGAAAAGATAGCAAGAACGCACTGCAAGTGCATCCATGATTAACTGAAGTTACTTAGTCCCACAATGTGATGGGTAGCAAGGCTGTCGCCAACCAGGTACTTATTCAATCTCGAGCAACTCCGTTTCTATCATAAAACTGAAAAAATACATTTTTGATTTACCCGACCCAGGAATCGAACCGGATGCTTCACGTAGTCAACACCAACACAGGACAACTAGACCACAGAGACTATTCTTGTCATAATAGCGTTAATCCATGACTCTGTGATATTTCGAGTTAGAGGATAGGATAGCCGATAAACTTACGACCATGGTTGCTGTATAAGCTGCAAGTTACTGTAGTAGCTGCAAGTTTAATTGCACAAAAAAGTGCACACTCGTCAAACTCAATGCCTCTCTTATTAGTGACAAGACTTTTAATGAGTTTGTTCTTTGGCATTGGTAGATATGTAGCGTCATCTGTCATGGAGAGTACTCCGAGGAACTGTTTCATTTGTTACTGCCGCTGAATCTCACCATCAAACATCTCGACAAAATTAAAAATTTCATCCTCATCATCTCAATGTCTAGAAATCTACATTTGTTTGATTCACGAAGCAGTTTGCTCCGCACTATTCCTTTGTGGATCCAATTATTAGCAGGGATTATTTTGAATGAACACTTTTTAGGGACCTTAAAGAAAGACCTTACTTTTTCTTAAAAAGCCGCAACGCAACATGCAGTTTATCCAACAGCGATAATTACTTACCATTAGGTGAGCTTCCTAAGCATTTGTCCCCTCTTCTGTAAAAGAATGTGGGACTTTTATCACACGACATTACACCATAAACAATGATGTCAGTTTGTTCTAATAACAACTTCATTGTTTTGCGCTTAACAACCTAAGTCCACACCTCGCCCTAATTTCCCGCCCCAGATACGGACCGGCTGCGAATGTGTTCTGAATATACTAGCAGAGATTGTACGGCCGATCGTTGATTCTGTGTATGCTGTAAGTTAGCTAAGAAATATATAACAAGAGCATGTCTGTACTTATGTACGTACGGTGTAATATTGCCAAGTGGGAAGGTAAGATAAATAAAATTGTTATGCATGTGGTATTCACCCTGCATTCATGCATTCATGCATCACCCCACCCCATTGGTTGAGTGGTTAGTGACCCTGACTACGTTAGAAAATTAAAGCGAAAGAAGCCACTAACAACTGCTAACAGCCTCTACATCTCTCACGCATTTTTACAAGATAATAATGCCACAAAAAAATGACAGAGCTTTTATCTTTCCAGTGGAAAAATAACTAAATTGTTTCGTCTCAGAAGTATTTTCCGGGAGCGACAAATCACTCAGTGACAGATACGCTCCAATTCCGAATACTTTTAGCTCCGTTGCCAATATTTCTCAATAGATATATTTTACTATAAGATGCTTGTATTTCCATAGTTTTGCCCGGATTTGGTACCACCGCGGATTAAACTGAAAAGTCCTTTATGGCAACTTCTTAATTTATCAGTGCAAGCAAGCTATACATTCAGACCCAGAAACACGGAATTGTAGTCCTATAACTTGGCAAAGTTATTCTAATTAAAAATTGTAAATTGCCTTGTTGCTAATGCGAAAATTGCGCATGATAATTTGTGACATAATCATAAACAGTGTGAAGATAAATTAATAGGTTTCAGGAATAATTTTGTTTAATATAGTTAGTCACAACTTTTCCGAATTCCGAAATTCCGTATTTCTGGGTCTGAATGCATAGTTTGCTTGCACTGATAAACTAAGAAGTTGCCATAAAGGCCTTTCCAGTTTAATCCGCGGTGGTACCAAATCCGGGCAAAACTATGGAAATACAGGCATCTTATAGTAAAATATATCTATTGAGAAATATCGGCAACGGAACTGAAAGTATTCGAAATTGGAGCGTAGCTGTCAATGAGTGATTTGTCTCTCTAAAATAATTTTTTAAACGCCGTGAGACCCCGGTTACACTTTGGTTAGTGTGAGTGCGAGTGTTTCATGCAGGTGTGTAATCAGCAAGTAAACTGAATAGACGCTGATTACTAATCACTCGCACTTATCAACGGCTGTCCACATGTGTTTTTTTAGCTTAATACTAAACACTTGCAAAAATTGGAAAAATTCCCGGTTAGCGATAGACTCGCCCCCTATCACATTGTGGGACTAGCTAACTTCGGCTAATTGTGGGTGCACTAGTTGTACCTCTGCCTACCTCTTCGGAGTCATGGGCGTGAAGATACTTTAAAAAAAAACTCTAGCTTAAAAGTCACAAGTAAAACTGTCGTTCTTTAATAGCTCCTCTACACAATGGACCATAATGGTCGACTAAATACATGCATGTTAGTGTAGTGGAACATGCTTCCTGAGTCTGTATTCCCGGACGAGTACCTACAATCTAGGGATTTTCAAGAGAAGAGTAAACAGGTACCTTCTAGGGAAGCGCGTTCCATCTTAGGCCTCATCTTAGCTTACCATCAGGCGAGATCGAGGTCAAGCGCTTACCTATCGATAGTAAAAAAAAATATGTTGGTGGGTTGTATTTTGGAAGGGGAAGAAGGGTTCATTGAGACCAAATAGTAGAAAACAAATCTACAAAATTTCATTGAAATCGGTTTAGTAGATTAGAAATTCATAGAGGACAAAAATGTGACACGTAATGTATATTGGTATGTTAAGATATATGATCGCCTGTGGGGTCCGGTGTCGGTGTTGACCATATGAAGTTCCGGGTTTGATTGCCGGGTCAGGCAATTCATAAAAACAAGGTTGCTAATAAAAACAAGGTTGCCCGGGATTGGAAAAATTCCCGATTAGCGATAGACTCGCCCCCTATCACATTGTGCGACTAGCTATCTTCGGTTAATTGTGGGTGCACTAGTTGTACCTACCTCTTCGACGACATGGGCATGAAGATACTTTATAAAAAAAACTCTTGCTTAAAAGTCACAAGTAAAACTGTCGTTCTTTAATTGCTCCTCTACACAATGGGCCATAATGGTCGACTAAAGACATGCATGTTAGTGTAGAGGGCATATATGTCTGTGATGGGCCATCATCGGGTATGACCGAGCGCAATCGCCATGGTGTCGGTACGTCAAAGGAATGATGGCCCATGATTGCGTGCGCGTGCACACAATTGCCGATTAATCAGGTAGTTGTCTCAAACGTAGTGATTGTATACTCTTTGGTCGTCTCTGGTACATTTTAGACGGTGTATACATTAAGTAAATGATAATAGGAGCTAAGTAAAAATATTTCTGCAGCAACGGTCACCTCGCTATCCATTTTCATCCATTTTCGATAGACGTCATACCATAACAGTAGATAATTAGTAGATGAGCGTTCACGATTATGGTGTGCCTGATCATTCATGCTGGCCATCATGGCTTATTGTGAAGAGCCATAAGGCTGCGATTAAGGTTCGCCCGTGTATCAGCACCAATGAGCCATGAGTAAAACCGACGTCCTAAGATCGCGATTAGGCTCGCTTGTCGATCAGCACCTTTACACATCATTCCGCGTCGCGCGTCGTAGCACGTTGTGACGATGTCTTGTTGACGTTTTAATTGGAGTTTTGTTACGTGAATTGGGGGGCTGATGCAGTTTTCCGGAAATATAGAAAATGGGAAGTTGCTGCAGTTTAACGGCGTTTAAAAATTATTGTATGATCAGACAAAGAAAAAACTGGATAATTTTCAAATGAAAAGTAATAATCATTATTATTATAAGTCATCTTTGTTGTCCAATTACACGATTATTCTAAGGCCCCAGTTACAACTTCATTGGTGCGAATGCGAGTGTTTAATGCAAGTGCTTAGTATTAAGCAAAAGATTTAAAAAAAAAATTAAAAGAATTAATTTTTTTTTAATTTATTAATCACTTTTAAACTTATATTTTAAAATAATTTTAAAAAGTTAATTTGAAAGCCCTGATGATGCTTTAATAGGTGAAACCAGTTGGCTGTAACTGTAAAAGTGATTAATAAATAAAATTTAAATTACATTTGTGAAACAGTACAAGTGTTTATATTATATAATCAATAAAAGAAAAGAGCATACTCCTTCTTAAAAAGCCAGCAACGCAGCTGCAAGACCTCTGGTGATGTGGCTGTCCATGGGTGGCGGTAATCACTTACGATCAGGTGAGCCTCCTGCTCGTTTGCCCCTTTTTTCTATAAAAATAAATAAATATGATGCAGTTTCACCAAGTGCCAACGATGCAAAGTATAAATTATACACTAGTTAGAGTACTAGGCACTGTGTTGAAAATGTTGAGCGCTAAATAATCGGAGTGGTAGTAATTCTAAATTATCGGTAGAATCTGTTAAATGTATTATTATATAATGATATTTTTTTAAATATTTGCACACCATATAATGGTAGAATATGTTGGTGACTTAATTTATTTTTAACAACTTGTAACACCCATATTCTTGCAAATAAATATTTTCTTTCTTTCTTCTTTCTTTCTTTCTAAAATATCAATCAATGTACTAGATCTAGTGATGATAAAATATATAATATAAGTAAAAAGATAAAGTAGTTGCTTTTACCGACGAGCCGGTAAAAAATATAGCAAACATGACAAGTCACGAGCCAGGCTCGTCGACACATAAAACCGCGGTATTGCGATGATACACAGGCGAGCTTTACCGGCAAGCCATAGCCCGTGGTTTTAACCTACCGTCGATCAGGACCGACGAGCCGCGAACCGGGCTCGTCGCGACATAAAACCACGGTATTGTGAAGATACACGGGCGAGCTTTACCGACGAGCCATACCGACGAGCCAAGGCCGCGGTATAGGGTCACTTGTCGATCAGGACCTTAAGACAATATGTAAGAGTCCCAAACGCTTCAACTCGATTGAAGTTTTGTTATGTAAATTGGACCCTAGATCATCAACAGATTACAATAGGATTATACCGGAAGTATACCCTTTGAAACAAAAAAAAGAATTTTCAAAATCGGTTCGTAAATGACCGAGTACAGAACTCGGTAACAAACATTAAAAAAACATACAACCAAATTGATAACATCCTCCTTTTGGAAAGTCGGTTAAAAATATTCTTTATAGCTTAAAAGCATGACATTTCTTTTACCATGTTTCGAGTCAAAATAGAAGGCGGCTATTTGAAACACAAAATTCTTTTATAAACGACGACCTCAAAACAGCTTATAAAAACAGTCCTCCACCTAAGAACTCTTTGACTATACGTATTGTGCTACAAAAAAACCTTAAACTATACAGCTTGTTTGTGTCTAGTGGGCACTTCTTTTAATGAGGCGACTTTTTAGAGCGTAAAACACGGGTGGTTATTAACATTTTTTCTTGTGGCAACATTTTAATTGGCCAATTAAATGTTTCGTTTAAATTGGGAAGGAATCGATATTACAGAAAAAGTAAGAAGAAATTAATTAATCTCTTATTGTTTTTATCTTAGTAGATTAATTGGAATGGCGAACCTACATTTTTTTAGAAATGAGGCAGGAATAAATTAACTAAACCAAGTAGATTTTTTTATTTATTTCAAAAATGTTTTTCCCGTATTATTCAGGGCTCATTTGAATAGACCAACTGCCATTCTGCCAGACAGCTCGTAAAACCAACTAATCGTTTATGTCTCACTGCTATTGTGACTGCTAGGCGCTAGAGTTCCCCAAAGACTCGCCAGGGTATTTGTTACCACCGCCTTACCTATTCCTGTCGTGATAACGTCCATGTTCATTGTCATGTTCCGCTTTGGAGGGTAAGGTAGCTAATGGACTTATACATGTGGCATTGTGGCATGGCCTTCCCGCCACACGGATAACAACGCACTTTTAACATATTCGGTGTCTATAAATGACGGTTGTATTTTTCCATCAGGAGAGTTATCTGTTTGTTTGTTATCTTATCTGTATATATATAATATATATTATATATATATATATATATATATATATATATATATATATATATATATATATATATATATATATATATATATATATATATATATATATATATATATATATATTATAGTACAATCGTTGACGAAAAATTTAGAAAAAACTGTTTTTCGACATAATTTCAAAAGTTTTCAACCAATCAATTTTTGGTATTCTATTAAAATCACATTGTTTTTAGCAAATTTACTTAATATTTTTGAAATAACTTTCAGGCTAATTCTAACACACTTCTTTTAATCAACAGACTGTTTATGCTTAAAGTGCCAAGTAATTATTAATAATACAACGCGTTGTTATGTAGGTCGTCTGTTTAAATATTCAAACATGTCCAGCTGTTGCAGCGTTATTGAATAACAAACATCATAATAATAACTTATGATGCTTCTTACTGTTGTGACAGGTTGTACAATTTCCAACATATACAACCTGTCAGAGAACTATATGTAAGAACGAAAAATAGTTGATTGAAAAACAGCTACTGAATCCTTTGCAATCATTTGTAATATATGTTATATAATATTAAATATTATAAATGCAAAAGTTTGTGAGTATGTATGTATGGATGTTTGTTACTCTTTCACGCAAATACTACTGAACCGATTACGATGAAATTTGGTATGTGAATAGCTGAATACCCAGAATAACACAGAGGCTTTTTTTATCCCGGAAAAGTTAGGTGTAGGTTAGTTAGGAAACCGAAGCATCTTCAGAAGAAACGAACACTACCTCACTCTACGCGAGTGTAAGTAATAATCTCGTAGAGTTCGGTTTACTCTGCTTACCCCGCAAAGAGACCAGGTGTAATGATAATTTATTTATTTTATTTAATTAATTCTTTATTGTACACAGAGAACAGCACAATTAGGGAAAAAAATAAACGTAACATAAGTACAATGGGCGAGCTTATCTCTACTTAAAGAGATTTCTTCCAGCCAACCCGTAAAAGGAGATTAAAAAAAAAAATCAAATGAGTAGACTTGGTGTACAAAAGAATAATATGCTTACATAAATAAACTAAATATATATAGGTGATAATGAAATAAACTAAATATATATAGGTGATAATGAAAAAAAATAAGAAAAAAAACACATACCATATAAGGGAATCTCACAATTCAGCTAGTAAATGTTCTATAACGCGTTTTTTAAAGGAATCAAAAGTCTGGCAGAGGCGAATCTCACTAGGCAGAGAGTTCCACAAATTTACTGCATGTACCGTAAAGGAGTACGAGAAGGCAGCAGAGTTACTAGGAGGAAAACGCAACAAGCTTCTAACGTTAGAGCGACACGGGGAATCAGGAGAGTGCAGAAAACTAAAAGAGTTACGGAGATATTTAGGAGCTACAGGATTGAAGAGAATCTTATATAGTAAGCAAAGGATGTGCGCATTTCTTCGCTGTCTGATAGGAAGCCACCGAAGTTCAGCTCGAAAATCAGAAACGTGGTCATATTTTCTTATACCATAAATAAAACGAATACAGAGGTTCTGCAATCTTTCAAGCTTGTTTAATAGGTCTTCTGTAATATCTGGGTAGCAAGAGTCGGCGTAATCTATTATTGGTAGAATAAGGGTATGCATTAAAAATATTTTTGTTTTGATAGGTAAAAAATTTTGAAGCGATTTAAGAGAGTGAAACGCATGATGCACTTTTCGGCTTAAGTTATTAACATGAGTATCCCAAGAAAAATCAGAATTAAAAGTTACACCCAGATTAGTAGCGGAAGAGGAAAAAGGTATAGGTATATTATTATACCGTAAAGTTGGAATGTCGGAGTTATTAACCAATTTTTTCATAGGACGACTACCAAGAATTAAAGCTTTTGACTTAATTGGGTTTACTGATAGACCAAAGGATTTGGCCCACTCATAAATCTTATCCAAATCGTCATTCATTTCTCTGACTGCTTCTGTTACATTCCCGACGCTAAAGTGGCGATATACCTGTAGGTCGTCAGCATAAAGATGGAAATTTGATCTGATAATAGAAGTAACAGTGTTGATGAACGCCGAAAATAGAAGCGGTGATAGGACTCCACCTTGTGGTACACCTGCTTGTAAGTCAACCCAGTCAGACCTGAGTTCACCAGAAACAACGCTTTGTGATCGACCTAGGAGATAAGATTTAAACCAGTCAAGAGTAGGTGATGATATATTAAGCGAAGCAAGTACTCTTATTAGCACGTCAAAGTCAACTGAATTGAAAGCATTGCTGAAATCTAAGAGAATGAGTAAAGTGAGATTTTTATCATCAATAGCTTGTCGGATGTCATCGGTTACCCGGATCAGAGTAGTGACGGTGCTATGCCCAGGTCGAAAACCAGACTGATGAGGATGTAGAAGACAATTCCTTCTAAGAAACTCACTCAGCTGTGAATGAACTATATGCTCTAGCACCTTAGAAAGAAATGGGAGAATTGAAATTGGGCGAAAATGCAAAGGAGAAGAAGCGTTTGGAATCTTTGGAAGTGGAATAATATATGCCCTTTTCCAAGCAACTGGAAAAGAACTTGAAGTTAATGAAAAATTAAATATATGAACGAGAATTGGAAGAAGTTCAGAGAGAAAAGGGACAATCATACGCGAACACACCCCGTCACTACCAATGGCTGCAGATGAAATGGAAATTACATGTTTTTTGACATCAGATTCATTGACTGGTTTAAAAGTAAAGATAGGGCACGAGGGAAGCGGATTGGAAGCTAACCTAGCAATAGTGGACGCCTTAGACACGTCGTCAAGAACTACAGGTGGAGTAGAAAAATGAACATTAAGGTCATTTAAATCAATACTACACTCATTAGAAGCAAATGGTCGACCAACGCCAAGGGATCTTAAAAGGTTCCAGACTTTGCCAGAATCAGAGCCAGATGACATAATGGTTTCGTGTATATAGCGACGCTTAGCCTGACGACACAGCTGATTACATTTATTACGCAACAGTTTATAAGCAGCTAGGTTTTCAACCGTCGGAAACTTCCTGTAATGGCGATTGGCCTTGTCTCTTCTACTCATAAATTGTTTAATGTCGTCATTAATCCATGGAGCAGGGTCATGTTTTAATCTAACTTTTCTCATCGGAGCATGTTTATTATAAAGATCTAAAATAATGTTATTAAAGCTAGTAATTTTTCCGTCAACATCTAAGCAACCAGTTACAGACGACCAATCAATCGAATTGATATCTTCTCGTAACTGTTGTAGATCTATATTTTTATAACAACGACGCAGAACGTAGACCTTTCTCCTCTTTACCGTACGGACTTTATAGGACAGAAATATAAGGTCGTGATAGGAGAAACAGGCAGGTAGTTGACCATGAGTACAGACGCACTCAGGGCGTGAAACAATGATCAAGTCGAGAAGTGACGGAGTGGTATTAGGAAAATGGTGAGTCGGAGAAAGAGGGAGAATATGAAGATTTACAGAACTGAGAACATCGCGAAGTTTATTACTGCGGTGGTCATTTTTTACAAGACAAGTATTGAAATCTCCTAGTAGGATAATGTGATCGTAAAGAGGGCGTAAGTTATTAAGTACGATATCCAGAGTGGAAAAATAGTCGACATGAAGAGAAGGACTGTAAAAAACTGCTACAAGAACTTTGGTATAACCAATGGAGATTTCAATAAACATATATTCAGCAGACGCACTATAGGGATTTGGGGATAGTGAAACAATTTTATGAGAATATTCAGAACGAATGTATATAGCCACACCGCCTCCACCTTTCCCGATTCTATCATTCCGAATCAACTTAAAGCCAGGTAAAGTAAACTGATAGGTAGACAGAGAAGGCTTTAGGAAAGATTCGGAAATCAAAATAGCATCGATGGGAACGTCGCTGAATGTTGAGAAAAGGTCAGCATAGTGAGAAGGGATACTCTGCGCGTTAATGTGTACTAAATTAAAATTTTTAGAAATAGGAGAGAAAATAGAATTAATTTGATCGTGTAACGACTGCCCAGGAGAATCATCACTACCAACGCTACAAAAATCATCGTCAGACGAACAAGAGAAATATTTATCATCTATAATGTTACTATTAATCATACCTCCAGCTTAAACAAAAAAAAAAAAGCTAAAAATATATATATATATATATATATATATATATATATATATATATATGTTATTTTATACAAATTACTATAATTCTATATCGGTAAGTATACTTATACTAAATAATTTAAAAATATATGTAATACTTAAATTTATATTCTTATTTCTTATTTTAAGTAATAGTAATAAGGCACACCTATTTATCATCCTTATGGAACTTTAGTGGAAGAAACCACCAAGTTTACAAATTAAAAACATCAAAACATCAATATATACTTAATAGAACGCTGTGACGTAGACAGGCAGAGAGCGGTACATTTTAATAGGATTCCAATTGTGGCATATTTTCATATTTCTCATCGTTAGCACTCGGAAAAATTCCATTTCCGTATAAAAATTACATTATTTTTTTTATAACATACATATCATACAATAGAAGAGCCTAATGAAAAAAATCAACCATCGCCTATATAACCAAAATTGTTTATGGTGCGTAGTTATCCTTGTGTTGGGGTCTCAGTGTCACATGTATAAGTTCACCAGTTGTCTAAGGCTGGTTTAAGTGTCACGCTGACCGCACTCTAACGGTCGGCGCTGATAGGTCCATATGTATGTAGTCATAGGTAGCGTTTTTGAGTCGCGCTGACCGCTCAGCGCTGACGGCTGTAGGCTACATACATCAGCGCCGACCGTCAGCGTGCGGTCAGCGTGAAAGTAAAACCTGCCTAAACCTCTAAAATCAAATACGACATTGATAAGCACTGACACTATTGCGGCAGAAATATGTAAGGTGGTGGTACCCAACCGGGCGAGACAATGTAGAAGTCTGCCATCTAACAGCCACGATGGTATTAACTCATAATAATATAGCCATTCGTTCACTTCTTACGAATTGCTTGGTAGAACAGTAGATAACTATAAAAAAAACCGAACAAATACGGAAGAAACTTTGTTTATTTAATAGATTCAGGCGTCACTTTGCGAAAACCCATCCATCACTCTATGAAGGGTGAAGCATAAATCTTCACCCTTAATACAGTGAAGTGCTATTCGACTCTTCTGAAGATGCTTCGGTTGCGAAGTGAAACGTGCGTTGAGTGCATAATTTGTGTGTTACTGCCTTTGTTTCTGACGTGAAAGAAAGTGTGGTGGAAGTGGGTGGATTGTGCCGCTGTGGTCTTCCCTAATTTCAGTCCTTGGACAAGTTTGCCCCATTCCTTACACTACTTTACATTTCTGTTGCATCACAGCAGTTCCATATGACATTTCGCGGAAACTTTTCAAATTAGGTAAATAGGATAATTGCTTCTTTAAATACGGAGGAAACTATTGTTAGACATAATAATAATCAATCAATCAATCAAATAATATTTATTCGACGTAGGTACATTTAAGACACTTGTCGACGTCAAAAAACATAACACAACAAAATATAAAAGACAATTTATACAATATTTGTAAAATACAATTCATAAAAATCACGTCAACCAGAGAGAATTTTGTTTTGCTTACAGAAATTACCAATTATTAAAAATATATATATATATATATATATGTATATATATATATATATATATATATATATATATATATATATATATATATATATATATATATATATTTTAAAATTATAATTTTAAGCGAACATGAAGACGGACATTTATAAAATTAATAAAAATATGGTAATTAATAATAATAATAACTCAATGTGTATAATAATAATAATAACAATAATAATAATAATCATTTAATTCAGGCAACATGGCCCATATTAAAAATAAAAACATAAAGTAGCAAATATTCCCTTGTATTTTTTTTTTTATATCATAAGATAGCAAACAAGCAGATGGGTCTCCTGATGGAAAGAGTCAACCATCGCCTATAGACACCAAAGATGTTAATGGTGCGTTGCTATCTCGTGGCGAGGTCTAATGCCACATGCATAAGTTTACCGGCTACCTTACCCTCCAAACCGGAACACGATAGCGACAAGCACTGACGCTATTGCGGCAGGAATAGGTAAGGCGGTGGTACCAGACCCGGGCGAGACAATGCAGAACTCTACCACCTAGTTGCCACGATGGTAGTGACTCGATAGCCAATCGGTCGCCTTTTACGACCTGCCTGGCAGAACAGCAGTTGGCCTATTCTTCAAAGGAGGTGGCCTATTCTTCAACGGTTCACTACATATTATAGACAGTGGTCCCAGTGACAAACCTTTTTTTGTTTAATAACAAGATGAATTTTTGTGAACAGCTTAATTTTGATGAGACGCCCATCTTTTTTATTTTCGGAAAATCTCGAATCGACTAACTAATTAAGATAGATAAAAAAACTTTAGTTTCGGACTAAGAAAAGTTTTTACATGACGTGTAGCAGAAAGTATTCCTTAAATTATTATGATAATTAACAACCTGTTGTGAGAAAATAAGGTTGTTTTTAAATAGATTAAAAATCTCATAATTCCGAATCTTTACAGTGGCGGACTCGTCAAAAAAACCATCAAATGTGTATGACAAGATTGTTCATGTTTTTTATAAAATAATCAAGTGATTAAAGTGAAAAATAATAAAAATTATTAATCGATACTTTTTCTTTACCGAATCAAAATTTTCGAAGCCTAATAAGAAAACCCTAACTGTTACATACCAGATTCGAGATTATTTGAAGATAGAAAAGATGGGAGTCTTGACAAAATGAAGCTGTTCACAAAAATTCAGCTTGTTATAAATTTAAAAAAAAAAGTTTGTTTCTGAGACCACGGTCTAATGTGTATTGGTTAACTGGTAAAAAATTGTACATATGTACACGGATGACCTTATTAATGTGATCTAGTGGTCCGGGTCCGGTGTCAATGTTGACTACATGAGGTTCCGAGTTCGATTCCCGTGTCGGGCAATTCAAAAATGTGTTTTTTTTTTCAGTTTTCTGATTAAAACAACGTTGGCCGGGGATAAGTGATCGGTTGGCGATAGACTTACCACCTATTACATTTTGGGATTAGTATCTTCGGCTGTAGGGTAGGGTACTACTACAGGGTAGGCACTTCGGTGGTAGGGTACACTCGTTGTGCTTCTGCTTACCTCTTCGTGGATAGAGGCGTGAAGATATTCTTTTTTAATTGAGTCAAAATAAAATTCCTATTTTTTAAATATTCGCTATTAAAAACGAGTATTGAACATCCTCCTTTATATTATTAAATCTAATCGTTTTGTTCATCGTTTTTGGACAGGGAAACCAAAAAACGTTATCTCCCACAAATAAATATTACTACTTTATCATGAAACAAACAGGAAGTGACGCATCGAATTGGATAGATTCACCGGAAAAGCTACAAGCCACTATGATTTTATATCCGCCAATATTTTTGATAAAATATGAAACATAAAAAATCTTTTATCAGTTGAAACAGTCTATTTATTAGTTTCCTGTGTTGGTTCGATCATTTTAAATAATGGGCAATTTGTTCTATAAGGCATTCCGTAGAATAAATAGGCAAAACATGATACTATCAAAGTGACTACTAAGTAGTATAACTACTATAAAGCCGGCGCCAAACATAGCTTCAAATATTTGAACTCTTGTTTGATTGCTATGTATGGCAATGGGACTTTTAATATGTGTTCAAAGTTTGAAGAACCAAAGTCCCGTGTCATACACAGCAATCAAATAAGTGTTCAAATATTTGAAGCTATGTTTGGCGCCGGCTTTAGATGTTAAAAGTGTATTTCCATATACATGACATACATTTACTGTATAATATCGATGCTATTGCGACAGGAATAGATAAAGAAGTGGTAAGAATCCCAGGCAAAACATTGGAGAACTCAATAGATGAGTTCTGTAGCATCTCCTCTGAGATTTGTACAAACGCCTTGTGCAACTCAATGTTGAGTTATACAACGCGTCATTTGCGTTTCGTACCTTTGCCTAACGAATTCAACTGTTGAGTTCTGCAATATCTCAACTCAGCTGTCGCAGTTCAATAGTTGGTCAACTAATGTATGTGACATTACTAATTCGCTACACGGATCATCACCATTAATCACCATTAACATCTTTGGGGTCTACAGGCGATGACTGGATGTTTCTATCAAGATATCTATTTGCTTGTTTGCTATGTTATCACTACATAGTATAAAACAAAGTCGTTTTCTCTGTCTGTCCCTATGTCCCTATGTACCTATGCTTAAATCTTTAAACGGATTTACGAAACGGATTTTGGTGCGGTTTTTTTTAATAGATAGATTGATTCTTGGAAAAGGTTTTAGTATATAAACCTTTCCAATATTCCCACGGAAACAAAAGCTACGTGGATGAAACCGCGGGCTGGGCGCCAGTAAAATCTATATTAATATTATAAATGCAAAAATTTGGATGTTTGGATGGATGGATGTTTGGATAGATAGATTGATGTTTGTCTGCATGGATGTTTGTCTGCATGGATGTTTGTTACACAATGACGCAAAAAACTACTAAATGGATTTTAATTAATTTGGCACACAAGTAGATGATGACCTGGAATAACACATAGGCTACTTTTTATCCCGGAAATATTAGTTAATCCCACGGGATTCACAAAAAATATTAATAATGCAGCAGCTTGCATGCTGTAGCTAGTATTAAATAAAGTTTCATCCATGCTCTCGCCAATTTACGTGAAGAAGCTGGTCACGTGAAACCAATGATGTCTAACGACAACAAGCTAGTTGACTAAATTTGAAAAACTGTGTAATAATTTAACTTCTTAGGTATATTAACCAAAAAAACTACTAATATTTTTAGGTGACGTATATTTATAACAAAAATTTTGCATTTTAAAATTACAATTTACTGAAAAATGATTATGGAATGTCATGCCATCCTAATGACATCTCGCCATGTGACATCTACATTAGTCTATGTGGTTTCTATAAAAATTACATCCAAATGACGTTTTACCACGGCGTGACGTCATGCTTCCAGATTTGCGTTCGCTATCACGTGACACAATGTTTATGTTTGTCGAAATTATATCCTAAAAATATTACTAATCCTTATATTAATGTTCATTATTATCCTTTTTTTTATTGTAATTTTAAATACTTCTGTGTTTGTAGAAACATTTATAATACATGTCTATGCGTAAAATATCATTGTCTTTCGGGTTTTCCTTAGAAGTCATTCATTTAATCTACTCACGTTTCTCACTAATTACATTCAGAAATTTGCACTGCGTAAATACGATAACACTCCACATTTACTCTAGAAATGTTGACCTGATTTAAAACGCTAATGAGTAAAACGCGCCTGTTTAAGTAAACATTTCATCTAATTAAAGCGGGTTCAAGTGTTGCGTTGATAGAATCGTTTACATTACCTACAAGTAGGGTGCACAGCTATCTAGTATTTCATCGGATAAATCTCGATTTCAAGGACACGTTTTTAAATTTAAATTATACTTAATTCCACGTCTAGGTGGTGGAAGACTTCTGCAACGTCTTGACCGGATCTAGTATCATCTGGTACTAATACCCTACTTACTTATGCCGCAATAGCGTCAGCGTGTCGCTGGAGTATTACGGTTCGAAGGGACGCTTGTCATTGTCGTGTTCCGGTTCAGAGGGGTAAGATAGCCGATAAAACTTACTCGTGTGGCATTTTAACTCCACCATATGAATAGCTATACACCATTGACGCTTTTGGTGTCTATATGTGATGGTTACCTTTTTTATAAGAAAAACCTGATTTTATGCTATTTTATGAAATAAATAAATTGATAAAGTGCGTGCCGTGCGCATTTTAGGGTTCCGAAGTTGCTTATCACAATATGTATATTCGTAACAAATTACAGCTTTCTATGAATAAGGATCTTTACTATCGTGCGGGCAGACGGATGGACGAACGCTCGCAAACGGAACTTAAAAGGTTCCTAGCTTACTTCGGAACTTAGTTTGGGTGAGTTATAACTTCTGTCATCATATTGACATACACAATATTTATTTATGAAATGAAAACAAACAAGCAGACGGTTTTCTTGATTGAAAGAAATAACCATTATTGTAATTTCTTAATATGTTAATGGTGCGTTACTCTTTGTAGTGAAATGTCACATGCATAAGTTTACTCGCTTACTCTCCAAATTACAATAGCGATCAGCTTTGAGGATATTAAGGCTGGAATAAGCAAGGTGGTACCAAATCTAGTTGAGACGTCGCAGAACTCCACCACGTAGAAGTCACGATATTAGTGTAACCGTATTAACCTTTCTCGTCTCTTACGAGATGCCTAGCAGTAACACAATTCCGGTTTTTTTCACATCTTTTACATAGCAGCTCGTCGCAACACTTACGCCGGGTTTCTATACTAAGGGATTCGATTCGTATTTCGTAGTAGTAACCATTTTAACAATAACGGGGCATTCCACAAATTGTTTGGACATCTGGCAATTGTTCTAGTTGTACCAGTAAATTTAAATTTACCATCTTTCAGAAATTGGATATTCGCTTTGACGGACGCAGTTGACTAAGAGAATTTTCGCTTCGTTTTGGAGGAACTTAAGCCGATCAAAGGTTTTATAAACATTTATAAAACAGCTTTATTTACGTTTCGTAGACAAATTTTTTACTCGTAACTACAACTAGTCGTTTTATTAATATATAAATCGAGTATTAAGGCCAGACATTGGGACAAACGAGAAAAAACTGTTTTTTTTAAATCACGTTTTTTTTGTATTGATTGTTAAATAACAATTTTACAAAAATTACACAATATATCTGAAGATATACTCTAAGGAATGTGCTAACTTATTACATGATAGAATTTCTTTACTTGATCATATAAAAATACCAAAAACATGCTAAAAAAATCTCTAAAACAAATAATTTGTTAATAATATTTCTAATCTTCCACGTGATTTTTATATGGTGATATTTAGTTTTAAATACAAAAAATAATATACTAAATTTTGGATTTTAGCTGAAGTCCTATATTTATTCATCCGAAAATTAACACGTTTCCCAGCGGTATTAGAACATGCTGCGCCGCCCATTTCCTATAGAATTGACACGCGTCAAAATACTTCGCCTTAAACGCTTAAAACCGCTACAAATTGAATTCGCTTGATTTAACAAGCGTTCAACTTTTCAACAGATTTATAGTAAATTGTTGACAAAATATATATAAATTTGACAAAATGTGTACAAATAAAAAACTTTTAATGGCAGAAAATAACACATTATACGACTGAATGTGAGTATAAGTGACTAAAGAAACAAATTCTTATCAAATACTTTTCAGAATGGAGAAGATTTTCTTTTCAGCTGTTATTTATGTTTGTTACCTTAGAAATGGATCATTTATTAACCGATTTGGATTTCTTTTCTTTGGGTATACTTCAGTAAGGTCTAATCCAAATATATAAAGGTACAGATTTAAAAACAGTTTAGGAGTTTTACTGCAAGTTTACCACCACATTATTTTATTGGCACGGTTAGGACTTTAAAGCGGCTGTCGCTCAACCTTCGGGTTCGATTGTCTCTTTTAGAACTGATTAAATGATAACATTTATAATATTCACATATTCTACATTGCACACACATAAATCAGAAGTACAGAAACTAGTATATCACGTGGGGGCGCGGGAATGTCTGGCGTCCCACGATGCTACCACTTATAAAGTCTGCGACAGCGCATACTCTGCCCGTGTCCTCACAAAAGTATTTTTAACTACATTCATATGTACGAAAAATCAAATAGCGATTATTATTTTTACAGACTTACATAAAATTACATTGTGTATCTTATGTCTATGTAATTACATGAAACCACGAATATTATCATAAAATTAAAACAAATTTCATCATCATCACAATAAAATTATAAACACTTATTTGCTATCATGGCATATGAGTTGATTTTACTATCAAACAAACTTTCACTTTAATAATTCCTAAGTAACGATAGAACGAGTTGATTTTTTATTTCATAACATAGCAAATAGCAAATCTCCCTCTCGATGCAGAGACAATTATCGCTTTTAAATGTTAAACATATTAATGGAGCGTTGCTTTCCGTGTGACGGGGTTGAAATACCACACTAATAAATTTACCGAGTACCTTACTCTCCAAACCAGAATATGATAGCTACCAGTGCAGACGCTACAGCAAGAAGAAGAAGAAGTAAAATGTTGGAACTAAATCCAGTCGAGACGTTGGAGAACTCTACTACCTGATTAGTAGTCATAATTTTAGTGGCACGTATAAACCTTCACTCGCTTTTAACGAGATGCCTAGCAGTAAGAGAGTTGATTTATTGTTCAAAAAGGGACTCTAATAAACGCTAGAAAGGTTCCAATTTATTTGAAAAACGTAATACAAAATAACTTTATGCGTGATAAATAACTTTGTGTAGGTTAACTTTTGGGATATATCATTTATTACACTAAACTAAGCACGAGCAAATGTTTAATTAACATTGAATATAATTAGAAAATTAAAGTCCTCATATACTTCACTAATTATGAGAGGAAATTATTCCTCAACATTTATCCAATCAAAAGCATTAACGAAGAAAGTTCTGCCATAACAAATATTTCAACTTGTAGAAACGCCTACATTACCAAAAATATTGTAATCAACTGCCCCAGATTGTAGTTGAGGCGTCCTAATTAAAAGACTGTCTAGACGAGTTTCAGCGTATCTTAATTTTAGGAGTCGGAAAGTTATTTTGAATTTAACATAGGGTATTAGTAAAAATGTGAGCTTGAGATAATAAAAACAATTTATCTTCATTTTTCATGTTCCCGAGTTGACGTTTTTTAAGTGAACATTTGTATCGACGCATGGGAGAAAATTTACAGGAATGTTAAAAAAATGACATTTCTGTTTCGCTTGACCGTCCCGCGCCGTAATGTTTATGGTATGTAGTATAACTAGTATAGCAGAAAAAATATTTAATTTCTTATTTCTGTACACTATTACACACTCCATTTTTATATCATCCAATAGCAAACGAGTTTATAAATCTACTGATCTACTGATTTATTTTAAAAAAAATATTGGCAAAACACGAAAAAAACATGTTTATTGTATGGGGTATTTTTTTTAATTTTTAGTATTTGTTCTTAAAGCGGGGACCCGGACCGACACGGTGGATAAAGTAAGATCTTTTTCCACCAGAAGAGTGATCTGTTGTTTGCATTTTTTGTTTTATATAAAATGCTTAGCATTAAGACAGATGTATTTGGACCCTTGTACCGAATCAATATGAGGAAAATAAATATGTGGAAATAAATATTTTAGGTATCAGAACAGTTCACTCACAACTATAACACGTACCTACAAGTAAAACCTAATTTCTTAGATTAAACCTAATTAACGTGCCCACGTGTATAACAGTAATAGAAAAATACTAATTATTCACAAAAATAAAATAGTATTTTTACATGTTTACTCCGAAACTAAAATAGTTTTTGAGTACTTTTGTATCTCAAATAAAAGCTAATTTTCGAGCTATCATCATATTATCGAGGCTAAATACACTCGTTTACAAAATTTTAATATTTTTTTCTCAAAAGATTAAAACCGTATTATTCGTTTTCATAAAGATAGTATGTTTATATCTTTGTAAACAACAATGAAAAAATGTGGGGAAAAAAATGATATGGTGTCGCGGGACACCAGGTAGGAACGAACTTCCTTCGGCTAAACGGCACTACTCGCTTGTGCACGCGACTGTCGCGCCTGCGCACGTCTCATTTAACGCTTTTATTCCACGCATTTTTTCTTACGGTTTTACTATCACATTTTTTTCAGTTCGGTCGCGCAATAAAGTCCCTATCCCCTCCAAGCCTGCCGTAAGGAACTTCGTTCCAAAAATCGCAAGGTTTCTACTTATAAATACTGAAAAGCACATAAATACTAAAAACTCAGTAATAGTATTATCAGAATATTCCCGGGACGCTTCGATATGTCAAAAATGTTATTTTGTGTCCTAAATTTGAGTTCTTTCAAATGGAAACCCTACACAGCGCTAATTCTGTGCAACGGAACATATCAGACGCTTGGAGCCATTGTGGCACGTGTGACTAACTAGTTTCGTTGGAACTGTTTGTTCTGACGTTCCTTGAGAACTAAAGCAATTACTATAGGAACATAAATTAGAAAATTGCAAAATTGTCTGGAAATTAACTAATTATAACTAACTAGTTTCGTTAGAACCGTTAGTTCTGATGTTCCTCGTATAAATTAATAAAATAATAAGCGTCGGATATTGAATAAATGCTTAAAGTCAGAAAATTTATTGTAAGTAAATAAGAGATTCTATCAAAAATTATCTTAATTTACATTACCTTTTACACACTTCGTTGCTAACAATAATATTTTTCGATTTTAGAAGTTGTAGAATCTTCTACTTAACAAATATATTACGCGTTACAGATGTGTTCTGTTACAGTTTTTTAGACTGTTAAATTTTATTTTCTTTAATTTTGCAAAAAATCTCGTACGATATTTTGTTTTTTCCAAAAATATTATTTTACTGAGATAAAATGACCTTAGGTGCTTATAGAAACTCAATTTATATAATATTACCCTGCTAGTTTATAAAAAGTAATTAATCTTTATTTATTTCGGATTTTAATTGATATGACGATGGAAATTTCGTGATACAATCAACAATATTAGCTGAATTTCGTTTCTTTAAATTTAAATAAAAACGAAAATGATTTTCATAGAATAATTGAGAAATAATTACTTACGGTTCACTTGACGATAAATATAATGTGCTGTCAAGTAAACTTGTAATTACTAAAATAATTTTGATATGTAGGTATTTTTATATTAGTATTGTATTTTAAACCCCGACGAAAAAATGATTATTTGATGCTATACATTGACTTTCATGCAATTTTTTGATATCAACAAGCTGATGGTTCTTCTAAAGGAAAGAGATTATAGACAAGTTAATGGTGCGTTACTACCCGTGTATATGAATGGAATGACTGATGCGTATGTTTAGCGGATACCCTACACTGGAATACGAGAGTACGTACGTACATATATGTAAAAAACGTCAATCAAGTCGAAATATTAAGTGCTGTTACATGTTTTCTTACAGATTATGGCGCGTCGTAGCGCTACACGAAGTTGTATCGTGTTTAATGTATAGCCTGGTATAGCCTAAGCAAATCCACTCTGTTGACGTTTTGTTAATTAGGGGTAAGAACTAGTGCTATTATGACAGGAATAGGTAAAGTAACAAAACCTAAGCGATAAGTTGCAGAGTTAATGAGTTGGTATTTAGTGGGGTACCCGTATAATATGTTGTTAAACAGTAGTTTTAGTAGTGTTAATTGTTGTGATATCACGCCGCCGTGGCTTCATGCGTGTGATAACATATTATATATATATATATATATATATATATATATATATATATATATATATATATATATATATATATATATATATATATATATATATATATATTAAGACACATTACAACCTTGTATATTAGCATATACAAGGCTGTTATGTGTCGTGCAATACCTAAACAATTACGATAATTTCGCATTGCGAGTTACGTGATAACCCCGCTGAATAAGGAATATTACATAAACCGGGTTTTCATAAGCACACAAGGCAATTTAATCGCAGTAAAATACAATTTATTTGAAAATTCGCATCCGTAATGCGTAAAATATTCGTAAAGATCTTACAACTTGATGGAAAAACATTATTGCTATCAACGAAGTGTAAAATTATGATAATTTGTAACAGAATCGACTCTTTATGTGGCTTGTTTATTTATTTATTTTATTTTATTGTATAACAAACAAGCAGATGGTTCTATTGATTTAGGCGTTACATTGTGTAAATCCATAATTAAAAGGTGAAATTATAAATATGTATAAATGAGAAGCAATTTGGCCGAACACTTGAATTACTTTTACATGCACAGTATAATTTTTAATCAGAGTAATACCCCAAAACAAATGAGTACACAAGTAATGTATCGTACATACTGTCACAAGCTTCGATTTAGTATTGTGCAATAAAATACCACTTATATTAAAACGTATTTACGACACAAAGGTACAATACACCACAATGCAATACGTAAATAAATACACTAACGAGCACTAATAACACTATACTAACACTATAATTAACCGACTACTCTGAATCACTAAACTAAAACACTTCCCGTTTCACTGTACTATATCGCTTTTACGCCGTGTTGGTCCCGGCCTCCTTTGAAGAATTGGCCAACTGCCGTTCTGCCAGGCAGGTCGTAAAAGGCGACCGATTGGCTATTGAGTCACTACTATCGTGGCTACTAGGTGGTAGAGTTCTGCATTATCTCGCCCGGGTCTGGTACCACCGCCTTACCTATTCCTGCCGCAATAGCGTCAGTGCTTGTCGCTGTCGTGTTCCGGTTTTGAGGGTAAGGTAGCCGGTAAACTTATGCATGAGGCATTAGACCTCGCCACGAGATAACAACGCACCAATAACATCTTTGGTGTCTATAGGCGATGGTTGACTCTTTCCATCAGGAGACCCATCTGGTTGTTTGCTATCTTAGGATATAAAAAAAACACTAGTCCTCCCAAGTATCGCTTCCGATCGCTTTATAAAAACTGATCTCTATTCGCCAACACATCTCTATTTATACCCAAGAAAATGTTCGACTATGTTCCCGAATGTTCCGAAATCATCGCGAAAACAATAATTCTCAATGTAAACAATTACTACTACACGCTATATTCACCCTTATGCACTACGACAGGAGATCCATTATGGCATAGCTGCTTGGGTAACGGTGGCTATTATTCATTACTAGATCAGCTACCTTTTTCTTTTATTTTTAGATTTATCCAGTTTTCTCACTCACACTTTTCTAGATTATTCGAAACAATAATAAGGGCGCTCGAGCAACGAACACAGACATCTCTCATGGACACAATATCTCGGAATGATTGGGAATAGTGCAAGCGAGAGTGCCTGGATACGCGTCATTAAACATTTTAAGCAGGAAAGTTGTAACAGGTATAAAAATGTCATTAAAATATTTTAGTTATTATTGGTTTACATTTACATTTACATAGCTGCTATAGCTATGGCAACTCTTGCCGCAATAGCGTCAATGCTTGTTACTTTCGTATTTTGGTTTGGAGGGTAAAGTACCTGGTAAATTTATGCATGTGGCATTGAGACAGTGCACACAACACAAGGATAACAACGCACTGTTGGCATAGTAAAAGCCGAAGATCCGTGTTTTTTTAATCATCTCCTAGAAGGTTGAAATGGGGCATGAAAGTTTATATGAAAAATTATACCCATAACATGTTAATCGTTTCACTGGTGAAGCTGCGCGTGTCTATATTGTCTTCTTAGCAAGACGTAAAAGGCAAATGACATCAAGACAAACTCGTAAACCATCTTAAGCTTGAAAGGAAGGTTATAAAAAAGTATCTTCACGCCCGTATCCCCGAAAAGGTAGGCAGAGGTACAATCAGTGCACCCTCATTAGCCGAAGATACTTAGTCCAAAAATGTGATAGATAGTAAGCCTATCGCCAACCGAAAGCTTTTCCAATCCTGAGCAAAATTGTTTTAAAATGAAAAAACACATTTTTGAATTGCTCCGACCCGGAACCTCATGTGGTCAACATCGACACTAGACCACTAGACCACAGAGCCGATAGATATTTATATCATCAAAGAATTAACGTCCAGTGAAGCAAGCATAGAAGTGCATGCTATTTAAATAGCAACAAATCAAACTGAGCATACGAGTAAGAGACGAAGAGCTTAGTGTAATAAATTGAAGCTAAAGTAATACGGAATGGTGAAGTGAAATCGTAACTTGCTCAGTAATCGCAACCAAGATTGGTGCCATTAGTTTACGTAGCTTCATTTTATCCATCTACTCTTTGTCTATTTCAAATATTTTGTCCTTTTAGGGCTCCGTACCTAAAAGGTAAAAACGGGACACTATTACTAAGCCTCCGCTGTCTGTCTGTCCGTCTGTCTGTCACCAGGCTGTATCTCATAAACCGTGATATAAAGCTGAAATTTTCACAAATTATGTGTTTCCATTGCTGCTATGACAACAAAAACAAAAAATTTAAAAAATTAAAATATTAATACAATAAACGTGTTTTTTGAATTTATATGCTATGATGGTATGGAACCCTTCGTACGCGAGTCTAACTTACAATTGGCCGGTATATTTATAACAGTAGATAGCAAAAAAGCAGATATGGTTTTCCTGATGGGATAAAAACCATTGCCTATAGACATAAAAAATGTTAATAATGCGTTGCTGTCCGTATGGCGAGATGGCAATTTCACATACATAAGCATTGACACTATTGCGACAGGAATAGGAAAGGCGATGGTTTCAAATACCCGGGCGAGTCATTGCGGAACCCTACCACCTAATAATCATGATGGTATTAAGTAGTAATACGTATGGACAATAGGTCTCTGTTTGCAACCTACCTGGCAGAATGGCTGACGGCAGTTGGTTCATTTTTCGAAAGAGGCCTGGACCAACACGCAGAAAAGTTGATAATTATTTTGATCGAGAAAATTTAGTTAACAATCGAGAAAATATTGACAGCTGTATAATCATATTAAGCTATCATCTAATTAATTATTCTTTTCAATTATGCTACAGCCGCACTTGCGTATAGACGCTACGACAGCGTTACAAACTTCATGCAATGACACGATACATGCAGATGCAACCGGGTATCATCGGCTATCGTCGCAAACATTCGGACTGTGTGTACGTTATCGCTTGGGTGTCGGTACGTCAAAGGGTTTTAGCGCGCTAACATATTGCGCTGCGTGGTTAGACTACCGTTGTTCACTTTAGCCGTTGTTTTCGATCAGTTGGACGTATGTAGGTGGTTATGTAAAATGGAGTGAAACTGTGAAATGACAAGCTGAGCTCATTATATAGGATTTTAAAAACTAAGTAACCAAAAAGAAACTTTTTTGCAATTAATTATTAGCATACAGTAATTAATAGTTAAAAGTGAAGATAGTCGTCGTCCATATTTATACGTTTGAAAATAATTTCAGCCATCTTGGATTATTACACGATAGTTCGTGAGAAATATCGTTGCTAATATGATCACAGTTTCCATCGCGATAATTTTTTAGTGTCAACTCGTGCAAAGGTTCGGCGCATATTACTTCGGGACGATAGACACAAGTGCGGCCCCACCATTACGCATATGCGATACGATGTGATTATAGAATTGTAATCGCATCTGATTGGCTTCTTACACAATAGGCCTACGTCTACTAAGAATGAATAGAATTTACTCGATTGTATTTTTTTTATTTTGTTATTTATTGTATTTTTTTAATAATTAACAACTGTTATTTATATTAGCAAATACTGTTAAAAATTGTAAAACTAACTTTTTTTTGTTTGCTAACTCGACGGCTTTGCGATTTTACTGCTTCGAATAATGTTATTAAAAATATTTGAGTTACCTTGATTTATGATTATAATAACTGGTAAACTACTCCAGGGAACCTCTTTTTTTTTGGTCGCTAGCTCGACGGCTTTGCGTTTTTGTGCTTCTAATACTTAACTAACTTAATTTTAACAACATACCAGTTAACCTAATTGAACATTAATTTGCATGCCTAGTAAGGAGATATCAAAAAACTGAAATATTTGTCATAAAGAATTAATAATATTTTTAACATATAAATTTGGCAAAATAGACATTAAGTCACGTGAAATTTGGAATTGTTACATCACACTATGGTAAAACGTCATCTTATATAATTTTCATAGAAACCACAGAGTGTATAATGTAGGTATTACCAAGGCGTCATGTCTTTAGACGTCATGACAGTCCCGAGCGTTTTCGCGGTAAAGTTTAATTTCAATGTTAAAACGCGAAATTTTTGTTATATGTACGTTATTTAATAAAAAAATAAAATGTTGTGTTAGTTTTTTTTATTTAGTCAATTAGCCTATTGATATGCGAAACTGTCATACTTTATATTCCTCTGTTAGGCATAAGCGAAACGAGTACCAACTTTCTTTTTTTTATATGGTTGGGAAAATTTGTTTATAAAATTATGTCACAGGTACTCATTGAACCTACTTATGGCACCATGTTTCTCACAAAAATGGCAAAATTGTAATACACTAAGATGTTAATTAATTTAATGTTACTCAGTCTAAAAGATGAACTATTTTTGTGATGAAATAAATAAATAAATTCAATAATTAATATTAAAACACTTTACTTTTGCTCAGGGTAATTGTCCTGATGATGCTTATTTAGAAGCGAAACCGGTTGGTTAATATATGTAATAATTTATTGTAAAACAGTACAAGTGTTTAATATTAAATATTGAGACAAAATGGAGTTTCACCAAGTGCCGACAACTAAGAGTGTAGAATCATCATTACATAGTATAAAACAAAGTCGATTTCTCTGTCTGTCCCTATGTCCTTATGTCCCTATGTATGCTTAAATCTTTAAAACTACGCAACGGATTTTGATGCGGTTTTTTTGATAGATAGATTGATTCTTGGGGAAGGTTTTGGTGTATAAACCTTTCCGATATGCTCACGGGAACAAAAGCTACGCGGGTGATACCGCGGGCAGGTCGCTAGTATAAAATAAAATAAAAAATATCTCTTTGAAAATAAGCTCCAGATACTAAAACAAATGTTTAAAATCACAAAATTTATCGTGAACAGCTGTCGTTATTATAAACTATACTAATTAACATAACATATTATAGGTACACTTTGTAGCTAACAATATTTTTTGATCAAGTGGGTTTTTTTTATATCATAAGATAGCAAACAAGCAGATGGGTCCCCTGATGGAGAGTCAACTATTGCCTATAAACACAAAAGATGTAATGGTGCGTTGCTATCTTGTGGCGAGGTCTAATGCTACATGCATAAGGTTACCGGCTACCTTACCCTCCAAACCGGAACACGACAGCGACTAGCACTGACGCTATTGCGGCAGGAATAGGTAAGGCGTTGGTATCTGACCCAGTCGAGCCGATGCAGAACTCTACCACCTAGTAGTCACGATGATAGTGACGCACATAGCCACTCGGTCGCCTTTTACGACTTGCCTGGCAGAACGGCAGTTGATCTATTCTTCAAAGGAGCCCGGGACTAACACGGGAAAATATAGTAGCATCCTTTACTTAAACGAATATTTTATGCTTCCCGGATTTTACCCTCGGTTGACCCTGAAGGGATTTTATGGACTGTTAAATTTTTTATGATTTAAATTTGCACATATCTCTTACTAAATATATTTTGTTTTTTCCAATAAATCATATTTTACTGCGATGAAATTGCCTTATGTGCTTAAGCAAATCCAGTTTATTTTATGTTGCTTTGTTGACAGTTTATAAAATGTAAAAAAGTATCTTCACACCCGTATCCCCGAAGAGGTTGGCAAAGGTACAGTCAGTGCTCCCCTCATTAGCCAAAGGCACTTAGTCCCGCAATGTGATAAGGTGACAAGCCTATCACCAACCGGACACTTATCAAATCCCAGCCAATGTTGTTTCTATCAGAAAACTGAAAAAACGCATTTTTTAACCGAACCCAGGGTCTCATTTGGTCAAGACCGAAACCAGACCACCAGAACACAGAGGTAATTATTTTATTTTATTCATTGAAAACTAGATACCTATTTATTAAGTCCGATTTTAACTGATATAAAAATAAAAAAAATCATTAGGTAATTGTAATCACAAATATTAATCAATAAGAAAATAAATTTTTGGGTTACGCAAACGAAGTCGTGAGAAGTTTTCCCCGTGTTGGTCTCGGGCTCCCTTGAAGAATAGGCAAACTGCCGTTCTGCCAGGCAGGTCGTAAAAGGCGACTGAGTGGCTATTTGCGTCACTACCAACGTGACTACTAGGTGGTAGAGTTCTGCACCGGCTCAACCGGGTCTGGTACCACCGCCTTACCTATTCCTGCTGCAATAGCGTCCGTGCTAGTCACTGTCATGTTCCGGTTTGGAGGGTAAGGTAGCCGGTAAACTTATGCATGTGGCATTAGACCTTGCCTCAAGATAGCAACGCATCATTAACATCTTTGGTGTCTATAGGCGATGGTTAACTCTTTCCATCAGGAGACCCATCTGCTTGTTTGCTATCTTATGATATAAAAAAAACATCAAAATTTCGTGTTCATCAAACCAACGCATGTGCCTGTCAAAAATTGAACCCAAGCCCTTTGATTTCGTAGTAGCGTAATTAGTCTAATTAGCAAGTAGTAGCCCTTAATCACTGGGTCAACGGCAGGGTCAAATAATAAATACCTATCTATCATAAATTTTCTTTAACCAGAGATCTCCTGAAAGACCTTGCCACAAGATAGCAACGCATCATTAACATCTTTGGTGTCTATAGGCGATGGTTGACTCTTTCCATCAGGAGATCCACCCAACCATCTGCTTGTTTGCTATCTTATGATATAAAAAAATAGCTAATTTAAAATATTCTAACTCGAACTAATATTATATACACTACTAGCTGTTGCCAGCGACTTCGTCAGCGCGGACTTCGTTTACTCCGCAATGCTCCTCCCCCGTAGGTGATAGCGTGATAATATGTAGCCTATATGTTGACCCGACCTGTTGTCGGGTAGTAAGTAAATCCATGCAGTACTTTTTGAGTTTACCCCGGACATACATACAGACAAACAGACAAACAGACAGAAATTCTAAAAACTATATTTTTGGCTTCAGTATCGATTGTAGATCAAGCCCCAAGTATTCTTTAAAAAAAATATTCAATGTACAGTTTTGACTTTCCTACGATTTTATTATATGTATAGATATAGATGACCAATTATTTAGGGACCTTCAAGAAAAGATCTATCTCATTCTAAAAGGCCGGCAACGCAACTGCAAGACCTCTAGTAGTGTAATATCCATGAGCGGCGGTGATCACTCGCCATCAGAGTGCTAAGTGTGAGTTTTTCTTTTCACATTCGATCATGAGCGCGTTTCGAGTTTACTAAGAATTTGTATGTGATTTGTACAGCGCCATCTAGTGGTAAACTGGTCTCTCACGTTTACCACTAGGTGGCGCTGTACATATCACATACAAATTCCTAGTAAACTCCAAACGCGCTCACGATCGAATGCGAAAAGAAAGCACTCTGAGTGCTAAGTGTGAGTTTTTCTTTTCGCAATCGATCGTGAGCGCGTTTCGAGTTTACTAAGAATTTGTATGTGATTTATACAGCGCCTCAGTTACTCACACTTAGCACTCTGATGACCCTGGAGCACGTTTACCCCCTCTTCAATAAAAAACGAAATTTCCATTTTCATATCGATTAAAATCCAATTTAATTTCCATTAAGTTATCGCGTTTCCAATAAATAAATATTAATTACTTTTTTTATAAACTGGCAAAGCAATATTACATAAATTGATTTTTATAAGCTCCTTAGGCAATTCAATCGCAGTAAAATAAGATTTATTGGAAAAAAACAAAATATCATAAAGGTTTTTTCGCAAATTTATATAATAAAAATTTAATAGTCCATAAAAAGCTGTAGGGTCAGCAAGGTTTGCATCAGTATTTCGTTTCACTTATTTATATATTCGTTTAAGTAACGTTTTTTTTCTATTATAAGATAGCAATCAAGCAGATAAGTCTCCTTATGGAAAGAGGCAACCATCGTCTATAGACACTAAAGATATTAACAGTGCGTTGCATTAACAATCTTGTGGCGAGGTCTAATGCCACATGCATAAGTTTACCGGCTACCTTACCCTCCAAACGGAACATGACAGTGAAAAGCACTGACGCTATTGTGGCAGGAATACCAAAACAAAAGACAGTGGTACAAGACCCGGGCGAGACGATGCAGAACTCTACCACCTAGTAT
Organism: Apodemia mormo; assembly: GCA_036924255.1. NCBI lineage: Eukaryota > Metazoa > Arthropoda > Insecta > Lepidoptera > Riodinidae > Apodemia > Apodemia mormo. The sequence continues at coordinate 24,515,680 of JAUPFN010000022.1, read as the reverse complement.
TTTATTAATGACTAGCTGACCCGGCAAACGTTTTTCTGCCTTTTTGTATGTGATTTGTACAGCGCCACCTAGTGGTAAACTGGTTTCTCACATTTACCACTAGGTGGCGCTGTACAAATCACATACAAATTCCTAGTAAACTCCAAACGCGCTCACGATCGAATGCGAAAAGAAAAACTCACACTTAGCACTCAAATCGTCAGATAGAAAAACAGAAAATGTGGATGGATTTTATAAGTATTCTTGACCGCCTCGTTGGTTAAGTGGTTAAAAAACTTAACTGTGATGCATCAATGGAGCTAGGATTCGGATTCCTAACATCTCTGTTGTGCGCATAGATGTTTGTATGTCTGGATTTGGGTGATTATTAAATATGTGTGTGTTAGCATTTTTCCCGTGCTTAGGAAAACTCAAAAACCTTTAAAACAACAAAAAAAAATTTCGATGCGCAAGGATTTGAACCTGCAACCTTTCCTAAAGCCGGGACGCTCTAACCAAATGAGCCAGTGTCAACTTATTCAAAGTGGCGAAATTCTTTTTTGCTATGTGATCGGTTGTTGTTGATTGTTCTGATCGCTAGATATACATACGTGTAACTAGGTATATAAGAAAGTATAGAAAATTCCTCGGCAATCCATCCTGAAAACTAAGTCAAAAGCAAACTAAAGCTAAAGGTAAACTATGGCAAAATTCCCAACTTTTCGGGAATAAGCGAACTTTACTTTGTTAAACACTGAGACGAAAATGATGATTCATTGTTATAACCCGTTGAGTACTAATCAATGTAACAGCATGGTAATATTAAATGAAATAGCGATCGCTCTCTATTCAAATTTATACCGTAATTCTATTACAGTTAAAGCATAATATATATTAATCGATAGGATAAACAAACTATGGCCCAATCAGATCATAGACTATATTGAATCTCTTCTAAGTTTAATAACGAACTTTAACTGTAAACGAATTAATATATACGTGTGTGTCTATGTGTGTTTGTGTGTGTGTAATATTGCGAGTAATGTCTTTTATTATTCATTATTTATATTGTTTATTATATAAAAATATTAGGTTTTTGCACTTTTTCTCCGTATCTATATTTATTAATACGTGAAGGAAAAACTTTGGACCCCTTTTTAAGACAATTGCGCGAACGGTGTAGTATGAAATTTGGCACAGATAAAGTTTACACTCCCAAGGACTCCAGACAACTAATATTTTTAAATATTAGTTGTCTGCAGTCCTTAATTAGTTGTCTGTAGTCCAATATTAGTTGTCTCCTATTAGAAACATATTAAATTAATAAAAATAAACACTACACACGCTATATTCACGTAACACACGCATACTTTTTATTTTCTTTACGACTAAAGTCAGTTATCAAACTTAAAATAGATTTTATTGTTTGGTCGCCTATGGTCGAATTTCGGCCACTGGCGATCGCTAACAAATTTGAACTGTGCCCAACTTCATACTCCGTACTTCATTTTCTTGAAAATGTGTGCAACATTTTAGCTTCAGTGATCGTCCTGTGATAGACATTCGACTAAACAATAAATTTCTTTTAAATTTGATAACAGATATACGGCCGGTTCCCAAAATGCAAATTAATTTTAACAAGCAATTAATCTCTGTTTAAACCATGGAACACAGAAAACAACTTAGTTTTTTTGTTTCATGGTTTAAACGGATCATTCACTTGTAAAAATTATGTTAAACACGGATTAATTGCTTGTTAAAATTAATTTGCGTTTCGGAAACCGGCCGTTAAGACGTAAAGAAAATAGTGTATTCATATGTATAATGCCAACACCAGACAATAACATGGAAGACAGAAATTTTGATTGAAAAGTTAATTTCAAAAATATTGGTCCGGGTCCGGGCCAGGTACCACCGCCTTCTCGTCCGGGTCAGGTACCACCGCCTTAGCTATTCCTGCCGCAATAGCGTCAGTGCTTGCCGCCGTCGTGTTCCGGTTTGGAGGGTATGGTAGCCGGTAAACTAATGCATGTGGCATTAGACCTCGCCACAAATAGCAACGCACCATTAACACCTTTGGTGTCTATAGGCGATGGTTGACTCTTTCCATCAGGAGACCCATCTGCTTGTTTGCTGTCTTATGATATAAAAAAAAACACACGGGAATCGAGCTCGGGTCTGAATATTCCAGACGCAACAGCTTTAATGCTTGTCACTATTGTAATCTATGTTTAATGTTTTATTTAAATCAAATATGTATATTGATTACTAGCTGTTGCCCACGACTTCGTTCGCGCGGAGTTCGTTTACTGCGCACTGCTTCTCCCCCGTAGCTGACAGCGTGATAATATGTAGCCTATATGTTGACCCGACCTATAAGTAATATTCATGCAAAATTTGAAATAAATCCATGTAGTACTTTTTGAGTTTACCCCGGACATACATACAGACAAACAGACAAACACACAAACAGACAAACAGACAAACAGACAAAAAATCTAAAAACTATATTTTTTGCTTTGATATCGATTGTAAATCACGCCCCAAGTATTCTTTAAAAAAAATATTCAATGTACAGTTTTGACTTTCCTACGATTTTATTATATGTATAGTATATATTGATTATGAAATAATGATTACAGTAAACTTATAAAAAACTAGCTGACCCGGCAAACCTTGTTTTACTATATAAATTATTGAATTAAAAAATAAGGGTTGATCGTAGAGGGTTGAAAATTAAGGGTTGTATGTATTTTTAATGCCGTATCATAAAAAAATATATCTAAAAAATTAAAAAATGAGGGGTGGACTACCTTTAGCATTTAGGGGGATGAAAAATAGATGCTGTTCGATTCTCATACCGACTCTCTACCCGATATGCACACAAAATTTCATGAAAATAGGTGAAGCCGTTTCGGAGGAGTTTAACTACTAAGACATGACAATTTTATATATTAGAAGTAACCTCACGCCCGCATCCCCGAAGAGGTAGGGAGAGGTACAAGTGTACCCACGATTAGCCGAAGATACTTGGTCCCACAATATAAAAAGTGGTAAGCCTATCCCGGTCAACATTTTACTTATCAAAACACTGAAAAAAAAAACACATTTTTGAATTGCCCGAGCCGGGAATCAAACCCCAAAACCTCATGTAGTCAACGCCGACACCGGACCTCTAGACCAGAGAGGCGATCTAGTTAACTTATAAGTTAACACAACAACACAAAAAACTTATTATTATACATACTAATATTATAAATGCGATAGTCTGTCTGTCTGTCTGTTACACTTTCACGGCTAAGCCGCTGGACCGATTTTCATGAAAATTGGCATGGATATAGTTGAAAATCCGGGGTCAAACATAGGCTATTTTTTTTTTCAAAAATCTGCCCCTGGAGGGCTGAACTAGGGGATGAAATTTTTATCAAAATCTATTTCGACGACATATTAATATACTCGCGAGCGAAGCTGCGCGGGTCAGCTAGTGGGTAAGTTTATAATAATAAGTTTTCTGTAAACCCTATCGTAAATACCTACTGTTCTCATTTTGTTTAAGTTAACTGGTAGATGTATCATTAAGACTACCTCTGTTTATTTACAAAAAATTTAAATAAACGAATTAAATAAATATTCCGCAGGCGTATCACCTAACGTTTGCAATCCGCCAGCGATCAACGATGACTTTGAAATGTAACGAAAAACTCATCAAAAACGTCACCAATTTCTTGCTGGTTGCGAAGATGCACTTTTTGCAATGTTACAGCACCAAAACTAGTCACCCTGCAACAATTTCTGCTAATATTCAAGTGGTATGTGTCTTGCAATAACTAAACAATTACGATAATTTTGCATTTTTAAAAAGAAAAAAAAATTACATTTTTTAAATTTTTATTTATTTATTTCCACACATTTCAATACTATAAATTCCACGCATAGTACTCGCCAAACTGTAAAACAGTTTGTAGGCGAGAAACTGGTCTCTAAACTTATGTGCTGTAACTAATTATACCTATTAATATAATAATAAATCTTACTTTACAAACTTTTTTAAATGTGTCTCGTAACATTTTTTCCTATAAGTTCTTTTATTCAAACATATCAACGTTTTAAAATTTATTCAAGACTAGCTGTTGCCCGCGATTTCGTCCGCGCGGACTTCGTTTACTTCGCACAGCTCCTCCCCCGTAGGTGATAGCGTGATAATATGTAGCCTATATGTTGACCCGACCAGTTAGTAATATTCATACAAAATTTGAAGTAAATCCATACAGTACTTTTAAGTTTACCCCGGACATACATTGACCTTCCTACGATTTTATTATAAAAGAAGATAAGAAGATTGTCAATAGTAATAATTGAAATTTATCATAATATAGCGATAGCAATTTATAGTTTTGAAATATTTCTAATTTATTTTTACTATTAATTCTTTCTGCTGATGATTTTTTATTTAACAATTCTATTGCGATTACATTGCGACTTACGTGATAACGCCGCCGGTTTGGTAAACAAGGAAACCAATAAACTTGTGCATAATTATTTCAACCATCTACAAAGACGGAATTGCGAACTTGGGCGACAAATTTAGAATTCGTAAAGAAATATGACAACGTAAATAGATTTTCACGCCACTTCCTCCCTTTCCAAATCAGTTATTACGGATTAATGGCAGTCGTAGGTGGGAATAACATGAAGAAAAATCGAGTGTAAGCTCAAACCACAGCCTACACAAACACTAATAGACACGGTATTGGGCGCAAAATGTGTAGCCGCTTATATGAGAAAATGTATAAAAATGTCAAACGCTTTTAGATATATCGCAAAAAAATGTCATTTTGTGCTATTTCATCGTGTCCAATAAAAATTCACCTCTGGAGTGATTTTATGTCATCTGTAAATATTATAACTATGTGTTACTCCGTGTAAATGCAAGTGACGTTGACAACCTAAGAAGTTGTCTTATAAGGTGCATTCAGTTTAATCCGTGACTCAAACGCAGAAAAAGTGAAATTTTGGTTTAAGCAGAAAAGATTGAATGTGTGTGTGTGTGTGTGAGAAAGAGATGAATCGAAGGAGTCGAGTAAAAATGATTTTCGTATTTTAAAAATAAAAATTTACATAAAGACTCTTTGTTTTTCCATTTTGTATCTGATTGGTTTTAAATCAATTAAATAGTTTTTTTATATATCATAATATAGTAAACAAGCAAATGGCTCTCCTGATGGAAACAGAAACCACCGCATTTAGACACCAAATATGTTAATAGTGCATTGCTATCCGTGTGGCGGGATGGCAATGCCACATGCTTAAGTCTATCGGTTACCGTACCCTCCACACCCGAAATCGACAGTGATAAGCATTGACGCTATTGCAGCAGGAATATGTAAGGCGGTGGTACCAAATACCCGGACGAGTCGAAACTTACCACCTATTTTAAATATACAATACTGTGTAATGTATTATATCTCATTATCTCGTCAACATTTATGTATTCGTATCTCAATTGTGGCATGTTTCCGTTTGATCCTATTTCGTCGTCATTCTGTTGGTTTCTTTAACAAAAAAGCATACTTACGCCCGAATCCCCGAAGAGGTAGGCAGAGGTACAACGAGTGCACTCGCGATTAACCGAAGATACTTAATCCTACAATGTGATAGTCGGCAGGCCCGTCGCCAACCGGGTACTTATCTAATCCCGGGCGACATTATTACCAGAAAATTGAAAAACCACATATTTGAATTGCCCGACCCGGCAAGCACATGTGATCAACACCAACATCGGATCACTGGATCACAAAGACGACACTTTAACAAGGTAACATTTAAGTCAAGATTCAGTTATATGTCTCTCATATATCGTCGTATGATCAAAAAAACTTAATAAGTAACATGATGAGACTTTTGAGGCATTGGAGAGAATTTTTCAATTAATTTTTACCTGTCCATGTTTTTGACAAAAATATAGTACAGTGTTTTCTTCTTATATTTCATTGAAAATTTGTTTACAGTGTTACACACACACACGTTGTTAGAAATATCTGCTTAATATTATAACATAATTAGGTAAGGCGAATCTAACTTCCAAAAAATTGGTCTGCTCAGCAGAGTGTAACAGTACTGCTTGCCGGTCTATCGTCTCCACCTTTATAGGGCGCAAATTCGGTCTCACATGTAGTACTGCTTTAATCTCTGGGCCGGAGTTCCTCAGTACTAGCTTCTTTCACTTAATCGCATTCAACGTAGAGCGATTCAAATCGTTGACTTTGCTATTTCAAAACAGCTTGAATCTTTGACATAAAAATCCAAGATGCACAGTCCCGTACAAAACTGACACTCAAAACTGGCCCTAATTTCATACAAGTAGTATGGCAAAATGTTTGTTTTTGCTTATCCAACCTTAAGCACAAGATTTATAGTTGTTTTTACAAAGCAAAAAGTAATCAAATTGACAGTATCGCGACTGACACGATTCTATTTAAATGAGCGCTCATTTTTAGAGGACGTTTTGGACAGCTCGGATTGCAACTGCGAATGAAGTGTTCTTTGTATGCAGTAATCGCTCGGACCGAAAATCAACATTTTGCTTTCCCACTGCTTTCTTTTGAAAGTAGCTGGGAAACGACCATCGAGGGGAGTTCTACTAGCCCGAGATTGTCTCGGCGGCTGTTTCTACAGCCGCCGATTACGGTCGCGAGCACTCCGTTTCAACGAAATTTTATTTTTGGGTGTACCTTCACCCAAAAATAAAAATACAAGCGAGATGTCGGGTACTCAAAAACCCGATAGCCGCTCAACAATGAAGTCTCCGGGACAGGGCTCGCCCAAGGGCCCTGCCTCGCCTACTGCGCGCAGCAGTGATGACTCCGAATCGGACATTGATGGAATGTCCGGTTGGGAAAAAGTCACGCCGCGCAAACCACGCACTCCCGTACCACGGGAATTTTACCTTAAATCCCCGCCCGCCTCACCACCAAAGGCGGCAAATGCCGGTCGCCGCTCGCCGAAGGCGGCACCCAAGACATTGACTTCCCGAGAGGCGGTCCAACAAGGGCCAACTACAAAGGCGGCATTAGCCCAGCCATCACTACCAAAGGCGGCCCAAGCAGGTGCGCCCGTACCAACGGCGGCATTAGTCTGCAGCCCGCCTAAAGATCCACGCACCCACCGCAGACCTTTTGAGCGACGCGCGCGTGAGTATATCCCGCGTCCATCAACCTCGCGTGAATCCTCATCACGCAGAGAATCCTCCGCGAGCAGCGATACGCGCCGCGATACATCCGCGCAGAGCGACACTTCCGCTGCTTGCGTCGAGACATCCTCGCGCCGCGAGCGCGTACCCGCCGCGCATCTCGATAGCGCGACCGCCCCGCGCCGCGAAGACGCGACCGCCCCGCGCCCCGATACCGACCCGCGCCCGCGCCGCGATAGCGCGAACGAGTCGCGCCGAGACAGCGCGATCGAAACGCGCCGCGCCTGCGCGACCGACCCGCGCCGCACTAGCGCGACCGACCCGCGCCGCGAAAGCGCGACCGACCCGCGCCGCGAAAGCGCGATCGAGCCGCGCCGCGATAGCGCGACCGCCCCGCGCCACGTTAGCGCGACCGACCCGCGCCGCGAAAGCGCGACTGAGCCGCGCCGCGACAGCGCGACCGCCACGCGCCGCGTTAGCGCGACCGACTCGCGCCGCGAGCGCGATCGCGTAAGCGTAGCGAATAGTGACCACGATGACTCCAATCTGGATGTACCAGTAGCCTTCCCTGGAACATCACAGCCCACAGAAGTACCAGACAAACGATCCCCCAAAAGCATATTAGAGCAGAATTACATAATGATGGCTCGCCTTGCTCAAACCAACCTGCTCGACAAAGAGCTGATGCAGGCAATGGCTAAGCACTTAAATGACAGAAGTGCACAACTTGAAGCCAAGGGTCTAGACCAACCTACCACAGCAGAAGATGAGGCTGCTATGGAGGTCATTGAGTCTGCGCCCATAGTCCTCCCCCCACCACCGACTCCATCCCGTAGGAAAAGAGATGAGGATGACGGAAACGGAAAAGGGATAGAACCCAAACGGCAGTGTGTGCCTGCGGAACCCTCCCCCCCACTATCATTTGCCTCGGTAGCTGCATCGAGATCCCCTCCATTAACGCAGACGCAGTCTCGTACGCTAGTCGCAAGCCAAGGGACGGACAGTAGTCAAACCGTGCCCAAAGGGAGATACCCACCGCTGGTGGTGGAATCCATGCCCAATTGGGCGCAACACTTCCGCACCCTAAGAGGTCTCCTTGGACACTCACCGAACGCCAGACCCTTCGGCAGGGGAGTACGCTTTACCCCAAAGGACGAACAGGAATATAGGACCATCCAAAAATACCTAGTCGAGCTGGAACGAACCGAGCGCCTCTCTTGGTTCTGCTACTCGCTGCCAAGCGAGCGCAGTGCCAAGGTGGCGATTAGGGGACTTCCGGCCGACACAGATCCAGAAGACATCAAGAGGGAATTAGCCACCTATGGACACGACGTGGAATATGCCAGACCCATTAGGGCGAGAGCTGGCCGCCCAGGATGCATATTCCTGGCCGTGATCAAAAGGAAGGAGAACACCATACCAGACATCTATTCTATAGATGAACTGCTTTTCATGCCAGGGGTCCGAATTGAAGCGTGGCGGGGCAAGAAAGGCCCCGCCCAGTGCCACCGATGCCAACAGTTCCGCCACTCGTCACACAACTGCCACCGGCCGCAGAAGTGTGTACGATGTGGCGGCGAACATCGAGCCAGAGACTGCCAGAGACCTCGCGAAGATCCTCCAACATGCGCAAATTGTAATGGCGCACATACCGCGAACAGCACCACCTGCCCTATATTCCGCAGAGAGGCGAGGAATAAGAAGGCAGGCACGGTGGCACTGACTTCAACTACACAAACCACCTCAGCGCTACCCAACCTGGCCCAAGAAGCAGAGGCAACAACATCCAGAGAGGGCGAAACAACCGAACCGGTAGCGGTTACAACCCTCGCACCTCCTGCTAATGACTACCGCCCCCGTACGAGAGGAGGCAAAAGACAGAAAAAGAAAAAGCTGACTAAAAAGAGACCCACCCCCGCAGAAAGCGGGGCGGAGACAGAGGACCAGCTTCCCAAACTGAAACCCAAAAGAGTTGAATTGCAAGCCCCCCCTAGAAGGGACAACTCCACAATACGTACTGAACCCTCCGTGTCCCCGGACGAAGGGAAACTTGCGGTGCTTGAAAAAGCACTGCAAATTTTCCAAGATGTGCTGGGGGCACTCAGAGAGGGTTTAGACCCAGTTTCAGCCGTCCTTAGGGGGATGACTGAATTACTATCTTTGTATGGATCGTAAACCACTGAAGTTGGTTTTCTGGAATGCCCACGGTCTTAAGGGGAAGACCGTGCCGCTAAAACATCTGCTAAAGGAACAGGACATAGACGTGGCGCTCTTCAACGAGACGCATCTGGGTCCAGGGGACAAACTAAAAATCCCGTACTACACAACCTACAGGAAAGACGAGCACACCGGAACCTTGGCCTACAGAGGGTTGGCCATCCTAGTGCACAGAAGGGTAGTACATCAACCTCTACCACAACTAGCCCAACAACACATGCAATCACTGGGCATCGAAATCCTGGTCGCCGGCCAACCAATGAGGATCTATAGTATCTATAAACCACCACAAGAAAGAATTTCAGCAACTGACATCATGGAGATGTTCAACTCCTCCATACCCACCATTGCAGCCGGCGACTGGAATGCCAAACACCAGTCCTGGAACTCTACCACCAACTCCATAGCAGGAAGGAGACTATTTAACATAGCCGAGCAACAGGACTTAACGGTTTCAGCACCCAGTGGGCCAACTCACTTTCCATTCGGCAATACGTCCATCCCCGATGTGCTCGATCTCATGGTGCACAAACACGTAAACCAGACTGTGCATTTAGAAGCATTCCCAGATGATATGGAATCCGACCACATTCCTGTAATAGCATCCATACAAAGTGCCCCCACAAGAGTCATCCCCCCAACACCCAAGAAGGTCATCGACTGGGCGAAATTCCAGGAGTACATGGAGGAAAGCACCCCCTCTCACCCAGTTTCCACCGCAGAGGAGGTAAACCACCTTGCTGAGAGTCTGAACAGCAAAATCCAAGAGGCCATGCAAAAAGCGTCAAGAGACCACAATAACACCCGTCTGCTTCCAACCTTACCAGCCACGCTTAGGGAGAAAATTGCTAAAAAGAGAAGACTCCGAAGGCAATGGCAAACCAACCGCTGTCCCACCATCAAAACAGCCCTGAACAGACTCTCAGACGAAATAAAATCAGAACTTGACAAATACAACGTCGAGAACTGGGAATCACGCCTCGACGAAGCAGGTGATGATTGGGCTTCCCTCCACCGCCTCTGTCGCCAGCTAACAAAAGCTCCAACACCAGTGCGGCCTCTACGCCATGATGACGGCAGCCCCAGATACCGGGCGGAGGATCGCGCAGAGATATTCGCCAGCTACCTAGAACATCAGTTCAGCCCTAACCCATGCCACGACCCAGACCATGAACAAGAGATCGAGGAGTTTCTCAGGGAATACCTGCAAGATGCTCCAAACCCGGACGAGGACCCTATTTTCTTTTCCCCTCATATGGTAAAACGCCAGATCCTACAGGCCAAACCAATGAAAGCTCCGGGCGCAGACAAAATTACGAACAAAGTACTGCGTCACCTTCCTTACAAGACCATCATCTCATTCACCAGGCTTTTTAACGGAATACTGCGCTCCGGAGAATTCCCCCAAGCCTGGAAAATAGGAAGAATAATAATGTTGCCAAAACAAGGCAAAGACACTATGGAGCCAAAAAGCTACCGTCCGATCACCTTATTACCGGCGATTTCAAAAATCTTTGAGAAACTCCTCTTACACAAAATGGAACCCCACCTTATTCCACGTGCCGAACAATTTGGGTTTAGGGCTGGACACAGCACGACTTTGCAACTGTCCAGAGCCTTGCACATGCTGGTAGCAGCGAGGAATAAGAAAGAGCAAGCTATTGCGGTGCTCTTAGACATGGAGAAGGCCTTTGATAAAGTCTGGCACAAAGGTCTTCTCTACAAACTCGCGCTCACCTCCGTTCCGAGAACAATTATAAAAATTATTAAGTCTTTCCTAGAAGGGAGAACCTTTCAAGTGGTAGTTGAAGACCAACTCTCAAGGACAAGACCAATAAGAGCAGGAGTGCCACAGGGCAGCTGTCTCTCCCCAAAACTATACTCCGTTTACACAGATGACATCCCCGTGGGAGACGGCTGCTCGTTGGCTCTCTTTGCAGATGATGCTGCCTACCTAACTGCATCCATTTCACCGAAGCTCGCAGTAATCAAGCTACAAAGAACCCTGGACTTAATCCCAGAATGGCTACGTAAATGGAGACTGTCTGTCAATGTAGACAAGACACAAGCATTGCTGCCTCGAAGAACCAAGACCAACAAGGCTTTCACCAAATTAAAACTACAAGGTCAAGACATCCAATGGACCAAAACAGTTAAATACCTGGGTGTCAAGATAGATAACTCCCTCACAATGAGAAGCCATATTAAGGAAATCACGAGAAATACACAGGGGGCCATGGCTGCACTCCGCCCCGTGCTTAATTCAAGACTTCCCCTAAGGATTAAGTTAGGCCTCTACAAGACCTATATCCGACCAAGGCTAACCTACGCAGCAGCCACCTGGTACCAGTTTGTAGCCCAAGATCTCCGCAAAAACCTACAGCAGAAACAAAACGTGGCGCTGCGTAGGATTACCCAAGCCCCAAGATACGTGAGGAACGATGTCATCGCCAGAGACCTCAAAATTGAATCCATAGAAGAGTTCATTAAAAGGATGGCCAAAGCAATGTACGAGAGAGCCAGCACCTCAGCACACCCTGAAATCCAAAATATTGCTCCATGGCACTCGCGTCCCCCGGACGCGAGACCATTCCCCAGGGATATCCTTAATTAACCTACCCATCCCTTCCCCCCCCCCCCCACTTCACTCTAAATTGCCACCGCGTGTTTAATCCCCCGCGGGGACTCGACCTGCGGGGCGGATTGCACGCGGAAGTGCGTTACACATGGGGATACCCATCCTTGTTAATCCCCAACATCACTGAACCCATCTACCCCGCTGCTTACCACCACCACCCCCCCCTCACTCACTCTAAATTGCCACCGCATGTTTAATCCCCCGCGGGGACTCGACCTGCGGGGCGGATTGCACGCGGAAGCGCGTCACAGAGGGGGGTTACCCATCCTTGAAAATCCCATAACCCCAACGCCCACCATCACCACCAATGAATCTCCCAGGGATCAATCAATCCCAACCTAATGACCTGTTTGTTTTCACAGATAGCGACTGAAACCACGGTCAGGGGGCAACAGCCCCGACACCGTCTCCCCCGCTCCCCTACAGGGGCGAGAGAAGACTACGCGAGAGAGGACGTTTTTGAGACAGTAATTGTGTATCTTGGGTTTTTATATCAATGTTCGCTCTGCATCTTTTATCGTATTGTAATACCTTTATTGTGTTACATGTGTACTGGCAGTTTTGTCTGCTTTTAAACGTAGAATATTGTTTAGTCTTTTATATATTATGTCAGTTAAATTATAAGATCAAAGAGTATACAATACTACGTAAGAATAAAATATAGAAGTTCTCTTGAAGGGATAAGACGTATGCCCAAAAATAAATCAAGATTCAAAAATATATTTTATTATATCTTTTATAATAAGTTAGATCCCGAGTACCTTAGGTGCAGCCAAGAAATAAAATAAACGTCCGGGCATTTGAAGAATTCTACATTTGGTGGAATCGCCCGGCTAGTTCAGTCGGTAGAGCAGCAAGCCTCTACATTTGGTGAAAGCCCCAAGTCAAGGCTCTACAGTATCTATCATGGTGAGTGTTCTGACGAGTTGTTTGGATTAATTCCTGCTGCTGAATTCCATCATCGGAAATCACGTCAAAATTTAAAGTTCCACCCTCACCATCTTTATGTCTGGAAATCAACAACAATGCGGGTCCCCGGCACTTTTTTCCTCGTACTACTCTTTTGTGAAATCAACTACCAGCAGAGTTTTTTTTCGCACAGATACGACTTGGGAACCTTCAAGAAAAGAGCTTACTCATTCAATTCACATCAACAACGCAACTGCAAGACCCCCGGTATTGCGGATGTCCAAAGGCAGCGGTGATCACTTAACATCAGGTACTTGTTTGTTCCCTCTTTCAAAAAAAAAATATATAAAACAAACATTTGAAGAGTCAACGATTTTTTCGAGTAAGAAAATGTTATTGTTTACAACAAAGTGTATTAAAGGTAATGTAAATTTATTCCGTGTTAGCTGGGGTTCCTTTGGAGAATAGACAATCTGCCGTTCTGCCAGGAAGTTCGTTAGAAACGAACGACTGGCTATACGTACTACCATCGTGGCTACTAGATTGTAGAGGTCTACATTTTCTCGCCAGGTTCAGGTAACAACACCTTACCTATTCTTGCTGCAATTGTTTCATTGATTATCACTGTTATATTTCAGTTTGGAGTGTAAGGTAGCCGGTAAACTTATGCATATGGCATTAAGACCCCAAGGCTATCCGTGTATAGCAACGCACCATTAATATCTTTGGTGTCTATAGCCGAAAGCTATCTTATAATATAAAAAAATATCATTGGTCATTGCTATAAAATAAAAACGAACTTAAGTTACAAAGTTTCACCTAAAATACTTTCCTTCTCAGTTGGTTCTTGTAATTTGTTGTAAAACATTTGCCGTACACGATGTAGTTTCGAGTTGCCTGACTTTCTTTTCACTTAGCCGTACACGCCAGGGTCCGTAATATATTAATGCAGAGCCGCAATGCGGACGGACTATTCAAGGACGCGACTTGCGTCGAGCCGTTTTTGAGAACACATTAGGCCCTTTACGAATGTAGACATTATTTTTATTATATATGTTGCAGATGTGATGTGATGATGCACATGTGATATTACAATTTCACTAATCTATATCATTACATAGTATAAAACAAAGTCGCTTTCTCTGTCTGTCCCTATGTCCCTATGTATGCTTAAATCTTTAAAACTACGCAACGGATTTTGATGCGGTTTTTTTAAATAGATAGATTGAATCTTGAGGAAGGTTTTACATAATTTAACATTTTAATCCATGATGTTAGAGACTTTTTACAAACATATTTGTTTTTTGGATAAATATTTAGGATCTTATTAATTTTATTATACAGGTTTGCAGCTTGACTACTATACTGTCTACTAGCAAAGGTAGTTTTGCTTTAACTTAACTTTAAATTTATAATATTAACTAGCGACCTGCCCGCGGTTTCACCCTCGTAGCTTTTGTTCTCGTGGGAATATCAGAAAGATTTATATACTACAGTACCCGGCGATAAATATTGCACATCGACCTTTGGAAAGAGACAATCGGCTAATTTCGGCTTCGTAGAGCGTTATCTCTGTCGCACAAAATACAGACAGTCCGGTACCTATTAGGAGCTGTTAAAACAAGTGATTTGCTTCTTTTGATATTTTTATTCTTTGTATAAAATACACTAATTTTTCTATAAGTGATGGCTTTAGGTTGGGGTAAAATAAAATAAAAAAACATTTTTACATTATGTTTACGTATTTAATTATTTTGGAACATTACAGCTTTAGTGTACATAATAAACACCATTATACCTATTGCTAAAATGAGACATTGCAATAAAAATAATAATAATTCTAATTCTCAATTACTTCCATTTCACTATCTGTGCTCTCAAAGAGGTCAATATCACTGTCACTATCAGCCGTATTTATTACTAATCTATCAGTGTAATTGTCTAAACTGTGTTGAATGCTTCTATATTCATTCTCACATTTGATTGCATGATCGCAAACCTTTTTCCACTCTTCAGCGCCGATCATGTTTACTTTTTCAGTCAATAATGTTTTTACTGTAGTTAAGTTCATACCCACATTTCTAGAGGCTACATAGCCTTTCAGTTGAGACCATATATTTTCAATTGGATTAAAATCCGGATGATATGGTGGCAATCGCAACACAGTGTGCCCATGTTCGGCAAGTATTTTGTCCACAGAAAACTCTGTATACCTCTCCTTGTGCTGACATATAATAGCGTAAATCTGGGTTTTTGTTAATTTTGGATCAACTGGAATTTCATGTCTGTTTAAACAGTTGATCATTTCCCGTTTAATGGTGTTTGTGTTGGGGGGTCTCTCAACATACTTGTTGTGATAGGGTGCGTTGTCGATAACTAGAACAGAATCACTGGGTATATTTGGGATTAATTGGTTAACCAGCCATTTCTCATAGTTATCGTTATTCATTTCATTGTGATAGTCACCTGTAGTGTCCGTGGATTTATACGTTAAAAAAGCACCGGGTACAAAGCCTTTTTCATTTCCCGCATGAACTATTATCAAACGTTGACCTTTTGAAATTGGCTTTTTTACTCCTTTTTTCTTATCGTCACTCCAAGATTTCCCTTTAGTGTGGGATGCATGTATATATGACTCATCCATGTAGACGATATTTTTTCCTGTTTCGCGAAATTTGCGTATTTTATCAAGGTATTCCATTCGTTTGAGACTAACGTCGTGCTTTTCCATTAGAATTTTTCGATTATCTTCCATTTTAGTGAACTGAAATCCCATGTCATGAAGTATTTTTCTCAACGTTTTTTCAGACCCATTGTAATTAATAGCTTCAGATAACTTAGCTTTTAATGATTTTATTGTTGGCAGTTCATTAAATCGTAAGTGAAAATCATACACCATTCTTCGAACAACATCGTAATCAAAATCGTCCATATCCAAACGAAATTGCTTTTTTGGTCTCCCTTTTTTTGGAGTGCTGAACTTAATTTCAGTCGAATGTGTTTCAGTACTGACTTCGTTTAATATATTGTTCAAATTTCTTCTTGAAATTCCAGTGGCATTTGCAACTCGCTCTTGAATCTTCTTAAAATAACAACTTACATTTTCATCTACTTTTTTTTTAAATCTATCAGCTTCGCTTACAAAGTATTTATAAACATTGTAGATAATTTCACGTGACTGACCTCGTAAAGGTTTCCCTCTTTTTCCGAAAGATGCCATATTACAACTTTAAATTATTTAAATTTGTGGGTGTTATCAACTCTAAATATATATTTTTTTCGGGACGCGACTGCACTCTATCGTACTTGAACAACGACTGACTAAACGTCACATAGGTAGTGTGGGACAGAGATAACGCTTTACGAAGCCGAAATTATCCGATTGTCTCTTTCCAAAGTTCGATGTGCAATATTTATCGCCGGGTACTGTACAGTACCCGGCGATGGTCTCAACTGAAAGGCTATGTAGCCTCTAGAAATGTGGGTATGAACTTAACTACAGTAAAAACATTATTGACTGAAAAAGTAAACATGATCGGCGCTGAAGAGTGGAAAAAGGTTTGCGATCATGCAATCAAATGTGAGAATGAATATAGAAGCATTCAACACAGTTTAGACAATTACACTGATAGATTAGTAATAAATACGGCTGATAGTGACAGTGATATTGACCTCTTTGAGAGCACAGATAGTGAAATGGAAGTAATTGAGAATTAGAATTATTATTATTTTTATTGCAATGTCTCATTTTAGCAATAGGTATAATGGTGTTTATTGTGTACACTAAAGCTGTAATGTTCCAAAATAATTAAATACGTAAACATAATGTAAAAATGTTTTTTTATTTTATTTTACCCCAACCTAAAGCCATCACTTATAGAAAAATTAGTGTATTTTATACAAAGAATAAAAATATCAAAAGAAGCAAATCACTTGTTTTAACAGCTCCTAATAGGTACCGGACTGTTTGTATTTTGTGCGACAGAGATAACGCTCTACGAAGCCGAAATTAGCCGATTGTCTCTTTCCAAAGGTCGATGTGCAATATTTATCGCCGGGTACTGTAGTATATAAATCTTTCTGATATTCCCACGAGAACAAAAGCTACGAGGGTGAAACCGCGGGCAGGTCGCTAGTTAATATTATAAATTTAAAGTTAAGTTAAAGCAAAACTACCTTTGCTAGTAGACAGTATAGTAGTCAAGCTGCAAACCTGTATAATAAAATTAATAAGATCCTAAATATTTATCCAAAAAACAAATATGTTTGTAAAAAGTCTCTAACATCATGGATTAAAATGTTAAATTATGATGAGACTGAAAACTTAATTAAATGACTGTTAAATACTCTTAATGCCATACAAAAAAATATATATAAAAATATAATGTTAATCATACACATATATACGCATCCATACACACATACACACACACGCGCACACACACACACACACACACACGCATACACACACATTTAAACATATACACACACACACACGTTTAGATGTACTTGCACATTTATTTTTTTTTTTTTTTTCGCCTTAAAAATATATTTGCTAATCACATATATTTTACATCTAAGTGTATCACTTGCCTTATTTAGTACCTATTATGTTTAAAAAGTATCAAAGGATTATTGTTAAGAAAGAGCGGTGTCTCCTAACACAAGTGCTCGTGCACTTAAAAGGAGACTCCATTTATCACTCAAAATTTTTGTAAACATATGATACTGAATAAATAATTTTAATTTTTTTAATTAATTTTAAATTCAAAAGTTGGGATGGATGGATGGATGTTTGATACTCAATCATGCAAAAACTACTGATCGGATTTAAATGAAATTTGGCACACAGTTAGATAATGATCTGAAATAGAACATAAACTTTTTATTCCGGAAAAATTAGAATTTTTTACGTATTAATATATATATATATATATATATATATATATATATATATATATATATATATATATATATATATATAATATATATATATATATATATATATATATATATATATATATATATATATATATATATATATATATATATATTAGGGTGGCCCAAAAAAACCGACTATTTTTTTTTTTTTTAGTCTCGGGTGAAAAAATGTAAGTTTATGATGTTTTAAGAGCCCTCTCCAAAAGACAGCTCGAAAAAAAATTTTTAAGAGGTCGCTCCAAATTTTTTAAAATTTCAAAAATCGTGAAAAATCAAACTTTTTTTTTTTAAATTTTTTTTCTCGTTACGGTATAATTTTGTAGACCAAAATAAAATAAGTTTCTGAAAGTTTCAGTACAAAATTTAAATTTTGAAAGGTCGCTCATAATTTTTTTCAATTTATTAGTGCATTAGTTTAGATTTTTTCGAGTGACCTTTTACAATTCGAATGAAAATTCCATGCATTATTTTTTATATATTTAGTACCATAATCGATAAAAATATATCACGAGATAAACTAAAAATCAAGCGCAATACAGAAAAAATATTTTTTTTTTCAATTTAATAATTTTATTTAATAAACTTCCAAGCGTGGATTCGAATCTTAAGCTGGTCTTAGAAAGCAGCTTGGTTGAGATTTGACCTTGCAGCGTAAGTCGGCGATATGGCTAATTAACGAAAAATAAAAAAAATTATGAGCGACCTTTCAAAATTTAAATTTTGTACTGAAACTTTCAGAAACTTATTTTTTTTTGGTCTACAAAATTATACCGTAACGAGAAAAAAAATTAAAAAAAAAAGTTCGATTTTTCACGATTTTTGAAATTTTAAAAAATTGAGAGCGACCTCTTAAAAATTTTTTTTCGAGCTGTCTTTTGGAGAGGGCTCTTAAAACATCATAAACTTACATTTTTTCACCCGAGACTAAAAAAAAAATAGTCGGTTTTTTTGGGCCACCCTAATATGTATATATTAATACGTAAAGGAAAAACTTTGGACCTATTTTTAAGACATTCACGCGAACGGTGGAGTGTGAAATTTGGTACAGTTAAAGTATACATTGCGGAATACTGCAGAAAGCTAATATTTTTAATAATATGCATTAAATATACATTAAATTAATAAATTTAAAAAAAAACACCCCACATTTATGTGACATCACTACATAACATAAAACGAATTCGCTTTCTCTGTCTATCCCTATGTCCCTATGTATGCTTAAATCTTTAAAACTAGGTAACGGATTTGAATGGGGTTTTTTTAATAGATAGATTCATTCTTGAGAAAGGTTTTAGTATATAAACCTTTCCGATATTCCCACGGGAACAAAAGCTACGCGGGTGAAACCGCAGGCTGGTCTCTAGTACATTATAATATACACATGTATACTATTTTCTTTGCGGCTAAAGTCAGTTGTCAAAAGAGGTTTTATTGTTTAGTCTATGGTTGAATTTCGACCACAGACGATTGCTAGTTACTATTAAGTGGTATATTGTCAATCGACTTCATTTTATGTCAACGTAAAATTGTAAAAACCGTTAGTTTATAATAAACCTATAGATTATAATTTGGTTAGGTTAGGCTAGCAGTTTGTTTATAATATTACTTATACTACGGTAGATTATAATCTTACTTAAAACCAGGGCGTTAAATTGTAAGAAATGAAGTGGATTGACCATCTACCGTTAGTTATATCACTACTGAAATTGTAATGTCACGGCTTTGACAATATACCTATCTGCGACATATATATTACCAGCAGACTATAAAAGTTTTTGAATCCCACTGGAACAACTCAGTTTCTCGGGATAAAAAGTACCTATTCTATTAATACTAAAAAGTATCTTCACGCCCATATCCCCGAAGGGGTAGGCATAGGTACAACAAGTGCACCCACGATTAGCCGAAGATACTTGGTCCCACAAATGTGATAGGTGGCAAGCATATCGCCAACCGGGCAATTTCCAATCCCGGGCATCTTTGTGTTTCTCATAAAACTGAAAAACACTTTTTTTTAAAGTGCCCGACCCAGGAATCGAACCCGGGACCTCATGTGGTCAACTCCAACGCTGGACCACTAGACCACAGAGGCGATAATACTCTTAGGTGGTAAAGTTCTGCATTGTCTCGCCCTGGTCTATACCAGCGTTTTACCTATTCCTGTCGCAATAGTGTCAGTGTTTATCATTTTCATATTCTGATTTGATGGTAAGGTAGCCAGTAAATTTGTAAACACATGTGTTAAGTGTACTAAGTATGTGCTATTCCCGGTCATTCTCTACCTGTGTGCCAAATTACATTTAAATCCGTTCAGTAGTCTTGGCGTGATTCAATAACAAATATACATCCATCCAAACATCCAAATTTTGGCTTTTGCATATATAAGTTTACTGGCTATCTTACCATCGAATCGGAATATGAAAGTGATAAACACTGACACTATTGCGACAGGAATAGGTAAAACGCTCGCATAGACCAGGGCGAGACAATGCAGAACTCTACCACCTAGTAGTGTAGGCAACGATAATTGTTGCACAGAGTGTTTTGTACCTTTTAATATTTGTGTCATTTGCTAGGTAGCGTTTCATTCAATGATCTATAGCATTGTGAAACGGTTCGACGAAGTAAATAATTACAAATTCTTGTAATATCAATTTTCATTTCTATCAAATGTCAAGGATTCGCTTGTATTTATACGAAATGGCTTTTAATTTGATTATAGTTCCTTACTAAATATAGAGTCATTTCAAGACTAATGTAATAACTCTGCTTTGCACGGATATGACAGAAAGGATAATTTTTTGTTGATAAATAAATAAATAAACACATAGATAACTATAAACCTCCGACCAAAAAATATTAAGACAGAGCGCCTCGAATTCGAATTGAAGCCGTGTAAATAAATATGAAGCTCACACACACACATACACTTCAAACCAGCTGATCCTGTCTGTGCATATGGAGACATCAGAGTAAACTCACTTATATCAAATAGTGGCGTCACTACAGTGCTCAACGTAATCTAACCATTCAATGTAATTTTGTAAGATATTAAAATAAAATCCTCACGGTAGATTTCTGCGCGGTTGTTAGAGTGAATCTAATGTCATTTAAAGCTTAGGCCCATCACAATATATAGATTGAAGTTATTTCATGACCTGGCAAACAGTAAACTAACCCAGCTTTGACAGAAAGGATAATAATTAACCTCAAATCTAAATCCATAATAATATCACAAATGCAAAAATCTGTCCGTCTGTTATTCTTTCACGGCTAAAGCGTTGAACTGACTTTGATGAAATTTGACATGAAGACACTTTGAGACTCAAGATCAACTTGAGGCTACTTTGAAAAATCAACTCCTGATGAGGGTATAATGGGAGGGAAATTTGTATAAAACATGATATTGATAACATGTTTATCTATGAGCAAAGCTGTTCAGGTAATTTAGCCAAAAAATATAGAGACAAAACGTCTCAAACATTTTATTGAAGTTTTAAACCACCTTGAGCCGTGTAAATAAAACCGCTCACGAACACACACTCCAAACCAAGCTGATCCCTGTCAGTGCACATCGGGGCGACATACAGAAAACTCAGACATGTAGTAGCGTCACTATGACATATGACAGTGCTCCATCTTTATTTTTCTTTTATCTGAGCAATTGATATAAAACACCCAAGATGCACAGTTCCGAACAAAACTGACATTTAAAAGTGTCGCTAATTTCATTTAAGTAGTTATAGATATGCAAAAACACATGTTTTTACATATCTAACGTCAAGCGCAAGATTTATAGTTGTTTTTACACAGCAATGTACAAAAAGAAATAAAATTGACGGTGTCGCGACCACCGAAATCATGTGGTCGCGACCGACGCGATTCTATTTGAAATGAGCGCACAACTTAAAATTGTGCACTCATTTTTGGAGGATGTTTTTGAGACACTGATTGTGTATCTTGGGTTTTTTATATCAATGATCTGAGCAATCAACATTATTTTAAAAGACATTAAAATGAATATTCTGGAACGAAATCGCTGCGAAATTGAAAGAGTAAACCGAATGTCAATCTTTACCTGTAGTGTAGTTGGTAAGATGACCGACCATAAAAGCTTAACCTGTTGATTAAGAAAGCAAACAAGCACATGGGTCTTCTGATGGAAAGATAAAACCATCGCCTATAGAAATCAAATAAATAAATAAATATTCACGGGACAAATTACACTTGATCTAATCCCAAAGTAAGCAAATTATTTGCTTGTGTTATGGGTGTCAGTCAACGAAACTAATACATAGAAAAACATATATTAATACTTTTACATACATAATAAATACCCATACCCGGAAATACAAACAATTATGCTCATCACACAAATACATGTCCCCGTCGGGGATCGAACCCGAGCCCCGTCGTTTGCGTAGTCAGGGTTGCTAACCACTCGGTCAACGGGGTGGTCTTGAAATCAAAGATGATAAAGGTTTGGTTTTACGCGCATAGTTTTACTGTCTATCTAACCTTCTAAACCTGAATACTGTAGTTACAAACACTGACGGTGGCTATACATATAACCGGGTGAAATAGCCCGGATCTGTTAATACCACCTTGCAGAACTCTACTACTTAATAGCCACGATGGAAGTCAATCAATCAATCAATAATTTTTATTCAAAATAGGATACATTTGTACATTTGTATCACTTATTGAATGTCATATACATTTCAAAGATAAATTAATAGTAAATTTAAATAACATGTCAAAAGTAATAGCAAAAATTATACAATAAGAATATGTCAAAAAAAAACATTAAAATTTACCTTAGTTGAAGTAGATTTGGTCGCAATATAAAAAAAAACGTAATTATTGCCAAACATCTTTGTCATCGATGTAGTCACTTATTTGATAAATTAATAGTAAATTTAAATAACATGTCAAAAGTAATAGCACAAATTATACAATAAGAATATGTCAAAAAAAAACATTAAAATTTACCTTAGTTGAAGTAGATTTGGTCGCAATATCAAAAAAAACGTAATTATTGCCAAACATCTTTGTCATCGATGTAGTCACTTATTTGATAAATTAATAGTAAATTTAAATAACATGTCAAAAGTAATAGCAAAAATTATACAATAAGAATATGTCAAAAAAAACATTAAAATTTACTTTGTTGAAGTAGATTTGGTCGCAATATCAAAAAAAAACGTATTATTGCCAAACATCTTTGTCATCGATGTAGTCACTTATTTGATAAATTAATAGTAAATTTAAATAACATGTCAAAAGTAATAGCAAAAATTATACAATAAGAATATGTCAAAAAAAACATTAAAATTTACTTTGTTGAAGTAGATTTGGTCGCAATATCAAAAAAAAAACGTATTATTGCCAAACATCTTTGTCATCGATGTAGTCACTTATTTGATAAATTAATAGTAAATTTAAATAACATGTCAAAAGTAATAGCAAAAATTATACAATAAGAACATGTCAAAAAAAAACATTTAAATTTACCTTAGTTGAAGTAGATTTGATCGCAATATCAAAAAAACGTAATTATTGCCAAATATCTTTGTCATCGATGTAGTCACTTATTTGATAAATTAATAGTAAATTTAAATAACATGTCAAAAGTAATAGCAAAAATTATACAATAAGAACATGTCAAAAAAAAACATTAAAATTTACCTTAGTTGAAGTAGATTTGGTCGCAATATCAAAAAAAAAACGTAATTATTGCCAAACATCTTTGTCATCGATGTAGTCACTTATTTTGTAGTATGCTCTTTGAATGAGTTTCGATTTTATTAGTTTGTAGAATTTCCTATCCGGGAGTGATTCGAGTAGTCAATCATTTGCCTTTTACGAACTGCCTGGCAGAATGGCGGATGATCTATATACGGGGAAAACATACCACCACCACCATTTGAACACAAGTTTTTTTATATCATAAAATAGTAAACAAGCAGATGGGTATTCTGATGGAAAAAGATACCATCGCATGTAGACACCAAAGATGTTAAGGCGATAGGTAATGCCAAACTACGAAATAGACACCTCTTTGAAAGCCTACTACTGCTAACCGGTTGGTCCAATAATTTAAAAAAAATATGTATTATGCGTATAATATAATTAAGTTTAAATTTTAAGTTCGTTTTTTTAAATTTTATTGTTATTTTTGACGGAAAAAAATCGAATATCTTTCTTATTTTTACGCAAAAATTTGCCTATAACTTCCAAACTACTGTAACGATTTTGATAATTTTTTCTTTTTATTACAGACAATTTATTGCTTTATAAAATTTAAGTTCAAAATTTTACAAAATCATTATAGTGTGCTATTAAATCAACAAAAACCTTATTATTTAATTCGCGGACAGCGCTCGCGTCGAAAGTCAGTCTCCCGGTAGCGTTCATACGGGGAGGCTGTGTCGCATGTTAGCGTGCTCCGCTCTCCATATTCGAGTCAAAGAGTAATAGTACAGATAGAACATTTGGCACAATAGTAAGGTTGTGCCGTTTGGAAATTGAACATTTCGTTTACGCTTGGCTGTTTTTATAGTAGATGATAAGCTTGGACCGAGAAGGCTGTTTTTTACAGATGTTGTTCTTATGATATAGACAAGGAATAAGAAAGGATTTTTTTAAATTCATCCCCTAAGATAGTGAAATAAGGGGTGAAAGTTTGTATGAAACTCTGTCATTTTTGAGTTGTAATGAATGATATGCCGTAATTAAATTATCCTTTAACTGAAAAAAAAATACAAATTTAATATTTTTTTGAATTCTAGCCCATTGAGAGTTAAAAAGAGGCTTTAAAGTTTGTATCAAAAATGAATTGTTTATAAAATCTAAATTATTTTAATTTAGTATTTATGATTTTTAATACAATTAAGAAGTACGAATTTTCGGATTTTTCAGTACTTATGCTCTTCAATCGAAATTGAAGAAACATGAACGTAATGTTAGAAGTTTCATCGATTAAAGGAGTAAAAGTGTGTGTTACAATTTATATGAAAAATCAAACGTTTATGGTAAAAATAACTTGAAATTCAGCACTTACGTTCTTCAACACAATTTAAGAATCATATATTTGGGGATTTTTTTAAATTTCATAAAAAAAGCATTAAAAAAGGGGTAAAAAAAGCATTGATGTTTGTATAAAAAATAGATTGTTTATTGTAGAATAATATAGAAATTATTTAAAACTTAGTATTTATGATTTTTTAATACAATTAAATGAATACGAGTTTAAGGTTTTCAAATGTCATCTCTTTAAATGATGAAAAAAGTGGTAAAGTTTGTAAAAAAAATAAAATATGTTTAATCAAAATCTCTTCAAGTTTATTAGTCATATTCTTTAATTCAATTAAATAAACATGCATGTAAGGATGCTGTGAGTTTTATCTCTTAAAGAGGTAAAAGATGGTATTAAAGGGGCTGAAAGCTAGTACTTTATAAATAGTTTTGTTTGCGAGTAAGACGCTGAATAATATTTTGAGACTATTTATGTACTTACCTACGTTCACTCTTGAATTTTTTATTAGCTATAGATAGATAAGTATTTTGTCAATATTTTTTATAAATGTACAAAAATAAAAAATAAAAACATATAAACAACGAAGATAATTCAAGCAAGCGAATAAAAAGCAAAACTCTAAAGAAAAAAAATAAAAACTGGTACTGTTTGAAGGTAGTAAAGACTTCGCAACAAAAAATAAATAAATTAAATATATTATACATACAAATAGTCTAAATAAAACAACTTATTTAGTAGTTTCCTCTATAAACATTAAATCAATTTATATATCTTCTTTTTTATTACGAGATTTTGAAACAAAAACTAAGAAGCTAGTTAGTTTTAAAATATTATTCAAGAGATTACATTTTACAAAATCAAATTTTGATAGGTTTTGCTAAATATTAATTGTTGATTGTATGTATTAAAATAAAGTGCTACACGGGATGTATTGTATATTACGAATTTTTCAAAGAAATAGGATATGTAACTGTTATTATTGCGTAAATTGTTATATAATTTTTTGTCGATTTTCGGTATATTTTTTTCTTTAGATATTTATCGTTTTTCTAAAATGAATGTATATGTAATCGATAAATGAGCGATTACTGGTTATTAGTTTTGAGTTTGACAACATTCAGTCGATTCATGATGATAAAAGTTCATATAGGTGAACAAAAATATTAAAACGTATGTATCTGCATCCACTGTAAATACTCTTTGACTTTGGACCATGCCACGCGCGAAATATTATTTGCGCTGCTCCTGTTAGAAACTCAAGGTCGTTCGCAGCTGTAATCGCCTTAATAGTGCGTCGTTATCCATGTGGCAGGATGGCAATGCCACATGTATAAGTCTACCGGCTACCTTACCCTCCAATCTGGAATACGACAATGAAAAGCTTTGACACTATTGTGGCAGTTAATTACTACTAAAATAATTACTGTTCGGTTTTAAACCAAGAAAGATTTAAACTTCATGGTTTGTTTAAATCAAAACAAAACCCATGACCCAGATTATTTAGTAGTCAAGGATTTAAAACGTTATAATATCGATATGTTTTGCGCGTTTCATGATTGGTTCGCCGCGTTTCATGCTGTTTCGTGATTGGTTCACTAAACAGCATGAAACGCGCAAATATATCGATATTATAACATTTTAAATACCTACTTGATAATAGTTACTATCGTAACTCACGATTCGATCCGAAAAGGATAACCACTATACCACGAGGTATATATATACCAATATAAATAAGGCTGAAGTGGTTTTGTTTGTTTGATCGCATTGATCCTTGGATAAACACTTTTTTTATATCATACGACAGCAGACAAGCAAATAGGTCTCCTGATGGAAAGAGTCAACCATCGCCTAAAAACACCAGAGATGTTAATGGTGTGTTGCTATCTTGTGGCGAAGTCTAATGCCACATGTATAAGTTTACCGGCTACCTTACCTTCCAAACCGAAATACGACAGTGACAAACACTGACGCTATTAGGCAGGAATAGATAAGGTGGTGGTACCAGACCCGGGCGAGACAATGTAGAACTTTACCATCTTGTAGCCACGATTGAAGTGACTCGCATAGCCAATCTGTCGCTTTTTACGACCTGCCTGGCAGAACGGCAGTTGGCCTATTCTTCAAAGGAGCCCGGGACATAAGATTTGAAATTTTTCGTGTATATATTCATGAGAAAGGCTACTGTTTTACCTGACTGAATAAAAGAAAATAAGGATTGTGGGCCACGCGAACGAAATCGCTGGCAATAGCTTCTCTTGTATTATATTAAGAAAGTAATATGAAAAATAAACTCATAAGAAATGGATACCAAAAGAAGATTTATATTCTAATAAAGTTGTCTATTTTCAACCAACCAAAACACGGAGGTTATCAGACATAATTTATGTTGGAATCTTATTATTCATAATACTTATATTATAAACTAGCTGTTGCCAGCGACTTCCTCCGCGTGGACTTCGTTTACTCCGCACTGCTCCTCCCCTGTATGTGATAGCGTGATAATATGTAGTTTATATGTTGACCCGACCTGTTAGTAATATTCATGCAAAATTTGAAGTAAATCCATGCAGTACTTTTTGAGTTTACCCCGGACACACATACAGACAAACAGACAGACAATAATTCTAAAAACTATATTTTTGGCTTCGCTATCGATTGTAGATCACGCCCCAAGTATAATATTCAATGTACAGTTTTGATATTTCTACGATTTTATTATATGTATAGATAGATGAGAAAGTAACTCTGACTATCTATCTGTCTGTCTGTTTCTTCTTCACGCCTAAACTACTGAACCGATTTGGATGAAATTTGGTAAAAAGATAATTTGAGATCCGAGACAGGAGATAGGATACTATTTGTCCCGACAAACACAGCTAGTTATAAATATTATAAATGCGATAGCTTGGTGTTTGGATGGGTGGATGGATGGATGGGTGTTTGTTACTTAATCACGCCAAAACTAATGAGCGGTTTTGGATGAAAATTGTCACACATTTCGATAAGGGCCACTACATTGATGTAAAAAACCCAAGATACACAAGCAATGTCTCAAAAACGTTCTCCAAAAATAAGTGCACATTTTAAATTGTGCGCTCATTTCAGATACAATCGCGTCGGTCGCGACACTCTCAATTTTATATCTTTTTGTACATTGCTTTGTAAAAACAACTATAAATTTGGCGAGGCATTGCGACAAATGGGAAAAAACTGGTTTGTTAAATCACGTTTTTTGTATTGATTGTTAAATAACAATTTCACAAAAATTACACGATATACCTGAACATATTATCTAAAGAATGTGCTAACTCATTACATGATAGAATGTTGAGTAGAATGATGAACTTAATTATGCATAGCACTCAATTAATTACTAGCTATACACAATTAAATACACCTGCACACACACACGCGCATACATACACACACACGCACACACACACACACACACACACACACACACACACACACACACACACACACATAAATACTCCTTCCTCGTACACCAAACATACATTTATTTATGTGTTTAAAAAAAAAAACAAATAATAGTGTACATATACACGTTGTATAGGTTCTTACTTACATTACTTATAATTCACACTTCTTGGCTACATAAAACTGTAATTTGGAAGAGTAAGCAGTTACCTACGACACAAGTTAATACTTAGTGTAGGAACTGCAAGACATATTGCACACTATAGGTAGAATAATAGTAAGTAAATATTGTATTTGTAATTTATTAGTGTTTAATGGAGATTTATCGATGGAAATAAAATTATTATTATTATTATGTACTTTACTCGATCATATAAAATTCCGAAAACAGGATAAAAAAATCTCTAAAACAAATAGTTTGTTAATAATATTTCTAATCTTCCACATGATTTTTATATGGTGATACTTAGTTGTAAATACAAAAAAGAATGTGCTAAATTTTAGTTTTCAGCTGATGTCCTATATTTATTTATCCGAAAATTAACACGTTTCCCAGCGGTTTCAGAACACACCGCGCCACCTATTTTCTATAGAATTGACGCGCGTAGAAATACCTTGCCTATGCAAAAACAAATGTTTTTGCCATATCTTTAACTACTTAAATGAAATTAGCGACACTTTTGAGTGACAGTTTTGTTCGGAACTGTGCATCTTGGGTTTTTTATATCAATGCATATATGCTACTTTTTTCCGGAAGAATTAGGCGATTCCGCAGGGTTCGCCTAATATATATTATTTAATCAATTTAAAAAACGTGAAGGATTATTCTAGTTTATCTAATATTCGTCACTCCAAAAGACACACAAAGAAAGAAAGAAAGAAAATTTATTTGCAAGAATATGGGTGTTACAAGTTTTTAAAAATTAATTAAGTTACCAACATATTCTACCATTATATGGTGTGCAAATATTTAAAAAATTATCATTGTATTAATGTACAAAGCATGTACAAAACCAAAATCGCCTGTGTTTTTTTTAGTGTATGTATGTTTGTATGGTTTTAATTTTAAAATGATTCTATAAAATGTTAAATGTCCTCAATAAAGCCAATAAAATATATGATTACAATAAAAGTGATTATTTTGTAATAAAAAAATAGCTTATTTTGGCTCTCAACTCTGGCACCAGAGTGAATTTTGAGGTACAAATATGAGGCTATATTTGTGAATTTTTGGAAGGTTTCAAAGATTAACACGAGGGAAATTTAACCCTGACTACGTAATCAATATAGTTCGTGTTCGACTTCCAACACAATTGCGCTTAAAGCATTGATGTTGGTATTTCTTGCGTTTGGGTGTTATTAAATGTATTTCAGTATTTATATAGTAGTATTGCCTGTAGATACCAAATATTTTAATAGTGCGTTGCTTATTTAGCTGTCATGTGGCAGGATGGTAATACTACATGCATAAATTTACCGATTACTTTACCGTTCGAAACGGAAAACATCAATGACAAGCATTGACGCTATTGCGAGAGGAATCAGTAAGGCTAAGGTACAAAACTCAGGCAAAACGTATTTTTTTATGTCATAAGATAGCAAACAAGCAAATGGGTGTCCTGATGGAAAGAATCAACCATCGCCTATAGACACCAAAGATGTTAATGATACGTTGCTATCTTGTGGCGATGTCTAATGCCACATGCATAAGTTTACCGGCTACCTTACTCTCCAAACTGGAACACGACAGGACAAGCACTGACGCTATTGTGGCGGGAATAGATAAGGCGGTGGTACAGGAATCAGACCCGGGCGAGACAATGCAGAACCACCTAGTAGCCACTCGGTCGCCTTTTACGATCCGCCTTGCGGAACGGCAGTTGGCCTATTTTAGAAAGGAGTCCGGGACCAACACGGGGTAGCGTTCTAAAACCTAGAAAGCTTAGCCTATAGTTCGCCTTTTACGAACTGCCTAGCGAAATAGCAGATGGTCTGTTCTTTCAAGAGATTCTAGACCAACAGGGGTCCAGTTCACTCTGCCTCTTCCGGCAAGACATCAGGTTTGGTGATATTTTTATTACATATCATTTCATCTTGATGGACATTTATTTTTGTTTAAATTGAGTTTATGCAAAAAAGTTTAACTGCTTTTATAATTTATATTTTAAGAGCCTTTTTCCAACTTTTGAACATGAAAAACCTTTCAATCCGCTTATCAAATTACAAAAAAATAGGTACAAAAGTTCTCGTCTCTGTTAAAAATATCTTTAAACGTTATTTTTTAAGAACTCGTTATGAATTAAATATTCATTGTACAAAATCATTAATTTTTAATATATAGTTTCAGCGCATCGCTTCAGACGGTCATTAATATGCACAAAGTATTCAATTCCTTGTGTTTTGATAGTGACATAGTTTTATGCTTGGGCCGCACTTGCGTTTATTGCCGTAATATGCGCCGAATCTTTGTACGGTTTGACACTAAAAAGTTATCGCGATAGAAGCAGTGGTCATATTAGCGGCAGCGATATTTTGCACGAACTGTCATGCAATAATCCAAGATGGCTGAAATCATTTTCAAACTTGTAAATATGGATGACGACTTTTTTACTTCTGAATGTGTGCTAACAATGAATTACTGATTTTTTTTTTATTCACATATTTTCGATCCCGCATGATGGGCTCATCTTTATTAGGAGGAATTCCAGTAACATTTTATCGTTTCGCTCCATTTTACACAACCATTCTCATATCTTTAAACTGATCGAAAACAACGGCTGAAATGATCAACGCTAATCGTACAACGTAGCGCGATATGTTAGCGCACTAAAACCCTTTGTCGTACCGCCAACCGCGCGATAAGGTACACGCAAACCGAATGTTTGCGACGATAGCCGATAATAGCTGATACCTAGCTACATGTATGGGGCCATCCATAACTTACGTCACACGTTAAGGGCGAGGAAGGGGGTTGACGAAGTGTGACATTGTGTGTCAAGGGGTGGGGAGGGGTCCCAAATTTTGTGACATCACAAATTAAATATATATATATATATATATATATATATACACACATATATATATATATATATATATATATATATATATATATATATATATATATATATATATATATATATATATATATATATATATATATATATATATATATATATATATATATATATATATATATATATATATATATATATATATATATATATATATATATATATATATATGTATGTATTAGAACAGTACATTTGTAAAGCCACCTGTTTAGATAAAAAATAATCAAATGAGATCATTGTTCCGATGTAAAATTGTAAAATATGTGACACCACACCAGGTAGCGGGAGGGGGGGGGGGCAGTCAAAAAGGGGGAGCGATCACATAATTATAAAATTTGTGTGACGTAATTTATGGATAGCTCCTATCGTGTGAAACTTTGTGATGGTGGTCGCAAGTGAGGCCGCAGCATTAGATTTACACGAAGGAGACTTTGGAACACTTTCCTGTATTAGTCTAGCCATCATTTTGAAGAATAAAATATCAACTACCTTACTACCAAACATGTTAGCCCTGGGATAAAATATACGTTTACTAGTACTTATACGTCGGTGTAATTTATTATTAAGTATATTGTTTTTTTATTTAACTAATATGGAGCAAGTATATTCGGCTAATCGTAGGTGCACTTGTTGTACCTCTGCCTACCCATTCGGGGATATGGGCGTGAAGATACTTTATTAAACTAGCTGTTGCCCGCAAATTCGTCTACGTGGACTTCGTTTATTCCGCACAGCTCCTTCCCCGTAGGTGATTTTTTTGTATATCATAAGATAGCAAACAAGCAGATGGGTCTCCTGATGGAAAGAGTCAACCATCGCCTATAGACACCAAATATGTTAATGGTACGTTACTACTTGTGGCGAGGTCTAATTCCACATGCATAAGTTTACCGGCTACCTTACCATCCAAACCGGAACACGACAGCGACAAGCACTGACGCTATTGCGGCAGGAATAAGTAAGGCGGTGGTACCTGACCCGGGCGAGACAATGCAGAACTCTACCACCTAGTAGCCACGATGGTAGTGACTCGCATAGCCAATCGGTCGCCTTTTAGACCTGCCTGGCAGAACGACAGTTGGTCTATTCTTCAAAGGAGCCCGGAACCAACACTGGGGAAAAGCTAAAAAAAAGATAGCGTGATAATATGTAGCCTATATGTTGACCCGACCTGTTAGTAATATTCATGCAAAATTTGAAGTAAATCCATGCAGTACTCTTTGAGCTTACCCCGGACATACATTAACTTTCCTACAATTTTATGATTTTTTTATTAAATAAATAAATATTCTCGGGACAAATTACACTTACTGATCTAAGCCCAAGGTAAACAAATCATTTACTTGTGTTATAGGTGTTATTCAATGATACTAATACATAGAAATACATATATAAATACTAGAATATATTTAATAAACACCCAAACCCAGAAATACAAACATTTATGCTAATCACACAAATGCGTGTCCCCGTCGTGAATCGAACCCGAGCCCCGTTGATTCCGTAGTCAGGGTCGCTAACCACTAAACGGAGTCATTATTATATTGTTAGATAAAAAGGGGGTGGCTCTTCTGATGGAAATAATAAATTAACATGCATAATCTTACCGGAAAACGACAGTAACAAACACTGACGCTTTTTTTTTTTTTATATCATAAGATAGCAAACAAGCAGATGGGTCTCCTGATGGAAAGAGTCAACCATCGCCTATAGACACCAAAGATGTTAATGGTGCGTTGCTATCTTGTGGCGAGGTCTAATGCCACATGCATAAGTTTACCGGCTCCCTTACCCTCCAAATCGGAGCACGACAGCGACAAGCACTGACGCTATTGCGGCAGGAATAGGCAAGGTGGTGGTACCTGACCCGGGCGAGACAATGCAGAAATCTACCACCTAGTAAAATGTGCTTTTTTATATGGCTTTTTTATATTTTTTATATTTTATATAGCTTTATATATATGGCAAGTTATTTGTGGCTTTTATTTGTGAAAATCGTAATTTATGACTATTCCGACTCAAAAGTTTGCCTGTGAGCTCTATAGTGTTCATTACGATATTTCTCTAAAAAAAACTTGAAAACATTTTGACACATCGAAACAAGTTTTCGTTGCGAAACGAATACGCGCCCTTGACAATTCTAAAATTAGAAAGTTGTGAATAACTATATAAACAAAATTATTTCTGAAACCATTGATATAAAAAAAACCCAAGATACACAATCAGTGTGTCAAAAACGTCCTCCAAAAATGAGCACAATATGAAATTGTGCGCTCATTTCAAATAGAATCGCGTCGGTCGCGACACTGTCAATTTTATTTATTTTCGTACATTGCTTTGTAAAAACAACTATAAGTCTTGCACGTAAGGTTAGATATGCAAAGACATATGTTTTTGCCATATCTATAACTACTTAAATGAAATTAGGGACACTTTTGAGTGTCAGTTTTGTTCGGGACTGTGCATCTAGGGTTTGTTATATCAATGTCTGAAACCTATTAATTTATCTTCACACTGAAAGTCACAAATTTGCCATGCGCAATTTTTGCATTAGCAATAAGGACATTTACAATTTTTAATTAGAATAACTTTACAAAGTTATGGGACTACAATTTTGTATTTCTGGGTTTAAATGCAAGCTACACTGATAAGCTAAGAAGTTGCCATAAAGGCTTTTCCAGTTTAATCAGTGATTGTACCAAATCCGGGCGAGACTATGGAAATACAAGCATCTTATAGTAAAACATATCTATTGAGAAATATTGGCAACGGAGCTAAAAGTATTCGGAATTGGAGCGTAGCTGTCACTGAGCGATTTGTCGCTCCCGGAAAATACGTCTGAGACGAAACAATTTAGTTTGATCTTTTTCCACTGGAAAGATAAAAGCTCTGTCATTTTTTGTGGCATTATTAACTTGTAAAATGCGTGAGAGAGGCAGAGGCTGATAGCAGTTATTAGTGGCTTCTTTCGCTTTGATTTTCTTTTACAGACACTTATATACGTAAAAAATTAATAGAATTAAGTGTAAATTTAGAATGTAAATGTATTTTGAACTTACCGTTGGTCGAGTGGTTAGCAAACCTGTTACGCATCAATGGAGCTTGAGTCCCAACAAGGACAAATATTTATGTGATGAGCATAGATTTGGGTTTGGGTATTAAGTATCATCACGCCCGTTTCCGTTGCGGGGTAGACAGAGTAAACCGAACGTCTATAGACTTCCCAGTTCACCACGATTCACCAGTTTGTCGGGTGGCGAGATGAATCGTGATCATCATCGGTAATCGATTAATTCTATCGATAACGGAGATCAACGGCTTTGTGTGCTCATTAAAGACACGGAGTGATAACACACCATTTCCTAGACTCCGAGCAACTACTGAGATTTTGAATTTTCAACAAAAACCTCAATTCTGTCCAACCGTGGGATTGATACCACGACCTCATGATCTGGACCGAATAGGCTATACCCTAAACTACTACATATATATATTTACTATATTATGTAATATTAACACTATTGTAAAACAAATAGATTGAATGAATAACAAACTCATAATATTCCATTAATAATTACGTATGGTCATCAAGTGATAATTAAAACACGGTACTTCATGACGCGTTCATTCTATAAAAGCAAATAAATTGCGTTAATTGTTTTAAAATTGCAAATTTTGATACAGAATTCCGTATGACAGCACAGGAGTTTTTACCTACGTAGAAAATTTGTATAAATTATCGCTCAGTGACCGAAATTCCTCCTTATTATTATTAATTATTATTTATTTATTAGTTATTGTTCCTCTTTTCGATATTATTACCTAACTATGCTAAGGCTATGGTATTAAAGGTTATTAATAGGGTGCATTATTAATTTTTTGGTCCGGGCTCCCTTTGAAAATAGACCATCTGCGTTCTGTCAGGCAATTCGTAAAAGGTGAGTGATAAATATAACTACCATCGTGCCTATTGGGTGGTATAGGTCCGCATCGTTTTGCCCGGGTATTTGGTTTCACCGCCTTATCTATTCCTACCGCAAGCGTCGATGCTTGTCAGTGCTGTGTTTTTTTTATATCATAAGATAGCAAACAAGAGGATGGGTCTCCTGATGACAAGAGTCAACCATCGCCTTTAGACACCAAAGGTGTTAATGGTGCGTTGCCATCTTGTGGCGATTTCTAATGCCACATGTATAAGTTTACCAGCTATCTTACGCTCCAAACCGGAACACGACAGCGACAAGCACTGAAGCTATTACGACAGGAATAGGCCAGGCGGTGGTACCAGACCCGGGCGAGACAATGCAGAACTCTACCACCTTGTAGCCACGATGTTAGTGACTTGCATAGCCAATTGGTCACCTTTTACGACCTGCCTGGCAGAAAGGCAGGTCTATTCTTCAAAGGAGCCCGGAACCAACACACCATTAACCACAACTGCCGAGTCGCGAACACTGCGGAATATCTATACAAAATATATAAAGTGTGTTATGGTGTTAAGTCGCTGTCGCTGGCCTGCGCCGGGCCTAAAATAAGAAGTGTAGCAATGTATTAGTCAACTTTTCCTTTTCTAAATTTGGCTGTTTTTATATCATTAGATTGCAAATAAGCAGATGACGCTCCTGATAGAAAGAGAAACCTTCGCATATCAGAGGGGAGGGATAGCAATGCCATATGTATGAGTTTACCGGCCACCTTACCCTCCAAACCGGAAAAAAATAATGACCAGCATTGATGCTATTGCGGCAGAAATAGGCAAGGCGGTGGTACCAAATACCCGGTGACGTTGCAGAATTCTATCACCTAATACTAACGATGGTAGTGAAAACCAATCGGCTGCCTTTTACGACCTGCCTGGTAGAACGGTAGTTGCTCTATTCTACAAAAGAGCCCGGCCAAACACCAACTGACACCTTAATGTATCCTAACGAGGCTACTTACAAGTGGGAAGGCGGGTAGTGATTAACTTACAATTTGTGGCTCTATAACTGACGGAGATATAGTACCAGTAACGGTCTTTCATACACAGTCGCAAAAATATATAGATCCAAAATACTTTAAAATATTATCATATATATATACATTTTAATTTAAAACAATACCTTAACAATTTTTCTTTGAGGAAACCAATATTCATTAGCTTAGTAGTACCACAAAGGCTTACCCCGTTTACTTTGAAACAAAAGTTATATTTATCGCGATAAAATTAACCAGTTCTTAAGAAATATGTCCCTCTAGTGGAATAAAATCATCTTTTTAATAAAAATATCTATTAAATATACACTTTCTTAATTTTATTCATTTTTTGCATATTAAAAGAAGTTTAGACGTTTGAAGTTTAATTTTAAAATTGTTTTAACTTTCCACCTTACACTTTTTTAAAAGATGATAATAATCATTTTTTGAAGAAAATGGTATGGGTTAATTTTGTAAATCAAGTGAGCATAAAATATATAAATGGTCTCTTGACTACATAGAATAATTGTGATGCCTATGACGAGGCGTGAATGTGACGTAGGGATGGGAGTTATAGCTACTTTTATTTTACTATCGCGTCGTGAAGTTATTTGTTTTTGTCACTGTTATATCACACGTGATAAATCACGACCGTTATATTTTATTAGTGATAATTAGTGTCACGATGGGTGCATTTTTTCCATCTGTTACATGTCGTAGTGATAATTACTTAATATAGAGTTATTAATACGACTAATATTTATAAGTGATTAGTAAAGTGAAATAACATAAGACTGAAACAATTTTTTTTCTAGCTGGTGGCAGGTTGTCGCTCAAATGTTGTTCATTTGTCTCTTTCACACGATAGAATCCTGCGAATTATAAGCTTATGCAGTAGCTTGGCCTGCGTGAAATTAAATCACGCTCGCGTTATGTACGAGTATAACAGACGGTTTCGATGAATTAACTGGTGTGGCACGTGAATCATGTTATTACGAAGAATATAACTATCGATGCGTGAAATGTACCATGCTTATGAACTTAATCCCTTAAGTTCATGTTATCATGTTCACTCACGGACCAGGTTCGCAATACAGATGTGACAAAGAAGTTAAGCTTTAAAAAATGTCGGTATAAAAATGAGAAATGGTATTCTACGTTGGTTCAAACATTTAGAAAGAATGGTAAATGAAAGGTTAACAAAACAGATATACAATGCGAATATGGAAGATTGTAGGTATCGGGAAAGACCAAGAATGATATACCATGACCAGATTGGTCGGGTTCTGTTCGAAGGTGGTGTCATGAGTCTTCGCAACTGGCATGTTTGTATGAAGTGAATAGGTAATGAATGTGGAAAAGCAAGACTAATCTGCACGGATCGTGACGTATTGCACTCTGTTCTCTCTGCCTACCTCGTAACAGATCTGGCACAAAAATACCCTTTTTTTGGAGACATGACAATAGTTTTTAATTTTAAAATATTATGTAAAAATATAATTGCATGAATACATGGGGCACACTAAAAGTTTTGCACTTTTAGCTAATCGGAACTATTTGAATTTCGAATGTTATATTTTTAAAACGTTGCAACCTTCTTAGTAATAAAAAAAAAACAATTGGCGGGCAATGATTTGTCAATTGTCTTTTTATCACACATCAAAGTTCTACGTATGCAATGAAAATGGAATTAAGTCGAAAAGATTTTAGAGCGATGATTTTTTATGATTTTATAAGTTCTCTTTCTCCGCAATACTGTACCGCTCGTCTTCAAAATGCTTTTGGGAGAGAAGCACCTTGTTTGAGTACCATGAGGCGATGGTTTGCTGAATTTGAGAGAGGTCGAGTTTCTTTATATGACGAATTTCGTGAAGGGCGGCCTTCAACTGCCGTCAACGAAAATAATGTGGCTACTGTTAAGCGGTTAATTGAAGAAAACCCCCGGATTACCTATGAGACAATTCGAGGACTATTGAGGATTGGTATGAGCCAAATTCAGAAAATTTTACACGAAGAATTGAAAGTTTGGAAACTTTGTTGTCGTTATATCCCTCATGAACTGATTCGCGAAGCAGAAGCGGACTCGCGTGGAATAGTGCTACTGAAGTACAACCACGGACATTCTAATGCTGTTTATGACATTGTCACAGGAGACGAAACGTGGATTTATTGTTTTGAATCCAAAAAAACAGCAATCTTGTGAATGGATGTTTGAAAATGAGAACAGACCAACAAAAGGCGAGAAATGTCGGTGAAAAATGATCGTGTTTTTTTTTTCTTAGCTACGGGTCCCATCTGTACAATTCCACTTGAAGATCAAAAGAGTGTTAATGCCGAGTGGTAGTCTACCATTTGTTTATCCAGGGTGTTAGAAAAAGTTCGCGAAAGACGACCCAAAAGCCGCATTCTCCTACACCATGATAACGCTTCTTCACACACGGCCAACAAAACAAAGTCATTTTTAGCTTCCGAAAAAGTACACTCGTCACTCATCCTGCACATAGCCCCGACCTAGTACACTGTGATTTCTGTTTTTCCCCAAAATCAAAGATTTGATGAGAGGTTTTACTTTTACCAACTCCGAAGAGGCAGTGATAGTGTTCAATCAGCACGTAGAAAACATGCCTTCAGATCTGTGGTCCTCCTGTATTAGCAAACGGTTCGATCGCATGAAAAATGTTTAGAATGTAAAGGAGATTATTTTGAAAAGCAATAAACATAATATTTTGGTTATAACATATTGTTTTTTTAAGTTACGCAAAACTTATAGTGTGACCTACGTATAATTGATATTTCAAGACGCTACACATAATATAACAATTTTTTTTTTGCTAAACTTATGTACGTTTATCGAAATCATGAAATTAGATAAAACATGTCTAAAAAAACGTACGATGTAAATATTTTTAATTCTATTTTGTAATTTATTTACTTACCTCGTACAAATGTTTAAACCAATTTATTTGGGATCTGTAACAAAAAAAAACTTTATTAAAAAGGATGAAGCTCATGAGAGGTTTGTTTGGCGATCAATAATTCAGGCATATTATGTTTAGTGTCAAGCAAGACATTAAAAAAACTAAAAGGTTATGCATCCCACCCGAGGGCTCCTTTGAAGAATAGAAAAACTTCCGTTCCGCTAGGCAGGTCTTAAAAGACGATTTAATGGGTATATGTTGCACTACCAACGTGACCACTAGGTGGTCGAGTTCTACAACGTTTCTCCGCGACAACTTCAATGCTTGTCACTG
Organism: Apodemia mormo; assembly: GCA_036924255.1. Lineage (NCBI taxonomy): Eukaryota > Metazoa > Arthropoda > Insecta > Lepidoptera > Riodinidae > Apodemia > Apodemia mormo. Next base: position 24,476,049 of record JAUPFN010000022.1, on the reverse strand, counting down.
TCATGTTCCGGTTTGGAGGATAAGATAGCCGGTAGACTTATGCATATGGCATTGCTATCCCGCCACACGGATTGCAAAACACCACTAACATCTGTGGTGTCTATAGGCGATGGTTTCTCTTTCCATCAGGAGAGGCATCTCCTTGTTTGCTATATGATTATATAAAAAAGTCAAGCTGTATCCGAATAGATAGCTATACCAACTAACTATTAGATTAGACCAATAAACAGTCGCCATATTTACTGCATAAACAAGACCCATAAACTAAATCGATTTGCAACAGATATTTTGATAGTAAACAACTAATAGGGAAGAACAGATCTGTGTACACAAAATACGGCCTCAACAAAAAACTCCATAATAGATAGATTGAACGACAGCTTTCCAAATAAGTTTCGTCCGAGATAGGCAATTTTGTTCTACACACAAATTTATTTATTCACTTCATACGAGCTTTATTTACTGCGAATAAGATTTATTTTGGTGTAAATCGATTTGACTAGGCTGGCATTAATCCAACATCCCAATATTTCAACGCGTATACAAAAAGTACTGTGTAATACTAAAAGTTAATAGTTGATGTTGATGAAACAGTGCCATGATATGATTTGTGTGGAAATAAACAGAATTTGCGAATGATTTATGTTTGTTAAAATACAAATATATAAATATACAGTCTGTAACAAAAATCATGTTCGATCGTCAAATGGTTTTTTTTTATTTAATATATGTAGATATTGGTAAATATTTACTTCCGATCAAAATAATTAACCATAAATAATATTTTCAAATATCACCTATGGTAAAATAAAATATGACATAGGTAGGAAGTTTCAGTAAAAGGGACGAAACCAAAACATTGCCACTGTCGTCGTAGCGTGGGGTTCCCCACTTTAAAATATAAGCTTAATTTTAGGGAAATTGGAGGATATAATAGAAAAGAAAAATATCTATTAAATATTTAAATACTATAATATATTTATTTTTATAAATAGAAACATTTTATTACTCACTAGCTGTTACCCGCGACGTCGTCCGCGCGGACTTCGTTTACTCCGCACTGCTCCTCCCCTATAGGTGATAGCGTGATAATATGTAGGCTATATGTTGACCCGACTTATTAGTAATATTCAGGCAAAATTTGAAGTAAATCCATGCAGTACTTTTTGTTTTTACCCCGGACATACATACAGACAAGCAGACAAATAGACAAAAATTCTAAAAACTATACTTTTGTCTTCGATATTGATTGTAAATCACGCCCCAAGTATTCTTTTAAAAAAATATTCAATATACATTTTTGAGTTTCTTACGATTTTATTATATGTATAGATATCATTAATCTACCTAACTTTACGGTAACATAAGAATTTTGTTATAAAGCGTATAGTTGAGTAGCGTATAACCTCGGAATTAACTATAAACTCGAACTTAAATTATACCTTCAAAATTAACCTATAACCTAATCTAAACAAGTGTTCCAAACGAATTTCAGCACGTTTTTGTATAAGTATATCACAAACAGTAATACGGTTTTAAGCGTTAAGTGCTAAAGTGACAAAGACACAAAGCTCTTTGTCTCTCTTACGCGTCTTAAGTAGGCGTTCATTTTATACCAACTACCTACTTTCATTTCGATATTAGTAAGTATTTTAAAGAATTAAAATTTGAATCGATGCTAAAAGTACTTTCCAACGGAGAATAGGATCGCGCTTTTTATCAACTTCATACCACAAATGTGAAATTAGTAATGTCAGCAAAAAAATATTTGTTCAAAAAATATTGCTGATTTATTGAAGATCGAATAACGTTTTAATAATATTATTTTCATTAGTTAAATAGTAAGTAAAAAACATCAGTCAAGCTGTTCAGCTATATATTATATAAAAAAGTCGTGTTATTTACACCACTTATAAGTCAAAAACGACGGGGTTATTTTTTTACGATTTTAGTGGGTTTGGGTTGTCTCTCTCCAGAATAGGCTAAAAAGTATTAAAATATAATATTCATCAATAAAAAAACAGTCAAATATATCAATCTAGCCGTCATCTAAATATATGTATATGAAAAAGTCGTGTTAGTTATTTTACACCTTATTTTAATACACGGTAACATGATCTGACAGGAATGTACATAAAAATATACCAATTAGAATGAAAATATTTTTTAAAGTACTACTTATGAAGTTTTTGCAAAATGCGGAGCAATATGTCATCCTGACAGTCTTATTCTCAGTTGGAACCATGAAGCTGCATTGTATCTGGAGACAGCATTTCTATTACCCACTTGAAACACAACTTTAAATACCGCTGTCATCCTCTGAGGTCTTACCCTCTCTTTCTAACACAGCTGTATAAATAGAGATGGCGAATTTTGTTTCAAGAATTTTGTTTCAAGAAGACCAGAAGACCTATCTGCTTGTTTATTATACAGTAATATAAAATATTCTATAACACGAAATAATTTGCAGTAAAATGTACTTCATTATCCGAATAAATATAACAAAACTGTGTAATTTCATTAGTAATATTTACATAAAAGCATTATCAAATATAAATTACAGAGCCAAGTAAACTAAACAAACAGTGAATTGTTTCTGAAATCAACCGCTGGGTTTTAATTATGAAGAGTAATTATAACGACTCTGCATTATCGCTTTTATTATATCAAGTTATTATATTTACATCTACAATTGAAATTTATTTTATTTCAAATATCTTAGTATATTATGTTAACAGCAAAATGTAAAAATGCCTAGGTAGGTATATCTACATAACAAAAATCTTATACTAGATAAGATTTTTGCTATGTAGATATACCTACCTAGGCATTTTACGATATAACTTACTTAAATAACAGAAATCCATACGGATAGTAACGCATTATTAACATATTTCGACGCCCCCACGAATATTCCAGTAATGAGCTATTACTAAGTTTTTCGTGTTACGTGTTTTTCAGCATTTATAGGGTATAATTTACCCTGTGAATTTATTCCACAATTTTTATTGATATTTACAAACATATGAAAATACTACTTAACTTTGCATAAAGTATAAATAAACAAATAATACGGTTTTAATCTAATTTAAACTCTCCATAAACGAAAAACATATCAAACTTTTGTAAACAAGTGTATTTTGCCTCAATGTGAAGACAGTTTAAAAAAATAGATTTCTTTTGAGATACAAAACAATTCGAAAAGTAAATATTAAAAAAATACTATTTTATTTTTCCTGAACAATTTGTATTTTTCTATTACCAGAACATTCGCAGGGGGCGTCGATTTGGTGTCTAAAGGCGGTAATTATCTCTTGTCATCGGAAGAGAAACTATGTTTGTTTACTATCTTATAATACATAAAGAAAACTTCATTTTCATTACCATGATACAAGATCGGAGTTGATTCCAATTTGTCAAAATCCCAATTCGTCATTGTTTTAAAAATAATATCGTCCCGATTCGTCATCAGTAGTTTATTTCAATGAAAGTACAGTCAAAACATAACATGTACAAAATAATATTCCAAAAAATTTAAGTACCACCAAGTAGTCACGACGGTAGTGACTCGCATAGCCAATCAGTTGCTGCCTGGCAGACAACTGCCTGCCTGGCAGAACGGCAATTGGCCTATTCTTCAAAGAAGCCCAGGACCAACATGGGGATAAATCGATTCGTCATCAGTAGTTTATTTCAGTGAAGGTACAGTCAAAACATTACATGTACAAATTATATTCCAAAAGATTTAAGTAAAAAAAGAACTTTTTATTAATAATAAATCATAATATTATAGTTACTTCTAAAGAAGATTATACTTTTTACCACGGACACTTTTTATCACGGATTAAACTGAATATGCCTTTCAAGGCAATTTCTTAGGATGTAACGTCGCTTGCATTTACATAGAGAAATACAGAGTTATAATACTAACCGAGGAAGTAAAATTACTCCAGAGGATTCCTTAAGCCTTAGCTTTTTATTCGAAACGATAAAATAGCACAATATGGCATATTTATATTTCTTACGGTATATCTACAAGCGTTTGACATTTACATACATTTGCTCATATGAGCAGCTACGCATTTTACGCCCAACATCGTGTCTATTAGTAATTGTGTGGTCTGTGGTACCCATATACTAAACTTCAAACGGAACAGACAGTCTTCTAATGTAAGTGCTCAAGAATTCAAAATTTTAATTCGTTGGATTTATAACTCTTAACTATTCGAAAAATATCAATTAATAATAATTTATTAATTGATATTTTTATAACAATTAATAATTTATTAATTGATATTTTTATAACAATTAATAAATTATTAATTGATATTTTTTATTAATAATAAACAATAATGACCAATGTATTGAAAAAATTTGAAGATAGCTCATAAATAGTTGGCAGTATTCACTTACATTTTGTCTATTATATAGTTATTGGGTACAAATCGCCTTAGTTTAGTGGTCCAGCGTTGGCGTTGACCACATGAGATCCCGGGTTCGATTCCCGGGTCGGGCACATAAAAAAGAATTTTCAGTTTTCTGAGAAACACAAATTGCCCGGGATTGGAAAGTGCCCGGTTGGCGATAGGCTTGCCACCTATAACATTTGTGGGACCAAGTATCTTCGGCTAATCGTGGGTGCACTTGTTGTAACTCTGCCTACCCCTTCGGGGATACGGGGGTGAAGATACTTTTTATTGGGTCCAAAAAAAATAGTTGTAAGGATACTTTAGATGTAATTGTTTTGTTTTCATATTTGCAAATAAGAGCATTGTAGTTATCAGATCAAATCTATGTTTTAAGTAATAATAAATAATAAAAAAATAACTAATAAAAACACAAACAATAAAATTCTCATGATTTTCTCGCAATCTACATAGTAATACAAAACTGCGTAAACTTTGATTATTACATTTACACAAAAGCTTTGTCAAATATAAGCCACGGAGCCGAGTACTAAACAATCAGCGAAATTGTTTCCGGAATCAACCGTTGAGTTTTAATTATGAAGAGAATAAGATAATTTATCACAACTTTGCAGCATAGCTATTATTATAAAAAACTACTCACATTCATATTTTTAATTGTTTTTTTTTTCATAAAAGGAAATATTTTGCAACGATTACAGGCCATAATTATGATATATTGGAACCAGAGTGCTAAGTGTGAGTTTTTCTTTTCACATTCGATCGTGAGCGCGTTTCGAGTTTACTAGGAATTTGTATGTGATTTGTACAGCGCCATCTAGTGGTAAACGTGAGAAACCAGTTAAAAGAAAAACTCACACTTAGCACTCGGATACTATGATATCATATAAAGCGGCCAACCGGTGTCACTCGCTAAGATATACATGTCATGGATATTTAGTTATTTATAACAACAAAATGTTTTATTATTTATTTATAACAACAAAATATTTTGTATAATTTTATTTTTTAGAACAACAAAACCAGTTTAGATTACCTTACGTATAACATATTAATAGCATTCAAATTGTTCAATATACTTCCTACTTTATATTATCTAGTGATTATATACATATATTATAGAAATATGATGTTTTATTAATTATTCCGTTTGTGTCTAAAATAAAACTTTTTTATCAGTTTTTCCGATTTAAAAACGTATTTAAAAACTCTTTTAAAGACGATACAAATGCATAAACTTAAAAGAAAAATAGATTTATATTAAAAGTTCCTCATGATCTACGCTTTAAAACTGTGTAAGTTTTCATTATTATATTTACACAAAAGCTTTGTCAAATATAAACCACGGAGCTGAGTACTAAACAAACAGCGAAATTGTTTCCGGAATCAACCGCCGAGTTTTAATTATGAAGAGCCATTATCACGATGCTGCAGCATAGCTATTATTATGACAATTACCTACATTCATATCTTTAATTAAATTTTATTTTATTTGAACAAATACTTTTCCACAATAACAGGCTAGTATTATTTGATTATTGTAAACCAGATATCGCGATATTATTAGTATTATAAATACATTTTATTAACAGAAGTTCAGATCATCTTAAATATAAGTTTTTAATAGCACTAAATATACTTACTAAAACATATAAAAAGTATCTTCACGCATATATTCCGAAAAGGTAAGCACAGGTACAACCAGTGCACGCATGATTAGCCAAAGATAGTTACACCCACAACGTGATAGGTGGCAAGCCTATCGCCAATCGGCCACTTATCCAATGCCAGGCAACGTTGTTGTTGTTAGAAAACTGAAAAAAAAAAACACATTTTGGATTGCCCGACCCGGGAATCGAATGCGGGACCTTATGTGGTATACACCGATACTGGACCACTAGACTACAGAAGCGACAATACATATCACTCAGAATTTTATTTAATTTGAAATAAATTATATGTAACTAATTATTTTATTGATGTCTAAATTAAAAGAAGAATGATGAGGGTCCATACAAAATTTGCCTTGAAACCATCACATGTTGATAGATGCTTATCATTTTGTAATACATTATTAATTATTTCTGAAATGTAAATCATATCACGGACACTTTTTTTAATAATACAATTCACAAAAAACCTGTAAAGATTATGACTACTTGAATTCACAATTATTATATAGTATTTTAAACCATTCTAGTTCATAAAATATATGCAACATAGTTAAGATCTATTTTTGTATCTTTCATCATGAAGACTTTAAACTCTTAAAAGTTAAAAGATGAACAAACTTTGTTTACAATAACAGACCAAAGTATTTATTGTCACTCACAGATTACATAGATGACACTTGTTTTTTTTGTTGTTTAGGAAGATGCTAAGATTATCTTGTTTACATAACCTTCTGTGTTGTGAGTTTCGACTATAGTAATTAATACTTCCCATTTTATTCCATTTTATACAATAGTTTATGTAACATTTTGCGTCTTACTTATCTGTCTTTGTGTAACTTGTTTGGTTGGTCAAAAATATAAGAAAATATGAAACCTCATGGCAGAAAAGACATCTTTGCTTGATTTAGGAATAAAAAAATGCACAAGTTTTTTTAGTTTTCCGTCTTTCCAGGGTGTGACCGTGCTTATAACTGACCACCTCGAGATCCTTGGTATTACGTTAATGCCTACTCTCAATTTTGGTTCGTACATCGAATCTAAAGCCCAAGTTGCCTCAAAAAAGCTTGGTATTCTAGCGAAGGTGAGACACTATTTCAGTCCTGGACAGTTGCTCAATCTTTATAAAGCACAAGTCCGTTCGTGCATGGACTACTGCTCTCACCTCTGGAATGGATGGAGGCGATAGAGAGACGTGCCCAGAGGCTCATAAACGACGATGATGATTTTTTATCGGATACACTTTGGAGGGTGCGCTGCGGAATTGCACGACTTAATTCCGCCATCCCCGTTTTTCTATCGATCGTCGAGGCGCACGGATTCTAGGCATCGTTATATGGTGGACGTTCCACGTACCCGGACAAAGCGGTTCGACTTGACATTCTTCATTCAAACCGCAAAAGACTGGAATGTGCTTCCTGAGTCTGTGTAACACGACGACGAGTACAATCTGGGGATCTTCAAGAGAAGAGTGAACAGGTACCTTCTAGGGAAGCGCGTTCCATTTTGGGGCTCATCTTAGCTTACCATAAGGCGAAATCGAGGTCAAGCGCTTACCTATCGATAATAAAAAAAAAACCTAGAGTTTTGTATGATAAAGATATATGATGTTTAATTAATTATTTAATTGGTATTTTATTACTTGTTTCTTTATTATGACTTTCACCAAATTTAATAAGGTATTTTTATTACTTTTATAAGTATAAACATCGCACCTTGGCACTCATTCGTAACTTTCTATACTGTTGTGTCATTCTGTCCTGTTAATATGGCAGATGACATTTTAATAACACTGACATATTGTCACAGCTTTGATCACCAAATATGTCAAATACATACATATTTTCACGCCTGATCCCTTATGGGACAGGCAGAGAGTAACAAGTGCCATATGTCACGATCCTGGTAGATTTGTCTTGCCTCCTCCACATTCATTACTCTCGTCATACAAACATGCCGGTTGCGAGATTTTTATCAATTTTTATTATCATTATATTTTTATCAAAACGTGATATGATGTGAATCTGCAACAGAGAAAGCTGAAGCATAAATTGCTTTGATGCGATATCCTATGGTAAGTCAATCTTCACACGAAACAATGCACCACTGCGATGCATGGTTTTATGTCAAAAATACGATGAAATTACATTGGTTTGTATGTAATCCGTCAATATCTAACACACAAACACTACCTGCTCATAATGACGAGCGCCTAAAATTTGTATCGGAATGGCTTCGCACGGAACCGAAAGAAAATCACCTAATGCCAGGTTCCTATAATCAACGATTCCCCATTTGTAGCAATAACTATTAGCAACTAATTCAATAAAAGCGAGGCGTTTTACAACTTAATAAAACATTTGGTAATTTGCCTTTTTTTATTGTTTTATAAAAACAGTATTAGCTTACGCCTTGTAGGAAATGTTACCACTCGGAACTAAAACGAATCGATTTACTGATAATGGAACCTGCCTCCGTTCCACGGCTCGTAATCTCTACTATAAGTAATGACCTGAATCATCAACAAGTGTTACGTTAAACCGTAAAATTATGAAATAAAAATTTAATTCCTACCTCACATAAAACTTTATTGTTGAGTATTTATTCAATATTCACTACATAAGCAAAATCACCTGCCAAAGAAAATACAAATGAACCAACTTAAAAGTAAAATATATTTATGCGAAAACTTTCTCATTGTTTACGCTATAATACAAATCTGTGTAACTTTCATTAATAATATTTACACAAAAGCTTTTGGTAAATATAAACCACGGAGCTGAGTACTAAACAAACAGCGAAATTGTTTCCGAAATCAACGGCTGAGTTTTAATTATGAAGAGGCATTACCACAACGCAGCAGCGTAGCTATTATTATATCAATTAATAACATTTACGTCTTTAATTAAATTTTATTTTATTTTAAATTTTATAACTTAAAAGGTGACATTGGATTAATTTTGTAAAAATTAGAAACCATTCTAAATACTCGTACAAATAATAATAATAATACAACAAATAATAATAATAATATTACAACTTAAATATAATAGGGCACGAAGAGGTACTAGGTGGTACTAGGTACTAGGTGGTAGGTACTAGGTGGTAGAGTTCTGCATTGTCTCGCCCGGGTCTGGTACCACCGCCTTACCTATTCCTGCCGCAATAGCGTCAGTGCTTGTCGCTGTCGTGTTCCGGTTTGGAGGGTAAGGTAGCCGGTAAACTTATGCATGTGGCATTAGACCTCGCCACAAGATAGCAACGCACCATTAATATCTTTGGTGTCTATAGGCGATGGTTGACTCTTTCCATCAGGAGACTCATCTGCTTGTTTGCTATCTTATGACATAAAAAAAAAAGGTAAACATAGTCATTGTATAAAAATCGCTGAAAAAATAAAGTCAAAATCACAATTCAGTGTTCGTTTTGTTACTTTTATTGTGAGACGTTTGAAAAATAACATTTGAAGTAAGATAACTGTGGTTGAACATTCAGCTCGCCCGAAAAGTTCGATTTCGCAGTAACAGTCGTTTGATCCGACTGCTTTTGTTCATTTTGAAAAAAATGGAGTCACGTTGCATTTAACTTTAGTATTCAGTATTATTCTGTCATTTTTGTGATCAAAAATATTGTTCAGAGAGAATCTTAGGGAAGAAAGTATAGTATTACGGCATACGTGATGCTATCTCCCGAACCGAAGGCGAGAGAGATAAGAATGCGGGTTGTTATGTCATATTTTCCTCTCGTGGTACGTATGTTTTTTTATCAAAGCTAAACAGAAAACCTACTCTATGAATAATTCAAATTTTTTAAACTAAAAGACTATTCTAAGCTGACATTTATCATTTTAAAGAGCTTTTGACAATTATATACTAAATCATGCATTTACTCATGTACAAGAAATAAAAAACTTACCAATAAAATGCGACGAGAGGCAATGTAGTACTTTTGACCTCAGGGTCAAAAGTACTACAGTATTGAGGCGAAATGTGAACTTTCGATTCAGGTTTGATGAAAAATAATTTAACATCAAAAAATTAGCTGCTTGTGATCTACACGGTGATACAAAACTGCGTATGAAAAAGTATCTTCACGCCCGTATCCCCGAACAGGTAGGCAAAAATATCACCAGTGCACCCAAGACTAGCCTAAGATATTTAGTCCCGCAATGTGATAGATCGCAAGCCTATCGCCAACCGGGTATTAATTCAATCCCGGACAATGTTGTTTCTGTCAGAAAACAAAAAAAAAACATATCTTTTGAATTGCCCGACCAGGGAATTGAATCCGAGACCTTATTTGCTTTTGTATGAATATAATAAAAACTGAATTACTTTTTAATATATTCACACAAAAGTTTTGACAAATTCTCCACGGATCCAAGTGTTATTCAACCGCTGAGTTTAACTTATAAAGCGCCATTATCACGAGGCTGCAGTCTCGTGATTACCGCAACAAATATTCTTACCTAGTGTAGATTCAGGCTCTATGCGAAGAACAAACCAACTTTTTTACTGCTAGGCATCTCGGGAAAGGCTAGAAAAGTCTAATTCATAAGGCGAGAAAACGTTCGTCTAACGTCGTGTCTAAACATAACGAGTTCTGCAATGTCTTGCCCAAGTTTCGATTTTATTTTTATTTTTTTTATTTTTATTTAAAAAAATATACATCATAATTATTTGCTAAGCATCCTTAAACCCATAATTAAAGGTTTATGCGGACTTTGCACGCTTCACATATAAATATAACACTACAATTAATATTATCAACAGTTACAATAATAATCTTAGCTTAAACATACTCAGTACTTAAAAAAAAGCACACAATTACAATACAACGGTAGGTATTTTGTTGTTTACATATTTTCTGTGCATTATATTTCTTGGGTCCAGGCACGGTAATGTTGTCTACCAGTATTTTGACTCGGCCCTGTCCTTGACATAAATACGTACAGCCGGGCGCACCGTGCTGTACGTAAAATGCGATAGGGCTGCCGGCCTTTAATATTTTAACTACATTTGCCTGTGCTGTCATATCGACCGTTCGTCACTGGGGCGCAACCCTCAGTCTGTTGTATATCGAGTGCATGCAGAACTCCAAGCGCATAGGTATAACTCGAGTTCCACCCGTTTGTATGAAGATAGAATACTGGTAGATAACATTACCGTGGCCCTGGCGTTGCGTACGGTCTAAATACAGGTTGCTACCGTTTATAACGCATTGAATTTAAGTTATTTTATTTTTGATTTTTTTTATTAAATTTAAAGAAAAATAAATAAACACACCAAATAGTACCACGGTTTTACCTATTCCTGCCGCAATAACGCCAGTACTTGTCACTGTCGCGTTCGCGGTTTGGAGGGTAAGGTGGTTGGTAAACTTATGCATGTGGCATTTCAACATCGTCACACGAATAACAACGCACCATTAGCATCTTCGGTGTCTATAGGCGATAGTTTTCTCTTTCCATCGGGCGAGCTTTCTGCTTGTTTGTTATCTTATAATATAAAAAAATCTAAGTTTGATAACAGTCCGCCCCGTCCCGTTAGTCGCCGGTAGCGACCCTGACTACACAATCGACACAATATAACACAAGCAAATAATTGGTTTACTTTCGGGTTTAGATCAATTCGTGTAATTTGTCCAGGAACATTTTATTATTATACGTGTTAGTGATTATCACTGTCATCGGTTTGGAGGGTAAGGTAGCCGGTAAACTTATGCGTGTGGCAATTCAATCCCGCAACACACAGTGCAGCGCTCCTTTACATAATATCACTGTTGGGGCTAGTGCCTTTACTACTAGCTCGGGAATTCTGGCTAGAAATAAGTGTGGACTGTATTTTGAAAGAGTATAATAATTGCACAATATAAAGATAGCCCGACAGTTCGTACTTCGTTGCGAATGATAATTTGAAATATTGTGTAATTATTATACTCTTTCAAAATACAATCCACACTCATTTCTAGCCAGAATTCCCGAGCTAGTAGCAAAGGCACTGGCCCCAACTATCACTGAACCAAAAAGTATTACGGTGGAGCTAGCACTCGCATTAATCAATTGAAACAAATATTTACGTTATATCTCGGTCTCTGAGGTCTCACCATCTCTTTTAATACAGCTGTGTTAAAAAGACAGGATTAGACCTCAAAAGATGACAGCAGTATTGAAAATTTAGTTTCAAGTATGTATTCGAAGTGTTGCCTCCAGATATAACATAGCTTCATGCACTGAACGCACCATTTACAACTTTGGTGTTTATAGAAAATGGTTATCACTTTCCATCAAGAGAGCCATCTGCTTATTTGTTATCCTATGAAATAAAAAATACCCAACAGTGAGTTTAATTCTGTCTTTTAATTAAAGAAAAATGTCAACATTATCGCTGTCTTAAATCGGCTTGAGAAATAGAGCGCGCGTGGGTCTCCATCACGTCCGCAACAGTACGTGACAATTAGATAATTGCGTAATATTTTGCCACTTACGGGGTTTTGGTTCATTATCAATTATTTCTTTTAATATTTCAAATAAATATCATCACCCTAATTTCTTTCAGTGGTAATTGCTTTTTAAATTATTAGATATCAAACAAGCTAATAGCCGTCCTGAACAGCTTTGAACTAACTATCATGGTAAACGAACAAATAAATATCTTGTATCTACTTATTAAACTACTGTTAATATCTTATATACTAGGTGGTAGAGTTCTGCATTGTCTCGCCCGGGTCTAGTACCACCGCCTTACCTATTCCTGCCGAAATAGTGTTAGTGCTTGTCACTGTCGTGTTCCGGTTTGGAGGATAAGGTAGCCGGTAAATTTATGCATGTGGCATTAGACCTCGCCACAAGATAGCAACGCACCATTAACACCTTTGGTGTCTATAGGCGATGGTTGACTCTCCATCAGGAGACCCATCTGCTTGTTTGCTATCTTATGGTATAAAAAAAACTACTTTAATAAACGAAATACCTCCAATAGTATTAACAGATATTAGAGATGAAAACTACAAATTCATTAAAAAAATGTTATTACGACATGCTGCTGAAAGCGCAAATTTATAAATTATAAAGTATAAATATATAATTTAGGAGACAAAAAAGAATTCATTTATCTGAAAAATTATTTAATTACACTAATTTACAGATAATATAGATGTATATCTGGCTGGTTAGGCTAGTAAGAGACTTATTATAAACTTGCAAACAACCTGTTTGATGTTAAGTTGTTGTCTTAAAATAATAGATGTCGCTGAACAATATTACATCGTGGTAGTATTTTGTATAGTTTATATTAATATTAGTGATATACTTCATTGTTACGTTGCTTACGCCCTCCTGGTGGCAGACTGTTGTATTAAACGATAGTTATTGAAACCAGTGTTTTTTTTTGAAGTAAAAGGCATCGGCTTGGTCCTCAAACATTGGTCCTTCGAGCCGGATTGCAGCGCCGAGTGTGTTGGCTGTATTCTGAAAGCCTTATTTTTGAAACACGCTAATTCATCAAGGTGGATGGTGAATTCAGAATTGTTATTATGTTGAATGAAGTACTCTGAATGTACAGAGTTACAGAATACAGTACCAAAGCACTAACAATTAGCACTGGATGGATGTACGAATCCGATGAGTTATCTACGCCAAGCGGAGTGATCTAATAAGGAGTATAAACGGAGTGGCGTCACAATAACAAATTTGGTTTGTGAAGTTTAAAACTGTGAGTACATTTTAAAGTTTATATACAGAAGAATTTTAACTTAGAATTTGGAGTTTGAACCTTGTCATCATAAAAGTGATAGTGTTAAAGACTTGTGAAATTTTTAAACTCAGCTAGTTTAGGACTTAGAATAGTTTATGAAATTTGGTTCAGACGGGAGATCTATGCCCGATTTCTGAGTGAATTAAAATTTATCAAACACTTAGAAAATTTTCCAAAATTTATTTTGACTTAGAAGCTTTTTGATTTAATTTGCCTTAGTAAGATATAATAAAATGGAGTTATTTAAAATTCAAGAAGATCTAAGATCACAATTAAACAAAGTCAAAGTAAATTATAGAAAATGTTCCAAGGAACGATTGACTAAGCAGTATGTCGAAACTAGATTACAACAGATAGAAGATAAGTGGATAGATTTTACTAAAAATCATTATCAAATATTGAAATGTAAAGAAGATTATAGTAAGTCACCATATTTTGTTAATGATATTTTTAGTGAAACTGAGGAATTTTATTTGGACTTTAAAGCTGAACTAAAGTACGTGTTAGATAAATTTAGTCAGTCTATTCCACTAGCTTCTACTTTAAAAGATTCAATTCCTAGCAATGGTACGAATGTAAAATTGCCAAAAATTACGATACCAACATTCAGCGGAAAATATACTGAGTGGCCTTCATTTAGGGACTTATTTGTATCACTGATTCACAATAATGGATCTTTGGATAAAGTACAAAAAATGCATTATCTAAAGAGCCATCTTTCAGGAGAGGCCGAACAACTGTTAAGACATGTTCCGGTTACATCAGATAATTATGATGAATGTTGGTCTAATTTACAAGACAGGTATAATAATAAAAAATATTTGTCAAACTGCTTGTTAAAAAGATTTTTTAATCAAACTAATATACTCACAGAATCTTCTTTTGCCATTAAAGAATTACTGGATACATCTGTTGATACTTTAAATGGAATAAAACATCTTGGCATTGATATAACTTCTTGGGACGTTATTGTAATTTATGTTATGTGTTCAAAACTTGATAATGAATCAAGAAAACTTTGGGAATCTAAAATTAGCAATTCACCTGATTTGCCAAAATTTTCTGAATTCAAAGAGTTTTTAGAGAGTCGTTTTCGGTCATTGGAATTCTTGGACACTAAGTCAAAAATAAGTAAAACATCTTTTAATTTTAAACCCAAGGTTCATCATGTTATTAATGCCACAGAATCCAGTTCACAAACCAAAAGGCTGACGTGCCCTTTTTGCCAGGGTGACCACAAAATAAGTCACTGTAAAGAATTTGCTAAAGTAGATGTAGACACAAGACGTAACTTTATACAATCAAGTGGGTTATGTTTTAATTGTTTTGGTACCAACCACTCGATTAAGTATTGTCGCCTTAACGTTACTTGTCGTATATGTAGAAAGAAACACCACTCCTTATTACATGCTAAGTCTGTCTCAACTTCAGCCACGCCATACACAGAAACTAAGCCAGTGGCTGAGGCTAGCGCTACTGTTTCTAACAAAAACGTAGCGGAGGGTGAAGCCAATTACAGTCCAATTAATACATATTTCTCTAAGGAGAATATTCATACTGAAGTGTTGTTAGCAACGGCTGTTATCAAAGTAGAAGCAAAAAATAAATACTACCAATACTTGAGAGCTTTGATCGATCAAGGTTCTCAAGCATCATTTATTACAGAGTCAGTCGTGCAGTTGCTTGGCCTAAAGAAGATGCCTTCTGTAAACGTGATAACAGGATTAGGGAGAGAAACAGGTTCAGTGACATCGAAATTTATAGTTAGTTTTAAAATGCAATCTCTCTATAATCCAAACTTTACCACTCAAGTAACTGCTTATGTGTTAAGTAAACTCACTTCATTTCTGCCTTCGAAGGAATTAAAGGATTACAGCTGGCCCAAAATTGAAAATTTACAATTAGCAGATCCTGACTTTGGTAGGCCAAATAAGATTGATATCTTATTAGGTGCAGAAATATATGGTCAAATAGTTGAAGAAGGTTTAATCAAAGGTCCTCCTGGAGCTCCAATAGCACAAAAAACATCTCTAGGATGGATTCTTTCAGGCCAAATACAACCAAAGTTGGATCCAATTCATTGTCACCATATAGCTATAAGCGTAGATTCGCATAACAATGACAGTGAATTAATTAGAAAGTTTTGGGAGATTGAGTCAGAATACAGCCATATTGATAAAAAGTGTATTTTGTCTGAAGAGGAAAAACGATGTCAAGAATTTTATAAAAATACCACCTCCAGACATGCATCAGGGTGGTACATAGTCAAATTACCGTTCAAAGACGATGATCCTAAATGCAAATATGGCCATTCTGAACAGATTGCTACAAAGAGGTTTTATTTATTAGAAAAAAGGTTGTCTAAGGATCCAGATCTCAAATCAGAGTATTCAAGAGTAATTCATGAGTATTTAGATTTAAACCACATGCAAGAAGTACAAGCAGAACCACAGGTTGGGATCAAAGCTGTGTATCTTCCACACCACGCTGTAGTTAGAAATGATAAGACTACGACCAAGGTTCGTGTCGTTTTTGATGCGTCATGTCGTGGGAGTAACGGCATTTCATTGAACAATGATTTAATAGTAGGTCCAAATCTTCAATCTGATCTTCGAACAATTATTATGAGATGGCGTCGTCATCCTATATGTTTAACGTCAGATATCGTCAAAATGTATCGCCAAGTAATGGTAGATGAGAGCGATACTGAGTTTCAGCGGATTGTGTGGCGTGACTCTCCAAATGATGAATTAAAACATCTTAAATTATTACGTGTCACATTTGGTACAGCCTCAGTGCCGTATTTAGCAGTCAGAACGTTACAACAAGCAGCATATGATGAAGGAGGGAAATACCCTATGGCTTCTGGAACAGTTATTGACGATTTTTACATGGATGACTTGATGACGGGACACGAAACTGTGACAGGTGCTTTTCAATTGTACCAAGAAATGAATACTTTGCTCAAATTGGGAGGTTTTGAATTACAAAAATGGTCAAGCAATAATAAAGAGTTATTAGATAGAATGAGTGAAGAAAAGAATAAAGAAACAAAAAGTTTAGAAATAAAATGTGATCCCATTTTGAAAATTTTAGGCTTGATTTGGAATAGAGAAAAAGATCAGTTTGAGTATTCTGTGCAACTCCCTAATTTGAGCAAACCAATAACCAAAAGAAAAGTCATCTCTGACATATGTCGATTGTTCGATCCATTAGGGTGGATAGCACCCACTATAGTAATGGCAAAGATAATGATCCAAAAAATTTGGATTTCAGGAGTGGGTTGGGATGACCTATTACCATCAAACCTGCTTGACGAATGGTTTGCTTATAGATCGAATCTATTACAGCTGACAGGGTTTACTTTGCCTCGTTGGATTCACACCAACTCAGAAAATAAATTAGTTGAGTTACATGGTTTCAGTGATGCATCTAATGACGCATACGCTGCAGTTGTTTACATACGTGTTATTAATTGTAACGATACGGTACAGGTAAATCTAGTCACCTCAAAAACTAAAGTAGCGCCTGTTAAACAAATCACCACGCCTCGTCTAGAACTATGTGGAGCAGTGTTGACTGCCAAGTTACTTAAGGAAGTAGGCGAAACTTTGAATGTACCAAGGAAAAATATTTATGCATGGACAAACTCATCAGTAGTTTTGGCCTGGATAAGTAGCCATCCTTGCAAATGGCAAACTTTTGTAGCCAACAGGGTGTCCAATATACTCAGTATAATGGATAGCTCTCAATGGTCACATGTCAAATCAAAGGATAATCCTGCAGACAGTGCTTCCAGAGGTATCAAAGCGTCAGATCTCATTAACTTAAGGTTATGGAAGGAAGGTCCAGATTGGTTAAAAAAGAAAGATATCGATTACAGTAGACCAAAGGGAATAGAAACAAGGCTAGAGAAGAAGTCAAAGAAAATATGTCATGTAGGAGTTATTGTAGAGGAAGAATTATAGACAAGATTCTCGTCCTTAAAAAGGCCTAAACGAGTGATTTCGTGGGGTAGGACATGGTTATTAGTATTACATCGAGTGAATAATAGTAAAATTAAAAGAACACCTTGGTTGACTAGCATGGCATTCAAAGACGCTCTTAATATTTATGTAAAATATTGCCAGATCCAGTATTTTCAAGACAATATTAAAGAACTATCAAAATCAAATGCAGCGAACAAAAGAAAAAAAAATTAATGAAATGGCTCTATGACTTAATAACAGATAAACATCCTGGTATCGACGAGGTTACCCGTGTTGTTAGTTTACAATGCAAGGGTGTTATTATAAAGAGGCCTGTATCAAAGCTCTGTATTTTGCCTGTGGCTAAATAAAGATAGAGTGAGTATGTTAGGTTGAGTTTATATCTGATTTAAATAGAGTCAAATGAGTTCTTTTATTGAGTTTTGTATTTTTTCTTTCAACTGTATTCAGTTATTTATCTTTCATAGTTTTAGGTTTCAAAGCAATGTTAACATTTAGTATAGTATTTCGACTTATAGCTTATATTGTGTGTTAGTTTGTCATAATTTTTACTTTACTTAATTTAATTTATATACAAGCTGTAAAATTTATGCTGTTAATACGTTCTACATTCCCACGGAAAATATTTGATACAATTACTAAATGTTTAGTATTCTGTAATTTGAAGGAGAATTTGTAATTATAATTATAGCATGGTGGGCGGTTATGTCTAATGGAAAGGACAAAATGTTGTCCTTGGTGGGCGGCATGTTTGATGTTAAGTTGTTGTCTTAAAATAATAGATGTCGCTGAACAATATTACATCGTGGTAGTATTTTGTATAGTTTATATTAATATTAGTGATATACTTCATTGTTACGTTGCTTACGCCCTCCTGGTGGCAGACTGTTGTATTAAACGATAGTTATTGAAACCAGTGTTTTTTTTGAAGTAAAAGGCATCGGCTTGGTCCTCAAACACAACCCTATTGGTTTTTACAATGCCAGTGGCTAAGGCTAGTGGTTTTTACAATGCTTAAAACTTCATTATATATATTTTTATATTAAAACACTTGTACTGTTTCACAATAAACTGTTTATTCTGAAACAGTACAAGTGTTTTTTTATATAAAATATAAATTGAAAATGGAATTTCACCAAGTGCCGACGACAAAGAGTGTATAATATGTTTTTGTTTTATACTTTTTATTTAAAAAAAAAAAGAAAAAATATGGAAAAACAAACCATCGTCTATAAACACCAAATATGTTAATGGTGCGTTGATACCTTTGTAGTGGTCTTAATGCCACATGTACAGGTTTACCGGCTGACTTAGGACCATACTGGAACACGACAGTGACAAGCACTGACGCTATTGCGGTATGAATAAGTAAGGTGGTACTACAAGACCGGGCTAACACAAAGTAAAACTCAACCATAAAAAAAAATCAAAAACTACATAGCTCCGACGTTAGTGACTCGCTTAGCCAATCGTTCGCTTCTTACAAATTGCCTGGCAGAACGGCAGATGGTCTATTCTTCAAAGGGAGCCCGGACAATCACACAAAGTGGCATAAATCATATCTCTACATCCAGAAGCTTTCCTAACAATCAACTTTAAACATGTTTTACGTAAATCCATTTTAAAGATTACACCGTAACGAGAATTTTATTTAACCCAGAATATATAGAAGAGGCTTTTATGGCCGATTCGATAAATGCGATAACAATTTTTGAAGATTTTCTTTTATAAGGATTTACTGCCGCTCCGTCGTTTTTCTGCGGAAAGTTAAAAGATCATTAAGCTTAAATACGAACAGTGAGCACTATATCCCCCACAGACCACATAAATACTAATAGACATGGCGTTTGGCATTGAACGTATAACCGTGCATATGAGCGAATGCTCATATCACTGTCAAAAGTATGGCAAATTATATAAGCAAATTGACACTAATTGTAATTGAGTTTTTGTTGTTGACGTACTGTTGCATACATTCTCGTATTTATGTCAGTTCAAAATTTAGCTACGCTTGACGTCTAAGAAATGTCGTAAGAAGGCGCCTCCATTTACTCCGTGATATCCCCTCTCTCTCTAGGGTTAAATACCTAAAATGTAAAACGGGGCCCTATTATTAAGCCTCCGCTATATGTCTGTCTGTATCTCATAAACCGTGATAGCTAGAAAGCTGAAATTTTCACAAATTACGTATTTCCGTTGCCGTTATAACAACAAATACTTAAAATAAAAAAATTAAAATATTAAAGAGGGTCCCCATACAATAAACGTGTGTTTTTCGTATTTTTTTCTTAATATTAATAACGATACAGACGTTTAAAATTTTAACAAAATATTTAGTTGTATATTACCTTTTAAAATAAAGTAAATATTAAAGGGGGCTCCCATACAACAAACGTAATTTTTAAGCAATTTTTACTCGATCTTAATAATTAGGTGGAAACTTGAATATTTGCAAAAAAGTATTTGGAATTATATTAACTATAAAAATAAATACCTAACACATAAAATAAATATTTAAGTACACATACCACAAACGTGATTTTCTTTGGTAGATAATGGTACGGAATCCTTCCTGCGCGAACCCGACTCACACTTGGCCGGTTTTTTTTAATATAAGTTAGAAAACAAGCATGGCTCTTTTGATTGAAAGAGGAAACCATCGCCAATAGACATCAAAGATGTTAAAGATGCGTTGCTATTCTTGTGCAAGGTCTTAATGCATGTGGCGTTAACCTCCAAACCGGAACACGACAGTCACAAGCACTGACGCTATTGCGGCAGGAATAGGTAAGGCGGTTGTACCAGACTCTGGCGAGACAGTACAGAACTCTACCACCTAGTAACCACGATGGTAGTGACTCGCATAGGCAATCGGTCGCCTTTTTTCGACCTGCCTGCCAAAACGGCAGTTGGACTAATCTTCAAATGAGCCTAGACTAACAAAGGTAAAGGTTGTTGGTTGGCAGATGACTTGAATCCTCCCCCTTTCCAGTTGCAGGCCTTGTTCTGATTCTGGTTTGGAGGGTAAGTTAGCCGATAAGCTTATGCATGTGGCATTAGACCTCGCCACAAGTAAGCAACGCACCATTAACATCTTTGGTGTCTATAGGCGATGGTTATCTTTTTTATCAGGAGGAGAATATAAAAAAGTCTTATTAATAATAACGTTAATTTTCAATTTCAAAAGCAATTTAAGCATCTATATACAAACACTCGTGTATGAAAGAGAAGCTTAAAATTCTCATCTCATCCATCAAATTTGCTATAAAAAGCCCCGTCCAATATGTTCTGAGTTCAATCAAATTTTCCGGCGTAATCTTTAAAATAGGTTTACCCAAAATATGCTAAACGTTGAATGTCAAGGGAGGTTGTAAATGTACATGACACTTCCATAACAAGGGTCCGCATAAATAGCCTTAGATTATAATAAAAAACCACATCTGTTTTATATCCCACGGCATTTTGGTTTAGTTCATGTGGTTCTGTATACATTTAGTTGATTAATTTAGCAATTAAACTAATTACAGTTTTTATTTTTGCTTTTTGATACAGTGTATTTAAATAGAGTCTATACTCTAACTCTAAACTGTACACAAATAAAAAAGTCGGTATTTTAGATTAATAAAAAGTTTGTAAAATCCAAAAGTTCACGCCGCAACGTTTTTTTTTCTTTAGATTGTTTATTATCAAAAAAACAGATCCGAATGAAGTGATTTTCAATAGGGATCTATTGTGAGTAGATTAGATAATATCCATACTAATATTATAAATGCGAAAGTCTGTCTGTCTGCCTATCTGTTACGCTTTCACGGCTAAACCGCTGGACCAATTATCATGAAATTGAGCATGGATATAGTTGAAGATCCGGGGTCAAACATAAGCTTTTTTTTTTTTAAATCAGTCCCAGGAGGGCTGAAATAGGGGATGAAATTTTTATTAAAAGCTGTTTGGACGACTTATTAATATACTCGCGGGTGAAGCTGCGCTGGTCAGCTAGTTGATAATAAAATAAAGTGAATTCATAAAGCCAATCAACCTATTTCATGTTTATAGACATAGAATAGTCAACTGACGACCATCAAAATTTTTTTCAACTAAATTTTTTAGAGTAATTAAATCTTTTCAAAGGCTTAATGTTCCCCAAATTTGAAGAATTAAGGTTTCTATTTATAATCACATACTTTTTATATCAAATTAGTGTATAAATTTAATTAATACTGAGTGTGATTGAAGTTGGTTGAGCCATACATTTTCTTTCAAAAGATAATAATGCACAGTCGCGCCGCGACGTGCTCGTTGTTCAAAAAGTAAAAACAAGCTTTTTTAAAAACCAAACTAAAAAATAATATATAAATTTAAATTAAGAATAGTGTGAAAATTTGAATAAATTTGAATTAAAAATAGTATAAATAAGAAAAAAATATATTGCATTGTAAAAAAGCGTGGGGTGCTTATTAAGATATCGATTAACATCGGTGCACCAACCGCAGGCATGGTGTTAATCGAAGACATAATGAAACTTAATCATATATTTTTTAAGTAAAACTTATCTAAGGTTGCCAAATGCAACTTATTTTACGGATAACCCCATTTTTTACGCAATAAAAATTTTGTAATCTGTAAATAGCTTTGAATACGGAATAAATAAAGTTCTAGTCATTTTATAAATTCCTTTTGGGCTGGTAATCGCGGTCAAATAAACAAGATCTGACGCGTTTCGGCTGTTTAGTGTTTGACTTTGAATTTGTTTGTGTTTATAACCGGTAAATATATTTTTGCAGTCTTTTCACAAAATAAAGGTGTTTTAAAGACGATCCCACGCAAAAACATACATTTAAAAATTAGGGATTTTATTATAAATTAATGTCATTTTAAAATATATCCGTATACATTTTAAAATTGAATTTTTGATATTAGTAACGCTTACAAAATAAGAAGTAACGTGGCAGCCATACTGTACTGCTAGTTTACTTTTTTATCTTATTTCAATTCTTTATAATACTTATACAAAACCCAACAATTTTACTTCTTAACGATGGTTAACTTACATCGGATATTCGCCTGAAGAACTTTTATTATTATATTATCGAGTTAAAAGAAACTCTAGCTTTAAAGTCAACAAGATAAGTCTTCGGGTATTATCTACAGAAATTTTCCTTAGATTTTATTTAATTTTTATATCTATATATATAAAAATCAATGCTACTTTTCGTTATAATTTTATAACTCAAGAACGGGCTCACTTATTCATACAAATGTTTAGGCTTTGTTTGGAATATTAAGTACTTAGATGGCATATGTGAAGTGTGTACAAAATTGGTACAGCGGTTCACATTTCTTGTGACAAATTAATTCAATAAATGACGATACGTAGCGAAGCACGTGACGAGCCGCTAGTTCGTTATATTTTACAGATACTCTGTATTTAGCGTATGTTTTAATATTAATATGAACGGTCTATTTACAAAAAAAATATTACTCGAAGAAACTGAACTCATAGAAAGTCACACAGGTAATAGTCAAAATCGTAATGTGATTGTGCCAGACCCAGGCGAGACAATGAAGAACACTGATGACTTAAAAACTGTTTGGCAGAACCTGCCGTTCTGGTTTGGAATGGTCTTTTCTACGAAAGGGGCTTAGACCAACAGTGGGAGTTGTTTACGAAGTTTCAAATAAAAAAGCTTATCTTCTTAATCTTAAGTTATATAAATTACATGTCACGTTGTTTGTCCGCCATGGATTCATAAACTACTAAATCAATTTCAATGAAATTTAATAGATATCTACTGTTTGGTCCAACTTAAAAGATAATTTTTATCACAATTAACCCCCTCCCTCTCCCTCTCAAATACCCCACCAAAATATTCAAAGAATCTATATGAATATTGTAAATGCGAAAGTTTGGATTTTTGGATGGATGGATGGATGTATATTACTCAATCACGCAAAAATTACTTTACGGATTTGAATGAAATTTGGCATACATGTAGATGATGACCTGGAATAGAATATAGGCTACTTTTTATCCCAGAAAAGTTTGGTGATCCCGCGGGATTCAACAAAAACTTTTATTGTTCTGTTGTTGATTTCTATTTTTTCACAATATAATATAACCTACAAATGTATGAAATTTTTGACAGTAATAGGAGCGTTTGCTAATATGTTCGGCGACAAGTTACCTTCCCAATCTATTAGTACTCATGTGGTCTGTGATTATACCATTAACTGTCGTAATTAAAAGACATATTAAACCTTACTTGTACACAGTTCCGGATAAGAAAATACACCAGGATAAGAAAATACCGTATAAAAATGTAAGATAAGAATTAAATAGATACTTTTAGTCCACCAGGAACACATAATTCTTGATAACTGGTTAATCTTATCGCGATAAATACAACTTTTGTTTCAAAGCAAACGGGATAAGCCTTTTGGGATTCTCTGCGAAGGTAATGAATATATTTTGTTCCCTCGAAGACGGAATTGTGGAAGTATTGTACTTGATTTAAATTTTATTTATGACTATGTTTTTAGGTATTGTCTACCATGAAAGTATAATACTGTCTTGTGGTCTAGAACATAACCTATTTGGCTCAGATCATGCAGTCAAGGGTTCGATCCTCGGTTTAGGCAAAAGTGTTATTGAAGTTTTTTTCGAAAAAATTAAATCTCAGTAGAAGCTTAGTATCTGGAGGGTAGTGTATTACCACCCCTGTGCATCGGATAAGCACATAAAGCCATCGGCCCCCGATTATCGCTAGAAATAGTTGATAATCGTAATCAGGACGGTAAAATGATTTTGGAACTTTCTAGATCATTCCAGAAATTGTTACATTGATTAAGGCTATCTCAGTAGAGTTCTATTGTATTAAAATTTAAAAAAATGATCAATAATAATAATTGAACAAGTCAGGCTGATTTTTTAAATATTTTTTAGTGTTTTAGATGAATCCTTCAGAGACTACAAAGAAAAAGAAAACATACACAGAAGAGGATTTAAAAAAACGTGATATTTTTTTAATCTAATCGATGTTGTTAAGAATAGTATTTTTTTCTTTTGTGTTTTTTCAATAAAAATAATGTAGATATAATGTAAAAATAATGTAGAATAGATTGCTATATTAATTAATAAATTAATAATTAATTAATTAATTAATTAATTAATTAATTAATTAATTAATTAGTAATATTATAAATGCGAAAGTTTGGATGTTTGGATGGATGTTTGTTACTCAATCACGCAAAAACTACTGAACGGATTTGAACAAAATTTTGGCAGACATGTAGACGGTAACCTGGAATAGCACATAGGCTTTTTATCCCGGAAAAATTAGGAGATCCCGCGGGATTCACCAAAAACTTTTATAATGCAGCGGGCTGCACGCTGTAGCTAGTTATTTATAAAAATCTTCCCTATATTGCTTTTCTAAGTTGGTGGACGCGTGAATCCATGTGTGGACGCAATTAGGATTTTGTGGACGCGAACTGGGTATGGATAATGGCTTAATTCTGATATTTGTCTGTCTAGTGCGCGAGGTGCCTAAAACTTCAATTTTACTTCTTAAAATACCATAAATTTAATGGTATTAAAACCATACAGATACAAATAGTACCACTTATGTGATATTACTGTAATTTTTAAAAAGTATCTTCACGCCCATATCCCCGAAGAGGTAGACAGAGGTACAATAAGTGCACCCACGATTAGCCGAAGATACTTGGTCCCACAAATGTGATTGGTGGCAAGCCTATCGCCAACCGGACACTTTCCAATCCCGGGCAACTTTGTGTTTCTTAAAAAACTGAAAAAACACTTTTCTTATGTGCCCGACTCGGGAATCGAACTCGGGACCTCATGTGGTCGATGCCAACGCTGGACCACTAGACCACAGAGGCGATTTTAATTTTTAATTGTAATTGTAATTTTTAATTATAAAATACGAAAAACCTTTTCTTCTGACCCATTATTTGTATTTGAAATTGATAAAATTATAATAATCTGGTATTGCCTAAAGGTAGTGTCAAGTCTTTACAACCGGCGTGTTTGTGTGAAGAGAGTTACGTAATCGAATCATCATCGTGACATATGGTTTTCGCTTATCTCTGTCTACCCTATAAGGGATCTGGTGTGGCAATATATTGCTATGTATTATGGAATTGATGAGAAAATCAGTGAAAATTATTTCAAAAGTGAAAGTAATAACAAAAAAAACTTGAGAGGTGTCAAGGGACACCCGGATAGAACGAAGTTCCTTTCGATACAAAAAACCTGTATACACTCAACAAAAATAACCGTCGCGATACCACACTGTTCAATGCGAAATAGAAATGAAAATATCCGGCTTGCTTTCTATAAGAGAGAGAGAGTGAGAGAGAGAGAGAGAGAGAAACATGCGCACGCCGCACAGCTTACAATAGCTTTCTATAGCAAAAAGTGTCGTGACAACTTTTCGTAAGATTTTTTTCCGTCTAGCCCCCTTTAACAACGCGCGATAAGGAACTTCGTTCCAAAAAAAAGTATAATAATGAACTTTATTTAACAGGGAAAGATTATCTACTTGCGCGTAACTTTATACTCGTAATTAGCAAAGTATAAAAAGGCGGTTTAAAACTGCGAGAAATAATTAAAGAAAACTTTGATTCCACTGGAAATTTATAACTGCTGATAAAAACTGTAATCTGATTCAGTAATAGTAACTCTTTTGTTTCAAAGTAAACGGAATAAAACACTGGGGATTATCTACAGAACTAACGGATATTTAATATTCCTTAGGCTCCATTCTAACTGGAAATATTGTTATTATGTAATTTCTTAAACACTAAGTATATAATATATATGTAGCTATCACCTTATATTCGAAAACAAACTTTTTTATATCAGACTAGCTGACCCGGCAAACGTTGTTTTGCCATTCATATTAGGAATCCATAGCGGACAAACACACGTAATTTATATAAGTCTACGGGATTGTCCTTCCACGCAGCCAAAATGGCATTAAACTTTATATGGCGGTTAAGTATTTTTAAATTTTCTATTTTTCCGCGCAATTATATATATATATATATATATATATATATATATATATATATATATATATATATATATATATATATATATATCATAAAATAGCAAACAAGCAGATCGGTCTCCTTATGGAAAGAGTCAACCATCGTCTATAGACAACAAAGATGTTAATGGTATGTTACTATCTTGTAATAAGGTCTAATGCCATATGCATTTACCGGCTACCTTACCCTCCAAACCGGAACATGACAATGACAAGCACTGACACTATTGCGCCAGAAATAGGTAAGGCGGTGGTACCAGACCCGGGCGAGACAATGCAGAATTCTACCACCTAGTACTCACGATGGTAGTGACTCGCATAACCAATCGGTTGTCTTTAACGACCTGCCTGGCACGGCGGTTGGTCTATTCTTTAAAGGAGCCCAGAACCATCACGGGGAAACCTGCATTTACATACAGAAGTACATAGTTATAATACTTACCATTGGAATAAAATTACTACTACCACCTACCATTACTACCATTGAAATAACAGTACGTACAACATGGCTTATTTCTATTTTTTCACGATGTAATATATCTATAAATGTATGACATTTTTGACAGTGATAGGAGCATTTGGTCATATGCGTGGCGACACGTTTTTCCCAATGGCGTGTCTATTAGTATTCATGTGGTCAGTGCTTAGTATATCGTGCAATGACCATACTTTTTGAATTACTATGTGGTTAAGAAATATTTTTTATTACATTTTTATTATGTACTTCTGATTGTTAAGTAACGTGTCTTTCAATGTGTACAATATTTTACCAGTCAGCCCGTATTACAAGTAAAATAAATTCATCTGGCTGATTTTGATTTTAAATTAAATTTTAACGTGAAATATAAAGTAGAACAGAATTCTGATTACATCTCTTTACAACCCGTATTGGATTCCCCTGACATAATATCTGACCTATATTCTTCAGAGCTTCTAGAAACATATGTTACAAATTCCAATAAAATTTTGTATTTATATTATTAAAAATATATTTTTTACATTCGAATGTCATCCCCAGACGCAGGTATCAGGAATAATTCACGGGGCACACTAAAAGTTTTACACATCTAGCTAATCGGAATTATTTGAATTTCGAATGTTATATTTTTTAAACGTTGCAACCTTCTTAGTAATAAAAAAAAAACAATTGGCGGGAAATGATTTAGCAAATACGCAAATGGTTATCTGATAGAAAGAAACAAATATCACCTATATTATAATAAGCCTCAGATAGTAAATTTAATCAAGCTTCGTGGGGATCTATTAGATTTTGTAGAATAGATGATAGAAAAAGTTAACGGTTTTTCAATTCAATGCTGAAGAAAATGGCTGCAGATTTTCAATAGTGACATGGAAATAACAAAACGCGACGTTAGATAAATATTTGATCTCGCTACGCTTAGCCGCGACACCGGCCATTTATCTATGAACGCGACATATTAGGGTATGGTGGGTTAATTGTGAGCTAAAATGTACAGATACATTTAGTATACTGACGATTTGGGAGATGAGAGGGTTGCATAGTTGTAAAGAAAACGTTATCTTGACATTTTTGAACGTGGTTGAATGTGACACTCTCTAAGGCGGTTGAATAAGCTTTTATTTTGAAGGAAATGATATAAAAACAATAAAAAACAATTTGACAACTTTTACATATCGCAGTTATTGATGTTATACTGCCCTAGATGCGTGGATCGATATTATAAAGGGTTCATATTTGGTGAAGGGCCATAACAGTATACTAAGTATCCCCTATGTTAATCTGCCATGCTCAAGTTAATATTAAAATCATCTTTTGTTTACTTTATTCATATTTACTAAAGTAATAAAAAGTATCTTCACGCCCGTATCCCCGAAGGGGTAAGCAGAGGTACAACAAGTGCACCCACGATTGGCCAAAGATACTTGGTCCCACAAATATAATAGGTGGCAAGCCTATCGCCATCCGGGCACTTTCCGATCCCGGGCAACATTGTTTTTATCAGAATATCAAAAAATCACATTTTTCAAATTGCTCCAACCGGGAATCGAGCCCAGGACCTCACGCGGTCAACGCTAATACTGGACCACTAGACCACAGAGGCGATAATAATAAAATAATGGCACGTTACAATTCGTTTGATGAATTTCGAATGTCTTATGCATAAAATTCTTGCAACTAAAATAAGGCAATGATAACTGTTAAGAGGCTGACAAGACCTAATTTGTTGAAATTGATGTTGTTTAAGTAGTTTTTAAGAAAAACTATTTATTATAGCACATCACAAAAAATATATGTTAATATTCATCATATGTCAAAGACCTTGGCTGGACTCGATACAGAATTGAACAAAATTGGCTCGATAGAAAATAATTGCGAAGATTCGTCTAAAATCATCATTAAACGGATATATCTTTATTTTTTTGACGTATGGGTCTGCAGTTAAAAACATGGAGTCATCATATTCAAACCTAAGAATTCAAAGAATCATATTAGACAAATAATTTACACTTTTTTTATTTCAATATTTATTTATAATGAGACCTGGCCGCCCAGTTTCACTGATAGGCTCTTGTTTAATCCGTTAGAAATAGATAGAGTGCGCGTTTTTGGTATTGACAGCGCCTTAATGCTTTTGTGGGAGGAATAGGTATGGTGGTATAATAATATGGTAGGGTGGTATAATAATAATACCAAAATGGACGAGATGTTAAGAAACACTATCACCATGAAAAAAATAAATATCAGATTTTGAAACAAAATGGAGGTTTCTGGATAATTTTTATTATGTCAGTATTTTGTGAGATATTCGTTTCCAAATTGGTAAAAAGTATGTCCCCATCTCTAGCTTTTGATACACTGAGAACATAGGATTTAACAAAAACTTAGAAAAAAAATCGGTTCTATATAAATAAAGCAGCGCTCTCTTTCTTTTATTTCTAGATTTTTCCAGTATTTTCTGACAAAGTGAGAGTGCACTTTTATTTTACAAACATAATTCATATTTTTTCGTACATGTAGTTATTGCGCGTACGTTGCGTACCTATTCTTTCATATCATTCAGATATATATTTTTAGTACCGAACAAGACCTACGATAAATTTTCAATCCTACTAAAACAAATAATATTTATTAAGAACAACTTTCTATATCCCTATAATATAGTATATTTATTTTCTTTCTCAAGAAATGCGATCAAAAATATGTTCTAGATGCGATAAAATCTCAAAATTATTACACACTTTGAGCGTAAACACATCCAATTGATAGTATTCGACATACTTGTACTGTACTCGTTCGAACTGCTTATAAACAGACACTATTGTAATTACTGTATTTTGTGTAGCAATTATTATAGGTTAAAAAAAAACAAGTAAAATGCTTTCTTGACCTTTATATTGAAGTTTTTTTTCTCCATCGTCTCTGTGGTCTAGTGAACCGATATCGTTGATGACCACACGAGGTCCTGGGTTCGATTCCCGGGTCAAACAATTCATAAACTAGTTTTTTTTCAATTTTCTAACACAAACAACTTTGCCCGGAATTGGAAAAAACCGGTTGAGTAATATATTAAAATATATATTTTTCAAAGTGATATTAAAGTACAAGTCTATAATAGTGTCTCATAATAATGGAATTTCAACAAGTGCTGACGATAAAATGTATAGCACAAACATACCGCCTTACCTATTTTGCTAAAAATGAGACTGCAGAATTTTTCTGCCTAATTACTCACGATGCTAACGCCGTACATTACACGTAGACTTTTTGTGCCTTTCATGAGTTTCCTAGCGGTAAGGCATTTGGTGTATTCTTCGAAAAGGGTCCAGATCAATACGGCCTATCAGCTACAAATGATCTCGAGTGGGTTACCTTCCAAATACCAAGCCTGGGTGAGACA
Organism: Apodemia mormo; assembly: GCA_036924255.1. Classification (NCBI taxonomy): domain Eukaryota; kingdom Metazoa; phylum Arthropoda; class Insecta; order Lepidoptera; family Riodinidae; genus Apodemia; species Apodemia mormo. Next base: position 24,445,257 of record JAUPFN010000022.1, on the reverse strand, counting down.
TTGACCTATTCTACCATCTAAGGGTTACAAAGGTAGTGACATGTTTCATAAATCACTTTCCTTTTAAAATTGCCCATTAGAAACTCATATCAAAAGGCTCCTATACTAATAATATTTAATCTTTTTGTCATTTGTATTAAAATCCCTAATAGGGCGTAGGCATTTAATTTACTTTGGTATTATTCAAGTTAGTTTCAACGTGGGTGTTCAACCAACTGACGTGTGGGTAGCATTTAATAACGTCTTGTACCGTGCGTGACGTTTCTCAAAGACTGCTTATTAAATGTTAGGCCTTGTCATTGTATCCATAATGTTTTTTTATATATCACTAGCTGTTGCCAGCGACTTCGTCCGCGCGGACCTCGTTTACTCCGCACAGCCTCTCCCCCGTAGGTGATGGCGTGATAATATGTAGCCTATATGTTGACCCGACCTGGTAGTAATATTCATACAAAATTTGAAGTAAATCCATGCAGTACTTTTTGAGTTTACCCCAGACATACATACAGACAAATAGACAGACATACAGACAAACAGACAAAAATTCTAAAAACCATATTTTTGGCTTCTATATCGATTGTAGATCACGCTCCAAGTATTCTTATAAAAAAATATTCAATGTACAGTTTTGACTTTCCTACGATTTTATTATATGTATAGATATGATAGCAAACAAGCAGATGGGTCTCCTGATGAAAAGAGTCAACCTTCGCCTATAGACACCAAAGATGTTAATAGTGCGTTGCTATCTTGTGACGAGATCTAATGCCACATGCATATTTTTATTGGCTACCTTACCCTCCAAACCGTAACACGACAGTGACAAGCACTGACGCTATTGCGGCAGGAATAGGTACGGCGGTTGTACCAGATCCGGGCAAGAAAATGCAGAACTCTACCACCTAGTGTTTCTTAAATATCAATTATTTAACGCCTAATGTTTTCTACATCATAAGACAACAAACAAATAGATGGCTTTCCTAATGGAAAGAAACAACCATCACCTACAGACACCAAAGATGTTAATGGTGTATTTCTATTATTGTAGCGGGGTTTTAAGACCACATGCATGAGTTTACGGGCTACCTTACCCTGCAAAACAGAACGAAAAAGTAACAAGCACTATGGCTATTGCGGCAGAAATAGATAAGGCGGTGATACCGGATTTGGGCAAGATAATACAGATCTCTATTAGCATCTTTGGTGTCTATAAGTGATGGCTGTCTCTTTTCACCAGGAGAGCCATCTGTTTGTTTGCTATCTAATCTATACATATAATAAAATCGTAGGAAAGTCAAAACTGTACATTGAATATTTATTTAAAAAGATACTTGAGGCGTGATCTCGATATCGAATCCAAAAATATAGTTTTTATATTTTTGTCTGTTTGTCTGTTTGTCTGTTTGTCTGTTTGTCTGTTTGTCTGTTTGTCTGTTTGTCTGTTTGTCTGTTTGTCTGTTTGTCTGTTTGTCTGTTTGTCTGTTTGTCTGTTTGTCTGTTTGTCTGTTTGTCTGTTTGTCTGTTTGTCTGTTTGTCTGTTTGTCTGTTTGTCTGTTTGTCTGTTTGTCTGTTTGTCTGTTTGTCTGTTTGTCTGTTTGTCTGTTTGTCTGTTTGTCTGTTTGTCTGTTTGTCTGTTTGTCTGTTTGTCTGTTTGTCTGTTTGTCTGTTTGTCTGTTTGTCTGTTTGTCTGTTTGTCTGTTTGTCTGTTTGTCTGTTTGTCTGTTTGTCTGTTTGTCTGTTTGTCTGTTTGTCTGTTTGTCTGTTTGTCTGTTTGTCTGTTTGTCTGTTTGTCTGTTTGTCTGTTTGTCTGTTTGTCTGTTTGTCTGTTTGTCTGTTTGTCTGTTTGTCTGTTTGTCTGTTTGTCTGTTTGTCTGTTTGTCTGTTTGTCTGTTTGTCTGTATGTATGTCCGGGGTAAACTCAAAAAGTACTGCATGGATTTACTTTAAATTTTGCATAAATATTACTAACAGTTCGGGTCACGCTATCACCTACGGGGGAGGAGCAGTGCGGAGTAAACTAAGTCCGCGCGGACGAATTCACAGGCAACAGCTAGTGATATATAAAAAAATAAAGTAAAAATAAATATTTTCTAACTAATAAATAAAAGAAAATTTAAAAAATAAATGACTATCCCTAGAATAAACTCAAAGGAATTACTGTAGATACGTGGCCAAATTCAAAAGCAATGGGAGTTTGTAACTGAAATAATAACAATCCTTGTTTTACACAACTATTGTTTGATAAAACCCACAAGATATCGGCAAAATGGCTTCCTATATTACATATGAATATACTCTATAAGGTCAAATCGACTTTACATTGGATTACGCAACAATAACCACTTTTCCACAACAGGATATAACTTAAGTAGTTTTTATATGAAAGATAGCAAACAAGCAGATATATTTCTTGATGGAAAGAGTCAACCATCGCCTATAGATACAAAAGATGTTAATGGTGCATTGCTATCTTGTGGCGAGGTCTAATGCCACATGCATGAGTTTACTGGCTACCTTACACTCCAAATCAGAACACGACAGTGATAAGCACTGACGCTATTCCGGCAGGAGTAGGTAAAGCGGTGGTACCAGACCCGGGCGAGACAATGCAGATCTCTACCACCTAGTAGCCACGATGGTAGTGACCTGCATAGCCAATCGGTTGCCTTTATATATCGATTCTTATTATCTTATAGCTTATAGCTTACTATGGTCGATATGCATAAAGATTTAGTTATATTAATGAAAAAAATATTCACGGTACATACAAAAACTCCCGGTGTGAAAAATCATGGCAATACGAATTGGAATCACGTAATCCAGATGGAGGAACGTGCGGTGTGTAACGATAACTTATAGTATATCCAGGGGTCACTCGTAAAATATTACGATTTTTATATATGGGAGTCAAATTGAAATATGGAGTGGCTTTTGGAGTAAACGTTATTCCAACTTTATCGGGCTCACTTTAAGATACGTGGTCATTTTTCTATATTATGATATAGTAAGCTATATTATAGAATTGTTTATAGACACCAAAGATGAGGACAAAAAATAATTGTTCAGTATGCAATCAAACTTTTTATAATTTGACGCGTCAATAATTTTTTAAGCTACTACCAAATCGGAAAAACGGTCACACACTAAGCGTTATTTATCAACAAAATATCTAAGAGAAATTGCAATTATCCACAGACAGACATTACTAAATACTTACTTGCATAGTTAAATATTTTGTTTATCATATGTGCTATGTATGTATATAGTCTATTATGTATTGATTAATATATATTTATGTAAATGTATATATTTATATTTTCTATTTCCTAGTAATTATTGTTTTTTGTTCCATTTAGCCCATCATACTGTTTCCTATTTCCATTTAAAATATTTATTTTCACCCCCTATTGAAATTTTTCTGTTCCACTTGCTGGTTGACTGGCAAAGAATGCCTTTATGGCATTAAGTTTAACCATTGTACAATTTTAGTGCATAACAGTAAATAAATAAGATAAATAAATACGAAGATCCGGCGGAAGAACTACTGAGAAAAAAATCTGAATAGTTCCATGGAACTAATTACCGTCGGGACTGGTAAGAATAATCCAAGATATCTAAAGTCTTTCCTCGCTATCATAGTTAATCATCTAATCTTCAAAGATATTCTAGATCTAAAAAGATTTTTTAGGTGAGATCCAAGTACCTAAGAAGTTAAATCAAATAAGTCTATTTCCATAAAACTAGCGAGATTTTTTCTCAATAATTCCAGTTTCATTATCAAAGTTTATGGAACTAACCTTCAAAGATATTCTAGATCTAAAAAGATTTTTTAGATTTCGGCCAAATACCATGAAGTAAAACCAAATAAGTCATAATAAGTAGTTTTTGCACGATGCGAGTAGTACAGCAGATTTTATTTATACAGATGTACCCGCAATATAATGAAGAAATGTATAAACTCCATGCCAGCCCCTGATTACGGCGGAATCGTAGAAAAAACATCTTTATTGGCCCGTATGTGCTCATTACGTTGGATGTTGGCCGCGTGCCATACTTTTATCACTCTTACCTACAGCTCTTGAAGTTTTATGTTTTCTTATGGTTATGACATTTTGGGTTACGAGTTTGGGTGAAATTTTATATTTGTACTTGGAAAAACAAAACTGACGAGACCATCTGATATTCTGCCAGATAGTTCGTAAAGATTTGTCATCACCATCGTAACTACTGTGTAGTAGAGTATCACCGCTTTGTAATATAACTACGTTATAGAATCAGACTTCTTTATGGAAATATAGTAAAGAAATACGTAGTGTAATATGCGTTTTGATGCTTCAACTCTTATAGAGTAAAGTATTATACCTGAAGACGCTTCGGTTACGGAGTGAAGTGTGCATATTAATAGACCATCTTCTCTTCTGCCAGGTAGTTCGTAAAAGGTGAATGATATGTCACTACTATTGTGACTACTATGTGGTAGAATATCACTAATTTACTAAAATAGAAATTTTAAAGAATCAGACTACCTTACGGAAATACAATAAAGCAAAGTAAAACGTAATGTAATATACGTTTTAATGCTTCAACTCTTATATAGAGTGAAGTATAATACGTCTCCCGAGGACGCTTCGGTTGCGATATGAAACGTGCGTATGAATAGACCGTCTGCTATTCTGTCAGGTAGCTCGTAAAAGGTAAATGATATGTCACTACCCTTGTGACTACTATGTGGTAGAGTATCACCGCTTTATAGTATAGCTACATTATAGAATCAGACTACTTTACAGAAATACAGTAAAGCAAAATGTAGCGTAATATGCGTTTTGATGCTTCAACTCTTATAGCTTCTTCCTCTTGATCACATTGAACGTAGAGCAGTTCGAATCATCGACGACCAGGTTATTTCTAATCAGTTTGACTCTTTGGCGTTACGCAGAGATGTAGTTTCGCTCTGTATCTTTTACCATATGTATCATAGGAAGAGCACCAACGAGTTATTCGGATTGATTCCTACCGCTAAATTCCATTATCGGACATCGCATCAAAATTTAAAGTTCCATCCTCACCACTTCGATGTCTGGAAATCCACAACCGTGCGCTTTTGTCGACACTTTTTGCCTCGCACTACTCCTTTGCCAATGTGGAATCCGTGGAATCAATTTTCCACGGAGGTGTTTCCGAACGGATACGACTTGGGGACCTTCAAGAAACGAGCTTATTCATTCTCAAAGGGCCGGCAACGAAGCTGCAAGACCCACGGTATTGCAAATGTTCATGGGTGGAGGTGATCACTTACCATCATATGCACCACCTGCTCGTTTGCCCCCTCTACTATAAAAAATAGAGTAAAGTGCTATACGTCTCCTGAGGACGCTTCGGTTACGAAGTGAAACGTGCTTATGAATACACTATCTGCTATTCTGTCAGATAGTTCGTAAAAGCCGCCGTGTTGGTCCCGGCCTCCTTTGTAGAATAGGCCAACTGCCGTTCTGCCAGGCAGGTCGTAAAAGGCGACCGATTGGCTATCGAATCACTACCATCGTGGCTACTAGGTGGTAGAGTTCTGCATTGTCTCGCCCGGGTCTGGTACCACCGCCTTACCTATTTCTGCCGCAATAGCGCCAGTGCTTGTCGCTGTCGTGTTCCGGTTTGGAGGGTAAGGTAGCCGGTAAACTTATGCATGTGGCATTAGACCTCGCCACAAGATAGCAACGCACCATTAACATCTTTGGTGTCTATAGGCGATGGTTGACTCTTTCCATCAGGAGACCCATCTGCTTGTTCGTTATCTTATGATATAAAAAAAAAAAAAAAAAAGGCGACTGATATGTCACTTCAATAGTGACTACTATGTGGTAGAGTATCACCGCTTTATAATATAGCTACATTATAGAATCAGACTAGTTAACGGAACAGTAAAGCAAAACGTAGAGTAATACGCGTTTTGATGCTTCAAATCTTATAGAGTAAGATACTATATGTCTCTTGAGGACACTTCGGTTACGAAATGAAATATACAAATATACATAAGAAAAATCATCTGCCACTCGGCCAGTTATTTTGTAAAAAGCACATGACGTGTCACTACCATCGTCACGATTAGGCGATAGAGTATTGCAACATCTCAACCGGGTTAAATGTCAGCGCTTTACAATATCTATATCTAGTTTTATCTATAGCTAGTTTATCGATTCAGACTACTTTATGGAAATACATTATAGTGAAGTGAAATGTATACTTTTTAATGCTTCAACTCCTATAGAATAAATTGCGTCTCCTGAGGACGCTTCAGGGGCATTTCACGTTTAGCGGACAGTGAAAAAAAGTGAGGTTGTGAAATTTGTTTATATTTTAGTCAGTTATAGCTCTAGTAGATGTTAATATGTACACACAATTTTTTTATTGTAATGCTTAACTGTCAGTAATAATCTTTTGAATAAAAGACCATATTTGAGGAAAGACATTTTTAACGCTGATGTTAGAATTAGCGAAGTAATAAGTGAAGTTTTATATATTAAAAAGGATGTTATTTTTAAATTTTAGGTTAAAATTGAACTTTTATTTGTTTTAAGTGTAGAAAAACGGAAGTAAAGTTTTCACATAAGATTTTGAGATACCTCGCCATATTTTTTTAATATTTCAATTTTAAATTAGAGCGTCATTTTAATTTATAACGCACAGAAAAAAACGTGGTTCAGAAGTTACATTAAATATAGTACCAAGGCGTCGTTGGTTGCATGAAATGCTTTTTAAATAGGCCGGTTCGTACGAAAACTGGTATATTTGATTTTTATTCATAGTTATTGTACCACACTACAAATATAATGCAAATGTATTTTTTTACAAAATAAATTATATTTTAAAAGTGAGTAGGTACTTTATATTTTAAATAACAAATTAAGAAGAAACACTAATAACAGCGTTCGAGTTTTATTTTTAAAAATATAAAGGGTTTATTTTGCGAATATTCTAGACAAAAGAGACAGTTATTTTATCAAAAAGCAAAAGTGTCACTGGAATAATCTAGATAGAAAAGGAATAGACAGCTGCTTTGACACAAATATATATGTCACAATGGACCTTCTCGCACAGGCATAAGGTTTAAATTAACGTGTGCTGTGTCTTGTTTACGTGTAAGTTGCTAACGACTCATTTGCGGAACTTTTCAAAATATTCACGAACATCACATTGTTGTATATATGTCGCAGTGAAATTGTCAATAGCCGTTAGATTATAATCTACCTAGGGATTTTATAATTTGGTTAGGTTAGGTTAGCAGTTAAATTATAATATCACTTATGTAAATTATAATCTAACGGTACTGACAATTTCACTGCGACATATATAAAAGATAAGAATGTGTTGGCGTTAAGCAAGGCAGTTTTTGTAAAGCGATCAGTACGATATAGTAAATTGAAGCGATAGGGAAAAGAAAACAACGAACTGCTCTACATACGGATAGTATATCAGCATAGTGATTTGGTTTAGTCGATTGGTTTCAAAGAACATTTAGTGTGAATATAGTGATGGTTTTATTATTGGTGTTAGTCAATCTGTATATACTGTTTGTATTGTTGTGTGTCGTACATTTGAGTGGTAAAAAAAACATGGTTTTAATATAAGACGTGGTATTTGTTTACAGAATATCAAACTACAAGCTCGTGACATTTGGATTAAAATATTAAAATTTATTTAAAAAAAATATATATTTGCATTAAAACATTTATAAAAATATGTATGAGTAAAAATCAAATATCTTTGTATATTGACCAGTTTTCGCATAAAGCGGCTTATGGGTAACTTTTAAACTAATGGCCATCACGTTGTAATATGTTTGGTATATTATGAATGAAAATGACGTTCTAATTTAAAATTAAAATATTGAAATAAAATTATGTTAAAGTATCTCAAAATCCTATGTGAAAATTTTATTTCTAGTGTTCTAAACAAATAAAATATCAATTTTGACCGAAAATTAAAAAATAATATTTTTTTACCACATTTGAACAAATTTATAGACTGCAATAGCTATAGGACTATTAGTTTGATCAGCTTAGTATTGAAGGTGTATGATAAAATCATTGAAAGGGGAAAGCAAGTCCGAGGGAATGTTACGGGAGACACAAGGGGATTTTAGATCTGAAAGAGGATGTATGGATCAAGTTTTCTCACTCCGCATCGTCATCATCGGCCAGAAGGTTTTATGCGGTTTTGTGGATTTGAAGAAAGCGTTTGATAGAGTTGCGTCAAAGAAACTTTGGGACATTTTACCCGGTTATGGGATAGATGGGCGTCTACTGGGATTGCAAAGCATGTGTGCGGGTGGACGGCGACATATCGCCTTGGTTCGATGTCAATATCGCCGTCAAGCAAGGTTGTGTGTTTTCAACTCGCCTGTTTATCCTATATTTGGATAAGTGTTTTTAAAGATTAAGGCCACTGAATGTGGGAATGCGCATAAGTGATCTAGTTGTAGGTTGCCTGCTTTATGCTGATAACGCTGTACTTCTAGCCTCAATTCCATCTAAGATGCAAACACTGGCCACAGTTATGAATGATGGCTGTAAGAGTATGGATTTACATTTGAATGCGAATAAAACTAAAGTTTTAGTATTTAAAAGAGAAGAAACTAGAACGCACGTAAGAGTTATGGTCGAAGATGTAGTGCTGGAACAAGTGTATGAGTTTGTATATCTTGGGTGTGCTTTTAGCAGGGTACGGAAGGTACACCGCTGATATTGAAAGAAGGATGTGTATAGGAAACAGAGTGAAGGAAGCGTTGGGAACCTCCCTTAATAGCACAATTTTAAGTCAGGGTGCCCGATTTTCCCTGCATAATTATGTGCTTATCCTAACGTTACTGTATGGAAGTGAGAATTGGGTATGTCAGAAGAGCATGAAAGTGGAATCAACGTGGTCGAGACGAGATTGCTACGAAAAATATGTGGTGTTACACCACATATTTTACTCGCGGACCGGGTTCGTAATGTGGAAATCTGAGAGAGGTTAGGCTTGATAGAAAGTGTATGTATGTAAAGATGAGAAAGGGTCAGAGAAGCCAACGAAGCTTCGTTGGTTCGGACATATAGAAAGAATGGTAGATGAAATGTTTACAAAACATATATACAATGCGAATGTGGAAAGATGTAGGTACCGGGGAATACCAAGACTGACATACCATGATCAGATTCTGTCTGACATACCATGATCGAGTACTGCCCGAAGGTGGTTCAAGAGTGTGTATGAAGAGCGTGATGAACGCGGAGGAAGCTCGACAAGCCTGCAAGTATCGTGATGTATGGCACTTTGTTCTCTTTACCTACCCCGTAAGGAATCTGGGGTGAAGATATGTATATGTATGTTGAAGAAATTCCACTTACGTTATAACTTCGCTAATTCAAACAACACCGTTAAAAATGTATTTCCTTAAATATGTTCCATTCTTCAGAAGACCATAACTAGATAATAAAGCATCACAAAAAAGTGTATATATTCTACTATAACTGACTGGAATATAAACCAATTTGACAACCTCACTTTTTTTCTTGTCCGTTTGACGTAAAATGCCCTTTTGGTTACGAAGTGAAACATGCGTGCGTTGAGTACATAAATTGTGTTTCCGTTTGTGTTGCTGACATGGGTGAAATTGTGGTGTATCTTTGTGGGCTAGTATGCCGCTTCTGCTATGCGCATAGTTTCCTATCATTTCCAAACCTTCAATAAGGTTGTTCCTTCCTATCACCAGTTTGTTTCTTCGAATCACCACTTATCTATTTTTTCCTCATGTTGGTTCCGGGCTCCTTTGAAGAATAGACCAACTGCCGTTCTGCCAGGCAGTGACTTGCATGGTTGTTACTTGCATAGCCAATCGGTCACCTTTTACGAAAAAGGCGACCGATTGGCTATGGCTATTGACCGATTCACTACCATCGTGACCACTAGGTGGTAGAGTTCTGCATTGTCGCGCCCGGATCTGGTACCACCGCCTTACCTATTCCTGCCGCAATAGCGTCAGTGCTTGTCATTGTCGTGTTCCAGTTTGGAATGTAAGGTGACCGGTAAACTTGTGCATGCGGCATAAGACCTCGCCACAAGATAGCAACGCACCATTAATATCTCTGGTGTCTATAGGCGATGATCACCAGGAGACCCATCTGCTTGTTTGCTATCTTATGATATAAAAAAAAATCTAATCTCCAACAACGTTGTTGCATGAGTTTGAATAAATGCCTAGTTGGCCCGCTTGGCTGTTGGTTTGCTTGTCACCTATCACATTGTGGGTCTAAGTGTCTTCGGCTATTCGTGGATGCATGCCTACTTCTTTGGGGATACGGGCGTGAAGATACTTATTAGAATAAAACTAATGAAATTCAATAATGGACAAAAGACGTTTATCTACAAAATGATTCACTATCATTCACCGGTTTGTCAGCAGGTACGATGAGAGGTTACCAGTGATGTATACCAAAGATTTTAACATTGCTTTGCCTCCTCGTGGTTAGGACGCCTCACGCGCTTTATAAGCTCCTTTCAGTCTACCTCATACATAAAAAGCTTAGGACGATAATTGAACATTATTAATAGGTGAAGCGAAATCATTGTACCCATTTTCACGAAAATTGCGCGGATAGAAGAGTATACAATTTGGCACTTTTAACGTTTATACAGGCTGTCTGGTAAAAACTGTACTTACTAAAAAAAGGTGTTCAGTACTCGATTCTGATACCGAATATGTAAGTTAATATGTACTTAAATTTTGATGATGATTTATCCAACAAAAATGTTTATATATGGACAATCGTGCACAGCCGATTTGCCGAAATTGTTAATTACACTCGTTAGAGGTTAGGGTGATCGTACGTTTTGAATATTACTAGGCTATTTTCGTCGTGGTTTATTAAATAGTTAAGCAATAGTGTGTATGTCTGTCTGTTTCACTTTCACGGCTAAACCACTGAACTGATTGATTTTGATGAAATTCGGCATGGAAATAGCTAAGCAGCTGAGGTAAAACATACGCTAAGTTTTTTTAAGAAAAATCATCTGTTACAGGCCTGAAATAGTGGGCGATCCTATACTGATAAAACTATGTCACGATACCATTTTATACTTTAAAAACCAAGAAATAAAATCTTGAAAATTCCGACATTTTAAAGTTGGTTTCACGTAGTACCTTGCAAATTCATAAAATCGCGGCGAATAAATCGCTTATATTTAAGAGGATTATTTTCATGTAACTGCAAAAATGTACCGGGAAACAGCTTTGTGGTTAGTTTTATGCAACGTAAAGTGTGGAAAAATATGTCGTTAGTTGAAACCAACCATTTTAATGACACTTTTAATTCATATCACTATATAGTATAAAACAAAGTCGCTTTCTCTGTCTATCCATATGTATGCTTAAACCTTTGAAACTACGCAACGAATTTTGATGCGGTTTTTTTAAATAGATAGACTGATTCTCGAGGAAGATTTTAGTATATAAATCTTCCCGACATTCCTACGGGAACAAAAGCTACGCGGGTGAAACCGAGGGCAGGTCGCTAGTCTCCTTATAATAGAGGATCAGAATATGAAACAACCTTTTTAATGCGTACTTTTTTAATGCGTACGATCAATGAATGAAAAGTATTTTACAAGCATATAAAATTTAATATATAAAATTTAATATTTTTTTTTTATATCATAAGATAGCAAACAAGCAGATGGGTCTCCTGATGGAAAGAGTCAACCATCGCCTATAGACACCAAAGATGTTAATGGTGCGTTGCTATCTTGTGGCGAGGTCTAATGCCACATGCATAAGTTTACCGGATACCTTACCCTCCAAACCGAAACACGACAGCGACAAGCACTGACGCTATTGCGACAGGAATAGGTAAGGCGGTGGTACCAGACCCGGGCGAGATAATGCAGAACTCTACCGCCTAGTAGCCACGATGGTAGTGACTCGATAGCCAATCGGTCGCCTTTTACGACCTGCCTGGCAGAACGGCAGTTGGCCTATTCTACAAAGGAGGCCGGGACCAACACGGCGAAAAGTATGTTAAGAAATTGATCGCTGATAAGATACTTTATAGATTTCGGCGTTACTAACTAGTTAATTTGCAAACTTCTACAAACTTTTACGTGTACCCTTGCGATGCCACTGAAAAGAAAAAAAAAGTGGTGAAAGAAATCGAACAAACTCACCATATGACCGAAAAATAATGAAGATCCGAGTAGCATAGTTATTCACCCTCGTCCATCACACTTTACACCATGACAGTAGTAAGCACAAAAGCATACAGTATATACACACAATGAACGTTTCACTTCGCAACCGAAGTATCCTCAAGAGTCACAAACACTAACTTCATTAAACAAGAGCTTCTAGATATATTAACTTTAGATTACTAATTTAGATTATGTAAGCAGAGGTAAGATTATTTTTCCTGCCATAACTATTGAGTTGGCAGGCTTAAACACGGTGATATAGGGTTGTCTGCAAAAAATCAGTCTTGAATGTATTATGGAAAAATTTTAATAATAAAGAAAAATATCGCACGCAGGGATTGAACTTGCGACTGCCTCCCTAAAGCCGGGACGTTCTTCTACTGAATTAGTGTCAACAGGTTTGACGTGGCGAAATTCTTCTTTATTATATGATCGATTACGTCGATTGTACTGATCGCTAGGTATACATACGTATAACTAGTTAAATGAGTTCATCTTTACAGATGAAATTCACATTTTTTCCGCCGTGTTGGTCCCGGCCTCCTTTGAAGAATAGGCCAACTGCCGTTCTGCCAGGCAGGTCGTAAAAGGCGACCGATTGGCTATCGAGTCACTACCATCGTGACTACTAGGTGGTAGAGTTCTGCATTGTCTCGCCCGGGTCTGGTCCGCCTTACCTATTCCTGGTGCAATAGCGTCAGTGCTTGTCGCTGTTGTGTTCCGGTTTGGAGGGTAAGGTAGCCGGTAAATTTATGCATGTGGCATTAGACTTCGCCACAAGATAGCAACGCACCATTAACATCTTTGGTGTCTATAGGCGATGGTTGACTCTTTCCATCAGGAGGCCCATCTGCTTGTTTTTATATAATAATATAATATAACTTTTTTTATATAATAAGATAGCAAACATGCAGATGGGTCTCCTGATGGAAAGAGTCAACCATCGCTTTTACACAGCAAGGTGTTATTGGTGCGTTGCTATCTTGTGGCGAGGTCTAATGTTACATGCATAAGTTTACCGGCTACCTTACCCTCCAAACCGAAACACGACAGCGACAAGCACTGACGCTATTACGGCAGGAATAGGTAAGGTGGTGGTGCCAGACCAACAGGAAGAAGGTAGGTCGATAGCATCAAAAACAGTAATGAAATGTTTCCATTTATAAAAAATAAAATAAAAACTAGTAACATCTGTCGTCTAATTGACTAAGAGGGACAATCTAATGGCTACACTTATTGGTCAATTCAAACAGCACGTGCTCATTGGTCAATTCAAATATCACGCGCTAATTGGTCATCTCAAATAGCGAGCCCTCATAGCTTAATTCAAATAGCACGCGCTAATTGGTGATCTCAAATATTACGCCTTCATAGGTCAATCCAAATAACACGCACTCACTGGTCATCTCAAACAGCGCGTCATCGTAAGTTAATTAAATTAGCATGCGTTTGAACGAAAAGGTTACTTAGAAGGATTAAAAATAATAAATGTACAAAGGAGAAAAGCATCTTCTATTCATTTTAGAAACAGCTATTTTGTAAATGTTTATTGTAAAGGAGAACTTGGCTGGACTCGCTAGCGCGTGCCCAGATCCACAAATTTTATTTAACGGTTTAGTATAATTAACTAGCAGCAATATCAATTTATTAAAATCAAATTCAAAATAGATTAAATTATTTTGAAATAAAGCATGGAAAATATTCTACATTATATTGTTATTTTGAAATAAAATATAGACATCGAAATCGAATATATATTCCTTATATATAACATCACATTACATAATCACATAAAACGCATAGAAACAACAAGATTACTTAACTTATGTCCGTTCGGTGTATTTGCTCTGTAGCGAATGTGCCGAGTACGGCGGATCCATAGCTTTTATAGTCAGTGACAAATAAGTGACGTCACATCAGACGATTTTAATACAGATTCGTTTCTTTTCATGTTTATGATTAAGTTAAATCATAAACAAAATTAAATTAAAGTAGAGTAAATATATTTAACTGTACTAATTAAATAACATACATGATCTTACAATTGGATTATTATGAACAACTTAGACTATTTTCTGTGAAAACAATACAATATGTTTATGAAAGAAAATGTTTCAAGCTATGTTATTAGTAACAGAATTTACAAAATATTAATAAAATTGTTGCAAATCATATGTTATAAAAAGGTTATAATTATAAGAATCATTAAAAACACAACCACAAGCTGAATAAGAAAGAATATGGCTTGCCTATATTATAAGAAAGATTTGCAATTTTATATGAGTGTTATGGCTTATTGATACAATATCATTAGTAAGCTTAGTAGTAGGGATGTTTTTCTTTCGTAATTGTAGAATTTAGTGTATAAATATACTGAAATTGCTATACGGCGGATCCATAGCTTTTATAGTCAGTGACAAATAAGTGACGTCACATCAGACGATTTTAATACAGATTCGTTTCTTTTCATGTTTATGATTAAGTTAAATCATAAACAAAATTAAATTAAAGTAGAGTAAATATATTTAACTGTACTAATTAAATAACATACATGATCTTACAATTGGATTATTATGAACAACTTAGACTATTTTCTGTGAAAACAATACAATATGTTTATGAAAGAAAATGTTTCAAGCTATGTTATTAGTAACAGAATTTACAAAATATTAATAAAATTGTTGCAAATCATATGTTATAAAAAGGTTATAATTATAAGAATCATTAAAAACACAACCACAAGCTGAATAAGAAAGAATATGGCTTGCCTATATTATAAGAAAGATTTGCAATTTTATATGAGTGTTATGGCTTATTGATACAATATCATTAGTAAGCTTAGTAGTAGGGATGTTTTTCTTTCGTAATTGTAGAATTTAGTGTATAAATATACTGAAATTGCTATAATAATCTATCACGTTCATTGGTCATCTCAAATGGCACGCAATTCCTCGGCTTCCTTTTACACGATTCCATTGCATTTTACAAAATTACTCACATAGATTGCAGGAAAGTGAGAGGAAAGATGTCACCTATCAAAATATAAACGAATTTTAAGAAAAATATATTCACCCTTTAATTTCTATAAAATGCAGGGAATATTTTAAACTGGACGAAGCTGGACTGAAGGAATGAACACCACAACGAGTCGTGCGTCAACAACGAGCGGCTACCACATCAAAATATTGACAGACGGCGGGCGGCAACGACATCAAAGAGTAATTACTAATTATGTTAAAATGCACAATTCTTTACCGACCTAATCACGATTCCACTTATTTCTAGAAATAACCAGGATCAATAGCTATAAGTCTTCATCTGAGACAAAATAGTATCAATACATCACCCTCAGACCCTGAACTGCTTGCTGCATAGATCAAGCTAAACCTCGCAAAATCCTAAAAAACACTAGCCCTTACCGGGGATAGAACCCGGAACCTCAAGACCTGAATCGAATTAACTAACCCTTAAACTACCCTTACGTTTGGGTTGTATTTCATATTTCACAAAATTACACTGTATAATTTCATGAAAAACATGTTTCTACCTCACAAATCTTAAATAACACGAATGTAATTTACTCCTGTAATATTATAATTATATTTTGATAGGTCTTGAAGTACTTTGCGTAAACTTGTAAATAATAATTCTTGCGAAATAATACGCCCATTTAATTATACTACTCTGTCAAGAAAATACTGGGAAATGATCGATAATATACAAAATGTTAGTTAATCATCCAAATTTATTTTATTGCCTTTACAATATGTTCCTTCAGAAACGATACACTTACGCCAACGAATAATCCAATCATCGAAACGTTTTTAAACGGTTTTTTCTGGAATTTTCTGGAAATTAGTGTTCGTATCTCCTGAGGATACTTCGGTTGCGAAGTGAAACGTGCGTTGAGTGCATATACTGTGTGCTTTTGTGTTTGCTACTGTCATGGTTGAATTCAGTTTTCACCGCGACTTCTCCTTTTTGTTTTCTACCAAATGCAAGTAGGAGCCACGAAGTGATAAGTTGAGTTTAGGAAAAAGAAAGACGTCAGTTGGAACCACGGATTAAATGGCCTGGATGCCTTTCAAGACAATTTCTTAGTTTGTCAATGCAGCTTGCATTTACATACAGAAATACAGAGTTATAGTTACGTACCGATGAAACAAAATCATTTTATGTATTATATAAGATAAGAGCAATTTTAAAACCTTTTCAGGTCATTCAGTACGAAAAACAATACAACATGGTTTATTTCTATTTTTTCACAATATAATATAACTTTTTTATATAATAAGATAGCAAACAAGCAGATGGGTCTGCTGACGGAAAGAGTTCGCCATCGCCTATAGACACCAAAGATGTTAATGCTGCGTTGCTATCTTGTGGTGAGGACTAATGCCACATGCATAAGTTTACCGGCTACCTTACCCTCCAAACCGAAACGCGACAGCAACAAGCACTGACGCTATTACGGCAGGAATAGGTAAGGTGGTGGTGCCAGATCCGGATGAGACAATGCAGAACTCCACCACCCAGCGCCACGACGGTAGAGACTCGCATAGCCAATCGGTCGCATTTTACGACCTGCCTGGCAGAACGGCAGTTGGTCGATTCTTCAAAGGAGCCCGGATCCAACACCTAAAAAATACATGAAATTTTTGACAGTAATAGGAGCGTTTGCTCATATGCGCGGCGACACGTTTGCTTTGCAGTGGCGTATCTATTAGTATTCATGTGGTCTGTGGCATAATCCGATTATCAAAACAGTTTTAAACGCTTTTTCTGGAATTGACGCAAATTCCCTTTTATATCTTCTACCTAATGAAAACCAATGCAGTAATTACAAAGTAGTAATTTGAGTTCAGGAAAAAGTAAGGATTCGGTTGGAGTTATATTTGATGAATAAGGTGGTATGTGTTGAGAATTTGGTCCAAAATTCGTTCATAATGAGGGCTTTGTGCTAAGGCGCTTTATTGTGGTGAAAAACCCACGAATTTTGTTTACGAGTATCTTATAGTCAAAAACTTCAAATATTCAAGAGTCAAAGAGTTCTTCATTATTTTTCAGACCTACCCCGGTTGATTCCGGGCTTCTTTGAAGAATAGATCAACTGTCGTTCTGCTAGGCAAATCGTAAAGGCGACCGATTGGCTATGCGAGTCACTACCATCGTGGCTACTATGTGGTAGAGCTCTGCATTGTCTCACCCGGGTCTGGTATCACCGCCTTAACTATTCCTGCCGAAATAGCGTCAGTTCTTGTCACTGTCGTATTGCGATTTGGAGGGTAAGGTAGCCGGTAAACTTATGCATATGGCATTAGACTTCACCACAAGATAGCAACGCATCATTAACTTCTTTGGTGTCTATAGGCGATGGTTGATTCCATCAGGAGACCCATCTGCTGGTTTGCTATCTTATGGTATAGAAATAAAACTTGAGAAAACGTGCTATTTTTACGTTCTATCGTATTTTTGTATAGCGCTTTATTAGTCTATTTATTTTAAGATTAGCTGCAGCGTGCATCCCACTGCATTATAATTTATTTAGTGAATCCCGCGGGATTACCTAATTTTTCCGGGATAAAAAGTAGCCTATGTACTATTCCAGGTCATCATCTACCTGTGTGCCGAACTTCATTCAAATCCGTTTAGTAGTTGTTGTGTGATTGAGTAACAAACATCCATCCAAACATCCAAACTTTCGCATTTATAATATTAATTAATATAGATTTTTGTAGAAGAAATACTGTAGTGTTAAAATAAATAAAATAACACAAATTTAGGGTAAAAAACGGCCAAGAGCGAGTCGGACTCGCGCACCTTAGGTTCCGTACATGATAGCAACAATATATCAACCGCAAAATAACCAAAATGTTTTTATTATATGATGTAACTAAAAATGTGTGCCAAATTTCATTCAAATCCGTTCAGTAGTTTTTGCGTGATTGAGTAACAAACATCCAAACTTTCGCATTTGTAATACATATTACTTTTCGCCGTGTTGGTCCCGGCCTCCTTTGTAGAATAGGCCAACTGCCGTTCTACCAGGCAGGTCGTAAAAGGCGACCGATTGGCTATCGAGTCACTACCGTCATGGCTAGTAGGTGGTAGAGTTCTGCATTGTCTCCCGGGTCTGGTACCACCGCCTTACCTATTCCTGCCGCAATAGCGTCAGAGCTTGTCGCTGTCGTGTTCCGGTTTGGAGGGTAAGGTAGCCGGTAAACTTATGCATGTGGCATTAGACCTCGCCACAAGATAGCAACGCACCATTAACATCTTTGGTGTCTATAGGCGATGGTTGACTCTTTCCATCAAGAGACCCATCTGCTTGTTTGCTATCTTATGACATAAAAAAAAAAATATTAATATAAATTTTTGTAGAACAAATACTATAGTGTGTTAGAATAAATCAAATTACACAAATTTAAGGTAAGAAAACGGCCAAGTGCGAGTCGGACTCGCGTAGTTTGGGTTCCGTACAAACCTGTATACATTATAGCAACAACATATCAACCGCAAAATAACCAAAATGTTTTTATTACGTGATGCAACTAAAAATTTACGGTTTTCGCATTTTTTTCCTTTATCAGTGCTATAAGACGTTACTTCGTACCAAATTTCAAGATTCTGAGTTCACGGGAAGTACCTTGTAGGTTTTAATTCTCTTGCGGAAATTTGCTGCATAAACGGCTGCATCTTTTGATTTCATAGTCTTTATAGTTTGATTACTCACAGCTCCAAGGGACAGTACACTTGAGTATTTGATATAAATTTCAGCTTAATACCCCCACGCGTTCCTAAAAAATGGGTCTTGACAGTCGGACGGATGGACGGACGTACAATAAAGTGATCCTATAAGGGTTCCGTTATTTTCGAGGTACGGAACCCTAAAAATTCAAAAAAAAAGTCAAATATATTCCACACAAATTTCCAACGGTTTACATCTCGGAATCATGGTCCAAATCTATGATTTCGATTTTCGGTAGACCGTCTCTTACACACTGTATACAGTTCAAACTAATAAACTACTTCAAATACTAATAAACTTCATATTTGAAGTCGGTAAAAATATCAATACATCAAAATGCAAAAAATTGTATCACCCACATTCTTACAAATAAACATTCATTTCTTACAATGTCAATTTGGCCAGTTATGACATTCTATCGGCTTCACCATTCATCATTTCTACCTTTATAATATAAAAATGTCATCCAGATATTCTGTAAAAAGCCGAGAAAATTGTAGCATTGGAGTCAATCGCACGATTGACAAAGAAAACTATTGGAAATACATCACTCGCGTCGTTGGGATGTGCCCTAAAAATTGTCAGCTATATTTTTGAATCGTAAATAAGAGAGTGTTCACACTAAGATACTAAGCGGTGCGTAATTTTCATCGACATTGTAGCGATTTTTGTGTCTTCTTTCCTCTGGATTTCCTGCAATGGAAGTGACCTTGTTAAATACTATTACGAGCTTGTCGTTCTTATTGTGTAATAAAATACCATTTTTGTCAAAACCGTGTTTAATTATTACCAAATTATTAAAAAAAAAGGCACACCACAAAACAAACCGTATATATGCACTTACTAATATTGATAATAAAAGTAATGACTACATTCACACTAACGTTCACTAAAACCAATCGACTCAAACAAATTACTAAGTTACTATCCGTATGCAGATCACAGATCAATTCGCTATTCACTTTTATCTCACTGACCCGTTCGCTTTCAATCTTTTTAAAAAACTGACTTGCTTGCATTAATAAAAAAATCTATACAAAAATCTATATAATAAAATTTAAGTTGGTCGAGTGGTTAGCGTCCCTGACTATGCAATCGACAGGGCTCGGGTTATATTCCTAACGGGGACAAGCATTTGTGTGATGAGCATAAATGTTTGTATTTCTGGTATTGCGTGTTCGTGTGAACTATATTCTAGTATATATATATATATATATATATATATATATATATATATATATATATATATATATATATATATATATATATATATATATGTATATGTATATGTATATGTATATGTATATGTATATGTATATGTATATATATATGTATATATATATGTATATATATATATATATATATATATATATATTTCTATATATTTCTATGTATTATTATCGTTGATTAACACCCATAACAAAAGCAAATAATTTGCTCACATTGGGGTTAGATAAGTAAGCGTAATTTGTCTCGGGAATATTTATTTATTTATATCTATGTTAATACGCTTCTAGGTTCTATATAAACCAGGCTGGCTTCGACAATTGTTTTCGAGACCACTACCATATTCTAGAATAATCAATGATACGTAACATTATACATATAACAAATAAGTCATTAATACGTAAACATTATAAACGCAAACAAGTCATAGTATGCGCTAATTTCAACCTTATACCTTATGGAAGAAGTTCCATTATGTACCTATTGTTTTCCGATAAAAGAAACTGTATCTTTCTTTAATCGAGATAATTTTGTAACAATACGTTAGAAGTGTGTAATTGGAAGCTATAGAAGTGCGCACTATTTGAATTGACTAATAAGCGCGCGCGGTGGTAGAGTTAGCCCTGATGGCCATGGCCTGATGGGATTGTTCTCGTACTAACTTAATCACCTACATGAGATGCGACTAATGAACGTTTTTTTTTTGTGTGTGTGTGTTGGTCCCGGGCTCCTTTGAAGAATAGGCCAACTGCCGTTCTGACAGGCAGATCGTAAAAGGCGACCGATTGGCTATGCGTGTCATTACCATCGTGGCTATTAGCTGGTAGAGTTCTGCATTGTCTCGTCCGGGTCTGTAACAATACGTTAGAAGTGCCCATTCCTGCCGCAACAGCGTCAGTGCTTGTCGCTGTCGTGTTCCGGTTTCGAGGGTAAGGTAGCCGGTAAACTTATGCATGTGACATTAGACCTCGCCACAAGATATCAACGCACCATTAACACCTTTGGTGTCTATAGGCGATGGTTGACATTTTCCATCAGAAGACCCATATCTGCTTGTTTGCTATCTTATTATATAAAAAAGGTCAAGATCACGGTCACATAAATTACACTTATTAATCTAACCCCAAAGTAAGCAAATTATTTGCTTGTGTTAAGGGTGTTAGTCAATGATACTAATACATAGAAATATATATATATATATATATATATATATATATATATATATATATATATATATATATATATATGTATATATATATATATATATATATATATATATATATATATATATATATATATATATATATATATATATATATATATATATATATATAAAACATCAACATAAACAAACTCGGACATACAAAATTTTATGCTCATCACGCAATTGCTTGTCCCTGTCGGGGATCGAACCCAGGCACTGTCGGTTGCGTAGTCATAGTCGCTAACTACTCGACCAACCAGGCGGTAAATAGACTGATCACTAGACAACGAAGCAGTTTCTTTCTTGCGGCCATATAAAAATACGCACCGCACTGCTAACGTATGAACAGTCATTACGAATTGTCTGTCATATGAAATCATGTGTAACAGGAGACGTATTACTTTTATGTTTGCGGAAGGCAATCCGCTAAAATTGCTGAATTATCATAATATGTTTGATGGAATACGGAACGAATGTCTTTGCGTTTTATCGCATTATATTATTTGCTTCTGCTTTTATTATCAAAAATATGTGATAACATAACCTGAGTAATATTTCGTGGTTTTGATTCGTAAAATATTTTATTAGCATTAAAAAGTAGCTGTAAAATAAAATAAATGGAAATGCTTTGTTCACATATTGATTTTTTTTGCAAATTTGCAAAAGATTAACACTTAGCTGTTTAGTTGTAATAACGATCTCCTGTTGTTTGAAATTAGACTATAATTCTATACCTACCACATAGACCTGCCACAAAAAAATTTTGAATCACTATCACTAGTCCTACCGGCAATTAATTCCATGAAACTAGTGAGATTTTTGAAGTGAAAACTTCTTTAGGCGCGTTGAGCGTTTTGGTAGAGGGTAAAATCCTCGGTTCGCGTCACCGACATGCTAATGATAATAGTATATCTATAGCTATGTTTTGCATATAGTTTTAATTACTCTCAACTTAATAGTTCCGTTTTCACTTCTATCGGCAGTCCCACGACTGCTACTGTTTTTTTTTTTGTATTTTGACGATATTTTTTAGAAAGTGGAACTAATAAGAATGGTGTTGATTAATTTTGGTTACACTTGCTCAATTAAGAAGAACTGCAGAACTACTGAGAAAAGAAAATTTTCATTAGTTTTATTGAACAACTATGTTGGAACAAGTGTCACAGATCTTAACTTTCGTTTCACTTGTTCCATTATCCAATTCCGTGGAACCACTATGAATAAAAAATTTCACTAGTTCCATTGACATATTATTACTATGGACATCGGGTCTCATACTAAAATCGCGATAAATATGTCCCAGTTACACATCACAAGAATATATATGTTAACAAGGTAATTTAAACACTAAATCATTGTACCAAGGTTTAATTTCGACTAAAGCGGAATTGTAGCTCTTTGTGCATTTTGTAGCTCATTTGCTTCGCTCATTTTTTAGCGCGGACCCGACGTCCATAATAATATGTCAATGACTAGTTAAATTCTAGAAGACTAGTGAGAGCGATCCAAAATTTTAATTCTTTGACAATAATGTTAAAGCACATATTATACCTTGGATACTTTCTATCCTCGGCACTTGGTAAAACTGCATTTTGAAAAGGTATTACAAAAAACTTATACAAATAAAATAAAAAACGACTATGACCAGAACCTACACTGTAAATGGACACAGTTTACAAAACGTCAATAACTTAAGTGATCTTGGGATAACACTGGACTCATAGATTCGACGTTCATATCGATACAATTTGCCATAAAAGTCTGCAAATGCTTGGTTTTATCACTCGCTCTTGCAATGCTTCCAAGAACTCGCAATCAAAAATAATTACAATGCTTTGGGGAGATCAAAACTCGAGAATTGCTGCTTCGTATGGAATCCGCACTACAAAAAAACATGTAGAACGCCTTGGAATAATTCAAAAGAAATGTGTGCGTCATCTTTCTTACTCTGATTTTCTCGCTAAGAAGTTGCCTAACTATTCAGACCGTCCTCTACTATAAAATAACCTCACTAGAAGATCATTGCCAGTTTCATTATTGTCTATTTTTTATAAGCTATTATTAAATGGATACACAGATTATTATTTATTTATTTATTAACATAAAATCTACAACTAAATATTTATAAACTTACTCTACTGACTACATACACCAATAACGGATTTATGTAGCAGTAGTAGTAGTATCTTCATGCCTGTATCCTCGAAATGGTAGGCAGAGGTACAACAAGTACACCCAAGGTTTGCCGAAGATACTTGGTCCCACAATGTGATAGATGGCAAGCCTATCGCCAACCGGACACTTTTCAATCCCGGGCAATGTTGTTTTTATCAGAAAACTGAAAAAAACACATTTTTTTAAATTGCTCGACCCAGGAATCGAACCCGGGATCTCATGTGGTCAACTTCAACACCGGACCACTACACCACAGAGGATTTATATTTTCTAAAATAAACTTTATAAACAATCAATAAGTTGTTCAAACATTTCTGTGCGTGTTGAAATAGGCATAAATAATATTTTCCTGTGTGTTTCAAAATCAATAGTAAAAAATATAGATGAATATACGGAAAAATCATATTATATAGATAAATATAATTAATAAAATTTTCCCCGTGTTGGTCCCGGGCTCCTTTGAAGAACAGACCAACTGCCGTTCTGCCAGGCACGTCGTAAAAGGCGACCGATTGGCTATGCGAGTCACTACCATCGTGGCTACTAGGTGGTAGAGTTTTGCATTGTCTCGCCCGGGTCTGGTACCACCGCCTTACCTATTCCTGCCGCAGTAGTGCTGCTCGTCACTCGTCGTGTTCTGGTTCGGTTTGGAGGGTAAGGTAGCCGGTGAACTTATGCATGTGGCATAAGACCTCGCCACAAGATAACGACGCACCATTAATATCTTTAGGTCTATAGGCAATGATTGACTCTTTCCATCAGGAGACCTAATTTTTTTTTCATTTATAATTTGTTGTTTATATTTGTATTTTTTTTTTTAATTTTTAGCTTTAATTTTTAGTGTCACTATTGTTTTTATTCTTTTATTTTTTCTAATTTAATTGCAGTGTGTTATTACTTCTGTCATTCTGAAATGTCAGTTTATTATCTTTTAAAATATATGCAGTAGATATAGTGTTAACATATAATAAAGAGAATGCTGATGTTGCCTATAAGTGAGGAACATTTAGACCAAAATAATTGTTATTTTTGTCGTTTTGCGTGTACTTTGTTTGTGTCTTGTTGTAATGTACTCAATAAATCAATATATAGATAAACTCACTTGTCCTTCCAATTCGCTTATATTACAGCATCATATAGGGAATACAAACTGTACAGGTGTGTATTTAGAAATTAAATATGCTCTCCCACACAAAAGAACACCATATATACCTTTGAGGATTAAACCAACTACTCAAAGACTATTACATACGGACAATGGCCCTTGTCATAAATATTTTGAACTGCCTTTACTAATTAAAACTACGCATTCAATTTATATTACATACCTATATATTACTTTTCACATTGCTTAATATGACTAAATCAATTATTCTAACAAATTTATTTTATTCTTTCTAATATTTAACATTTTATTTATTCTTCTAAGGATAATATATAACTTAACAAAATATACATTAATTTAAATTACTAATTTAAAATTTAAATATTAAGGGGTCCATACAACAAACGTAACATTTTAAGGTCCCCATAAAACAAACGTAACATTTTGGCGTTTTTTTATAGATGATGGTACGGAATCCATCGTGCGTGAGTCTGACTCGCGCTTAGCCGGTTTTTTAACTTTTTGGTACACCGTCCTTTACAAACTGTATAGGTGTGTATTTCAAACGTTTGGGCTAACAGAAATAGTAGTGTGTAGGTACATAGAAATTGATATGTAAAATTTAATTAAGAATGCATTTTTAAATAATTATGTAAGTAATAATATATAATATAATAATAATACATAATATAATATTACTATGAATAAAACATACAAATATATTCTACACTTTTAATCGTCGGCACTTGGTGAAACTTCGTTTTAACACAATTTTGTTAGCTGATAACACTTGTATTGTTTCACAATAACATAATTATATTTAATTTCCGACCGGTTTCGCTTACACAAGCATCCTTAGGGTATTTACAATAATTATTGTACATACAAATATAATATACTTATACATAAACGGATATACCAATATAATATTAAATAATAGCATAGACTACATAAACAAATTATATAAAATAAATACATACTTACTATAATATACTTATCAATACTTAAAGTGAAAACATTATGTATTTAATAATTATCGTAATTACCTGAGAGCATAATTTAATACAACAGCCAATTTATCTACACTAATATTATAAAACTGTAGAGTTTGTTTGTTTGTTTGGTGTACGCGCTAATCTCTGATGTACCAGTCAGATTAAAAAAAAATGTTTTATGATAACTACATTCACGACGAAGGCTATAGGCTAGCTTTTTACCCGACTGAGTAAAAGTAAGTAATATATTTGTGTCACGCGAACGAAGTCGCGGGAAACAGCTAGTGGGTAATAAAATTATAATATACTAGCTGTTGCCAGCGACTTCGTCCGCGCAGTCTTCGTTTACTCCGCACTGCTCCTCCCCCGTAGGTGATAGGATAATATGTAGCCTATATGTTGACCCGACCTGTTAGTAATATTCATGCAAAATTTGAAGTAAATCCATGCAGTACTTTTTGAGTTTACCCCAGATATACATACAGACAGACAAAAATTCTAAAAACTATATATTTGGCTTCGATATCGATTGTAGATCACGTCCCAAGTATTCTTTTAAAAAAATATTCAATGTACAGTTTTGATTTTCCTACGATGTTATTATATGTATAGACTAGCTGTTGCTAGCGACATCGTCCGCGCGGAGTTCGTTTTCTCCGCACTGCCCCTCCCCTGTAAGTGATAGCGTGATAATATGTAGACTATATGTTGAGCCGACCTATTAGTAATATTCATACAAAATTTGAAGTAAATCCATGCAGTACTTTTTGAGTTTACCCTGGACATACATACAGACAAACTGACAAACATACAAACAGACAAACAGACAAACAGACAAACAAACAGACAAACAGACAAACAGACAAACAGAAAAAAATTTAAAAACTATATATTTGGCTTCGATATCGATTGTAGATCACGCCCCAAGTATTCTTTTAAAAAATATTCAATGAAAATTTTTTATTTTCCTACGATTTTATTATATGTATAGATTATCGTTAAGTAAATGATCGTGAACTTTCTTTTTGAATAGCCACTTGTTACTAGATTGTTTATTAGATAAAGGTAGTTTATTCCATAATCTAGATGCACTCAAAAGAAAAGAGTTTGAAATAAAATTTGTGCAATGAAGCGGAGTAGAAAGAGTTTGGGAAGCAGACGATCGAAGACTTAAATTATGGGTGGTTGATAAAAATTTAAATTTAGACTTGAGGTATGCAGGAGATACAGAATAGTACAAGTAACGGTAGTGTGCGATATGGTGATTTTATTGAATCCAAAGTTACAGGACAGGAAAAATAGACTGAAATAGTTCGTTCCAAACCTCAAGCGACTCGAACCAAACAAGAATTTTTTTTGGAACGAAGTTCCTTACGGCAGGCTTGGAGGAGATAGGGATTTTGCTGCGCGACCGAACTGAAAAAAATGTGATAGTAAAACCGTAAGAAAAATGCGTGGAATAAAAGCGTTAAATGAGACGTGCGCAGGCGCGACAGTCGCGTACACAAGCGAGTAGTGCCGTTTAGCCGAAGGAAGTTCGTTCCTACCTGGTGTCCCGCGACACCACATCATTTTTTATATTTTAAGATAGCAAACAAGCGGGTCTCCTAATAAAAGGAAGAGCGAACCATTGCCTATAGACACCAAAGGTGTTAATAGAGCGTTGCTATCTTGTGGCGAGGTCTAATGCCACATGCATAAATTTACCGGCTGACTTACCCTCCAAAC
The DNA here is from genome assembly GCA_036924255.1 of Apodemia mormo. Taxonomy (NCBI): domain Eukaryota; kingdom Metazoa; phylum Arthropoda; class Insecta; order Lepidoptera; family Riodinidae; genus Apodemia; species Apodemia mormo. Next base: position 24,417,859 of record JAUPFN010000022.1, on the reverse strand, counting down.
CGGAATTGTTCCGCCCAGGTCTGGTACCACCGCCTTACCTATTCCTGCCGCGACAGCGTCAGTTCTTGTTACTGTCGTATTCCGCTTTGGAGGGCATTCTAGCCGGTAAAATTATGCATGTGGCATTTGACCTCGCCACAAGATAACAACGCACCATTAATATATTTGGTGTCTATAGGCGATCGTTGACTCTTTCCATCAGGAGACCTATCTGCTTGTTTACTATCTTATGATATAAAAAAACATAACAGTGACAAGCACTGACGTTATTACAACAGGAATAGGTAAGGCGGTTGTGTCAGATCTGGGCGAGACTATGCAGAACTCTATCACCTTAAAGCCACGATGGTAGTGACGCGCACAGCCAATCGGTCGCCTTTTACGATCTGCCTGGCAGAGCGGTAGTTGTTCTTCAAAGGAGCCCCGGACCAATACGTGTTTTTGACACCCCTTTTTTTGTTTGGTTTTTAAGTATAACCACAACGTATTGTTGGAATTTCTGTCTGCGTCTAGCAGTCTGATGAAGGAATGCTGAGGGTCCAATACGTTCGAAGAAAGTTTTCACACACTACTACCATACACATAAATTATTAAAAAAATCGAATTAAAGTATAATGTTATCTGTTTGAGTTACCTGAGCCTTTATTATTATACGTAGTTATAATTCAACATTGGGAATTTTAAGCAAGTGAACTCCCTTCGGGATTCGTTTTGGGTCCATTCTTGTTACTTATTCACGCGGTCAACTACATAATACCGAGATTTACTTGGATTACAGCGGTCCCGAGGGTTTGAGGTTTCAGTCTTATCGATATTATATTAAAGAGGTCTATAGGTAAGAGGAATTCATAAAAGTATTTGAGATTTATCTTTTAATATAAATATAAAATGATATGCATATTAAAAAGACTACGTACTAACATTACAGATACCTTTTGCAAATACATACGAGACACGTACTTATATAAATAGATACTTATGTATAAAAGTTTACAAGAAACTGTATGTTTATGTACACGACTTTGACCTGTTCAGTTTTAACTTCCCGCTACGTATGTAGATAAGAAAGTTACTGTTTATGCCCCGATTTTCGAAAATCGTGATTCAGTATATATATATATGTCAGTATATATGATGATGATGATGTCAGTATATATATATATATATATATATATATATATATATATATATATATATATATATATATATATATATATATATATATATATATATATATATATATATAATGTTGTAAAAATTTTTTGAACCGATTTTAAATGGGAGGTTTTGCGAAATTTTGGAAAACCTCAACATATTTTGTAGTAAAACAATGTTTGATTACATTTACTGCGTACTGCGTACAATGCCGCAAAATGCAGTAAAATCGGTTTATCCGTTCGGGAGTTATTGTTGACGAATTTTTTTTTGAAAATGTGTTTTTATTTATTTATTAAAACTCTTTATTGCACAAAATATATAACAGGCGAACATAACGTCTACGGACATTCTATTATACTTTTTGACATAACTTCGAAATTTTTCAAGTAAATAGTTTTTGAATATTCACAATATTTTAAACTTATAAAGCTGGGTCTAATGTCGTTTAAAAAATCATTATCAAGTCTTTCATAAGTAACAACTTTTCAAGTTTTTTTTTTTATGTCATAAGATAGCAAACAAGCAGATGGGTCTCCTGATGGAAAGAGTCAACCATCGCCTATAGACACCAAAGATGTTAATGGTGCGTTGCTATCTTGTGGCGAGGTCTAATGCCACATGCATAAGTTTACCGGCTACCTTACCCTCCAAACCGGAACACGACAGCGACAAGCACTGACGCTATTGCGGCAGGAATAGGTAAGGCGGTGGTACCAGACCCGGACGAGACAATGCAGAACTCTACCACCTAGTAGCCACGATGGTAGTGACTCGATAGCCAATTGGTCGCCTTTTACGACCTGCCTGGCGGAACGGCAGTTGGCCTATTCTACAAAGGAGGCCGGGACCAACAACCAATTTTGTTGTTTAGAACAAACTTATTTTACGTTTTTTGTTTTAAAATAAATTTTAGATTAATATACCGATTAATTTAAAAATCTTATCAGCTTTTAGCCTTAAAAACTGTGGCAAATATCGTAAATTAGATCAAATTCAGTCAACTTATTTGTGATTCATCAATGACAAAGTTTTAAAAAGTGTTTTTGACATTATTTCGAAATTTTTCAATTTGTCGGTTATGTAGATAAAACAACATATAAGATCTCAAAAATTGCGTTGAATACTATTCGAAAAATTAAAATCAAGCTTTTAAAAAACAATATATTGTCATTTTAAAAAAACTATATATTTGAATTTAAAAAAATCTATGCTTATATTTTTAACTCCTTCGAGCTTAAAATACCTCAATTTAGCAGAAAGTTTCAAAGGTGGCCTATAGGGTCAATGGGCTTAAAGATTTTTTTTATAATGATAATATTTCTTTTTTTATATATTACTAGCGACCTGCCCGCGGTTTCACCCGCGCAGCTTTTGTTTCCGTTGGAATATCGGAAAGGTTTATACACTTAAACCTTCCTCAAGAATCAATCTATCTACTAAAAAAAACCGCATCAAAATCCGTTGCGTAGTTTTAAAGATTTAAGCATACATAGGGACATAAGGACATAGGGACAGATAGAGAAAGCGACTTTGTTTTATACTATGTAATGATAGGACAATAAACAAGCAGAATGGAAAGATACAATCATCGCATATAGACACCAAAGATGTCAATAGTGAGTTGCTTTATGTGTTGCCTATACCCTCCAAACCGGAACAGGATATTGATAAGTGCTGCAAAAATAGGTTAGCTGGTGGTACAAGATCCGAGCGAGACGTTGCGGAAATCTACCACCAAATAGTCACAATGATAGTGACATATTTGGCCTTCTGGCAGGATGGCAGATGGTATATTCTTCAAAGGAAGCCCGGACCAATATGTGGAAGAAGACTGTAGAAGACGCAAAGAATCTTTCTGAGCAGTCATTTTTTTTTTTTTTTATTATCGATAGGTAAGCGCTTGACCTCGATTTCGCCTGATGGTAAGCTAAGATGAGGCCTAAGATGGAACGCGCTTCCCTAGAAGGTACCTGTTCACTCTTTTCTTGAAGATCTCCAGATTGTACTCGTCCGGGAACACAGACTCAGGAAACATGTTCCAGTCCTTTGCGGTTCGAATGAAGAATGTTGAGTCGAACCGCTTTGTCCGGGTACGTGGAACGTCCACCATATAACGATGCCTAGATTCTGTGCACCTCGACGATCGATAGAAAAACGGGGATGGCGGAATTAAGTCGTGCAATTCCGCAGCGCACTCTCCAAAGTGTATTCGATAAAAAACCGATAAACTAGCCACTCTGCGGCGATGAGCGAGGCTCTGGAGTTTTTTGCCTACCAGATCATCGTCGTTTATGAGCCTCTTGGCACGCCTCTCGATGGCCTCAAGTGTCTCCAGCTGGTATTTAGCGGATCCATCCCAGAGGTGAGAGCAGTATTCCATGCACGAACGGACTTGTGCTTTATAAAGGTTGAGCAACTGTCCCGGACTGAAATACTGTCTCACCTTCGCCAGAATACCAAGCTTTTTTGAGGCAACTTGGGCTTTAGATTCGATGTACGAACCAAAGTTGAGAGTAGGCGTTAACGTGATACCAAGGATCTCGAGGTGGTCATTCATCGGCACGGCCACACCCTGGAAAGACGGAGATAGATGGAGCGGACTCCGTTTAGCGGAGAATAGACACGCCTGGGTCTTACTTGCATTAAACCTGACCAGATTAGCATCACCCCAATCGGAGACTGCCTGTAAGGACAGGTTCATACGATCGACCATTGCCTCTCTGAGAGACCGGATCTGTGCCGTACTGGCCCGCGCATTGGATACGTAACTTTCCACAACAGTGCTATCATCTGCGTACCCATAGATACCGGGCTTTAGCAGATTGTTAATGTGTAGCAGGAATAAAGTTGCGGAGAGAACTGATCCCAGAGGGACTCCGGCATTTATAGCCATTTGGTCGGATGAGCAGCCGTCGACGCTACTCTGATCGACCGGCCACTCAGAAAATCTGAAACCAGGCGCAGAGACCAGTAGGCAGGCCATACGATGGAAGCTTACCAATAAGACTATCATGCCACTCAGTAGTTCGTTCGCTTCTAGGTGTGCCATTAGCCTGCTGTTCAGTATACGCTCCATAGTCTTGCAGAGTATGGACGTGACTGAAATTGGCCTATAGTTGGAGGGGTCAGCACGACTGCCTTTTTTGGGCACAGGCTGCACGTTGGCAAGCTTCCATGATTTAGGCACTTTTCCTGTAGCCATCGAAAGGCGAAAGAGGCGTGTCAAAACAGGAGCGAGTTCAGGCGCACAGGTTTTCAGTACTATGGCTGGAATCCCATCAGGGCCACTGGCTTTGTTCACGTCCAGATTCCGCAGCGTTTTAAGAACCTCAGTTTGACGGATGCGAATTTCCGGCATGTTCACCTCGCATCCAGGTAGACTGGGTGGTTTCGCGTTGGCGGGATCCAGACGTGAGTTTTCCGCGAATAGAGTAGCGAACAGGTTCGCTTTCTCTACGGCGGTGTGAGCCAGCGTCCCATCCGGTTTCAGCAGTGGAGGGAGTGAGGGGCGGCAGAAATTCGATTCAACCGACTTTGCCAGGGACCAAAAGGCTTTACTACCTGAGGGGTATGAAGCCAGTTTGTTCCCAATACGGCTGACGTGGTCAAATCGAGCTTTCAGTAGAGCCTTTTTGCAGGATTTGGCGGCCCGGTTGAAGGTTTTCTTCTTCTCCGACACGTCCTTGGCCTTGCGGTGTCGAGCATCTACCCAAGCCAGATATGCCTCTTGCTTTAGCGCCTCAGCGCGTCTACAATTGGCTCTGAACCAAGGATGAGCTTTACTGGACATGGCTACGTCGGAGAAAGGAATAAAATACTCCATTCCTTGCCGCAGCACATCTGTCACAGCATCCGCGCAGGCCGAGGAGTCTTCAGAAGAAAAGCAGACAGGCCGCCAGGGATAAGACGCAAAGAAAGAACGCATCTCGTCCCAGTCTGCTGACTTGTATCGCCACACGCGCCGAGAGCCCCTAGGACTGGGATCGGGCGGCGAGTAGACGGATACAGATTTCACCAGACAGTGATCGGAGCTGCCAAGGGGCGAGGAAATCGCCACCGAGTAACGGTCTGGATCCGTAGTCAGCAGAAGATCCAAGCAATTGGCTGTATGGCTCTCAACGTCAGGAACCCGCGTCGCTCCTTGAACCAGCTGGGTGAGATTTAATGTTACAGCGAGTTTTCGCATCTCTCTCCCAGCGAGGTCAGTGCTCTGGTATGGGTATAGCCACTCCTGATGGTGGGCATTGAAATCCCCCAGAAGCATTAGCTGAGCGGAAGGGTATTTGTGTTGAGCAGCATCCGCCGCCTCACTTAGGTACTCTGTAAGACCGATCGTCTCCTTGTCTCCGCTGTGCGCTCGGTAGACACAGGCATAGAGAAGCTTCTCTAGGCCTGTGTCCACCAGTGTCCATAGCACGGAGTAGCGGGGGTCTTCTAGATACCGGAGACGCTGAAAGCAGATATCGTCACGGACGTACGCGCACACACCTGACCGAGCTTTAAAATTATGCTCCAGGGTGTAGCCGGGATAGGTTAAGTACGCCAAATCAGACGGGCACCTTATCTGCGTCTCCGTGAGGAACAAGATACGTGGTTTATAAGTCTCTAGGTGGAAATGGACTACAGCGAGATTAGAATGTAAACCTCTGATGTTGGTGAGGTCTACTTTCATCGAGAGGGAGTGCTGCCGCTGTACAACGTTATTCCTGTACCTTGTTCTTTTCATTTAATAGAGTGAGTGAAGTAGATGTGAAGACGGCAGTGAATCGAGGCGCTATACTTCCGGACCTGAGACACACACCTCGAAGTTACACTATTGGGGACTAGTCTGGAGACTGCGGGGACGCCCGAGCCCCCCAAGAATGTCCATAGGGCCCTCTCATCCGGTCGCCAACCGGCACTATGGCGCATTTTGGGATTTTTCGCTAGTTGGCGGGGCAGCCTTTCACATGTGGCTAGCACGTTACTTGGGCCCCCTACTGACTAGCGGTCGGCCAGCGGTGCACCGTGCCTCGGATCCCGCTACCCTCCATGACTAGTCTCCGGATGCATCAACGTCAGTGTGTATCAGATCGTCTAGATTGTATAGGCGCAACTGATTCGACCCGTCTTCACTAAAGCTACATCAGCGTTAACGTGACGGAAAACGGACGCTTGGCGCCACGACTTCAGCTGATGGGTGGTCCTTATAGCCGCGACATATGTATCCCAGTTGAGGTAAGCAGAGGTACAAACTGTGCGCACACGGTTTGCTGAATATACTCCCATAATGTGATAGGTTGCCACCACTTGCCTCTCGCCAAACGGACACTTTCTAATCCCGGTCAAGGATGTTTTACCAGAATAATGAAATATCACATTTTTTGAATTGCCTGACTCGAATCGAACCTAATGAGGTCAACACTAACACTGAACCACTAGACTATAGAGGCGATTAGTTTTTTTTTTTATATCAACAGATAGCAAACAAGCAGATGTGTCTCCCGATGGAAAGAGCCAACCATCGCTTATAGACACCAAAGATGTTAATGGTGCGTTGCTATCTTGTGGCGAGGTCTAATGCCACTTGCATAAGTTTACCGGCTACCTTACCCTCCAAACCGGAACACGACAGGGACTAGCACTGAAGCTATTGCGGCAAGAATAGGTAAGGCGTTTGTACCAGACCCGGTTGATTCTACCACCACCACCTAGCCACACTCACACACTCTACCACCTAGTAGTCATGATGGTAGTGACGAGCATAACCACTCAGTCGTCTTTTACGACCTGCCTGGCAGAACGGCAGTTGGTCTATTCTTCAAAGGAGCCCGGGACCACACTGGGGAAAGTAGTTTTTAGTTTGTAATATTTAGTTAGTTCTGTAATATGTATGTATGTATATAATGTATGTATGTATGCATAGTAATGTTACGAATAATCTAGAAGCGTGTAGAGTTGGAGCGCGCGCGCGCTAACAATCTAGAAATAAAAGACAGAGATAGCTACTCCTATTGACAAACAAGTAGTTGACCGGGGCTATACCATAATGGACTTTATGGGATATGTCATAAGGTTGAAAGTAGCGTGTACTAGGATATATGACTCATAACATGTTTTCGATAAGAAGTGATTCATTGTTTTCCGATACATTTAGATTTTTCTGGATCCAGCAAGGACTTTACCCTGCCTATAAATACAGAGGTGTTGACAAACACAAGGCAGTTTTTATCAAGCGATGGAGAGCGATATATCAAGTGACTATTCCGAAGCGAGAAGTGTTTTATTGTGTAGTGTTCTAAGTTCAGTGATAGTATAGCGAGTGACTAGGGTGTAAAGTGTATTTTAGTATTACGTTGTGTTGTGTTGTGTAAATACACGGATTTAATATAAGTGGAGTTTTCTTACAATTACAAACCCGAGTACGTAACAGTAATATAAGTTAGTTCTGTAGTTTGTTATATTGTTGGCAATTATGAAAATAAATCACAATAACGTGTACTATAGAGTTAAATTCAATCGAATTGTACGACGTATTCGATTACGTTTAACTACATAGATACAAATATACGCCAATATTACGCCAAAGGGCAACTGAAATTATTAACTTAACCTAATTACCTAAAACATGGTTTATTAATAAATATTAGGTCATTAGAATTAATTGGATATTTCTCGCGGGAATTAAATAGTTTATTACGTTTAGAGAAAACACTATTATTTCACGTTACTGTGATGTATTTTCGTAATTGCCAATATAGCGCTAAAAATGGTTAAAGGGTGTGAGAGCTTCTTCCATGTCGGTCCGGACTCCTTTTTAACTGACGAAAAAACGGAGGTCATCAGTTTGACATGTATGCATGTAATATTGTTGGAATTGGATAATATGCCCCGTGTTGCTCCTGGGCTCTTTTGAAGAATTAGCCAACTGCCGTTCTGCCAGGCAGGTCGTAAAAGGCGACCGATTGGCTGTACGAGTCACTAACATCGTGACTACTAGGTGGTAGAGTTCTGCATTGTCTCGCCCGGGTCTGGTACCACCGCCTTACCTATTCCTGCCGCAATAGCGTCAGTGTTTGTCACTGTCGTGTTCTGGTTTGGAGGGTAAGGTAGCCGATAAACTTATGCATGTGGCATAAGACCTCGCCACAAGATAGCAACGCACCATAAACACCTTTGGTGTCTATAGGCGATGGTTGACTCTTTCCATCAGGAGACCCATCTGCTTGTTTGCTATCTCTTGTTTATGTTTGCTATATTATATATAGAAAAAAATGAGAGTAAGTAGTTAAAAAAGCAAAACAATGTTTGCCGGGTATTGTATTAAAATGGAGTGAATGAAAATGAATTAAATGAATTTAAACTACTACGTCAAAGCTCATACCTAAAAGTGTGATATTTTTTCAGTAAAATGTACCACAAAAGGGCATAGATCGTCACTCAGTGTAGTTTTGTAGCATTTTAACTCGTTAGTTTTATAAAAGATAGAGTTAGAAGTAATAAAATTCTAATACAAAATGTATCTTCTATTTTTTTATTGTTTATAAAATGGTATTTTAATGATAGATCATATCAAGAATTTAAACTAACATGAATTTAAACTAACACATCAAAGCTCAAACCTAAAAGTACGATACTTTTTCAGTAAAATTTACCACAAAAGTGCAAAGAAAGTCGCCTAGGGTAGGGCTCGCTCCGCTCACCCTAATCACGTTTACACAGTCTTTCGCAATGTCAAATTTAACTGTGTCAAATTTCACTCTACCTTGTTCACGCAAGTGGTTAAAATGCGGTCTGAACTTTTCCTTCGCGTTTTAATATGTATATGTAAATTTATGTATTTATTATTAAGAGTAAAATTTAGAGCATAAGCTTGGATTATTGTTAATTTTATTCAAAGTATAACACAATCAACTTTTCGAAAATCAGTCAACAATAAAACTCGATTAGTAATAAGATGTCTTTTGTAGAGACGAAATTGTAACCTTAATCGATATGTCAAGTTACAGGCAACTCGGTAAATGGCGGTGGTGCGAAACAGAATCCATCCTTTCTCAGAGCCCTCATCACGTCATACGGACAGATAGACAAATAGTTTCGACCCTATTCTATTAGATGTGGTACAATATTGGAGAAATACATTAGAAGATTAGAGACAATAGCTTGGGACAGTTGTTACGCGATAGGTTCTGGTTTGAGGATTTTTTATAAGATGGATAATGGCGTATATGTGCACGTGTTTATTTATGTATACATATTTAGATATATACAATTTAGTGTGTGTTTATATATAAATATATGGATTACTGATACAAATAAATACTCGAAGGGTTGAGAATCACCACTCATCTTGCCATCCGACAAATCGGTGAATCGTGGTGAGCCTAAAAGTTTATAGACGTTCAGTTTACTCTGCCTATCTCAGTGCGATGACACTACTACATATAAATAATTCACAGTAATTAAGTAATTGTTTTGGGTTAAATTAAAAAAAAAAAACTTTTGTCGTTCGTTACTACATCATACAAAACTTGAAATATCTCTTGCAATATTTGTTTACTACTATTAAATGTAAGTTCTCACACACGATTCGTTATTTCTACGATAACATTGTCTGAGTCAGCGTAGTACTAGATTGTAAGCAGCTAAATACCAATTTCATTGTCTGGCCTGACGTATTACTAAATTATTGGTTAATGAATTAGAACGCGTTCGTTTAATAAACAAAGTATCTATGCGAGTGTTCGAAAAAAAATCCTGTGCTATTTTGTTGGGTTACAAATCTACTACGTAAGGCAGACAATAAAGTTATTATTGGTTATTGTTATTACATGTTATTAGTTCACTATGCCAAGGCCACTAAGTAACCGGCATGATGTTCCTTTCTCACTTAGTACTTTTTTCCATATAAACCACACACAAAATTTAAGTATGCCGAATGCCAGAATTCTTTGCCCTCAATTTTGTTTAAAATGCATCCAAATATTTCTACTTAACGTATTAATATATAGATGGATATTGGTTTCCAGATTTATGTATATGGAATCTAGAAATAAATTCCTTCTTCACGTACTCCAGTCTAATATTTGATAAATGCGATTTTCGTAGATTTGCCCAAACCTTCACACCATATGAGACGCTTAATTTTCGCCCAGCTGTTACTGGATCGGGTATTATAAATTAGACTTTATGTATTTGTGATATAGTTTATTTTCTCTCTTTTAATATTATTTATCAATATTTCGTTGTAAGGTCGGAAATAATATCGATGTTAATAAATCTGTTGTAAGCTGTATTGCATACGGACGCAATATTTAATATTAGAATCCATACTAATTTTTTCCCCCGTGTTGGTCCCGGGCTCCTTTGAAGAACAGGCCAACTGCCGTCTGCCAGGCAGTTCGTAAAAGGCGGCCGATTGGTTATACCAGTCACTAACATCGTGGCTACTAGGTGGTAGAGTTCTGCATTGTCTCACCCGGCTCAGGTACCACCGCCTTACCTATTCCTGCCGTAATAGCGTCAGTGCTTGTCACTGTCGTGTTCAGGTTTGAAGAGTAAGGTAGCCGGTAAACTTATTCATGTGGCATTAGACCTCGCCACAAGATAGCAACGCACCGTTAAATATCTTTGGTGTCTATAGGCGATGGCTGACTCTTTCCAACAAGAGACCCATCTGCTTATTTGTTATCTTATGATATAAAATAATAATAATATAAATAATATCATAAATGTGAAAATCTGTCTGTTTTTCTGTTACGTTTTCAAGACTTTTACGTTTACGGCTGAATTAATTTTAGTGAAAATTGGCAGGAAAATAGTTGAAGACTCTAAAACAAACATAGATTACTTCTTTTAAGTCAACCTCTGAGGGGCAAGAATATGGGATGGAAAATATGGAGCCATTAAACAGCTCTCCTGATGGAAAGAGGTAACCATGGCCTATAGACACTTTTTTCATTTGAAAGGCATTAATGCGAAGTCTGAGTGTTAAGTGTGAGTTTTTCTTTTCGCATTCGATCGTGAGCGCGTTCCGAGTTTACTAGGAATTTGTATGTGATTTGTACAGCGCCACCTAGTGGTAAACTGGATTCTCACGTTTACCACTAGGTGACGCTGTACAAATCACATACATAAGTACACACCAGTTTTTTTCAGGCAAAGGAAACGAAGTAATGTTTTTTGGTTACGCGAAAGAAGAAGAAAGAAGTTTTTCTCCGTGTTGGTTCGGGGTCCTTTTGCAGAATATACCATCCGTCGTTTAGTTCGGCAGCTGTTCGTAAGAGGCAAACAGTTGGCTATGCGAGTCATCATCATCATCATCAGTCATCGTGGCTACTAGGCAGTAGAGTTCTGTATTATCTGGTACCACCGCCTCACCTATTTCTGCCGCAATAGTTAATGCTTGTCACTGTCGTGTTCTGGTTTGGAAGGTAATGTAGATAAAATTATACATGTGGCATTAATAATAATTATAAATCACTACATAGTATAAAACAAAGTTGCTTTCGTTTCTGTCCCTATGTCCCTATGTATGCTTAAATCTTTAAAACTACGCAACGGATTTTAAAATATTTTTTTAATAGATAGATTGATTCTTGAGGAAGGTTTTAGTATATAAACCTTTCCGATATTCCCACGGGAACAAAAGCTACGTGGGTGAAACCGCGAGCAGGTCGCTAGTAATAAAGATTCACGGGACAAATTACACTTTTTGATCTAACCCCAAAGTAAGCAAATTATTTGCTTGTGTATGGGTGTTAGTCAACGATACTAATACAAACATTTAAGCTCATCACACAAATGCTTGAATCGAATTGATCGAACCCGAGCCCCGTCGATTGCGTAGTCAGGATCGCTAACCACTCGACCAACGGGGCGGTAATATCTTTAGTGTCTATATGCGATGGTTGTCTCTTTCCCTCAGACGAGTCATCTAACTGCTTATGATATAAAAAACATACACATGCAAAACGTAACACCTTTCTAGCACAATCTAGTCAAAATACACAAAAACTCGGTTGTTTAGGTACTAATATTAAGGAAAGTAGGTGATGTACATGAAATCGTTTATAAGGCGAACCCCAATTTTGTGCGCATATAAAAATTTATAGTTACTGCTCTTTTTATGGTATGAAAAACCCACAAGCAGATAATTTTACTAATGATTGGAGTTATACTATGTACATTTCTTTTTTTTATATCACTTGAATAGGCAAACTATCAGACGTGCCACTTGATGGTAAACGGTCGACGTCTCCCATGAACATAAACTAGTTTACCTAGAACTAGCCCAGGCATTTAGGTGTTGCCTATAGGTTGCCTATCCTGAGACATAAAGTGTTAAATTGTGATATTCTGTTTTTTTAGAAGACGACCAGGCCACAGAGACAAAAGCTAGTAATCATCCATACTAATATAAAAGGATAGGCACCGATATTTAACACTTTATGTCTCAGGATGCCTATCCTGAGACATAAAGTGTTAAATATCGGTGCCAGTAATTACACTGCCTATAATGCCCTTCTCTCCGAAATACAACAAAGCTGTTTCACGGGAGAAATAAGGAATAAGTCATTTAAGTGTTGCCTATCCTGAGACATAAGATGTTAAGTCTCGGTGCCAGTAATTACACTGCCTGTAATGCCCTTCTCTCCGAAACACAGCAAAGCTATTTCACGGGAGAAACAAACAAGATGGTGGTATGCATGCAGCCGGGAGCGCGGCACAGCGCACCCCTCCCACCGGTGAACTGTTGTGTTTTGTTTTACCTCGTGGTCTAAAGCTTAATCTATTCAACACAGATCATGATGTCTCAAGTTCGATCCCCGGATGTGGCAAGTATTATTGAAGTATTTTCGAAGTTTTCTCAAAAACCCAATAATCTCAGTAGCATGGTGTCTAAAAATGGTGATGGTAGGTTACCGCTCTCGGTCTTCAAATGAGCCTGTAAAGTTATCCGTCCCGGTTATCACTAGAAATAAGCGATAATCGTTATTAGTTTGGTAAAATTCGATGATAGGGAATCACCACCCATTTCGCCAACCAACATAACGGTGAATTGTGGTGAACCGGAAATTTCTAGACATTTGGTTCACTCTACCGTGACTTCACAAAGGAACCGGTGTGATACTTTTTAATTCTGTTATTATTTTATTTTATATTAGCTTCTGGCAGCGGCTTCGCTCGCATTAAATTGATCTATATTAAATTTCACCCCTTCTTTTAAGGGTAGGAAACAGATTTCCAAAAAAACGCACGATTTTTTTGTTAGTCACAAATAGTCCGCATACCGATTGCGGAATGCTCCGTATAAACTTCCACCCCCCGTCTTAGGGAAGTGGGTGGTTAGAAATGGACAAAAGGTAGTCTATGTTACTTTCCATTTCTTAAAATATCTCCACTTAAAAAATCACGTAAATTTGTCGCAATGTTTTGCCGTGAAAGATGAACAAACAAACACACACATACACTTTCCCATTTATAATATTAGTGTGGATGATTACTAGCTTTTGTCTCTGTGGCCTGGACTTCTTCTAAAAAAACAGAATATCACAATTATTTGTTATTTAATTACTTTCTATACCCCTGAATATAGCAACGCACCATTAACATCTTTGGTGTCTTTAGGCGATGGTTGACTCTTTCTACCAGGAGACCCATCTGGTTGTTTGCTATCTGATGATATAATATATATATATATATATATATATATATATATATATATATATATATATATATATATATATATATATATATATATATATATATATATTATGGGAAATTGATCATTGTATATAATGATTAAGATGTAAAAACAATACCTGTCTTTCTAATTCCAGCTGGCATGATCCTATTTAATAAAAACAAAAAAATATATATCACAACAAAATCGATGTATTATTAGGTACTCAATTTAATCGATATTTAAGAAAAGTCGATGTATCCCTAGTCACGTTCCATGCGATTTTATCGATGTCTTCGAAATTAAACATTCCTTTGGCTAAAATACAATTACTCACTTCGAACTACCCCTTGTCAAATTAAGCTAAATGGTTCCCAAGGGTTCACCAAACCTTAAAGAAGTTAATTGTTCGAAGATTGATTTCTCAGTCGTTGGGAAGAATAATTAAAAAGTAAAAGTGAGTTTAACGAAACTAGCGAAATTATTTTAAGCAATATTTTAAGCATGTATAATTTCTAAAGATAGTTTTATTAATCACTTTTTATCCTTTAAAACCATGGTACCATAAACATTTTGACTTTATTCCCACAAAGGTTGATATCTTAGTTTTTGGGAAGAATAATTCAAAAGTGAGCGTAAGACTGTCAAATTAGCAATATTACTGAACTATTATTTTGAGCAATATTTTCAGCAAAAAATAAATAATTAGATAAGGTTTTTTTATATCATAAGATAGCAAACAAGCAGATGGGTCTCCTGATGGAAAGAGTCAACCATCGCCTATAGACACCAAAGATGTTAATGGTGCGTTGCTATCTTGTGGCGAGGTCTAATGCCACATGCATAAGTTTACCGGCTACTTTACCCTCCAAACCGAAACACGACAGCGACAAACACTGACGCTATTGCGGCAGGAATAGGTAAGGCGGTGGTACCAGACCCGGGCGAGACAATGCAGAATTCTACCACCTAGTAACCACGATGTTAGTGACTCGATAACCAATCGGTTGCCTCTTACGACCTGCCTGGCAGAACGGCAGTTGACCTATTCTTCAAAGGAGGCCGGGACCGACACGGCGAAATCGTTGTTTGATCGATTACATTTTAGTATTAAAACAGTGGCAATTTTGATTTTATTCAAGAAGATTGATTTCTTATTGATTCTCAGCTATTGAAAAAAATGATTTAAAATAAAAGTAAGACTGTTAAACTAGTAATATTGCTGAACTATCATTTTAAGCAATATTTTTAGCAAAAATTACTGAAAATTATGCTTGTCTCTCTGATTGTCCATAGGCCTTACCATCAGGCAAATCTTCTATCCGTTTGCTCCCTCTTCTATAAAAAATGAACACTGATTGCCCCGTTGCCGGAACCAGGAGGTAGCCTATTGGTTAGTGAGTTATTGAGGTTTTTTGAAGGTTTTTCCCGAAAATCCAAAATCTCAGTTGTATTTCGGAGTCAGAAGGCTGTCTGTTAACACCCTTATGCCTCTACAGAGCACGTTAAACTGACGGTACTGGTTATACTAGAAATAAACGATAATCTTTACCAGTTCAGTAAATTGCGGTAACGGGGATCACTATCTGTCTGAACCTGAGGTAGCTGGTGAACCAGTGAATCGTAGTTAGCCGCACAGGTTATATAGACGTTCGGTTCACATGCCTCTTACGCATGTTGACACTTACATATTATTATATACAAAAATACAGGTTAGTATAGGTAAGAATGTCACACTTAGCTTCTGAATATACAGAACCCTCGTGTTACATTTAATGTGATCAAGCTACACCAGTATTATTCTCTCCCAGTATCTTTCCATTTTCACATTGTATATTGTTATTTATTATTATTATTTACTAGCTCACCCGGACAGCTTCACCGGCGACTAAATTAACATGTCATCGATATAGTGTTTCATACAAACTTCATCCCCAATTTCAGCCCCTTAGGGGTTGATTTTTGAAAAAAAAATACCCTATGTTAGACCGCGGATTTTCAACTATGTCCATGCCAAATTGCATGAAAATCGGTCCAGCGATTTAGCCGTGAAAGCGTAACAGACAGACCAACAGACACACAGACTCGCATTTATAATATTAGTGTTGATATTGATTACGTACGGCTTCCTGTATATCCAGAAATATATAACAGATCTTTACCGATTTAAAATGAAACCACACGGAAAGCAATTTTTTTTTCATTATAATACGTGTATAATCTATACATATTGTTACGTACCTCGGGTTCGTACTTGTAATAAAACACCACTTATATTAAATCCGTGTATTTACACAACACAACACAACGTAATACTAAAATACACTTTACACCTAGTCACTCGCTGTACTATCACTGAATTTAGAACACTACACAATAAAACACTTCTCGCTTCGGAATAGTCACTTGATGTATCGCTCTCGATCGCTTGATAAAAACTGCCTTATGTTTGTCAACACCTCTGTATTTATAGGCAGGGGAAAGTCCTAGCTGGATCCAGAAAAATCTAAATGTATCGGGAAACAATGAATCACTTCTTATCGTAAACATGTTATGAGTCATTAATCCTAGTACACGCTACTTTCAACCTTATGCCATATCCCACAAAGTCCATTATGACATAGCCCAGGTCAACTATTTGTTTGTCAATAGGAGTAGCTATCTCTTTCTTTTACATCTAGATAGTTACCGCGCGTGCGCTCCAACTTTACACGCTTCTAGATTATTCGTAACAATATAATAAAATCGTAGAAAAGTGAAAACTGTACATTGATTATTTTTTTTAAAGAATACTTGGGGCGTGATCTACAATCGATATCAAAGCCAAAAATATAGTTTTTAGAATTTTTGTCTGTTTGTCTCAAAAATACTGCACGGATTTACTTCAAATTTTGCATGAATATTACTAACAGGTCGGGTCAACATAATACCTACATATTATCACGCTATCACCTACGGGGGAGGAGCAGTGCGGAGTAAACGAAGTCCGCGCGGACGAAGTCGCTGATAACAGCTAGTAAAGTATAAAATAAAGTATACAGCTAGTAAAGTATAAAATATAGTATAAACTCTCTCAAACATAAAGGGTATTTTCAAAATTGGTTCATAAATAAGCCATTTCAGAGGTAACAAACATAAAAAAACGTATGATTAGGGATCCTTTGTAAAATAGACTAACTGCTGTTGTGCAAGGCAGGTCGTAAAATGCGACTGTCTATACATGATACTGATTGTCTATACATGTTACTACCATCTTGATTATTAGGTGGTAGATGTTTGTAACGTTTCCAGTGGGTATTTGGTATCACCTCATTACTTATTCCTATCGCAATAGCGTCAACGCTTGTCATTGTCTTGTTTAGATTTGGAAAGTAAGGTAGCCAGTAGACTTATGCATATAGCATTTCCAGTCCGCTACAATACGTATAGCATAGTATAGCATTTCCAGTACGCTACAGTACGTATAGCAACACATAATTAACAACGTATTTGTTTTCTATTACCAGTGGTTTCATTTTCTATCAAAAATTTATGCATGCGGCATTGCCATGCCGTCACGTGGATAGCAACGCTCCATTAATAACTTTGGTGTCTACAGGCGATAGTTGCTCTTTCCATCCCGAGAGAGACATCTGCTTGTTTGCTATTTTATGATATAAAAAAATGCAGCCGAATTTATAAACTTTTGGGAAGTCGGTTAAAAACATACAAATCAGTAATACCAAAAATCTCTAAGATTTGCCTTACCGTTAGATTCTGCACATACTTAATCAATATTGTTAATCTTATATCTGCAATTCTTTTTATATTCGACCAACAGAGCACGCTTTTCCCATTTTTACGGTTAGTTTTTTGTTGTAACGCTCCCTCGCCTAACAATATACCTTGATCAAGCTCCACCAGTTCCATTATTTCCCAGTATCATTCCAAATCCACATTATGTAACAGAATTGTTAGTCTCTTATCTCCCATGCTTTTTATATGTTCAGTCAACGAAACAAATATTTTTCGTTCGTTTTAGGGTTGCATGAAAATAGAATGCCGGAACCTAATATAGAGATATCATAAGATAGCAAATAAGCTGATAACTCTCTTGATAGAAAGAGATAACCATCGCTGATAATACGTTGACGAGTTATTTGAATTAATTCCTGCCGCCGAATTCCATCATCGGACATCGCGTCAAAATTTAAAATTCCATCCTCACCATCTCGATGTCTGGAAATCCACAACTGTGCGTTTCTCTCGGCATTTTTTGCCTCGCTTTACTCTGTTGTGGAATCAATTACCGGCAGGGGTGTTTCCAAACGGATACGACTTGGGGGCTTTCAAGAAAACAGCTTATCATCTTAAAAGGCCGGCAACGCAACTTCAAGACCTCTGGTAATGAGGATGTCTATGGGCGGCGGTAATCACTTACCATCAGGTGCACCTACTGCTCGTTGGGGCAAACTCTTCTATAAAAAATACGTTGGTATCGGTTTGGCTGAAAGATAACGCAATATGTTTTAATTTACCGACTATCTTACTATTACGGCAGGACATTGCGGAATACCACCACCTAGTAGTTACGATAATAATAACAGGTACTATTGTTTGCCTTTTACGAAATGCCTGGCAGAATGGCCGCTGGACCATTGTTCAAAGCGTGCCCGGACCAATATAGAAAAGTTTTCTGTTATTTAAGTTCTGGTAAATCAAGAGCGTATAAGATACAATTCACTTTGGCTAGCATTTAATATCACCAGCATGATGATATTTTATGTGCGGAAACCTCTATAGATGTTTATTCGACCAGTTTCCTGCCAACCAGTTTAACGGTTGAACGATAAGGCTAAATACTGCTTTTATACAGAAATTTCGTTTCCATCATAAGCCCGTCTCCGCTAGAATTAAAAGCTGATCGGAATATGATAAAGAATATTTTAAGTTAACGACCTGAAATAGAGGTTGTAAACCTTTAAACGAAAATGAAATATGAGGATTTTATACCTTGAAGATTTCTTAAATAGTGAAATCAGTTAATTAATTCACAAAACCATATGTAGGAATAAATATCCCTACATATTGTTTGCTAATAAAATAACCAATGCACATTTATTATATTCACGTAATCATTCGTAACATAACGTAATAATTTACGGAAGTGATGAGGATGGAGAGTATAAAATATGAGAGGATTTCATTTTCTTGTTTTATTGCTTTATATTGTATGTAATTTTTGGATTTCTTTATTGACCTGACCAAAAGGTTTGATCGTGTGCATATGTTTGAGTAAATACCACATATACATTTAAAATAGCCACAGTCAGCATAGCTAAGTTGTCATGGTCATTTTTGTTCTAAGAAAAATATTAATGAAATAGAACTGATAAAAAGTATCTTTTACGAATTGATCTAGCAATATCAAGACAAAGAGACTATACAGAAGTTGATCCAACCACAAATTAAGTAAATTATTTGCTTCTGGTGTGGGTGTTAGTTGATTATGCTTATAATATATATCTAGAAATACAATTTAGGTACTTTTTATCAAGTGACTTAAATATACATATTTTGAGTTGATTAAAGCTTGAATAAATAGAAAGATCCGTATAGCGTGTATAGTTAGTTGGTCGGAGTATTTTTGGAAGAATAGATTATTTCTTTGTTTTATTAAGGATATGTATTGTTAAATATCGGCGAAATATCTTATCATCGACGCGATTTCTTATTTCTATTTTTCACAATATAATATAACCTACAAATGTATGAAATTTTGATAGTAATAGGAACATTTGCTCATATGCGCGGCGTCACGTTTCCTTCCCAATGGCGTGTCTATTAGTATGCATGTGGTCTGTGGTTTTTTCTTTCAGAAAACAAACAGCTGATACTGATAAATTTTCGTGCCAAGGGTTGACAACCCCGTAACTAGAACTCCACCGGCTTATAACGAAGTATGTTGTTTGCAGTCATTATTTTGTCGCATTATTAATATAATTAGTCATGCAACTGGGCTACATGCGATGTTGTTTCGCGTTGTGTCAATATCAGGGTGGCGCCGCACCGTACAAACGCATTTTTATCCGATGACCCAGTAAAATATATTTTTTTTTTATGGAGGCAAACGAGTAGGAGGTGCATCTGATGTTACGTGATCACCGCCGCCCATCGGTCCTGCAATTGCGTTGCCGACCAATCAGAGTGCTAAGTGTGAGTTTTTCTTTTCGCATTCGATCGTGAGCGCGTTTGGAGTTTACTAGGAATTTGTATGTGATTTGTACAGCGCCACCTAGTGGTAAACGTAAGAAACCAGTTTACCACTAGGTGGCGCTGTACAAATCACATACAAATTCCTAGTAAACTCGAAACGCGCTCACGATCGAATGCGAAAAGAAAAACTCACACTTAGCACTCAGTTTTTTTTTATAATGTTGCGAATAATCTAGAAACGTGAAGATTTGGAGCGCTGGAGAGATCTAGAAATAAAAGAAGGAGATAGCTATTTCTATTGATAAACAAATAGCCACCGCTACGCAATTAGTTATGCTATAATTGACCTTATCGCTTAAATCATAAGGGTGAAAGTAGCGTGTATAGTAACTAGTTTACAATTAGCATTGTTTATGAAATAATTTCGGAACGTTCGCGATTAATGTCGAACTTTAACCTGTGTATAAATAGAGATGTGTTGACAAATAGAGTGTAGTTTTTATAAAGCGATCGAAAGCGATACTTGAAACGACCAGTGTGAAGTGAGAAGTGTTTTAGTGATAAAGCGTAGTCGGTTAAGTTTAGTACAAGTTTAGTATACTAATATCAAGTGAGTGCTATTGGTTTTTATCAGTGTATTTACGTATTGCATTGTGGTGTTTTGTATATTTGTGTTGTAAATACACGGATTTATTATAAGTGGTGTTTGATTACACAATTAAGAACCCGAAACACGTAACAATATCATACAACAAATAACCCTATGGCTCACCTGATGGAAAGAGAAAACCAATACCTATAGACATGCTGTAAATACTGTATACCTAATAAAAAACACAAAGTTTTATAACTAAAGCTAACATATCTATAAATGTTATGTTTCAAATCGGGAGTTTTACAGGCTATGTTTGGGTCTTCAGTTTAATCGATTTTATCTGACCCAGGAGACCCATCTGCTTGTTTGCTATCTTATACTATAAAAAAATTTACGCTTTTACCTCTGCGACTTCTTTATAGAGAATACACGGTTATCCACAAAGCTTCGCACGCGAACTTTTTTTATATTATAAGATAGCAAACAAGGATTGGTGTTTTGATGGAAAGAGTCAACCATCGCCTATAAACACCAAAGATGTTAATGGTGGTCTAATGTCACATACATAAGATTACCCGCTAACTTACCCTCCAAATCGGAACACATCAGTGACAAGCACTGATGCTGTTGCAGCAGGAATAGGTGAAGCGGTGATACTAGACTCAGAAACAATATATTAATGGTTCGTTATAATCCATATAGCGGGGTCTTAATACTTAAACTATGCATGTAGCTTGCCGGCTACCCTACAGTGATAAGTAGAGAAACTTTTACACCACCCCGTTGGTCGAGTGGTTAGCGACCCTGACTACACAATCGACGGGGTTCGGGTTCGATCCCCGACGGGGACAAGCATTTGTGTAATGACATAAATGTTTGTATTTCCGGGCTTGGGTGTTTATTAAATATATTCCAGTATTTATATTTTTATTTCTATGTATTAGTATCGTTGACTAACACCCATAACACAAGCAAATAATTTGCTTACTTTGATGTTAGATTAGTAAGTGTAATTTGTCCCGTGAATATTTATTATTTATTTTGCGGCAGTATTCCTGCCGTATAAGTAAGGTAAGGTAAGGTACGGTAAGGCGGTGGTATTAGACCAGGGCTGGATGTTGCAGAACTCTACCACCTAGTAGTCACGATGTAACTGAATAGTAGAATCAGCCTGTAAGGGACGATCTACCGAAAAATTAAGAAAAAAACGCCATTTTTATACAATAATAGGAACCATTTTATTAACCGATTTCCCGAAAAGGAGGAGGTAAAAGGAGAGATCCGGTGTGGGTGTCGACCGCATGAGGTTACGGGTTTGATTCCCGGGTAATTAAAAAATGTGTTTTGTTTTCAGTTTTCTAATTAAAAAACTGCCCGGTTGGCGATAGACTTACCACCTATCACATTGTAAGACTAAGTATCTTCGACTAATCGAGGGTGGATGGCCATACCTCTGCCTGACCCATCAGGGACAAGGGCGTGAAGATACTGTGGCGCCGCTGGTCCGTACCGCGGAAGGGTCGAAGTAATGGAACCAAAGGGCCAGCTTCTTGTCAGTATGACGTCATTACTGTGGAGGTTGATGACGTCACACAAGGACAAATAAGGGGAAAAGGAAGATCTTCCCAGCCAGGCGAGGTGTACTGCCGGGGGACCGAAGTCCATTTGAGAAGCGTTGAAATTTGTATATAGTGTTACAAGATAAATAATTGTGATATCGCGATTCAGGATTTAATTTTGAATTTCATTTTTTCATTTATTATTGATTTTTATCCATTTTTTTTTCTTGTAGCGTTTGTGATTGTTTGAGCCGCTACAACACTTTTTCAACGATTACTCCTAAATACCTAAACCGATTTAGAAAATTTTTTTTTTTGTTTCAAAGGTTGTACTTACACGTGATCTTATTTTATTTTGTGAAGATCTGATGCAAAGTTCTGGATATACAAGAAATAGTAGTTTACAATCTGCGATCTAAAATAATCTGATTTAAGATCGCGGTCTGAAAATTGGCTAAAGAAATAAGAGCACAAGTAAATGTGTGATCTTAAATCTTCCAATCACAGCCAATGTACGGACGCGTCACGTTACAAAAACGTCTTATGAGTAGCACGTGTCTAGCAATTTTAAAGCTTAACAGTATAAACTTTAGATTGAATTTTCTACGGGCCTTATAAAATTTTATGAGCTCGTATTAGTCAAGCGCAGCAATGGTGGAAACTAAACCATAACGTTCAGAAATAAGGTTGATTATTATTTAGTTTTATGACATTGCGATATTGATTGCATTACCACAGAATACTGGAGACTCAGTATTCTGTGGTGTTACTTTGTATATCATTCTCAAGCCATTTTCTAGCATTCCATTTGCAGTGATTTGCAGGCAACAATACTGTTAATAGTACTGCGATTAAATTATGTACCTATCGACCGCCCCGTTGGTCGAGTGGTTAGAGACCCTGACTACGCAATCAACGGGGCTCGGGTTCGATCCTCGACGGGGACAAGCATTTGTGTTACGAGCATAAATGTTTGTATTTCCGGGTTTGGGTGTTTATTATGTATGTAAAAGTATTTATATATGTATTTCTATGTATTAGTATCACTGACTGACACCCATAACACAAGCAAATAATTTGCTTACTTTGGGGTTAGAACAGTAAGTGTAATTTGTCCCGTGAATATTTATTATTATTATTTATTATTATTATTATTATCACTCAATACTACAAGTTGGTGATAGGAAACATATTTGATCAATGTATAGACAGTTTAACTATGGTGCCAGAAACGTTTTTTCCATTTCTCCATTCAGATATTCTCAAGAAAATATTTTCTACCTTTCTCTCCGTATTAGTACCGGCTTCTTTTAAAAAATAGATTATGTGACCTTATTCCAGGCAGTTCTCAAATAGCGAACGATTGGACATCTTCACTACTACCTTATCTCCTTGGTAATGAAGTCTTGCGACGTTTCGTCTGGTTTCAATATCATCTTACTTACTCCTGTCGCAATAACATGATTGCAACAAGCACAGTTGGGGTTTTTTAAATAAGATTTTAAACAAGCAGATAGGTCTCCTGCTGGAAAGAGTCAACCACCGCTTATACCAAAGATGTCAATGGTGCGTTACTATCTTGTAGCGAGGTCTAATGCCACATGCGGTTTACCGGCTACCTTACCTTCCAAACCAGAACACGACAGTGACAAGCTCTGACCCTATTGCTGCATGAATAGGTAAAGCGGTGGCAACAAACCCGGGTGAGACAATGTAGAACTAGCACCTAGTAGCCACGACGGAAATACGGGTTCTGATTTGAAGGTAAAGGTAAGCATTTTTTCTGGTAACCGATAAACTTATGCATGTGGCATTGTTATCCCACCACACGGATAGTAATGTACCATTAACATCCTTGATATTTAAAGGAGATTATTGTCACGTACCATCAGGGGAGCAGTCTGCTTGTTTGTTGTCTTATGATGCGATAAAAAACGAAATGACCGCCCCGTTGATCGAGTGGTTAGCGACCTGACTACGCAATCGACGGGGCTCGGGTTCGAGCTCCAACGGGGACAAGCATTTCTGTGATGAGCATAAATGTTTGAATTTCCGGGTTTGGGTGTTTATTAAATATATTCAGTATTTATATATGTATTTGTATGTATTAGTATCGTTGACTAACACTCATAACACAAGCAAATAATTTACTTACTTTGGGGTTAGATCAGTAAGTGTAATTTGTTCCATGAATATTTATTATTATTATTAAAATCTGCAGTCGAACATAAGCAGACAGAATCGATTGAAACGAAGACCCAGATATAGCGTTTAAAACTTGTTGACGTCCTGAGCTAAATAATTGATGAGCCGGTAGCTTCACCTGTGTAATTTTGTATTTCTTATCTGGGACAGACATTTTAGTACAAAAATATAGATATATATTTCTCTGTACTTCAATATTTTCTAAATTTGTACATTATTTGCTAAAACTTTGTACCATTTTTCCATAATAGTAATTTAATTTTTTTTTAAAATAATATGCCACGGCATATTGTTAACGATTACGTTAATGTCAATATTAAAATGGATTTTCAACTATCTCCATTCCAAATTTCAACAAAATGGATTCAATGGCTTAGCTGTGAAAGCTTGACAGACAGACAGACTTTCGCAGGTATTATATTGGTATGAATATGTATATTACGTACAGATTAAAGATTATTCGGTTTTTTTGGCGGTGAAATTGTCTAATTTTCGATCAAATGACGTTCTTTATTAGTAATACACTGGTCATCAAAAAAATCGGCCCACCTGCATTTTCACCGCAAATTATGCGTTTTCATTGGCAAAAGAAAACATATTGTTTAATAACTAAAATGATTTACTAATCATGTTTATTTACACTAATTTAAGTACTTTAAACCTTCAAATTATAAAAAAAATCAATTTAATTAGGATTTGAAGTCAAAATCATTAATTTCACATTTTTTTAGTTAAAATTTCAAACTCACTTATTTTTTTAATCATTAAAGTTATCGTCACCATTTTTTCATCTTAATATTGGGTATTTCCTCCTCTTGCTCGAATAACGGCTTGCATTCGCCGTTTTAAAGATTTAATCAAGGTTTTAATGGTCTCTTGAGGAATTCGTTCCCATTCTTCCTTGATGGCGGTTTCCAGGTCTCCCAATGTGGTAGGGGCTGGATTCCGTGCTCTTACCTTTTGTTTTAAGGTGTCCCACATGTGCTCTATCGGGTTTAGATCAGGGCTTCGGGCGGGCCACTGCATAGCACGAATGCCGACCTCTTCTAAATACTGGGTGACATTGCGCGCTATGTGTGGCCGTGCATTATCATGCATAAGTTGAAAGTTTTCCCCGATGTAGCCAGCATAAGGCACCACATGGTCTTCTAAAACCTCCGTAATGTATCGTGCAGCAGTTAAAGCACCTCTACTTATGAAAACCAACTCCGTTCGTCCAGTTAAAGATATCCCGCCCCAAACATTACAGAGCCCCCACCGTAACTGACTGTTTCTCTTATGCAACACTGGGCATAACGTTCACCCGGTCGTCGCATTACATTACGACGTCCGTCAGAACCGTATAAAGTCATTCGACTCTCATCACTAAAAAGAACTGACTCCCATTGACCTATAGTCCAGTTAATGTGATTTTGCGCAAATTGAAGTCTTGCTTGACGATGAGCTGTGGTCAAAAGTGGTCCCGTTGCTGGTTTATGTGGTCTTAAATTCTGCTCTCGAAGTCTCCTTCTAACAGTACTGTCACTTATAGCCACACCCCGATCTTCACGTAAGCGTTGTTGGAGATCGACGCCAGAAAGGTGTCGATTTCTTAAAGCCGATACCACTAAAAAGCGATCGTCCCTTTGAGTTGTCACCCTGTGTCTGCCAGATCCAGATCTTCTTCGATACTGCCCAGTCTCTAGAAACCTTTGGTAAACTCGTCGAACTGCAGAACGGCTGAGATTCAATCTTCTAGCCACGACACGTTGACTTAAGCCCTGTTGCAGTAGAGCCACAACTTGCGCTGCCTCCGCTTCAGTAGTATCCATTATTTTCAGGCAAAATTAATCAAAACTACAGCTTCAGTAAATAAACTTTAAAAATATTAAAAAAATAGCCAGGACGTTCCAACATTCTTGGAATTTTTGTCTGTCTGTTTATTTTTTTCCTGTTTAGTTGTGCACGCTTCACGTAACAAGTACAAAAGAATGTATATACTCGTAACTTTTATACAAAAAATTGTGCATAACTTTGAGTAACATTTAGTTTTTGTAACTTTACATTCGTTTTACTCTATCAAAAGAAAGGTATATATTTGATGTTCAAGAAGTTTACGCAGAAAAAAATATAAAACTTAGATAGGTAGCAATTTGTAATAATAATCGCTGGATTGCACTTTCACTGGCCGATTGCAGATGTTATAAGGAGTTTTTTTTTATATCATAAGATAGCAAATAAGCAGATGGGTCTCTTGATGGAAAGAGTCAACCATTGCCTATAGACACCAAAGTTGTTAATTAACGGTGCGTTGCTATCTTATGGCGAGGTCTAATGCCACATGCATAAGTTTCCCAATGCGGCCAGGCGAGACAATGTAGAACTCTACCATCATGGTAAACTTCAAACTTCAAACTTATTTATTTTGCATAAATCAGGGTATACATGCGATGTTGTTTCTAAATACAGTAACTTAAGCCTGTTTTACCAAATAAATGGCGTGCAAAATCTTATTACATCATCTACATCATACATTTTTCTACAAAATTATAAATAATATATTAAGCCTATCAGGATAAAATTTAAATGAATTAAAAAAAGGAAGGTTGAAAAACACATATATACCTATATAACTTTCTAAAAATAAACAAAATGCATTTTAATACTTATAAAAAATTAAATAAGTTAAAATTAAATTAAAATGAATGTGTCAAAAGAAAACCAAAATGAATTAGATTTAAATTATTAACAATTTCAATAAAAAAAAAATAATAATAATAATATACGTCATAAATATATTATTAAGAAGTTTAATATTACAATTTCATAAGTGACTTTAATAATTGATTTATTGATTCCAGTAACAAGTTAAAAATTTGAAAAAATAAATAAGTTAAAAAATTATATTCAAACTCTATATAAGAATAGATTTGTCGTCATACATATTATATATTATATTATTTATTATAAATTATCAATATTAAGATTTATCGTCAAAATAATCTTTTATACAGTAAAAACATTTGTCACATAAATAATTATAGACCGTTTTTTTAAATTTAGTCAATGGTAAACTTTTGTAACTTTCAGGAAGTTTATTGTATATCTTTATTATCATTTGGCTACAATTTTTATTAAAAAGTGCTGTTTTACAAGGCGGCATGAATAATTTATTTGAGTATCTACGACTAAAGTTATAAACCTCTTTTGCCGTCTTAAATTCCTGATAATTTTTTTTCACAAAGCAGACGGATTCAAAGACATACAAACACGGTAGGGTAAGTATATTTAAGTCCTTAAATAAAGGTTTACATGAATCAAGAGGAGCAGCACCGGAGATAGCACGAATACAACGTTTCTGAATAATGAAAGCTTTGGATATTTCAGTACAGTTTCCCCAAATAATAAGTCCATATCTTAAAATAGATTCTACATAACCATAATAGGCTAACAAGGCTGTATTTTTATCTATTATCTTTCTTATTCTATATAAAACATAAACAAAACGGCTTATTTTGGTGCATACACTTTGTACATGTGGGACCCAAGTACAATATTCATCTAAAGTTACACCTAGAAAATTTATAGTTGAAGTTTCTTCTATTAAAATATTTCTATACATTGCAGTTAAACCATATTTTTCCATTTTTTTATTTCTAAATTGTATGTATTTTTAGCCGCGTTTAAATAAAGGTTATTTATATCAAGCCACTGCCCCACATCTCGAATAGCTTGATTTAATTTTTGTTCCAAAGTACTTTTATCTTTGTCGTGTAAGATTAATGTAACATCATCTGCATATAGAACACTTTTATGATGTATAGCTTTAGGCAGGTCGTTTATTTGCACTAGAAATGTTAATGGGCCCAATATACTGCCTTGTGGTACACCATACATATTGAGCTTAAACGAAGACCTATAGTTAATTAACTTTGAATTTTTACTTATTGCCGAAATTTCTACACACTGATATCTATTACTTAAATACGATTTCATCCAATCGTATGCGACACCCCTGACGCCATATTATTCGCATTTGTAGAGTAGTGTATCATGCCGAATGTAGTCAAACGCCTTAGTCATGTCAAACATAACGCCTACTGTATGGCTCCCCTTGTCTATATTTTCAATAACTTCTTTATTAATGTATATGTGGCTAAGGTTGTTGATTTTTGTTTTTGAAAACCATTTTGTTCTGGTCTAATAATATTATGTTGATGAAAGAAATGATTTAATCTAGAAACCATGGCTTTCTCAAATATTTTTGAGAATATTGGGATAAGTGCAATTGGTCTGTAATTGTTAACATCAGTAGGACATCCCTTCTTAAATAAAGGTCTTATTATAGTTTTTTTAAGGAAGTTAGGAAATGTGCCTGATGTGAATGATAAATTTATTAGGTAGCATAAAACTGAGCTTAATAACAAATTACAAGACTTTAATATTTTTGTGCTAATGTCATCATAGCCTACTGCGTTAGTATTGTTTAACGATTGAATTATATTCATACATTCTTGTTCATCTATCGGATTTAAAAATATACTTTCACTAACACTATCTATAGAATTATTAGATATTTGTTGAGTAGTTCCATGAGACTTGTTTTCATAATCTATGAACTTTTCATTGAACGCCTCAGCTATTTGGTATTTATCTGTAATTAAATTATTATTAATAATGACATTTTCTATATTTGCGTCAAATATTTTTTTTGCGGTTTGTTCTTTAATTATAGCCCAAGCTGCCTTGGATTTATTTTTAGAACTTTGAATAAATTTTTTGTTGCTTATTTGCTGGGTCTTGTAAATACATTTTTTCAAAATTTTAGAATAAATAATATATTTTTCTCGAACTTGTTTGCATTTGGTTTTATAAGCAAGATATCGTAAGCGTTTACAACTTTTACAAGATTTTTTTATCCCTCGAGTAAGCCATTTTGTTTTTCCTAATTCTATTTTATGTCTAACTTCAATTTTTGGAAAACATAAATTGTAAAAAAGTAAAAAGGTTTCTATAAAGTCTTCAAATGCTAAATTTAAATCAGCCTGTTCAAATACTGTACTCCATGAAAGCGCACTAAGGCAGGTTTTAAATTTTTTAACGTTTTCTTCATTAAAGTCCCGTTTGTAGCTATAGTACGTTAGGAGACAAGGTTTTTTATCAACCAACAAGCCAATAGTTTGACATGTGTTATGATCTGATAAGTGTAAATTATGAGTTTTAGCAATGACATTTTCTGAAATGTTGCTAATAATGTGATCGATACATGTTTTTTGTCTTGTTGGTTCTTTAATATGAAGTTTATAGTTATAACTTTCTAACAATAATGTAAAGTCTTTAGAAATTTTACTACTTTTTAGTGTGTCTATATTTAAATCACCCAAAATTAAAATACGTTTATTTTTATTTTTATTAAATTTATATAATATGTCTTCTAAATGTTTAAAAAATATATTGATGTCAGAGTCGGGCGTTCTATAAATACAGATTATTACAATTTTATGAAGTGGAATTTCTATTGCACAGCATTCAAAATGCCTTTCGATACTTGTTTTACATAAGTTTAAATTTTTTGACACGATGTTATGTTTTGTAAGAATACAAACACCACCTCTTTTTGTGTTTTGCCTTGAAAAAGCTGCTGCTAATTTAAATGATTTTACATTTACGTTCTGTTCTGTACATCTTTTTAAAAACGTTTCACTTAAGCATAATATGTCTATTGATATATTTTTATCTATAAAGTAGCCTAAACTTATTTCTAGTAATTCCTTTTTACTTAAAAGTCCCGCTATATTTTGGTGCATCACCGTAATAATATTTTTATTTTTAGTTTGAATCTTGTTCCCGAAAAAACTCGCTTTTACCCCTATCTGGCGCCAGTTCTTGTCGTCTAATCTTTGGAAAATAATAAGGTATTGTCCCTATTTTATTTACAGTTTTAATTTCTGCATTATTTGCGTCTTTATTACTTGCCATTTTTTGAAAATAATAAGGAATAGTACCCTTCCTGAAAGTTTCTTTATACGTATCTGTCCCTTTTATATTGCTTTTATTTACACGATTTTTTAGTGATAAATGTTTCTCCTTGTAATCTAAACTATCAACTAGTACATTTATTTTATTGCATACAAATTTCAAATATTGTCTGTTATCTAAAATATTTTCAATGTCAATAAAAAAACAATTATTACTATTATTACATATCGTCTTTATCATTAAATTTAATTTATGTACATTTAAGAATTTATTATTTCGTATGCCTAAAACTATTATTACATTATTTCTAAATTTTTTTATGAATGAACTCAGTTCTATAAATAATTTTGTTGGATTTCTGTCATTTTCGCCAAAACATACAACGTACTTTGCATTTTGGTTTGGTGGACACCATTTTGTGTATGATATTACATTTTCAGCTAGAGCATTTGGCACCGTGATTGCAGATACTTTATAATTTTCATATTTGTTATTTAATCTTGAGTATAATAAATTTGATGCAAGGTCTTTAGATTGTTGAGTACCTAATATATAAATATTTCTTGGCGTATCTGTTACATTTTCTGGATTTGTTTTATTGATAGTATCTTGTGTATTATTTGACGTATCAGTACGTAAATATCTGCAAAGATTTAACGGCCTTTGTTTAACTACATTTGAAACACTCGCTTCAACCTGATTTGAAGATTTATGTATGTTTTCTACATTGGAATTTGTTATATTGTGCATTTTGTCAGTACCTTCATTTCCCTGTCCACAATTATTATCAACACTTTTAACTTCTAAATTTTCATAAGAATAGTTTAGATCAATTTCCTTCTTCTTTTTACTTTATTCTTTACGAGTTTTAGTAGATGAAGATTTTTTTCTGGAAGAAATGCATCCTGCATACAAATTTTTGAACCGACTTACTCTCTTTTCTAAGTCTTGGATTGTTTTTTTAAATTGATAATTTTCTGATACCAATATTTGGATTTCATTATCAGCACTTCTTAATTTTTCTTCTAAATTATTAATATGTTGTTTCAATTCTTGTATTTCTGAATTTTCCATTCTCAATGACAGATCCGGAACACTGTAACATGTTTCATTTAATTCTGATGATTTGTCCATTTCATCCAAGTTATTCATAGACAGCGCATATATGCTCCTAGGCGGTCTTACTGTAATAAATGCGTCCTCATTAATTATATCTTCAATGTTGTCATAATCGTTATTCATTTTTATTTAAAATAGGTTATATTTAGCAAAATAAATGTTTTAAACTCTTCAAAGTCTTTTCTCTTCAAACTTTGTAAAGAATAGTATTTTAAAAGTTTTTAAAATCAGAAAATCATTATAAATAATTTAAAAAAGGAAAAAAGTTGAAAAGGGAATACAAAATAATAAAATAAACGAAAAAAAAAACAAATTTGTTTGAGGCTCGAACTCTCGTCATATATTTCGCAGTCTGAGCTCGGCGGATTGTGCTACACATGAGTTATGTATCCGGATGAAAATATCGTATATGTTCTCCAATTTATGTCCGTTTCATATTAATTTGAATTGAATCTGATTGAAGGTAGATTTCACTGGAACAAAACTATCACATAATATAGTTTTAGTTAATTATATTTTAGCATAATTTAAGTTTTTTCACTGTACATATTATATTTATTCCTTGTAGTAAATGTTACACGTTTTCACAAGTCTATATTTTGAGTATTATTTCTCGTTGATTTTCATTATTTTTTCCACTTTAGTTTAATTTTTATTTTATAACATAGGCACTGTTTCGATAATGAAGATATCAATATCACTTAACACTTGTAAACAACTGATCAAATGTATTATGTTTTTACACGTTATAAAAGATTATTTATATTTTTAAATGATTATTTTAGTTGGACACGATGTGTAGGCGACACGTGCGCCACCTGTCCTCAGGTAGTAACTCATATAGTCAATCGGTCGCCTTTTACGACCTGCCTGGCAGAACGGCAGTTGACCTTATCTTCAAAGGAGCCCGGAACCCACACGGGGGGCTCGTATATCGTATAAGTTTATAAACTATTATCGTCCTAACGAAACATTACAATATATGATAATATATTATCGTTCCAACGAAATATTACAAGTACCGATGCATTTGCAGCAGAATAGATAAAACCCGGGCGATAAAGTTAAAACTGAATTAAAGCTTGACTTTAATTTAAAAAAAAAACAGTGAAAAATGATCCATACTAAAACAAAACTTAAATTTGAA
Source organism: Apodemia mormo (assembly GCA_036924255.1). Classification (NCBI taxonomy): domain Eukaryota; kingdom Metazoa; phylum Arthropoda; class Insecta; order Lepidoptera; family Riodinidae; genus Apodemia; species Apodemia mormo. The sequence goes on along the minus strand of JAUPFN010000022.1, from coordinate 24,385,259 downwards.
TGTATAAAACAAGCCTATAATTTCGAAAACTTACTCATTTGATCTAAACTAAAACGAAAGTTAAAAACTAAAATAAAATTTAACAGTGAAATAGATCCAAACTAAAACAAAACTTAAATTCAAATGTATAAAAATAAGCCTATAACTTCGAAAACGCACTCACTTGATCTAAACTAAAACGCAAGTTAAAAACTAAAATAAAATTTAACAGTGAATTAGATCCAAATTTAAATTCAAATGTATGAAAATAAGCCTATAATTTCGAAAACGTACTTATTTGATCTAAACTAAAACGAAAGTTAAAAACTAAAATAAAATTTAACAGTGAAATAGATTCAAACTAAAACAAAACTTACATTCAAATGTATAAAAACAAGCCTTTAACTCCGAAAACGAAAAAAAAACTTGATCTAAACTAAAACAAAAGTTAAAGACTAAAATAAAAATTAAAGTTGCCCCGTGATGGTCATGGCGTCGTTTTAAGAAATGACTATCTGTCGTTCCTCCAGACAGTTCATAAGAGGCGAACGATTGCTTATGTGAGTCACTACCTTGTGGCTTCGGTTTGGAGAGTAAGGTAGCCAGTTAACATAAGCATGTAACATTAATGCCCCGCCTCGAGCATAGCACTGCATCATTAACACCTTTGGTGTCTTTCCATCGGGAGAGCCATACTTGTTGGCTATCTTATGACATAAAAAGCAGTTATACAAATGTAAAAAGGTATCCGGCGACAAAATAAAAAAAAAAACATTTTACTAACAAAAAAATAAGGATTTTTTGAATCAGACGGATATTCCCTATTGATCTCAACTGAAACGCAAGTAAACGGTGTTTATTTGAAAACAGTTTTTAAAGAAACTTCGTGTTATTTATACAAAGAACCATTTCCCTACCTTGTAGCTTTGACATCAAACGTTTTCTACAACCTGAGGAGATTGCTCATTACCGATAAGGCTGCCGCTGATTTCAGTTCGTTTTTTTTTGAGCTTGTGTAGAGTGTTTACATGCTATGTTTTGAATAAATTACAATCGGAACTTTTCGCCCCTTTTCGTCTTCAATTAGATTTTTTAAATAATTTAAGGACGTTCTCAAGAAGCAGCCGTGCTCAACTTTGAAAAAGACAACGTATGAAGACAAAGAAAACTAGTTATTTTGCAAATTTCCTCGAACTTAATCTATAAAATATCATAATGCGTATTAAGTTAAAGCTTTATAAAAATTATGTTTAAAATTAAATAAACAAATATTTATTTTGTTTGATAATTAATTATTAATATTAAATACCAATAATCTCCTTGTGTCGTTTGTATTAACTTTTTTAACATATTATATTAGTGAATATACTATATATAATTTATTCTGCTGCGTGTCTTTTAAATCTTCCACGCGGCGCAACGTTTCCATATATTCATCTTTCATTTAGCAGTTTATTAGAGAAAATATTAAAACCGCTGGAAGTGGCTTACTTTAAACATTTATAACAAATCAAGTATCGTTTATTAGTATTTTCTTTTAAGAAAAACATTTGTTAAATCCTCGATTAGTGATTGTCAGTTTTTGATAAAAATTGTAAGAAAACTTCGATTGATTTTTAATTAAACTTTCGCTGGAATATAGGACTTGCGTGCTAAATTTACAAATTTTAAAAGCTTATATTTCAAAATTTACTCTCGCAAGGACTTTTTTTATATCATATGATAGCTAACAAGCAGATGGGTCTCCTGATGGAAAGAGTCAACCATCGTCTATAGACTCCAAAAATGTTAATGGTGCGTTGCTATCTTGTGGCGAGGTCTAATGCCACATGCATAAGTTTACCGGCTACCTTACCCTCTAACCGGAACACGACAGTGACGAGCATTGACGCTATTGCGACAGGAATAGGTAAGGTGGTGGTACCAGACCCGGGCGAGACAATGCAGAACTCTACCACCTAGTAGCCACGATGGTAGTGACTTGCGAAGCCAATCGGTCGCCTTTTACGACCTGCCTGGCAGAACGGCAGTTGCTCTATTCTTCAAAAGAGCCCGGAACCAACACGGGGGAATATATTACTACCGCCTTACCTATTCCTGCCGCTATAGCGTTAATGTTTGTCACTCCGCTTTGTTATATTGTCCGTTCGATTTTCGTGTTTTGGTATGGAGAGTAAAGCAGCAGGTAGACTTATGCAAATGGCATTAACACCTCGCCACACGGATAGCAACGCACCATTTACAACTTTGGTATCTATAAGCGGTGGTCACTCATTCGATCAGGAAAGCTATTTTTATAGCATAAGATAGCAAACAAGCAGATGCGTCTTCTGATAGAAAGAGTCTAGCATAGACTTTAGACACCAAAGTTGTTATTGGTGCGTTGCTATCTTGTGGCATGGTCCAATGCGACATGCATAAGTTTACCGGCTACCTTAACCTCCAAACCGGAACACGACAATGAAAAGCAAGCTATTGCGGCAGGAATAGGCGCTGGTACCAGACTTAGGCGAGATAATGCAAAACTCTACCACCTAGTATTTATTTGTTTCCTTGTTTGCCATCTAATATAAAAGCAAGTTAATTTTGTTGAGCAAAAATATGTTTTTAGTACTTTTAATCTAATTAATACATATTGCTTTGACTTTTTCGATGTATGTAATTCTTCTCATAAATAAAATTAAGTGCTTAGGTAAATTGCCTTTATATAGTATCTTGCCGTTTTCATAACTGTAATACGAATAATTAGTTAAATGGTTCATAATGTTTAAGTACCAATCCAATTACTGGAGTACTACGTAGCTAAACTAAATATTTAATACAATTTATTAAAGACGAAATATCTTTTTCTTTTATTTAAAGAGAGCAAATAAGCAGATTGATTTCTTGATGGGCAGAAAAAACTGTCGTCTAACAACGTCTTACACCAAAGACGTCAATAGGGCGTTGTCATCCATGTAGCGGGGTCTTAATACCATAAGCTCTCCTCGTGACCATTTCGGGGGTTCCCCATGTTAGTCCCGAGCTCCCCGTGTTGGTCCCGGGCTCCTTAAAAGACTTCTTGCCGCCCTGCCAGGCATGTCGTAAAAGGCGACCTATTGGCTATGCGAGTCACCACCATCGTGGCTACTTGGTGGTAGTCGGTAGAGCTCTGCATTGTCTCGCCTGGGTCTGGGGCCACTGCCTTACCTATTCCTGTTGCAATAGCGTCAGTGTTAGTAACTGTCTTGTTCCGGTTTGGAGGTAAGGTAGCCGGTAAACTTATGCATATGGCGATGGTTGGCTATTTTCATCAGGAGACCCATCTGCTTGTTTGATTTATTATGATATAAAATAAAAATAAACACAAGCTTAAGTTTACCGTCTACTTTACCCTATAAACCAGAGCATGATAGTGATAAGCACTGATGCTCTTTCGGCAGCAATACATAAGGTGGTGTTAATAGACCCGGGCGAGACAATCCAAAATTCTACGACATAGCCACGATGGTAGTGACACGTACATACAATCGTTCGCCTCTTTTATCTGCCTGGCAAAACGGCAGATCGTTTATTCTTCAAAGGAAGCCAACATGGTTTATTCTTCAAAGGAACTCTTCAAAGGAAGGTCAACATTGGAGATGATGGAAAAAGATAACCATCACCTATAGACACCAAAATGTCAATGGAACGTTGTTATCTGTGTTAGGGGGTGTTAATGGCACAATCATAAGTTTACCAGGTTACTTATTATCTAAGTTATCGTGGAATGAAAATTGTATTATTTAATTTTTTCATTCACCCCTTCAAATGTTAAGTCTACATGTCTTCAAATGTTAATATGGATATCCCATATTAACATTTGAAGACATGTAGACTGATGGAAAAAGATAACCGTCGCCTATAGATACCAAAATGTTAATGGAGCGTTATTATGTGTGTTAATTGCACAATCATAAGTTTACCAAGTTACTTACTATCTAATTATTGCGTAATAGTAAGTTATTGCGGAATGAAAATTGTATTATTTAATTTTTTCATGCACTCCGCCTTTCAATTGGTTTGAATTGGATGGGAGAGTAAATCATCCATACTAATATTATAAATGCGAATGTCTGTCTGTCCCTCTGTCGTCTTCACACCCAACCCTCTGAAGCGACTGAACTGTGGTAGAGTTCTACATTGTCTCGCCCGGGTCTGGTACCACCGCCTTACCTATTCCTGTCGCAATAGCGTCAGTGCTTGTCGTTGTCGTGTTCCGGTTTGGAGGGTAAGGTGACTGTTGAACTTATGTGACATTAGACCTCGCCACAAAATAGCAACACACCATTAACATCTTTGGTGTCTATAGGCGATGGTTGACTCTTTCTATCAGGCGACCCATCTGCTTGTTTGCTATCTTATGATATTAAAAAACGATTTGGATGAAATTTGGTATAAAGTAAGTTTGAGATCCGAGGAAACATAAAAGATTATATATTTTATCCCGGGAATCCCTCGGGAATGGGAACTATGCGCATAGATCTCTGGAACTTTTATCTTAGGAATTTTGCTACGCGGACGAAGTCACGGGAAGTTTGAGTACTCAGTTGTGAAGAATAGACCGACTGTAGTTCCGCCATATAATTTATTCTTTCCATCGTCGGCACTTGGTGAAACTGCATCATATTGATTATATAATATAAGCACTTGTACTGTTTCACAAATGAAATTTTAATTTTATTTATTACACAATCACTTTTAAACTTACAGCCAACCGGTTTCACCAATGCGAGTCGCATTTTAGTTATTAAAGTCTTTGTGTATGTTTATTAGTTAAGTTTTACAATAGTATAATGTAAAAATGTTAATGTGAAAGCCCTGATGATGCTTTAATAGGCGAAACCGGTTGGCAGTAAGTATAAAAGTGATTGTGTAATAAATAAAATTAAAATTTCATTTGTGAAACAGTACAAGTGCTTATATTATATAATCAGTAGTTCCGCCAGATTGTTCTTAAGAGACGAACGATTGACTATGAGAGTCAGTTCCATCATAGCTTCTAGGTGGTAGAGTTGTGTTATGTCTTTTTTATTATAATATACGATAACAAACAAGCAGATGGGTCTCCTGATGGAAAGAGTCAACCATCGCCTGACACCAAAGTGTTAGTGGCGCGTTGCTATCTTGTGGCGATGTTTAATGCCACATGCTTAAGTTTAATAGCTACCTTACCCTCTAAACCGGAACATGACAGTGACTACCACTGACGCTATTACGGTAGGAATAGGTAAGGCGGTAGTACCAGACCCGGGCGAGCCAATACAGTACTCTACCACCTAGTAGCCATGATGGTAGTGACTCGCATAGCCAATTGGTCGTCTTTTACGACCTGCCTGACAGAACGGTAGTTGGCCTATTCTTCAAAGGAGACCGGGACTAACACAAACGAAAAGCAATAAGATAGCAAACTATTTGGAGTTATCCTATTAAACTATAGGACAGTGTTTCTTAACCTGTGGTTCGCGGACTCCTTAGGGGTGTTATGTGTGTGGGATGGTGGGTATGTGTATGTGTATACGTATATGTGTATGGAGGTCCGCCGTCTTATCTATGAACGTTTAAATTAGTAAATAAATGTCAATATTTTTTATTAACGGGGTCCTTGAAGTGCTTAATGTTCAAAGGGGTGCGCGGATTGAAAAAGGTTAAGAAACGCTGCTATAGGAGATAGTTTGGAGAGTAAAGTAGCCGGTAAATACATGTAGTATTAGGACCCCTCCACAAGGACACTATTAGACCATTAACATCTTTATTATTATATTGTTACTCGTGACTTCGTTAGCGTGGCCCAAAAATCATTACTTTCTTGTGCTCGATCGGGTAAAAAAGTAGCCCATTTTACTCTTAGATAATGTAGCTATCTGAAGGTAAACAAATGTTCAAAATCGGTCGAGTAAGTTTTGAGTTATATTGTGACAAACAAACAAAAAATTAAATGTTTCCTTTTTATAATATTACGAAAATTAAACCACTCTGTGCGATTTTCTGGTTATCCCTATAGTTAGCTGGTAGTAGAGTGGCCTGCTATTATTTCTTGATTTAAGGGTTGCCAGCATTAAAAATACGCATTTTAGACTTTTTTACGGAAAACAACAAAAGCGGCATTATTTTATTACTAAATCTTTAATACATACTTAAATCCATCTTATTTGTCACTGGTCAACAGCTTTTAAGAGATGTATAACAAGCGAATTTGATAAAAAATATATATAGTGAAAGTAGCATAAGTGTTTTTTTATATTTAAAACTGATACGTATTAGTGTTAACTCCTGTTAGTCAAGGACACAGATTTTATTTAAGTAAACAGCAACTGATAAAATACGTATTTATCTATATACATGTAATAAAATCGTAGGAAAGTCAATGTATGTCCGGGGTAAACTCAAAAAATACTGCATGGATTTACTTCAAACTTTGCAAGAATATTACTAACAGGTCGGGTCAACGTATAGGCTACATATTATCACGCTATTACCTACGGGGGAGGAACTGTGCGGAGTATACGAAGTCCGCGTGAACGAAGTCGCGGGCAACAGCTAGTTACCAATAAAATTACAATTACTGTCGAAATAATTACACGATCTATGTTACATATAATAAAATCGTAGGAAAGTCAAAACTGTACATTGAATATTTTTTTAAAAGAATACTTAAGGCGTGATCTACAATCAATATCGAAGCCAAAAATATAGTTTTTAGAGTTTTGTCTGTTTGTCTGTATGCATATCCGGGGTAAATCAAAAAGTACTGCATAGAGTTACTTCAAATTTTGCATGAATATTACTAACAGGTCGGGTCAACATATAGGCTACATATTATCACGCTATCTCGTACTGGGGAGGAACTGTGCGGAGTAAACGAAATCCACGCGGACGAATTTGCGGGCAACAGCTAGTATTAAATACAAAACCAAAAACTGATTATACTTCAGTTTTCAATTTCACAAGCACAAATGTGTCAAGAACATATTTAACAAATCCTTTTGTAATGATTTATTCAAGTCGATTATCGACTTAATTATTACCTTATACAAATACTTGACTATACTTTAGGCCAAAGCCAATATTAAAATTTAAACTTGTTGACTTGTGGTTGACTCTTTCCATCAGGAGACCCTACTTGTTTGCTATCTTAAGAAAAAAAAAATCATAAGATATAGGAATTATTTAAATAATAAATAAAGAATATCACATCAACTTCATTTTGACATAATTTAGGAATAGATGCCCGCGTAAAGTCATTTTATGCATGTTTGTGTAAAATATATTGTCATTATTAGCCTTCTGTTAACTTTTACGAGATGCTTAATAGAAATACATTTGACATATTCTTCAAAACAGGCGGGAATCAATACGGGTTAAATTATTCGTGCATATGTTGCACCTTTCGGAGTATATTTTTTCCCCTCGGTCCGAAACCCCTTTAAAGAAAAAACTATCTGCTATTCTTCCAGGCAGTTTATTAAAAGCGAAAGATTTAACCAATCCTTATATACTATTAACTGATCTTTATGTACCACCGCTTTGTCTATTCCTGTCGCAATATCGTCAATTATTGTCATTGTCATATTTCGGTTTTGAGGGTAAGGTAGTCGGTAGAGATTATGTAGCACTACCATCCCGCCACACGGATAGTAACGCACCATTAGCATCTTTGGTGTCTTCCATCATAATGGTTTCTCTTTCTATCAGAGTGCTAAGTGTGAGTTTTTCTTTTCGCATTCGATCGTGAGCGCGTTTCGAGTTTACTAGGAATTTGTATGTGATTTGTACAGCGCCACCTAGTGGTAAACGTGAGAAACCAGTTTACCATTAGGTGGCGCTGTACAAATCACATACAAATTTCTAGTAAACTCCAAACGCTCTCACGATCGAATGCGAAATGAAAAACTCACACTGAGCGCTCAGAAGAGCCATCTCCTTGCTTGATATACCTATTATGATAAAAAAATTGATCTCAGTATGTGGCTGCGTTTCCAATCCAGTAGTAATTTAAAAAAAAATTAACGCGTCATAAATAGCTTGCAAAAAAGTTTTATTGAATAAAGTAATTCTGATTTCTGATAACGAAGTGCCTAACAATAGGCATTTGATCTATTAAAGGTCCTTTAATAGATCAAATGCCTATTGTTAGGCACTTCAACAACAAAGGAAAGCCTGTCAGTGATACGAGCGTGTACGTATTTACTTTATATTAAAAGATATTCCCATATCAGTATTTAATTATAACCACATAATATTTTGAATTTGTGAAACATGGAAAGATGGATATAAAGACGTTCCACACGCGATCCGACCATTACAGGAATTATTGGCGGCCGCGGAACGATTTTCTATCAGGAATCCGCAATTATGACTGTTCAACACCCATTGTGGGGAATGTAACGGTTTGATTCTATATCAAACCGTGAATGGTTGGTTTAATACGAAGCTATCAGGAAAAGTGTAAAGATTTATACAGACTAGCTGGTGAAAGATAGTACATTTTTATATAAGATAGCAAAAAAAGCACATGGCTCTCCTGATGGAAAGAGCAACCATCGCCTATAGACATTTGATGTTACTGGTGCGTTGTTATCTGCCAGTCTGCCAGTTATCTTACCCTTTCAAACAGGAACACGACAATAACAAGCATTGACACTATTGCGAAAGGACTAGGTAAGGCGGTGGTACCAATACCCGGTCGAGTAAGTATAAGTATCATCACGCCCGGGTCTCTTGTGGGGTTAACAGGGTAAACCGAACGTCTATAAACTTTCCAGTTCACCGCGATTCACCGGTTTGTCCGGACCGACAACTTTACGTGCTCATTTAAGGCACGGGACTGGTAACTCACTGATTCCCTTACACTGAGCTTCTACTAAAATTTTACCGTTTTGAGAGAAACCACGAGAAACCTCATTAAAACTTTGCCTAACCCGGGGATCAAACCCGGGACGTTACCACATACTACTGAGGTTTCTAAATAATATGGCTTTACAAACTCTTTATCGTCACAAAAACTTTTTGCTCTGAATCCCTGAAAACCTTTATTAGTGCAGATCCTATTTCTACCAATACTTAATTACGCTGATGTGTGTTTGGTAAATTTAAGTTAAGCCCTTTTAGATAGATAAGAACACATACCATAGCAAACCATTTATTTGTTTCCTCAATTTAATTTAACGCTCTAAACTGAAACGGCTTCTGATCCGCCAACAAAGACAGTTGACAAAATGCTCTGTACATTATTTACTATTATTCGTAATCTTAATGCACCTCAATATCTTTCTCAAGTCATAATTCCAATATAAGAATGCCTCACATTCACGTCAACTTCATTCAGAAAATATTCCCTCTCTTCAAGTATATTTTTATCGTACTAATTTCATATCGAAATCTTTTTCTTCTATAGCTGTGAGGCTTTGGAATACCCATTAATATTAGGAGTAGTCTATTTTTTTTAAATGTTCTCTTTTTAAACATGTGGCAGAATAATGGACACTATTATGCTATGACTATAATAATAGACTACATTCGTGCTATGGTAATAGTATATGTATGTTTTCTATGTATAAATATCATTATCATCACGCCTGGTTCCCTTGCCGGGTAGACAGAGTAAACCAAACTTCTATAAACTTTTTGGTTCATCACGATTGACCAGTTTGTCAGTTGGTGAGATGAATGATGATCCCGACCGTCGCATTTCATCGACCTAAAAATAATTATCGATTATTTCTAGTGAGGACCGACGGATTTATATACAACACCCGTCAGACTTCGAGCTGCTACTAAGATCTTCGATTTTTGAGAAAAACTTCGAAAATTCTCCGACTTTGCCCGACTCGAGAATCAAACCTGGAAACTAATGGTCTGAGTCGAACAGGCTATCCCCTAGATCGCGAGGTAATTATAGATACCTATATAATTATTTTCTTTACAGAAATGAAGTATTTTACAATATCAAAACGAAAAACAAATTCAATTTCGTAGCAAATAATCCTCGTCATTTCTATTGAAACCAGCTAATCACGGAGTTGGCATAATCTTAGAACAATTATAAACAGCCAAAGGGTGAATTATCCGTAAGCGGTTTCGATACTACCCTTGAGGTTATTATTTGCGGTTTAACCCGCACAACGATCTTTATCTGAAACGGAATATTTACTGTGTGGATAATTTTATTTACAATTCTGATGTAGCCGTAATTGTGATTAAATATGAATAAAAGCAGCAATAAGCGTGATGTAATTTATCAAAATCAAACGTTTTGAAATATTTTCAATACATATTTCAGAATGAATGAACACATTTTGGTAATTAAAATAATATTTGATTAGCAAAATAATTATTTGCTTTGATAATGTTAGCTTTGAAATTTGATGAACAAATAAATAATGTTGTTCTTAAACAAACATTGTAATAATCAATTTTCAATCGACTTTCCAAAAAAGAGGTTCTCATTTGAATATTTGAATGAATAAATCTCGGTCATATACATGTCGTAGCTAGATCGCAGAATTGCACACATCGTGAAAAGCTCGCGAATATCGTGAAATGTGGCATTTCAAGATGCAGACAACTAGAATTGACTAGATCATTAAATCGTTAACGTTTAACGATTTCACCGTCCACGATTGGCCATATCGTGAAAATGTCCATAAGATATTTTATAAACATCCTGAGTAAAATAGTTACTCGTTAATTGTTTTTGAGTACGACAGACATTTAACAAGATAAAATTAAAAATTTCAAAAACCCCCGACACATCCTTAGACCGCCATTCCGCTACATACGCATTATTTTAAGAGTAAAATGAAAAGTATTTACGAAAGGGGATCTTGCAGCATCAGGTTAAGGTTACCATGGTTTCTTACTCGATGAGCTTGAGTTATTTTATTGCAAAGCTCCCATGGCCTCCAGCTCCACTATGTAGTCCTGGAAATCATTTTGATCCAGAGTGTATGTAACATATAACAAATGAGACCACATTCAATGGACTTATTTTGTTTATATCAGGAGTTCCACGGCCACTTTTTATTTATATTATCAAACCCTGCGAATCTCCTCATAATAAAAGCCAACGATATTAGCCCAATCTCCGATGGCCACCTTTCAGTTCCATCTTTATTTTATCTTAGAAAACATGCGGCAACTAAATATTTGCCAAAATAAACCGAATTAGCCAACATTCGATAGGTTTATCTAGATTAGTTTAACAGTTATAATGGACCTCTTGCAGCATTATTATCGGACACTGGAAAACAGAAAAAAGAACGATTCAAACGGGATCAACAGGGGTTTTTATTATCATGAATAATTGCCTTAATTTTAGCTTGGAGCAAAAGTGTTGTTTAAATTAATCAACGAACGTAGAATCTAAAGTGCGTGACATAATTTTGGATGATTAGAACAGCCAAAGTTCGGAATATCGGTAAATGATTATGATGTGAAGCCTAAAGAGCGTCAGTTAATAATCTGCGGTTTCAATCGTCAAAGGATCGTTATCTCAAACGGAATATTTGGTGTGGAATACGCTACGCTTTACAGTGCCTCATTATATAGAAGTGATTCATATGACAGGACATTAAAGCAGCAATTGATGTTAAAAGTTACTGATAATCGATTAGTATTCGTAAAAAGTGGTACAGAGAAAACTAGTCAGTCTAATTTACCTAATAATAGTGATTTCCTTTTGATCGAAATTCATCCATAGAACAATAAAATCTCTTATAAGTTTGATAACAATTAAAAATTTCTGTTTTATTATATCATAAGACAGTTCATAAGCAGATGGGTCTTCTGATGACAACAGTCAACCATCGCCTATAGACACAAAATATGTTAATGGTGCGTTGCTATCTTGTAGCGAGGTCTAATGCCACATGCATAAAATTTACCAGCTACCTTACTCCCAAAAACCGGAACACGACAGTGACGAGCACCGACGTTATAACTCATGATTGATTAGTGTTCGTAACGCGTAAAAATTTCGTAATCAAAGAAGTCGTAGAGAAAATCTAATCCCTCTCATTTAACTGTAATCGCCGTTTGGTTGAAATGTGACTGTCTATACATATAATAAAATCGTAGGAAAGTCAAAACTGTACATTGAATATTTTTTTAAAAGAATACTTGGGGCGTGATCTACAATCGATATCGAAGCCAAAAATATAGTTTTTAGAATTTTTGTATGTTTGTCTGTTTGTCTGTATGTATGTCCGGGGTAAACTCAAAAAGTACTGCATGGATTTACTTCAAATTTTGCATGAATATTAATAACAGATCGGATCAACATATAGGCTACATATTATCACGCTATCACCTACAGGGGAGGAGCAGTGCGGAGTAAACATAGTCCGCGTGGATGAAGTCGCAGGCAACAGCTAGTAGACAATAAAATGTCGTATAGGTTTGACGAAAGATTTTAACCATAAGCAAAATAGTATACATGTGTGTATTATGATGTGTCTAACATATACTGCCTGTAAGGTAAACTGACCAAAACCTTGAAGGGGGTAATTAAGTATCTAATTCTCATTCCAAATAAATAAAAAAACATAACCTTAAATTTTAACTTAATTATCCAATAAATTTATAATTCATACGCACCAACACGTTCGCGCAAGTAACGCGCATATCAATAGATAGATAAATAGGAAGTTACGTAAATACTGCCTATTACTGTCTATTTATGTAATTAACTATTTATCTATCTATCGATATGTGCGCTACTTGCGTGGACGTGTTGGTGCGTATTAATTATGAATTTTCCAAATAATTAGGTTAAAATTTAAGGATATTTTTTAATTACTATTTATTTGAAATGAGAATCAGATACCTTATAACCCCCTTCAAGGTTTAGGTCGACTTACCTAACACGCCGTATACACATAAACGAATGCTAGTGTATGTGATGTTTATTTTTAAATAGCTGTTGCCTGCGACTTCGTTTACTCTGCACCGCTCCTCCCCTATAGATGATAGCGTGATAATATGTAATATGTACCGTGATAATATTCATGCAAAATTTGAAGTAAATCCATGCAGTACTTTTTGAGTTTACCCCGGACAAACATACAGACAAACAGACAAAAATTGGCTTCGATATCGATTTTAGATCACGTCCTAAGTATTTTATAAAAAAAAATAAAAAACAATTATATATACTTTTTACATTAGAAATTGCTTTTCATTAGTCTCGCTAAAACTCGAGAACGGCTGAACCGATTTAGCTAATTTTGTTTTTGAATTAAGTTTTAAAGTCCAGGGAAGCTTTAAAAGGTGAAAAAATATAGAAAAAAAATAAGAGTAGTCAAAAAGGTAGAACAACGTTTGCCGGGTATACTAGCTAAGAGTATTACATAAAAATGTCTTCACATGACACGTAAATAGGTGTAATTTTATTTTTTTAGTTTAACTTATTTCTAATGCATTTTATTTTAAAAAAACATTAGGTTTTTACAGGCCTCCGTAATGTGAGATTTAATTCTGCTAAAGGAGAATGATGAGATCGGCCTAAATGGACTACAAGAACATAGCATCAGCCGAAATTATTAAATTAATTTTATTCACAATAAGTCAATATTAGAATTCGACGGACACTTTTTAATAGCAAATTAATTTTAAAAGGATTTTAGTCGGAAAGTCATGAAACTAATCAAACTTGTACGCTTTTTGTTATTTATAATTCAAGTAAAGATTTTTCTATTCTGCCATAAAGTTAACACTTTATTTTATTTCTGATCAATCAAATAAATTATAAAAATGTTGGATAGATTAGACGCAAAATTTTAAACCAACTATTGTATAAAATGCAACAAAAATTAAAATATTTATTATTATAATCGATATCTACAACATACAAGGACGCATAAATAAGTACTCTTAGTATTATCCGAAAGAAACAAAAAAACAACAAGTGTCATCTATTTGCGCTGTGAGCGAGTAATAAACATTTTATGTAAACAAAAGTTTTACCTATCGTTTTTCAACATTTAAGTGGTTAAAATCAAATAATCTTCATGATAAGCAAAACAAAAATGAATATTTGTGTTGACGATATATTGCGATGTGAGTGCCTTAAAATGGAATGTAACAATCGTAATATCAAGTAATAAATATAAATAAATAAATATTCACGGGACAAATTACACTTACTGATCTAACCCCAAAGTAAGCAAATTAGTTGCTTGTGTTATAGGTATCAGTCAGCGATAGTAATACATAGAAATAAAATGATGTGGTGTCGCGGGACACCTGGTAGGAACGAACTTCCTTCGGCTAAACGGCACTACTCGCTTGTGTACGCGACTGTCGCGCCTGCGCACGTCTCATTTAACGCTTTTATTCCACGCATTTTTCTTACGGTTTTACTATCACATTTTTTTTAGTTCGGTCGCGCAGCAAAATCCCTATCCCCTCCAAGCCTGCCGTAAGGAACTTCGTTCCAATACATGTATAAATACTTTTACATACATAATAAACACCCACACCCGGAAATACAAACATTTATGCTCATCACACAAATGCTTGTCCCCGTCGGGGATCAAACCCGAGCCCCGTTGATTGCGTAGTCAGGGTCGCTAACCACTCGAGGCGGGCAGGGCGGTCATAATATTAATCTTTGCAGGAGTTTCGTGAATTTTAGTATTATAAAAAGTGTCCGTGATACAATTTACATTTCAGAAGAAACTAATAATGCATTACAATACGGTAAGCAGTCATCATCATGTGTTGCGTTTTAGGCCAAATTCGTTTGGGGCCTCATCAATCTCCTTTAATATCATACTCCACCATTCGCATATTTTTTAAAAAGAGGGTACAAAATCGCCTCTGTGGTCTAGTGGTCCAGCGTTGGCGTCGACCACATGAGGTCCCGGGTTCGATTCCCAGGTCGGGCTCATAAAAAAGTGTTTTTCAGTTTTCTGAGAAACACAAAGTTGCCCGGGATTGGAAAGTGCCCGGTTGGCGATAGGCTTGCCACCTATCACATTGTGGGACCAAGTATCTTCGGCTAATCGTGGGTGCACTTGTTGTACCTCTGCCTACCCCTTCGGGGATATGGGCGTGAAGATACTTTTTTTTTTACAAAATCTTTGTTTCACGTATTAACATAAAGTTTGATTTAATTATAAAACACTTGTACTGGTTTCACTACATATATATTCTCCCAAATTATTTAAAGTCTACCGGTTTCGCGTATTAACGCATCTTCAGGACTTATACCTAAACAAGCTTGTTTAGCTATAACTTGTTTAGCTATAAGTAAGCTTCAGGACTTATAGCTTGTTTAGCTATAAGTCCTGAAAATGCGTTAATACGCGAAACCGGTAGACTTTAAATAATTTGGAAGAATATATATGTAGTGAAACCAGTACAAGTGTTTTATAATTACAATCAAAATGCAGTTTCACCAAGTGCCGACGATTAATAGTATAGAACATAAAGATTATTATTAGAATAATAATAAAATAGAGAAAAAGAAAGAAAATACTGAGAAATTAGTATTTGCTTAAATTACGCTGTTTATTGCTTGTGTTGCTAGCATACCATTGCTTTATATTTTTTTAATTATGACTGCATGGATTGCATGTTAATCAACTTTTGACATCGACACGCCACTGCCACTATTTATACAGTAATGCCTTGAACCTTCATGGAAAATTATCGATGTTATTTCTCTTGAGGTTTGTTTGTATATTTTACGGTGAGTTTTTGCAATTTCGACGTATAATACATACTTTTACAATAATAATAATAATAAGTTTTCCGTCTTGGTCAGGACTTCTTTAAAGAATAGGCCAACTGCCGTTCTACCAGGCAGGTCGTAAAAAGGGACCGATTGGCTATGCGAGTCATTATCATCGTGGCTATTAGGTGATGGAGTTCTGTATTGTCTCGCCCGGGTATGGTACCACCGCTTTACCTATTCCTGTTGCAATAGCGTCAGTGCTTGTCACTATATCTTCTTCTCTCTATCACATCACATATTGTGTGTGACTCTTCGCATCAGGAGACCTATCTGCTTGTTTGCTATCTTATGATATAAAAAAGCTTTAAAAGCATCGTTTCTTTGACGATCGGACAAGATTTTTGGATCAAACGGTATATTAAAGATACGTCGTTCTTGCACGGATGCTTGCAACGAGGATGCATTGCCAAACCACACAATTCTCTCAGATTTAGTGGCTTAAGTGATATCCGAGACAAAATTTAGTTCTCACAAAATATAATATTAATTTAACACCATATTTTAAGAATAGTGCAATTTGTGCATCTTGTATGTACGAATGTTATAGTACGAGAAAAGCAATATATGGACCAATATTTTAAATTAAAATACAGGTATTAGTAAGGAAGTGACGGTTTTTTTTTCTAATTTTTTTTTAT
This sequence comes from Apodemia mormo, assembly GCA_036924255.1. Taxonomy (NCBI): domain Eukaryota; kingdom Metazoa; phylum Arthropoda; class Insecta; order Lepidoptera; family Riodinidae; genus Apodemia; species Apodemia mormo. The sequence goes on along the minus strand of JAUPFN010000022.1, from coordinate 24,368,885 downwards.
ATCATAAGATAGCAAACAAGCAGATGGGTCTCCTGATAGAAAGAGTCAGCCATCGCCTATAGATACCAAAGATGTTAATGGTGCGTGGCTATCTTGTAGCGAGGTCTAATGTCACATGCATAAGTTTACCGGCTACCTTACCCTCCAAACCGAAACACGATAGTGACCAGCACTGACGCTTTTGCGGCAGGAATAGGTAAGGCGGTGGTACCAGACCCGGTCGAGCGGAATCAGAACTCTACCACCTAGTAGTCATGATGGTAGTGACGCGCATAGCCACTCAGTCGCCTTTTACTACCTGCCTGGCAGAACGGCAGTTGGTCTATTCTTCAAAGGAGCCCGGGACCAACACGGGGAGAATTCTTGAAGGTCCTGCTACGTTAGTAGTATATGGAAGTTACTGCTATTGCCCCGATTTTCAATTATCGAGTTTTCACCAGATATTTACGTTTTGAAGTCCAAGAAATCTTTTCCGCCTATTTACGCAATGACGTTAGTATGTCTGTATGTATAAATATGTGTGTATTTGTATTTATGTAAATATCTAATAACTTTTGACGAGAAACGGGGTTGATAGCATTCGATTAGGTTCTGCCTAACTTAGACTTCCCAAAAATTTGAATCGACTCGAACAAGATTTTGATAAATTTAAAAAATATATATAAAAAATCGGCAAAACAATGTTTTTTGAAATAACTTATATCAATGATTGATTGTAAAATTATATCAGCTTTTCTCCTCAACAACTGCTTGGGAGGCTGGTGGAGTTCAGATGAATTTTTGTTGCAAACAAGTGTTTACACTGTTGTAAACCGCTGGTTGGGACCCATCTTGGAGGGCTTGTTTTCAGCAGTGTGGCTCGGCTGTTCCACTTGACAGAAAATGAAAAAAAAGTGTTTTTGGGCATAACTTTGAGATTTTATAGCTATTCGATTTAAGAATTTACACAGTATTTTAGAACAAAAAAAGTTGTGTCAAATACCGTTTGAAAAATAAAAATTGAATGAAAGTTTCAAACTAGACACTTTTACTATTCCACTTGTACATCAATTTCAATTTTACACAATTTTATTATATTACTCGACCGGTTTCACTTTTTAAAGCATCTTCAGGATGTAATATACTTAACTGATTATTATTGACTGTTGTGGAATATAAACAAACGTAAATATTGATTTTAAAAGAGTAAGCTTAAATATCGCTACCAGGTGTTGTCAGCCTTATCAATTTTGCCCAACCATGTGGGAAATTTTAATTTACAATTATTCAGTCTTATCAATTTTGCCCAACTATGTGGGAAATTTTAATTTACAACACCTGGGAGCGATATTTAAGCTTACCCTTTTAAAATCAATATTTACGTTTGTTTATATTCCACAACAGTCAATAATAATCAGTTAAGTATATTACATCCTGAAGATGCTTTAAAAAGTGAAACCGGTCGAGTAATATAATAAAAATTGTGTAAAAGTGAAATTGATGTACAAGTGGAATAGTAAAAGTGTCTAGTAACAATGGAATTTCACCAAGTGCCGACGATGGAAAGTATAGAAGGTTTCAAAAGTTACAGCTTTTCAAATATAGAATTAAGTTGTTTATAACAATCTAACTTCATACTTTCAAATTCAGTTTAGATTAATCTAACGACTAAAATCTAATCAGCTCTTCTAGTTCAAAAAAAATGCGTAAAATACTAGCTCAAGATGCTTGTGGGTAGTTACTCGAGTGTCGTAGGGACCTATTGCATTTTGTACATCAAATTATAGGCAAAATAAAAGGTTATATAAAGTTTTTCATTTAAATGGTGGGGAAAAAATCTACAGATAAAAAATGTTTTAAAAAATTTGCGCTATAGTAAAACTAAATCGCGGTATGACGGGTTAATTTTAACCCAAAATTTGGAAAATTTGCCGATTCAAGTGTAGCGTAAGAGAGTGGGAGGGTCACAAAGTTATATATATATATATATATATATATATATATATATATATATATATATATATATATATATATATATATATATATATATATATAAATATTTCAAAAGTTACAGCTTTTCAAATATAGAATTAAGTTGTTTATAACAATCTAACTTCATACTTTCAAATTCAGTTTAGATTAATCTAACGACTAAAATCTAATCAGCTCTTCTAGTTCAAAAAAAATGCGTAAAATACTAGCTCAAGATGCTTGTGGGTAGTTACTCGAGTGTCGTAGGGACCTATTGCATTTTGTACATCAAATTATAGGCAAAATAAAAGGTTATATAAAGTTTTTCATTTAAATGGTGGGGAAAAAATCTACAGATAAAAAATGTTTTAAAAAATTTGCGCTATAGTAAAACTAAATCGCGGTATGACGGGTTAATTTTAACCCAAAATTTGGAAAATTTGCCGATTCAAGTGTAGCGTAAGAGAGTGGGAGGGTCACAAAGTTATATATATATATATATATATATATATATATATATATATATATATATATATATATACTCAAATATATTTAACTAACTGTTGCCAGCGATTTCGTCCGCGCGGAATCCGTTTACTCCGCACTGCCCGTCGCCGTAGGTGATAGCGTGATAATATGTAGCCTATATATTGACCCGACCTATTAGTAATATTCATACAAAACTTGAAGTAAATCCATGCAATAATTTTTGAGTTTACCCCGGACATACATAAAGACAAACAAACAAACAGACAAAAATTCTAAAAACTATGTTTTTGGCTTCGATATCGATTGTGGATCACTCCTCAAGTATTCTTTTAAAAAATATTCAATGTACACTTTTGACTTTCCTACGATTTTATTATATATATAGATAAACGCCCAAACTCAGAAATACAAACAACTATAATACTTATCGCAAATGTTTGTTCCTGTTGGGAATCGAACCCGAGCCCCATTGATGCGTAGTCAAGTTCGCTAACCACTCGACTAACGGGGCGGTCAATAATCTCTCTAGTTTTAACAAGTAACCTGATTATTAACCTAATTTTCCCCCGTGTTGGTTCCGGGCTCATTTGAAGTACAGGCCAACTGCCGTTCTGCCAGGCAGGTCGTAAAAGGCTACTAGGTGGTAGAGTTCTGCGTTGTTAAGCCCAGTTACTAACACTCGCGTCATCGTTCGCGTGACCAAAAATCAATATTTCCCTTTTCTCAGTTGAGTAAAAAGCGAGCTTTTGTCATTACTGGACAATGTAGCTCACTAAACATGAGAGTTTAAAAATTGTTTGAGTAATTTTTGAGTAAGATCTTAACACACAAAAAATCAAATCTTTTCTCTTTATATTATTAGTTTAGACAAGCTATTACTAGCGACTTCGCTCGCGTGATCCAAAATTATTAGACCCCGGTCACACTTTGATTAGTGCGAGTGTTTAATGCAGATTTTTTTATATCATAAGATAGCAAATAAGCAGATGTATCTCCTAATGAAAAGAGTCAACCATCGCCTATAGACACCAAAAGTGTTAATGGTGCGTTGCTTCATTGTGGCGAGGTCTAATGCCACATGAATAAGTTTGCCGGCTACCTTACTCTCCCAACCGGAACACGGCAGTGACAAGCACTGACGCTAATGCGGCAGGAATAGGTAAGGCGATGATACCAGACCCGGGCGAGACAATTCAGAACTCTATCACCTAGTAGCCACGATGCTAGTAACTCGCATAGCTAATCGGTCGCCCTTTACGACCTGCCTGGCAGAACGGCAATTGGTTCAAAGAAACCCGAAACCAACACGGGGATGGTAGTATTAAGATGCTTAGTATTAAGCAACAAACACGTGTAGACAGCCGATGATTAGTGCGAGTGATTAATATAGAATAGACGCTGATTACTAATCACTCGAGCTAACAATAATGAAAACTCGCACGCGCACTATTAGAAGTGAAAACTAGGCTTTACTACTGTGACCAACCAAAAATGTGACTGATACATTGCTATACGTACGCCGGGATTTTAATGATACATGCAAAGGTTTCCGGTTAAAAATACCACAAAGTACTAGAGACTAACAAGTACAAGGTAATAGTCGAGCAACGCACACATAGACACCTCTCACGGACGTGATATTTCGGGACAGTTTGTTCCGAACAATTCCGAGATATCGCGTCCGTGAGAGGTATCTATGTGTGCGTTGCTCGAATATTACTTGTATGTACATTGACTGCTATTAGTCTTCTGTATTCTGTGCCAATACAGAGGTGAATGTCTAAAAAATATATCCTATACTTTAATTTTTTATATATCCTATACTTTAATTTGTATATTTTTACGTGATTGGTTTCTCAGAAATGGCTTTTATGCTTTTGATAAAATTTTGCATTTAGATAGTCTTTTAGTTTTAAAGTCGATCTAGATAAGTGTCATTTCCGTGATAATTCATTTTCACATAAAACAAAGAAACATCCGAGTGAAACTTGGTCGCTTAGTAATTAATGTTTAAAACACAAAAGTGAACATAGTAAATTCGCTTGAATAAACCAAACATTTTGTTCATCATTTGTTAATCAGCTTCATTTTCTGGTGATTAAATTATGATGATAAGCTGTGATGAACATAAGTGTAAATTAAGTCTAGTGATTACTGTTTTAGTTAGAGGCATGTTAAGATATCGTTAGAGAGAAGCATCGCCTATAGAAAACAAAGATGTTGATGGTGCTTTGTTATATATACCGCCGCAATAGCGTCAGTGCTTATCACTCTCATGTTTCGGTTTGGAAGATAAGGTAACCGATTAAGACCGATAAGATAGTAACGCACGATTAACATCTTTGGTGTCTATAGGTGGTGGTTGTCTCTTTCCATTAGGAAAGAGACAACCATCTGCTTGTTTGCTATCTTATGATATAAAAAAATGAATTAACTGATACATTTATAAATACGATTTTAAAACCAAACTACAAACCAAACTACAAGGTGGTAGAGTTCAGAAACATCTCGAGAATTTCTTACCACCACCTTACCTATTCTTAACGCAACAGCGTTTACGTTTGTCGCTGTCTTTGCAATTTGAAAAGTAAGGTAGCCAATAAACTTATGTAGATGCCTTTCCTTCTCTGCCACATAAATAGCAACGCATTTTATCTTTGGTTTCTAAAAGCGATGGTTGTCAGTGATTACTACATTTTTACACATAATATGTTCATCGCAGCTTATCATGTTCCAATTTGAAAGATAAAGTAGCCGGTAAATTTACGTATGTGTCATTCCATCTCTTCCACATAGATAGCAAGGCATTATTAACATCGTTGATGTCTATAGGCAATGCTTATCCCTTTTTATCAGGTGAACCATTTTGTTTGCTTCAATTGAACCCTCAACAATAATTTGTAGCGAGTAAACTTTTTTATTATTAAACGTTTTTTTATTATTAAGTGCTTCTGTAAATAATAAATATATAAATAACTTTATTTCAGACAATGTTTCCATAGAAAATTATGTTAGTAAATTTTCTTTCTTTCTTATATGTTTAGTAACATTTTTCTATGTAATGTATTTTTTTATAATTAATAAATATAATTATGCAAGATTTTATTTAAGGACCCGTATTTACAATATTTAAAAATATAAAGGTGTGTAAAATATTTTTATTTTTTATACGTTTGGCAATTTATTTTTTAAATAATTATATATTTACTCTTTAATATCTTTGTTTAATTTCTTTTACTTAAAATGTTATTTCACAAATATAATACATATTTGAAAAATACGTTGTATATAAAGCTAAATATTTTTTGCATCATCAGCGTCTTAAAACAATTGCAATTATATGAAAATTTGTTGGTTATACCAATATCCATATTTTTTCGAATTAAGAAAAAAAACCACGCAAAATAATAATAGGACTGATTATGAATGTAATTTACGTTCAACGTTTAACTCCATATACTATCAATAAATCAACTAACGCAAGCCTATACTAAAGTATTTATTTTAAAAATAGCATATTTCTGTTTCAAAATAACCTAAATTCACGTACCTTTTATCAAACAAACCATATATTCACTTATACGACACTTCACAAAAAACCTTTAACAACACACACACTCTAAACTTCACTTTATTAACTTTCAGTACTATTCAAAAAGATCGCGAAGGGTGAAACAGAGAACACAACCTCCCCTACCCTTGGTGCGCAACTGACTGGTTTAACTATGACCTATAGGGCATCGTAGATACATTACGTGCTACGGCTACGAGTACAACGTCTACGTATCGTAGCATGAGTTCTGTTAATTAACCATTTGGATGTAAATATTCGATGTTTTATGATTTTTCAATTGCTTTATTTATATTCGATAGCTACTATATGTACTTTATATTACATAATATGTATGTATAACACGAGCATACGTATTATAAGTCTGTGCTGGAACAGCTAATAAAAGTTTTTCATGACGACTAAAAAATTTTCATAATTGATAAATCTCAAACCAATTAACTGATTTTGATCAAATTAACAGTATTTGACGCAGTTATCAAAAGAAAATGATAAAATTTTTAAGTCAATCGGTGTATTAGCCTGAAAGTTATTTCAACCCATAACACTAGCAAAATATAATTTTCTTACTACCACATGAGGTCACTGTCATTAAAAAACTGTGTTTTTTCAGTTTTCTGATAAACACAAAGTTACCCGGGATTGGAAAGTGCCCGGTAGGCGATAGGCTTGCCACCTATCACATATTTGGGACCAAGTATTTTTAGCTAATTGTGGGTGCACTTGTTGTACCTCAGCCTACATCTTCAGGGATACGGGCGTGAAGATACATCATTATTTTTTTTATTTATATATTTATTATTACGTATATTACGTATTTATTTATTTATTGGTAGATTCAGCGACGTTCTTTTCGTTTTTTTCTTGTTTAGCGAACTGCCCTGCAAAAGAGTAGATATTTTATTTTGTCAATGAAACTCATTAATATGAGCTAGCGGGTGATCGCTATGTGGTCGAAATTCGGCCATAGTTTAAATTATAAAATCTCTTAAGTTCAACAACAGGCTTTAGCCGTAAAGGAAACAGTATACATGTGTATATATTATCACGTATTTTGCATGAAAGTAGTGTGTATGTATAGTGTGTACTTTTAATGTACTTATAATGCTTAAAAATATTATGTTCCTGTTATCCTCCGCAATGTAAACTTAATTGTGCCAAAGAACACGGACGAGACTTCATACATCGTTTTCTTTAGTTATCACCTTAAGTTTAATATATTCTGTAAGATTCTATATAAACTCCCTAACTTATCCGCTTTTAATAAATATTTTTTTAACTTCCCGCTTCGTATGTAGATAAGGAAGTTACTGATTTTGCCCCGATTTACAAAAATCGAGTTTTCACCAGATCTCCACGTTTTTAGGCCGTAGGAACCTTTTCCAACTACTTTCACGATGACGTCAGTATGTCTGTTTGTATGTATGTGTGTGTATGTAAAGAACTCATAACTTTTGAATGGCTTGACCGAAAGAATCGCGATTGGTAGCATTCGATTGGATTCTACTAAACTTAGATTTCCTGAAAATTTGAACCAAATTGGCTTAGGAGATTTTGAGATACTTTGAAAAAATCCCAAAAAATATTTTGGCGAAACAGTTTTTTTTTTAATATAACTCCAGATTAATGTGCCAATTGAGTACAAAAACTAATCAGCTCTATTCTTTCAAAAACTTCGTCTAATGTCTAGTCTAAATTGCATCAAACTCGGTTTATCCGTTTGGGAGAAATCGTTGACGAAAAATTCAGAAAAAGGTGTTACGAAATAATTTCGAAATTTTTCGTACTAAAAAACAACGTCGAATGCCGTTTCTAAAATCAAAATTGAATTTAATTTTCAAAAGTTACAGCTTTTCAAATATCAAAATTACGTTGTTTATAGCAAACTTATTTATTTATTTATTTATTAAAACTCTTTATTGCACAAAATATACAACAGGCGAACTTAACGTCTGTGGACATTCTCTTCCAGTTAACCTTCATTTGTAGTAAACTTGTAACGGGCAGTGCATAGGAAAAGTGCTAAGGAAATAGGTACATAATTTTACATTAAAACAAAGAAAATGAACACTATTTTATAAATTGCTAATACGGGCAGATTAATCTATTTTCTAATATATACATATATATACGTATACATATATAAATAAATACATATAAAATATGCATGAACATACACAGTCAATATAATAAATAATAAATACATACAACCGAATAATATACGATATTAAATAATAATGTAATATTAGTAATGATAATTTTTGAGCCATTTTGAATGTCTAAAAAATAATCATATATCCTAGATTTAAATATATTGAGTGAAGTAATTTCTTGAATGTTATTTGGGAGATAATTCCAGAGACGTATTGCTGTAAGTATAAAAGAATCCAAACAACTTGCTGTATTATGGGCTGGAACCAGAAGGGTAAACTTACTTAAAAATTTTGAAATAACTTTCAGGCTAATACAACGATTGACTTAAAAATTTTATCATTTTCTTTTGATAACTGCGTCAAATACTGTTAATTTGATCAAAATCAGTTAATTGGTTTGAGATTTATCAATAATGAAAATTTTTTAGTCGTCATGAAAAACTTTTATTAGCTGTTCCAGCACACTTGTAAGAAGCGAACGATGTGCTCCTCGAGTCATCAACTAAAGTCGTGTCGCCAAGCGTCCGTTTTCCGTCACGTTAACGCTAATGCAGCTTTAGTGAAGACGGGTAGAATCAGTTGCGCCTATGCAATCAAGATGATCTGATGCACACTGAAGTTGTTGCATCTGGAGACCAGTCATGAAGGGTAACGGAATACGAGGCGCGGTGCACCGCTGGCTGACCGCTAGTCAGTAAGGGACACAAGTAGCGTGCTAGCCACACGTGAAACGCTGCCGCGCCATAGTGCCAGTCGGCGACCGGATGAGAGGGCCGTATGGACATTTTTCGGGGGACTCGGGCGTCCCCACAGTCTCCAGACTAGTCCCCAACAATGTAACTTCCAAGTCTGTGTCTTAGGTCTAGAAGTATAGCGCCTCGATTCACTGCCGTCTTCATACCTACTTCATTCACTCTTTTGAGTGAAAAAAACAAGGTACAAGAATAGCGTTGTACAGCGGAAGCACTCCCACTCAATGAAAGTAGACCTTACTAACATCAGAGGCTTACATTCTAATCTCACTGCAGTCCATTTTCACCTGGAGACTCATAAACCTTGTATCTTGTTCCTCACGGAGACACAAATAAGATGTCTGTCTGATTTGGCGTATTTAATCTATCCTGGCTACAGACTGGAGCATAATTTTAAAGCTCGGTCAGGTGTGTGTCCGTAAGTCCCTGACAACATCTGCTGACTCTAGTATCTCTAGTATCTCGAAAATCCCCGCTTCTCCGTACTATGGACACTGGTGCTCACAGGTCTAGAGAAGGAGATCAGGAGATGATCAGGCTCATAGAGTACTTAAGTGAGGCAGCGGATGCTACTCAACACAAATACTCTTCCGCTCAGCTAGTGCTACTGGGAGATTTCAATGCCCAATACCAGAAATGGCTATATCCATATCAGTGCAGTGATCTCACTGGAGAGAGATGCGTAAACTTGCTATAGAATTAAATCTCACCCAGCTGGTTCAAGGAGCGACACGGATTCCTGATGTTGAGAGCCATACAACCAATTTCTTGAACCTTCTGTAGACTATGGATCCAGGCCGCTCCTCGGTGGCGATTTTTTCGCCGCTTGGAAACTCCGATAACTCTCTGATGAAACCTGTATCTGTCTACTCGCCATCCGATCACAGTCCTAGGGGCTCTCGGCGCGTGTGGCGATAAAATTCAGCAGATTGGGACGACATGTGTTCCTTCTTTGCGTCTTATCCCTGGCTTCTTTTTTAATTTTTTTCTGAAGACTCCTTGACCTGCACGGATGATGTGACAGATATGTTACGACAGGGAATAGAGTTGGAGGTATTCCCTTTCTCTGACGTAACGATGGTTTGTAAATCTCAACTCTGGTTCAGAGCCTATTGTACACACGCTGAGGCACTAAAATATGAGGTATATCTAGCTTAGGCAGATGCTCAACACCGCAAAGCCAAGGACGTATCGCAGAAGAAGAAGGCCTTCAACCAGGCCGCCAAGTCATGCAAAAAGGCTCTACTGAAAGCTCGATTAGACCTTGTCGGCCGTATTGAGAACAAACTGACTTCTGAAAGTCGTATTCAACCTACATCTTGAGCGCGGCCATCGACTCGAGTCGAGAGAGTCGAGTCGAGTCATCTTTCTGATAAAGTCGGTTGAGTCGAAATTCTGCCATTCCTCATTTCCTCCACTGCTCAAACTGGATGGGAAGCTGGCTCACCTATTCGCCACTTTATTCGCGACAAACTCACGTCTAGATCCTACCAATGCGATTCGAACACCTGGATTCGAGGTGATTATGCCAGAATTTTGCATCCGTCAGACTGAGGTTCTTAAACGTTGCGGAAATTTCGCTTTTCGATGATGACTGGAAAAGTACCGAAATCATGGAAGCTTGCCAACGTGCAACCTGTGCCCAAAAAAGGCAGTCATGCCGACCCAACTATAGGCCAATTTCAGTCTCGTCCATACTTTACAAGACTATGGAGCGTGTACTGAACAACAGGCTAATGGCACACCTAGAAGCGAACGATCTACTCAGTGACCATCAAAACGGGTTTCGCTGAAAACGGTCCACCGGGAATCTTCTAGCCTATGCTACCTACATGTGGACCGCAGTCGTCAACAATCATGGTGAAGCACTAGCACTCCCTTGATATCTAAAAGGCCTTTGACAGGATCTGACAGGCATTATAGTCTTATTGGCAAACGTCTATCGAACGGTCTTTCTGCTAGTCTCTGCACCTGGATCTCATATTTTCTGAGTGGCCGGTCGATTAGAGTAGTCATCGACGGCTGCTCGTCTGACCAAATGAATGTAAATGCTGGGGTCCCTCAGAGAACTCCGCAACTCTATTCCTGCTACACATTAACAATCTGCTGAAGCCCAGTATCTATGGGTACACAGACGATAGCACTGTTGTGGGGAGTTACGCATCCAGCGTGCGAGCCAGTACGGCACGGATCCGGTCTCTCAGGTAGGCGATGGTCGATCGTTTGAACCTGTCCTTACAGGCAGTTTTCGATTGAGATGATGCCAATCTGGTCAAGTTTAATGCCACTAAAACCAAGGCGTATCTATTCTCCGCTAAACGGAGTCCATTCCACATGTCTTCGTCTTTCTAGGATGTGTCTGGGCCAATAATTTTCCACCTTGAGCTCCTTGATATCACCTTAACGCCTACTGTCAACTTTGGTTCGTACATCGAATCAAAAGTCCGAGATGCCAAGTTGCCAACCTAAGGTGAGACAGTATTTCAGCTCGGAACAGTTGCTCAAACTCTATCAAGCTCAAGTTCGTAAATGCATGGAATACTGCTCTCACCTCTGGGATGGATTCGTCAAATACCAGCTGGAGATACGTCAAATACCAGATTGAGGCGATAGAGTGGCGTGTCTATAGGCTCATTAATAAACGACGATGATCTGGTAGGCAAAAAACTTCAGAGCCTCGTTCATCGCCGTAAAGTGGTTAGTTTATCTCTTTTATCGAAAATACTTTGGAGAGTGCGCTGCGGAATTGCACGACTTAATTCCACCATCCCCGTTTTTCTATCGATCGTCAAGGCGCACAAATTCTAGGCATCACCATATAGTGGACTTTCAATGTACCCAGGCAAAGTGGTTTGATTCGACATTCTTCATTCAAGCCGCAAGTTAGTTTCCAGTATTCTGTGGCAAAAGTCTGGAACATGCTTCTTGAGTCTGTGTTTTCCGACGAGTACAATCTGGGGAACTTTAATAGAAGAGTGAACAGGTACCTTCTAGGAAAGCGCGTTCCGTCTTCGGCTACATCTTAGAAAGAAAGAAATAATTTATTTGCCAGAATATGGGAGTTACAAGTTATTAAAATTTGATTAAGTTACCAACATATTCCACCATGATATGGTGTGCAAATATTTTAAAATTATAATTATTTATTATTAAACTAAAAATGTAGTGAGTCGATTTTTTACAATTACCACCGGATCGGAACACACACTGAGAAGATCTGGCGGAAGAAAGTCAGCGGGCTTGTGGTTTTTTTTTCAATCATAGTTAAATAATACAAATTACAAACATTATTTCACATCACAACACTTATTTCTATAATTTACAAGCTTCATTTTTTGTTTAATTAAAATGTTGACATTTTACAAAAATTGAAGACAGAAGCTTACCATCAGGCGAGATCGTGGTCGATTGCTTCCCTATCGACACTAAAAAAAAGAATTACTACCATCGTAGCTACTATATGGTAGAGTTCTAGAATTTTGCCACATCTATGAATATTTTGTCTTTTACATTAAACTATTCTTCCAAGGGGGTTCGAGCCAACGAGAAAAAAAATTCTTTACTATGTACAGCCAAATTAAGCTTTTCACCTAAACGTAAATGAAAATATGTTTTACATATTTTCAGTCATTATTTATTTGTAGTCTACATTAAAATATACTTATTTTCAACATTCAAGATTCGATTCCTTTTATAAAAAATGGTTGTTCCCACGGTTGTTCCATTAGGACATGAAATTTCTCATTCCTTACTTTAATAGGATCAACAGAGACATTCACGAATTGTTCGTGTTTATTTTATTATAATTTCCTTTTGTAATAGTTTACAAGTTACCATTTCCAAACAATTAGAACCATCTATGTGGTACTAAAAATATATATACTGTTATTTTTATCCAGAAATGAGTTGATATAGTTTTTTACATGGTTTGCTTTAGATGGCTCTCTTGATAGAAAAGGACAACCATCGCCTATAGACATATAGGTCGAAAAAAAGAAAGAAAGAAAGAAAGAAAATATTCGAGCTCCTTTAAATAATAGGCCAACTGTTGTTCTGCCAGGCAGGTCGTAAGTGGCGACCGAGTCACTACCATCGTGATTAGTGACTATCAGGTGGTAGAGATCTGCATTGCCTCGCCCGGGTCTGGTACCACTACCTCACCTATTCCTGAAGCAATAACATAAGTGCTTGTCACTTTCGTGTTCAGGTTTGGAGGGTCAGGTAGGCGGTAAACTTATGAATGTGGCAATAGAACTTGCCACAAGACAGAAGAAGCAACGCACCATTAACATCTTTGTTGTCTATAAGCGATGGTTGACTCTTTCCATCACGAGACCCATCTGCTTGTTTGCTATCTTATGATATAAAAAAATACTGCCTTTACTGCCTCGTGGTCTAAGGTTCAATTTCCAGATCAGGAAAAAGTGTTATTAAGATTTTTTCGAGGTTTTCTCGAAAATCTGAAATCTCAGTAGCAGCTCGGAGTTGGCGGAGTGGTGTATTATCACTCTAGTGCCTCGGATGAGCTCGTAAAGCTGTCGGTCCCGATTTTTGCTAGAAATAGTCGATAATTGTTAACATGTTGATAAAAGTGGCGATAAGGATCAGCACTTATCTCGTCAATCAACAATTCGGTGAATCGCGCTGAACTTTACCAACCCGTTGGTCGAGTTGGACGGGACCCGGGTTCGATCCCCGACGGGGATAAGCATTTCTGTAATATATTTAATAAACACCCAATCCCGGAAATACAAACATTTAGGCTCATCCTAAATGTTTGTATTTCCGGGATTGGGTGTTTATTAAATATATTGCAGTATTTACATATGTATTATATATAGGTACACAAACAAATAATTTGCTTACGTTGGGGTTAGATTAGTAAGTGTAATTTGTCCCATGAACTGAAAATACTATAGACGTTCAGTTTACTCTGCCTACTCCGCAAGGGAACCGGGCGTGATGATACTTTAACATATAAAAGAATTAAAATCAACAATTTAGCAAATTTGTGCAGTCATAAATCGGATTAAGTACTTAATTATACAAAAAAAAGAAAAAGCAACACAATTTATTTTAATTGAATATAATGTAAATAATAAACTCAAATGTGGACCGCGTAAAAACATAATTGTTTTTCCAAGTAACGGAGTAAAAGGGCAAAGGACGGTTAAATAATAAACATCCCATATTTTGAGGTATTTTCATATGAATGTTGTCTTTTAGCGTACTTTTTTACTTTTATTTCAAATATCTGGCGTTTTGTTTTCTTTTTCTTCGAATTTAAAAGCAAACTTTTATTGGTGCAGCGTGTTATTTGGTTATGTAACTTTTTCCATCTTTCCCTATCCAATGCCTTGATCTCCTTATAGATACGAGACATTTATTTTTTCCTTTACTTATAGCAGGGGAGCCCAAAAGAGGATTTTGGTATGTACTCGAACGTGTCAGATTAACATAGGGGAAGTACCTCTCATACTGTTGAGGCTCTCAACCAAATATAAACCATTTCTATAGAGGGGCGTAACTAGAGCAGAAAAGAAAACAAAATTAAGATAACTTCGGCTTGTGGAAACTGTCAGATTATTTTTTCGTTATTCTTACATCATTTCCTATATAATAAACTAGTGACCCGTTACGTGCTTCGCTCCGTATCGCCGTTTATTGAATTCATTTGTTACAAAAAATGTGATAAATCTTCATTTATTTTTCAACCGCTCTACCGATTTTGTGCAAACTTCACATAAACCATCTACTAAATAGTCCAAACAAAGCCTAAACATTTGGTTTGGATAAGTGATCCCGTTCTTGAGTTATAAAATTACAATGAAAAGTGGCATTGATTTTTATATAAATAGAAGAGAATTCAGTCGCGCTCGAGAAAGTCAAAACAACGTTTTCTCTGCAACTTTGTGACCCTCCCACTCCCTTACGCTACACATGAATCGACAGATTTTCCAAATTTTAGGTGGAAATTAACCTGTCATACCTTATCTGACGCGATTTAGTGTTACCATGGCACAGATTAATTTAAAACAATTTTTTTATCTGTAGTTTTTTTCCCCACCATTGAAATAAAAAACATTATATAACCTTTTATTTAATATACAAAATACAATAGGTCCCTACGACGCTCGAGTAACTGTCTATTTAGCATCTTGGGCTATTGGGATGTATAATTTATCCATGGCCTTCTTTTACCTCGCTTTCCTTCTATGAATCGTGTCGTCGCTTAGTTAAGAATTCCAAATTTAAAAATTAAATTTCTTTTAAATTTAAATTTGTTTCGCCTGTGTGGTTTAGTGGCAATTAACCCACCATAGATTAATCTGACACGATTTAGTGTTTCCACGTCACAGTTTTTTTTTTAGTTTTTTTTATCCGTAGATTTTTCTCCACCATTGAAATGAAAAATATCATATAACCTTTTATTTTTCCTATAATTTAATCTACAAAATCCAATAGGTCCCTACGACGCTCGAGTAACTACACATTTAGCATCTTGGGCTCCCCTACTATTGGGATGTATAATTTATCCATGGCCTTCTTTTACCTCGCTTGCCTTCTATGAATCGTGTCGTCGCTTAGTTAAGAATTCCAAATTTAAAAATTAAATTTCTTTTAAATTTAAATTTGTTTCGCCTGTGTGGTTTAGTGATCCGGTGTCGCAGTTGACCACACGAGGTCCCGGGTTCGATTCCCAGGTCGGGCAATTCAAAAATGTATTTTTTCAGTTTCTGATAAAAACAACGTTGCCCAGGATTGGAAAGTGCTCAGCTGGCGATAGACTTGCCACCTATCACATTGCAGGACGAAATATCTTCGGCTAATCGTGGGTGCACTTGTACATCTGCCTAGAGGTAGGCAGATGTACACGGGGATACATGCGTGAAGATACTTATTTTTTTAATTTGTGTTTCTAATTATATGTATTCTAATTATATTCTAATGTATGTTTCTAATTTAGTGATTCATTTATGTTCGCATCAACCGGATCACAACACTTAAAACTTAAAACGTCGCATTATTTATGAACACGATACTGCAATACTGAAATAGATTGAGTAATCAATAATCTATATCAGCTATAAATCTTTAGCGTATGTCTGTGCCTTCAATATATTTTATTAATTTCGAGATAAATATTAGTTTTATGGCCCACTATCACCAATTTCATCATTTTGAATATATTTGTTCGAGACCGACGCATGATTACATTGGTTGTGTGCTAGCTGAAGGTGGTGTCAAGAGATTCAAAACTGGCGTGTTTGTTTGAAGAAAATTATGGATGTAGTGGAAGAAATGCAAATCTCTCAGAGTTATTACGTATATTGTTCACATCTTCCTGCCTACCCTGTAAGGGATTTGGCGTGAAGTGGATGCATACATATGAATTCATGAAATTCATTAACATAGCTCATAATCGCCTCTGTGGTCTAGTGGTCCAGTGTTGGCGTTGACCACATGAGGTCCCGGGTTCGATTCCCGGGTCGGGTACGTTAAAAAAAAGTGTTTTTTCAATTTTCTGAGAAACACAAAGTTGCCCGGGATTGGAAAGTGCCCGGTTGGCGATAGGCTTGCCACCTATCATATTTGTGGGACCAAGTATCTTCGGCTAATCATGGGTGCACTTGTTGTACCTCTGCCTACCTCTTCGGGGATATGGGCGTGAAGATACTTTTCTTTTTTCTAGTTCATAGTGGTTTGGAATGCATTACTATAGTAGGGGAGCCCAAGAGGGGATTTTAGGATTTACTCAAGCGCGTCGGATTAACATAGGGGGCATTGCCTCGCATATTCTTGAGACTCCACCAAATATAAGACCTTTATATAGAGGCGGATTATTAGGGCTGAAAAAAAAACAAAATTCCAATAGAAGTTATTGTGGAAATTGTCAAATTATATTTTTTTCGTTATTCTTACATCATTTCCTATATAATAAAAGAAAATTCAGACGCGCTCGAGAATGTCAAATCAACATTTTCTCTGCAATTTTACGATGCTTCCATTTCTTGACAAAACACTTGAATCGTCAGATTTTCTAAATTTTAGGTGGCAATTAACCCACCATAGATTAATCTGACACGATTTAGTGTTTCCACGTCACAGTTTTTTTTAAAGTTTTTTTTATCCGTAGATTTTTCTCCACCATTGAAATGAAAAATATCATATAACCTTTTATTTTTACTATAATTTAATCTACAAAATCCAATATTATTAACTATGACGCTCGAGTAACTACTCATTAAGCATCTTGGGCCCCCTACTACTATTTCATACAAGTAATTTCGAGCAGACAATGAAATTAAGCCAAATTGAATTTTTAAATGATGTACGACGCAGAAATACTGAAAAGCTGTGATGACATACACGATTTACGCATACAGGAAAAATATCTAAATGTAAATAAATGGTATATATGGATACCTTTATTCTAAAATCATTATCAATAATAAAATGTCACTGGCCAAATTACACGAATTGATCTAACCCCAAAGAAAGCAAATTATTTGCTTGTGATATGAATGTTAGTCAACGATAATAGTACATAGAAAGACATGTATAAATACTTGAACATATTTAATAAACAACCATACCTAGGAATACAAACATCTGTGCTCATCACATAAATCATATTTAATAAACAAACAAACCTAAGAATACAAACATCTATGCTCATCACATAAATGTTTGTCCCTGTCGGGAATCGAACCCGAGTGTCATTGATTGCCTAATCAGAGTCGCTGATTACTCGACCAACCAAGCAGCGTAAAGCCCCGTTTTGAGTGTTTAATGCAGGTGCTTAGTATTAAGACAAAAATACGTGAAGATAGTCGTGGATCAGTGCGAGTGATTCGTAATCAGCGTAGTAAAAGTGAATAGATGCTGATTTCTTATCACTCGCACTGATCAACGGCTGTCTTCACGTATTTTTATCTTAATACTAAGCACCTGCATTAAACACTCACACTCGTACTAATCAAAGTGAAAACGGGGCTTAAGTTATTAATATTACTCTATAAATTCGATAATATTGTTTGCTAATTATTATTGTACTTCAAAGGTAATTATTATTGTCCTACACGTAAAGTGAAAACTTTTCTTAGTCCCATACTCTAAACTTTTCTTTTTTATCTATCTTTATTAGTTACCCGATTCGAGACTTTTCGAAAATAGAAAAGATGGTCGTCTCGTCAAAACGAAGCTGTTCACAATAATTCAGCTTGTTATCAATTAAAAAAAGTTTGTTCGTGGAACCACGATCAATTCCGCTTATGAGCATACACTGTCAATTCAATTCAAACGTCATTTAAAGCGAGGCATCGCGACAAACGGGAAAAAACTGGTTTGTTTAATCACGTTTTTTTGTATTGATTGTTAAATAACAATTTTACAAAAATTATACGATATACCTGAAGATATTATTCAAACAATGTGAATAATATCTTCAGGTCTAACTCATTACATGATAGAATGCACTTTACTCATCATATAAAATTCCGAAAACAGGCTATAAAAATCTCTAAAACAAATAATTTGTTAATAATATTTCTAATCTTCCACATGATTTTTATATGGTGGTATTTAGTTGTAAATACAAAAAAGAATGTACTAAATTTTAGTTTTCAGCTGATGTCCTATATTTATTTATCCGAAAATTAACACGTTTCCCAGCGGTTTCAGAACATACCGCGCCACCCATTTTCTATAGAATTGACGTGCGTCGAAATACCTCGCCTTAACGCTAATCATAACATACACACATATCTATATATTTTGTTGATGTTAAAGTCTGTTGTCAAACTTAGGTGAGATTTTGTTGTTTACCTATGGGCGATTAGACCACAGGGCGATCGCTAGTCTAGGTTCTAGATCCGAATTAAAAAAGGACCATATACTTTTATATATTGGATTAAATTGTTAAAAATTATCTGCTCCTTTTTTAGTTATTTTTAATATTATAATTTTGCCGAAAGGCGATTGGCTTTTTGTTCGAAATTGGACCACAGACTTAACAACAAAATTTCTTTTAAATTTGACAACTGACTTTATCCGAAACGAAAACAATACCCATGTGTGTACCAATACCATATTATCATGTATGTTATGTGAATGTGTGTACTGTTTATTGTTATTACTTCAATGTATTTCTCATAATGCATATTATCATCCAAAATAATTAGGTTTCTGCAGTTCTGCGCAATATGAACTTTTATTATGCCAAATTTTTTATTCCACATTTAGCGTGATTGTCTTAAAAAGGGTTACAGTTTTTCGTTCACATATTATCAGGGCGAGCGAAGCGAGCCCTACACTAGGCCACTTTCTATGCACTTTTGTGGTACATTTTACTGAAAAAATATCGCATTTTTAGGTTTGAGCTTCGACGTGGTAGTTTATATTCATGTCTAGATTTGTTATCTACCATAAAAATACCATTTTATAAAAATAAAAAAATAGAAGGTACAATTTGTATTAGAATCTTATTACTACTAACGCCATCTCTCATTAAATTAACGAGTTAAAATTGATAGAAGATACATTTTCTATTAGAATTTTTGAACTTATTAAAAGATTTACTTCATAAATTGTTTCTGCATATTTGACTGGCGGCGCGCGGTTATCGTGCCCTCGTATAAAGGCGAGGTTCAAGTATATACTGCAATAGCTATAGGGCCATCAGTTTGATCAGTTTGGCATCGAAGGTGTATGATAAAATCATTGAAAGGAGAATGCAAGGGAAGTTCGAAGTAATATTGTGGGAGGCACAAGGAGAATTTAGGTCTAGAGCAGGGATGTTTGCTGGGAACAGAGTAAATAGAGCGTTAGAGACTTTCACAATATGCTTATTGAGAAACAGTACAGATGCATTAATTGATTTATATTGTATTGAGATCAATTCGAAATCTTAGCCCGAGGGCGAGGGTAAAAAGCTAAAAAAAGGTATGTTTACGCCCGTATCCCCGAAGAGGTAGGCAGAAGTACAACGTGTGCATCCACGGTTAGCTGAAGATACTTAAGTCCCACAATGTGATAGGTGGCCAGCCTATCGCCAGTAGGGCACTTTTCCAATCCCGGTCAAAGTTGTTTTATCAGAAAACTGAAAAAACACATTTTTTCATTTGCCTGACTCTGGAATCGAACTCCGAGGGTTTCTCTGAGAGAAAAATTCGAAAAATGTATTCACTGAGTGTCTACTGTCAATTCTTCGTGCCTGCGTAGTCCAAAAATTTTGAAGGTTTATTTAAATAAAACATTTTTTGATTTTGATTTCGTAAATCGACGTAAAACCAGGAACTTCCTGATTTTAGAAAAAAAAAAACAATTATTTCAGCAAAATGTCAAAAATGTGTTTTTATAAGATCAACCTTCATTTTTAATACATATTTTTCCTTGAAAATACCAACAAACAAAAACCAAATATTCCTAGTCCAAAGCCTGACGACGCGGGCCTTTGATGCAAATGTAATGTTTAGGCGAAAATACGCTGAGTTTTTTAGGTTAGATAATCATTAATAAAGTCCATACATTAAAAGATGTAATCTCATAAAAATACTTTTCTAACAATATTACTAGATAGTATAACTTAGCGAGCCCTTACAAAGCTCTGCTTTTTGCTAGTATATGATATATATATATATATATATATATATATATATATATATATATATATATATATATATATATATATATATATATATATATATATATATATATATATATATATATATATATATATATATATATATATATATATATATATATATATATATATATATATATATATAGATTTAATAATGCAAACTACGTAAAGATCTGTATTATAATTCAATTCTGGATAAAAATTGTAGTATACTTATTTATATTATTATTATTATTATTATTATTATTATTATTATTATTATTATTATTATTATTATTATCCACACGTTCTCAGTAAACACTGGGTATTTTATGAAACAGGTACGGGCTTACGCCAAGTAATTCGGTTCATTGTTAAGTAAGGGTGGTGTTTGAGTGGTTGAATTTAAAAATCGTCGAACTATTGAACAGGTGTCTATAATTATGGATTTTTGTAACGGTATGTATAAGTTTTTATGGAGACCTAATTCTTTTATTGATGTGTGTAATGACCTGGGGATTATTCCTGTTGATGAGATAATAATGGGTATTATTTTTACTTGGTTTTGCTGCCACATATCATGTATCTCATCTGCTAACGGCATATATTTTTGAATTTTGTTGAAATATTTTTTCCTAATGTTCTCCGAGTTTGGTATTGATATATCTATTAAGAATGTTAGTTTTCTATCTTTTACAGTGAGTGTTATATCTGGCCTATTACTGGGCGCTGTTTTATCTGTATTTATATCTCTGTCCCAATACAACTTAGCGACGCTATTTTCCAAGACACTTTTTGGCCTATATTTATAATATGGTTCTATATTATCGATCAGATTGTATTTTTTGGCAAGTTGTTGGTGATCCTGCTTAGCAACATTATTGTGGCGTTCAAGGTAATGTTTATAAGCAAGAAAACTGCAACCCCCTATTATATGTTCAATGGTTTCCTGACTTACGTTACATAATCTGCATTTGTCTGATGTTATTGTTGTGTCCTTGATAATATATTTCTGGTAATTTTTCGTTTTAATAATCTGATCCTGGATCGCAAACATAAAACCCTCTGTTTCCTTATAAACATTACCTTTGCACAACCATGCTTGCGATGCTTCCTGATCAATATATTCTTGCTGCAATATGTTCGGATATTTTCCATGCAATGCTTTTTTGGTCCAATTTTCAAAGATTTGCTGGCGTGTTGGGGGATCATTACTGTCAAATGTTGTACTATTAAGCCTTAAAGGGGTACCAGAGGTTGTCATATTTGTAAGTGCTTTGTGGAGTGCACTATTTTCAGCTTTACTTAACATGTAACCTCTCAAATCAATTAGCTGTTTATTGTGTAAATTTTTTAAATCTATAAAACCTCTACCTCCTTCTTTTCTTTTAATATAGAACCTTTCAATTGCAGAATGAATATGATGTATATGGTACTTGTTACATGTGGTCCTTGTGATTCTATTAAGCCCATCCAAGTCCGTGTCTGACCATTTAATGATGCCAAATGAATATGACAATACGGGCACCGCATATGCATTGATAGCTTTCACAGTATTCCTCCCCGTTAGTTCAGATTTTAATATTTTATGGAGTCTATTTGTAAATTTTTTTGTTAGTTCTTCTTTTATTTTATTATGATCTAGATTTGTGTGTTGGTGATACCCTAAGTATTTGTATGTATCGGTAATGTCCATTTGCTCTATGTCTGCATTTTGGTATGTAAGTGTGTATGGTTCTGTCTTATTGTGTTGACCGTGTATAATACTGTTTATTCTGCTTTTATCTATTCCAAAATTCATTTTAATCTGTGAGCTAAATTGATCTGTGGCTTTCAAAAGTGATTCTAATTGGTGTCTATTAGCTGCATATAATTTGATATCATCCATGTATAATAGGTGTGTTATCTTAGTTTTCGTTTGTTTCTCCATTACAAATCCATAACTTGTTTTATTTAAAATTCTTGATAATGGGTTAATAGCCATACAAAACCACATGGGGCTCAATGAATCACCCTGAAATATTCCTCTAGCTATTTTTATTGGACTAGATCTTAGATTTTGCGTGCCACATTTAACATTTAATACCGTCCTCCACTTTTTCATGGTATGTTCTAAAAAATCTATTACAGTTTTATCAATTTTATATGCGTTTAAAATGTATAACAACCACGAATGCGGGACACTATCGTAAGCTTTTTTATAGTCTATGTAAGCAAAAAAAAGATTTCTATGTTTTTGTTTGGCTTGGTAGTGTATTTCTGTATCCATAATTAATTGTTCTTTAATATTAAAAATCCAACCAGCCCCCTAAAATCCAACCTGCCCCCTAAAATCCAACCATACGTCCGAATCGACCATCTGATTCACGTAGGGGGCGGACACGTGATTCTGCAAAAGCATTTACTGGCACGGCTAACATGGAAATGGTAACCCATAAAACATGGAGCACAATTCTAATAGTACACGACAAGGGCCGCTTCCCGGGGAGCGTCGGGGCACGTCTGGAGCTGGCGCTGGGCGTGGCAGCGTGCGGACCGCCAGTGGTCGAGCACTGAACAGGCGGGTGACGACCGAACAAAATGCTACAGCCGGACCAATAGTACAGAATGAAAATGTAAGGACTGACACACGGACAAACGACCCAAATACACAACCTACAAGAAGTGTTTTGCAAGACATGCGTCCTGCAACCACTCTTGCGGGTCTGAATAGACAGCGGATGAAATGGACCAATGATGTTAACAGACAACTTCTCCGCTGCTATTACATTGCAACTAATATAGAAAACAATCTTATTGGATATCGTCAAACATTATATAAACAGTTTATTGATATTTACCCAGAACTCAATTTCCTTAGCGAGCAGAGAGTCTCTGATCAAGTCCGAGTTATCCATCGAAATAACAGAATTAACTCTGTAGAAAGAAATAACATTAAAAGAGATGTAGCTACGCAATTAGCAATGCGCGATTCCAGATCAGACACACAAGATGGAACAGAAACAAATAGAAATTCTCAGAGTAACAACGTAATAACAAGTATAGCTAACAGTACAGATCTCAATAATGAAGCAATCACAGTAAATTATGGAACAAGTTCAACTCCAGAAAGTCAATCACTTAATGTTCAGGTTCTTGGTTCAGACCCACCCACTATGACGTCACAATCACAAATAACGACTTCCTACACTAATTTATTAAACGAACAACAAACAAGAACTGACCTAGAAGAATTTGCAAGAGATCGATCTGAGGTTGATGATATATTTCAGGAAAATATAATTAAATATAAAGGGACTGACCCTGTAATGCGTCCTAACATTCCAAAATTAAAAATATCCCGGAGCTCTATCCTAACTGTTACTCGACTTAATAATCTTATAGATTTAGAGCTAAAAAAGATCTGTGAGCCGCAGCTAGACACTATTCAAGATATTATTTACTGTGCCGCCCTCACAGCTACTTGTTTACACAATAAGATTATTTCAAGAACCCATAATACACTAAACAACAATAAACCAGCGTGGCAGCGACGACTTGAAACAAAAATAGCAACATTGAGAAAAGATATAGGACGAATAACACAATTTATGAAAGGAAATTTATCAGTTAAAAATATTAATAGAATGAAAATCAGATACCAAACTAAAGATCAGGCACTAGAAGATAAGGATAGGAAAATACAGAAATTACAAGCACTATCGAAACGGTTGCGTAGGTACCTTAAGAGTAAACAAAGAAAAAAGGACAATATGTTATTTAATACTAATCAGAAAATGTTTTATAAAACTTTGCAAGATAAGCCACCGAAAGCAGAGAATGTACCTAGTATGCCTGAAATTGAGAAGTTCTGGAAAAACATGTGGTCTACTGAAATAAAACACAACGATGAAGCGGAATGGATGGACTCGGAAGAAAATTCAGCTATAACTCCTATGCCACAATTAATAATTAACAAACATGACATAGAAACAGTACTCATGAAAGCACTCAATTGGAAATCACCGGGTCCAGACAAATTACAAAATTACTGGCTTAAATATTTTACTGCAACACATACCTATATAGCAGAGTCATTTAACAAGTTATTAAAGGAACCGCACAATATACCTTCGTTTTTTACGCTGGGGAACACATATTTAATTCCTAAAGATTCTGACACCACAAACCCGGCGAAATATAGGCCTATTACTTGTCTGCCAACACTATATAAATTACTAACATCAATTATTATTATTATTATTATTATTATTATTATTATTATTATTATTATTATTATTATTATTATTATTATTATTATTATTATTATTATTATTATTATTATTATTATTATTATTCCTCAATATCTCAGCGTGATGCTGGTTGTGCGAACCTATCACGGGCTAAGCCAAGTGGGTCGGTTCGTCATGTAACGTAGTAGGTGTTTGTGTTGTGGATGTGAGGAATCGCCGGACTATTGAGCAGGTATCGATGATGACTGATTTCTGAAGGGATATGTATGTGTTTTTGTGCAGACCTAATTCTTTGAGGGATGTGTGCAAGGATTTTGGAATGAGTCCTGTACATGAAAGAATTATTGGTACTATTTTGACCGTGTGCTGATGCCACATTTGGTGTATTTCGTCGGAGAGAGGTATGTATTTTTGAATTTTGTCTGTATATTTTTTTCTTATATTTTCGGAGTTAGGTATAGATATGTCTATCAAGTAAGTTGTTTTTTCTGCTTTAATTGTTAATGTGATATCAGGTCTGTTGTTGTTAGTGGTTTTATCAGTAATTATATCACGGTCCCAATAAAGTTTAGTATGTCCATCATCCAGAACATTTTTTGGTATGTATTTATAGTACGGCTCCGCTTTATCTACTAGTTTATATTTTAATGCCAATAATGAATGTATTTGTTTTGCTACATTATTATGTCGTTTAGTGTACTGTTTATTTGCTAAAAAGGGGCAACCTCCGGTGATGTGGTCTATTGTTTCTTGGCTAGTGTTGCATAATCTACATTTATCTGAAACTATTGACGGGTCCTTGATTATGTATTTTTGGTAATTTTTAGTATTTATAACTTGGTCCTGGATGGCTACCATGAAACCTTCTGTTTCCTTGTACAAATTTCCCCTACATAGCCATGCACTTGACGCTTCTTTATCTATATGTTCATGTTGTAATTGGTTAATATATTTGCCATGTAAGGATTTTTGTTTCCAATTATTTATTTTTTGCTCATCTGTCACTATTTCTTCTGTTACACTAGTATGTTCATTCAGCTTTAGAGGTGTGCCTGTTGTTGAAATCAATGTTAGAGCGTTATGTATGCAGCTATCGTTAGTCTTACTACGCATATACGTTCGTATATTTTGTATCTGTTTATTATGTAAGTTTTTAATGTCAATAAATCCCCTGCCTCCCAACTTCCTATTAAGGTTGAATCGTTCTATTGCTGAGTGTATGTGATGTATGTTGTATTTGTTGCATGTTGTACGTGTAAGCCGATTAAGCCTCTCTAAATCCGTATTTGTCCATTTGATGATACCGAAGGAATATGTAAGGATAGGTACTGCATATGTATTAAGCGCTTTAACAGTATTTCTTCCCGACAGTTCTGTTTTCAATATTTTGTTTATTCTATCTAAATATTTATTTGATAATTGTTCTTTTATCTTACTATGATCTATTCCTGTACTCTGTGAATAACCTAAATACTTGTACGTGTCTGTTATTTCCATTTTATCTATAAGCAAATTCTGTTGTGTTTGTAATATATACGGATCAGTTTCAGAATGTTTTCCTCGTATTATACTATTTATTTTACATTTGTCTATCCCAAATTTCATTTTAATATCGGCACTAAAGTTTTCTGTGACCTTTAAAAGATTGTGGATTTGTTGTTTAGTAGCTGCATATAACTTAATATCATCCATGTACATCAAATGTGTGATTTTACAATTTGTTTCCCTATGTATTACATATCCTTGTCCGGTCTTGTTTAATAAGCGAGAAAGTGGGTTTATTGAGAGACAAAACCATAGTGGGCTTAAGGCATCCCCCTGAAATATCCCACGTGTTATTTTAATGGGATTAGATCTAATAGTTCCTGATTCCGTACTAATGGTTAGGATAGTTTTCCAGTGTTGCATAATACAGTGCAGAAATTCTATTAACTTGTCATTTATTTTATACAATTTTAAGATCTGTATTAACCATGAATGCGGTACACTGTCGTACGCCTTTTGGTAATCTATGTATGCGAAATGTAGATTTCTGTGTTTTTGTTTTACTTGATAATGAATTTCTGTATCTATTACAAGCTGTTCTTTGCAACCCCTTGACCCTTTTCGGCAACCTTTCTGCTCTTCGGCTATAATATTGTTATGTGTCAGATGTAAGTTAATTTTGTGTGAGATGATGGATGTGAGTATTTTGTATAGTGTTGGGAGACAGGTGATCGGGCGGTACTTTGCTGGGTTTTTATAATCTAAATCTTTCGGTTTTAAGTAAGTACATCCTTGGGTTAAATATCTAGGCACGCTTTGTGGATCATTGATGACATTATTAAAGGCTTCAGCTATGTATTTATGTGCTGAAGTAAAATATTTCAACCAGTAATTATGGATTTTATCAGGCTCGGGTGTTTTCCAATTGAGAGTTCTTTTAATTGCTATTTCTACATCTTTTTTCTCTATTATTATTGCTGGCATTAAGTGTAATTTTTCGAACTCTTCAAACTCCGTTTTAATCCACTCTGCTTCTTTATTATGTTCAATTGGTTTTGACCAGATATTTTCCCAAAATTTTTGGACATCTATTATGCTTGGTGGATCTTTTATAATTAATTCCTCATTAAACTTTCTGTAAAATAACTTTTGGTTATTGTTAAATATAATATTGTCTCTATGCCTCTGATTCGATTTTTTATACCTTTTTAGCCTCTTTGATAGTGCTTGTAGTTTTTGTATTTTGTTATCTAGAGCTTCTGTTGCTTCTTGTTTGTTATTGTAAGTTCTATTCATAATACGTTGGTTTCTAATTGATAAGTTTCCTTTTATGAACTGACTTAATCTTCCTATATCTTTTCTGAGGATTTTAATTTTAGTTTCGAGCCTTCTTTCCCACGCTGGTTTTAAATCTTGTTTATGTCTGCTACCTTTATCATTCCTTTCTGTAGTTTTATTATCATTATGTAATGAGGTGGCTGTCATTGCCGCACAATATAAAATGTCGTTTATATGTTCTATAGTGGGTTGTATATTTTCTAATTCATTTTGTATAAGTTGATTTAATGTGTTGACTGTGATTTTAGATTTTCGATTAATTTTTAATTTTGATAGATTTGGTCGAGTAGTAGGGTCCATTCCTTTATACTTAATAAGGAGTTCGTTAAATAAATTTTGGCATTTTTGAAAATCATTGGCATCAAGTTCTATTTCAGTATTTGTTATTTGTGGCGGCGTGTGTGGTGTAGGTGTGCACGTAGTAAATGTGAGGTTTGTTTGAGTGTATGTTATTTGCATGCTTGTCTCCAGTTGATTAACTAATTGATTAAGTTGTTCCTCTTCTGTTACGTTAACACATGTATCTTGTAGTATTTCTGCATTTGTTGGTATATTATTTAAATGTATATCTGTAATAGTTGATTGATTTGCGTCAGTAGTTAATGTGCTATTATTATTTAACATCTGTTGTATTTCTCTTTTGATTATTTCTCTATCCATGGGGGTTACTCTATTATTACGATGTATGACTCGTATTTGATCTGCTAAACGTTGTTCCGATATATTACTACGAAGGTCAGGATAAATACTAATGAATTGTTTATATAGTTCTGGGCGGTATCCGGTGAGGTTTGATTCGCAATTTGTAACTGTGTAATAGCAGCGGAGTAATTGTTGGTTGATCTCACTATTCCATTTCATCCGCTGCCGTTGCCTGCCAGCAAGGGTGGTTGCAGGACGCATAGTCTGCAAAACACTTCTCGCTGTTTCATGTCTAGTTTCTAGTGTGAGTGTATTTGTTGTTTCGGCTGTAGCATGTTTGTTGGTCGTGATCCGCCTGTTCAATCTACGACCACTGACGGTTCGTATGCTGTCACGTCCAGCGCCAGCCCCAGACGTGCCCTGGCGGTCCCCAGGCAGCGGCCCTGTACTTTTATCATTATTAAGACTCTCCATGTTTGATGGGTTTCCATTGCCATGTTAGCCGCGCCAGTAACATAAATATCGCGTGTCCGCCCCCCACGTAAGTCAGGTGTTCGACTTGGACGTATGGTTGTATTATTATTATTATTATTATTATTATTATTTCAAACAATGTTTTACTCGACTATAATATATCGGTTTATTTATGAAATAGGTACGGGTGTACACCAAGTATCCTAGTTCATGGGTAATTACTGCTTATGTGTAATTTGTGTATCTGTGTGTGTTCTGTGATGTGAAGTGAGGATGTGAGGTTGAATTCTCATTTGTATCAATCCTATTTTGCGTATTTTGGAGTGAAAGTGTAGTTGGATTAAGAAAACGGCGGACTATAGCACACGTATCTAAAACTATTGATTTTTGTAAAGGTATGTATATATTTTTATGTAAATCTAGTAACTTTATGGATTTATTTAAGGTTTTGGGAATTACTCCAGTGGATGAAATTATTATAGGGACTATTCTAACAATTTGTTGATGCCACATATCTCTAATTTCATCCGCTAGGGGTATATATTTTTGAATCTTTTCTGTGTGCTTCTGTTGTAAGTTATGGGTATTAGGAATGGATATGTCGATAAGGTATGTAGTTTTAAGAGCTTTTAGTGTGAGTGTAATATCAGGTCTATTGCTCAAGATGGTTCGGTCGGTTATTATATCTCGGTTCCAATATAATTTTATTGTCTCGCTTTCCATTACTTGTTTCGGTTTGTATTTATAGTAGGGTGTATATTGATGAACTAATCTGTATTTGAGAGCAAGTTGTTGATGGATATGTTTAGCTACATTGTCATGACGGTGGGTATATTCTTTATAGGCAAGTACACTACAACTTCCTGTGATGTGGTCAATTGTTTCAGGATTTTTATGGCAAAGTCTACATTTATCAGATTCTATATTTTCTTTAAGTATATATTTAGAATAATTACGGGTTTTTATTACTTGATCTTGGATTGCTATAAGGAAACCTTCTGTTTCGCCAAATATGTTTCCTTTCGTTAGCCAGTTACATGATGCATTTCTGTCTATATGATCTTGATCTAACTGATGAGGAAATTTACCGTGTAGAGCTTTTCTTTTCCAATCTTCTATTTTTTTAGCGTCTGTCGTTATTTTGAGTTTTGGATCAAATGAACTATTGTTTAATTGGAGAGGTGTTCCGGGATGAGATATATTAACTATTGCTTTATGTATAGAACTGTTGTTGGCTTTTGTGTAAAAATATGATCGTAGATTATCTATTTGGGAGTAATGTAAACTACGAATGTCAAGGAATCCTCTACCTCCTAATCTTCTCTTAAGTGTGAATCGTTCTACTGATGAATGAATGTGATGAATGTTGTGTCTGTAACTTGCTACTCTTGTTGCTGTGTTAAGAGCATTTAGTTCGGTATCACTCCATTTAACGATTCCGAACGAATACGTTAGAATGGGGATTGCATACGTATTAACGGCTTTAGTTTTATTTCTGGCCGAGAGTTGTGTATTAAATATCTTTTGGAGTCTGTCTTTGTATTTCCTTTTGAGTAGATTTTTAATGTCTGAATGATTTATAGATGTACTTTGATAATATCCAAGGTATTTATATGTGTCTTTTGGCTCCATACTTTCTATGAGCCCTCCATGTAATTCTAAATTAAATGTATCGGTTTGTTTATATTGTCAATTATTGATACAGTTGATTTTACATTTGTCTGTTCCTAAGGTCATTTTGATGTCAGTACTAAATTGTTCAGTCAGTTTAAGTAGTTGGTCTAATTGATTTCTAGTTCCTGCATAAAGTTTTATGTCATCCATATAGAGTAGGTGGTTGAGTTTGATGTTATTCTCTCTGTCAATTTTGTAACCGTAGTCAGTCCTGTTAAGAATTCTAGAAAGGGGATTTATGGAAAGACAGAACCATAATGGGCTAAGAGAGTCGCCTTGGAATATTCCACGTGCTATTTGAATAGGATTTGTAGATAGCGTTTTATCTGGTGTTTTTAAAGTTAATGTAGTAGTCCATTTTGTCATTGCATATTGAAGAAATCGTATAATGTTATCATCAATCTTGTAAATTTTAAGTATATGTATAAGCCATGAACGTGGCACGCTATCGAATGCCTTTTGGTAATCGATATATGAGTAGTATAAGTTCCTGTGTTTCTGCTTAACTTGGTTATGTATTTCGGTGTCGATAACTAAAAGTTCTTTACTTCCTCTTGAACCTTTGCAACAGCCTTTTTGTTCTTCCGGTATGATATTGTGTTGTATGATGTGTATATTTAGTTTATTTGCGATGATGGATGTTAACAATTTGTAGAGAGTAGGGAGACAAGTAATAGGTCTGTATTTAGATGGGTTTGTAGTATCGTGATCTTTTGGCTTTAGGTATGTGATGCCCTGGGTAAAGAAAGTAGGCATTTTATGTGGATTAAGGATAATATCGTTTAGTGTCTTAGCGATGTATTTATGGGTTGTTGTCAGATACTTAAGCCAGTAGTTTTGAATTTTGTCCGGTCCGGGAGCCTTCCAATTTAAAGTTTTTCTTATTGACAATGCAATGTCTTCTTCATTAATTACTATTTTATCCATTAAACCTATATTACTCATTTCTTGCTCTTCTATTTCTGTCCATGGCGAATGTGTATTATGGTTAACTGGCTTAGACCATATATTTTCCCAATAAGTTTGTATGGTGTCTATATCAGGGGGTTGTGTTATATTAATTTTATCTGTATTAAGTCTTTGATAAAAAAGTTTTTGGTTTTTATTGAATAAATTATTGTCTGCTTTACGTTGTTTACTTTTCTTATAGCGCCTTAAGCGTTTTGAGTAAGCCTGTAGTTTTTGTTTGCAGTTATCAATTAGGTTAATAATTTCATCTCTGTTCTTATCATATATATTAAGTTTTAACTGTTTTTTATATGAGAGATTTCCATTCAGGTGTTGAGTAAGCTGCCCTATCTCTTTTCTCAATGCTGCGACCTTATTAACTAAACGCTTTTCCCACGGAGACATTTTCTGTCTGTGTGTATTATTTTTAAATGTGCATGAGTTGCTGCCTGCATTTGCAGAATGTAATGTTTTTACGGTTGGTTAATGCTGCAGTATATATAACTTCCTGTAATTCTTCTAATGCATGTGTATTAATAGCTTTAAGATGTTTGTCTATTATATCATTAACTATATTTACTGTTTTTATTGTGTTACAGTTTGTTTGGAGTTTTGGGATCGGTGGTCTTAATGTAGGATCTGTGCCTGCATATTTTATAAGCATTTCGTTAAATGTGTTTTCAATTGTTCCCAAGCTGAATTTGCTTACAGATCTAGTTAGTATTTGAGAGTCGAGTGTTTGTATATCATGTTCACTACTTGATGGTGATAGGGATGGCCGTGTTGTTATATTATTTGTTATATTAGACTGTTGAGTATCTATGTGTGTTTGGACGTGAGGGCTGCCTTCTATCAAAGATAACCCTACAGAAGATTGCTGTCGACTTTCTAAAGAAGTACATGCGACTGGTTGTGTTTCTGTAATATTATTCCACGCCGTGTGATTATTGTTTGGGCTTGACATTGTGTGTGAAACTAAATGTTTTATGCGTTCTCGTTCAGGTTGTGATATCCTATTATTTCTATGTATAACTCTGATTTGATCTGCAAGCCTCTGTTCAGATAAATGTTGTAATTCAGGGAAAGTCTCTATGAATTTCCTACGTAATAAGTGTCTATAGGTAGTAAGATCCTTTTCACAGTTTGTGACGACATAGTAGCAACGAAGAAGCTCTTTATTTATATGATGAGTCCATTTCATTCGTTGTCTACATTTTCCAGTGAGAGTGGTTGCAGGCATAATGTCCTGCAAAACACTTCTTACTGGTGAGTTAGTGTCAAGTGTTGATGGGTGTGTTTCACTGTCTACGCAGTTAGATGAGTTTATAAGTATTGAAGGCGTAGAGTTTATGTTGACAGCGGTGGGCACATGAGGATATTATTATTATTATTATTATTATTATTATTATTATTATTATCATTATTATTATTATTATTATTATTATTATTATTATTATTATTATTATTATTATTATTATTATTATTGTTTTTTTCTTCTCAGTTCTTTAACTGGTTGTAACTAAATTTACGGGCCGTTATTATTATTATTATTATTATTATTATTATTATTATTATTATTATTATTATTATTATTATTATTATTATTATTATTATTATTATTATTATTATTATTATTTTTCTTTTATTATCTCGATTTAACAATCGGTTTGATGACTGCCCCGTTCTGTGACTCACAGAAAAAGAGACAACCATTTCCCCATTACTTTCTTTTTTTTCTCTTGCGTGTGTTGTATGATGTATGTGTATCAGACGAATGAGTCGTGATTGATGATTGTTGTGTGATTTGCGTGTCAGCTGATGACTGATTGATTTGTGTCTTAGTTTGTCTAGATCCTTTTATTTGTGGGTCAGGTAAGGAATGGGATGCGTTTGATAATTCTTGCTTATTTTGTGTGTATGGTGATTGTTGCGTGATTAATGTTCTGGCTCTTGTTGGTGTTATGTTGTATGTGTTTAGCGAATAGGGTGTGATTAATGATTGTTGTGTGCTTAGTGACTGTTGTGTGTCTGATGACTCTTGTGTTGTATATGTGACGGGAAATTCTTGTGTAGTATGAGTTCGTTGTGTGTCTTGTGTTTCTGTGTTGTGTGTTAATATAGTTGACGTATTAGGATTTTGTGTACTGTTTACAAATACGGTATCTCCAAGTACTTTACTGAGTATGATTGATGAGTGTATAGCCGCTTGTTTTTGTAGGATACCGATGTCAATAAAAGCACCTAATTGGTCCGTGTACTTTTTAATATTTTTAGCTACTATACCTGTGGCGCCTATAACGATAGGGATGATTGTCGCTTGCGTATTCCACAAGCGACTGACTTCTGTTTTGAGAAGATGATATTTACTTAATTTTTCTATTTCTTTCGGGCCTACATTATAATCAGATGGGACTGTTACATCTATTAAATATGTTTTTTTATTTATTTTATCTAAGTATATTAAGTCGGGTCGATTGTGTGGAACAGTGACATCAGTTTGAACGGGCATTTCCCAGAGAATTTTAGTTGACTCATTCTCTTTGACCTGCGGCTGAATGAGAATTTCCTTCCACCAAAGGTCGGAGACTTCTATTTTATGTTTTTTTGCTAAGCACCAGTAGATGTACTGAACGAGATTATTATGTCGTTTGACATAATAGGTTCCCGCTAGTTTCTCGCACCCGGATATAATGTGCTGCGCCGTCTCATCTTTATTAATACACAGGCGGCACTTCCCATCTATTGGCTCTTTCAAGATGTCACGTCGATGTTGTCGTGTCATGACAGCTTGGTCTTGAATTGCAAATATTGAAGATTCAGTACTTGGAGATAATTTCTGTTTTTTTATCCATACAAATGATAGTTCTCTATCTATGCAGGCCTGATCTAGTATTTTTTTGGGAAACTGTCCATGTAGCGGCTTATTTCGCCATGTTTCATTACTTCGTTTTACTATTGCTTCCTTAATCTCTCTATCTGTATGTATATTTCCATGTGCTAAATGTAGATTACTTTCTATTGCTTGTGATTCGTTTATTATTGAATATTTAAGTCTATGTCTGTCATGATCGGCTATTGCTTTTAGTAAATCGTCACTCTCAGCTTTTAAATACTGTTTATATTTGACTATTTGTGTGTTATACATATTTTCTACATTTAAGAGCCCTCTTCCTCCTTGTGTAATAGGTAAATAAAACCTCTCTACTTCTGCTTTTCGTTGATGTGCTTTGTTCATAGCTAATAATTTCCTTGTTTTAGTATCTATTTTCTTCAAATCATTATTTTTGTAATTTATGACCCCAAATGAGTACATTAATACTGGAATAGCATATGTATTTATACCTTTAATTAAATTACGCGAGTTTAGATGACTGTTAAGCAATTTTTTTACTCTGTTAAAATATTCTTTAATTACCTGTTCTTTGATTACACTGTGTTCTATTTTCCCCGACTCATGTACCCCTAAATATTTATATGTACCCCCTACGTGAAGTTGGTTGATTATTTCCCCATCTAGTAAAATATGATTACCCTGCCCTATTACGTCACTTCTACATCCTGAATTAATGTGTATTACTTTGCATTTATCCAATCCAAATCTCATGTTTATATCACCTGTAAATATTTCTACACTATCCAATATTATCTTCAAATTGTGCCTACTGTTAGAGTATACTTTAAGATCATCCATGTATAGTAAATGATTGATCCAGATACCGTTTTTAAGTTTATAGCCTTTCATCTCATATTTATTTAAGACAAACGAAAGAGGATTAAGCGCTAAACAAAACAAGAGTGGAGAAAGGGAGTCGCCTTGAAAAATTCCACGTTTTATTAAAATGGGTTCTGTAGTTAGGGTGTTTTGGGTCCCACGGGCTGTCATAATCACCCTCCAAGATGGCATAACAAGCTCTAGAAATTGTTTGATCATGGGTGGGCATTTGTAAATATCTAAGACTTTAATAAGCCACTCGTGTGATACACTGTCAAACGCTTTTTGATAGTCTACCCACGCCATGCTCAAATTTTTCTGAGACTGATGTGCGTCCTCTAATATGGCTTTGTTTACCATAAGATGGTCCTTACATCCCCTATCACCCCGGCGACATCCCCGTTGTTCTATAGCTATTATGTCATTTCTGTTGCAATGATCATATAGTGTGTTGGCTAAAACGGAAGTTAATAGTTTATACATCGTGGGCAGGCATGCAATAGGTCTCCAGTTTTTAGGGTCTTCCGTATGTTCGCTCTTAGGTATTAGTATTACCTGTCCAGTAGTGAACCAATCCTCTAACGTTTCCTTTCGTGTGACTATTTTCGTAAATAATGATGCTAGATGTCTATGTAAGCTAGTAAGATATTTTAAATAGTAATTTTGAATCTTATCTATACCTGGTGATTTCCAGTTCAGTAGTTTCCTAATCGCACATTTTATTTGTTCTTCAGTTATTTCTTCCATAGCTGTTGTACTTATCTCCTTATACGTCATTTCCAGTTCTTTAACCCACTTAGCTTCCCTATTGAATACTGAAGGATGCGACAATATGGATGACCAAAATTCTTCTACTTTTTCTTTATCTGGTAATTTAATCTCTTTATTATAGCTTTTGCTTCCTAAATTTCTGTAAAACCTATGTTCATTTTCATTAAATAGTTTATTTTGTTTCTTTTTACTACTCATATCTTCATATCTTCTGATTCTACCAGCTAATGCTTTAATTTTTTGTTTTAATATTTCTTCTACATTTTTATGATCATTTTCATTTTGAATATTATATTGTCTATATAATTTATCTTTTATTTTTCTCATTCTTGGCGTCTTTACTCCTCTGACTACTTCTATTAACTGTCCTAACTCTTTTCTAAATTTTTCAATCTTAATTTGTATCCTTTTTTTCCACGGTGGGTCAAATTTCAATTTAAAGGTTATTATTATTATTACTATTATTATTATTATTATTATTATTATTATTATTATTATTATTATTATTATTATTATTATTATTATTATTATTATTATTATTATCTCTTTATTTACATTAAATTCTTATTTGATTACATTTATAATTATAACATTATTAAAAAATACAATATTATAAAAATAAATATAACAAAATAGGTTATCCGCCAGCGGGAACGTTCTAGTTAAGCCACCGGTGGTCAAGGTGACAGAGAGAGGAACCTCCTCACAATACGTGCCGTTCCCAATACTGCTGCCTTTTGTATCCGGCCCTTGATCCAGAATTGTAGCGAAAGACTTCTAAGATGCTGCTCAAGACTCTTCGCTACAAGACCGTTTACGGAAACGACTATCGGAACAATCGTTGCTGAGTCCACACCCCACATGTCGGTAATCTCATGAGCTAAGTCTAAATATTTAGTTAGTTTCTCTTTTTCTGCTTTCACGAGGTTATCGTCATGCGGGACTGTAATATCAACAATAAATGCCCGGCGCTCTAATCGATCAACCAACACAATATCAGGTTTATTGTTGGTGATAGTCCTGTCTGTGATGACAGATCGGTCCCAGTAGAGCTTAGCACGACCATTTTCAAGAACTGCCTCCGGTGCGTATTTATAATACGGCACTTCAGAACTTACAAGACCATACCGAAGAGCAAGCTGTTGATGGATAATCTTGGCTACTTGATCGTGTCTATGTAAATACTCTCCATTGGCAAGATGAGAACAACCGGAAATAACATGCCTGATAGACTCACCAGGGCGATGACACGCCCTACATATGTCGACCGTGCCATCCTTCATGATGTATTTCCGGTAATTATTCGTCTTGACAACTTCATCGGCAATTGCACAGGCAAATCCCTCAGTTTCCCCAAAGAGGTCACCGAAACGTAGCCAAGCTAAAGACGCTGGTAAATCAATATCAGGTCCGTAAAGAGCCCGATAGAACCGTCCATGTAACTCCTTATTCTTCCATACGTTCAAGCGGTCCTGAGTGCTAAATACCACTGGTTTATGCCAGTTCTTTCTTGCTAAGGAGAGCGGTGTCAGACCATTATCTACAGCAACGATATCACGATGCATTCCACAGTCAACATGAAGGAAATATTCCCTAAGATTATACACCTCACGATTGTGTAGGTTTTTGGCATTGAGAAAGCCGCGACCCCCACATTTTCGTGGGATATATAACCTCATTACTGATGAACGTGGATGGTGCATGCGATATGTTGTCAGTAGTTTACGGACCTTACAGTCCAGGGCGTCCAATTCGGTTTGAGTCCACTTTAGTATGCCGAAGGTGTATACAAGCAGAGGCATCACCCAGCTGTTGAATGCACGCACCTTATTACCACCAGACAGAAGACTTTTTAGAACTTTTGTCAAGCGGCCAAAGAAACGCTCAGTCACCAACTGCTTAATGTCCCTATCCTGTATACCTAAACCCTCCGACATACCAAGGTATTTATAAGTTTCAGTTTCAGAGAGAGATCTGAAATACACTGTCTCCGAAAGTTGTAAATTTTCGCTATTTACAACTCTGCCTCTCTGTACATGTATGACCGCGCATTTATCTAGGCCAAATTCCATTCTGATATCATTACTAAACTTTTGCGTAAGGTTGAGTAATGATAATAAGTCTGGTTTGTTGGACGCAAATAGTTTAAGATCATCCATGTACAAGAGATGAGAAATGATTTCACCCTCTCTGCGAAACCGATAACCTAGCTTTGAATCTCTAAGTAGAGCACTTAAGGGATTCAAAGCCAAGCAAAACCACAAAGGACTCAAACTGTCACCCTGGAAAATTCCACGCTCTATCCTTATAGGTTCAGAAATACAAAAACTCTCACCACCCCTAGGAAGGCAGAGAGTCGTGGTCCATTGCCTCATACATGATTGCAAGAAATTGCATAAAACTGTATCAACTTTGTACAGTTCTATCACTCGTGACAACCATGAATGAGGCACTGAATCATAGGCTTTCTTGTAGTCAATCCAAGCGGCGGAGAGATTTTTTCTATTTCTATGAACCTGTCGATTAATGGTCATGTCAATGAGGAGTTGCTCTTTAGTACCACGTGACCCAGCCCTACATCCATTTTGAGCAGAATCTAAAATGTTATTTCTATATAAATGTGTGTTTAATTTTGATCTCAAAATGGAAGTAAGGAGCTTGTAAATTGTAGGTAAGCACGTGATGGGTCTAAAGTTCTTAGGATCTGTGGTACTACCAGATTTGTAGAGCAGAAAGGTTAGCCCAGTAGTCATAAAAGGTGGAAGAGACCCAGATTCAATGGCTTCCTGGAATTGTTTAGCCAGGAGCTCGTGTGAAGACTGCAACCATTTTAACCAGAAATTATGAAGTCCATCTGGTCCTGGGGATTTCCAATTTTGGGTAGCACAAATCGCTTCCCTTACGTCTTGAGGTGTTATTCTAACAGACGCCATGGGTTGCAAACCTTCACACGAACGCTCAACTACTCTCACCCATTCACCATTGACGTGATTGATCGACACTGACCAAATATTTCTCCAAAATGAAAACATTTCGTGAATATCCGGTAGTTGTCCATCAATCACACTAGTACTGGGTTTCTCCCAGCTTCTATAAACCTTTCTTTGATCGCTTCGGAAAATTCGATTCTGGTTAAACCTATTAACACGCTGTTTATATCTGCGGATACGGTTTGCCCACGCACAAACTTTCTGTTTTAGATAGTCTATACGTTCTGTGACACAAGTCATATAATCCTGTGAACTTACGCCTGTACCGGCAAAAGCTTGTGTCACATAACGCATGACTCTCGGACGGATGTTACCCGATCTAAAGCAGATGAGCTTGCCAATGATAGATCTAGTGGTACTGATACGCCGTTCGATTCGTTTTTGCCATGCAGGTGCTTCATCAACGGACCGTATAACCCTGTCAGATTTTGGAAATTTGACATGTGCGATACGGCACGCTGCGACACCCGCACAGTAAAGAATCAAATGTGTGTCAGCTAGATCTTGGCTAGACTGTAAATAAGAATCTAGCATGCCATCTAAAGCTATCATTAGCGCCATATTGCGTTTGTGTGTGGGAAAACGGGGCAATCGCGGCCTGTCACAAATTGGAATGGTTTTAAATTCGAAAATCGCATCTTCCAAAGCCCTCCTCAATTGCTCAAATTCATGGGTACTTACGTTTGTAGTCTCAGTGTCCACCATATTGCAGTTGGTATCCGCCAATCCTGAATCTAGAACAACACTGGGTAAATGGATTTGCGGTTGAACTATTTCGGTGGTGGGCGCTGAGACAACTACTTCAGAGCGAAGCTGGTCAAGTGTAGCTGCATCCAACGCACAGTTGCGTTGAATGAACCGCACTTGATCCGATAGCCGTTGCGCCGAAACGGTCAATTCTGGCTCAAGGACCTGAAACAGAGACAGCAAACGGGATCGCCATGCAGTGAGGTTAGTTCCTCCCTCTGTCGCCTCATAGTACGCTCGCATGACATTTTCGTTAATTGCTTGCGTCCATCTCATGCGGCGCACTGCACCACCGGCGGCGGGGACCGGATGCGGGGCGGGTCGTCCTGCTGGTCCCAAGCACGGCGGCGGTGGCCTCCCTCGACGCGGCGCAGGTGGTCGGCGCGGCGCTGGAGACGGC
The DNA here is from genome assembly GCA_036924255.1 of Apodemia mormo. NCBI lineage: Eukaryota > Metazoa > Arthropoda > Insecta > Lepidoptera > Riodinidae > Apodemia > Apodemia mormo. The sequence goes on along the minus strand of JAUPFN010000022.1, from coordinate 24,328,934 downwards.
AGCCCGTTGTCACTACTCGACGCACTGTGTTCTGGAGGGGTCGCATACTCCTCCTCAGACGATGCGGAGCTACTCGGTGCAACGGGTTGCGATGGTGGGTGTGCGTTCTGTGTTTTCAGTCTCCTTGATCGCGTTATCATTATGTCATTGTCCTCTATTAATGTTGATTATTAATTCTAATATAAATATTTGGTTTTGTCTCTTCACTTATGACATGTCTATTGAGGTACACTTTTTTGGATATGGAGGACATTGTGGATGTTTCAATTATTTTTTCGGATATTTTATTTATTGTATTTTTGTTCACTTTTTATATTAATTTGGATTAAATTTCTAACAAAATGGATTTAATTGCATATAAAATATTTTTGACAAACAAAAACATGACAACACGCGTCAAGGACCATAGAGTATTATTATTATTATTATTATTATTATCATCCATTGAAATGTCTCGTCTTAAGACGGTAAAATCTCCGGCAGAGAGACCAAGCGGCCGGAGTCTAGGGCGACTGGCTTAGAAACCGTCGGACTATTCTGGCAGTATCTAATACTACTGCTTTCTGTAATTTGTTGGTAATGTTTTCTTGAAGGGCTAATCCTCTTAGATGTTTATGAAGGCTGTTTGGAATCAAGCCATTTGCAGATATCACCACTGGGATTATATCTGTTGACATCACCCTCCACATCATCGTAACCTCATGCGCCAAATCGAGGTATTTTGTTTTTTTATCGATTTCAGCCTTTACAATGTTCTCGTCGAAGGGGATGGTGACGTCTATCAGGAAGACCTTAGACTGTGATCGGTCCATTAACACGATATCGGGCTTATTTGCAGTGATGGTCCTGTCAGTGATAATGGGCCGATCCCAGTAAAGCCTCGCGCAGCTGTTTTCAAGTACAGCCTCCGGATTATACCTGTAATAAGGCAACCGCTGTTTAATGAGACCGTATTTTAAGGCAAGCTCCAGGTGAATTATTTTAGCTGCTTGGTTATGTCTGTGCAGATACTCAGTATTAACAAGCATAGAACAACTGGAGATAACATGCCTCAGAGTTTCCCCGGGACGATGGCAAGCCCGGCAAATGTCAGCGGTACCGTCCTTAAGAATGTATCTCCTATAGTTGTTCGTCTTGATAACCTGATCTTGTATTGCACAGACAAAACCTTCAGTCTCCCCGAAGAGATCCCCAAAACGCAGCCAATTCAGTGAGGCTTTGCTGTCTACAAAAGGTTCCTGCAGAGCTTTATAAAATCGTCCATGCAACTCCTTTCCCTTCCACACGGCCTCACGTTCAGCAATGCTTATGATCTCCGGATGCTGCCAATTATCAGTAGCTAGAGATAAGGGGGTAAGCCCTTTGTCACATTTTCTGACCTCTTCATGGATTATACTGCCTGATTTGGATAAAAAGTATTCTCTGAGGCTACACACTTCTCTATTATGCATAGTTTTAGCACTTAGGTACCCACGTCCACCGCACCTCCGAGGTAAGTGTAGCCTCATAACTGAAGACCGTGGGTGGTGCATTCTGTGGTAAGTCAGACTTGTGCGGACTCTTCTATCCAAGGTGTCTAGTTCGGTTTGAGTCCATTTGAGTATCCCAAAGGTATAAAGAAGCACTGGCATGACCCAGCCGTTATATGCTCGTGCCTTATTAGCGCCCGACAAAAAGCTTTTCAAAACCTTTGTCAAGCGCTCAAAAAACACCTCGCAAACTGACTGTTTCACATCCGCCTCCCTTATACCCATACACTGTGACATACCCAAATACCGATATGTTTCAGTCTCGGTAAGAATTCTTAGATTCGCGGATTCAAGGGTTTGTGAATCATGAGAATCCCTGACTCGACCTCTGTCTACATGAAGAACTGCACACTTCTCAATTCCAAGCTCCATCCTAATTGAACTACTAAACTTCTTGGTAATGTTTAGCAGTTCAGTCATTTTTTGTGCATTGGGAGCGAGAAGCTTAAGGTCATCCATATAGAGCAGATGAGATATCCGAGGCCCTCCTCGCCGAGACTGAAATCCTATTCCCGACTCATCCAGAAGATGGCTAAGAGGATTTAGGGATAGGCAAAACCAAATTGGGCTCAAACAATCGCCTTGAAAAATACCCCTTTTTATAGCGATCTGGTTTCCCGCTTCCGATAGTAGTTCGCCTCCAAGACTAAGCGTCGTACTCCATTGCTCCATACAGGCTCCAAGGAAGTTTCGTACTGTACAATCGATTTTATACAATTCGAGGACCCTCTTCAACCACGAGTGGGGCACCGAGTCAAACGCTTTTCTGTAGTCAATCCACGCAGTTGAAAAATTTCGTCGGTTACGCTTAACCTGCTGGTTAATGACTGCGTCAATTAAGAGAAGCTCCTTTGTCCCACGACTTCCTCTCCTACAACCGTTCTGCGCTTCAGCTATTATATTGTTTTTGCTTATATGAGCCATGATCTTACTTGCGAGTACGGAGGAGAGCAACTTAAATGTGGTAGATAGACAGGTTATGGGACGATACTGTGCGGGATCTGGAACATTGCTACTTTTGGGAATCAAATAAGTTATCCCAGTGGTAAAGAGGTAAGACAGTTTACCGTCTTGAAGGGCCACCTGGAATTGTCGAGCAAGGATATTATGGCATGCTGTAAAACTCTTTAACCAGAACTGCTGCAGTTTGTCTCTCCCAGGAGTTTTCCAATTTGAAGCTTTCCGAACTGCAACTGTTATGTCATCTTCTGTTATAGACACTGGTTCCATCGTTGTCAATTTGTCGCATGCATCCTTGACACTTTCCATCCAACAGCCCTCTTCGTGCTCAACTGGCTGTGACCACAGGTTACGCCAAAAGTTAACTAATTCAGTCTGATTAGGTCGATTACCAGCTTGCACTGTACCTGTATTTGTAAGAGATCTGTAAAATTTCTTTTGAGCAGTTGCAAAGAGACTATTTTGATGGTAACGCGTCACTCTTTCCGAGTATCGTCGAATACGCTGGGCCCATGCTCCGATCTTCTGTTTTAAGTAATCAATACGCTCTATCAAATCACGTTCAGTAATATGATGTTGAGAATTAACCTGAGTCCCCATAAATGCAATCTTGACAAAGCGCACCACCTTAGGCCTGGTATTACCAGATTTGTAACTAATTAGTTTTCCAATAAGGATTCTGGTTTTATGGATACGTTGCTCGATTCTCCGCTTCCAGGAGGGAACCTTCTTAGTATCTTGACTATTATTTGATCTTTCTTGAGTTTTCGCACCAGATACTTTACAAACAGTCATAGCAGCGGCAAATAAGATTGAGTTTGTATCGTCCAGGTCCCTACTGGTTTCCAAATAAGGAGGCAAAAGACTGTTAACAGTTTTAATTGTTTGGTGGTTTTTTATACTTAGAAAAATGCGAGGTATCCGAGGTCTCTCATCAGCAGCCTTGCCCCGATACTCCCGTATAGCCTGTTGCAACTCTCTCTCAATGTGCTCCTTTTGTTGGGGTGTTACTACAGCATCCAATTCCTCGTCAGCTTCAATCTCTGTTGATGGTGGAACAGGAGAACTACTCGGAAGTCGTATATTTATACTTGGTAGAGTCCTCACTTGGCTGGATGCAGGAACATATGTCTTTCCGAATTGTGCCAGTTCATTCTCGTTAAAGATATTAGAGCGCTGTATGAATCGGACCCTGTCTGCCAAATATTGTGCTGTGACGGCTATTGTGGGTTCCAAACGCATGAACTCTTGTAATAGTCTAGCCCTGTAACCAGTTCGTTGGGTCTCCTCTCCAACCGCCCTATAATACGCTCGCATGACATTGGCATTCTGTTCTCTAGTCCATCGCATGCGGCGCAAACTACCAGCAGCGGGCGCTACTTGCCGGACCCTGGTAGATCCAGCCTGCGCCAAGCCATCTGATAGCGATGGTGGTGTAGCCCGACCAGATGTTGCGGCCAGGCTTGATGTTAAATTTTGTTTATTTGTATTTTGTAAATCCATCTTTTGGGTCTTTTTGTTTGAGGAAACAGTGTGGTCACCATCAGCATTCCCCTTACTAATGGAAGGCTATATACAACCAAGGTTCGCCAAACCTCAGTAGGGACCGTTCACGACCTAGACTTTTGCACCCTAGGCCAGACAGCCACTCGACACGGTTCCTAACATCTTTGGCTAGTGCAACTGATTGCACTTGAGTACTCCTCTATCCCATTCCCACTACAGGATAGAACTGTAATCAAGAGGGCGATGGAGTCGTCAGTTTCCTACGCCTTTAGATGACTGCTTGCACGAAGAAAAAGGCTATGTCACTTTAGCCTTCTCCCCCGTGGGCGATGGGGTCGTCGTTATTATTATTATTATTATTATTATTATTATTATTATTATTATTATTATTATACTAAAATATCTACAGAACTCCCCCATAAACAACATTTTATATCCAAGCTTTGGAGTTAATCTATATGTGGTTATTATATGAGTTTTATTAATTACCTCCTGATGTAGTCGGAAGACGGCTATTTTATTTTCAATCAGCGTTTAATTTTAAAGTAGCGATAGTCTTGTGTTCAATATTCTACCATAGACCACAAAATAAAGACATCATCTCTTTTACGGTTGAGAATAGATTTAACCTTAAAGAAAATAGTATATTATACATATGTGTATATTATTGTGTATATCACATTAATTTAGTGTGTATAATTTTTTTGATCAATTTAATGTATGTTTTATTTATTTTCGATAGGGAAGCGCTTGATCACGATCTCGCCTGATGGTAAGCTAAGATGCGGCCTAAGATGGAACGCACTTCCCTAGAAGGTAACTGTTCACTCTTCTCTTGAAGATCCCAGATTGTACTCATCGGGGAACACAGGCTCAGGAAGCATGTTCCAGTCCCTTGCGTTTTGAATGAAGAATGTCGCGTCGAACCGCTTTATCCGGGTACGTAGAACGTCCACTATATTATGGCGATGCCTAGAATCTTTGCGCCTCGACGATCAATAGAAAAACGGGGATGGCGGAATTAAGTCGTGCAATTCCGCAGCGCTCTTCAATAATAATCTTCCTGACCGATTTCGGCCACAGCGACTTGAATCTGTCTATTGAAAGCATTGCTGGTGTACGTGTGCTCTCATGTGACTGACATATCCAATTTTTGCAGTGAATTTTCTTCCACATTCACTGCATGTCAACACCCCTCCGATGTAATTATATTTGATGGCCACGGGTGGTTGGGCCTTAATCTCGTCTCGTTTAACATCGAGCTCTTCTTTACGCCGCCTTTTAAAATCTAACGCTCTGGTGTTCACGGTATGCCTCTATAGTGACCTATTCGCAGCCAATGCTTCCCATTCTGTCAGCTCCAGGTCACATCTATTCGTATGGCGCTTAAGCATATCTTTAAACCGCAGGAGCTGACCACCTTGTTTCCTCTTGCCACCCTGCAGTTCTGAATAGAAGATGCGCTTTGCCACTCGGTCACCAGACATCCGGGAGACATGGCCGGCTCACCGCAATTGGCATTTCATTAGATAAGCCTCCATTCCGACGAGCGATTCCATTAGCTCGTCTTAGTACTTCCGTGTTATGAACACGGTGCGACCAATGGATATTCATAATGTCACGTAGGCATTTAAGATAAAACCTATCCAACGCGCGAATGTGCTTCCGGTATAGACACCACACTTCGGAGACATACAGAAGATTTGGCAGGACTATCGCCATGTACACAGCTACTTTCATAGGGAGTTTTATGTTATGCGAGCGGAACACCTTGGTACGAAGTCTGCCAAAGGTCGCAGCAGCTGCTCCAACTCTGCTGTTAATTTCGTTATCCAGGAGGCCCTTGGATGTTAAAGTGCTACCCAGATATTTGAATTTGTCTACCTGTTTAAGCGAGACATTACCGACTTTAATGTCGACTGGGCCATTGTGCCGTGTATCAAGAGCCATTACTTCGGTCTTCTTCACACTAATTTTAAGGCCAAATCTGCGACACGACTCATCAAAACTCGACATAAGCCTGCAGAGACTCTCTGAGGATTCCGCTACAAAACATAAATCGTCTGCATACATCATCTCAGTGATAATTGCGTGGGACACTTTAGTATGAGATTTTAGTCTGTTTAAGTTAAAGACACCGCCGCCATCGAATTGCCCTCGGACAAAGTCCGCAAAGTTTCCCGAACTACAACTGCAAAGTACAGGGCAAATAGAGTTGGAGCGAGAACACAGCCTTGCTTTACGCCACAACTTACAGAAAAGAATTCGGACTTTTCGCCCTGCACACATACACAACAACGCATATCATCATGCAGGAGCCGGATCATTCTTACAAACTTGTTCGTGCATCCAAGTTTCGTTCGTACAACCCATAATGCCTCACGAGGCACACAGTCGAAAGCTTTCTCCAAATCCACAAAACAAAGGTACAAAGGTTGACCCTGCTCTCGACTCTTCTCTAAGAGTTGGTTGACAGAGGAAATGGCCTCACATGTGCCTCGATTCGGTCGGAAGCCAAATTGGGTTTCAGGCAGAATGTCTTCAAACAAGGGCATCAAGCGGTTAAGTAAAATTCGCGCAAAGACCTTTAAAAAGGAGGAAAGCGCACAAAATGGATTAAGTACTTAATTACACGATTAAAGAAAAGCCAACGGAATTTATTTCAACCAAATAAAATTTATAAATTAAACTCAAATAAAAACCGCTTAAACATAATTGTTTTTCCAAGTAACGGTATGAAAGGGCAAAGGGCGGTGAAATAATAAACATACCCATATAATTAGTATTTTCATACACTTTTATCGTACTGGTCACTTTCATCTCAAATATTTAGCTTTGTGTTTTCTTCTTCAAATTTAAAAGCTCTTGTCGGTGCATTGTCTATTTGGTTATGTAGCTTCCGCCACCTTTTCCACACCTATTGCCGCTTCTTGGATATCCCTATATGACACGACATTTTTTTCTTAACTTGTGATGTATAACTTATCCTTGGCCTCCCTCTACCTCGCTTTCCTCCTATCTTTCCTTCTATGATGTTTGTATGAGTCTTAAGCGCGTACATTACTACCTGTTGTATGCCTTACATTACATTACAACTCATATCGTGTATAATATATTATTTAGATGCGTAACAATATCCAGCGTTTAATGATTTTTCTTATTTTCATGCCACGTAATGCAAAGCGCACATTACTCCGACTTGTCGCGCCCGCGAAAGTTCGGAACTAGCCGCTTATAATATGCGCCTCATGCCGCGCATAATACATTGCTTATTTTATGTATATCCTTGAACTTTACTATTCTTTTAGAAAAATCACTATAAAATATTACAATAAGAGTAAAAATATTGTCAAAAATAAAAAAAAAACCCACAAAACTTTCCAACGATTTTTATCTCAGAATCATGGTCCAACGCAGTTTTGTTTTTTGGTAGACCGTCCTTTACAACCTGTGTAGATCGATTAAAGTACTCAAAATGTCCACTGACATCCTGACATCCGGACGGTCAGTGGACTGTATATGGAAATGATGAGTCCGATGCGTTGAGAACTTTAATCGAACTGACTATATAGTCATAGCCCTGAAGATGCCGTAAAAGGCGAAACCGGTTGGTGATATTAATTAAATTTAAAGTAATTTGTGAAACAGTACAAGTGTATTAGCAAAACTACGAACTGACTATAATTGTTATGACTATTTAATATATTATTATACACACTGAGTTGTAAAGTCGTACAACGGGCCGCAATGTACGCGTTTATGACTTGCATAATGTTGTTAATTAAATTTTCGTGTCGTATTTTAATTAAAAAATCTAAATTTAAACTTATTTCAAATTTAGTCTAGTGTGTATGTGTTTCGAATGAAGTTATTTATTATCACGTGATTTGATTTTTCTTTGACATCAATCGGATGGAAAACTTAAAATATTGCATTTACGAATACAAGTTTTACTCCAACCGCGACACCGGTGGTACTTAGTTAAGTAACTCTGGTGTCGAAGTAAAACTTGTATTCGGAGTAAAGCTAGTTAGCTTGAATAATTAATAATAATTATATAATTTATATCATGTATAAATCTGTAGCGTTTGTTTAAACCTTCAATTTTTTTTAATTTTTTATTCAATTCTTTATTGTACACAGCAGAACAGCGGTGGTACCAGAACTACCAGACCCGAGCGAGATAATGCAGAACTCTACCACCTAGTAAAATATACTACACGTAAAATAAACTACACGTAAGCATAGATTTTTAAATTCAAAATTCAAAAATCTAAAGTTTGTTAGATTGTATTTTAAATTCCAAAAAAAGTTATCAATTATATCATCAATCGCCTTTCGATCGACCAACTCGTTCAAAAATTATAAGAGGTTTACATACACATATAAACATACTAATATCAACATATAAATAGTTGAAAAAGGTTCCTAGGACTTCAAAAGGTGAAAATCTGGCGAAAACTCGATTTTAAAAATTAATGCATTACCAGTAACTTTCTTTCACTACTAATGTAGCAGCAAGTTAAAAAGTCAATGAAAGACAACTTGATAGACTCGTCAAAAAGAAGTCCTTCATGAAGTTTCAGTTCCATTGTAATACCACAATGTAAAAAAGAAGTTCATGGTAATACCACAATGTAAGTATCATAGGCTGTGGTAATACGTAAAGAACATAATAGTATCACTTAGCAAACAATGAGATATCCCGCGGACGAATACGGAAAAAAATATATTATATCCCAATGAAATAACCACTTTTCATGAAAGATATTTGAATAATTCAATATACTTTTTATGATATATTTGCCAAAAAAGTTGACTTTTCCATGTGCATGTGCGTGCGGAAAGTTATCCTTTTAAACACATCATTCTGCATTTAAACTCCAAATATACGAGTATGAAGGAAGTTTTAAATCAAAAAGTTTTCTGTACAAATTCTTGTATGAAATAACTATTTTACAATAAATAATAATATTAGAATATGACTAAACAATAATAGCTAGAGATTGCTTGTGGCCGAAATTCGACCATAGACCAAGGAATAAATTCTCTTTTAAGTTTGACAACCGACTTTAGCCGTAAAGAAAATGTTTTTTTTTTTATTCTTTTTTATTTTATTAGGGACTTATGTCGCTATGGCGATTATGTCAGTCCCATCGGATTAAGCAAATCTTAGGTTAAAGAGATGGTGGGAGGCAGCGCTGTTCTAGGCTTCTTTTAATGAACTTATACACATCAAGTGCTGACTCCGATGTCGGTCTACTGAGAATGCTTTGTATAAAACCTACGTCAAAAATATTAATTTGTCTTCTTGCAATTAATGCCTCACGCTCTCTCTTGTTCTTGGCAAGGTAATGTATGTCCTCTACTTTGCCAAATACATACAAGAAAATGTTAGACTTGTGTTTTTTCATGTATGTCCATTGTATGTCCTATGAATTGTGTGTAATGTTTATTTTATTGATATCATGTATTTCTAGTGCATAATATTTAAAAATATTGGGTTTCTGTCGTCTTCTGCGTTGTACACTTTAGCTGTGCCAAATTTCGTACGCCATCGTTCTCGCAGTTGTCCTTAAAAGGGGTACAAAATCCTTTTTTCACGTATTAATATATGTATAAGAGAATTAAATATATTTTTTTAATATACACATAATTATTGTAAACTAGCTGACTTGGCAACTTGTTCTGCCTTTTCAACTACTCTTTTTTTTCTATATTTTCTCACCTTTTAAATTTTCCCTGGACTTCAACAATTAACTCAAAACCAAAATTTTAAAATTTTTAAAAGGAATGTATAGATTAAAATGGCATCATGAAAGTAAGGCATTGCCTGATCTTTATTTAATCTCGCAGTCATGTGTAATATATACATAAGTAGGTAGCTGTTGTAACATGGACGATCGTGCTATTTTAAATCGCACTATTGACCTTTTTATTGGTAAAACGTCATTGAATGTAAATAAATTGTTGCCTATGACTTGGCTTACTGTATAGAAACCATTGCCCTGCGGTGTCCTCTAAAAAGGCAACTTACCCTCGCGAAATCAGATTTCTGTTCTTTTATCATTGATTTCTTTTCGTCTTTTTATGTCCTATAATTGATCTCTAAAAAAACAAAACATACTCTCGTGAAATTACATTTCTGTTCTTTCTTTCGTTGATTTCTTTTCAAAGACGAAATTTCTATTTTCACTAATGTATTAAAAACGACAGAATTGTCATTTCCACTCATCCCCATTGTTGATATTCGCGCCTTCGTTTTGGGTCAACGTACCGGAAACCCGTGAAGAAATTATATACTTTCCGTACTTGTATCTAAATATACTCTTTTAATCAGTTAATAGTTACTTTAATATAAACAGCTTTTAAATGTAACATGTTTTAAACAGCTTTTCAAATTAGCATTGATGGACCAGATGGAGTTTACAACAGGCTAGTGGATTATATTATAATTTTTTAGCTGTTTTTGCCTTATTAGGTATATGAACTAAAAACAAAAATTTACCGCAAAAACGCTATGGACTGTAATGGCGTCCCAGTGACATCACGCCGTGGTAATATTGACATTACATACTCTATGGTTTCTTTAAAAATGATAACATCAAGATATTGATATAAAAAACCCAAGATACACAGTGTCTCAAAAACGTCCTCCAAAAATGAACATAAATTTTAAATTGTGCGCTCGTTTTAAATAGAATCGAGTCAGTCGCGATACTGTCAATTATATTTTTTTATTGTACATTGCTTTGTAAAAACAACTATAAATTTTGCGCTTAAGTTTGGATAAGCAAAGATATATGTTTTTGCCATATCTATAACTATTTAAATGAAATTAGGGTTTGGTTCGGGACTGTGCATCTTGGGATTTTATATCAATGCATCAAGATGATGTTTTACCACGGTATGACGTAAAACTTCTAGATTTGCGTTTATTGTAACGTGACTTAATGTCTACTTTTGCCGAATTTATATCCTTAAAAATATTAATTAATAATCCTTCTCTTTTAATTATTTTGCCCGCGACATCGTCCACGTGGAAATATTACTAAACTAAAATCCGCCTAGTTCCCGTTCCCGTGGGATTTCCGGGATTTAGTTTTCTCTTATCGCCTCTGTGGTCTAGTGGTACGGTGTTGGTGTTGACTTCATGAGTCCCGTGTTCAATTCCCGGGTCGGACACTAAAAAAATATGTTTTTTTTTAGTTTTCTGATAAAAACAACGTAGTCCGGGATTGGAAAGTGCCTGGTTGGCGGTAGGCTTGCCACCTATCACATTGTAGGACTAAGTATTCCAGGCTAATCGTGAGTGTACTTATTGTACCTCTCTTTACTTCTTCAGAGATTCGGGCGTAAAGATTTTTTTCTGTAATCTCCATAATAGAATTAATTATTAAAAACTACAATATCAGATGCATTCTTGATGGATAAAAGACTATTCAATCACCACAAAATATTGTGTTTTGTATCATCACGCATGTTTCCCTTGTGAGGTGGGCAGAGTAAATCAAACGTCTATAGACTTTCTGGTTCACCACGTTTCACTGGTTTGACGGTTAGTGAGATAAGTGGTGATCCCCATCACCGTATTTTCCAACTTGTTAACGATTATCGACTATTTCTAGCGATATCGGGATCAACAGTTTAACGTGCTCATCCGAGTGCACCACGGGAGTGGTAATACACCACCCCCACAGACTTCGAGCTGCTACTGAGATATTTTTTCGAGAAAAACCTCGAAAAAACCTCAATAACCTTTGCCCGACCCGGTCCCCGATCGCACCCTGGACCTCATGATCTTAGCCGAATAGGCTACCCCTAGACCACAAGACAGTCTGTTTTGTTTTAGTCTAAATCTCATATTCAATTGTGTTTTGTTTTAATAAACAAGCTTTTGCAACCACAAACAACAACCGAGCTTTGCTCGGTTTTTCACATGCCTGAAAAACCCCTAATTTGTGACTTTCATGAAAATCGTTGGAGCCGATTTCCTGTTTCTTAGTTTGTCAGTGTAGTTTGCAATAACACACAGAAATACAGAGATATGCTACTTACCGATGAAATAAAAACATTTCAAGGCTAATTTTTAAACCTTGTCATCACATTCGGTACGATAAAACAGTACAACTTGGTCTATTTCTATATTTCTACAAAATAAGATAACTTACAAATGTATGACATTTTTGACAGTAATAGGAGCGTTTGCTCATATTCACGGCGACACGTTTCCTTTCTAATGGCGTATCTGTTAGTATTCATGTGGTTTGTGGTAATAACAAATAGATACACTAATTCGAAAACTAATAATTGCACAGGAGAGCTATCTTATGTTATTTATGACATATAAAAAGTATTGTAATAGATTTTTAGTATCATATATATTATTTCTAAAAGGTGTATTTTTCTGGAGTGGCTCGATTTCTTTAACTACTTCACCAAAAAAAATACCCAGTTAAAGCTTAAGTTCTAATTTGGGTGAAAAATATGAAAAAAATCGAAAAAAAACTTTTTGTTAATAAATTTTATAAGAGCGCCATCTGTGGGTGATACATCAAACATCTTAATAAAGTTTTATACTTGGAAAATGCTAGCTGACGCCGTGCGAAATCTTCGCACGGGTCAGCTAGTACCTATTATAAATGCGAAAGTAACTCGGTCTGTCTGTCTCCTTTTCGAGCCTAAGCCATTGAACCAATTTGAATGAAATTTAGTACAAAGATAATTTGAGACCAGAGAAAGGACACAGAATAGTTTTTATATCGGAAATCCCACGAGAACGGGAGTTATGCGGATAAAATCCTGGGACTGTATATCTTTTAAACTTAGACTACTTTAATTCAAATATTTTTCCACGCGGACGAAGTTGCGGGCACAGCTAGTTACGAATAAATTAAATTAATAAAATGACTGACTGATCTGCCTCCTGGATTCGATCCCCAGAGTTTTTGAGTGTGTTTTGAGGTTAGTGTTAGAAGACGGAAGTGTTATTGAAGTTTTTTCGAGGTTTTCCTTGAAATTCCAAAATCTTAGTAGCAGCTCGGTGACTGGTGGGATTGGTACAATACCACTCCCTTGTCTGTAATTAACACGTAAAGGCATCGGTCCCGGTAATCGCCAATTTTTTTTACATTATAAGAGAGCAAACAAGCAGATGGGTCTCCTGATGGAAAGAGTCAACCATCGCCTATAGAGACCAAAGATGCTAATGGTGCGTTGCTATCTTGTGGCGAGGTCTTATGCTACATTCATAAGTTTACCGGCTACCTTATCCTCTTAACTAGAACACGACAGTTACAAGCACTGACGCTATTTCGACAGGAATAGGTAAGGCGGTGGTACCAGACCCAGGCGAGACAATGCAGAACTCTACCATCTAGTAGACATGATGTTAGTGACTTGAATAGCCAATCGGTCGCCTTTTACAAACTGCCTGGTAGAACGCCAGTTAGCCTATTCTTCAAAGGAGCCCGGACCAATACGGGAGATAATAAGAGAAATAGTCGATAATCGTTATCAAGTCGGTAAAATATGGCAATGGGGATAACCACTCATTTTGTCAACCATCTCATGGTAAACCGGAATGTCTAAAGATGTTTTTCGTCTCTGTGGTCCAGCGTTGGCGTCGACCACGTGAGGTCCCGGGTTCGATTCCCGGGTCGGGCACATAAAAAAAGTGTTTTTTCAGTTTTCTGAGAAACACAAAGTTGCCCGGGATTGGAAAGTGCCCGGTTGGCGATAGGCTTGCCACCTATCACAATTGAGGGACCAAGTATCTTCGGCTAATCGTGGGTGCACTTGTTGTACCTCTGCCTACCTCTTCGGGGATATGGGCGTGAAGATACTTTTTTTTTCTAAAGATGTTCGATTTCGTTCGAAATAAAATACTCTGCCTGCCCCTTTCGGGGCAGTATTTTATTAAAAAAACTCAAATCTATCTCAGTTTGATACTGAGACATAGTTTATTTATGGTATACTAGTAATTACTCACGACTTCGTTCGCTTGATCAAAACTCAATACTTTGCTTTGTCGGGTAGAAAATAACCAATGTCACTCCTAGATAATGGATTTTTCAAAAAAAATATTTAAATTGATCTAATGCTTTTTGAGTTGAATTGCAAGAAATAAACAAACAAAAAAATCAAATCTTAATACTTTATAATATTAATCTAACAAATAATTGATCGAGAAGCCGATTGCTAGTCTCTATAAATAGACTTGCGAAGCCGGATTGGGTAGCTATTCAGATAAAAAACAATAATATTTTCAGTACTTCAAAAGAGTTATATTTCCTTTGTTTGACTTGTAAAACAGTACAAAAGGAAGTTATAATCAAAATACACGAACAATTTGAAATATTCTCTTTGATGATCCTCTTAAATACAATGAATGAAAAATTTCTAGTCCTAATAAAAACACCAAATTTCATAAAAGAGGCTCTTAGAGGCAGGCACAATTCGTATTGTGTAATAAAATACCACTTATATTAAAACCGTGTATTTGCAACATAAATGTATACGCCACAATGCATACTGACGCATACTAATAAAATAACACCGTCGCTATATTCCACTAGAACTAACTGACTTAACCAATCACTAAACTAACACACTTTCCAATCACATTCCACTGTACTATATCGCTTCACACTGTTTGTCCAAACTGTCGCTTCCGAATCGCTTTATAAAACTAACTTGTTATCGGCCAACACATTCTTATTTATACACAAGGTAAAGTTCGGCCATATTTTCATCATTTATTTAACATCCACTCATTCATACATTCGCTTGTATAATATTAATATAGAAATAGGTATATGGCCAATTGCACCAACATCCTCTTAGCTTAGGATAATCCTATATAGTATGCTGTCACATCCTTATTATTTTAAATAAGAAGTAACAGCATACATATTATTAGCATATATATATATATATATATATATATATATATATATATATATATATATATATATATATATATATATATATATATATATATATATATATATATATATATATATATATATATATTTATTTATTAATAGCTGCTGCCCACGACTTCGTCCGCACATACTTCGTTTACTCCGCACAGCTCCTCATCCTTAGGTGATAGCGTGATAATATGTAGCCTATATGTTGACCCGACCTGTTAGTAAATTTCATGCAAAAATTTGAAATAAATCTATGCAGTACTTTTTGAGTTTACCCCGGACATACATACAGACAAACACACAAACACACATACAGACAAACAGATAAACAGACAAAAATTCTAAAAACTATATTTTTGGCTTCTATATCGATTGTAGATCACGCCCCAAGTATTCTTTTAAAAAAATATTCTATGTACAGTTTTGACTTTCCTGCAATTTTATTATATGTATCCTACATTATTACATTCGTTATGACCGCCATTACAAAGCAAAACAAATGTTGTCTCAATTACAGGCAATATTTAGAATTAGAATTAAGTAAACAAAAACCTTTGAGATGAGAGTAAATACAAAACATGAGATAAAAAATTCCATGAAAACTACATCGAATCGTCTATGATTAATTGCTAGTAATGTCGAAGTAACTATTTAGTAGTAATCTGTGATAATCTATACATATAATAAAATCGTAGGAAAGTCAGTGTATGTCCGGAGTAAACTCAGAAGGTACTGCATGGATTTGCTTCAAATTTTGCATGAATATTACTAACAGGTCGAGTCAACATATAGGCTACATATTATCACCTACGGGGGCGGAGCTGTGCGGAGTAAACGAAGTCGCGGGCAATAGCTAGTGTTAAAATAAAAATATCGAACAAAAAAAATCGAAAAACTGACATATTATTGAAAAACAATTATTAAAATATTTAGGATTGTATGTTAGTGCGCCATTAGATTCCTTTTTTCAAAGATGGTTGAAAATTAGGTCTTCTTATATGAAATCTAAATAAAACTTCTGCTTTTAGGCTGAGCTAACTTTAACTGTTTATATTACCTTCGAGGATCTACAGTTAGATATGAAAAGTTTAATAATTATTTATCTGTTAAGCAAGAGTGTACGATGTTCTGTTTTAAATCCGGATTTCATTCAATTCATAAAAGCAATTTCCATACAACACGTTTGGTTATAAAGCCTTTAATATTTTAATGTGATGAAAATGGACCGTATTTTGTACAATTGTTTTTAAACCAGATTTTTAACGATATCTAAAAAAAGTTTTTTGGAATACGAAAGTGACGATGTATTTTATAATTAAGATAATTTTTCCTTCAGTTGTTCTGGGCTCTTCGTTGAATAGACCAACTGCCATTCTGCCTAGCATTTCGTAAAAGGCTAATGATAAACTAAACGTATCACTACCATCTTATCTACTAGATGGTAGAGTACTGCAACATATCGCCGGGTCTGGTACCACTACCTTACCTATTCCTGCTGCAATAACGTCAGTACGTCTCACTATCGTGTTTGTCATCATCTCGCCACATGTATTATCGGATGTGGTATATGTCAATAAAAAGGCACATGTTCATTTTCCTTTATATCGATAAGTTGGAATCAACGAAGCATTCCTTCTCCCATTAATATTCCGATACTGACTTTCAAAATCAACCTCTCTGTTATTTCAATATAACGAACACGATCCGCGATTGTTACACCACAGATTTTTTGTAATGCTCTCATTTCGAACGCGTTAATTCTGCTTATATGCCCAGCTCTCTACACAGTATTTTGCATGCAGGTCAAGACGGGCGCCATGATTTAAGATAGTGCTTTGAAGTAGTAGTGCTTTTTTATTATCGATAGGGAAGCGTTTGACCACGAGCTAAGTTGCGGCCTAAGTGGAGCGTGCTTCCATTGAAGGTACCTGTTCACTCTTCTCTTGAAGATCCCCAGATTGTATTCGTCGGGGAACACAGACTCATGAAGCATGTTCCAGTCCCATGCGGTTCGAATGAACAATGTCAAGTCGAACCGCTTCGTCCGGGTATGTAGAACGTCTACCATATGGCGATGCTTAGAATCTGTACGCCTCGACGATTGAGAGAAAAACGGGGATAGCGGAATTAAGTCATGCAAAAACGCTCCTTTCTCTACTTCAGAATGACAAATAATTAAAGTTTCTTGACAAATAGACCTCAATCGGATTCGACCACCGACGGGGACAAGCATTTGTGTGATGAGCATTAATGTTTGTACTTCCAGGTTTGGGTGTTTATTAAATATATACTAGTATTTATATATGTATTTATATGTATTAGTATCGTTGACTGACACCCATAATACAAGCAAATAATTTGCTTACTTTGGGGTTATATCAGTAAGTGTAATTTGTCCCGTGAATATTTATTTATATTTATTTATTTATATCAATAAATTGAGTACTATGTGGGTATTTCCAGATATAACTATTTACAATATGTCATCGACACAGTCATTTACTTTTCAAGTACTGAAATTACCTTTTATCTAAATAGGATTATAGGTGTACAAATGCGACGACCATGACGTATTAAGTATAGGTGGAGCTAGTACTCGTATTAATCACTTGAAATACATATATATGTTATATCTATGTCTATGAGATCTCTCCATCTCTTTTTATACAGCTGTGTTAGAAAGAGAGAGTAGGACCTCAAAAGATAAAGCAGTATTTAAAGTTGTTTCAAGTAGGTATTAGAAGTGCCGCCTCCAGATATAATACAGCTTCATTGCCACGATTAAGTGAATTAATATTCCACAAATGACATCAAAAAATAAATGATGTTTCATTACAGTAATTTACCAAGCAGTTTTTTAAATTGATCTTAAAGACATCTATGTACTAATTTATTAGACAAGGCCATTGATATAAAAAACCCTAGATGCAAAGTCCCGAATAAAACTGACACTCAAAAGTGTCCCTAATTTCATTTAAGTAGTTATAGATATGGCAAAAACGTATGTCTTTGCATATCCAACCTTAGGTGCAAGACTTATAGTTGTTTTTACAAAGCAATGTATGAAAAGAAATAAAATTGACAGTGACGCAGCCGACGCGATTCTATTTGAAATGAGTGCACAATTTAAAATTGTGCGCTCATTTTTGGAGAACGTTTTTGACACACTGATTGTGTATCTTGGGTTTTTTATATCAATGGACAAGACATGTGCTACGTTACTAGTGGACCATTAAATTTCCATGGACTGCGTCTACTTCATTTCGTTGTGGGCCGCAGTGAGAAGCGTTTTTTAAGGCGAGGCATCGCGACAAACGGGAAAAAACTGGTTTGTTAAATCACGTTTTTTGTGTATTGATTGTTAAATAACAATTTCACAAAAATTACACGATATACCTGAAGATATTATCTAAAGAATGTGCTAACTCATTACATGATAGAATGTACTTTATTCGATTATATTAAATTCCGAAAACAGGCTAAAGAAATCTCTAAAACAAATAATTTGTTAATATTTCTAATCTTCCACGTGATTTTTATATGGTGATATTTAGTTGTAAATACAAAAAAGAATGTGCAAAATTTTAGTTTTCAGATGATGTCCTATATTTATTTATCCGAAAATTAACACGTTTCCCAGCGGTTTCAGAACATACCGCGCCACCCATTTTCTATAGAATTGACGCGCGTCGAAATACCTCGCCTTAAGGGTATTTTAAACAAAAGCAGTTTCACATTTGTTTTAAGTTTTCTACCGTTGATATAAAAAACCCTATATATCAATGTTTTCTACCAATATATAACAAATTTAGTTCACACAAATTGGATTAATGGAACACCACTTCTGCTTACCAAAGTTTTCTAGTACGTTTTACATTAATATCTCTGATTTATCTAAGGATACCTAATATTAATTTACAAAAAAAACATGTTAGAAAGATCTAAATTCTTTTGACAACTTACCCAATACAGGTGCTACTTTTATTACTACATTTTTATAACATTTGATAGCAAACAAGCAGACGGCTTTCTTGATTTTATAGCAGAGGGGACAAACGAGCAAAGAATGCATCTGATGGTAAGTGATCACCGCCACCAATGAAAATCTGCAATATCGGCGGTCTTTCAGCTACGTTGCTGGCCCTTTAACAATGAGCAAGCTCGATTCTTGAAGGTCCCCAAGT
Organism: Apodemia mormo; assembly: GCA_036924255.1. Lineage (NCBI taxonomy): Eukaryota > Metazoa > Arthropoda > Insecta > Lepidoptera > Riodinidae > Apodemia > Apodemia mormo. Next base: position 24,309,821 of record JAUPFN010000022.1, on the reverse strand, counting down.
CGTATCCGTTCGGAAACACCATCGCGGGTAATTGATTTCACAAAGGAGTAGTGCGAGGCAAAAAATGACGATAAAAGCGCACGGTTGTGGGATTCCAGTCATCCAGATGAAATAAAAATCGTCTGTAGACACCAAAGATATTAATGCTCCGTTGCTATCCATTTGCTCCAAATCGGAGTATGACAATAACAAGCATTGCCATTAGCTTTCCGCGTTATTTATCATCAAAGTATCTAAGAGAAATTGCAATTATCGACAGACAGACATTACTACTTTTGTTATACTACTTGCATAGTTAAATATTTTGTTTATTATATGTGCTATGTATATACATACTCTATTATGTGTTTATTAATATATGTTCATGTAAATATGTTACATGTATCTATTTATATTTTCTATTTCCTAGTAATTATTATTTTTTGTTCCATTAAGCTTATCATACTGTTTCCTATTTCCATTTAAAATATTTATTTGCACCCCCTATTGAAATTTTTCTACTCCATTTGCTGATTGACTCGCAGAGAATGCTTTTATGGCATTCAGTTTAACCATTGTACAATTTAGTGCATAAAAATAAACAAATAGATAAATTGTCGCTATTGTGGCAGAAATAGGTAAGGTGATGATGCAGAACTCTATCACCTAGTAATCATAATAGTAGTGATACTTGCTTTTTCAAAACTTTAAGCCTTTGCAAAACAAAAATGACAAAATGACAGATAATGAATTCTTCAAAAAGGGTTCGGGCCAATATGTGAAAAGTACTAATATTTATAAAGTGACCTTACAAAATGTTAGCTCAGAATTCTAACCCCGTGTTGGTCCCGGGCTCCTTGGAAGAATAGGCCAACTGTTGTTCTGCCGGGCAGGTCGTAAAAGGCGACCGATTGGCTATTCGAGTCTACTAGGTCTGGTACCACCACCTTACCTATTCCTGCCGCAATAGCGTCAATACTTGTCACTGTCGTGTTCCGGTTTGGAGGGTAAGGTAACCGGTAAACTTATACATGTGGCATTAGACCTCGCCACAAGATAGCAACGCACCATTAACACCTTTGGTGTCTATAGGCGATGGGTGACTCTTTCCATCAGAAGACCCATTTGCTTGTTTGCTATCTTATGATATATAAAAAAAAATATAACTATCCAAGTTAGATATATGAAGTATGATGCTGTCCTGAACGAAATTTTAGCTCAGAATTCTGACTATCCAAGTTAGATTCATGAATTAAGGCGTTGTCTTGAACACATCTATCGTATACATACACAAAATTTAAAATATACTATTATCTATACATAAAATAAAATCGTAGGAAAGTCAAAACTGTACAATGAATTATTTTTTTAAATTACTTGGGACGTAATCTACAATCGATATCGAAGCCAAAAATATAGTTTTTAGATTTTTGTCTGTTTTTCTGTATGTATGTCCGGGGTCAACTCAAAAAGTACTGCATGGATTTACTTCAAATTTTGCATGAATATTACTAACAGGTCGGTCAACATATAGGCTACATATTATCACGCTATCCTACGGGGGAGGTACTGTGCGGAGTAAACGAAGTCCGTGCGGACGAAGTCGCAGGCAACAGCTAGTACTATAATAAACGTCCCCCCAAATAAAAATTTAATATATTCGTTCTAACGTTAAAATATTTTTATTAAAAATTCCGCTCCTTTCATAAAAAAAAGATTGTTATATTGGGACGTTAAATTTCTCATTTCTTATATTTAAGAGTGTAAACATACAAAAATACTTGAATTGTTCCCGCAAATTTGATTATAATTTCCTCTTGTACCATTTTACAAGTTAGGAAAAGCTAATAAAACGTCCTCTGGGTTACTACGAAATTGTTTTGTTTAAATATTCATTGATCATTCGTTCATTCATTAGTAGTCGTTAAAAATATATTTTTACGCAGCGCTCATTTCATTTTCCTGTATACATTTTATTTAGATAAAACAAATAATTTTACATTTTCCTTTAATATAGTTGCCTCTATGGTCTAGTGGTCCAGCGTTGGCGTCAACCACATAAGGTCCCGGGTTCGATTCCCGGGTCAGCCAATTAAAAAAATGTTTTTTCAGTTGTCTGATAATTACAAAGTTGCCCGGGATTGGAAAGTGTCCGGTTGGCGTATACCATTTGTGGGACCAAGTATCTTCAGCTAATCGTGGGTGCACTTGTTGTATCTGCCTACCCCTTCGGGGATACGGGCGTGAAGATATTTTTTTTTTCTTTAATATAACCGAATTTATATCGATTTTATTTACCACATATATATAGTCATTTAATGAAGTGAATAGTGTGTTGGAACAAGTGAACAGGTTTGTAAGTTTCAGATGTATTTTAAGCAGGGATGGAAGGTACACCGCTGATATAAAAAGTAGAGTGTACGGGGAACAGAGTGAATGGAGCGTTAGGGAGATTACTATGAAGTTTACCCTGTGCAAATTCGAATTTTCTTTTGAAAAATAAACCATCTGCCATTATGCCAGGCAATACATAAGACGCGCTTGATTGGCTATGCGAGTAAATTCTATTGTTTTTATAGCACTCACCCCGTGCTTGGTAAACTTGAAAAACTTTGAAAACAACAAAGAAAAATGTCGACACGCGAGACTCGACGAGATCGACGTAATCGATAATATAACAAAGAAGAATTTCGCCACGCCAACCCCGTCGACACTAGCTCAGCGGCAGAGCGTCCGGCTTGAGGGAGATGGCCGGGGGTTCGAGTCTCGCGTATCGACAATTTTCTTTGCTGTTTTTAAAGTTTTTCAAATTCTATCGTGGCTACTAGTTTACTGCATTGTCACGTCCGGATCTGCTACCACCATCTATCGATGACATATAAATTATAAACGTCAAAGATATTAATGATGCGTTGCTTTCCGTGTGGTGGCGACTTGGTATCACATGCATAAGTTTACCGGCTACCTTACCTTCCAAACTGGAAGACGACAGTGACAAGCATTGATGCTTTGCGGCAATAATAGGTAAGGCGGTGTTTCGCCTTGCCTATTATTGCTGCAATAACTTGGTCAATCGTTCGCCTCTTACAAACTGCCTGGCAGATCAGCAGATAGCCTTTTCTTCAAAAGAGTCTGGACCAACACGAAGTAATTTTAAACAACTTTGTAAGTTTGGAACTATAAATTGCCCTGATGACGCTTGTGTAAGCGAAACCGATTAGAAATAAATAATAATAGTTTTAATGTGAAACAGTACAAGTGTATAAGTGAAATAATATTACATTATAATAATAATAAATTTTTATTTCAGGTACCAGGCCCATATATTTCATATTACATGCTTATAATATTAAAAAAATTATAATACATATTTACTAATAATATAATTAAATTAAATTAGCCAACGTCCAGATTTTATTACATTATAAAAAAATATTATAAACCTTACATTATTCATTACAATTGCGAATTTACTAATAAATTAATTTAAATTACTACATTATTGCTATTTGATTGAATTAAAATTTATTTATAAATAAACTTATAATTTTAAAACTTTACATTCATACTCAGTGGCCCATGTAACGAAAGCTAGTGTTTTACAAAAGGCCCATCATTACGATCAGCCGTAACAGCTAACAAGCTGTTGCCTCTGTCCTCAGTGCTTCTCAACATCGAAGCAGCTCTCTTTCGCATAATGGCATAGAAATCATCAATGCGTGCCTCCGCGAACATTCCCGCGAACATTAACTTTGTTTATTTTCTTCGATTAATGTAAAATTATGTGTCGTTGTTCCTAAATACTTTTCTCGTGTACTGCACGTTACAAGTTTTTCTACTAATGCAAAATAAAAAATGTCTATAGACGTAAGTTCGGCAGTTATATATTATGTGCAACAGTTTATATAAATAAATAATTCCTGATAAGCCAGCATTTGTTTTGAACAACCTTCCCCGTATTGGTCTCGAGCTCCTTTGAAGAATAGGCTAACTGCCGTTCTGCCAGACAGGTCGTAAAAGCGACCGATTGGCTATTCGAGTCACTACCGTCGTAGCTATTAGGTGGTAGAGTTCTTTTTTGGCTCGCCCGGGTCTCGTACCAACGCTCTACTTATTCCTGTCGCAATAGCGTCAGTGCTTGTCAATTAATGATTCAGTTTGGGAAGTAAGGTAGCCAGTAAACTTAGTCACTACCGTCGTAGCTATTAGGTGGTAGAGTTCTTTTTTGGCTCGCCCGGGTCTCGTACCAACGCTCTACTTATTCCTGTCGCAATAGCGTCAGTGCTTGTCAATTAATGATTCAGTTTGGGAAGTAAGGTAGCCAGTAAACTTATGCAAGTGGAATTAGACCTCGCCACCAGGTAGCAACGTACCATTAACACCATTGATCTCTTTAATGGATGGCTGACTCTTTCCATCAGGAGACCCATCTTCTTGTTTGCTATCTTATGATATAAAGAAAAAAAAAACAAATGTTGTTTTTTCACACATATACACATACCACATAAATGTAAAGACAAGGTAAAGGCAGAATTTTTTCATATATAAATAAGCCGTTTCGTACGAAAAGTAATAAAATATGCAGTATTGCGGGTTGCTTGAACTTTCTCCATTACGCCCGAGCTGACCTGTAGTCGGATAAAAAGTTTCATTGTTTAACTGTTGAGCAAGAATGTACGATGTTTTGTTTTAAATTCGGAACCGGAAAATTCAATTCACCAAATCAAATTTCAAACATAATGGTTTAAGGTTTACAATATTTTAAGCAATGAAAATGGATAGTATTATGAAATAATGCTTTTTATCTTGTCTTTACAAATTGCCCAGTAAAAAAGCCGATGGCATATTTTCATCTATTCTTCAAAAAGAGCTCAGACCAATACAGGAGAACAGTGTTGGTCTGAACAATCAGAACTGTGTTGGTCTGAATTCGAGTTGTCAACAAATTGCTATCATAGTTACTATTTTCATGACTTTTCCCCGTGTTGGTCCTGGGCTCCTTTTCAGAATAGGCCAACTGCCGTTCTGCCAGGCAGGTCGTAAAAGGCGGCCGAGTGGCTATGCGCGTTACTACCATCGTGACTACTAGGGTGTAGAGTTCTGCATCGGCTCGACCGGGTCTATTACCACTGCCTTACATATTCTTGCCGCAATAGCGTCATTGCTAGTCACTGTCGTGTTCTGGTTTGGAGAGTCAGGTAGCCGGTAAACTTATGCATGTGGCATTAGACCTCGCCACAAGATAGCAACCCACCATTAACATCTTTGGTGTCTATAGGCGATGGTTAACTTTTTCCATCAGTAGATCCATCTGCTTGTTTGCTATCTTATGATATAAAAAAAATACTGCTACTGGGATTACAACGCAACAATAACATCTGGTGTTTATAAGACAAAGCTTATCTTTTTCTATCACAAGACCCATTTGCTTGTTTGCAATCTTAAAAAAGAAAAATGGATTCTTGGGTATCAAATGAATTATAATTTTGGGTTGATTAAGCAATAATTTATTGATTTTGTATAACTTATCTTCAAGATGTTTTATTCAAAAACATGAAAAAATAGCATTTCAAATAAAATTTATGTAGTCTAAACATTTCTAATATTATCATTTCATTGCATAAAGTTTGTTTGACCGCCGTACCGTACTGGTAATGACCGTGGACCGTAGACCGGTAGACCGTAATGGTCTAAAAGAGGGGCACAAAGAACACGGGCAAGACTCCATACATTGTTTTTTTTAGTTATTACCGTAAAGTTTAATATATTCCTCAAGATTTTATATCTATTCCTAAACTTATCCGCATTTAATAAATATTTCTTAAGCTTGGGGTGTAGTAGCTAGATAAAATTGAATTTTAGGTAAGGTTAACTTAAGCAATCAGTTCTCTCCTTAGTAGTCTGTGGTAACGAATTTTTCTTGTCATTGATGTCTTTAGTACAATAGCTGCTAATCTCAGAAATCTAAGTTAAATTGACAGAACTCTGAGTTAAGGGACACTTCATAGATAGAGATCTTTTAAGTAAAAGAACAAAATATAAATTATCATTAAACTATTTTTCAATACAAAAACAGGGAGAATTTTTATTTGATACTTATAATGAAATTATGATATATAAACTTTTTACTGTTTAATGCATTATTTAATACGAAATTAAAGTTTTATACAGTGGTAACATTTAAATATGATGATAGAAGTCAATCACAGTCTTACAATTTTTTATATGATTGTTATATAAAAAATATTACTCTATAACTATGTTACAATATTGATAAACCTATAATTAAAGATTTTTTGTTTTTCTGATTTCAAATGTGTTTTTATAACTATTATTATATCATCCTATTTACACATATACATAAAAAGCAAAAAACAGTACATGAATCTAAGCCATTGCGAAAGAATCTAGTCTCACGTATGTGCGCACATGTATGCGTATGTATTTTTATGTATATGTATTCGTAAAGCATGTACGCATATAGTATTATATTTATAGAATAATGTTTTCAATATCATCATCTATACATATAATAAAATCGTAGGAAGTCAATGTATGTCCGGGGTAAACACAAAAAGTACTGCATGGATTTACTTCAAATTTTGCATGAATATTACTAACAGGTCGGGTCAACATATAGGCTACATATTATCACGCTATCACCTACGGGGGAGGAGCTGTGCGGAGTAAACGAAGTCCGCGCGAACGAAGTCGCGGGCAACAGCTAGTAATATTATAAATGTGAAAGCGTCTGTCTATTATGTTTTAACGGTAAAACCACAAAACTGATTCTGATGATGTCATGGATGTAGTTGAAGATTTTTGATTAACCATAGCAGAACTCTTTTTATGAAACAACCCCAAAGAGGCTGTATTGGCTTTTCGACATAACCTCAAAATTTTTCAAGTAATCATTTTATGATCTTGTGCAATATTTTAGTATTCAAAAACTAACTTCAAACACTGTTTCAAAAATTAAAATCAAATTAAATTTTCAAAAGTTATAGCCTTTCAAATATTAAAATTACATTGTCCACCGCAAACTTACTTCATATGTTTAAAAACACCATTTGCCTGTCTACTATCATATGCAATAAAACTCTAAAACTTACTGTTCGTTAGACTCGCTAAAACTCGAGAACGGCTGAACTGATTTGGCTAATTTTGGTTTTGAATTAATTGTTAAAGTCCAGGGAAGGTTTAAACGGTAAGAAAATATAAAAAATAAGGGTAGTTAAAAAGGCAGAACAACGTTTTCTGGGTCAACTAGTCTTATACATATATAAAGTTCTCGTGTCACAATGTTCGTTCCCGTACTCCTCCGAAACGGCTTGACCGATTCTTATGAAATTTTGTGAGCGTATTGAGTAGGTCTGAGAATCGACTAACATCTATTTTTCATACCCCTAAATGCTAAGGGTAGTCCACCCCTAAATTTCTTATTTTATTTTTTAGACAATTTTTTTTGTTTTTTTATGGTACAGCATTAAAAAATATATACAACCCTTAATTTTCATTCTGTACTTCTCCATATAAAGGGATACAATGTTATCGCTTTACGTTTTATTATTTAGATTTCTTTAAGAGCAATGAAAAATCTTTGACTTCTAGTGGAATCGGCGCGGAAATAAGTATAAATGCAATTCCATGACGTCACTTCCTGCTAGTATTATTGCATCTTCAATTTAATTAACACTACTGGGTTGGGATGTCACATCGTAAACACAGAGACGTGTTGAAGCTTATAAGATCGTAGAACTGTCGCGTCTTGCTGCGCAATTGCTCTGAGATACGATGATTTATTTATGTTTTAATATTATGGTAATGAAATTTAAGGAGAATGATGACTTTCCATACAAAGTTTACCTAGAAACCAACACAAGTTGTTTGTTACTTATTATTGCAAAATAAATTAGTAATTTCTTCTGAAATAAATAAAATAAATAAATATTCACGAGACAAAATTACACTTACTGATCTAGCCCCAAAGTAAGCAAATTATTTGCTTGTGTTATGGGTGTTAGTCAACGATACTAATACATAGAAATACATATATAAATACTAGAATATATTTAATAAACACCCAAACCCGGAAATACAAACATTTGTGCTCATCACATAAATACTTGTCCCCGTCGGGGATCGAACCCGAGCCCCGTCAGTTGCGTGCTTAAGGTCGTTATCTATTCGACCAACGAGGCGGTCAGAATCTAACAACAATTTTAATATTACACTAGCAGTTTACATATTTTATATATTACTAGCTGTTGCCAGCGACTTTGTCTGCGCGGACTTCGTTTACTCCGTACATCACCTCCCCCGTAGGTGATAGCATGATAATATGTAGCCTATATGTTGACCCGACCTGTTAGTAATATTCATGAAAAATTTGAAGTAAATCCATACAGTACTTTTTGGGTTTACTCCGGACATACATACAGACAAACAGACAAAAATTCTAAAAACTATATTTTTGGCTTCGATACCGATATTAGATCACGCCCCAAGTATTTTTTAAAAAATTGTTAGTGTTAAAAAATGTACAGTTTTGACTTTCCTACGATTTTATTATATGTAGAAATATAGATTAATTGTATCAGGGACTTTTTTTATCAATACAATACACTAAAAACCTACAAGGACGTACCTCTGCCTACCTCTTCAGGGACACGGGCATGAAGATATTTTAATCCCTAAGCAACAATCCCTTATGATTCAAACTAGCTTTTGCCCGCGGCTTAACTCACGTTAAATTCATTTTAGGGAAGTGGGGGGTTAGAAAGAGACAAAAAGTAGTCTGTGTGAGTGTCATCCATCCCTTCAACTATCTCTACTTAAAAAACCACGTCAATTCGTCGCTCCGTTTGACGTGAAAGTCAGTCAAACAAACACACTTTCGCATTTATATTAGTATGGATATCCATGGGCAGTGGCTTCTACCTACTATTACCTAACCTAGCTACTTGTATATCAGAGTGCTAAGTGTGAGTTTTTCTTTTCGCATTCGATCGTGAGCGCGTTTGGAGTTTACTAGGAATTTGTATGTGATTTGTACAGCGCCACCTAGTGGTAAACGTGAGAAACCAGTTTACCACTAGGTGGCGCTGTACAAATCACATACAAATTCCTAGTAAACTCGAAACGCGCTCACGATCGAATGCGAAAAGAAAAACTCACACTTAGCACTCAGCTGTTGATTGCCGAACCACTTAAGTTATTCATAGACTCAATCAGTTCTATGTAAACCTAAAATAGGTCAACTTGTAAAGAATTTGTTATAAAGTTGATGATATAATATAAGCACTTGTACTGTTTCACAAATGTAATTTTAATTTTATTTATTACACAATCACTTTTAAACTTACAGCCAACCGGTTTCGCCTATTAAAGCATCATCACGGCTTTCACATTAACATTTTTACATTATACTATTGTAAAACTTAACTAATAAACATACACAATAGTGTTGACGATCGATTGTGGATTATCGATAGGATATCGATATTCTATCGATAGTAGTCCGATAGTAGTACTATCGATAGTATCGATTAAAACGATAGTATCGATACTATCGATTGTTCAAAAAGATACAATACTATGGGAAAAATAAAATACTATTAATACTATCGATAGTATCGTATCTCCCAGTTGGAAAAGTATCGATCTTATCGATAGTATCGATACTATTGAATTTCTAGAAAACGATAATATCGACAGTATCGGTACTATCGATACTATCGATACTATCGTTAATTAGCATACAATCGATAGTTCAAAACAATCGATGGTATCGTTACTATAAATTCTATCGCTACTATTGTTTCCTAGACATTCAATAGTATCGATACTATCGATAGTATTGATTATTTTTTTAATTAGGAAACACGATACTATAGATAGTATCGATAGTATTGCACTTAGCAGATTGTATTGTATTCTTCTAAATTATCAATTGAGTTGATAGTATCTATAAAATCGATACAATCGATGGTTGTATAGATAGTATAGGCTTTTTTAGATTAAAACTATCGATGGCGGAACTATCGATAGTTTGGCAACACTAATACACAAAGACTTTAATAACTAAAATGCGAGTACATAAGGTAGGTAACAAAATAAATATTTGCTAAGTACCTTCATATATAGTATTGCCAACGTCAGATTTTTTCCCTAAAAAGTGGGATAAAATAGTAATAACATTTAAGTTAAACAAATAAACTAATGTCAATAAAAAAGTGATAATTAAATTAGAATAATTAAATGTTAATTGTCAAATTGCAATAATATATTTAAATATCAAATTAAAATAATATATTTAAATGTCAATTTAAAAGAACTAAATGAAACATGTCAGTACCGAATAATCTATATTAATATTATAAATGCGAAAGTTTAGATTTTTGGATGGATGTTTGTTAGTCAATCACGCAAAAACTACTGAACGGATTTGAATAAAATTTGGCACACGGGTAGATGATGACCTGGAATAGCACATAGGCTACTTTTTATCCCGGAAAAATTAAGTGGTCCCGCGGGATTCGCCAAAAACTCTTATAATGCAGCTGGCTGCACGCTGCAGCTAGTGCAGCTAGTAAATGTATGGCCGTTAAATGTATGGTTATAGTAGGCGTGTTACTCTTTTTACTAGGTATATTTTTTTTTATATCGTAAGATAGCAAACAAGCAGATGGGTCTCCTGATGGAAAGAGACAACTATCGCCTATAGACACCAAAGATGTTAATGATGCGTTGCTATCTTATGGCGAGGTCTAATGCCACACGCACAAGTTTACCGGCTACTTTACCCTCCAAACCGGAACACGACAATGACAAGCACTGACGCTATTGCGGCAGGAATAGGTAAGGCGGTGGTACCAGACCCGGGCGAGACAATGCAGAACTCTACCACCTAGTAGCCACGATGGTAGTGACTCGCATAGCCAATCGATCGCATTTTACGACCTGCCTGGTAGAACGGCAGTTGAGCTATCCTTCAAAGGAGCTGGATCAACATGGGGAGAAAAATAAATAATAATATATTATAATAATATAATATTATGTTTCAAAATAGTCAACACTATTTATTAGTAAAGAAATCCAGTCCAGTCCAGAGAAAATTAGTATTTTAATTGGATTAATAGTCGTTATTTATTTTAACATTCTTACTACCCATAACAATTAACACTTTCTAATTTAGTAGACCAATGGGACCCAATCGACTCCTACTAATTCTAATGAAGCGCGCCACGTTACAATTATACCAAGGCTAATGGAAATGCCATGAGACCGACAAAAATATTCTCACTACATATAATATGTTAAAGTTCGCTTCTGTGGTCTGGCATGATGTCCTAGGTTCGATTCCCGGGTCGGGCAATTTAAAATGTGTTTTTGTCAGTTTTCTGATAAAAACAACGTTGCTTGTGATTGGATATTTATCAGGGTTAGCATTTGCTTTGCTTGATAGGCTTGCCACCTATCTTATGGTGAGACTAAGTATCTTCGGCTAATCGTTGGTGCACTTGTTGTAACTTTGCCTATTTATTCGGGGATATGGGCGTAAAGATACTTTTTAATTTTAAAGTTATACAAATTGACTAATAAAAGGCATATTGAAGGAAATGATAGTTAACGGCAACCAATATAATATAATAAAAAGAGAATATTGCTTAGTTACAGAAAAAAACCTTCATGAAATGAGTGCAGTAATGTACAAAAAATTTGGTCCCCGCGCGAGCGATAGGCGTGCGCCTTGGTCGACACGTGTCGGCCAAGGCGCACGCTTATTGCATTTGCAATGATCATCGATATCTATTCTCAACTATCTACACTAAATATTATGATGGGATAATTAGGTCAAAATTTAAACACGTACTTTTGCAATGAAATTTTCTTAAATAGCGTTAGACGATTTTTGGTAGGAGAAAATCGCATTAATTTGCGATAATATATACATAAAAATCAATTGCTGTTTGTTAGTCTCGCTAAAACTCGAGAACGGCTGAACCGATTTGGCTAATTTTGGTTTTAAAATATTCATGGAGGTTCAGGTTAGGTTTAAAAGGTGAAAAAATGTAGAAAAAAAACCGAAAAGTAGACACAAAATTGGCAGAACAACGAAATGGGCAATACACGCTTACATCATTTAAGTTATAAACTAGTGACTGAAGTAATTCCTTAAAAAAACCTTAATGAAATTATTATATCTATACTAATATTATAAAATTGTAGAGTCTGTTTGTTTGTTTGGTTGTACGCGGTAATCTCGAAAACTGCTGAACCGATTTGAATAAATATTTTTGTGTTGGATAGCCTATTCATCGAGGAAGGCTATATAACATCTTGCTACGACCAGTAGGAGCGGAGTCCAAAGTCCGCGCGGACAAAGTCGCGGGCAACAGCTAGTAATATAATAATTTCATTAAAGTTTATTATATAATAATTATGACGGAGTTTCACCAAGTGCCGACGATGGAAAGTATAAACGACCTTAATGAAATATACCTAAAAATGCATGAAGGATTCCAAACCTATAACACGGACAGCAACGCACCATTAACATCTTTGGTGTGTATAGGCGATGGCAGTTTCTATCCATCAGTGAGCTTGTTTGCTGAAATAAAAAAAATATCCCAAATGGTAGGGTTTTTTTTACGAGTAACGTAAGTTAAGGCGATAACATACGCCAAACTACAAAATATACTTCTCTTTGAAAGCCTACTTCTCCTAAGCCGTTAATCCAATAATTAAAAAAATATATACATTGTACGTAAAATTTAATTAACTTTAAATTTTATGTTCGTTTTTTCAAATTTCATTGTTATTTTTGACGAAAAAAAATCGAACAGATCTCTTATTTTTACGCAATAATTTTCTTATAACTTCTAAACTACTGATATGATTTTGGTGATTTTTTCACTTTATTACAGACAATTTATTGCTTTATAAAATTTAAGTTCAACATTTTGCAAAATCATTATAGTGTGCCATTAAATCAATAAAAACCTTATTATTTCATCCGCGGACAGCGCTCGCTCCGAAAGTCAGTCTCAGTCAGTCTCCTGGTAGCGTTCGTACGACGAGGCTGTATCGCACGTCAGCGTATACCGCTCTCCACATTAGAGTCAAAGAGTAATAATACAGATAGTGCGTTTGGCACAGTAATAAGGTTGCGATGTTTAAAAATTGGACATTTCGTTTACGCTTGAACGTTTTTTATAGTAGATAATAAGTTTGGAGCGAGAAGGCTGATTTTTTACAGAGGTTGTTCTTATGATGTAATTTAATCCCTTAAAGAGGTAAAAGGGGCGTTAATGATTGTATTAAAAAAAATGTTTATTACTTAAAATTTAGTATTTATGCTTTTTAATACGATTAAATAAATACGCATTTTTTAATTTCATCCCATAAAGGGGTAAAAGGAGAGTTACTTTTTGTATTAAAAATGAATTGTTTGTTGCAGAAATTACTAAAAATTTAGTATTTATGCTTTTTAATACAATTAAAGAAATTCATATTTTAGATTTTTTTTTAAATTTCATCCATTAGAAGGGTAAGTGTGTAAGTTTGTATTAAAATAAAAAGTTTATATTATCTAAACTCTCATAAAATTTAGTACCTGCTTATTCAATTCAATCCAAATTGAAGAAACATGCGCGTAATGAAGTTCGGAATTTCATCCCTTAAAGGAGTAAAAGTGGGTGTTACAATTCATATGAAAAATTGAACGCATATGGTCAACATAACTTGAAATTTGGTACTTATGTTCTTCAACACAATTTAAAAATTATATATTTAGGGATTTCATACATTTTATTCCATAAAAGGGTAAAAAAAGCGTTTATGTTTGTATGAAAAATAGATTGTTTATTGTAGAATATTGTAGAAATTATTTAAAACTTAGTATTTATGTTTTTTAACACAATTAAATGAATACGAGTTTACGAGGTTTTTTAAATTTCATCCCTTCAAAGGATCAAAAATGTGGTTAAGTTTGTATAACAAATAAAACTTGTTTCATTAAAATCTTTTCAAATTTATTAGTTATGCTCTTTACTTCAATTACATAAAAGTGCATGTAAGGAAACTTTGAGTTTTATCTCCTAAAGAGGTAAAAGAAGGTATTAAGGGGCTGAGAGCTAGTACTTTATCAACAACTTTGTTTGCGTGTGGACGCTGAATAATATTTGAGAGTATTCAGGTACTTACCTACGATTACGCTTGAATGTTTTAATGGCTATAGATGGATAAGTATTTTGTAAATATTTTGTATAAGTGTACAAAAAATAAAACAAATAAACAACGAATATAATTCAAGCAAACGACTAAAAAGCAAAACTCTAAAGTAAAAAGATAAAAAACCGGTACTATTTAAAAGTAGTGAAGTCTTCGCAACCAGCATGTTTGTGTGAAGAGAGTGATGAACGTGCAGGAAGCAAGAAAAATTTGCAAGGATCGTGACACATTGCACTCGGTTCTCTTTTCCTACCTCGTAAAGGAACTGGCGTGAATATATATCGTTGTTGTTGTTGTTTTAGCAATAACTAGGACTGACTGCTTTATGTGCTCATCCGAGGCATGGAAGTGGTAACACACCAACCGCCAGACTCCAAGCTGCTACTGAGATTTTTGAATTTTCGAAAAAATACCTTAAATCAAACTTTAGGTTATCCCCTTGACTACGAGGCAGTTATTATAATCAGTAGTTATTTTTTTCGACCTAGGTTTTTTGCAACACATCAACCCGGTTTTGGAACTACCGCGTTACATATTCCTGCCGCAATAGTGTCGGTGTTTTTAACTGTCATGATTGGGTTTTGAGGGCAAGGTAAACATATGCATGTAACATTCTAACCCTGCTACATGAATAGCAATGCACCATTAACATTTTTAGTGTCTATAGGCGATGTTTATATGTTTCTATCAAGAAAACTGTTTACTTGTTTGCTATCATAAGAAATGAAATAAATATAAATTAAATATATTATACGTAGAAATCTAAAAAGAAAAAAAAAGTCTAAATTAATCAACCTGTTTAAAACTTTCCTTTTAATTTAATTGAAAGCATACAGATATGATTTCAATTAAATTAAATCTCTACTTTTTCTTACGAAATTTCTAAACAAAAACTTAAATTTTTAAAGGTTATTTAAGAGATCACTTTTTACAAAATCACATTTTCAAAGGTTTTGTTAAAATTGTTAATTGTATGTATTAAAATAAAGTGCTACACGAGATGTATTGTATATCATAAGATAATAGGATACGTAACAGTCATTATTGTGTAAAATTGTCATATAATTCTTTTGTCGATTTTCGATATTTACAGTTTTTTCTTTTGATATTTATCGTTTTTATAAAATGAATCGATAAATGACCGATTATCGGTTATGGGTTTTAAGTTTGCTAACATTCATTTGATTCATGATAATAAAAGTTCATATAGGTAAACAAAAATGTTAAAACGTATCTGCACCCACTGCATATACTCTTTGACTTTTGGAGATGTCAGCGTGCCGAATAGTACTTACGCTGTGCCTGTCACTAACTCAAGGTCGTTCGCAGGTGTAATCGCCTTAAGTTACGCTCTTTGGTACAAGATCCTTCGTTTGCAAGTATTATTCGCACTAGACCGGTTTTTCAATTCGGCTTTTTACGTTTGACCACTTTGTGCGTGCGTGTGTGTGTCTATATTACTGTAGCTCATAAACGTTTGAACCGATTGAGATGCTTTTTTTTTATCAACCGACGAAAAAAAACAGGTCATCAGTTCATCATGTATGTATGTAATATTGTTGGATTTGGATAATATTTAAGTATGACGATCTATTTCTTGATATGTCTGTATGTTTATATGTTTGTATGTTTATCCACGAATTTCTCGGAGACTAAAAGCTTTATCGAGATTATTCTTTTTTAAGGCGATTACAGCTGCGAACGACCTTGAGTTTCTAACAGGAGCAGCGCAAATACTATTTCGCGCGCTAGCATGTCCCAATGTCAAAGAGTATTTACAGTGGATGCAGATACCTACGTTTTAACATTTTTGTTCACCTATATGAACTTTTATCATCATGAATCGACTAAATGTTGTCAAACTCAAAACCAATAACCAGTAATCGCTCATTTATCGATTAAATATACATTCATTTTAGAAAAACAATAAATATCTGAAGAAAAAAATATATCGAAAATCGACAAAAAATCATATAACAATTTACACAATAATAACAGTTACGTATCCTATTTCTTTGAAAGTTTTGTAATATACAATACATCCCGTGTAGAACTTTATTTTAATACATACAATCAACAATTAATATTTAACAAAACCTTTCAAAATTTGATTTTGTAAAATGTAATCGCTTGAATAATATTTTAAAACTAACTAGCTTCTTGGTTTCTTATTTCAAAATCTCGTAAGAAAAAAGTAGATATATAATTTGATTTAATGTTTATAGAGGAAACTACTCAATAAGTTAGTTTATTTAGACTATTTGTATGTATAATATATTTTATTTATTTATTTTTAGATGCAAAGTCTTTACTACCTTTAAATAGTACCAGTTTTTATTTTTTTCTTTAGAGTTTTGCTTTTTATTCACTTGCTTGAATTATCTTCGTTGTTTATATGTTTGTTTTTGTACATTTATACAAAATACTTATCTATCTATAGCTAATAAAACATTCAAGCGTAAACGTAGGTGCGTAAGCGTAATGAATAGTATAAAAATATTATTCACCGTCTACTCGCAAACAAAACTATTTATAAATAAAGTACTAGCTTTCAGCCCCTCTAATACCCTCTTTTACCTCTTTAAGAGATAAAACTCACAGCATTCTTACATGCACGTTTATTTAATTGAATTAAAGAACATGACTAATAAATTTGAAGAGATTTTGATTAAACATATTTTATTTTTTCTACAAACTTTACCACTTTTTTCATCCTTTGAAGAGATGACATTTGAAAACCTTAAACTCGTATTCATTTAATTGTATTAAAAATCATAAATACCAAGCTTTAAATAATTTCTAAAATATTCTACAATAAACAATCTATTTTTATACAAACATCAATGCTTTTTTACCCTTTAAGGAATGAAATTAAAAAAAATCCCCAAATATATGATTCTTAAATTGTGTTGAAGAACATAAGTGCCGAATTTCAAGTTATTTTGACCGTAAACGTTTGATTTTTCATATAAATTGTAACACACACTTTTACTCCTTTAATGGATGAAACTTCGAACATTACGTGCATGTTTCTTCAATTTCGATCGAAGAGCATAAGTACTAGAAAAATCCGAAAATTCTTACTTCTTAATTGTATTAAAATCATAAATACTAAATTAAAATTGGAGTTGACCACATGAGGTCCCGGGTTCGATTCCTGGGTCGGGCACTTTAAAAAAAAAAGTGTTTTTTCAGTTTTCTGAGAAACACAAAAGTTGCCCGGGATTGGAAAGTGCCCGGTTGGCGATAGGCTTGCCACCTATCACATTTTGTGGGACCAAGTATCTTCGGCTAATCGTGGGTGCACTTGTTGTACCTCTGCCTACCCCTTCGGGGATATGGGCGTGAAGATACTTTTTTTTTTTTTTTTTTTTAGATTTTATAGTAATGCAATAAATAAACAAATCGTTTTTGATACAAACTTTAAACTTAAAACTTTTTAACTCTCTATGGGCTAGAATTCAAAAAAATATTAAATTTTTATTTATTTTTTTTTCAGTTAAAGGATAATTTAATTACGGCATATCATTCATTACAACTAAAAAATGACAGAGTTTCATACAAACTTTCACCCCCTATTTCACCATCTTAGGGGATGAATTTAAAAAAATCCTTTCTTATTCCTTGTCTATATCATAAGAATAACATCTGTAAAAAAACAGCCTTCTCGGTCCAAGCTCATTATCTTGTTCAATTTCCAAACGGCACAACCTTACTATTGTGCCAAACGTTCTATCTGTACTATTACTCTTTGACTCAAATATAGAGAGCGGAGCACGCTAACATGCGACACAGCCTCCCCGTATGAACGCTACCGGGAGACTAAGTTTCGACGCGAGCGCTGTCCGCGAATTAAATAATAAGGTTTTTATTGATTTAATAGCACACTATAATGATTTTGTAAAATTTTGAACTTAAATTTTATAAAGCAATAAATTGTCTGTAATAAAAAGAAAAAATTATCAAAATCCTTACATTAGTTTGGAAGTTATAAGCAAAGGGTGTAGCAGGATAAGTATGATGATTTGGCCCCCAATGACAACTCATGTCCAAACTTATAATATAGCATGGCCTCGATGTACGTATGCCATTTATAAGAATTTTTCTGCCGTATTCCGCTTTAATCTAGAGATATGGGTGCATGTATGATTATCCTTCAAACAGCCATATCTCAAAAACTAATTAAGATAAATACAAAAGACTAACGTGAGGTTGTAGGTAATGTTAAAGAATATATTCTATATTTTTTTCAGATTATTTAAATAACTACGCGCATTTATAAATATTAAATATATATTTTATCTTTCATTTTTTTAGTGTTCTTGGTGACTTACAATCACCGAAAAATTATATGTTGTAGTACTTGACAAGCCCTACTTACTCATGAAAATTATATTGAAAAAAAGTTGGTGCAACATTTCGAAAAAAATTAAAATTCGACATGCACCTGTGTTTGCCATGGAGGAATTTTGGAAGAAACGCTAGTTAATGCTATTCAAAAATATTTTGTAGTCTCGACATTAATCATTTACAGTTGAAATTAGTTCAATAATTCATAAATTAAATATATTTATATATATTCATGTTCTTAGTTATAATGTAGGACAAAGGTACATATAAGTATTGTATAATAATTTAAAGAAATTAGTTTTGAGTACGTCAAGTGTGTGAAACAGCGAGCAACGTGATGACAAGTCAGAGTGCTAAGTGTGAGTTTTTCTTTTCGCATTCTATCGTGAGCGCGTTTCGAGTTTACTAGGAATTTGTATGTGATTTGTACAGCGTCACCTAGTGGTAAACTAGTTTCTCACGTTTACCACTAGGTGGCGCTGTACAAATCACATACAAATTCCTAGTAAACTCCAAACGCGCTCACGATCGAATGCGAAAAGAAAAACTCACACTTAGCACTCTGAACTTGATTCCTCTCTTGAATACTTGAGTTATTTCCTATGGCAGTAATTTAAATTATTATACAATACTTATATGTACCTTTGTCCTACATTATAGCTAAGAATATATATAGAACATGAATATATATATTCAATTTATGAATTATTGAACTAATTTCAACTGTAAATGATTAATATCGAGACTACAAAATATTTTTGAATAGCATTAGTTAACGTTTCTTCCAAAATTCCTCTATGGCAAACACAGGTGCATGTCGAATTTTATATTTTTCGAAATGTTGCACCAACTTTTTTTCAATATAATTTTCATGAGTAAGGAGGGCTTATCAAGTACTACAACATATAATTTTTCGGTGATTGTAAGTCACCAAGAACACTAAAAAAATGAAAGATAAAATATTTATTTATTATTTACAAACGCGCGTAGTTATTTAAATAATCTGAAAAAAATATAGAATATACTCTTTAACGTTACCTACAACCTCACGTTGGTCTTTTATATTTAGCTTAATTAGTTTTTGAGATATGGCTGTTTGAAGGATAATCATACATGCACCCATATCTCTAGAATAAAGCGGAATACGGCAGAAAAATTCTTATAAATTGCGTACGTACATCGAGGCCATGCTATATTATAAGTTTGGACTTGAGTTGTCATTGGGGGCCAAATCATCATACTTATCCTGCTACACCCTTTTTGCGTAAAAATAAGAAAGATATTCAATTTTTTTCCGTCAAAAATTGCAATAAAATTTGAAAAAACGAACTTAAAATTTAAACTTATTTATATTATACGTATAATACATATTTTTTTTTAATTATTGGAGCAACCGGTTAGCAGTAGTAGGCTTTCAAAGAGGAGTCTATTTCGTAGTTTGGCATTACCTATCGCCTTAATAGAACATGTATAATATAACCTTCATCAAAATCGATTCAGTAGTTTTTGAGATATTCGTCGGTTTATTTTTTCATATTCGAAAGCTGGTTTTATAGCGGTGGTTTTCCAATTTGTTTTATCAAAATCCATTGAGCTCTTTCAAGGACATCAGCGCTGTTCTACTTGATGTAGGAAATTAAGTAGCTGGTATAGGCCTGATTGATAAGAAATTTGATATGTGGTTACTTCAATTATGTTGCAATGACATGGTCACTTTGATCTGAGACTCTAACGGACTCTACAAAAGATTTTGTTTCCGAAACGCAAATTAATTTTAACAAGCAATAATATGTGTTTAACATAATTGTACAAGCAAATGATCTGTTCAACATAGATTATTTGCTTGTTAAAATTAATTTGGGTTTCCGAAACCGGCCGTAAGAATCCTATTCGAAGACCATCAGCTCTTTTCGTGTTTTTCTCTGTAAGTAACTGACCGCCCCGTTGGTCGAGTAGTTAGCAAACCTGACTATACATTAATGGGGCTCGGGTTCGAATCCCGACAGGGATAAACATTTATGTGATGAGCATAGATGTTTGTATTTCTTTATTCAATCTATATATGTATTTCATATATAAATATATATAGACTGACTGGTGAGTTAGCTTCGATACTTCTGGAAAGTACTCGGTACTCGATTCTCGTTAAAATGAAATAATAAAATTAGGGGCTTCATTTTTGTCCAATATTTCTCTAAAAATAAGGAAAATGTGGATATTATACTTTCTAGTAAGCTCTAGTCGACATCAAGGACACGCCGCTGCCACCCCCAGTTATTCTCTGTTGATAGCGCGCTACGCGACAGATTGTGTATGTATGCAAGTATGATGCAAGTAAATATAGGATTCTCGATGTTCTCGGTTTACTAAGTTTACTAAGAAGTATTTTAATATTTATTTTTAATGTTATTTTTTCTCATCATATATGATCGCCTACTATCATGTCCTTAAATATTGAAGGTAACTCACCAGTCAGTCTGTATAGACAGCCATAATACAAGCAAACAAATTGCTTACTTTCGGGTTAGATCAATTGTGTAATTTGTCCAGCAATATTTATATAAAAAAATAATGCACATGACACAAGAAGGTGATCTTATGATAAAGAAAAGAAGCATATGCCCCGAATTGGTTCCGGGCTCCTTTGAAGAATAGACCAACTGCCGTTCTGTCAGGCAGGTCTTAAAAGGCGACCGATTGGCTTTGCGAGTCACTACCATCGTGGCTACTAGGTGGTAGAGTTCTGCATTGTCTCGCCCGGGTCAGGTACCACCTCATTACCTATTCGAGAATTATTACTCAAGAATATAGTGACTAATAATTTGTCTTTACCCTTACCCACTATTAGCTGAAAATAGTCTTAGGTTAGGATAGTCTTTAATGACATCTAATTCTTTTCATTTAAGACAAGAAGTGACAGCACACTATTTATGATTGTCCTAAGCTAAGAAAATGCAGGACGGCACGACCGCTAGTAATTGACTCCTGTAATTTTCAGATGGTCTCACCAGTTGCAGACGATGCAGAGAGGCTGGAAGCTCGGCGAAGGTTCAACGGCAGCTGGCTCGGGTGTACTTTGTATTAAATGAAACTCAGTGTTCTTATTTGCAGTTAAAAATATGAAGTGTATTTCGTTTTTCCATTCGTCTAATATTTATACAAATTTTAAATCACAACGGCCAGAACGGAAGGGTCAATTTACGAAATTACTTTTAAAATCATGAGACAAAACATAAAATATTACTATAGGAAAAAATACTGGCCACAACGTGTTGCTTGATGCGAAAAGGCTGCGAATCCTGCCATTATCTGCTATGTCAGTCTGTGTCAGTGCTGGCTACCGCCAAACTCTGAAACGGCTTTAACTGCGTTCATGAAATTTAGTATATTATAATAAATTTAGTATAACGTGTCCGGTTGGCGATAGGCTTGCCACCTATCATATATATAGGACCAAGTATCTTCGAATAATCGTGGCTACACTTATTGTATTTCTGTCTATCTCTATGAAGATACAGGAGTTTCCAGGGCAATAATCGATCTAACTAGGTTTCATTTTTAAAAAACTTCGTTTTTACCAAAAAAATCTCCTGATGCTAAGAGACAACCATCGTGTATAAAAGCCATAACTGTTCATGCAGCGTTGCTCCGTTTAACGGGGTGTTACCATGCATAAGTTTACTAGTTACCTTACCCTTCACTGTGACAAAACTTCTAACGACAAGCACTGACGCTATTGCGTCTAGAACAGGAACGGCGATGGTACTAAACGTGAGCGAGTCGTTGCAAAACTTTACCTCCTATTAGTCATGTTAATAACCATTCTGTATGATTTTCTGGTTAGCCTTATGCAAAGATTACTAGCCCTATGGTTAGATATTAGAGAATGCTTTATACATTAAACTTGCCATTTTTACCCTGTACATTTCGTATTTTTTTTTAAATATTATAAGATAGCAAAAAAGCAGATGGGTCTCCTGGAAATAGTCAATCATCGCCTATAGACACCAAAGGTTTTAATGATCCGTTTCTATCTTTTTTTTTTCTTTCTATCTTGTGGCAAGGTCTTATGATTATGTGGTTCAATAAAGTTAAATAAATAAAATTATCTTCACGCCCTCGTGCCGAAGAGATAGGCAAAGGCACAATAAGTACACCCAAAATTAGACGAAGAAACTTAGTCCCACAATGCGATAGGTGGCAAGCCTACCGCTTACGAGATACTAATTTTATAAATGTGAAAGTGTCTGTCTGTCTTTTCCTCACGCCTAAACCACTAAAGCGATTTGAATGAAATTTGGTACACAGATAGTTTGAGAACCGAAAAAAGATATAGAATAGGTTTTATCTCAGAAATCTCACAGTATTAAGAACTATGCGAACCCTCGATTACTCTAAGATAATTAGTCCCACAATGTGATAGATGGCAAGCTTATCGCCAGGTACTAATATTATAAATGCGAAAGTAACTCTGTCTGTCTTTTCCTCACGCCTAAACCACTAAAGCGATTTGAATGAAATTTGGTACACAGATAGTTTGAGAACCGAAAAAGATATAGAATAGGTTTTATCTCAGAAATCTCACAGTATTAAGAACTATGCGAACCCTCGATTACTCTAAGATAATTAGTCCCACAATGTGATAGATGGCAAGCTTATCGCCAGGTACTAATATTATAAATGCGAAAGTAACTCTGTCTGTCTTTTACTCACGCCTAAACCACTAAAGCGATTTGAATGAAATTTGGTACACAGATAGTTTGAGAACCGAAAAAAGATATAGAATAGGTTTTATCTCGGAAATGTCACGGTATTGAGAACTATGCGAACCCTCGATTACTCTAAGATAATTAGTCCCACAATGTGATAGGTGGCAAGCTTATCGCCAACGAGGTACTAATATTATAAATGCGCAAGTAACTCTGTCTGTGTGTCTCTTCTTCACGCCTAAACCACTAAAGCGATTTGAATGAAATTTGGTACAAAGATAGATTGAAGTCCGAAAAAGGATATAAAATAGGTTTTATCCCGGAAATCTTACGGGATCGAGAACTATGCGGGTAAAACTCCGTTACTCTCTGTCTCTTAAACCACCGTAATAAAAAGTAACTTAGGCTTTTTTATAGAAAAAGGGAGCAAACGGACAGGAGCATCACCTGGTGGTAAGTGATCATCGACGCCCATGCATAACCACATTATCAGAAAATTTGCAGTTGCGTTGCCGGCCTTTTAAGAAAGAGTAGGCTCTTTTCTTGAAGATCTCTAAGTCGTATCCGCTTGGAAAAACCCCTGCCGGTAATTGGTTCCACTGAGGCTACTTTTAATTTAGATTTTTTTGCGCGCGGACGAAGTCGCGGGTACGGCCAGTGAAATATAATACAAACAGTATTATATTACATCGTATTTGTTTAGGAAATTAGATTCTCGGCACGTAATTCGAACCTCTTGGATTCCTTGAATCAGACCGTACTGAATTTATTATCTTATTGAAGTTATTTAATTGTAATTCTGTTTTGAGAGTGTGTATATCACCGCTAGCAGCACTGAATTGCTATCAATTATAGTAATCTATATATAGAAAATATATACATCTATACAAATAAATAAACTTGGAGTGTCTGTTTGTAATATTAAAATAACCTGTTTTAATTAAATGCATATGGATGTAAACACGGTACACGTACTAAAATAACACTTTTTACGATTTTTGTCTGTCTGTCTGTCTGTCTGTACGTCGGTCTGTCTGTCTGTCTGTTTGTTCTGTTAAAGAATTAGACCAACTACATGGACATTTGTGTATTAGTTGGTGTGTATTATGATGTGTCTAACATATACTGCCTGCAAGGTAAGTCAACCTAAATCTTGAAGGGGGTAATTAAGTATCTGATTCTCATTCATCTCGTCCGTCTGTCTGTCTGTCTGTCTGTTTGTTCCGGCTAATTTCTGAAACGCCTGGACCGATTCTGACGGGACTTTTACTGGCAGATAGCTGATGTGACAGGGAGTAACTTAGGCTACTTTTTTTCTAAATTTTTCCACGCGGACGAAGTCGCGGGCGCAGCCAGTAATTTATATAAATAAAAACCAGCCAAATGCGAGTTGAACTGGCGTACGAAGGGTTCCTTACCATTATCCTTAAAAAACGGCAAAAATCACGTTTGCTGTATAGAAGCCCCTCTTCAACGTTTTTTTTATTTTAACTAAATTAAACTGACTCGCGGTTTAGGGGTTAGCCCACGGATTAAGTGGATTCGCCTTTCAAGACAATTTCTTAGTTTGGCAGCGTAGCTTGCAATTATATACAGCTTAGTTATATTACTTACTAATGAAATAAAATCATTTCAAGGGTAAGTTTTAAACCTTGTCATCTCATTCAGTACGATGAAACAGTACAACATGATTTATTTCTGTTCTTTCACAATATAATATGAACGTATGAAATTTTTGACAGTAATCGGAACATTTGCTCATATGCGCGGCGACATATGTGTCTATTAGTATTTATGTGGTCTGTGAGTTAGCCTATTGGGCTCAGATCATGAGGTCCCGGATTCGATCCCCGGGTCAGGCAGTTCGGAATCTGGCGGAGTGGTGTGTTTCCACTCCCGTGGCTCGGATGAGCAGGTTAAAACGATAATCATTATCAAGTCAGTAAAATAGGTACGACGATGGGGATGACCCCCCATATTACTAACCGAATAACCGATGAATCGTGGTGAACCGGAAAGTCTATAGAGGTCCGGTCGACTCTGCCTACCCTGCAAGGGAAAACGGGCATATTGATATTTAATTATTTATTTTTCAAAATATATAACTGAAATAGCTTTTGCCCGCGGCTTCGCTCGCGTTAAATTCATTTTAGGGAAGTGGGGGGTTAGGAAGAGACGAAAAGTTGCCTATGTTACTTTTCATCCCTTCAACTATCTCTACTTAAAAAACCGGCCAAGTGCGAGCTGGACTCGCACAAAAAGGGTTCATTACCATCTTCTATAAAAAAAACGCAAAAAATTTACGTTTATTGTATACCCCTTCATATTTTTTTTTAATTTTTAGTATTTATTGTTATAGCAGCAACGGAAATACATATTTTGTGAAAATTTCAGCTTTCTAGCTATCACGGTTTATGAGATGCAGCCTAGTGACAGACAGACGGACAGAGAGACAGCGGTGGCTTAGTAACAGGATCCCGTTTTTACCTTTTAGGTACGGAACCCTAAAAATCGCATCAATTCGTCGCTCGGTTTTGCACACCATTTAACACACTTTCGCATTTATTATATTAGTACGGATATTCTGTGAATATTTCAAGAGACTACCAGTTATCGTTATTACGATGGAGATAAAGATTTAAAAAAAACACGTTTGTTGTATGGAAACCCCCTTAAATATTTATTTTATTTTGTTTTTGAATTTGTTGTTATAGCGATAAAGTGAAAATTTTAACTACCTAGCTATCACAGTTCATGAGATACAGCCGAGTGACAGACAAACGGACAGACGGACGGACAGTCAGTTGAGTCATACGGGTTGGTTGCTAAGATAATAAAAAAATATGTAAAACAGTTGCAGATCATCGTTGAAACTTCCCGCTTAATTGAGGTACTTTTAGCTCAAAGCAAATACTATTTACATACCTTGCATACCTAAGCAAACATATTGCTTGAGCTCAAAGAGTCCAAAAATCTTAAGTTTGTAATAAATAACAGAAGGTATTTTGATTTTGAAAATATTTATATTTGCGTACTGCTATTACTTGTGATGTAGAAGAAAAAAAAAGAAGAAAAAAAACTTAGTACTTGTTCCACCAGCTTCAGAACGGGAGAGGCTGGTATTCTGTAACACAAGCCTCAGTCTCTCACGTAGACTAATAAACATAATGTTAACCTAGTGTACTGTAATCGCTGTGTGAGAGAAAAAATAAAGTATTTGTATTTGTATACACACGTACATACATGCATACATACATACATACATACATACATACATACATACATACATACATACATACATACATACATACATACATACATACATACATACATACATACATACATACATACATACATACATACATACATACATACATACATACATACATACATACATACATACATACATACATACATACATACATACATACATACATACATACATACATACATACATACATACATACATACATACATACATACATACATACATATATACATACATATATACATACGCATTTTCGCCGTGTTGGTCCCGGCCTCCTTTGTAGAATAGGCCAACTGCCGTTCTGCCAGGCAAGGTCGTAAAAGGCGACCCAATGGCTATCGAGTCACTACCATCGTGGCTACTAGGTGGTAGAGTTCTGCATTGTCTCGCCCGGGTCAGGTACCACCGCCTTGCCTATTCCTGCCGCAATAGCGTCAGTGCTTGTCGCTGTCGTGTTCCGGTTTGGAGGGTAAGGTAGCCGGTAAACTTATGCATGTGGCATTAGACCTCGCCACAAGATAGCAACGCACCATTAACATCTTTGGTGTCTATAGGCGATGGTTGACTCTTTCCATCAGGAGACCCATCTGCTTGTTTGCTATCTTATGATATTTAAAAAAAAAATACATACATACATGCAAACATACAGACATACTGACGTCATCGTGAAAATAGTTGGCAAAGGTTTCTAGGACCTCAACACGTGGAGATCTGGTGAAAACTCGATTTTCAAAAATCGGGGCAAAATCAGTAACTTCCTTACCTACATACGTAGCGGGAGTAAAAAATTTATTACTTTAATAAAATTGTATTATTTACCTAATGACGGATTTATATAGGAATATATGAAAGGTGCTTCAGTTGTATGATGCTTTGCTTTTATGACTGCTTCATTAGTCTACTTACAATTTTGTTCAGCTATAGATGATAAAAGTTCGCGCTTAAATGTTGGGTTAACCCGTTTTTACGGTATGTTAGTCCGGCTTTATGTTATTCGTAAAAGCCGAACAATTGGCCACGCGAGTCACTTCCATCGTGACTAATATGTGAAAGAGCTACGAATCGTCTCGCTTGGGTTTGGTATCACACCCTTACCTGTTCCTGCCGAAATAACGTCTATGTTTATCACTGTAGTTCACGTTTGGAGGGTAAGGTAGCCGGTAGATTTATGCATGTGCCATTACCATTCTACTTCATGGATAACAGTGCATCTTCACTCATCAGCATCTTTTATGTCTATAGGTGGTTGTCTTTCCATAAGAATAACCGTCTGTTTGTTTGCTGTATTATGATATACAAAAAAAATCGCCTCAATGGTCTTGGAGTTTCAGTCTTGAGTTGCGTAATTAAAATGGATAGTAAACAAATTTTTCCCGAGACTGGATACCTACCGATTTGTCGATAGGTTAGCCACTTAATACGTGGTATCATTTTAATCCCAGACGAATAGCATCCATACATCAATCATATTAAGGGAATTTATATTATTGTTTAATTGACCGTGTGCTATAGTTGTGCCTCTTCAATAATTGGGAATTATTATTGTAATTAGATTTATTAAAGGTGATGGTGATTGACAAGTTTAATTGAGAGTGTGAGAGAAAATACAGACATTAGTTTGTATTTATTTGCACATGCCCTAATATTTTAAGATTATTCATAATTGTTTATAGAGCCATCTGTTGGCATAAGCCGAAATTTAATATTTATAATTGTATATGCGCCATCTGTTGGTGTCAGATGAAATTACGTGTGTAAGTAATAGACTAAGCCATTCTATGAGCAGATTTTTAGTTTAACAGGTAACAGCGTAGTGTTTGTTTTGTACTTTTATTTATACTTACCGAAAATATTATCCGCCTTTTATTAATAAATATTAACGCCGCGGTTCCCTTGCGAAGTAAACAGTGTATTAAAAGTCAATAGACGCTTAGATTCAACATAACTCAACATAACTCTCATATTTTATGGCTGATCAATACCATGAAACAAACAAAACAAGGGGAAGTGAAAAGTGGGCGTGCCACGTGCATCACTATTATGCGCTGCTACTCTAAATTGCCTTAGTAATACTTACCATATCTTTAGGAGATAGTCGTCGTGCGAAAATCTATTATACACTGAATTATGCCGTATTGTACCATCCTTGAATGCAGAAATGATAGTAGAATACAGATGTTTAAAAATGTAGATATTTCATCATCCGAAAATACAATTTTCATTTTATTTTAATAAAATTCCTGATTTAATATTATCTCTAATGATATAATAGAAAGTCAAGCTAAAATTAGCCGTACATCTTACATATAAAGTTCATTTTAGGTTGACCTAATTTTTCTAGAAAGATATACGTAATGACAGTCATTACGTATATCGAAAGTTATATTATTCTAGAAAGTTCTCTAGTCAAATATGACCAACTGAAAACTACGGAAAAATCAATACTGTACAAATAGATGAGTCTATTTTGAATAGACTACAAAAGGACGTAAATACTCTTTTTTGTAGCAAAATAAAATTTATTGTAACGCAGTTTGGTATATATATATGTGTTTCGGAATATTGTTGTTTAAAATGAAAACGACCAATAAAACAATGTTTGCATTAGTAGTTTAAATGCAATAATGCTTATTTTATGTGTGAGTTTGAGGATCGCGGTCCTGATACAAATGTTTGTACTTCCCACTTCCGCTTGTTTTCTGTGTTCCATGATCAATACCAATCGCCCCATTTTTAGGTACGTATTTAACGTCTACCGTTGCTAATTTGTGTTGCTTTAAGACTACCCTATATTTGTTTTACTGAACATCGCACTTGTTGACACATCAGTATTGAATCCCTCGTGGATAAAAAAACTCATAGCAGTTTGTAAGACGTAGGAATTTAAACTGGTAATAATTTTAAATTTGTTGTTAAATCAAAAATTACTGATGGTCACACTTTTGATTTAACAACAAATTTAAAATTATTACATTTTTAAGAGTAGAAAGCTCAATGCCCTCGAAGCATTAGAAATAAATCGACACAAAGGCGTACCAGAACTTTTAAATGACCAAACCGAACTCAATAACTCCCTCTAGTTAAGTATTTTAATGTATAAATTTTGAATGAGTAAGGATGTATATGTGTATATGTTTGTATAGTTTTATTCTTTCAATGTACTATTTTAATAATTATTATTTTAAGTTTCGCAGTAATCGCTATCGCCTCTGTGGTGTAGTGGTCCGGTATCGGAGTTGACCACATGAGGTACCGGGTTCGATTCCTAAGTCGGACAATTTCAAAGTGTGTTTTTTCAGTTTTCTAATAAAAACAACATTGCCCGGGATTGGAAAGTGCCCGGTTGGCGAAAGGTTTGCCACCTATCACATTGTGGGACCAAGTATCTTCGGCTAACTGTGCACGGGTGCACTTGTTGTACCTTTGCCCTACTCTTACGGGGATAGAGGCGTGAAATTATTATATTCATTTATTGACAATTTACATTAATTTTGACATTTTTACCTTTCAAATTTGACTATTAAATACCCTTATGTTATCAAATAGTAATATCATCGACCACACAGCCCATAGACGCCTAATGTTCGATTTTCCGTATTGAATGCATTCTGGCAACTAGCTGAGCTGAGCTGCAACATCGTGATTGGCTTACTCAAGGCCACAGTGAAAGATAGTGATGTACAGAGAATCTGATTGGTCGACACTGATTGGGTATTAGTGCACGGACATTTACATCGGAACTATAAGTCAGATGTGTTGACAGAAGCCATTCGCCTGTTATTAGGGGTCTATGGGTTGTGTGATCGGTGAGTAATATAAAGGCAATTGTATGATTCATTTATTATTAAATACATCAGAATTTAATTAGTAATGATCACACAAATAGTTGACATTAATTACATTAAAAAATTCATTTGTAATTTAATTGACTTCATTTGACATTTATAGTTCTGTCAATATTTTGTAAGTAATTACATTTAATTTAAAGTAGAACAAAATCAAGAAACGAAATACCTAATGTTTAGGGAGAATCGTGTAAGCTGGCAATACAGGGAAATTGTAGTTATTTTTAAGTTTACCCACTACCATTTTTAAAAATACTTTGTTTAAAAACAGTCACTAAACAATATTACGTCCTGAAGATGCTATAAAAAGTAAAACCGGTCGATTAATTCAAATAATTTAGAGGATACTTATCATTACATAGTATAAAACAAAGTTGCTTTCTCTGTCTGTCCCTATGTCCTTATGTCCCTGTATGTATGCTTAAATCTTTAAAACTACGCAACAGATTTTGATGCGGTTTTTTAATAGATAGATTTATTCTTGAGGAAGGTTTAAGTGTATAAACCTTTCTGATATTCCCACGGGAACAAAAGCTGCGCGGGTGAAACCGCGGGCAGGTCGCTAGTAGTGAAATAAAGTACAAGTGTATTGTAAAGTAGTTTCAACACAAAATAATAATTATAATTTTTTACCTACTTATCCATGTGTATTACTGTTCACCTCGTATTGGTCAAAATCCTCTTTGAAAAATACGCCCTCTGCCATTCTACTCACCAGTTCGTAAAAGGTGAACAATCGGCTATACATGTCACTACTAGGTGGAAGAGTTCCGCAACGACTCGTCGTACCTTACCTTCTCCTGCCGCAATAGCGTTAATGCTTGTCATTGTCGTGTTTGGCTTAAGTAAGGTACAAATATTACGGATTGTTGTTGGTTGTTGGTAGTGACACGTATGGCCAATCGGACGCATCTTACCTGAGGAACCTAAACCTAAAAAGCCTGAACCAACGCGGGGGAAAAGTACCTACATATTGACTGGAAAAAGACTGACGGCTGGTTCCCTAAGCGAAAATTAATTTTAACAAGCAATTAATCTGTCTTTAACAAATCATTTGTTTGTAAAAATTATGTTGCGACAAACAATACGGTTTCCGTCGAGGACGCTCTGCCGGTGATCTTCTGATCTACCTTACCCATCGCTGGGCTTCAGCCATTGAGTGCAAAGGAGAGGCATTTGTAGTCAGCATTGATATTGCTAAGGCGTTTGATAGGGTTTGGCATATGATACTTCTACCAAAACTACCATCTTATGGCTTGCCTTCGAAATTGCAAACGTGGATCGCCAGCTTCTTGAAAGACCGCAGCATCCAAGAGGTTGTTGATGGCGTATGCTCTAAAGCGGAAACAATCATAGCTGGCGTTCCACAAGGCTCTGTATTATCACCTACGCTGTTTCTTCTGCACATCAATGATATGCTGCAAAACAACAGCATTCATTGCTATGCAGACGACAGTACAGGAGATGCTATATACACAGGCCGTGCGAATTTTCGAAGGCACAAGTAAATGAGAGTCGGAGTAGGCTGGTGTCAGAAATCAAGACATCTCTGGAGCTGATCTCAGACTGGGGCGAGAAAAACCTTGTCCAATTTAACCCCCACAAGACACAAGCCTGTGCGTTTTCCACTAAAAGGAATCCTATTAATAAAGCTCCAATATTCCAGAACACTCCCCTTACCATCTCTAATAGCATTAATATTTAAGGCATTGAAATTGCAAATGACGCCCAATTTCGTCACCATTTAGAGGGTAAAGCTAAATTAGCTTCCAAAAAACTGGGAATATTAAATCGGGCTAGACGGTACTTCACTCCTGCCTATATACTAATGCTTTACAAAGCGCAAGTCCGACCACTTATAGTGCACCCCTGTGTCAAACCCTGCAATTCGACAAAATCCAACGCAGACTGGAGCACCTTGTCGACAGTCCCAATCTTACTAGTGGTCTTGAACCCCTTAGCCACCGGAGAGATGTGGGTTCTCTGTGTTTTCTACCGCTTATATAATGGGGAGTGTTCTGATGAGCTTTTTAATCTAATACCGGCTACCACGTTCCGCCAACGCACTACACGCCGTAGTGACGAATTCCATTTACATCATCTTGACGATTGGTCATCTACGACTGTTCGATTTGTACGTCCCTTCTTTATACGAACAGTTAAGCTTTGGAACAGTTTACCTCACAAGGTTTTTCCGAGTAGCTACGATCTTGAGATTTTTAAGAGGAGAGGATCAACAAATTCCTTAAAAGCCGGCATCGCATTGGCAACTAACCCTTTATGTTGTAAATGTCCATGGGCAGTGGTGACCGCTTTCCATCAGGTGGCCCACTCGCTCGTATGCCTGCAAATTCTATAAAAAAATTATGTTAAAAATAGATTAATTGCTTGTTATAATTAATTTGCGAAACCGGCCGTGAATATACTGAAGAAATCCTCTTTTTTTGGGTTCCAACGTAAACTACCCTTATTGTTTTCCTATGTCCGTCCATCCGTAGTCTAGCTTGAAGATCCTTGGAACTAAAAAGCTGTGATTTGGCATGAATGCATGGGGCACACAAAGTTTTGCACTTCTAGCTAATCGGAACCATTTGAATTTCTAATGTTATATTTTTAAAACGTTGCAACCTCCATAGTAATAAAAAAAACAATTGGCGGAAATGATTTGTCAATTGTTTTTTTTATCACACATCAAAGCTCTACGTACGCAACGAAAATGGAATTAAGTCGAAAAGATTTTAGAGCGATGATTTTTTATGATTTTAAAAGTTCTCTTTCTCCCTATACTGTGCTGCTCGTCTTCAAAATGCTTTTGAGAGAGAAGCACCTTATTTGAGCACTGTCAGGCGATGGTTTGCTGAATTTGAAAGAGGTCGAGTTTCTTTACATGACGAATTTCGAGAAGGGCGGCCTTCAACTGCCGTCAACGAAAATAATGTGGCTCCTCTTAAGCGGTTAATTGAAGAAAACCCCCGGATTACCTATGAGACAATTTGAGGACTATTGGGGATTGGTATGAGCCAAATTCAGAAAATTTTACACGAAGAATTGAAAATTTGGAAGCTGTTGTCGTTGGATCCCTCATGAACTGACAGCGGAGCAGAAGCGGGCTCGCGTGGAATGGTGCTCACAGATGCTACTGAAGTACGACCACGGACATTCTAATGCTGTTTATGACACAGGAGATAAAACGTGGATTTATTGCTTTGAATCCGAAAAAACAGAAATCTTGTGAATGGGTGTTTGAAAATGAGAACAGGCCAACAAAAGTGAGACAGGCGAGAATAGTTGGTAAAAAAATGATCGCATTTTTTTTTCTGAGCTATGGGTCCCATCTGTACAATTCCACTGAATGATCAAAAGAGTGTTAATGAGTGGTACTACAGTGGTACCGAGTGGTATTCTACCATTTGTTTACCCAGGGTGTTAGAAAAAGTTCGCGAAAGACGACCCAAAAGCCGCATTCTCCTACACAATGATAACGATTCTTCACACACGGCCAAAAAAACAAAGTCATTTTAGCTTCCGAAAAAGTACATCTCGTCACTCATCTTGCGCTTAGCCCCGACCTAGCATCCTGGGATTTCTGTATTTTCCCCAAAATTAAAGATTTGATGAGAGGTTTTACTTTATATAGCGTTCAATCAGCACGTAGAAAACATGCCTTCAGATCTGTGGTCCTCCTGTTTTAAAAAATGGTTCGATCGCATGAAAAAATGTTTAAAATGTAAAGGAGATTATTTTGAAAAGCAATAAACATAATATTTTGGTTATAACATGTTGTTTTTTTAAGTTAGTATGCATATTAGTCACGTCAACAAAGTGGTAACATAAAATCTTGAAAAATATGTTTTTTTTAGGATAGCACCTCTACATGTAAAGTGGGATGTAAATTTTTTTCTCGTGTGACCCAAAGTTTTGGATATCGCTGGATAGGTTTTTAAAATTATTCCAGATTTGTGAAAACGAAATTTGTGAAATTTAAAAAAAATAAACAATGTATTTTTTCAGGTTTTTGATAAACACAGTTGCCCGGAATTGGAAAGTGCTCAGTTGGCGATAGGCTTGCCATTTATATATATATATATATATATATATATATATATATATATATATATATATATATATATATATATATATACTGCACTTGAAATATATTTTTTATTATTCCATACACGATTGATGCCCTGGAATTTACCTACCACTAAAATAATTATATTTAGAAGAAATAATAAATTGTAATCACATGTAAAATAACAGCAGTTTGCAAACACAATTACCAATGAATAATTACACAACCAAGATAAAGACATATTGAAGTACGTATAAGATTAGTGTGTGACTGAGCTATTTACCACTAAAGTTATAAATATGTTAACCGATAGTGTGAATTAATATACCGCACGTATGGAGAAGGTATTTCCCAATATTTTTATATTCATAGACAATTAATTGTTATGAAGTAACGTTTCAACGGAATGAGAGTTAAATTTCATTTTTTACAAACAATTAATGTTTTAAAAGTGTATTATTATTTTCCAATGTTTATATAAATTGTGTTGGCTGGGCACTTTTGAAGTATAGCTCAATTGCCGTTCTACCAGGCAGGTCGTATAAGGCGATCAACTGGTTATACGTGTCACTACCATCGTGTCTACTAGGTGGTAGATCTACCACTCGAGTTCCGCAACGTCTCGCCCGGGTATTTGATACCACCGTCATATTATTATCTATTCCTGCCGCAATAACGTCAATGCTTGGAGGACAAAATAGCCGACAGGCTTATGCAAATGGTATTGCCATCCAATCACACTATTAACATCTTTGGTATCTATATCTCAGCACGAAGAGAACCACGCGTCGCTCGACTGTGACGGTAGGTGTGACGAGCAAATAAAATAAATGTACTAGCTAATATCAAGATGTCCACCGCTCAGAGCGGCGTGACTGCGAAATCTGGAGACGCATCTTTACATCGCACAACCAAAACAAAGTTATTTGTTTTTATCGCGTGTGAAGTTTTTTTTTATTTTTTTTTATACAATAAGATAACAAACAAGCAGATGGGTCTCCTCATGGAAAGAGTCAACCATCGCCTATAGACACCAAAGGTGTTAATGGTGCGTTGCTATCTTGTGGCGAGGTATAACCGAAACACGACAGTGACAAGCACTGATGCTATTGCGGCAGGAATAGGTAAGGCGATGGTACCAGACCCGGGCGAGACAATGCAGAACTCTACCACCCAGTAGTCACGATGGTAGTGACTCGTATAGCCAATCGGTCGCCTTTTACGACCTGCCTGGCAGAACAGCAATTGGCCTATTCTTCAAAGGAGCCCGGGACTAACACTAATACTAGTTTGAAATAATTAAACAATATACTAATTATAAGATCTCCTCTACCTAAAGGTTTTCTGGCAGAGATTGCTCTTTAGCGATAAGACCGCCTTTGTGTAGCCACTATATAAATAACAAACCTACTGTCTTGTCTAATTGGTGCGCAATAAAGAGTACTTATTCATTCATTCAATTAATCATGGATATTGAACATATATTCTAGCTGTGCACATCGCACTTCGCGCCATGGCTAGGCCGTTAGTAATTAAGTTGATACAATCTGATGGAGAACCCCATAACTGCGTGCGCTCATTGGTCAAATCAAAAACATGCGATTATTGGTCAATTCTAAAAGCGCGCGCTTATTGATTAATTTAAATAGCGAGTTCTTCCCCTGCAGCTGTTATACACAGATTGCAGGAAATCGACAGGAAAGAAGTTACACATCAAAAAAACAAAATGGCTTATCCAATTTTTTTAATAAACTTTTAAGGTAAATATAAACTTATATTATGGTATTTTCAACCGACTTCCCAAAAAGAGAAGGTTATCATTCAGCTGTATGTAAAAACAAAAACTATTTTTTTTTTATTAGGTAATAGTGGCAAGACATATTAATAAATGTTGATAAAAATAAAATTAGCATAGAAATAAAAAACAAAATAAAAATAAAAAAAATTAAAAAAATCCCAGACTATTTGTTAGTATGAAATTTCACAAAACAATTCCTTTCTGCCTTTAAGCATAGTCGTTGGGAGCACTTGGAACATGATACTGTTGTTTGGCCTTTGGTACAGAATTTGCATCTACCTTTAGGGCTGAAAATAGGGAAATGGCCAACCTCGTCGTACCTTATATCAGGTGGTGGTCTTGGTGCAAAAGACATTTTTATTACTTGGGATGGAGTTGGACCACAGACGTTCGATTTATCAACAGTGTCTCCTTTGTCGTGCTTCAGCAGGCTTTGTACTACTTGGTGCCTGAACATTTTAAGTGACATGGTTTTTTGGTTATTACTGTGTCTTCTATACAATAACCAACTGTTATTCAGGCACATATCTAAAATTTGTGATACAATTGGCAAATACCAACGATGTCCTCTAAAATCTGTTCTATAAAGCGCGACTAGCATGTCTGCTAATTCCACACCACCCTTAGAGGTCAATGAAAATTAGTCATCCTAGATGTCAACAAAGTCGACTTGTACTAGGAGAACATAAAGTTGAATGTTAACATTACATATATTCTTTATTTTTCATAGTAGGCACTTTGCATTCTACACAGTATAAAATTATACAGTATTCTATTTCAATACATAAAACACATTTGTACGGTTTCACAACAATATAAAGGCAATTATCATTCAACCGGTTTACCATATATAAGGATCATCGAGGCATTTACCATTTATTTATTATAAAATTGTGTTATTAATCAACAGTTATCATTGTACTGATGATGTTTATGTAAATGAAACCATTTGGCTGAAATTACCAACATTTATAACCATGAACCAATTGTGTTCTATAGTTAAAAGATGTAATTACTAGATGAATTTTACATTGATCAAATTGGTCAAATTTTGTTTATAACCACTGAATAACTAGTTTTTAAGACAATAATTTTAAATGCCTTGATGATGCTTATGTAAATGAAATTGGTTAGATGACTCAGAATATTTATAACCATGAACTAATTGTGTTCTTTAGTTAAAAGATGTAAATGATCTGATAATTATCATATATAGGAAACTGGTTGAATTTTATTTACTACCACTAAGTCATTAGTGATAAATTCCTTGATATATAACTGAACTGAACTGAAGCATATGTAACTGAAACTAGTTTAATGATATTTATAACATTTTTTTTTATATCATAAGATAGCAAACAAGCAGATGGATCTCCTGGTGGAAAGAGTCAACCATCGCCTATAGACACCAAAGATGTTAATGGTGCGTTGCTATCTTGTGGCGAGGTCTAATGCCACATG
Source organism: Apodemia mormo (assembly GCA_036924255.1). Taxonomy (NCBI): domain Eukaryota; kingdom Metazoa; phylum Arthropoda; class Insecta; order Lepidoptera; family Riodinidae; genus Apodemia; species Apodemia mormo. The sequence goes on along the minus strand of JAUPFN010000022.1, from coordinate 24,272,104 downwards.
CATAAGTTTACCGGCTACCTTACCCTCCAAACCGGAACACGACAGCGACAAGCACTGACGCTATTGCGGCAGGAATAGGTAAGGCGGTGGTACCAGACCCGGGCGAGACAATGCAGAACTCTACCACCTAGTAGCCACGAGGGTAGTGACTCGCATAGCCAATCGGTCGCCTTTTATGACCTGCCTGGCTGAACGGCAGTTCGTAAAAGGCGACCATTAAAAACCATTGGCTACTGTATTTTTAGTTAGTAGTTTTAAATTATCTGATTAAGCTAATAGAAATGAAACCATTGTCTTAATTTGTTTAACAAATGAATAACTAGTTTTTAAGACAAGAGTTTAAATGCCCCGATGATTCTTATGTAAATGAAATCAATTAAACGGCGATAACAATATTTGTAACCATGAATTATCGTATTTTTTAGTTAAAAGATGCAAATGACCTGATGATTTTTATATTAAACTCATTTAATTATAATTACTACTACTGACTAAGTCATTAGTGTTTAATTCCTTAATGATGCTTATGTAACTGAAACTGGTTTGATGATACTACACTATTTACAACATTTAAAACTAGTGACTAAGAATATAGTAGCCAATGGAAACACCACTGGCTAAATGGTGTTTTCATTGGCAGGCGCGTGCGCTCCTTGTAGGCAGAAAAGCAGTGCTTTACTTGCCATTCACAGATATTTTAATAAAACGTTCGTACGTTTTAGATGATTTTAATTAATAGTAAGTAAATGAATAAAATGTGTCATAATCATGTGCACGCCGCTGAAATCTATAAAAGAAAAAGTTTTTGTGGCCGAGTACTCCGTTGCATACTCAGTATCATAATCCTGTGCACGCCGCTGTTCATTGGCTACTATATTCTTAGTCACAAGTTTTAAATGTTCTAGTGATGCTAATATAAATGAAACCAATGGTATACTTTGTTTAAAAACTGAATATATAGTTTTTAAGACAATAGTTCTAAAATCCCGATGTAATGTAAATGAACCCAGATATAAAATTTACAATATTTGACTAATTGTTCTTAGTAGTAAATATTCTACGTAAATAAAACAACTTGGATTATAATTATGTTACAAATAAAACTTTACTGTAATTTATGTAAAAGCTGTGCTGTTTCACCAGAAAAGTATGGTGAAACAGTATAAATTGATTCGGAAGACAGTGAATGATACCGAGTGCCAACATCCAACATCCAACGAGTCACTAACATCGTGGCTAATAGGAGATATAGTTTTGCATTGTCTCGCCCGGGTCTAGTACCACCGCGTTACCTATCACTGCCGCAATAGCATCAGTGTTTGTCACTGTCATGTTCCGGTTTGGAGGGTAAGTTAGCCCGTAAACTTATTCATGTGACATTAGACCTCGCCACAAGATAGCAACACAACATTAACACCTTTGGTGTCTATAGGCGACGGTCGACTCTTTCTATCCCATCTCTTGTTTGCTATCTTATGATATATATGTCGCAGTGAAATTATCAATACCGTTAGATTATAATCTACCTAAGTGATATTATAATTTAACTGCTAACCTAACCTAACCAAATTATAAAATCCCTAGGTAGATTATAATCTAACGACTATTGACAATTTCACTGCGACATATATAAAAAAATCGATTTATTAGAGAATTCGTTCGTTTTTAGAAACTTCATTTTGTGTGAGGCACTGAATGAAACGCAAAAATGATGGAAAATGATCCTCTGATATCACCTTTAGGGTTGAGCTACATTTGTCAGCACGAAATCGCCTGTTTTCGTCGCGCTATCCTTTTCCGTTGTTCAGTGCCGCCATTTGCTCAAGAGAGAAGGTTGCTCACATAATTAATTCGCCGCACGAGTGTTGCGAGCGGCGTTGGCTGCGCGGGAGGGCGCCGGAGGAGGGTGTCAGCGGAGAGGGCGTCGTAAGCGCCGCGGGGCGACACCCGCGTCCCCCACCACTCGCTTTCTGTATTCATCGCCGACGGTTGACTATTTTTGTTATTTTAAATTTTGTTAGCGAATATACCAGTAACTATAGTAATACAGTCCAGTTTTCTTTCTAATCCCGTAGGACCCTAATTATTGCCTAATCAAAGGTCAGTGGTAATGCGATAGCATGCGGCATCCTTGAGGCGATAGTATTCCCGCTACCTTTCTCACTCTAGCAAATGGCAGTACTGAGCAACAGAAAAGGAAAGCGCGAAAAAAACGAAAGAAAGATGTAGTTCAACCCGAACAGACCACATGAATACTAATAGAGAAGGTGTTAGGCGGAGGAGGGAGACATTTTATGAAATAGTACAAAATAAAAATATATTTTATCATAATTACAAAGGGAGTTACATCAAAAGCCAAAGATAAAAATTATCTACCTATATTTAATATTATAAATGCGAAAGTTTGGATGTTTACATGGATGGATGTAGGATAGATGGATGTTTGTTACTCAGTCACGCAAAAATTACTGAACGGATTTGAATAAAATTTTGCACATAGGTAGATGATGACCTAGAATAGCATATAGACTTCTTTTTATGCCGAAAAAATTAAGTGGTCCGCGAGATTCACCAAAACCTTTTATAATACAGTGGGCTGCACGCTGCAGCTAGTATTATAAATGTAATAGTTTGGATGTTTGGATGGATGGATATATGGATGGATGGATGTTTGTTAGTCAATCATGCAAAAACAGCTAAAATTCATACTTTTCGAATTATTTTATAAATTATTTATAGGAAAAGTAAGTAGGAATTCATTGGCAAATGTGAACAAAGTTTGAACAACAGGTTGCAGCACAAAATCTTGAACGAAGAAGTACATGTCGTCCCAATTTTGGTCCATGAATAGATTTCGTTGTGCAGCTGGAAATGAAAATGAAATTTTCAATATAATTATAAATTTATAATACATATAACATACGATCCTAAAGGAAAGTTAGATTATTATATAAGTAGATTGACAACATTAATAAAACAAAAATGAAATGATTCTATTTATAAAAATAAAAATATTGTTATTTTAAAAATGCGTATTTATCTTTTAATTTTCCTAAAATTTGGTAATCATTTTAAACTGGGCAACACCACGTATCGTCAATGGCGGTCTTTGAAATCGTGGCTACCTCAACACGGAATTCTTTTGTGACGGAAGCGGCTATAATTTCTAAAGGACCTTTTTGCTAACACTTACATGTCACATTTTGTGTTGCCAATAAAATATTATTTAGCTTAATACATATGAAGCTTAAACTTTGTACCTCTTTTTCACCTTACATAGTCTATTCAATGAAAGTACTTCACACTGTATATTAACAGATAAAGCTCAAACTTTGTATCCCTTTTTCACCCCCACAAATCTATTTAAAGCACCTGCCTCTCCCTCCCAGGGTAACAGAATGTATACCAAACGTCAATAGACGCACAGGTTCACCACGATACACTGTTTGGTCAGTTGAGATAAATGGTGATTCGTATCACCGCATTTCGTTAATCTAATAACAATTAGCTATTATTTGTTTCTTGCGATGACAGTGACAGATTAAAGCTGTCTGCCTATCTCAGGTACGAGAATGTTCTTCATAGTTCAACACCACTACAGAAATAACGGTCACTTTTGAGATACATATCTTCACGCCAAATTCCTTATTAGGTAAAAAGATAGCATTAAGAGTCATATGTCATGATTAATGGTGATTAATATAACGTTTGGCGTTAAATTATAGTGCGCTTTGTATACCAACGTATAGCGTACGCTATTTAGATTTGCATTAGGCGTTATAACATAGCGCCACGCTATATACCTAGCGGCTAGCGTAGGCCGAAGTTATAAAATTATAACCTACTAAATTACGAACTACGTGATCTAACGAGTAACGTGCTAGACTGTTGACGCTAGATGTTATAACATAGTTTATAGCGCTATATTACCAGTAGACATGGGTAACTCAGCGAAATTCCTTGCGTTAACTCAGTAACTCAAGCGCAGTGTACTGCGCCGGCTCATTGCGCTAACTCAAAATTGCGCCATGGCGCAACAAATCTGCCGCAGCTTGTGGGTAAAGGGAAATGAGCAGCGAGCGAAACGTGCGCCATGTGCCACGCTACAGATTTATAACACAAACAGCGCACAGCGCATGAATTGCGTTTGTTCATTGGTAACTCAACGAGTGAGTCGCAACACATGAGAGTCATGACTCATGATAATTGTGCACATGAATGAGAGTTTACTGCGTATAGTATCTACGTAGTCTGTGGTATAACTACGCTGCGCCGTGCGTGCCTCTCCCCAGTAGGTGATAGCGTGATAATATGTAGCCTATATGTTGACCCAACCTGTTAGTAATATTCATGCAAAATTTGAAGTAAATCCATGCAGTACTTTTTGAGTTTACCCTCGGATATACATACAAACAGACAAAAATTCTAAAATTTTGGCTTTGATATCGATTGTAGATCACGCCCCAAGTATTCTTTTAAAAAAATATTCAATGTACAGTTTTGACTTTCCTACGATTTTATTATATGTATAGATGATAGATGATATAAAATAAATACTTACTGACGTCACATCCGTTATCAGTTATGTTTGTTGCATTAAATTCAATTTCAGTAAGGGACTGTATATCCAGAGAGAAATTGCCGAATTGTATGTTCCTGCAACCACAGCAACTGGGGAGCTCTATCAGCTGGGCATAAATTTTGAGCAAATTTCTTCCTGCAAATTAAAATTCATTATAAAAAGTATGATCACGCCATTGATATAAAAGATAAAGTATCTTCACGTCCGTATCCCCGAAAGGGTAGGCAGAGGTACAACAAGTGCACCCACGATTAGCCGAAGATACTTGGTCCCACTATGTGATAGGTGGCAAGCCTATCGCCAACCGGGCACTTTCCAATCCCGGACAATGTTGTTTTTATCAGAAAACTGAAAAAACACATTTCTGAATTGCCCGACCCAGGAATCGAACCCGGGACCTCTGTGGTCAACTCCGACACCGGACCACTACACCACAGAGGAGATATAAAAGATACCTTACCTAGTCACAACGCCTGGTCCTACAAAAATAGGTCAGTGGACACAGTGACAATTGGACAATCAATCACGCGCGAGACATCTTATCATGTATCATCATCACTTTCCGACTGTTTTTACCATTAAACACGCATCAAAATACCTTATTGTATATTCAGCCAGTGTTATAATAACTCAAAGAAAAAAAAGAAGACACACGGCATTATTTTCCATTTGTCAGTACATGTAAGTATGGAGGAGTATAAAACTAACATTGTGACACGAGAATTTTTATATAATACATATATACATATGTAACATAATACATACAAGGAAGAAAGAATGAAATAAATTATTTATTTGCCAGAATATGGGAGTTAAATAATATATAACATAAAAATTTTCATTTTGGTCCAAGCCCCACTGAAGAATAGAAGATCTGCCGTTCTGCCAGGCATATCATAAGAAGCGAAAGATTGGTTATGCGAGTCAATACCATAGTGGCTACTAGGTGGTAGAGTTCTGCATTCTCGGATCAAGTACCACCGCCTTTCTTATTCCTGCCGCTAAACAGTCAGTGCTTGTCACTGTCATGTTCCAGTTTGAAGGGTAAGGTAGCCGGTAAACTATGAATGTGGCATTAAGACCCCACCACAAAGATAGCAACCCATCATTAACAGCTTTAGTTCTCTTAGCTTAGCTTTATCTTTGGGCTATGGTTATCTCTTTCCATCAGTAGAGCTTACTGTTTATTAGATTTTACACTTTCAATCGTCGGCACTTGGTGAAATTCCATTGTTACAAGTCCAAACTAGGTTATAATCACTTGTACTTTAATTTCACTACAAGTACAGACATATGATTTTGGATTAATCGACCGGTTTCGCTTTTTAAAGCATCTTCAGGACGTAATATTATTTACTGACAGTCTTATCTAAAGTTAAACTGTCAGTAATGAATATTACGTCCTGAAGATGCTTTAAAAAGCGAAATCGGTCGATTAATCTAAAAGTATATGTCTATATTTGTAGTGAAATTAAAGTACAAGTGATTATAACCTAGTTTGGACTTATAACCTACTGTTTATTGGCTATCTAATGACATAAAAAACATGTGCCAATTATTTAACATTAAACATGTAACAGAACTTATGACCCGACTAAGTGCATTTATAAATATATACTAAATAATTATACTCGAAAAACAAAACTTCCTTTTTAGTACAGTCGGGATAATTTAAAGCAGTGTTTTTTAACCTGTGGTCCGCGGACCCCTGGGGGTCCTCAAGTCTGTCCTCGAGTCTTATCCATAAACATTTGAATTACTGAATACATGTCAATATTTTTTTATTAAGTGGGTGTTTGAAATTGTGCTTGATTTTCTAGGGGTTCGCGGTCTGAAAAAGGTTAAGAAACGCTGATTTAAAGTACATACCATAATATAATTCATAAGGTCCAGTTCCATTCGATGGCAGATACAATATATTTCCACTGAAGTTGGTGTTTCCTGTTAGATTAAAACTTGGAATATCCAGTTTTATTGCGGCCATTTTTATGTCATCACTTACTCTGTAACACAAAATATCATATTAATGGTAATACATTGAGTGCAATACAGCTGTAATACAGTAGTTGACACTTATTTTTGTGTTAATCCGGTACAGAATTTTGTTATCACCCCTTTACTTATTAAATGTCAGAGGTGATATCACATGGTTCACTCGAATGATTGTTCACTCGAGTGAATACTTCATTTATGTTTGATGCTATGTTCGCACGTTAAAGTTGGAGTGAACCAGAGAAAGAACGTTCAACTACTCTTTTTTTTCAGTATGTAGCCGACGATGTCACATTCGTACTCAAGTAAATTAATTTATGGATCCAAAGGCATTGATAGTTTTTAAAATCCGTATTTCGATGCTTAACTTGAACATTATTTTGCCGCAAGCCGCAATTATGAACGTGATGTTTGTCAGCTACCCATTGCTGTTCTGCCAGGCAGGTTGTAAAAGGCAACCGATTGACTAAACGAGTCACTGCCATCGCGGCTACTAGGTGGTAAAGTTTTACAACGTCTCGCCCGGGTATTTGGCATCGACTTAACTATTCCTGCCTCGATAGCGTCAATGCGTTATTTTCGTGTTCCGGTTTGGAGTATAGAGTAGCCAGTAGAATTATGCATCTGGTATTGCTATCCCGTCACACGGATAGCAATGCACCACTAACACCATTGGTGTCTACAGGCGATGGATTGATTCTCTTTCTATCAGAAGAACCATCTGGTTTCTATCTTGTTATATGAAAAAAAGTTTCTCTTTCCACTAGGAGAGCCATCACTTGTTCTCTATCTTATAAAAAATTGTGATGTAATTAAATTTTCAGCAGCATGTGGCATTACCATCCTGCTACATTACTGGCAACCCACCATTAATATCTTTGGTGTCTATTTTCAATGGGTTTTTTTATATCACAAGATAGCAAACAAGCAACTGGCGATGGATGTCCCAAAATCTTGGAAAACAGCTTTAGTGCATCCTATTCCTAAGAAAGTTGATCGCTTAGATCCGTTTAACTATCGGCCTACAGCGACACCCCTTTGTTCTCCAAAATAATGAAATCCATTATTAACAGCCAGCTTTTGGGGTATCTAGAGGAGCACCAGCTGATTAGTGATCGTCAGTACGTTTTTCGTCACGGTCGCTCAGCTGGTAATCCTTTAGTTTACCTAACGCACCGATGGGCGGAGGCTGTGGAGAACAAGAGGGAGGCTTTGGCAGTTAGTTTTGACATAGCGAAGGCCTTAGATCGGGTATGGCACAAAGCACTTCTCTCCAAGCTCCCTTATTATGGGCTTCCTGTGAAACTCTGCAATTGAATCATCAGTTTTTTGGCAGATCGAAGAATCAAGGTCGTTGTTGATGGCGCATGCTCTGAACTTAAACCCGTCAATGCTGGTGTTCCTCAGGGCTATGTGCTATCATCTACACTGTTTCTTCTGCATATTAATGACATGTTGTAATCAAGCAACATTCATTGCTATGCGGATGACAGTACGAGTGATGCTTTATACTCTGGCCAAAGCGGGGTTTCTCAACAACACGTCAACGAGTGCCAAAACAAACTTGTGTCAGAAATCAATGAACAACTTTCCACCGCCTCAAAGTGGTGTCGACTAAACTTTCCACTTTAACCCCAAGAAGACAAGTTTGCGTGTTTTCCACTAAGAAATCTCCCCTTTTCGTATCTCCTCGTTTAGAAAATACTTCCCTAACAGCCGCAGCCAGTCTTGAAATTCTTGGAGATGACATATCGAGCAACGTTCAATTCCGTGGTCACTTGGAAGGCAAGGCCAAATTAGCCTCAAAAAAGCTGTGTGGAAGACAAGGCCAAATTAGCCTCAAAAAAGCTGGGTGTTTTCAGCAGGGCCAGGCTTCATGGCGCCCCATCGCTTACAACTTTATAAGCCGCAAATCGGGCCTCATATGGAGTACTCACTTGTGGGCGGGGCACCTCAGTACCAGCTCCTTCCTTTTAACTGCATTCAACGTCGAGCGGCTCGAATCGTCAATAACAGGACTATTTTTGACCGACTTGATTCTTTGGAATTACGTAGAGATGTGGGTTCGCCCTGCGTCTTCTATCGGATCTATCATAGGGAGTGTTCCGAGGAACTGTTTGGATTGATTCCTGCCGCAGAATTTCACCATCGGACATCGCGACAAATTTCAAAATTTCATCCTCACCATCTCGATATCTGGAAATCCACAACTGTGCGATTCTCGAGGCACTTTTTCCCCGCACTATTCCTCTGTGGAACCAATCTCCTGCAGGGGTTTTTCCAAGCGGATACGACTGAGAGACCTTCAACAAAAGAGCTTACAAATCTTCTGATAGTGTGGTTGTCCATGGGCGGCGGTGATCACTTATCATCAGGTGAGCCTCCTGTTCGTTTGCCCCTTTTTTTATAAAAAAAAGCAGATAGATCTTCTGATGGAAAGAGCCACCCATCACCTATAAACACCAAAGGCGTTATTGGTGCGTTGCTATCTTGTGGCGAGATTTAATGCCACATACATAAGTTTACCGGTTACCATAATCTCCAACCGCGACAGTGACCAGCACTAACGCTATTTCGGCAGAAATAGGTAAGGCACCAGACCTGGGCTAGACAATGCAGAACTCTATCACCTAGTGAATGGTAGCAACGTTACACCGAGAAAGCGAATTGATTGATAATGTAAATTCAGTACCAATTATTCATTCCATTACATACCTTACAGAAGTAACGTTGGTTCTGCACAATCCAGTAAAAGTATTGTTTGTGCCTTCATATTCCAAAGTTGCGTATTTTCCAATTATACTGTCCACTACCAATGGATCCATTGTATTATTACCAGCACATGGTCCTCCAGACAAAATACTACTCATTATAGTTGTTAACACTTCTTCCAAACGCGTGGCATTCGTCTTTTGTTGTAATATACATGAGTTACACGTAGTGCATTGTGGAGCTGAGAATAAAATATAATTTTATTTATTTACCTATCTTATTTAAAAATTTTATGCATAGACATATAAAGAGGTGGACTTAATGCTATAAGGCATTCTCTTTTTTTTATGTCATAAGATAGCAAACAAGCAGATGGGTCTCCTGATGGAAAGAGTCAACCATCGCCTATAGACACCAAAGATCTTAATGGTGCGTTGCTATCTTGTGGCGAGGTATAATGCCACATGCATAAGTTTACCTTACCCTCCAAACCGGAACACGACAGCAACAAGCACTGACGCTATTGCGTCAGGAATAGGTAAGGCGGTGGTACCAGACCCGGGCGAGAACTCTACCACCTAGTAGCCACGATGGTAGTGACTCGATAGCCAATCGGTCGCCTTTTACGACCTGCCTGGCAGAACGGCAGTTGGCCTATTCTACAAAGGAGGCCGGGACCAACACGGCGAACACTCTACCAGTCAATCTTAGTCAAATGAGAACTATACATACTAAATATGATAAAGTGCACAGAAAAACTTATAACAATCGTTTACTATCAACGTGATTTCCTAATCAGTATTTGAAGTAAATAAAACATTTACACAATGCGATATTGCAACATGCAAATTAAACAAATAGTCTATAATGGAGTGACTGTTTGTAATATTAAAATAACCGATTTTTACTAAATGCGTATGGATGTAAACACGGGATATATACCAAAATAACATTTTTTACAATTTTCGTCTACCTGTCAGTCTGTCTGTCTGTTTGTTCCGGCTAATATCTGGAACGGCTGGACCGATTTTGACTGGACTTTCAGTGGCAGATAGTTTATGTGACAGGGAGTAACGTAGGCGCATTTTTCCACGCGGGCGAAGTCGCAGGCGCAGCTAGTAACTTATATAATTTGCGAAAGTTTGGATATTTGGATGGATGTTTGTTACTCAATCACGCAAAAACTACTAAACTGATTTGAATGAAATTTGGCACACAGGTAGATGATAACCAGGAATTTTTTTATCCCGGAAAAATTAGGTGGTCCCGCGGGATTTGCCAAAAACTTTTATAATGCAGCGGGCGGCTTGCTTTAGCTAGTATAATATAAATATTCATATATGTATAAATATATGTAAACATATACATAAACAACTACATAAATATATACAAAAATATACATATACTGCCATAGCGCGCAACACCTTTATTGTGGCAGATGTCAAAGAGAGAACGTTAAACGAAAATTTAGAGAAACTATTTCTGATACCAGTAGAAAGAGTATTCCAAAGCATGACATCTTCAGAAGTGAAAGATTAAATTACAATTTATTTCATATAAATTATTTGTTGTTAAAATGTTTGATGAGGTGGGGTTTAAATTGGGGTCCACATCCCCGGAATCCCCGGATTTTTTTTGTATTTATTATATAAAAAATTATAGGTTATAGGTTTTTGATGCCAAATCACAAAAAAATTCAGCAATATAGAAAAATAAATCTCAGAAGGGATATTTTTATGTATACATGCGTTATTTTTCTCTATAAAAAGAGCCATCTGCTCATTTGCTATCTTGTGATATATAAAAAAAAAACATATCTTAATAATTGTACAAAGACGTCGAAGACCTAAGTTGATTATTGACTTGGGCTTTCCCCTCTCCCACTTCCCTTCCCACCTACGTCTGTCCACATTTGCACTGTGTAGTATCTTCACGTCCGTATCCCCGAAGAGATAGGCAGAGTCTGTGTTCCTGGACGAGTACAATCTGAGGATCTTCAAGAAAAAAGTAAACAGGTAACTTCTAGGGAAGCGCGTTCCATCTTAGGCCGCATCCTAACTTACCATCAGACGAGATCGTGGTCAAGCGCTTCCCTATCGATAATAAAAAAACAGTGCATCCACTAATAACCGAAGATATTTAGTCCCACAATGCGATAGGCGACAATTGGCATGCCTATCGCCAACCGGGCACCTATTCAATTCTGGGCAACGTTGTTTTTATAAGAAAACTAAAAAAACACATGTGTTGATTTTCCTGGGGGAGTTGAACCTCGGGCTTCATGTAGTCAACACCGATAGCGGACCACTAGGCCACAGAGGCGACGAAATATACATATGTAACACTGTATATCTTATCAATCTACACATGATTCATAATGCACAAACATTTGCATAGATACACAAACTTACGCACACACGCACATACACACAATTAACAACACACACATACACACACACAAACTTACACACATACACACGCACATGGATGCTCCAATGCACACGTACGTTTGCACCGACACATACACACATCATGCTTGCATGTTTTTATTGCATTTTGTACAAAAAATAAAAATGTTTGTTTATAAATTACTTACCTGTTATATTGTTGCACCATTTAATCTAATATTATAATAATAAAAATCTAGCAATAATAATGGATTTAATAATAATATATTATATGAATGTCAAATTTAGCTATGGAAGAGGAATATATGAATGTCAAATTTAGCTATGCAGGTGGGCCTGCACCTGACACAAGTATTTTGGAAAATACTTCGTAGGTCGATTCTAACACTTGCACAGCAAGCTATGTTAAATACCGATATAGAAATAAAGATATAAAGATATTTTGAACTTTCGAATTTTTTGAATAAACTAGGATTCAGTACTAAAATTATATTTTTTATAAAAATAATAAATTATTATCACCTGCAAAATAACAGCAGTTAGCAAACACAATTACTATTAACCAGGATAAAGACATATTGAAGGAGGTGTAAGGTTGGTGTGTGTTTGATCTATTTACCACTAGGGCTATATATATAAATGGGTTAGCTAATTGTGTGAAATAACATACCGTACGTACGTGTTTATTAAAAATATAACGCTCAATGTTTTTTTAAATTTATTATAAAGTGACATTCCAAAGAAATGGGAATTACATTTCAAAATAATAAACATTTTTGAGGTGCATACTTATTTCTACATATTTTTTAAGGTACCGCATCCGGAAATGGAAAACAAAAAAACCCGTCTCTGTGTTCGTTGGCACAGTCAATATGTCCGAAAATACTAGATATATTGAGTTGAAACTTGGGACACATGTACCTATTCCTGCCTGTCAGGGCTTGTCACTGTCGTATTCCGGTTTGGAGGGTAAGGAAGACGGTTAACTTATGCATGTGGCATTAGATCTCGCCACAAGATAGCAACGCAGCATTAACATCTTTGGTATCTATAGGCGATGGTCGACTCTTTCTATCAGAAGACCCAACTGCTTGTTTGCTATTTTATGATATTAAAAAATGGTAAATTGGTGGTAATACGATCGTATCACGTAAATTAAAAAAATATACTTAGGGCCCACTTTGTGGGGTAAATATAAATTTAAAAAAACTTGCTAACCATATCTTGTGTCACATCAAATTAAAGAGTCATTGTGAAAATCTATCTTTTTATAATTTGCTATGAAATAAGAAGTTGTTAAAAAATTGGAAAAAATTACCTCCCTTCTCTTATCTCCGAAAAAACACGCCTAAAATGTAAACAACAATATTCTATACCAGCGTTTCTTAACCTTCTTCAGTCCACGGACCCCTAGAAAATCGAGCATAATTTCAAGGGCCCCCTTAATAAAAACATTGGCATTTATTTATTAATTCAAATGATTTAAAACATAGATAGATAAGACGGCGTACCCCCAAACACATACTCGCGGACCCTTAAGGGTCCACGGACCACAGGTTAAGAAACACTGTCTTGTACATAACATATTTTTTCATAATACGTTTCACCTTCATAATAATATTTTATATAATATTATTATGAACGTGAAAGGTTTGATGTTTGAGTGTTTGTTACATTACGCAAAAATAGCTAAACCAAATAAAATAAAATTTGGAACACAGGTAGATGAAGACTAAGATTAAAATATAGAATTCTTTTTATTTCGAAAAAATATGTCGCTTGCGTGGGATTCACTGAATACTTTTATAATGTAGTGAACTCCAGGGTGTACACGTACTACTACATACTATGTATGTAGAATTACCATCCCATGGAGAGCCACCATTAATATTTTTGGTTAGGCATCCACTTGTTTGCTCTTCTATGCTATAAAAATCTATGTACGGAACCATCTCCACGGAAGTTTGACTCAGGCGCTAGTCACGTTGTTTAAATTCATAAACAAATAAGTATGAAGTAACATTTCAAAAAAATGAGAATGGAATTTCAAAGCAATAAGATTTTAGATGAATCCCAACATTTCTTTTTATATTTATATTTAATTGTGAAATAACAATTCAGTATGTGACAAAAATTTCAAAACAATCAATATATTAGAACTGCACTATTTTATTTAAGAAATGCCTTCACGTACATATACATATCCATACTAATATTATAAATGCGTATGTTTTTTATCGTTTTAGGGCTTAACTGCTTCACCGATTTTGATGAAATTTAGCTAAATGATAGGTGAATACCTGGAGTCAAATATAGGCCACTTGTTTTTCAAAAATCGGCCCTCTAGGGGCTGAAATGATAGTTTTTATGAAAATGCCCTATTTCATGTTCACACGTTAGTTTGCATGAAATAGGTGATGTTAGTTTGTGTGAAATAGGGCATGTTAGTTTGTATGAAAAAAAGGGTGTTAGTTTGTATGAAATAAAGGGTATCAGTTTGTATGAAATAGGGGATGTTAGTTTGTATGAAATAGAGGATGTTAATTTGTATGAAATAGGCAATGTTAGTTTGTATGAAATAGGGGATCTAAGTTTGTATGAAATAGGTTCTGTAAATTTGCATAAAATAGGGGATGTTAGTTTATATGAAATAGGGCACGTTAGTTTGTATGAAATAGGGCATGTTAGTTTGTATGAAATAGGGGGTATAAGTTTGTTTACAATAGGGGATGTTAGTTTGTATGAAATAGGGGGTGTAAATTTGTTTATAATAAGCGATGTTAGTTTGTATGAAATAAGGGATGTTAGTTTGTGATGATAATGAAATTGAAAAATGAAAATGGAAATAAAATGTATTTATTTGCAAGGATATGGGTGTAACAAGTTATTAAAATTAATCAAAGAAACCAGCATATTCTACCATTATATGGTGTGCAAATATTTAAAAATTTAACTATTACTATATATAATTTGGACAAGCGTTTGTGTGATGAGCATAATTGTTTGTTTTTCTGGGTTCGGATGTTTATAAAATATAGTCCAGTACATATATATATTTTCCAAATTATTAAGTTCTTATAGACTTTTTCCAGTTCTATTATCAGACACTTAATGCAGGTGCTTATCAACAGCCGTTGATTAGTGCAAGTGATTAGTAATCAGCGAAATAAAGTGAAGTGTTTTCTATTTCCCACCCTTCCTACCTCTGACTCTCCGGGCCCTAAACACGTTTGGATGTGTTTGTTTAGTGAAAAGAGTTTAGCACTATTGAGTTTGTTCGTCCATGTTTCGATGCCTGAAGCTTAATGTACTAATCATGGTGGCTAAAAACAGTGTTAGACATAACTCGTGCTGACTACTAACAATATCACTCGCAATTGCTAAACACTCGCAGTCCCGCTAATCAAAATATAAACCGGGCATAACACACTGTGGGATTAAGTATCTTCGGGTAATCGAAGGTGCACATGTTATACCTGTGCCTACCTCTTCTTTGATACAGGCGTGAAGATACTTTAAGTATCAATTAACAAGAGTAATACGTGGTATATTTCTATTTAATTTATCAGTAAACGACTAATAGTAGATATATTTGCAACATTGTTTAGACTACGTATAGTTTTATGTTATGGTTAATACAATCTCGTCCAAACACAAATGTGAAATGAGAGCCAAGTTCAATATAAGAGTATGCGTCTCTATCGACTTCACAGACAAAAGAATTGAAATCTATTTAAGTACCAAGTTTTGTAAAGAAACTCCTAAAGTTTTAGTTTCAAGAACCTGCAACATTCCTTAATTAATTTATATAGCAATTTTTTATGTCTTCATACTACCACAGTGTTTGCCACAAGTAAAAATGGTTCTAAAATTTTTTTATACAAAACTTATTGCATCACGCCAACGATGTCGCGGGCAACAGCTAGTTATCAAGCATTTTGGGTTTTCAGATTTTTTCTTTTGCGTATTCATAAAAGTCTACCTTGGTGCCAAATACCGAGTTTCGAACTCATATAGAATTGGATGAGGTTTTTGATCTACATATAAATGAATGAATCATTCAGTCACAAAAATTGCGATAACTCAATAACTGCTTCTGCTACATTTATAAAACTTTGCATTCTGGATGAACTAAGAGGTTTTAGTAATTGTGCTGAATTTTATGTGTGTAGGATAAATAATTTTTGAGTTGCAAATGGGACAAAAGTAGCTCGAGATGATTCGTGTATTACATACGGGTGCTGCGTCGCCAGTCCCTTCTTCGAACTTGGCTGGACACGCGCTCGCGTGTCTTGATGGACATGATATTGATTATATGTTATTGTAAAAATATTAAATCAAGGTATTCTTTATTGTGCTGGGTGTGATTAATTTCTATGTTTGTCTGGGGCCCCTTTGAAAAATTTTCCATCAACCATTAGCCAAGGTAGTTCGTAAAGGTGAACGATTCGTTATACGTTTTTTCTTATATCATAAGATAGCAAACAAGTAGATGGATCTCCTGATGGAAAGATAAATCATCGCCTCTAGCTACCAGAGATGTTAATGCTGAATTGCTATCCGTGTGGCCGGATGGTAATGCCACATGCGTAAGCCTACCGGCTGCTTTACCCTCCAAACCAGAACACGAAAATGACAAGCATTGACGCTATTGCAGCAATGGCTAAAGCGGTGGTACCAAATACCCGGGCGAGTCGTTACGTCACGTGACTACTAAGTTGTAGAGTTCTGCAACGTTTCGCTTTACTCAGGTCTTATCTATGTTTGCCGGAATCGCATCAGTGCTTGTCACTGACGTGTTTTAGTTTGGAGGGTAAGGTAGTCGGTAAATTTTTGCATGTGGTTTTACTATTGCGCCACACGGATAGCAACGCACCATAAACTTCATTTTGTTTATAGGCGATCGTTATCTCTTGTAATCAGGAGGACGATCTGCTTGTTTGCTATATTATGATATAAAATAATTAAAATTAATTATTTAAATAGACTAGTGAAAGTCGTGTTCTAAATGAAGAGAACTAACTGCATCTATAAAAAACATGCATTACCTACTAGGTGGTAGAGTTCTGAGCGTAAAATTTTAATTTCAATGCTTAAATATGATTTTTTTTTTAAAATGTACTGTAATTAACAAAATTAAAAGGTGTATTGGTTAATATACCTAATAGGGTTAGTTTTTCAAATTTAGTCAACTGGCTTATTGTAAGTGACAAGATGTTGGTTTCAGGGGCACACTATGATCAGATTGTTCTGGTTCTGTCCAGATGGTGTCAAGAGCTTACAGAACTGGCGCGTTTGTATGAAGAGAGTCATGAATATAAACTTAAAAAAAAATCTATAAGGATTTTTTTAAACTTTTAAAAATTATTTGAAGATTATATTATATGAAGATTGAATTATATAACGATTTGAAAATTCTTAAAATACTATTATTTAATATAAATTGATTGATTATTTTTATTCATTGGAAACAAAGGAGTTAATTTATTGTTATTATGATTATTTTTATTTATTGGAAACCAAGAAATTAATTTATTGTTATTATGATTATTTTTATTTATTGGAAACCAAGGAGTTAATTTATTGTATAAAACTAGAAGTTTGTTGTAATTAATGGATGGTATAATCTAAAACAAAAAACTTATTGTAATTACTATAATATTGTACACCATATCATGGTTGAATATGTTGGTACCTTAACAAAATTTTAATAACTTGTATCTCCCATATTCTGGCAAATAAATATCTTCTATTCTATTCCATTCTTATGGCACTTGATTATATCTGTCAACCTATAAGGGATCTGGTGTAAAGATATGTGTGTATATGTGTATACTATACAGCTATTTATAGATTTGTCTAACTCTTCGTCAATTACAGTAACATGTTCGTCTATCGTATATTGTATCGTCTTAGCTAAAATGACTCCTGATTAATTAAAGAGTGTCTACAATATATATATAAGTTTATTCACAGGATTCTTTCATACATTTATAATCAAGATGTCGTTCTTCACTGTTATATTTTTAATTTTTACATGCTGTTCATGTATAAAAGGTAAATTATTTATTTTTCCTAAGATAACTCCTTATTACTTGGTACACATACACTTATTAGGTAGAGTTCTACCTGAGTTCTGCAAAATTTCACCTGGGTTTAGTATCATAGCCATAGCTATTTCTGATGCAATACAGTGCTTGTCTAGAGGGCAAGGTATAATTTTTTGACACACGACAATCCAAACTTTCAAAATCGCATAATTCAACTTATCACATCTATTTAGTTAGAACAAAAATCTAGTATCATCTACAAATAATTCCACATTTATTTTCTATTTAATAAGGTAAATTATATATTATGTTGGTATATGAAAAACAAAATCAGACCAAAAATGAAGTCATACTTATAATCTTTCATTTTATAGCAATTGAAGTTTTAAATTTAATTATGAAAGCCAAAAAGTAAATTTCTAACCCTATAGTGATGTAACTGTCTAGTTAAAATGTTTTGATTATCACGATCAAATAAATGCCTTAGAAAAATCACAAAATGCTTCAAGTGCATTGTAAAAATCCTCATAGGTATAGTAAAAACATTTTTCAATATTTTACACAAACATCGATGTTTAAGCAATGCTTGGTTAAAACGAATTGTAATTAACGAAACGATTTCTGTGATAACTGAACTGTTAGTATAGTCTAGGAATATTTCAGGGTTATATTTAGTCTAGGAAAATGCTCTGTTCTTATGAAACTTACATAAAATTTGCGTTAGTCTTAAATATAAACAAAATTTTCCGCAGCAATTCGTTTTTTTATCATTAAGCATCCGTTTTGCTGTATCTTGACCTTGATATAATATAATAAATTGATATAATGTACATCGCAACAATATTTAATTTTTAATATTGTTGCGATGTACATTCGTGACAAGTGATAACATATTGACAAGAAATAACATATTAATAAACAGATATGAAAAGACTTAAAAGTTTTCAAAAGAAATATTTCATAAGCTTGATATAAACTAAACTACTAAATACTATAGTTATAAACTATAACAATATTATTAGCTTTAGTAATAATTTGTAGGCACAACTAATTTTTAGGTCCTGTAACCGCTGGGTCATGTCAGCTTGGTCATTAATTGATTATCAATTATACATCAGAGGGTATTGATGGTAGAATGAGCTTGTATGGTTCTTAAGGGCCTGATATTGCACTGCCATTTGCGAACTACCATGAGCTATTTTACAGCAAAAGCCATTTATGCTCAGTTTTTGATTCCTCTGTTGCGATAGAGCACACTTTACTGAGGCAATTCTCAATAAACGTCAACCAGTTCTGGATTTTTTCTGGTAAATTATCTTCCTTTTTCGGAGCATTGTCATGATGACATACAGGTAAAGCCACTGGCGCGTGCGGTGGAATGCGTGGGGTCCTGCCACTACGGTTGAAGGGACTGGCGTTCATTCTGATATTTATTAACAACTCAGCGTGTGAGCTGGATTGCGTTGGGACCTGCCACTACGGTTGAAGGGACTGGCGTCCATTCTGATATTTATTAACAACTCAGCGTGTGAGCTGGATTGCGTTGGGTCCTGCCACTACGGTTGAAGGGACTGGCGCCCATTCTTATATTTATTAACAACTCAGCGTGTGAGGTGGATTGCGTTGGGACCTGCCACTACGGTTGAAGGGACTGGCGTCCATTCTGATATTTATTAACAACTCACTTACTGTTAATTTTTATACAGTCATAATATATCACATAGTGCTAGCTTATCACTCAATCAGCAAAATCATTATCCAACAATTCCAATTAATGAAATATGACCGAATAATCAATAAACTGCACGTCAGCGCATTTACGCGATTCAGACCAAACCTGATACACCAATATACTCGTAACACTACATTTTTCGTACACATACGATATTTAAGTAAGTATATTCACGCCACAATCCTTGAAGGGGTAGGTAGAGGTACAACAAGTGCAGCCACGATTAGCCGAAGATATTTTGTCCCACAATGTAATAGGTGGCTAGCTTATAGCTGATTTTCCTAATTTCGCGTTGTTTTTATTAGAAAACTGAAAAAAACCATTTGTGACTGGGTCAGACAACCCGGGAACCGTACTCGGGACCTCATGTGATCAACACCGACACCGGACCACTAGACCACAGAGGCACTGAATACTTAGAGACTAACAGAAGTAAATGTTACATGCAAGTAATATTCGAGCATAGCACACATAGACACCACTCACGGACGCGATATCTCGGACTGGTGCGGAACAAACTGTCTCGAACAATTCCGAGATATCGCGTCCGTGAGAGGTGTCTATGTGTGCGTTGCTCGAATATCACATGTATGTAGATTGACTGCTGTTAGTCTCCAGTATACTATGACACAGGGTGATATTTAAATACTTTTTAAATTAATTTAACTCCAGTAAAAACCGGTTAAGTGAGAGTCGTACTCGCACACGAAGGGTTCTGTGCCATTATCTTTAAAAAAATAAGAAAAAACACCTTTATTGTATGGGGAATCTTTGGTTATCATAGCGGGAATGGAAATACATAATTCATAAAAAATTCAGCTTTCTAGCTATAACAGTTTATGAGATACAGGTTATAGACGAACAGACGGACAGACAGACAGCGGAGGTTCAGTAATATGGTCCCGTTTTGCCTTTTAGGTAGTGAACCCTAAAAATAATTTAAAATTATTTATATAGTTTAATGCAAGCAGACTTCGTTTTTCATTCGTATACTACATATATTTGGCTAAATTGAATTTCCTGGATAAATGTTTAAACCATCAATTACTCTAAATTTAAATGTTATATTAATATTTAAAAGGAAATGAAGTAACGACCTTGTCACATAGCCAGAATGGAAGTGAATCTGTGACATCAGAAGAAGAAGCACAAACAGAAAACACGGAAGCAGTTACGGAGGAAGATGAGAACACCACATATGATGCATTGGCAGGTAATTGAAAATCACTTTGCTTGGTATTTAAAGTAATTTTTGCTTCACATTAAATCTAGTGGAATTCAAATTACTCATTGTTAAATTTTTATATCTTAGATAAATATGGTTTACTAGCCATACCCGTGCGAATAATTCGCACTAAGTAATTTTATTAAATACTTTTTAAATTGATTTGAAATTGAACAAAAAAGTTACAGACCGTCAATCATGTTACATATAAATTCCTAGTAAACTCCACACGCGCTCACGATCGAATGCGAAAAGAAAAACTCACACTTAGCACTCTGTTCTGCTTGCTTCTCTTTCATATACTAAAACTTTAGTTTTCTTCGCATTCAAATGTAAGCCCATACTCTTACAATCCTTATTCATAACTGTGACCAGTGATTGCAGCTCAGATGGAGTTGAGCCTAGAAGTACAGCGTCATCTATATAAAGCAGGCAGTTCACCACTAGATCACTCATGCGCATTCCCATATTCAATATCCTCAATCTTTGGAGACACTTATCCAGATATAGAATAAACAGACGAGCTGACAACACACAACCCTGCTTGACGCTGATATTGACATCGAACCAGGGCGATATGTTGCCGTCCACACATGCTTTGCAATCCCAGTACATGGATTGCAAAGCACGCAGCAGCCGCCCATCTATCCCATAACTAAATAAAATGTCCCAAAGTTTCTTTCTCACAACTCTATCAAACGTTTTCTCCAAATCCACAAAACCGCAGAAAACATTCTGGCCGACAGCCTTTAAAAGAATTATATCGTTTTTATAAGAATGCCACTAAAACCTTAGTGAAAGAAAAGCGTGAAAAGAATGTTTGAAAACGGAAGAGAGACTGGCGAGCAACTTCGGGGCAAACACCAAACTTTTGGAGGGAGGTGGAGAAGTCTAGGAGTTGTTCGGTAGCCTCCAGAATGAATAGGATTAAATCTAAGGATGGTGAAATTCCTACAAGCACAGAAAGCGTGTTAAAACGATGGAATGAATATTTTGGAGATATGTATGATGCTGTTCAGGACGTGATATTACGTGATCACAATAATTCAATTACAGCCGACAGCCGACAGTTTCTCTACGATATTGCGGAGTGAGAAAACTTGATCCATACATCCTCTTCCAGATCTGAAACCCCCTTTTGCCTCCCACAACATTCCCTCGGACTTCTCTTGCATTCTCCTTTCAGTGATCTTACCATACACCTTTGATGCTAAGCTGATCAAACTGATGGCCCTATAGCTATTGCAATCTATACGTGAGCCCTTGCCGTTATAGAAGGGGAAGGGCACGATGACCGCGCGCCGCCAGTCTTCGGGTACTCTACCGGTCCTCCAACATGTATTGCAAAGGACCCAAAAAGAGTCCCAGACGGCAGGACCACCGTATTTGATCATCTCAGCAGTCACCTTATCTATTCCCGCAGCCTTTCCATTTTTCGTACTTCTTATCGCCCATATATCTTGCATAGTAATGTCCTGGCACGCTTCCACCATCTCTGAATCACTTACTGAGTCAGAGACGGAGGCAGCGTCCTGAACAGCATCATACATATCTCCAAAATATTCACTCCATCGTTTTAACACGCTTTCTGTGCTTGTTAGAATTTCACCATCCTTAGATTTAATCCTATTCATTTTAGAGGCTGCCGAACAACTAGACTTCTCCACCTCCCTCCAAAAGTTTGGTGTTTGCCCCGAAGTTGCTCGCCAGTCTCTCTTCCGTTTTCAAACATTCTTTTCACGCTTTTCTTTCACTAAGGTTTTAGTGGCATTCTTACAAAAACGATACAATTCTTTTTTCTTGTCTTTCATACCATCATTCGCTTGCAAACATGATACATAGTCTAGCCATGCTTTCTTCTTTCTCTCAATCACAGCTTTCACTTCATCATCCCACCATGCATCTCCTTCCGTTGACTTGCACAGTTTTGCACTACCACATACTTCTTTCGCGGCTACTATTATACTATCTTTCAAAACTTTACAACATTCGTCTACATCCAAGTCCGGTAGGTTCCCTTTCGCCAACCTATCTCGAACCTGAATCTCATACATACTCCTTATACTCGGATCTTGCAACTTTTCGCTCTTTATCCTTTCAAGCTCTCCGAATGGAACACGCTGTCGCCAATGTCTTCACTTCGTAAACAGACCCCTATATCGACTTACTACCAAGTGTCCTACCTACTGTCTGTTTCCAGATTGGGACCTCTGTAAGCGCGCGTATCCATTATACAACTGCGGAGTCTACTATCAATCAAAATTACATCTATCACACTCTTTTGGTCATTCCTTCTCCATTTATACAAATGTATGTCCTTATGAGGGAATATTGTGTTAGCCACAAGAAGATTCCTTTCCATGCATAAATCCACAATGTGCTTACCGGCGTCGTTCACTTTACTGTCACCATACGGACCAAGTACGGCATCGAAACCAGGCCGCTTAGTCCCGACCCACCCATTCAAATCACCACACAAAATGACTATTTCATTGTCATCAACCATATCCAGAACATCCTTTACAGAATCCCAAAACTTTTCCAGGTCACTGGGCGACGAAGAGCTTACCGGTGCATATAATGCGACCAAAAAGACTCTCGTGATTCCCAGTTTGATCCGGATCCAAAGAAGTCTCGAGCCAGCCATCCCATAATCTTTTAGACCAGAGACTAAGCGTGACGATAGAAGAATACTTACTCCGGCGCCAGCATCATCGCTCTGGGGCACACCAGACCACAGAGCCATCATGCCACCGGGGAGATCAGTGGTTTCACTACCTTTACGCTTAGTCTCTGTTACACACAAAACATCCAGGCATCTCTCATTCATTACATCTATCAATTCATGCATCTTATCCTCCAACCCACCTCTTACATTCCACGTGCCTATTTGGCACTCTGCTCCCCTCGACTCGCCTATTCGGGCCTGGCATGATGGATAGCGGCCCCCATCGCTGCATCCGCCGTTTTTCGTACCGACGGGGGCGGATCGGTGCGCGTCGCCTCCAGGGGACGCCCTATTTCGCATTGCGGTACTCATTCGGGCCAGAATTGCAGTCCAGTGGACTGGCAGGGGTCGCGACGAGCACGCTTCTAGCCAATGACCCCCTAAATACAAATAAACAATAAATAAATAAATATTCACGCACAAATTACATTTACTGATCTAACCCCAAAGTAAGCAAATTATTTGCTTGTGTTATGGATGTTAGTCAACGATACTAATACATAAAAATACATATATAAATACTGGAATATACTTAATAAACAAGCAAACCCAGAAATATAAACATTTATGCTCATCACAGAAATGCTTGTCCCCGAGCCCCGTCGATTGCGTGGTCAGGGTTGCTAACCACTCAAACAACGAGGCGGTCAAATAATGAAATCTTGAATGCGGTCAACGTATGGCAGAACTTTGCACCTTCATGCAAATATTACATCATCTGTTACATATACAATAATATTATAATCATCATCTTGATCTGAATCGCTTTTGAAAAAGAAGCCCAGATGATCTTTAACGTATTGTAAATAGCAAAGGAAAGCTAAGAATGTATTACAGTTAATACCACTACTACTGAGCTCAGGACTGTTGATCTAATGGGGTGACTAGTATAATTAATACACTCATGATTTGCATCAATGTTTAAAACGCCTTTGAAGTAAATATTTAATAATAATAATAATAATAATAATACGTTTATTTTCTCAAAACCAAGATTTACATGTTTTTGTACATATCAAAAATTTATAATAAAATCTATACTAAAGTGCTTACATACAATCAACATTTTAATCAAATATTCAAATTCTTGTATAAATTTAAATTAAAACCTGTAGTTCGGTTCGTTAACTTCATAACCAATATATTTGGTATATGCCAATATATACCAACTACCAACGCCTTATCTATTCCTGCCGCAATGGCGTAAATGCTTGTAATTGTCGTATTCCGGTTTGGAGCACACTTATGCAGGTGGCATTGCTGTCCCGCTACACGGATAACAATGCACCATTAACATCCCTGGTGTCTGTATTCGATGGTTTAATTCTCCATTAGGAGAGCCATCTGCTTGTTTGCTACCAACTGCTGTTCTGCCAGGCAGGTCGTAAAAGGCGACCGATTGGCTATGTGAGTCACTACCATCGTGACTACTTGGTGGTAGAGTTCTGCATTGTCTCGCTTGGGACTGGTACCACTGCCTTACCTATTCCTGCCGCGGTAGCGTCAGTGCTTGTCACTGTCGTGTTCCCGTTTGGAGGGTAAAGTAACCGGTTAACTTATGCATGTGCAACGCACCATTAGAATCTTTGATGTCTATAAACGATGGTTGACTCTTTCCATCAGGAGACCCATCTGCTTGTTTGCTATCTTATAAAAAAAATCTATTGCCCGAAAACTAAAAAATCTTACCAAACGTTGGTCGAGTGATTTGTGCCCTTTACTACGCAATTTAAGGGGCTAGGGTTCGATTCCTGATAACCATTTGATATTTAAAAAAAAGTTTATTCGGAACAAAAATCGTTACAAAAATCGTTAAAAACAGTTTTAGCGCTTTCAACTGCTAAAGGTAAAAACTGTAGCGCAGTGAGAGTGCCCCCTCTTTAAATTAGATAAAACAATGTGCCTTATAATATAAAATTTATAAGAAATTTATCTATAAATCATACACAAACAATATATTCTTAAATAAAAAAAAGTGTGTGAACTTTTAAATTTAAGGTGCTGATTTTGATTTATGCGTGTGTGTGTATGTGTGTGTGTGTGTGTGTGTGTGTGTGTGTGTGTGTGTTTATGTGTGTGTGCGCGTGCATGTGCGCGTGTGAGTGTGTGTGTGATGATTATGAAGATGGCACAGGTTATCTCCCGTATTTTATTAAATGTTCCGACTGTTCATATGAAAGCAGTATTAGCCAGTCAAACAATTTACGCTTACATAGTTTTATTGGGAGGTGATAAATTTCCAATTCTGCCCTTCTCCTACTCATAGTTGGACATGCTATATCTGCTCTTCGCTTGTTATAAATCTCTGGATCGAAAACCAATTCTGAATGTTTCCGGAGTATTGTTTGCAGCACAAATAGTCTTCTCACAGAAAGAACATTACAGAGCGAGTAAAGGATATCTGTGGGGAACCGAAAGGGTTTAAATGTCATCACCTTTAAAACGGCTCTTTGGGCAACCTCAACCCTGATAATATTGAACAAGAAATGAATGTAAATTTTTGTAATTCTGAGCTTAGGTTTTTATTAAATATATTTCAGTTTTTATTATATATGTATTTGTCGACTAACATCCATACCACATGCTAATGACTTTCTTTGTTTCGGGTTAGGTTAATTCGTATGATTTGGTTTAGAGATTATTCATTTACTTATTTTATTTAAGTCTCAACTAATACATGGAAATTTAACCATACCTGTTTTTTTCCAAAGCAATATCGTATTAATGCGAGCAGATTATTCAAAGGATTTTTTTTTTAGATTAAGTCTTGATTACTCGATTTACCACAGGTTCAAAAATTGATTACGCGTTTAATTACATTATAGTGTTTTTAAAATAATTCTTCTAAATAAATGAGTTCATATAACGAACTAAAAAATAAGTATATTAAACATTACCTTTATTCACGTATAATAAATATTTTAGGTTTCTATTGAAATACTTACTGGTGAAAATAAAACGTTAAAGTGAACTGATTTTGTAATTTTCTAATATTATTTTTTAATATCTGACGACAATATTTCTGTCATTTAGGCTCTATGTTGCACTTTAGGACCATTTATTCTATTAGAAAAATGCATAAAATAAAATATTATGGCAGTATGATACCTATTTTCGTAAAACGCTATGCAGAGATTGTATTCGTTTTAAAAAACCGTCATCAAAAGTCATATTCTTGCTCTGTAGTGCACTAAATCAAGACTTAATCTTGCAAAAACTGTAATATCCTTGAATAAACTCTTAACATTATTACGATATTGCTCTAGAAAAAGCTTGAAAACATGAAGTATTCGTTTCAAATTGGATACACGCTCTTAACAAGCAGTCACAAAAGAAAAAAACATTCGATAGTAAAAAAATAGAACTAAAAATCTAACGAGTCTAATGAGAAAGAGTCAACAAAATCTTTTAAACAACAAATAACAAAGTATTTTTTTTTTTTATATCATAAGATAGCAAACAAGCAGATGGGTCTCCTGATGGAAAGAGTCAACCATCGCCTATAGACACCAAAGATATTAATGGTGCGTTGCTATCTTGTGGCGAGGTCTAATGCCACATGCATAAGTTTACCGGCTACCTTACCCTCCAAACCGGAACACGACAGCGACAAGCACTGACGCTATTGTGGCAGGAATAGGTAAGGCGGTGGTACCAGACCCGGGCGAGACAATGCAGAACTCTACCACCTAGTAGCCACGATGGTAGTGACTCGATAGCCAATCGGTCGCCTTTTACGACCTGCCTGGCAGAACGGCAGTTGGCCTATTCTACAAAGGAGGCCGGGACCAACACGGCGGAAAAAAGTATAAGATACAAAGAGTAAAACGAGAAAAAAAATAAAGATTTCTTTGATGCTTTCTATCAACATGATGATGCGACAATCTTTATTTTTTTTAATCATCTTCGATAACCGTAGTTTATATACATTAAAGATGTTAATAGTGCGTCGCCTAAACCACAAGAATAAGATTAAGATTACCGGCCAATTTATCTTCCAGCACAGAACACGAAATAAACAACATGGTCGTGCTAAGAATGTATTTAATTCGAAATTGGCATTGGAATTATTCTAATGAAATTTGGTGTGTTAATACGTCGTTTATCTACATATTATATATTAATACCAGAAGAAAAAGCTTTGCTCCCTTTTTAAGACGATTACACAGAGATGCTGCATTTTTCAATATATATTAGAAATATATTTTATTTCGGAGCATTGGTAAACAAGGGGTTTCTTCCGTTATATCCATAAATAAAAGAATTTCAATTTTAAATGTTTTAAAGGTTACCTCATGTGTCGGTAGTTAGCAATATGACAACTTCAGTACTTAGTTCAGAAACACCCTATTTCTGAACTTCTATGGATAATTTTGACATGTATTGCCATTAACGTACAAAATTTGTAGATTTCACACTTCATTGCGATTGAAACACTTCATAAACACAAATCATAGGAGAACGTAAGCAACAGTTTTTAACAGTTTTAAGCGATGTCTACACCATGTAAAAAAGTGCTTAAAAATATTGATTTTTTGCCCATAGTAGTAATAATAATTATTCCCATAGTTGTTTCTGTAAACGGTTTAGTAGCGAAGAGTTTCGACCAACATCTACAAAAGCTCTCCCTACAGTTCTGGATCAAGGGCCAGATACAGAAGGTGGCAGTGTTAGGAACGGCACGTATTGTGAGGAGGTTTCTTTCTCTGTCACCCTGACCACCGGGGGCCTAGCTGCAAGGCTCCCGTCAGCGGAAAACCTATTTTTATATATTTATTTTTATAATATTGTATTTTTTTTAATATTATAATTATAAATGTATATAAAATAAGAATAAAAATGTAATTAAAGGATAATAATAATAAAGCTTTTTTTCCTTTTAACAGCCGATTTCTTTTGCAGTTACAATTTAAATATCTAAGAATAACTACATAATTATTCATAGATAATTAAATTGTAACTTATTAAAAATCCCATTTTTTTGTATTGTCATTTTCTAGATATTTTTTCTTTTCTTTTTATCATTTTTAGTTGTAAGATTCATAGTCAGTTTACTTCCGTTTAAATTAATATTTTAATCTGGGAGATAAGAATAAAGTTTTTAATTTTAAAATAAGTAACATGAAAATTAGTCGCATGAGTATAATTGGTATTTCAAGACGCTACAGAAAATAAAGCAAAATTTTTGCCACCGTTCTTTTTTTTTTATAGAAGAGGGGGCAAACGAGCAAGAGGTGCACCTGATGGTAAGTGATCACCGCCGCCCATGGACATCTGCAATACCAGAGGTCTTGCACTTGCGTTGCCGGCCTTTTAAGAATGAGTAAGCTCTTTTCTTGAAGGTCCCTATGTCGTATCCGTTCGAAAATACCCCTGCCGGTAATTGGTGCCATAACAGAGTAGTGCGAGGTAAAAAGTGTCGGGAGAAACGCACAGTTGTGGATTTCCAGACATCGAGATGGTGAGGATGGAACTTCAAGTTTTGACGCGATGTCCGATGGTGGAATTCGGCGGCAGGAATTAATCCAAACAACTCGTCGGAACACTCTCCATGATATATACGATAAAAGACACAGAGAGAACCTACATCTCTGCGCAATGCCAAAGAGTCAAGCTGTTTCGAAATGGCCTGGTCGTCAACGATTCGAACCGCTCTACGCTGAATGCGATCAAGAGGAAGAAGCTGGTACTGAGGAGCTCCGGCCCAGAGATGCGAACAGTACTCTATGTGAGGCCGAACCTGTGCCTTATAAAGTTAAAGGCGATGGACCGGCAAAAAGCACTGTTTCGCTC
The DNA here is from genome assembly GCA_036924255.1 of Apodemia mormo. Lineage (NCBI taxonomy): Eukaryota > Metazoa > Arthropoda > Insecta > Lepidoptera > Riodinidae > Apodemia > Apodemia mormo. The sequence continues at coordinate 24,242,882 of JAUPFN010000022.1, read as the reverse complement.
TGCTGAGCACACTGAGCTTTTTGGAGGCTAGTTTAGCCTTGTCTTCCAAATGACCGCGAAACTGAACGTAATTCGATATGTCAACTCCCAGGATTCCGACACTAGCTGAGGCTGTCAGGAGAGTATCCTCAAATCAAGGTGATACAACAAAGGGCGTCTTTTTTGCGGTGAACACGCAAAGCTGTGTCTTCTTGGGGTTAAAAGTAACCAGGTTTTGGCGACCCCATTCCGAGACATCGGTAAGTCGATTCTCGACTTCAGACACAAGCTTGTTTCGGCACTCTTCGACGTGTTCCCGAGAAATACTGCTACGGCCGGAATATGTAGCATCACCAGTACTGTCATCCGCATAGCAATGTATGTTACTAATTCGCATCATATCATTGATATGCAGAAGGAACAGTGTCGGTGATAGGCACGCAGCCTTGGGGAACACCAGCATTGACAGATTTAAGGTCGGAGCACGCACCGTCGACAGCGACCTTGATGCTCCGGTCAGCCAAAAAACTGGTGATCCACACGCATAATTTCTCAGGAAGCCCATAGGAAGGCAGCTTCGCGAGAAGCGCTTTGTGCCATACCCGATCAAAGGCCTTCGCTATGTCCAAACTAACTGCCAATGCCTCCCCCTTGGACTCAACTGCTTCCGCCCATCGATGAGTTAGGTATACTAGAAGGTCACCAGCTGAGCGGCCGCGACGGAAACCGTACTGACGGTCGCTAATCAGCTGGTGCTCTTCTAAATACTTGAGGAGCTGAGAGTTGATGATTGTCTCCATAATTTTGGAGAACAAGGAGGTTATGGCTATGGGCCGATAGTTAGACGGGTTAGAGCGATCTCCTTTTTTAGGGATGGGATGCACCAAAGCTGTCTTCCACGAATTCGGTACCACGCCGAGTGAATAGGAGAGCCGGAATAGGCGTGTTAATACTGGTGCCAACTCTGGAGCACACATTTTTAGCACAATCGGAGGGATGCCATCCGGCCCACTCGACTTATGGATGTCCAAGGAAAGTAGTGCTTTACGCACAGATGATTGCCGAAATTGTAGTTCTGGCATACAACTATCATACTGCGGGATGGTAGGCGGTGCGTTCCCTTGGTCATCCAGAGTCGAGTTGGCCGCAAAGAAGGAGCCCAGGAGATCGGCCTTCTCCTTTGCGGTATGGGCCAGAGAGTCATCGTCTCCATGCAAGGATGGAAGAGAGGGCTGTGAGAAATTCCCTAAGACAGCCTTGGCGAGAGACCAGAACGCACGAGTGCCCGAAGGAAGGCGAACTAATTTCTCACCAATTCTGCCAATGTGTTCCGATTTTGCCTTGGCGATAGCTCTTTTGAAGTACCTCGAGGCGAAATTGTACTCCTTACGTAATGTGCTGGTTTTTTCATCACAAGATGCGGACGCTGCAGCCCAAGCCCGGTAGCACTCCTGCTTGCGGCGTGAAGCCGTTTTACAGGAGCGACCAAACCAAGGCTGAGACTTACCACCAATTGGTACCGCAGAAAATGGAATGAAAAGTTCCATGCCCTGCAGCACCACATCGGCAATAGAGTCAGCGACGACATTCGGATCATCCAGCGAGAAGCACAACCGCCCCCATGGGTAGGAAGCAAAAAAAGACCGCATCCCGTCCCAATCTGCTGACCTAAAGTGCCAAACGCGACGACAGCCTGCTAAAGGAGGCCGTGATAGGCGCGAAACTGGTACTTTACTCTGGATCAGGCAGTGGTCTGACGAACCAAGTGGGACGTCCACCGATACCTGATAATGGTCCGGATGAGAGGTCAGCAGAAGGTCCAACAGTGAAGGCATATGGTCATCCACATCGGGAACTCGCGTGGGCGAAGTTACCAGTTGTGTAAGACCATACGCCAAGGCAAAATCGTGAACAGACCTCCCCGCATGATCGGTGGTGCGCAAACAAAGCCATTCGGCGTGGTGGGCATTAAAATCGCCCAAGATCACGATCTCTGTGGAGGGGGTCTGCTTTAACACGGAATCTACAGCCGTTTGTAAATGCTCAATGAGCCGGTCAACTTCAGTATTCCCGCCATGGGACCTGTATAGGCACGCGTAGCTGCGTGGACGGTCGTCGCAAGCTACGCGTAACCAGAGGATGGATAGGTCCTGACCTTCAAGTCTGCCGAGGCGCCGGTAACAGATATCTTCTCTGACGTATGCGCACACCCCAGCCCGCGGTACAAAGGAATGTTCCAGTTTGTACCCCGGGTAGGAGAGGTAAGAAGTATCAGCCGGAGAAGATATCTGCGTCTCGGTCAAAAAGAGCAAAGCTGGCTTCGCCGTCTCGAGATGGTAGTGGACGGCGTTCAAGTTGGAATGAAGCCCCCTGACATTGCAGAAATCCACAGTAAGCGTGGTAGGGGGTGCCATGGCTTTCTTGCCCTGTTTGCCCCGGACAGGATTGTCTATGAGCGCAATTTTGCCCCCCCCAGAATACGCAGGGCAGCCTGAGCATCCATGACCTGGCTGGAATCCAGAGCACGGACGCTCAGGGGGGGATTCTCCACTGCTGGTGCAAGTGGTACCCCCCTGGGGTAGATTCTCTTTTGTTTGCGCATTCATAGTGTGCGGGGAGGGGGGGGGGGGTTAGGCCTCCGGGACTCTCACAAACCAAACGAAACGCAGCAGCAGGGCTGCTACTTTACGTCGGTGTCAAGTGAGAGAGTGGTATCTCCCCGGGCGTGCCGGCCTATTCAGTTGCAAAAGCAGTATGGCACTACCACTAATTAGTCTTAGGCACAGTTAAAGGTATTATTTTTACTAACCTTCTTAGGCACAGTTAAACGTTATACTATAGTAAAATAAAGTTTATATTGCTAGTTGGAATAAACGTATAAAGATTTTGATCCTATTTCACTCAAATACAACGCGATAATAGTTAAGGTAGGAAATACAGCAATGGAGATCACCATTATCTTTATTAGCCGATGAACTGGCAAATCATGGGACTTTGGAGAAAGTGTCAAAGTTTTCTCTGTCTCAAGTTTTTTCACTGGGAGTGTGAAAAAACTTGAGACAGAGAAAATTGAAGCAACAAATATTTGTCTATCAATAAAAACATATTATTTATTTTTGATTTATAAAATAAAAAAAAACAGATGGTTCTCCTGAAGAACACATGGTGCGTTACTTTCATGTAGTGTGGTTGGAAGGCCACATGCGTATGTTCCTCCAACTTCCTTACCCTTCAAACAAGAACACGACAGCAACAAACACGGACGCTATTGTAGCAGAAGATTGGTAAGGCGGTACGAAACTCGACTGAGATATTGCAGAACTTTACCAACTAGTCAGTTGTCACGATGTCAGTGATACATATAAATTAATAAGCATTTTCCCACATTTTGCTGCCGAAAAGGGAGGGAAACAGGATGTATTTTCCTACTCCTCCCATATACTTCTAGTTAATTTTGTTGCGTAATCCAAGACAGCTTTGCTTTTCCCCAGGGCACCCTGAGCTCGCAACTCAGAGGTTATGAGGAAGGTTGCCGCTGTTGATTCTGGTTTACAGAAGTTACAGTGGTGGGAACGAGAGGTGGGCCCATTGCCCTTAAAAAAAGCATTTTCCCATCTTTTACGATATTCCGAGCATAAGTCATTTGATCATTCTTCGAAAGGGCGCCTGGGACTGCATGAAAAAACCTTATTTACATTTTTCACAAAAACTATTTTATGTTTACAGCATCCGACCCGAGCTTGTTATTAAATGTAAATTTACAAAGAGCGGAACCTGTACTTACAAATCCATTAGTAAACTATATCATTGGACAGATTATATCGACTAACAACAATAAAGTATAACCAACATTACCAACAAATATTTATAAGGCGGATATATCTCAATATTGTGAATAAATTGCATTTTTCTGACAGAAAAACATTTATTTGTTACATGTAATATTCATATAAAAGTTTAAATAAAATAAAATGATATTCTTGCAAGATATATATATGTTGTGTCATTTGATCCTTCACCTTTATATATATATATATATATATATATATATATATATATATATATATATATATATATATATATGTGTGTGTGTGTGTGTGTATGTATTTTTAAAATTTAAATGCTGCGGAATCTGGCCGTGAACAAAGCCAGTGACCCTGATGGGATTCCAGCCACAGATACTGAAAACCCGTGTGCCTGAACTCGCTCCTGTGTTGATACCCCTCTTTTGCCTTTCAATGACGACTGGAAAAGTACCGAATCATGGAAGCTTGCCAACGTGCAGCCTGTGCCCAAAAAAGGCAGTCGTGCCGACCCCTCCAACTATAGGCCAATTTCAGTCACGTCCATACTCTGCAAGACCATGGAGCGTATACTGAACAGCAGGCTATACCGCCAATACGGGTTTCGCCGAAATCGGTCCACTGGGGATCTTCTAGCATATGCCACCATGTTGAGCTCAGCCATCGAGAATCATAGGGAGGCACTAGCTGACTCCCTTAATATCTCGAAGGCCTTTGACAGGGTGTGGTCTTATTGGCAAGCTTCCATCGTATGGTCTGCCTACTGGTATCTGCGCCTGGATCTTACATTTTCTAAGTGGCCGCTCAATTAGAGTAGTCGTCGGCGGCTGCTCGTCCGTCCAAATGGCTATAAATGCCGGAGTCCCTCAGGGATCAGTTTTCTCCGCAACACTATTTCTGCTACACATTAACAATCTGCCGAAGCCCGGTATCTATGGGTTGTGGAGAGTTACGTATCCAGTGCGCGGGCCAGTACGGCACATATCGAGTTTCTCAGAGAGGCAATGGTCGATCGTATGAGCATATTATACCTTACAGACAGTCTCCGATTGGGGCACTGCCAATCTAGTCAAGTTTAATGCAACTAAGACCTAGGCGTGTCTATTCTCCGCTAAACGGAGTCCGTTCCATCTATTTCCGTCTTTCCAGGGTGTGTCCGTGCCGATAATTGACCACCTCGAGCTCCTTGGTATCATCTAAACGCCTACTCTCAACTTTGTGTTATACATCGAATCTAAAGCCCAAATTGCCTCCAAAAAGCTTGGTATTCTGGCGAAGGTGAGATAGTATTTCAGCCCGGGACAGTTGCTCAACCTTTGTAAAGCACAAGTCCGTTCGTGCATGGAATACTGCTCTCACCTCTAGGATGGATCCGCCAAATACCAGCTGGAGACACTTGAGGCGATAGAGAGGCGTGCCAAGAGGCTCATAAACGACGATGATTAGGTATGTAGGCAAAAAACTCCAGAGCCTCGCTCATCAACGCAGAATGGCTAGATTATCGGTTTTTTATTGGATACACTTTGGAGAGTTCTCTACGGAATTCCACAACTTAATTCTGATACCCCTGTTTTTCTATCGATCCTCGAGGCGCACAGATTCTATCCATCGCCATATGGTGGACGTTCCACGTGCCCGGACAAAGCGGTTCGACTCAACATTCTTCATTCGAACCGCAAAGGACTGGAACATGCTTCCTGAGTCTGTGTTCCCCGACGAGAACAATCTGGGAATCTTCAAGAGAAGAGAGAACAGGTACCTTCTAGGGAAACGCGTTCCATCTTAGGCATCACTTAGCTTACCATCAGGCGAGATGGAGGTCAAGCGCTTACCTATCGATAATAAATAAAAAAAAGTTGTTTGGATATTTGGTTATTTTACATTTGTAAGAAGTTTTAACTTACGCCTCGTAAAAATGTTACTACTAGTAATTAAAACGAGTCGTTTTACAGATATAGGGACCTGGCACTAGTCAGTTAGTTGCCCGTATCGTTGCCCTTTTAAGTTCACAGCTTATAGTTGATAGTCCGTCTAACTCAAACAGATTCATAAAAAAACCGGCCAAGTGTGAGTTGGACTCGCGCACGAAGGGTTCCGTATCATCATAACAAAAAAATACGAAATAAACAATATTATTGCACCTTAATATTTTAATTTTTTTATTATTTAGTATTTATTGTTATGGCGGCAACGGAAATACATAATTTGTGAAAATTTCAGCTTTTTAGCTATCACGGTTTATGAGATACAGCCTGGGGACAGACAGACAGACGGAAAAGTCCCGGCCTCCTTTGAAGAATAGGCCAACTGCTGTTCTGCCAGGCAGGTCGTAAAAGGCGACCGATTGGCTATCGAGTCACTACCATCGTGGCTACTAGGTGGCAGAGTTCTGCATTATCTCGCCCGGGTCTGGTACCACCACCTTACCTATTCCTGCCGCAATAGCATCAGTGCTTGTCCCTGTCGTGTTCCGGTTTGGAGGGTAAGGTAGCCGGTAAACTTATGCATGTGGCATTAGACCTCGCCACGATATAGCAATGCACCATTAACACCTTTGGTGTCTATAGGCGATGGTTGACTCTTTCCATCAGGAGACCCATCTGCTTGTTTGCTATCTTATGATATAAAAAAAAGAATTGGGGCATTTAATTAATTTTTCGTATATTCACAATATAATACAGGAGTACAGGAAAGAAAACAATAAATAAATAAAGTCTTTATTTGCAAAATATGGGTTTTACAAGTTATTAAGTATAAAGCCTCGTTTTCACTTTGATTAGTGCGTGTTTAATGCAGGTGCTAAGTATTAAGCAAAAAATACTGAAGACAGCCGTTGATCAGTGCGAGTGATTAGTAATCAGCGTCTATTCACTATTACTACGAGGAATACTGATCACTCGCACAAAACGGGGCTTAATTCATAGATATCAGTATATTCAACCTCAAAATTATTACTGTATACAAACATTTACTTTGTTACATTTGATTTTTGTTTACATAGATATAATTTTTAAAAAAACGTGAACTTTTTTTTATTATTATAGAAGAGGGGGCAAACGAGCAAGAGGTGCACCTGATGGTAAGTGATCACCGCCGCCCATAGACATCTGCAATACCAAAGGTCTTGCAGTTGCGTTGCCGGCCTTTTAAGAATGAGTAAGCTCTTTTCTTGAAGGTCCCTATGTCGTATCCATTCGGAAATACCCCTGCCGGTAATTGGTTCCACAACAGAGTAGTGCGAGGTAAAAATTGTCGGGAGAATCGCACACTTGTGGATTACCAGACATCGAGATGGTGAGGATGAAACTTCAAATTTTGACGTGATGTCCGAGGGTGGAATTCGGCGGCAGGAATTAATCCAAACAACTCGTCGGAACACTCTCCATGATATATACGATAAAAGACACAGAGAGAACCTACATCTCTGCGCAATGCCAAAGAGTCAAGCTGTTTCGAAATAGCCTGGTCGTCAACGATTCGAACCGCTCTACGCTGAATGCGATCAAGAGGAAGAAGCTGGTACTGGGGAGCTCCGGGCCTGAAATGCGAACAGTACTCTATGTGAGGCCGAACCTGTGCCTTATAAAGTGGAAGGCGATGGACCAGCAAAAAGTACTGTTTGGCTCTGCTGAGCACACTGAGCTTGTTAATGGATTTTTAAATGTATGTACAGTACCCGGCGATAAATATTGCACATCGACCTTTGGAAAGAGACAATCGGCTAATTTCGGCTTCGTAGAGCGTTATCTCTGTCGCACAAAATACAAACAGTCCGGTACCTATTAGGAGCTGTTAAAACAAGTGATTTGCTTCTTTTGATATTTTTATTCTTTGTATAAAATACACTAATTTTTCTATAAGTGATGGCTTTAGGTTGGGGTAAAATAAAATAAAAAAACATTTTTACATTATGTTTACGTATTTAATTATTTTGGAACATTACAGCTTTAGTGTACATAATAAACACCATTATACCTATTGCTAAAATGAGACATTGCAATAAAAATAATAATAATTCTAATTCTCAATTACTTCCATTTCACTATCTGTGCTCTCAAAGAGGTCAATATCACTGTCACTATCAGCCGTATTTATTACTAATCTATCAGTGTAATTGTCTAAACTGTGTTGAATGCTTCTATATTCATTCTCACATTTGATTGCATGATCGCAAACCTTTTTCCACTCTTCAGCGCCGATCATGTTTACTTTTTCAGTCAATAATGTTTTTACTGTAGTTAAGTTCATACCCACATTTCTAGAGGCTACATAGCCTTTCAGTTGAGACCATATATTTTCAATTGGATTAAAATCCGGATGATATGGTGGCAATCGCAACACAGTGTGCCCATGTTCGGCAAGTATTTTGTCCACAGAAAACTCTGTATACCTCTCCTTGTGCTGACATATAATAGCGTAAATCTGGGTTTTTGTTAATTTTGGATCAACTGGAATTTCATGTCTGTTTAACCAGTTGATCATTTCCCGTTTAATGGTGTTTGAGTTGGGGGGTCTCTCAACATACTTGTTGTGATAGGGTGCGTTGTCGATAACTATAATTGTCGATAACTATTAATCCAATTGAAAATATATGGTCTCAACTGAAAGGCTATGTAGCCTCTAGAAATGTGGGTGTGAACTTAACTACAGTAAAAACATTATTGACTGAAAAAGTAAACATGATCGGCGCTGAAGAGTGGAAAAAGGTTTGCGATCATGCAATCAAATGTGAAAATGAATATAGAAGCATTCAACACAGTTTAGACAATTACACTGATAGATTAGTAATAAATACGGCTGATAGTGACAGTGATATTGACCTCTTTGAGAGCACAGATAGTGAAATGGAAGTAATTGAGAATTAGAATTATTATTATTTTTATTGCAATGTCTCATTTTAGCAATAGGTATAATGGTGTTTATTATGTACACTAAAGCTGTAATGTTCCAAAATAATTAAATACGTAAACATAATGTAAAAATGTTTTTTTATTTTATTTTACCCCAACCTAAAGCCATCACTTATAGAAAAATTAGTGTATTTTATACAAAGAATAAAAATATCAAAAGAAGCAAATCACTTGTTTTAACAGCTCCTAATAGGTACCGGACTGTTTGTATTTTGTGCGACAGAGATAACGCTCTACGAAGCCGAAATTAGCCGATTGTCTCTTTCCAAAGGTCGATGTGCAATATTTATCGCCGGGTACTGTATATTCAGTGTATAAAAAAGCTCTGTCCGTTTGTCAAATGTATTGTTTGGTATCTTAACACATATGTGTTATTATTCTGTAACAGATAAACAAAATTTCCACAATTAAAATAATTAATTTTCAATGATATTTTGAATATTACTATGGCGTCAAATGTCGGCAAAATAATGTAAAATGATGACGGGCGACTATATCAAAGAGCGCTCAGTACGTTTGATATCGAAGCTTTCTGCTATCTGTGCGTAGCCGTAGATTCGACGTGGTGTTGTCACAAACAAAATATTTCCTTAATTTTTGGCAAGTTGAAGGGTAAAAACGGGATTTTAAAATTCCCTAGTATTTTAATTTTTATAAATAGAACTATTTAATTCTTTTTTATAATGTCATGGATCTGCCTATATGCCCTTATCGGACAGGATTTTTTTACTTAATGTATATAGATATTCTGAAGTAACTTTATCAAAATTTAATTTATTAATAACATGTAATTAATTGTAAATGTAGCTGACCCAGCAAACGTTGTTTTGCTATACAAATTTTTGTGGGGTGCTTGAGAGGGGATGGGGCGGGAGTTAATTGAGATAAAAAAAGACGTGTGGCACTCGGAGACTGCCGCGGTAAAGCTACTGCATAGCATTTTTATCAACTTATGCAGTTACAATTATATATGTCGCAGTGAAATTGTCAATAGCCGTTAGATTATAATCTACCTAGGGATTTTATAATTTGGTTAGGTTAGGTTAGCAGTTAAATTATAATATCACTTAGGTAAATTATAATCTAACGGTTCTGACAATTTCACTGCGACATATATATGATTACGGTAGTTTTCCAATACAACCAATGCCACCTAAGGGCGGGTTGCTGAACTAAAGAGACAAGCGTGATATTTCAAAAAGTCATTAAAAGTTCTGGTATTTATCGATAGATGGAATGATTGCCGGTCCGAGTGGGGGGTGTTAGATTTTTTTCGTTACGGAATTTCTGGATTCGATCTCCACGCTCAAGGCCCGCGATAGAAGCTATGCAATAGCTTAAAATTATCCTATATTTTAAGTTGGACCAAACAGTAGATATCAACGAAATTTCATTGAAATCGGTTACTGAATCGATTGAACCGTTTCGGAGTCCATCGCAGACAAACAGCGAGATTTACGGTTCGGTTGTTATGTCTACTAACATTATAAATGCGAAAGTTACTCTGTCTGTCTGTCTCTTTTTCATGGCTAAACCGCTAAACCGATTTGGATAAAATATGGTATAAAGATAGTTTGAGACGTGAGACAGTACATAGAATAGTTTTATCCCGGAAATCCCACGGGAACGGGAACTATGAAAGTACCTCGGGATTGTCTATCTTTTAAACTACGCAACACAGTTGAGTGAAATTTGGTATGAAGACACTTTGAAACCTAACATATCAGAAAACTTAAAAAACATATTTTTTGAATTGCTCGACCTGGTAATAGAACCCGGGACATCATGTGGTCGACACCGACACCGCACCACTACACCACAGAGGAGACCATATAAAATATAATGTCAAACAATTTTATCACTGATAGAATTAAAATAAGTTTGAAAATTTGAAAAATCCAAAAGCGCGCGCCGCAACGTTTTTTTTTTTCTTTAAATTATTTAGTATAAAAAACAGATCCGAATGAAGTGATTTTCAATTAGAATCTATTCTGAGTGAAGAATGGGCCAACTGACGTTCTGCCAGGCAGGTCGTAAAAGGCGACCGATTGGCTATCGAGTCACTACCATCGTGGCTACTAGGTGGTAGACTTCTGCATTGTCTAGCCCGGGTCTGGTACCACCGCCTTACCTATTCCTGCCGCAATAGCGTCAGTGCTTGTCGCTGTGGTGTTCCGGTTTGGAGGGTAAAGTAGCCGGTAAACTTATGCATGTGGCATTAGACCTCGCCACAAGATAGCAACGCACCATTAACATCTTTGGTGTCTATAGGCGATGGTTGACTCTTTACATCAGGAGACCCATCTGCTTGTTTGCTATCTTATATATATATATATATATATATATATATATATATATATATATATATATATATATATATATATATATATATATATATATATATATATATATATATATATATATATATATATATATATATATATATATATATATATATATATATATATATATATATATATATATATATATATATATATATATATATATATATATTTATATATATATATATATATATATATATATATATATATATATAAAGGTAATGGATCAAATGACACAACATATATGTATCTTGCAAGAATATTATTTTACATGTTAATGTACGTACAACGTACATGTTAATGTACCAAATAAATGTTTTTCTATCAGAAAAATACAATTTATTCACAATATAGAGATATATCCGCCTTATAAATATTTGTCGGTAATGTTGGTAATACTTTATCGTTGTAAGTCGAAATAATCTGTCCAATGATATAGTTTACTAATGGATTTGAAAGTGCAGGACCCGCTATTTGTAAATTATCATTTAATAACGAGTTCGGGTTGCATGCTGTAAACAAAAAAAAGTTTTTGTGAAAAATGTAAATAAGTTTTTTTCATGCAGTCCCAGGTCCCCTTTCGAAGAATGATCAAATGCCTTATGCTAGAAATCCCGTAAAAGATGGGAAATGTTTTTTTAAGGGATTGCTCTTAAAAAAGCATTTTCCCATCTTTTACGAGATTCCACCTCTCGTTCCCACCACTGTAACTTCTGTAAACTAGAATCAATAGCTGCAACCGTCCTGATAACCTCTGAGTTGCGAGCTCAATGTACCCTGGGGGAAAAGCTAAACTGTCTTGGATTACTCACCTATAAAGAGTAGCTAATAATATAACTTGAATTGTAAAAAATATGTTAAAGATATTATAAAATATGTGTAAAACATCCCTGATGACGCTTTAATAAGCGAAACCGGTTGGATGTGAATAGTAAAAAATTAAAAATATACGTGAACTGGAAGTACAAGTGAGTTTATTTGTAATACAAAATTTAAAATGCAGTTTCACCAAGTGCCGACGATGGAAACTATCCAATTTACGCAACGAAATTAATCAGAAGTATATAGGAGAAGTAGGAAAATACATCCTGTTTCCCCCCCTTTCTGGCAGCAAAATGTGGGAAAATACTTATTAGATTATTCGTATCACTGACATCACTGATATTACAAATTGGTTGGTAAAGTTCTGCAATATCTCGGTCGAGTTTCGTACCGCCTTACCAATCTCCTGCCACAATAGCGTCCGTGTTTGTTGCTGTCGTGTTCTGGTTTGAAGGGTAAGGAAGTTGGAGGAACATACGCATGTGGCATTCCAACCACACTACATGAAAGTAACGCACCATGTATTCATCAGGAGGACCATCTGTTTTTATTTTATTTTATAAAACAAATATAAACAAAATGTTTTTTGTTGAAAGACAAATATTTGTTGCTTCCATTTTCAGATGGGTGTGTGAAAAAACTTGAGACAGAGAAAACTTTGACACTTTCCCCAAAGTCCCATGATTTGCCAGTTCCTCGGCTAATAAAGATAATGGTGATCTCCATTGCTGTATTTCCTACCTTAACTATTATCGCGTTGTATTTGAGCGAAATAGGATCAAAAACTTTATACGTTTATTCCAACTAGCAATATAAACTTTATTTTACCATAATATAATGTTTAACTGTGCCTAAGAAGGTTAGTAAAAATAATACCTTTAACTGTGCCTAAGAAGGTTAGTAAAAATAATACCTTTAACTGCGCCTAAGAAGGTTGGCAAAAATTTTGCTTTATTTTCTGTAGCGTCTTGAAATACCAATTATACTCATGCGACTATTTTTCATGTTACTTATTTTAAAATTAAAAACTTTAGTCTTATCTCCCAGGTTAAAATATTAACTTAAACGGAAGTAAACTGACTATGAACCTTACAACTAAAAATGATAAAAAAAAGCAAAAAATATCTAAAAAATTACAATACAAAAAAAATGTGATTTTTAATAAGTTGCAATTTAATTATCTAAGAATAACTTAAATAACAAAAACACTATAATGTATATAAACGCGCAATCGTTTGCCGATCAAATTTTGGACCTGTGGTAAATCGAATTACCAAGATTTAATCTTGCGAAAAATCCTTTGAATATCTGCTCACATTATTACGATATTGCTTTGGAAAAAACTTGAAAACATGAAATTTTCGTTACGAATCGAATACGCGCCCTTAACTATATTTGTTAGCTTTAATCATTATTTGTCTCTTTTTTAGCTTTTTATTGTGTCGTAGTTGAACATCTTTTTTATGTGTATTAGCGCGTGTGTGTATGTGTGTGTGTTTATTTTTTTATAAAAGAGAGAGATATTGTGGTTATTGTGGTTTTGTACGGTAAATTAAATTATACTTATTCTGTATTTTGAGACTTTAGAATAATGTTCCAAATATCAATAGTTTTATATTTATATCGCCTCAATAATCTCAATAAACACAAAACTAATCTAAGCTCATTCTGAATTCAAATAAATCGTAATTCAATTTTTAAACACCATTGCTAGCGAGCGGTTATCAGTAAAATAACTATTTTTGTGCCATATTTCTAACTAACCTTCCTTGGATTCTGCACTCATAGATCAGTTCATTGAATATAACTAGCTACATTATTTTATGAACACAAATTATTAATACATTGGACATGAGCGTACCGAGAGAAGAGGGCAGGGAGAGGCTTCTGCCCCCCCCCCCCTGGAATTTGTTTACCACCTTACTGTTGTAGATAAAAATATAATAAGACAAAAATATAGTCTTAAAATGTTACGGTTGCCCCCCTGGCCCAGAATCTGGGTGCGCCCATGACAGTGGATGTAAATGATTGAAAAAAATCTTACGGAAACATAGATCTGTGCTTTCCAAATTTTCAAAGTTGTACATCTGAGAACCCGTATCATTAACGCTCACATAAAAATTTACGATCTGGAAAAAGATGTCATCACCTTCCATTGTACCCTTGTGGTAGTTATTTATTATTATGTTGTAGTCTTCTGAAATACAATCACATTTTAATATTTTAAAGAAAAGCCTAATTTTAAAGTAAATGCATTAAACATAAACTTATACACAACAAGTGTTAGATATAGTACAAATATCGTCACGTTGGCTATCTTGTAGAATAGGTATATTGAGACCAATCTTTTTTACTTTCCAGATGACTGCGATTCATCAGTTTCTCAACCAGTTAAATGGGTGATTATTTTAGCGCTGTATTCTTCAACCATAACAACTAAAAATTGTAATAATCAGGACTGATAGTTTTATTTTTGATGATAATCCTAAGTTTAATCTCTCTGGCTAATACTAAGTTTTTTTACTAGTAAAATTTTTCATTTCACTCGGGTTTTAACCGCCATTAGCCGATCATACGAATAGAATCAAGGCAATCGTAAAATATTAGCCTATTTTTATAGCAGCAATATTAAGTGTTTTATATTTAACACCAACATTTGCATTAAACGTATTGTCCGAATTAGGTGCCACCGTCTTAGGCCAAGGTTGCCGATAAATTAATACGATTGGCATTCCATCTTTGCCACTTGAATAGTAGCGCACTATTAACATCTCTAATAATTATAGACGACGGTTGTCTCTTTCCTTCAAAAGAGTCATCAGCTTATTTATTATTCTATGATAAAAAGTCTTTTAACTACTTCTTTTCACATATCCCTTTCACAAAGCAATCTCTTAATTTTTGGATTCTTCTTTACCTTTCAATTCCTGTCTTTCTATATAAATATATATAAATTTTCCAGTTATCACTTTGTGCGTATATTATTATGTGTGTTATATATTTTTTATTCTTTCTCTCTTACGCTGCCTAGTTATAATAGTAAACACTTATTTACCTGAGATAATTTCAAATTTTCCTTGTCCAGTTACTGGATATTGAAGTAAGTAACCGTCGAGCTCATATGAACCAACTATTATTAATCTTGGACAGAAAAGGTCTAATTTAAAATTAAGCTTATCTGGACTTGAGCTGAAATAAAAGAATCTCATAATTTTTATAAAAAATATATATCTTATGAAACAACACAATTCCAATTTTTTGCAGTACTCTTATTTTAAGAGGAAAGGGGATTTAATTCTGTTGTGTGTCTTGTATCGTGGTTAAGGAACGGGACTGGTAGAATCACATTATAATATTTCCTTTACACATTCCCGAAATACATTTTGTAAAAACCTAAAAGTCTGAAATCTATGATGATGAACTAAGCTGTATAATTTTGTATCGCAAAAGCAATTGTCTTAGATGCGTTTCCTGGTATGTCAATCAAAACAGTCAAAGGCAACTATTTAATAACCACTTCATGTTCCTGCCCATTTATTGAAAAAATATTGTAGTAAAATATTTAGGAATCATACTAGACCAAAGATTATCGTGGCATCCTCAAATCAAATTGATATCTGGAAGGATTAGAAAACTTATTTGGATTTTTTCGAAAATTAAGATACGTTGCATCCAAAACGCTTCTAAAGAGAGTATATTTTGCGCTAGCTCAATCAATTATTTGCTATTGTATACCCGTATGGGGTGGTGCCACTAAAATTAAAATGTTGCAAGTAGAACGAGCCCAAAGAGCATTATTAAAAGTAATGCATTTCAAAACCAGTAGATTTTCCACAACTGAACTATACTCACTGAACGAGTTACTATCAGTTAGAAAGCTATATATACTTTATGCCATAAAAAAGACATAGGTTGATTACATATGATAATAACCAAAAAGTTAAAAGAAGGAAGGATGCTATTTTACAAAACTCAACTGTAAAAACACTTTTTGCCAATAGACAGTTCTTAAATCGGTCTACTACAATATATAACAAACTTAATAAGAAGTTAAATATTTATTCACTAACCATTTACAACCTTAAAGAGGTTTTAGTAGGCTGGCTTAAGTCACTGTCTTATGACGATGTTGAATCAATTATTTTTAGCAAAATAATATAAGAAAACTCTATTGACTGATGTATCTGTCTGTTAGAAACTGCTAGTGCTAAGATTAATGTAACACATTTACTTACAATTACCCGTGCTGACATAACATACTCATACACGCGTACACACTCATATACACGTACAGACTCATACACAAACATAAATACACACGCGCAATAGGCATGTATACTACTTAATTCACACAATTGCTAATGATGTTCTAGAAGAGCGGTGCATCCTGACACAAGCATCTCTTTGCTTAAAAGGATGCGCCGGACAATGTAATATTATATAATCAGTGTAAAATAAGTTGAGAAAATAAACATTTTGTATTTTTTGTAATAACTGTTAGAAGCAGCTAAATTACGACAGCTATATTTCATGTACATCCGGAGCTATGCTTACAAAATGTTAGAAGCTGTTATGATGCTTCATTTTAACAAGAATGCCAAGTTTTTTTGGTGCTATTTTTGCCTAAACACGAACAATTATTTTATTTCTTCTTACTTTACTACTGTTACTGTTAATTTCCATGTTGAGTATGCAAAATTAGTAGAATTTCGTTATGATGAACGATGTGAAAATAAAGCATACTGTAATAGTTCCCTAGAAATAAATGTAAACAAATTTAATTCCTATAACTGATTAATATAAAATACCTATAACTGGTTTCCCGAGATACAGGCCTAGATTAGTTCGGGAACGTCTGGTAATTCTAAAACAATAAAAGAAAATCTAATTAACTGCACATATTAATTTTAGTTCTTAAGTGAAACCAAAACAAAATAATAGTAAATACAAAATTTAGGTTTTTTTTATAGTAAATTGGACTTAAATAGGTTTTATATAGGATTATCAAAAATGCATAGTTTTTATAGTATTGTCAAAAAACTTTAAGCCGTGTTTAGGTTGCTAGATATTAGTACTTAACATGTCGTGTACAACTAATATTTGATATAAAGTTTATATAGAGGAGAAGTTTCAAAAACTAAAGTTTATATATATATATATATATATATATATATATATATATATATATATATATATATATATATACTCAACTGTGTGTTTCTTTTGGCACTTCTTGCCTTGCACCACTCATATCTAAGTGTTTGGCACTTCCGTAACAGGACATCCGTAAAGAATTGAAAGCCAGACATCACAACCCAGACAGACTTATCTTGCTTCCTTCACATTCATACTGTATTATATGATTGTTAATAACATTAAGTACAGTAACAAGATGAAGTAGGAAGAACTGTAAATCACTTTAATCACATCTTTTTGTACTCTTATTTCGTGCAAATAAAGAATTATTATTATTATTATTGTTATTATTAATTACCAGCCAGATGACTGCTGGGCGAAATACCAGTAATTGATTACAAGAAACCGACCTCACATTCTGGAAACCGCAATTCTCCAAACCATATACAGATGCATTTGTTACAATGTACTCCAACTGTGGTGTGCTACCATTTATTGAGTCTATGAAGAGTGAATAACGTCCTAGTGCTTCAACCACCGTTCCATAGTATGTATTAACACAATATGTCAAGCATTCAGTATCCATGTAATTGCATTCAAAAGCATCTAGAACAATAATAAATTTGAGTTGGAAATAACAGGTATGGTTTAATTTTCATGTATTAGTTGAGACTAAAATAAAATAAGTAAATGAATAATCTCTAGACAAATCATACGAATTAACCTAACACCAAACAAAGAAAGTTATTAGCATGTGGTATGGATGTTAGTCGACAAATACATCTATATTATTAATATTATAAATGCGAAAGTTTGGATGCTTGGATGGATGTTTGGATAGATGTTTGGATGGATGTTTGTTACTCAATCACGGGAAAACTACTAAACGGATTTGAATGAAATTTGGCACACAGGTAGCTGATGACCTGGAATAGCATATAGGCTGCTTTTTATCCCGGAAAAATGATGTAATCTCGCAGGATGCGCAAAAAACTGTGTATAATGTAGCGGGCTGCACGCTGCAGCTAGTATGTAATAAATACTGAAATATATTTAATAAAAACCTAAGCTCAGAATTACAAAAATTTACTTTCATTTCTTGTTCAATATTATTAGGGTTGAGGTTGCTCAAAGAGCCGTTTTAAAGGTGATGACATTTAAACCCTTTCGGTTCCCCACAGATATCCTTTACTCTCTCTGTAATGTTCTTTCTGTGAGAAGACTATTTGTGCTGCAAACAATACTCCGGAAACATTCAGAATTGGTTTTCGATCCAGAGGTTTATAACAAGCGAAGAGCAGATATAGCAAGCCGTCACTATCAACATCTTAGCACAAAGCTCTACAACCTAGCATATATGGAATTGGAAATTTATCATATTCTATACTTTCCATTATCGGCACTTAGTGAAATTCCATTGTTATTAGACACTTTTACTATTCCACTTGTACATAAATTTCACTTTTACACAATTTTTTTAATATATATTTCTCGACCGGTTTCACTTTTCAAAGCATCTTTAGGATGTACATCCTATAATATATATATATATATATATATATATATATATATATATATATATATATATATATATGATAAATAGCAAACAAGAAGATGGCTCTCCTAATGGAAAATTAAACCATCGCCTACAGACACCAGGGATGTTAATGGTGCATTGTTATCCGTGTAGCGGGACAGCAATTCCACCTGCATAAGTGTGCTCCAAACCGGAATACGACAATTAAAAGCATTTACGCCATTGCGGCAGGAATAGGTAAGGCGTTGGTATTTGGTATATATTGGTATATACCAAATATATTTATATGGTTATGAAGTTAACGAACCGAACTATAGGTTTTAATTTAAATTTATACAAGAATTTGAATATTTGATTAAAATATTTACTTCAAGGGCGTTTTAAACATTGATGCAATTCATGAGTGTATTAATTATACTAGTCACCCCATTAGATCAACAGTCCTGAGCTCAGTAGTAGTGGTATTAACAGTAATACATTCTTAGCTTTCCTTTACTATTTACAATATGTTAAAGATCATCTGGGCTTCTTTTTCAAAAGCGATTCAGCTCAAGATGATGATTATAATATTATTGTACATGTAACAGATGATATAATATTCGCATGAAGGTGCAAAGTTCTGCCATACGTTGACGGCATTTAAGATTTCATTATTTGCAGGTATTTCATTATTGGGAGGTGCTGTCTGGAGTAAACGAAGTCCGCGCGGACAAAGTCACTGGCAACAGCTAGTATATATATATATATATATATATAGTATATATATATATATATATATATATAGTATATATATATATATATATATATATATATATATATATATATACTATATATATATATATATATATATATATAAGTTTACTATTAAACATAAACCACATTAGAATTAATGTTAAGCAAAAATTACTTTAAATACCAAGCAAAGTGATTTTCAATTACCTGCCAATGCATCATATGTGGTGTTCTGATCTTCCTGCGTAACTGCTTCCGTGTTTTCTGTTTGTGCTTCTTCTTCTGATGTCACAGATTCACTTCCATTCTGGCTATGTGACAAGGTCGTTACTTCATTTCCTTTTAAATAATATAACATTTCAATTTTTCATTTCATTTCATTCATATCCTCACCATCTCGATGTCTGGAAATCCACAACAGTGCGTTTCTCTCGACACTTTTTGCCTCGCACTACTTTGTTGTGGAACCAATTACCGGCAGGGGTGTTTCCAAACGGATACGACTTGGGGGCCTTCAAGAAAAGAGCTTACTCATTCTTAAAAGGCCGGCAACGCAACTGCAAGACCTCTGGTATTGTGGATGTCCATGGGCGGCGGTGATCACTTACTATCAGGTGCACCTCCTGCTCGTTTGCCCCCTCTTCTATAAAAAAAAAAATTACGAATAATTTGACTGCACTAGAGTTAATGTCAAATAAAAATTACTTTAAATACCAAGCAAATTGATTTTCAATTACCTGCCAATGCATTATATGTGATGTTCTGATCTTCTTGCGTACTTGCTTCCATGACTTCTTTTTGTGCTGCTTCTGATGTCACAGATTCACTTCCATTCTGGCTATGTGACAAGGTCGTTACTTCATTTCCTTTTAAATAATAATATAACATTTCAATTTAGAGTGATTGATGGTTTAAACATTTATCCAGGAAATTCAATCTAGCCAAATATATGTAGTATATGAATGAAAAACGAAGTCAGCTTGCATTAAACTATATAAATACTTTTTAAATAATTTATATGATTCAGTACCTAAAAGGCAAAACGGGACCATATTACTGAACCTCCGCTGTCTGTCTGTCCGTCTGTAACCTGTATCTCATAAACTGTTATAGCTAGAAAGCTGAAATTTTTATGAATTATGTATTTCCATTCCCGCTATGACAACAAAAGAGTCCTAATACAATAAAGGTGGTTTTTTTCGTATTTTTTAAAGATAATGGCACGGAACCCTTCGAGTGCGAATACGACTCGTACTTAGCCGGTTTTACTATAGTTAAATTAATTTAAAATGTATTTAAATATCACCTATGACACATACATGTGATATTCAAGCAACGCACACATAGACACCTCTCACGGACGCGTTATCCCGAAATGGTTCGAGACAGTTTGTATTGCACCAGTCCGAGATATCGCGTCCGTGAGTGGTGTCTATGTGTGCTATGCTCGAATATTACTTGCATGTAACATTTACTTCTGTTAGTCTTTAAGTATTCTGTGCCTCTGTGGTCTAGTGGTCCGGTGTCGGTGTTGATCACATGAGGTCACGGGTACGGTTCCGGAGTTGTGTGACCCAGCCAAAAATGGATTCTTTCAGTTTTCTAATAAAAACAACGCAGGATTAGGAAAATTAGCCACCTATTACATTGTGGGACAAAATATCTTCGGCTTAATCGTGGCTGCACTTGTTGTACCTCTGCCTACCTCTTTAAGGATTCAGGCGTGAAGATACTTTCTTAAATATCGTAAGTGTACGAAAAATGTAGTGTTACGAGTATGTTGATGTATCAGGTTTGGTCTGAATCGCGTAAATGCGCTGACGTGCAGTTTATTGATAATTCGGTCATATTTTATTATTTAACAAAAATAAATTGTTGGATAATGATTTTGCAGAGTGAGTGATAAGCTAGCATTATGTGATGTATTATGACTGCATAAAAATCAAATCAACTCACTTATTGTTATAAGTGAGTTGTTAATAAATATCAGAATGGACGCCAGACCCTTCAACCGTAGCGGCAGGACCCAACGCAATCCAGCTCACACGCTGAGTTGTTAATAAATATCAGAATGAACGCCAGTCCCTTCAACCGTAGTGGCAGGACCCCACGCATTCCACCGCACGCGCCAGTGGCTTTACCTGTATGTCATCATGACTATGCTCCGAAAAAGGAAGATAATTTACCAGAAAAAATCCAGAACTGGTTGACGTTTATTGAGAATTGCCTCAGTAAAGTGTGCTCTATCGCAACAGAGGAATCAAAAACTGAGCATAAATGGCTTTTGCTGTAAAATAGCTCATGGTCATTCGCAAATGGCAGTGTAATTCGTTTTTTTTTTATCATTAAGCATCCGTTTGCTGTATCTTGAAACATTTCGGTTATCACTGAAATTGCTTCCTTAATAATAATTCATTTTGACCAAGCATTGCTTAAACATTGATGTTTGTGTAAAAATATTGAAAAATGTTTACTACGCCTATAAGGGTTCGTAAAATGCATTCGAAGCATTTTGTGATTTTTCTAAGGCATTTGATCGTGATAATCAAAACGTTTTAACTAGACAGTTACATTACTATAGGGTTAGAAATTTTCTTTTTGGCTTTTATAATTAAATTTAAAACTTCAATTGCCATAAAATGAAAGATTATAAGTATGGCCATTTAGTCCAGTACGACTTCATTTTTGGTCTGATTTTGTTTTTCATATACCACCATATATAATTTACCTTATAAAATATAAAATAAATGTGGAATTATTTGTAGATGATACTAGATTTTTGTTCTAACTAAAAAAGCAACGTAGTAGTGTGATAAGTTGAATTATGCGATTTTGAAAGTTTGGACTGTCGTGTGTCAAATTTTATACCTTACGCCATTGATATCAATGCCTTGCGCTCTAAACTAGAACACGACGGTGACAAGCACTGTATTGTATCAGAATTAGCTAGATAGAATAACTCAGGTAGAATTCTACCTAATTGTATGTGTACCAAGTAATAAGGACTTATCTTAGAAAAAATAAAAAAATTACCTTTTATACATAAACAGCATGTAAAAATAAAAAATATAACAGTGAAGAACGACATCTTGATTATAAATGTATGAAGGAATCCTGCAAATGAACTTACATATATTGTAGTCAGTCTGTAATTAATCAGGAGTCATTTTAGCTAAGACGATACAATATACGATAGACGAACATGTTACTGTAATTGACGAAGAGTTAGACAAATCTATAAATAGCTGTATAGTACACATATCTTTACACCAGATCCCTTATAGGTTGACAGAGATAATAAAGTGCCATAAGAATAGAATAGAATAGAAGATATTTATTTGCCAGAATATGGGAGATACAAGTTATTAAAATTTTGTTAAGGTACCAACATATTCAAGCATGATATGGTGTACAATATTATAGTAATTACAATAACTTTTTTGTTTTAGATTATACCATCCATTAATTACAACAAACTTCAGTTTTATGCAATAAATTAACTCCTTAGTTTCCAATAAATAAAAATAAAATCAATCAATTTATATTATATAACAGTATTTTAAGAATTTAAAAATCTTCATATAATTCAATCTTCATATAATATAATCTTAAAATAATTTTTAAAAGTTGAAAAACCTTTATAGATTTTTTTAACTTTATTTATATTCATGACTCTCTTCATACAAACGCGCCAGTTCTGGAAGCTCTTGACACCATCTGGACAGAACCAGAACAATCTAATCATAGTATGCCCCTGAAACCAACATCTTTTCACTTACAATAAGCCAGTTGACTAAATTCGAAAAACTATTAATAATTTAGCCTATTAGGTATATAAACCAAAAAAATATTTAATTTTGATAATTAAAGAACATTTTTAGTAAAAAAATTTAGCATTGAAATTAAAATTTACCGTGAAAACGCTCTTGACTGTCATAGCGCCGTAATGACTATGCCGAGGTAATATATGCATTACAGACTCTGTGGTTTCGATGCAAATGACAACATCCAGATGACGTTTAACCACGGCGTGACGTAACACTTCCAGATTTGCGTTTACTGCCACGTGATTCAATGTATATTTTTGCAGAATTTATATCTAAAAATATTAATAATCCTTATCTTTTACTAGCTGTTGCCTGCGATTTCGTCCGCGCGGATTTCGTTTACTCCGCACTGCTCCTCCCCTGTAGGTGATAGCGTGATAATATAGTAGCCTATATGTTGGCCCGACCTGTTAGTAATATTCATGCAATTTGAAGTAAATCCATGCAGTACTTTTTGAGTTTACTCCGAACATACATACAGATAAACAGACAAAAATTCTAAAAACTATATTTTTGACTTCTATATCGATTTTAGATTACACCCCAAGTATTCTTTAAAAAAATATTCAATGTACAGTTTTGACTTTCATACGATTTTATTATATGTATAGATAATTAATAAATATTTTAGTTTTTTGTTATCTCTATATCATAATTAAGCAATTAAACACTTTTATTTTTATATTATAAGATAGCAAACAAGCAGATGGGACTCCTGACGGAAAGAGTCAACCATCGCCTAAAGACACCAAAGATGTTAATGGTGCGTTGCTATCTTGTGGCGAGGTTTAATTCCACATGGGACATGCATAAGCTTACCGGCTACCTTACCGTTTAAACCGGAACACAACATTGACAAGCATTGACGCTATTGCGGTAGGCAAAAGTAAGGCGGTAGTACCCGACCCGAACGAGACAATGCAGAACTCTACCACCTATTACTGTCGTTTTAGTTGTTATTACCTATTACTGTCATATTAGGTAATGCATGTTTTTTATAGATGCAGTTAGTTCTCTTAATATAGAACACGACTTTCACTAGTCCATTTAAATAATTAGTTTTAATTATTTTATATCATAAGATAGCAAACTAGCAGATCGTCCTCCTGATTACAAGAGATAACCATCGCCTATAAACAAAATGAATTTTATGGTGCGTTGCTATCCATGTGGTGCAATAGTAAAACCACATGCAAAAGTTTAATGACTATCTTACCCTCCAAACTAGAATACGTCAGTAACAAGCACTCATGTAATTCCGGCAGACATAGGTAACACCAGAGTAAAGCGAAACGTTGCAGGACTCTGCCATTTAGTATCCACGTGACGTGACGGCTCACCCGGGTATTTGGTACCACCGCTTTAGCCATTGCTGCAATAGCGTCAATGCTTGTCATTTTCGTGTTCCGGTTTGGAGGGTAAAGTAGCCGGTAGGCTTACGCATGTGGCATTACCATCCGGCCACACGGATAGCAACTCATCATTAACATCTCTGGTATCTATAGGCGATGATTTCTCTTTCCATCAGGAGATCCATCTACTTGTTTAGTATCTTATGACATAAGAAAAAAACGTATAACGAATCGTTCACCTTTACCAACTACCTTGGCTAATGGTAAATGGAATATTTTTCAAAGGGGACGACGACGTCGAACATAGAAATTAATCAAACCCAGCAAAATATTGAATATCTTGATTTAACATTTTTACAATAACATATAATCAATATTATGTCCATCAAGGCACGCGAGCGCGTGTCCAGCCAAGTTTGAAGAAGGGACTGGCGACGCAGCACCCGTATGTAATACACGAATCATCTCGAGTTACTTTTGTCCCATTTGCAACTCAAAAACTATTTATCCTACATACATAAAATTTAGCACATTTACTACAACCTCTTAGTTCATCTAGAATCCAAACTTTTATAAATGTAGCAGAAGTAGTAATTGAGTTATTGCCAATTAAATATCGCAATTTTTGTGACTGAATGATTCATTAATCTATATACAGATCAAAAACCTAATCCACTTCTAGTCTACCTTGGTGCCAAATATCGAGTTTCTAGGTCAACTACCTAGAAACTCGATATTTGGCACCAAAGTAGACTTTTATGAATCTACAAAGGAAAAAATCTGAAAACCCAAAATGCTTGATAACTAGCTGTTGCCCGCGACATCGCTCGTGTGATGCAATAACATTTGTATAAAAAAAAATTTAGAACCATTTTTACTTGTGGCAAACACTGTGGTACTACCACAGTAGTATGAAGACATAAAAAATTGCCGTATAAATTAATTAAGGAATGTTGCAGGTTCTTGAAACTAAAACTTTAGGAGTTTCTTTACAAAACTTGGCACTTAAATAGATTTCAATTTTTTTGTCTGTGAAGTCGATAGAGACGCATACTCTTATATTGAACTTGGCTCTCATTTCACATTTGTGTTTGGACGAAATTGTATTAACCATAATATTAAACTACACGTAGTCTAAACAATGTTGCAAATATATCTACTATTAGTCGTTTACTGATAAATTAAATAGAAATATACCACGTATTACTCTTGTTAATTGATACTTAAAGTATCTTCACGCCCGTATCAAAGAAGAGACAGGCACAGGTATAACATGTGCACCTTCGATTACCCGAAGATACTTAATCCCACAGTGTGTTATACCCGGTTTATATTTTGATTAGCGGGACTACGAGTGTTTAGCAATTGCGAGTGATATTGTTAGTAGTCAGCACGAGTTATGTCTAACACTGTTTTTAGCCACCATGATTAGTACATTAGGCTTCAGGCATCGAAACATGGACGAACAAGCTCAATAGTGCTAAACTCTTTTCACTAAACAAACACATCCAAACGTGTTTAGGGCCCGGAGAGTCAGAGGTAGGAAGGGTGGGAAATAGAAAACGTTTCACTTTAATTCGCTGATTACTAATCACTTGCACTAATCAACGGCTGTTCGCGTGTGTTTTTTGCTTAACACTAAGCACCTGCATTAAACTTTCGCACGCTCACTAATCCAAGTAAAAACTAGGCGATGGCCTATCGCCATCCGGGCACTTTGCAATCCCGGACAACGTTGTTTTCATCAAAAAACTGAAAAAACACATTTTGTTATTTGCCCGACCCGGGAATCGAGCCTGTGAACACTTGTAGTCAACGCTGAAGCCGGACTACTAGACCACAGATAAAAAGTCTGTGTAGCTTAGTGCAATAAATTCGTGTTAGTCCGGGCTCCTCTGAAGAAGAGTTTCTAATCTGTCATTCTGCCTGGCAGTTTTATAGACTATTGGCTTTACGCGTCACTACCATCGCGATTACCATATGATGCTGTATTATATCTGGAGGCAGCACTTCTAATACCTACTTGAAACACAACTTTAAATACTGCTGTCATTTTCTGAGGTCTCAACCTCTCTTTCTAACACAGCAGTATAAAAAGAGTTGCCGAGACCTCAGAAAGAGATATAACGTAAATATGTATTTCAAGTGATTAATAAGAGTGCTAGCTCCACCTATACCTAATACTACATGGTGATTACTAGGTAGAGTTTTTTTTTTTTAAATTTCGCCGTGTTGGTCCCGGCCTCCTTTGTAGAATAGGCCAACTGCCGTTCTGCCAGGCAGGTCGGAAAAGGCGACCGATTGGCTATTGAGTCACTACCATCGTGGCTACTAGGTGGTAGAGTTATGCATTGTCTCGCCCGGGTCTGGTACCACCGCCTAACCTATTCCTGCCGCAATAGCATCAGTGCTTGTCGCTGTCGTGTTCCGGTTTGGAGGGTAAGGTAACCGGTAAACTTATGCATGTGGCATTAGACCTCGCCACAAGATAGCAACGCACCATTAACATCTTTGGTGTCTATAGACGATGGTTGACTCTTTCCATCAGGAGACCCATCTGCTTGTTTGCTATCTTATGACATAAAAAAAAATGTATCGCATGCTCTGCTGCTATTGCCTATGCAGTAACTTTAAACATTTTATTTTTACTTATCTGTATTCACTTAGCCTCTTTTTTTTATTAATATCAGTTTTGCACCACCATGCGCACATGCAGTTTACATTAATAAACTAATACATCTATACATATTATAGTAATATCGTAGGAAAGTCAAAACTGTACATATATATTTTAAAAAGTATAATAAATAATAAGAATATTTTTTAAAAAGAATACTTGGAGCAAATTTTACAATCTATATCGAAGCTAAAAATATAGTTTTTAGAATTTTTTTCTGTTTGTCTGTATGTATGTCCGGGGTAAACTCAAAAAGTATTGCTTGGATTTACTTCAAATTTTGGTCGGGTCGGGTCAACATATAGGCTACATATGATAATATGTAGCCTATATGTTGGCTATCACCTAATGATAATATGTAGCCTATATGTTGGCTATCACGCTATCACCTAAGGGGGAGGAGCTGTGCGGAGTAAACGAAATCCGCGCGGACGAAGTCGTGGGCAACAGCTAGTTTATTAAATACTTATTCGATACTAATTATCATCTAGACAGTTGAATGTATTTTACATTTTTTTTTTATATATCATAAGATAGCAAATAAGCAGATGGGTCTCCTGATGGAAAGAGTCATCCATCGCCTATAGACACCAAAGATGTTAATGATGCGTTGTTATCTTGTAGCGATGTCTAATGCCACATGCATAAGTTAACCGGATACCTTACCCACTAGACCGGAACATGACAGTGCCAAGTACTTACGCTATTGCGGCAGGAATAGGTAAGGCGGTGGTACCAGACCCGGGCGAGACAATGCAGATCTCTACCACCTAGTAGTCGCGATAGTAGTGACTCGCATAGCCAATTGGTCGCTTTTTACGACTTGCCTGGCAGAACGGCAGTTGGCCTATTCTTCAAAGGAGCCCGGGACCAATACGGGGAAAATTTGATTCTATCTGATCCAGGTCCTAAACTAATTTAGAAAAACTCATCGAGTGTAGGCTTATTCGATTGGTTTTGACATATACTTAGGTGCTGGATGTTTTTAGGACCCGATGATGGAACTGGAAATTGGCTATGGGAACTCCAAAACTAAACAAGATAAACCCATCGAATTTGGACTCATTTGTTCTGTTTTGACAAATACCCTGATGCTAGACGACTTCCAGGGTCTTATGATGACGCAGGGAGGAGGTCATGGGAACTTTGAATTACAATTTACACTTTGAGGTCTTTAGAGCGGGATATTTTACAGTATCTGGTGATAGAGCAGGAAAAAGTCCATGAAAATACCTGACCAAAACTAGATAAACCCATCGAGCGTGGGATAACTCGATTTTTTTGGTGAACACAGGTGCTGGATGTTTCCTAAGATTTTTTTTAATAAATAATAAATATTCACGGGACAAAATACACTTACTGATCTAACCCCAAAGTAAGCAAATTATTTGCTTGTGTTATGGGTGTTAGTCAACGATACTAAAATATAGAAATACATGTATAAATACTAGAATATATATAATAAACACCCAAACCCGGAAATACAAATATTTATGCTCATCACACAAATGCTTGTCCCCGTCGGGGATCGAACCCGAGCCCCGTTGATTGCGTAGTCAGGGTGGCTAACCACTCGACCAACGGGGCGGTCAAGAAATTTTCTAAGATTTC
This sequence comes from Apodemia mormo, assembly GCA_036924255.1. Lineage (NCBI taxonomy): Eukaryota > Metazoa > Arthropoda > Insecta > Lepidoptera > Riodinidae > Apodemia > Apodemia mormo. The sequence goes on along the minus strand of JAUPFN010000022.1, from coordinate 24,214,154 downwards.
ATGATGGAACTGGAAGGTAGTCCGAGCTTGGACTGATACAGTTGGCTATCGAACTCCTAAACAAAACAAAATATGCCCATCGAGTGTGGTATTATTTTTTGTATTTTTACAAATACTCTAAATCAGAATTATTCTTAAGTCTAGATGGTGGAGCTGAAAGAAGGCCATGGAAGCTTTGCAATAAAATAACCCAAGTTCATTAATTAAGGAACCATGGTAACCTTAACCTGATACTGCAGGTTCCCCTTTCAAATATCATCAGCGTCTTTTACGTTTTGCTCTTAAAATAATGCATATGAAGTGGGGTGATGATCGAATGATAGGAAAAAGTGTCCAGTTTTTTTTTAATTTTTAATTTAGCATTATCGCATTTATCATAAAGATTATTCCGACGAGTCGTTGGATTAATTTCTGCTACTGAATTCCATAATTGGACATCACGTCAAAATTTAAAGATCCATCCTTACCATTTCGATGTCTGGAGATCCACAACCGTGCAGTTTTCCCGGTACTTCTTGCCTCGCACTAGTCCTTTGTGAAATCAATTACAATACAACTGCTAGTATATGGATCTAGTAATATGGATGTCCATGGGCAGCGGCATCACTTAACACAGGTATCCTGTTCTACATTTCGGAATGTTATATTTAATATCATGTCGCCGTTTATCATAAAATTTAGAGTTAGGTTCCAGCTTGTGTTGGTTTAGTACTAAATTTTTAATAAAGATTTGTCGAGCAGTCAACAATTCACAATCGTTATATAATTGAGATGATGGGTAGTAAAAATTTTTAAAAAACATTGTTTTGATTACAGCTCTTTGAGCCCTCTCAATTTTAATAAAAATGTTTTTGGGGCTCTACTCTATAATCGGATTCCATAATTAATTATTGACTAACACAAACTACAGTATACACTTTTAATAACTTTGTTATTATTAATATGTCTTATTCGTTTGAATATATAAATTAGTTTACGTACCCTATTTGCCAGTATATTAATTTGATTAGTCCATTTTAAGTATTGATCAATAATAACTCCTAAATATTTTATATTCAAAGTACCTTTTAAAGTATAGCACTGGCAAGGCCTTAAAAAATTGCAAGTATGTGCTCTTATATTGTGGAATGTGAAACAAGGAAATTTCACTGAGCAGCACCCAAGCCTTAGAATGTGTATAACGAGCGGTTATACACCTTCAACCTGGTAAGGTCGATTCGGACAAATGTCTGCAAGACGTCAGCCGATGTTAACCGCCCAAAAGATAGGTTTAAGACTACAAAACCCTACCAGTGTTGTTCTTAACACCGTTTTACGGTGCGAAATTAGCTGCATGAGTACAGCCTTCAAGCACAATGCCGAATTAAGCACCCCCCTTATTCCATTATTCCCACAGCTTTATTTCAGTGACGTAACTGGAATAACGCTTGTCAAATTGAATGATGTAAGGTACACTAACATGGACCCAAGAGCATTGGGATAAGATTTGATTTTGCGATGGGCCTCGATTCGGATTTAGGCCTGATATATAAGAAGCATCTAAGTGTGTCGTCATCCCGGTAATACTATAAGGATAAAGTGCGTTCACGAAGATCATCCATACAGCAAATTAACAGTTATGGTATGGGTAGGTATTGTGAAGAACAAACGAACTGTGTAATTTTTTTATGAGTTTCTACTCACATTAACGCTCAAAATCAGGTCAAGGATTTTCTTAGGCCTTATTTCATCCATTTTCACAAATAATTGGCTACAATTTCTCGTTAATTCATAATAATGCGCGTTTGCATACAACTTTGTGGACTAGGAAGTGCTTGGCAATGGAAAGCATCCGGGTATTTGCCTGGCCTGCAAAACCCCTGGACTTTAACCCCATCGAGCATGCATGGAATATACTCAAAGACGTGTTTAGAGGACGTGGACGAAGTGACAACTACCCAACAGGTAAAAAATTTACTCAAATTTCATTGAAAGTGATAGTCACAGGATTATATTTCACAGGATCATAACAACCTTTTCAGTTCTATGAATAATCGCTTCTGACAAGTTTTGAACAGCAGAGGAGGCCATGCTTTAGGTTACATTATCCGATTCTTTAACAATAAATTAATTTTATTTAGCAATTTAATTTTATTTAATCTATCTTCAGTACAATCAAATTAGCACACTATGTTTCCAAGCTTTGATACGGGTATTTTTAAGAGCAATATTTGTTTAGAGGCCAGCATCGAATTAGCGGCTAGCTGCTTTTGTTGCTGATGTTTATGGGCAATGGTGATCATCCTTTCCATCAGGTAGCCCATTGCTCATATGTCATTAATTTATACAATATATAAATACAAAATAAGTAATAAATATATATTATATGTTATAACAAAGGTTGAGTTCTGTAAGTTTCCAAGAGATGGCAGTGTAAATTAATTCGTCAACTTTACACTTCAACTTTTTCGTATTTGGTTGCGTAAGTATCAAATAGATTTATATTAAGTACCCGCACGTATTAATTAGCCTCAGCCCACGGAGCAAATACAAAGAGGAGCTGGCCTAAGCAGCTGTGCACTGTGAGTTGTGACTTTCAACTAGGTCCTGACGTCATCACAGGGGGCGTGGCTTTAGTTAGTATTCTATCAGCGTTCGTCCTGGGTACACTGTGTCGTAATTCCAAAATAAATCATATTTCTGTGATATCAAAAACAAAACGATGAAGTGTTGTGTTTTATCATGCAAAACCTATTCGGATAGACGTCCTGATGCAATTAATGGCATAAAATTACATGTATAAGTAAAATTTTAAGTAATTTTATTAAAATATTTCTAGAAAAATCGCTTATCGGCTATCATTATCTACACTTCTATTTGAATATTATAAATGCGAAAGTTTGGATGTTTGCATGGACGGTTGTTTCTCAATTATGCTAAAACTTCTGAACGGATATGGGTGATATTTGACATACACGTAGATGATGACCTGGAAAAGCACATTGGGTAATTTTGTCCCGGAAAAATGGGTTGTTCCCGCGAGATTCACCAAAATATTTTATAATGCAGGGGTTGTATTATAAAACAATTTAATGCATGGTAATACATACCCACACGACTATATTTTATTAATGTTAGATCCTTACTCATGAAATTGCTATTTTGTATGAAATAAGTTAGAGTTACTTTTGAGAAACATTTTTATTTCTATTAAACTAACATCCATGCCATCGATGCATTTTTGTTTACGCAGTCACAGATTATTGACGAACTTCTGAAAATCAGATCGACTGAATATATCAATAAATTTTATTATTTTTCAATAAATGTATGTTACAAATTTCCAACCGAAGATAATCCGAAAGAGCATACATGGATCACAAAAGTAAATAGACAATACTGGACTCCGACAAAAATATACAAAGAATAGTTCTTGCTTTTTCTATGATGACGATATCTTAATGATATTAAAAGATAGCACTTTGTACTCGATTCTCGCCTTAATTATGGATTAACTGAAAAAATATGTAGTAAATAACAAATGCACACATAGTTACAAACTGTCGCCATTGTGATACGTATAAGTGGATTTGGATGGATTTTTTCATAATAAAATTGATAGTAAAATATGTGTAGATATGGTTAATTAAATAAATGTGAAAAATTTCTCCAGATAAGCAATTTAATATCTCAGTCACGAAAATTTTGAGTACCTCCCTGTTAATTCCTACGTTAGTGACATCTAGTGTGAAACAGCTAAACTACGTCGTTAATAACGAAGTAGTTTTGCTTTTGGCCGTTAGTTGAAAACTAGAGTAGTGGGAGGGGCTTAATACCCCTCGCACCCTGCAAAATGTCATGCATTGTTTCTTAAAGAAATCTGGTTACAACACCTCCTCTTTGTATCTGCTCCGTACCTCAGCCATAGAAAATACATTATATAGACAAATTTGGCCTAAAAGTTAACACATGATGATAGCTGCTTACCGTATTGTAATACATTATTAATTTCTCCTGAAATTTAAATTGTATCACGGACGCTTTTTATAATACTAAAGTTCAGGAAATTCCTTCAAAGATTAATATTACTCAAATTTACAATTGTCACATTCCATTTTAAGCCACTCACATCGTAATATATCGTTAACATAAATATAATTCATTTTTGTGTCACTCATCCTAAAGATTATTTGATTTTAACCAATTAAAAGTTAAAAAACGAAAAAAAAAACTTTTGTTTACGTTAAAATATTAATTACTCATGATTCGTTTAATTGGTCAGCAATAAAAGAAAGTGTTAACTTGATGACAGCAAAAAAATTCTTTGCTTGATTTAGAAATAAAAAAAGCGTACAATTTTGTCTAGTTTCATTACTTTCAACTAAAATCCTATTAAAATTAATTTGCTATTAAAAAGTGTCCGTTGAAATCTAATATTGAATCATTGTAAATTAAATTACTGTAATAATTTCGGCTGACGCTATATTTTTGTAGCTCTTTTAGGCCAATTTCATCTATCTTCTTTGAAAATAAATATTTTAGTGTTTATTGACATAAGAAAATAATTTTTACTCTTCAAGATTTCTTAAATAAATTTTATTCATTGATATTATTCGAACCAAGAACGAAATCAATCACAATTTTGCATCTGAATTTGATAACTAGTTATTTAATGATTTTCTATAAATTACTATAAATTGTTTTGAATAGTTTTTCGTTTTTTATTGTTTTACAATTTAAATAGCACATTTAAATAACTTAGACTTTGGCACACTTGCAAAATATATGTTGATATTCTGAAGGAGTTTTTCCACTATCGGATACCACAATGCATTTTTAATTAAGTAGTATAATTGCACTCCATTTTCCGCGACAACTTGATCCACACTTTTATCTGAAAAAATAAAATTAGAAATCAAAGTATAATCTATACAAATAAATAAAATTGGAGTGTATGTTTGTAATATTAAAATAACCGGTTTTGACTAAATGCATATGGATGTATATACGGTACACATACCAAAATAACACTGTCTGTCTCTCTGTTTGTTCCGGCTAATCTCTGGAACGGCTGGACCGATTTTGACGGGACTTTCACTGGTAGATAGCTGATATAATAAAGTCTAGCTTAGTCAACTTTAAAAAAAACATGCGGACGAAGTCGTGGGCACAGCTAGTACAAAATATAACTTTATTGTAAATATTGGAGTATTGAACATATATGTATAGGTGAAATTGATTTCTTAAAAGCATAATATTGTGTCGTATACAAGGTAGACAAAAAAGTGACGTCCAAAAACTTGTTTTAGGTGCCTCGTATTGAGAGGTATCTGACTCACCCTAAGTAAGTTCTACGATTTTTCATAGTTTTTGAGTTACGATTTTTTTTAATTTACACAAAAAGTAGTCAAGGTAACGTTTGCATATTCTAATAGCGTCATACGTTCGATCGGTATGGCATTTGTCTATAAACCAGTGAAACGTTTAAGGAAAATAAAATGCTAAAAATTAATCATATTCCGGACTGAATTTTTTTAGTCAACCCATTTATGTGATATATTTATTGACATATTTTACTGGTTATAAAATACTTCACATCCATTACTAGCTCGGAGAAGGTCGTGTTATAGCGAGATTATTTACTATTTAGAAATGTATTCAGAAAAGACAGCTATATTAAAATATTCCCAAATGAAAAAATATATATATAAAATAGCACAATATGACAGATTTGTATTTTTTCACGACATGATATACTTACAAACGTTTGACATTTAAAAGCATTTGCTCATATGAACGGCTACACGTTTTCTGCCCCAAAACCGTGTCTGTTAATATTTTTATGGTCTGTGGTCTTAGTTAGTAAAAGGTGAACGATTCACCAAACCTGTCACTAAAGTCTCATTCTGACGAGACTAGTATTTTAGTCGAGTAGCTAGTAATTTAATAATAAAACATGTCTGAACATCACAAATTTAGTCGAATACATAATAATTTTGTCAAGCCAATTCATTTAGTAATATTTTCTCGGTGGAGTAGCTCCTTTCAGCACGCGCTCCGCTTACTAGCTCACCGACTAATATACAGTAAAAATATTGTTATAATTGTACATAGTTATAATATATAAATGCACATATTTATAATATACTAGCTGACCCGGCAAATGTTGTTTTGCCATACATATTAGGAATCTATAGCGGACAAACAACGTGACACGTAATTTATATAATTCTACGGGATTGTCCTTCTACGCAGCCAAAATGGCATTAAACTTTATATGTTGGTTAAGTATTCTTAAATTTTCTATTTTTCCGCGCAAACTTTCATTCAATGAAATTCAAATACTCGACTACAGATGGCGCCAATACACTCAATTTCCATGTTGAAGGTTTAGAAAAACCCTTATATCTTAAAAAACACGCCCTTTAGGTTAAAACGGGAACTTTCTTGTTCGAGAGGGGATATAGGGCTATCACATTATATAAGTTCCTTTATCGTGACGGGATTTCTTTTTAAGTTTTATCGGCACGCACATTTTATCAACTTAGTTTTATTATATACTAACTATGAGGCCCGGCTTCGCTCGGGAGTTGATATGAGATTACGTGGTAGTTTAAATATAACAAATGTAATTTAAGACTTTATTGAAATTGGAATTTTAAATTTCGCGTCATTACTACACATGCTGCCATTGCTCGCACCGCCTTTCGAAATGCAACCCAAATAATCGTTGTTCTGAATGAAGTTCAAATACTCAACAACAGATGGCGCCACTACACTTAATTTCCAAGTTGAAGGGTTGGAAAAGCCCTTATATCTTTAAAAACATGCCTTTTGAGTTAAAACGGGAACTTTCTTGTTCGAGGGGGGATAAAGGGCTATCACCCTATATAAGTCCCTTTATCGCGCCGGGACTCGCATTTAAGTTTTATCGGCACGCACATTTTATTAACTTAGTTTTATTATATTACTAGCTATGATGCCTGGCTTCGCTCGGGAGTTGATATGAGATTACGTGGTAGTTGAAATATAACAAATGTAATTTAAGACTTTATTGAAATTGGAATTTTAAATTTCGCGCCATTACTACACATGCTGCCATTGCTCGCGGCGCCTTTCGAAATGCAACCCAAATAATCGTTGTTCTGAATGAAGTTCAAATACTCAACAACAGATGGCGCCACTACACTTAATTTCCAAATTGAAGGGTTAGAAAAGCCCTAATATTTTTTAAAAAAACGCCCTTTAGATTAAAACGGGAACTTTCTTGTTCGAGGGGGGATAAAGGGCTATCACACTATATAAGTCCCTTTACCGTGCCGGGACTCCTTTTTGAGTTTTATCGGCACGCACATTTTATCAACTTAGTTTTATTATATAATATAGATAATGATAATGATAAGATAAATGTACATATTTAAAATAATATTTATAATTGTGTATACCCATAATACTGAAAATTCTTTTAGATTAAAGAAGACCTCAATATATTCTATACTTTCCATCGTCGGCACATGGTAAAATTCCATTACTGTTGTCTGTTAGACACAATTAACAAAGCATTTCACTTTCGACCAGTTTCATTTTTTAAGCATCTTCAGGATGTTAAGTATATTACATCCTGAAGATGCTTAAAAAGAGAAACCGGTCGAGTAATATACTAAAAATATATATGTTGTGAAGTGAAATTCAAGTACACGTGCATCGTTAGTTGTGTCTAACAGTGAAGGCCTCAAATTAAAAAGTATGAACATTATTATAGACTTACAGGATTTAAGGGGTTCGTTTTCTCCCACAACATTATCCAAAGTGCTGTTCGTCGTGAAATTACCTCGTAGTCTAGCATCAAGAGAATAGTTGCCAAATTGTATAAACTGACTGCCATCGGTAGCATTGATTATTTCGAGGGTTGCATAAACTATTACAGTTTGTCGACCTGAAAATAAATTATATTTTATAACAAAAAAAGTAGATGGCTGAATGCATACACATAATTTATACACACATTAATTTATGTATATACTAACTTTCGTATTTATTATATTAATATTGTTACGAATAATCTAGAAACGTGAAGAGTTGGAAAGCTGGAGGAATCTAGAAATAAAAGAAAGAGATAGCTACTCCTATTATTAAACAAATAGTTGGCCGCTATCCGAATAGATATGCCATAATGGACTTTTTGGTATATGGCATAAGTGTAAAAAAAGCGTGTACTATCTTGTTTATCATAAGTTGTTTACAACTAGAAGTAATTCATCGATTACTCAATAAATTTAGATTTTTCTGGATCCAGGTAGAATTTTACCCCGGGGTATAAATAGAGATGTATTGACAAATACAAAGCAGTTTTTATAAAGCGATCGAGAGCGATAATTGAAGTGACCCGTGCGTAGCGAGAAGTGTTTTATTGTGTAGTCGGTTAAGTTTAGTGATAGTGCAGTGAGTGACTAGTGTTAATCAGAGTATTTAAGTATTACATTGTGTTGTGTGTATTTGTGTTGTAAATAAACGGATTTAATATAAGTGGTGTTTTCTTACAATTACGAACCCGAAGTATGTAACAATATCGTAAAATTCTGACAAGATAGTACCAAGAAATGATCAATAATATTATATCGCCTTCAAAATATGCTGCTTCAGAAATGATACATTATTGAATTAGCTTTCGTAAATGTCGCAATACACTCAAGTAATTTTTTTTATTTGTCGTTTGGCTTTCCGACAAAAATTCCAAATGCACAACACCGCGATAATCAAAGAAGCTAGTCAACACGATTTGGATTTTGATCAAATTTGGCGATTGCGCCACTCTGAAGCTTGTTCACAAGTTTGCTTGTCAAATTCGTAAATCTACGTCTTTTCACGAGTAATAATGCGTTGTTGTGAATATTGGATCACACTAGCTCGTTCTAAAATGTCCTCAGCGACTCTCGTGCGAATAAGGAGAAAATTCATATCTTTTGAGACTAGCCGAGAAGCAACATGTTTCAGACCCAAGAGGTTACGTAAAATTGTAAAGTTCAACTGGTGAGACACAGGTAGTTCAGTGTTTATCTCTCTTGTACTTGAATGAGGAGTCACTATGTCTTTAACTTATGCGATTTTAACTTCAGTTGAAGACGCTGATGGTCTATCAGAGCGAGGCAAATCTCCTATCACATCTCGACCGCTCGACCGATCTTGAATTCATTTCCATTCAGGAAAAAATCAGGTCTAATGAATGAAAATTGTACTATTTTCAAAAACACCTAACATAAAATTCCATAGCATGCAAAATATAAGTCAATCTCCTTATTAGAATTTTAGTTTATTATGAATCTCGCAATACAAACTATAATAATCTAAATAAAAGCAGCACTATATTTAATTTAAATAACAAATGCATATATAACAGAATACAAAAATAAGTAAGTGGTACCAATCCCGAACGAGCCAGTACAGAACTCTAATACCTATATAAATAAATATCATTGGACAAATTAGATAAATTGATCTAACTCAAATAGATTTAATAAACACCCAAACCCAGAAATACAAACGTCTATGCTCATCACATAAATGTTTGTCCCAAATGTTTGCCAGGGATTCAAACCCAAGCACCATTGATGCGTAATCATTCGCTACCACTCAACTTTCTACCCCTTCTAAAGATAATTGAACGTTGGAGTTTGAAATTTGGCACAGTTAAAGTTCACATTGCAGAGGACCGCAAAAAGCTAATATTTTTAAATAAAATGCAATAGAAAAACATTAAATGATTAGAAATATACATTATACATATTACATCCATGTGACGTGTGATATATGTTTATTATACATACATGTATATTTACTATTTTTTTATGGTTAAAGTCAGTCTTTTTTGTAAAACTTTTCTTTAGTTTTTTAGAGTTTTGTTAAATCTGTGTTTTTATTTCGGTCAATGGCGATCGCTTGCTTAGCATAAAGACCCGAAGATTTTTATGCTAAGCTAGCGATCACCAGCTAGAATAGAATTTTATAATCTAAGCCAACCAGGTCAACTAGCTGACCAATTGAGGTGGTTAAATACGATTTGTTTTTTAAGTTATTACAGAAATCTGTTCCATTAACTGTAACTCATTTACAGTAATATTAATTATAGATGTACTAGCTGACCCGGCAAAGGTTGTTCTGCCTTTTTAACTACTCTTATTTTTTTCTATATTTTCTCACCATTTAAACCTTCCCTGGACTTTAACAATTAATTCAAAACCAAAATTAGCCAAATCGTTTTAGCCGTTCTCGAGTTTTAGCGAGACTAACGAACAGCAATTGATTTATATATATATATATATATATATATATATATATATATATATATATATATATATATATATATATATATATATATATATATATATATATATATATATATTATCCTTGATATTAAAATTATTGAGTATAATAATAAAATAACAAAATAACAAAAAAAATTCTTTAGAATCCTGATTTTGATGGCAATTTTGATAATTAATATAAATCAATAGTCAGAAAAAAATTGTGGAACTCCAAAAAGTTTTAAAAAAGCTTATTTGTGACAAAATATTGTAATAAGTATGATAAATGCTCCAAAAAAGTGAAAATTTCTTACAATTTACAATGGTTTCAACTTTGACCTTGAATAACTTTTGAAGGAGTACATTAATCAAAATTTTGTAAGAGACCTTTTTTGTAGAGCATTAAATTTCCTATAAGAATATGTCATGGTTTAACCAATTTGATAATTCGTTGCAGAGCTACAAAATTCCAAACTTGAAGAATCAGATTTTCCCATGTTATTTAAACGGGAAATGGAAAATCGTGAAGCGGGACATCTTAATATTAAAATTAAGAGCTGTCCGTTATACTGGCGTATTTTTTCGGTATTCTGAACAAGATTTTCATTATATTTTTCAAAAAAAAAAATTGTCGATTTTTTTGATACAGCCTAATATATATATATATATATATATATATATATATATATATATATATATATATATATATATATATATATATATATATATATATATATATATATATATATATATATAGACAGATATTAGATTGTGATTTTCCTCTATAATGGTGAGAGCTTCTTTTGAAGAATAGACCATCTGCTCTTCTGCCAGGCTGTTCGTAAGAGGCAAACACGATTGGCTCTGCGAGCGACTACTAAGTGGTAGAGTTCTGCATTGTCTCATTCGGATCTGGTACCACCGCCTTACCTATTTCTGCCGCAATAGCATAAGTGCGTGTCACTATCATGTTCCCGTTGGGAGGAATTCCCGTTGAACAGAAAAGAGAAAAGCTTACCAAAAATAAATGTTGTGTTTTGCGGCCCATCAACAGGGAGTGTAATTAAATAACCATCACCATTTAGAATAGAATTAACGCTTAATGATGGACTATTTATTGTGAAACATATCGCCTTCAAATCATCGCTGAACCTGGAATTCCAGATGTATGTACAATGGGAGATCGAAACATACAATACACAGTTTTATAGATACATTTTTGTCTTCTTATAGGCATTCTGGGGCACACACATACACACACACACATATATATATATATATATATATATATATATATATATATATATATATATATATATATATATATATATATATATATATATATATTTATATATAAAAATAAAAGAAATATGGAGGGATTTTAGAAGAAACTTCATGTTTGACCGTACGGGGAGATTTCTGAGGGAAGAATGTCGTATAAAGAGATGTAAACTTACTAGTTATGTGAAGTAGTTAAATAGTTTATATGATAAAATAATTATATAATAATAATATTTTTTTTATTTCTATCGATAATATAACTTAGATTATTTGTAAACATTGGTAAACATGCTTTCATTTACCCCCTTTTTACCCTTCTTAAGCAGTGAACTCCAATCGTGCGTTCACACACACACACACACACACACACACACACACACACACACACACTCGCACATACTTTTTATGTTTTTGATTTGCCATTATACAAGTTTTTACAGAAATAGAGTTATGCACTTTTTTCAGTCAATTGTCGTTTTCTTTTTATCCAATCCCACGACACCGAATAGGGCCACCCAGACAACAAGGCTGTCACATACTTACAGAATGTTGTAATAGCTAATATTTCGTAATCCAGTTACTGTAATATTATTTAATTGGAATTCTACCGTTGCAAATCTGTCTTGTACAGAATCTAGTCTCAGTGGATCGGATGTTACTATGTTTAATTTTGGTATGCCTTCAATAACATCATAAGAGACGCCATTGAAAAGAACCTGTAAACATTTTTGATCTTTTATGGAGCATGGCGTTCTTGGACCTGGAAATTAAAAAAAGCAGTTTTATAATAGCGTTACAATTTCCTTTGAAGTATTTTCAAACTTTTTTTTTTTTCAAACTTCAAACTTCATCTTCAAAGTTAAAGTTTGAAAACTTTTTTATTTGCAATTTGAAAGTAACGCTTATTTTTTTCGGACAGAAATAACGCTTTATAATCTGTTCATGCAGTTTCTGCTATTTAAAAATAGAATGTAATGATCGACGTTTCGACCAAGTTACATTGACCGTGGTCACGAGCGGACTGGAGCAGCGAGTTTCCTCCGTCGTTCACGTCGGGATCGATTTTCATCTACCCCCTTCTGGTCTTGTTTTTTCGAATTTAGCCTACACACAACACTAACCGTATCTTGGACTTTATTTGTTTGCAGGTGCAAAGGCTTTATTCTGCTGATCACTGGATTCCAAGCAGGAGACAACTTAATTACTTATTATTGACCCGTTTATATATTTAAAAATGATAGTAGAACGCGTTAGTTTAAAAGTTCAGAATGTAATGAGTATATGTAATAACCGTGAAGTATTACAATATATATTACAATGTAATACTATATTACAACGGCTTAACAGCCCCCCAAGACAAGTGGCATCAACGCTAGGAGAATAGAAAACAAAATGTATGGATTTGACATAAGCTGTTGATACGAGCGTAAACGAATTTGTAATTGGTAGCCAAGTGTCATTTGTGAAACGAAACGTTATATTGCATCGATTATTTTTGATCATTTTCATACAAAACCTTAGCCAAGTGGCACTTTTGACAAGCAAAATTGTGATCTGATGATTAGCGAACGCTAGAACCCTGTAAATTACGCTAAAAATGGCGGATGATCACTATTATTCAATCAGCTGTTCCAAATCGTGGATATTATCAGTTAGAATTTTTGATAATTTTAAAGTTGAATGAACGCAAATTGCCATAGTTTAAGAGTCCTAACTAGGAGGATTTCAATACATTTTCTTTTTTTAAATCGCAGACGCCTTTATAATGGATTTCGGTTTACATCCCCTAACTCCACGGGGAATTAACTCAGAGCAAAGTGACCTTGACAAAAGTTGGTGTCCCTTACCCCCTCCACGCAATGGTGCAACAAAAAAGGGGTGTTATATAGGGTTGAAATTGTCCATCAAAATTTTTTTTTAGTCCTGCGCACGCTCTGACCGCCAACCGAGCTCTCTGTTCATTCTAATATAACACATTGGCGTCATTTCGACTAAATTGGTAGCCAAGTGGATCATGGCTTGTTTAACGTTCATTCTATTGAGGTCTATCGAATATTGTCTGTGAATTGACGGCGATGTCAGTTTGAAGTGTTATTTTCACAACGTGAATCAATCTCGGATGAATAATATACATGGATGGAATATATAAATAATATAAAAAAATAAGAACAGAGTCGCTATATCTTTTTTTTTTATATCATAAGATAGCAAACAAGCAGATGGGTCTCCTGATGGTAAGAGTCAACCATCGCCTATAGACACCAAAGATGTTAATGGTGCGTTGCTATCTTGTGGCGAGGTCTAATGCCACATGCATAAGTTTACCGGCTACCTTACCCTCCAAACCGGAACACGACAGCGACAAGCACTGACGCTATTGCGGCAGGAATAGGTAAGGCGGTGGTACCAGACCCGGGCGAGACAATGCAGAACTCTACCACCTAGTAGCCACGATGGTAGTAACTTGCAGAGCCAATCGGTCGCCTTTTACGACCTGTCTGGCAGAACGGCAGTTGGTCTATTCTTCAAAGGAGCCCGGAACCAACAACCAACCAAACCAACCAATCTGATTCAATTTTGATTGTATGTACCGCGTAAGTGCGAATAAAATAAAATATACTATCTTTTCTTCTTAATTACTGTCATGCCGTAAGTTTCTATGTAGCTAACATGTCAATTGAACTCTGTCAGTACTACCAATTTAAAGAGTTATAAAATTAAATACTGTCACCAAGATTTATGTATTTATCTTCCTTGCTACCAAATTTGATTAACATATTTTAAGTAAATCCTCTTTACATTACAAGTGAACGTAAAATTGTGCAAAATGTTATCGATAGTCACATTTTAAAACTTATGTTTCAGATTTATAAAAGCTGATGATAAATTTATTATTAAAAATGAACAAAAATATGCAAAATTGATCATATAAAACTTCTTTTTTACGTATTTTTTGGCATACATATTTACAGAAATGTAAAATTGATCGAAATCTATCGCTACACTGAAAAATAAACTATCTTTCTTTATTTCATTAAATTTACAAAATACAAGGGTTTATAACTGTTTATAACTTGAACTTATAGTGTCTGTAAAATATTTAAAGACGAAATATTATATTTATCATCATTAAGACATTGTCAGCATTTTGCAAACCTACACTACTTACAATGTGTCTAGGCAGTTTCGTTAGAAGCGAACAATTGGGTAAACGAGTCACTAGTATTGTGGCTTCTAGATGGTAGGATTCTGCATTGTCTCGCCCGGGTCTAATACCACTGGCCCACCTATTTCTGCAGCAATAGCAACAGAGCTTGTTACCGCCGTGTTCCGGTTTGGAGGGTAAGGTAGCCGGTAAATGTATGAATGTGACATTAATACCCCCCCCCCCCCCCCGCGCGCCACAAGGATATCAAAGCACCATCAATAATATGCCACCAAAAGCCTTAATTTGCGTTAATTTTACTTTAAAATTATCAAAAATTCTAACATATGATATCCACGCTTTAGAACAGCTGATTGAATAATAGTGATCAACCACCATTTTAAGCGTAGTCTGCAGGGTTCTAGCGTTCGCTGATTATCGGATAATTCCCTACTATTTTGCGTGTCAAAAGTGCCACTTGGCTACGGTTTTGTACGAAAATTGTCAAAAATGATCGATGCAATATAACGTTTCGTTTCACGAATGACATTTGGCTACCAATTACAAATTCGTTTACGCTCGTGTCAACAGCTTATGACAAATCCATAAATTTCTCTTTCTATTGTACCAGCGTTGATGCCACATCTTGGGGGCCAAGTCTTTTTTGCTTTTAATGCACTTTTCATATAAATAAAACTTATAACCTCGGTGAAAATAATACTTCAAAGTGACGTTTACCGTCAATTCAGAGACAATATTCAATATACTTCGTAAAGTTCGTATGGAACGAACGTTGAACAAGCCATGATCCACTTGGCTACCAATTTGGCCTAAATATCGCCAAAGCGTAATATTTGAATAGTTACTGAGCGTTTGCCATTTGTCTAGGGGGGCTGATCGATACGTGGTTGATGACATTTGATTATGAAGCAATATTTGAAAAATAAAAATGCACTTTATTTCGTTACTAATAAAGTTGACTTTTTTTCCTACTTAACAGAGGGGAAAAACATTCTGAGCAAATATATATATATATATATATATATATATATATATATATATATATATATATATATATATATATATATATATATATATATATATATATATATATATATATATATATATATTGCGTAGACAATGTAATGTTTTTAAGGCAGGTGACACATTAACCATTATAATGGCTGTTAATTTATATTAATATGTTGTTCCAATAATCTATTGTTAATGAATATATGTATTTATTTATATCCAATTAAATATGCAAAAATATATATATATATATATATATATATATATATATATATATATATATATATATATATATATATATATATTGTTTTAGCCTACCCTATATTACTTCACAAAACGGTCATACTAGTTTGCACTGTATTATTATTAGTAGATTTTTGTTATATTGCGCCTATTCGATATAATTTTTCAAACAATTGTATTGTAATTTTCTCTGTAAGTGATTTAATTGTAAATCTTTAGAGAAAATAAATATCTTAAACCATATAAAAATTAACATTACACACACCACATTCATGTGACATACATAAATATTATAAATACATATATACTGTTTTTTTTTTTTTTTTTTTTTGGCATGGGCGTTAACAACTGCCACTGTTTTCTTTACGACTTAAGTTAGCTGTCACACTGAAATGATATTTATTATTTAATCTGTGATCGAATATCGGTCACAGGCAAGGAACTTATATATACGACAAGTGGAATTAATACGAAGCAATATTTGAAAAATAAAAATGTACTTTATTCCGTAACTAATTAAGTTGACATTTGTTTCTTACTTAACAGAGGGGAAAAATGTTCTGAGCAAGACAACGACAAGAGTGAATGTTGTCCCTTTATTGCAATTGCCAGTGTAAATAAAACTATCTAAATGGTAGATTTTTATATATTCGGTAATCGTTAAATCCTTTTTATTCATACACGTTGATAAATAAATTAGCATTAAATGTAATTAACATAGTGAGTTCTAAAATGTGTTTATTTTAATTATTACGTAATTACTTATGCCTCTGTGGTCTAGTGGCTCAGCGTTGGCGTTGACCACATGAGGTCCCGGGTTCGATTCCCGGGTCGGGCACATTAAAAAAAAGTGTTTTTTCAGTTTTCTGAGAAACACAAAGTTGCCCGGGATTGGAAAGTGCCCGGTTGGCGATAGGCTTGCCACCTATCACATTTGTGGGACTAAGTATCTTCGGCTAATCGTGGGTGCACTTGTTGTACCTCTGCCTACCACTTCGGGGATATGGGCGTGAAGATACTTTTTACTTATGCAATGCAAAAACTGTTTCTTAAATTAGTAGGATTACTGCGCTTGGCCGCACTTATGCATGGCAATCGGCGCTTTATATAATAGAATGAGACACACTCCACTCACGTGGTGGTACTCTTCGGAACGATTTTGAAGCGCGTGTGAATATTCCGGGTAGAATGTAACTTCCTTGGTCACAGGCGATCGCTAGCTTGAAAAAAATATTAAATCAATATTTACTTACAATACTCCGACACACAAAGGTTTATAAGTGATAATAATAAAAACACAAACATCTTGCTCAATTTTAAGTAAATTTGTGTCGACTTATTTTACTAAACATTATTTATTATATTCAATTTGATAAAGAAATTTATAAAATAACACGTTTTGTTTAATCAATGCCTTAATTTTGTCTTAGAATGAGATCCGGTGACGAGTCATTGTGCAACTTAAGACAAAGAATTTATAGTGTTACTTTTAAGGCTGTTTGGAATCGATACCATGTTCGATTTATGTAATAAAAAAAATATTTCAAAATATCATTATTTTTCTTTTTTTAACACAAAAAACAAAACGCATGGATATAATTTCAATTACGCAAAATTAGAACAAAAATAATCAACCAAACCAAAGTCAACCAAATTAAAAGTGACCAGGAAAAATGTACTTAAAGCGATACATTACATAATAGTTACTTTCGGAATTACAGATTAATGAAAAATGACATACAGCCAGCTTTACTCGGTGCATCGAATTTATAAATTATGCGGGATATTTTTAAACGAATTATCTTGTAATAATTTTACAATAATAATTAAAACGCACTTTCAATTCAATGTGGAATTGTTAAATTTAGAATTTGGTCGGATCTTTCAAAATAATCCTGCATACTTTACTAGTTGTCCGCTATATTATGAAAGTTTTTGTTTCATCCCACGGGAACGACTAAATTTTCCCGCATAAAAATATCTTTTACACCATCCAGCTCCTCATCTACCTGTGTTAAGTATCATCATGCCCGGTTCTCTTGCGAGGTAGAGTAAACCGAACGTCTATAGAGATTCTATAGGCTTTTTAGTTCACCACGATTCACCGATTTGTCGGTTGGCAAGATAAGTGGTGATCCTTATCGTCGCATTTACCGACATATTAAGGCGAGGCATCGCGACAAACGGGAAAAAACTGGTTCGTTTAATCACGTTTTTTGTATTGATTGTTAAATAACAATTTTACAAAAATTACACGATATACCTAAAGATATTATCTAAAGAATTTGCTAACTCATTACATGATAGAATGTACTTTACTCGATCATATAAAATTCCGAAAACAGGCTAAAAATTCTCTAAAACAAATAATTTGTTAATCATATTTCTAATCTTCCACATGATTTTTATATGGTGATATTTAGTTGTAAATACAAAAAAGAATGTGCTAAATTTTAGTTTTTAGATGATGTCCTATATTTATTTATCCGAAAATTAACACGTTTCCCAGTGGTTTCAGAATATACCGCGCCACCCATTTTCTATAGAATTGACGCGCGTCAAAATACCTCGCCTTAACGATTGTCGACTATTTCTAGCAATAACCGGGAGCGACAGTTTAACGTGCTCATCCGAGGCACGAGAGTGATAATAGACCACTCCGCCAGACTCCGAGCTGCTACTGAGGAATGGATTTTCGAGAAAACATTGAAAAAACCTCAATAACACTTTTGCCCGACACGAGGATCGAACCCGGAACCTAATGGTCTGAGCCGAATAGACTACCTCTAGACCACGAGGCAGTTTCCTATGTTTTTTTATAAAATTAGAATGCATATAAGCAGATGGCTCTACTAAAGGAAATCATCGCTAATAGACACCAAAGGTGTTTATGGTGCGTTGCTATGTTGTGGCGAGGTCTAATGCCACATGCATAAGTTTACCGGCTACTTTACCCTCCAAACCGGAACACGACAATGACAAGCACTGACACTATTGCGGCAGGAATCGGTAAGGCGGTGGTACCAGACTCGGGCGAGACAATGCAGAACTCTACCACCTAGTAGCCACGATGATAGTGACTCGCAAAGCCAATTGGTCGCCTTTACGACCTGCCTGGCAGAACGGCAGTTGGCCAATTCTTCAAAGGAGCCCGAGAGCATCACGGGGAAGCATAATATACACACATATATACTATTAATATATATACGACTAAAATTTGTTGTCAAACTTTGAGATTTTATTGCGAAGTCTATGGAATTTTGGCCACAGGGCGTTCATTAGTAGTTTCCTCCGTGTTGTTTCGAGCTGCCATTAAAGAAAAGATCAATTGCCAGGCAGGTCGTAAAGGCGACCAGTTGGTTAACGTGTCTCTACCGCCGTGATTACTAGACGGTAGAGTTCCGCAACTCTCGTTCAGCTATATTGTACCACGGCCTTACCTATTCCTGCCTCGATAGCGTCAAAGTATGACATTATTGTGTTTGGGTTTGGAGAGTAAGGTAGCGGATAACCTAATGCATGCACGCTATTGCTATGCGAGTCATTACCGTCGTGGCTACTTAGTGGTAGAGTTCTACCTTGTCTCGCTAAGGTCTGGTACCACCACTATACCTATTCCTGCCGCAATAACGTCAGTGCTTGTCATTGTTTCTTCTGTCTTTAAACTTTGTAAAATGTCAATATTTTAATTAAACAAAAAATGAATTTTGTAATTTATAGAAATAAGTTGTGATGACAATTAATGTGTGTAATTGTATCATGTAACTATAATTTTTTTTAAAAAACAAGCCCGCTGAGTTTCTTCCGCCGGATCTTCTCAGTGTGTGGCCGCGTTCCGATCCGGTAGTAATTGTAAAAATTGACTCACAATATTTTTAGTTTAATGATAAATAATTATAATTTTAAAATATTTGCACACCATATCATGGTAAAATATGTTGGTAACTTAATCAAATTTTAATACCTTGTGACTCCCATATTCTGACAAATAAATAATTTCTTTCTTTCTTTCTTTCTGTCATGATCCGGTTAGGAGGGTTAGGTAATCGATATATTTATGCACATATGCATATGTAATACGGAATAAATATAATTATTCCAAAGTTACTTTAGTGTGATTTTGTTTCTAGTGATTATTGACAGAAACTACGCAACAGATTAATTCGGGTGCAATTCCCGACAGAGACAAGCATTTGAGTGATGACCATAAATTTTGGTTTTTTTAGTTTTGGTGTTTAATATTAATAATAATAATAATAAACATTCACGGACACATTACACATACTGATCTAACCCCAAAGTAAGCAAATTATTTGCTTGTGTTATGTGTGTTAGTCAACGATACTAATACATAGAAATACATATATAAATACTGGAATATATTTAATAAACACCCAAACCCGGAAATACATTTATGCTCATCACATAAATGCTTGTCCCCGTCGGGGATTAAACCCGAGCCCCGTCGATTGCGTAGTCAGGATCGCTAACCAATGGGGCGGTCAATTAACGTATATTGCTAGAGCCATATTATGCTATAACATGAAACTGAACAACTTAACTTGTCCAAGCGAAAGGTTCTTACGTGCATCGCCGCAAGCTAAGGCAGTACAAGTATTGACATCATACGCGATAGTACTCATTTTGCATTTTTTAATCATAATCATAATCTGACAATAAATATATCAATCTTTATTTCCATTTCCATTTGATTACCCCGTTGGTAGAATGGTTAGCGAACCTGACTACGCAATCGACGGGGCTCGGGTTCAATCCCCGACGGGGACAAACATTTGTGTGATGAGCATAAATGTTTGTATTTCCGGGTTTGGGTGTTTATTAAATATATTCTGGTATTTGTATATGTATTTCTATGTATTAGTATCGTTGACTAACACCCATAACACAAGCAAATCATTTGCTTGTTCTGGGGTTAGATTAGTAAGTGTAATTTGTCCCGGGAATATATTATATATTATATCATATTTATAAATTGTAGAAAACCTCTAGATATTTCAGCAAATTTCAGTGTTAATATAAGTTTGTCTGTCTTAGTATTGTTAAATAAAACTCATATCGTTTTTCCCCGTGTTGGTCCCAGGCTCCCTTGAAGAATAGGCCAACTGCCGATCTGCCAGGCAGGTCGTAAAAGGCGACCGAGTGGCTATACGCGTCACTACCATCTTGACTACTAGGTGGTGGAGTTCTGCATCGGCTCGACCGGGTCTGGTACCACCGGTAAACTTATGCATGTGACATTAGACCTCGCCTCAACATAGCGACGCACCATTAACATCTTTGGGGTCTATAGGCGATGGTTGACTCTTTCCATGAGAAGACCCATCTACTTGTTTGCTATCTTATGATAAAAAAAATCATAAAAATAATTTACTCGCTTTGTTGTTAGATCAATTTGCATAATTTGTTTAGCGATTATATATATATATATATATATATATATATATATATATATATATATATATATATATATATATATATATATATATATATATATATATATATATATATATATATATATATATATATATATATATATATACATATAATAAAATCGTAGGAAAGTCAATGTCCGGGGTAAACTCAAAAAGTACTGCATGGATTTACTTTAAATTTTGCATGAATATTACTAACAGGTCGGGTCAACATATAGACTACATATTATCACGCTATCACCTACGGGGGAGGAGCTGCGCAGAGTAAACGAAGTCCGCGCGGACGAAGTCGCGGGCAACAGCTAGTGGTATAATAATAGCATAACAAGTTTAAAAAAAAACATTAAAAAGGCTTCAATTTCACTACTTGAATGTGTTTTTTTCCTATCGTAGCTGATATCATCGCCCAATATATTCAATTTTTTATATTAAACTAGCCGCAGAGTGCAGTCCGCTGCATTATAAAGGTTTTTGGTTCACCTCGCGGGAGCAACTCATTTTTGCAGAATAATAAATAAATAAATAACCACGGGACAAATTACACTTACAGATCTAACCCCAAAGTAAGCAAATTATTTGCTTGTGTTATGGGTGATAGCCAGCGATACTAACACATAGAAATACATATATAAATACAAAAATATATTTAATAAACATCCAAACCCAGAAATACAAACATTTATGCTCATCGCACAAATGCTTGTCCCCGTCGGGGATCGAAACCGAGCCCCGTCGATCGCGTAGTCAGGGTCGCTAACCACTCGACCAACGGGGCGGTCAAAAGAATAAAAATTAGCTTATGTGCTGTTCCAGGTCATCATCTACCTGTGTGCCAAATTTTATTCCAATTTATACTGTAGTCTTGGAGTGATTGAGTAACCAATGTCCATCCATCCATCCAAATATTCGCATTTATAACACTAATATAGATTCATTTGTTAATAATATTTTTTATTATCGATAGGGAAGCGATTGACCACGATCTCGCCTGTTGGTAAGCTAAGATGCGGCCTAAAATGGAACGCGTTTCCCTAGAAGGTACCTGTTCACTGTTCTCTTGAAGATCCCCAGGTTGTACCCATCGGGGAACACGGACTCAGGAAGCATATTTCAGTCAAGGAACTTATATACGATGACTGGAATTATTACGAAACAATATTTGAAAAATAAAAATGCACTTTATTTCGTTAATAATAAAATTGATATTTGTTTCTTACTTCACAGAGGTTCTGAGCAAGACAACGACAAGATTGCATGTTGTCCCTTTCTTGCAATTACCAGTGTAAACAAAACTATCTGATGGTAGATTTGTATATATTCGGTAATCATTAAATCCCTTTTATCCATACACGTCGATAAATACATTAGCATAAAATGTATTGTAATTAACACAGTGAGTTCTAAAATGTACTTATTTTAATTATTACGTAATTACTTTTGCAATGCAAAAACTGTTTCTCAAATTAGTAGAATTACTTAGTAGTAATTTGCAAACTACGCATGGCCGCACTTATATATGGCGATTGACGCTTTATTTAGTAGAAAGAGACACACTCCACCCATGTCGTGGTACTCTTCGGAACGATTTTGAAGCGCGTGTGAATATTCCCGGTAGAATGTAACTTCTTTGATTCCAGTCCCTTGCGGTTCGAATGAAGAATGTTGAGTCGAACCGCTTTGTCTAGGTACGTGGAACATCCATCATATGGCGATGCCTATTATCTGTGCGCCTAACTAATAAATATTATTTTCAATCGACTTCCCAAAAAGAGGTAATCAATTCGCCTGTATGTTTTTATGTTTGTTACTTCAGAACTCCACCATTTTTATTTTTTTTTTTCTTTAAGAGGGTATACTTTTCATGTGGTCCCAATTTTATGAAGACCTGATGAAAAATTCTGGAGATACGAGGGAATATAAAGACGGTTGCTTCAGTTTTACTGCGTTAACAGTTATGGTTTAAGAATATCTGAATATTTTGGTTATGAATATGCCATATTTTTTAAGAACCACCATTTTACATACGTATAATAAAAAACGTCTTATCTTATATAAGATTAAGTTTGTCACGTTTCTAGTTTTTACTAGGTGGTAGGCTACTTTATTGTCTCGCCTGGGTCCGGCACTATATGTATAATTTCCAGTTATTTATTTTATATGCTTATGGCTGATAGGACTTAGAGAATTCTGTCACGTTTCTTATATTTCCTAATTGTTTTGAAGTAAAGAAAGTGTCATGCCTATATAACATATTTTACATTATTTAAGGTGAATGGGTATTACCTTATAAGATAGTAAACAAACAGATAATTCACCACAAAGAGAACAATAACCTGTATATATATATATATATATATATATATATATATATATATATATATATATATATATATATATATATATGTATATCAAATATAAGTAAATAAATATTCACTGGACAAATTACACTTATTTATCTAAATCCAAAGTAAGCAAATTATTTGCTTGTGTTATGGGTGTTAGTCAACGACACTAACACATAGAAATACATATAAAGATACTGGAATATATTTAATAAACACCCAAGTCCGGAAATACAAACATTTATGCTCATGACACAAGTGCTTGTCCCCGTCGGGGATCAAACCCGGGCCCCGTCGATTACGTAGTAAAGGTCGCTAACCAGTCGACCAACGGGGTGGTTTATACGTGGCACGGGGCGGTAATAGTAATTTTTACCACCTCTGTGGCTGTTGTGGCTATGTGGTCCAATGTCGGTATCGACCACATGAGGTCCTAGGTCCGTTTTCAAAAACGTGTTTTTTAAACTTCCTGACAAAAAACAAGTTTGCCCGCGATCGGAATATTACATCATCAGAGAGCAAACACGGATGGCTCTCCTGCTAGAAATAGTTATTCTATACATTTTATCGTCGGCACTTGGTGAAACTCCATTTTAACAGAATATTTATTAACTGATAACACTTGTACTGTTTCACAAAAAAAATAATTATATTTAATTTCCGACCAGTTTCGCTTACACAAGCATCCTCAGGGTATTTACAGTTACTAATCGGGTTTGTTTTATAATTTTTTAATAAAAATTATTAAATAAAATTATCTTATCGTGAAACAGTACAAGTGTTATCAAGTAATAAATATTGTGTAAGAAATATTTATTCTTTTCATCAGTAGAGTTATCTACTTTTTTTAGTTTGCTATCTTATGATATAAAAAATATCTGCATAGTCTACCTTTTGTACGCTTTTCTTTTGTTTATTTTTTATTTCATTAGATAGCAATTTTTTTTTATATCATAAGATAGCAAACAAGCAGATGGGTCTCCTGATGGAAAGAGTCAACCATCGCCTATAGACACCAAAGATGTTAATGGTGCGTTGCTATCTTGTGGCGAGATCTAATGCCACATGCATAAGTTTACCGGCTACCTTATCCTCCAAACCGGAACACAACAGCGACAAGCACTGACGCTATTGCGGCAGGAATAGGTAAGGCGGTGGTACCAGACCCGGGCGAGACAATGCAGAACTCTACCACCTAGTAGCCACGATGGTAGTGACTCGATAGCCAATCGGTCGCCTTTTACGACCTGCCTGGCAGAACGGCAGTTGGCCTATTCTACAAAGGAGGCCGGGACCAACACGGCGGAACAACAACAACAACAACAACAACCAAACAAGCTAAAACAAACAAAATAAAAAACATATATCATCCAATCCAAACAGTTCCGACTAACTATTTTGATTGATCCCTGCTGTTGAATTTCACCATCGGACATCGCAGCAAAACTCAAAGTTCCATCGTCATCACTTCGATGTCTGGAAATCTACAACTGTGCGATTCTCTAGGCACTTCTTATCACGCACTGCTTCTCTGTGGAACCACTTGCCGGCGGGGGTGTTTCCGAACGGATACGACTGAGGAACTTTCAAGAAAAGAGCATACTCCTTCTTAAAAGGCCCGCAACGCAGCTGCAAGACCTTTGGTTTGTGGCTGTCCATGGGCGGTGGTAATCACTTACCATCAGGTGAACCTCCTGCTCGTTTGCCCCTTTTTTCTATAAAAAAAGCAGATGGCTGTCCTGATGGAAAGATCGCTTATACCAAAAACGTGAATGGTGCGTTGGCGTCCGCGTCCGCCATCCGTGTGGCGGGATGGCACTGCCACATGCATAAGTGTACCGGCTACCTTACCCTCCAAACCGGAACACATCAGTGGCAAGCATTGACGTTATTGCGGTAGGAATGGGTAAAGTGGTGGTACTATATACCCAGACAAGACGTTGCGGAACTCTACCACCTAGTAGTCACGATGATAGTGACACGTATAGCCAGCCTTTTATGACTTGCCTGGCAGAACGGCAGTTGATTTAAAGGAGCTCGCAGCAACACGGGGTGATATTTTTTTTAAATATTTTCAATAATATAATACAATAATACAATATTAAATAAATAAATCTATATTAATATCTATATTCTATATCTATATTATATTATATATTATATCTATATTAATATTATAAATGCGAAAGTTTGGATGTTTGGATGGATGTTTGTTACTCAATCACGCAAAAACTACTGAACGGGTTTGAATGAAATTTAGCACATAGATAGATGATGACCTGGAATAGCACATAGGCTACTTTTTATTCCGGAAAAATTTGAGCATCCCGCGGGATTCACAAAAAACTTTTAAAATGCAGCGGGCTGCACGCTGCAGCTAGTATTAAATAAATTCAACTTTCTTTTTTTTCTTTCGGAAAACTTTCGTAAAATGTATTTAAAGGTATCTGACGATATTTTATAACCGGTAAATATGTCTTGCATATTTTTTTAAATTCTTAAATAAACCTAAATAAAAGATGAAATAAAAATGAAGTTATATATATAAAAACATTTTTTTGGGATTTTATTTGCAAATGTTATATACTGCGCAATAGCAAAATAACCACCAAAGTTCTACCAGACTCGCAGGCTTGGTATCGCCAATTGACGAAATTATATTTTTTTCCAATTATAATTTACCAAAAGACCTTCCCAAAATTCGTCGCCAGCTCTTGGACCAACAGATCCCTAAGTGTAAGGATGTACCAATATTTGTTTTAAGTCGATTGCATGTTATCGATCTTTTTTTTCTGAGATTTATGCGTATTTCTTTTCAATGCAAACACTGTCTTTATATTTAGTATCTGCAAATAATTTGTAATTCTGTTCATTTCTTTATGACGATTATGCTCCCCGAAACATTGAGCAATTATTATTATTTATCAACTATTGAACCGTCATTTAATTTATATCATTCGTCATTTCATCACATTATCGTCATTTTCAAATAGTTCCTGGATGTTTCTGATTAATACAAAATAGTCTAAGCTTGGAATTTCTCTTTTGATCCAATCAAATCACTTTTTACCCCTAAAAAATACAAAAAATATTTTATTAAAATTATTATAACGAGAATGTTTTGTCGATAAAATTTACTGCAAAAGAAACGTGGAATTCTTTCTTATATTATTTATATATTACCTGAAGTTATTTTCTATTTTTCAAGGTTAATGGATATTAGATAGGTCTAAAAAAATTCTTTCAACATTAGGAAATATTAGGAACGTGAGGTAACTTTCTAAGGCATATCATCAACGGATGTATATATAAAGAACTATAAATTCAGTATATTCACAGTACATCAAGTATCGAATTGTAATAAAATGCATTTCGGAAGCTTAGCATTTTTAATCTTTATCAGTGGTTGCTATTCTGCAGGTAAAAAATTTTTTTATTATTTTATAACACAGCCCTGTACGATTATAAAAGGCGTTATTTGGTACTTGAAAAATCATATCTGTGTAATTATTTTATGGATATAGATAAGTTTACAAAATATTTGTTTGATTTAAGGGGAATTTTTCTCAATTTTAGACCTAAAATGAGACATTTTAAAATTCGATATTTTTTTATTTTAATAAAACGAATTATTTTATTATATTTTCGATTATGTAATTGACCTACCTGTGTACCTCTTTCGGATCGGTTAGGATTTTTTTACACATTATATATGTGTTTTAGCACTTATGCTGTGCTAGGTTAAACTTGAAAACTTTAAAAATAACAAAAAAAAATTTCCAGATGACAGAACTCGAACCTACGACCTTTCATCTGGCCGGAACGCTCTATTATCCTCGTGATATTTTCCGTGCTTTTTCTCGTGATATTTTCCTTCTGATATTTCTCGTGTGATATTTTCCTTGTGATACTTTTCTCTTTATATTTTCCGTGTAATATTTTCTTTGTGGTATTTTTTTCGTTATATTTGCGTGTAATATTTTTCTCGTGATATTTTTCTTCTGATATTTTCCGTGTGATATTTTCCTTGTGATACTTTTCTCGTTATATTTTCCGTGTAATATTTTCTTTGTGATATTTTTCTCGTTATATTTCCGTGTAATATTTTTCTTGTGATATTTTTGTCGTTATATTTTCCGCGCAATATTGTCCTTGTAATATTTTCCGCATAATATTTTTCTTGTGATATTTCCCGTGTGGTATTTTCCTTGTGATATTTTTCTCGTGATATTTCCCGTGTGATATTTTACTTGTGATATTTTTCTCGTTATATTTTCAGTGTAATATTTTCCTTGTGATATTTTTCTCGTTATATTTTCCGTGTTATATTTTCCTTGTGACATATTTCTAATGATATTTTCCGTGCAATATTTGAAAAGGCACAAGGAAAATATCCAGTGTGATATTTTCCTTGTGATATTTTTCTCGTGTGATATTTTCCTTTTCATATTTATCTCGTTATATTTTCCGTGTAATATTTTCCATCTGATATGTTTCTCGTTATATTTACCGTGTAGTATTTCGCTTGTGAAATTTTTTCTTTATATTTTCTGTATGATAATTCCTTGTGCTATTTTCCGTATCATATTTTCCGAGGCAAAGTGATTACTCCAGTCTCTCTGTCCATCTAGTTGTTATTACTAACCTATAAATTAACCAGTGATATGTATTTAATAAATATATATATATATATATATATATATATATATATATATATATATATATATATATATATATATATATATATATATATATATATATATATATATATATATATATATTAGGCTGTATCAAAAAATCGACTAATTTTTTTTTTGAAAAATATAATGAAAATCTTGTTCAGAATACCGAAAAAATACGCCAGTATAACGGACAGCTCTTAATTTTAATATTAAGATGTCCCGCTTCACGATTTTCCATTTCCCGTTTAAATAACATGGGAAAATCTGATTCTTCAAGTTTGGAATTTTGTAGCTCTGCAACGAATTATCAAATTAGTAAACCATGACATATTCTTATAGGAAATTTAATGCTCTACAAAAAAGGTCTCTTACAAATTTTTGATTAATGTACTCCTTCAAAAGTTATTCAAGGTCAAAGTTGAAACAATTGTAAATTGTAAGAAATTATCACTTTTTTGGGCGCATTTATCATACTTATTACAATATTTTGTCATAAATAAGCTTTTTTAAAACTTTTTGGAGTTCCACAAATTTTTTTCTATTTATTGATTTATATTAATTATCCTTGATATTAAAATTATTGAGTATAATAATAAAATAACAAAATAAAAAAAAAAAACTTTAGAATCCTGATTTTGATGGCAATTTTGATAATTAATATAAATCAATAGTCAGAAAAAAATTGTGGAACTCCAAAAAGTTTTAAAAAAGCTTATTTATGACAAAATATTGTAATAAGTATGATAAATGCTCCAAAAAAGTGAACATTTCTTACAATTTACAATGGTTTCAACTTTGACCTTGAATAACTTTTGAAGGAGTACATTAATCAAAATTTTGTAGGAGACCTTTTTTGTAGAGCATAAAATTTCCTATAAGAATATGTCATGGTTTAACCAATTTGATAATTCGTTGCAGAGCTACAGAATTCCAAACTTGAAGAATCAGATTTTCCCATGTTATTTAAACGGGAAATGGAAAATCGTGAAGCGGGACATCTTAATATTAAAATTAAGAGCTGTCCGTTATACTGGCGTATTTTTTCGGTATTCTGAACAAGATTTTCATTATATTTTTCAAAAAAAAAAATAGTCGATTTTTTTGATACAGCCTAATATATATACCTTTTAGACAGATTCCTTATGTGGTAGGCAGTGAGAACGTAGTGTTATACACTACGTTACATCAAATGTAGCATATTTCTCTTGCTTCTTTTACATTCATGATTCTCTTTATGCAAACGTGCCAGTTACAGAGACTCTTGATATCACCGCCAGGCAACAACAGAGTAATCTGATTATGTTTTTTATACTAAGTGTACATCTATAGACTATCCAGTTCACCGCGACACATCTTCTATCTTGTTTTTATAAAAAAATTGAAAAACACATTTTATTTGCCCAAACCGAGAATCAAAACTGAGACCACATAGGCAAAACAGTGCAAGTGTATTAATTGATAAATATTATAATTAATTTCTTCTTTTAAACCCCTAGATCACGATTCAGTACTTGTTTTTTTTTTGTTTACAGCTGCACTATGCCCATGCGCTCCACCTCCATACCCTATATGTGGTAACGTTGGTATGTACCTTTTTTATTTTTTTGTTTATAATAAAGTAAGCGGGACATCACACTTACTAATGATGGAAACATACATGAGACTTTGTGAGAGGTTTTTTTGACGAATCTAAAGAAAACCACTCACGGAATTACGAATACAATTACTCAGGAAATTATCTATCTTCGAATTTTTTCGAAAGTGCTGCACAACAGAAATCCCGTGATGGCGTCAGATTTTTTTATATTATAAGATAGTAAACAAGCAGATGGGTCTTTTGCTGGAAAGGGTAAACTATCGCTTGAAGACACCAAAGATGTTAATGGTGCGTTGCTATCTTGTGGTGAGGTCTAATAGTAGGGGAACCCAAGAGGGGATTTTTGCATTTACTCGAGCGCGTCAGATTAACATAGGTACCCCCCGTACCTCGCATACTGCTGAGGTTCTCTACCAAATATAAGCCCTTTATATAGAGGTGGATAACTAGGGCAGAAATAAAACAAAATTCCAATAACTTCGGCTTTTGCAAATTGTCAGATTATTTTTTTTTCCTTATTCTTACATCATTTCCTCTATAATAAAAAAATCAGACGCGCCCTAGAATGTGAAAACAATGTTTTCGTTGCTTTTTGACCCTCCCACTCCCTTAGGTACTTGAATCGGTAGATTTTCTAAATATAAGGTGACAATCAACCCACTGTACCTTAATATAATGCTATTCAATGTTTCCATGTCATAGCTTTTTTTTAACATTTTTTTATCTATAGATTTTTCCCCATCATTGAAATGAAAAACATTATAAATACAATCTTTTATTTTTCCTACAGTCATTTAACCATTAGTTTTGCCTCTTTGAAGGTATTTCTTCATATTTAGTTTCAACTATTGTTTTCGAATGTAGTAGATCTTCGAAATCTACAAGATCATCGTCTTCGTCTCCAATAATTTTGTCTGAATCTGAATTATTAAGTTCATCGTAGGTTTTTTCTTCCACGTATTCCACGTATATATATATATATATATATATATATATATATATATATATATATATATATATATATATATATATATATATATATATATATATATATATATATATATATATATATCGGTAAATAATATGGTTAGTAACCATAATACCATTCGTAATACCATTCGCGCGCTTTTCTGAAAAAGGGGTGCTAAATTTTGATGGACGTATAGATAGATATATGTCTGCACTCCTAAGCAACTTTAACTGTTTTTTTTTTTAAATCTTTATTTAGTTTCGGGACTTTAAACTTTAACTGTATTAAGTTTCACTCCTCACCATACGCATAATTATAACAGGGATACAAAGTTTTCACTTCACGTCAAAATATATGTCTTTCTAAAATAGGTGATCATATTTTAACACACCATTCAGTACGTCTAACCAAAGATATTCAACTTAAAATGAAAGTAATTCAAGGTACTAAAATTACCACTCTTCTAGGGATTGTAAGGCGCAAACGCGGTATAAAATTCGTATATATCAAAATATGATCACCTACTTTGTAAGAATCTTATACAGTGCTACCTCTGAAAAACACCAGCAACTAGATACCTATTATAAATAATTATACATTATAAATAACATTTGTTCGTATGTTGTGTATAATAATTAAACATTATAAATAACATTTGTTCTATGACTTTTAACATAACTCAATACATTAAAAAAAAATATTTTTTAAGTTTTCATTGTCCTGTCGTGACATTTCTAACTCTTCATTCGGATGCGCTGCTAGTAGTAATAATAGTAACACTTTCAACACAGGTTTGTTTACCTACCTAATCTTTGTGATGCACGTAGAGCTAGGAACGTTCAAGCGAAAAATTTAATTCATATTAATTTTGTATGAGAGTAAAATCCAACAGATTATCAAAAATCGTAGAACAATTAATGTTGTATATGATGTAAGCTACCTAGTCCTGCGAGGTTGCTGGTGTTTAAGAGGTAACCCTATACAGGATTACCTCTTAATTAATCTATGCAGATTATTAATATGAAAATATGTTTTCAGCTACACAGTGCCCGTATTGTATACCACAACCATGCTCAAATACTGCTTTAGAAAATTTTCTAACAAATGTTCTATATAGCATTTTGACGGGATCGTGTTCAGGAGTTAACCAAATGGACCCATTAACCATAGACTTGATCCAAGGCAACTTCTCAACCTTGCAATATACGGACTACAATAATACTGTCACGGGCCTGTGCAAGACTAGAATCACATCCCTGAAGTAAGTATAACTTTTTTTATATCATAAGATAGCAAACAAGCAGATGACCCTCCTGATGGAAAGAGACAAAAAACTGCAAACCAAATATTTATTTATTTATTCAATACTTTATTGTACACTTAAAAGTCATATTACATTTTAATTTGTGAACATTTACAAAAGACGAACTTATCCCTGCAAGAGATTTCTTCCAGCAAACTTTGAACAGCAAACAGAATGCAAATGCAAACTTTGAACAGCAAATAGAATGAGAATGTAATAATTGTGAACGACAACTTGAGTCAAAATTGTATAGAAAATTAAAGCGTTCACAAATATAGTATGGAAAATTTGTGTTAAATAAAATATTATAAAGAAGACAAAGCATGTGAGCATTTCTGCGCTCCCGAATAGGAAGCCACACGAGTTGCGTTCTAAAATTGGAAGTATGGTCAAATTTTCTCAAACCAAAAACAAAGCGAATTCCTTTCTAAATATGTTAATGGTGCATTGCTATCCTTGTGGTGGGTTCTTAATGCCTCATGCATAAGTTCACCGGCTACCTTACCCTCCAAAATAAAACACGACAGTGACAAGCACTGACGCTATTGCGATATATATATAAAAAGTAAAAAAAAGTATATTCACGTCTGTCCCTGATGAGGTAAGCAGAGGTACAATCAATACACCAACGATTAGCCAAAGATATTTAGTCCCACAAAGTGACATGTGGCAAGGCCAACCTGCACTTGTCCAATCCCGGATAACGCTGTTTTTATCAGAAAACTGAAATAACGAATATTTAATTTGCTCAACCCGGGAATCGAATCCGGGATGTCAGTGGTCAACACCGATACCGAACCTCTAGAGGCGACTAAGGATATACAGGGTTACTTTTAAAGGTCCGGTTAAATTTTAAAATTAGGAACTAAATATTGAATTGAAAGTGTGTTTTATTTATTATTGGAAAATTATTACTAGATAATATAAAAATATTCGTTTAAAAATATCCCACGAAATACATGAATGCACCGCGTCTTGTTAATGAACTCTGCAATGGTAGCAATGTATTATTTTACATTTACCGAATTCAGAACCATTTTAGTTCAGATATTGCGTAATATAAATTAAATTTTGAGTTTTTAAAATATTTTTTTTGTTGCATAAATCGAATTTATTATCTATTCTGATTTTCCCCGTGTTGGTTCCGGGCTCCTTTAAAGAATAGGCCAACTGCCGTTCTGCCAGGCAGGTCGTAAAAGGCGATTAAGTGGCTATGCGCGTCACTACCATCGTGACTACTAGGCGGTAGAATTCTGCATCGGCTCGACCGGTACCACGGCCTTACCTATTCCTGTCGCAATAGCGTCAGTTCTCGTCACTGTCGTGTTCCGGTTTGGAGGGTAAGGTATCCAATAAACTTATGCATGTGGCATTAGACTTCGCCACAAGATAGCAACGCACCATTAACATCTTTGGTGTCTATAGACAATGGTTGACTCTTTCCATCAGGAGACCCATCTGCTTGTTTGCTATCTTATGATATTAAAAAAGCCTCTGAAAATTTGGCCGGACTTTTAAAAGTAACCTTGTATAGGTAATATAAAAATCATACTTCTTCTTTCCCGTGATTATCGTAAAAGGGGGTACAACGTTTTTGCTTCAGGTATTAATATAATAATAGTATAAATATTTATTTTTTCACAGAATAAGCGAGGACAATGATATGACTATGTTTACATTAGATATACCATCCTTTTCCATCAAAGCTACGCAAAATTTAACTGGATACATCCTTTATTTAGAGGCCAATACAAATGGTACTGGCAATATGGAGATCGATTATGGTACGTCTTATTTCATACTAAATATATACTACCACACCAACTCTCTTGTAGCGTAGGCAGAATAAATGTCAACGGATGTTTAGTTTACCATAACTCTCCATTTTTGTTGGCTGATAAAGTAAGTAGTAGTCTCACATATTCTCAAGCATCAAAAAATATACTCGTAAAAATGGGATAGTCATTGTGGCAGCAAAAAAATTCGCGAGACGTAAAAGTGAAACTTTACTCACGACTTGCAATGTTTTTTTTTCATAAGATAGCAAACAAGCAAGTGGCTCTAGGAAAAGAGACTATCGCATAGATGACTCGTGGTATGACGACGATAATATTATTATTAAATTACTATAAAAAGTTTCCTTTCCAGTCTAACTGCACAAAGATTATATTCCAATTGATTTTCGTTAAATTATCATATAAAAACGGTATTGTTGATATAAGAAAAGGTAGGTCAACGTGCTAACTCATAGCTTCGCTTACTATGGTAAGAAAATTAAAATTACACTATTTCGGGCTTACTGCTAGTATTTCTCCTCGAGCGACCTCTGGGTAAGGTATGGACAGCGTATCAACAACATCCTGTAAGTCTAGTACAGCAACATTTTTAGGATGCTTTGGAGATTGCCATGATATTGCAGCGCGTCCAAAATGTTTATGAGTAGCTCGCGGTTGACTTTTTCAATACTCCACACTCCACAGCTTACAGAATATTTCCAATGGCAGCAATATTTCCATTTCCGAAGATGATTGCAATACATTAAGTTTGACACTTGCAACATTTTGAGCAGGTCCACGTATACAGTGTTACGGAAACAAATCTATTAAAATTTTAATATTTTAATTTTATTATATTACTAAGATGGGTGTCTGCTGCGTGCTTTGCAATCCATGTACTTGGATTACAAAGCATGTGTTCGGGTGGACGGCAACATATCGCCCTGGTTCGATGTCAATATCGGTGTCAAACAGGGTTGTGTGTTGTCAGCTTGCCTATTTATTCTATATCTGGATAAGTGTCTCCAAAGATTAAGGTCACTGAATGTGCATTCCCACATTCAGTGACCTTAATCTTTGGATGATGAGTGATCTAGTGGTGAACTACCTACTTTATGCAGATGACGCTGTACTTCTAGGCTCAACTCCATCTGAGCTTCATACACTGGTCACAGTTATGAATGATGGTTATAAGTGTATTGGCTTACATTTGAATGCGAAGAAAACTAAAGTTTTAGTATTTGAAGGAGAAGCAACCAGAACGGATGTAAGAGTTTTGGTCGATGATGTAGTGCTGGAACAAGTGGATGAGTTTGTGTATCTTGGATGTGCTTTTAGCAGGGATGGGAGGTACACCGCTGATGTTGAAAAAGGAGTGTGTGCTGGAGACAGAGTGAATGGAGCGTTACGGATATTACTTAATAGAACAATTTTAAATCAGGTTGCCCGTCTAGCTCTGCATAATTATGTGCTTATCTCAACGCTATTGTATGGAAGTGAGAGTTGGGTATGTCAGAAGGGACATGAAAGTAGAATCAACGCAGTCGAGAAGAGATCGCTAAGAAAACACTAGAGGACCGGGTTCGTAATGTGGAAGTGAGAGAGAGGTTAAGCTTAAAAGAAAG
This sequence comes from Apodemia mormo, assembly GCA_036924255.1. Classification (NCBI taxonomy): domain Eukaryota; kingdom Metazoa; phylum Arthropoda; class Insecta; order Lepidoptera; family Riodinidae; genus Apodemia; species Apodemia mormo. The sequence goes on along the minus strand of JAUPFN010000022.1, from coordinate 24,178,426 downwards.
TGTTGGTGTAAAGATGAGAAAGGGTATGCTCTTTGGTTCGGACATGTAGAAATAACGGTAGATGAAAGGTTAACAAAACAGATATACAATGTGAATGTGAACACCAAGACTGACATACGATATACCATGATCAGATTGATCGAGTACTGTCCAAAGGTGGTGTCAAGAGTCTTCCAACGCAACCAGCGTGTGTGTATGAAGAGAGTGACTAATGTGGAGGAAGCGAGACAAGCCTGTAAGGATCGTGATGTATGACACTCGGTTCTCCCTGCCTACATATAAGGGATCTGGCGTGAGCATATTATTAAAATACTAAGTTAGCCTTTATTTTCAATATCTTTCTTACAAAATTGTACATAATCATCTAAATTAAAGAGTTATTATTATTTTATTTTAACTTACAGGAAGATATTCCATGAAAGTATACGCTCAACTAACTCAACTAGTAGGACCAAATAATTGCACATACATGCAATTTGGAAACTTCTCGGTAGACCCTCGGGCAATATCTCCAGTAACATTCAACTTTAGCTCTCTTTACGATACTAATGGAACATGCGTCAGTGAGTATATTTTTATATTTACCTATCTAACTTCAACATTAAGTAACATACACGTCATGTATAAAATGAACATTCCTTATCCTCTGTAATAAAGCCAGACTTAAGTTATTAAAAAGAATCGTCATGCACATTCAGCCTACAGCGGTTTGAATCGTTGACGACCAGGCTATTTCCAATCGGCTTGATTTCTTAAAGTTACGCAGAGATATAGGTTTGCTCTGCATCATTTACTGTATCTATCGTGGAGAATATTCCGATAAACTGTTCAGATTAATTCCTGCCGTTAAATAACATCATCGGACAACGCGGCAAAATTCACCTGCGCGGCTTTTGTGAACGGATACGTATTAGGGACTTCAAGAGATAACCCATTCTTAAAAGGCCGGCAACGCAATTGAAAGATCTAAGATGCTGCGGTTGTTCATGAGTGGTTGTAATCCCGTAAAGGCAAACGAGCAGGATACTAAGCTGATGGTAACATCAGCTTAGTATCCTGCTCGTTTGCCTTTTTTTCTATAAAAATACACCTTTATCAACTTTAACAACTATACATCTATAATGAGATTTATATAGTTATCTCCCAGTGACAAAAGGTACTCCTCGGCTAATTAAACATGCAGTCATGCTACTGATACGCGAAGGATATAAATGCTTTCGGAATTTCATTGGCTAACTGTACAGGTTTCGACCTATTTCTAAACTCCAGATGCTCACAAGGAAACTTTTCATTTTTTTAAGTGTGTACTCGCTATAAAAGTGTGATTAATTTGTTATCAAAAACTGTCATATTTCTGACAGTATGTTCTCCTCGTGAACTGAACTGAACGAAAAAAACGTAAACAATAGATAAATAAAGAAAAATAAAGAAATTACTCATAATACTTAGACAGGTGGTGACACTACTTTCATACGTAAATAATAGTTAAGTTGACGATAAAAATCAGGCGTGACACAACAGATCTCTAACATCTAGAGTTCAATAATACAGTAAAATATTATACCATTGCAAGCATAGCGTATGCTTTAAAGAATAAAAAAGTCTAAGTCGATTCTTGGACCTTGAAGACATTGATGTAATATCAATTTAATTGTTTCAGCGGCTGAACGAAACCAATTTATGAATGACAATTGGGAAGATATGGCGTACTTTGTTCAAGATCCGATAGCGGATCCAATTATACAGAAGTTGCTTACTTTCGCAAATAATTACCTGGTCACTGTACCAATTAATTCACTACTATGCAGTTGCAGTTAATAATATACGACGCGATAAAAACAAGTGGATACACAATTCTAAAAATCTGTGTGAATTTCATACATAATTACTATACTAAATATTTATACTACTATAGAATAAATTAATAATACTTAATCTAAGTATTTAGCTTATTTATAGTTTATATCTTTCACTGTCGGCACATGGTTAAACAATGTGTTATTAATTATTTTAATTTGAAAACTTGCACTGTTTCACATTAATTATTGTAACCGTTTTACTTCTTAGAACATCATCAGGACTATAATTTTATTGAATAATAGTATTAAATTTACAACAAATAAATAGTATCATTGTAAATTTTTGTTTTGTACTTTTTTTTATTTTTTTAATTACTTGAACATTTTTAGAGCAATGTGTGAGCATATATAATTTTTTTAATCATTTATATGTGTATAAATGCTCGTGATAATTTTGGTTTTTCTATTACGATATTTTTATATTTCTACTTTAAATTATTTATTTAAATATTTTACCTATTACATATCTGAAAACAAAACATTTTAGAATTAACGAAATAATTCTTAAAAAGTGTACAATAAAAATAGTCATGATGTTTGAAAATGTGTCCTCATAATTATACACAAATATATGTATACATTTAATACTGGAATTTTATTATCATACAAAAAAAATAAACCTTCTCATTGATCTAGTCTTGTCCGTTGGGCTCAGACCATTAAGTCCTTAACTATAAAGAACTAATTTTTTGAGCTGTTATTTAAATATTCGAGATGTTATTATGATCAGTTCAAAAACATATTGAGCAGATATTTAATTTAATCGCGGTTGATTAATTATTGCGACTGTAGAACATGGTCAGTAATAAAAAATTAATTAGTCGGTTATTTTATCATACAATGTCAATTCTTAAAATAATTGAGCAGTCCAATAACTGAATGAGTGGTAAAAATGATGAAATGAGCGGTTCGATAAATACTTCGGCAGATCATAGCGACCGAAATCAAATTCATTGAAAAGAGAGGGAAATGTTCGTTAGTTGGGCGAAGCTTATTAGGGCGGGTGGTGGAAGCGACCAATCACAGGGTTGGTAATCGTCTCGCGTGAGCTCGCGTTTTGAATTCTTGCATTTGTTTTCGTAATAAGCGTGCGAGTGCATTGTTGTTATCAATATTTTGTTGTTATTGTTAATTAATGCCATTATTGTCCTGATTTCTCATTATTATGGAGGAAAATATCGTTACTGACTGCCATATACCAAGCACATCGCAATTAAACACATCTGTCGTGTCATTGCTTCAATCGGATAGTGACAGTGAAAATGCGAAAAGCGAAATTGTTAGAGTCATTATTCATTAAATATGGATCTTTCGACTATTAATTCCTGGGCTGAATCTTTTGGCCTTTTAGTGAATCCTTGCAAACCAAAAACTATTATATTAGGCAGTCGCCAGATGCTCCGGAAAATTAGTGATATTAGTTTACTCCAGATTTTTTATAATGTCACCCAAATACCTCTGTCTTCTAACGTTACAAATTTAAGAGTCATATACGTATTTAGTTCGGATTTATCATAGGAAAGCCACATAAAATCCATAAGTAAAAAAAATAATTTTACTTTCCACTCAATAAATTTACTAAAAAATTTCCTACCTATAAAATCAAAAATTTCACTAGTGCAGGCTCTTATCCTTCATGAACTAAATTACGCAGATACATGTTTCCTTGATGCTACTGAAGGACTTTTTGGAAGTCTTCGGAAATTTGATCATATTTCAGCTTTCAGATCCCATTTCAAGTGGTTATCTATCCGCCTTCGCAGGAATACTCATATTCTTTGTTTTCTTTTTAATACTCTATACAATCCAGCTGCGCTTAACTATCTTCGTGACCGTTTTGCCTTTTTAGATTCATCTGATTCTTCATGTCGTTCCAACCTCAGTACCATTCTTAAATTTCCTATATCTCACTTCCAGAACTATTCACGGTCTTTACGGTGCATGCAGCTAAGCCTTGGAATTCGCTTCCTCCATGCATTCGCTCTAGTCCTTAACTGCCAGTTTTTAAAAAACGTCTAAATGAGATGTATTACCTGACACTTTCTTGATTTTAATAGTTCTACTACTAAATTATAATGTTCGATTTCCTTTAATATTATGTATGTGTTTCATATATAATTAATATGTTTAGTGTATGTGTATGTGTGCAAACTCATCTACAGTACCCGGCGATAAATATTGCACATCGACCTTTGGAAAGAGACAATCGGCTAATTTCAGCTTCGTAGAGCGTTATCTCTGTCGCACAAAATACAAACAGTCCGGTACCTATTAGGAGCTGTTAAAACAAGTATGATTTGCTTCTTTAATATTTTTATTCTTTGTATAAAATACACTAATTTTTCTATAAGTGATGGCTTTAGGTTGGGGTAAAATAAATTAAAAAAACATGTTCACATTATATTTACGTATTTAATTATTTTGGAACATTACAGCTTTAGTGTACATAATAAACACCATTATACCTATTGCTAAAATGAGACATTGCAATAAAAATAATAATAATTCTAATTCTCAATTACTTCCATTTCACTATCTGTGCTCTCAAAGAGGTCAATATCACTGCCACTATCAGCCGTATTTATCACTAATCTATCAGTGTAATTGTCTAAACTGTGTTGAATGCTTCTATATTTATTCTCACATTTGATTGCATGATCGCAAACCTTTTTCCACTCTTCAGCGCCGATCATGTTTACTTTTTCAGTCAATAATGTTTTTACTGTAGTTAAGTTCATACCCACATTTCTAGAGGCTACATAGCCTTTCAGTTGAGACCATATATTTTCAATTGGATTAAAATCCGGATGATATGGTGGCAATCGCAACACAGTGTGCCCATGTTCGGCAAGTACTTTGTCCACAGAAAACTCTGTATACCTCTCCTTGTGCTGACATATAATAGCGTAAATCTGGGTTTTTGTTAATTTTGGATCAACTGGAATTTCGTGTCTGTTTAACCAGTTGATCATTTCCCGTTTAATGGTGTTTGAGTTGGGGGGTCTCTCAATATATTTGTTGTGATAGGGTGCGTTGTCGATAACTAGAACAGAATCACTAGGTATATTTGGGATTAATTGATTAACCAGCCATTTCTCATAGTTATCGTTATTCATTTCATTGTGATAGTCACCTGTAGTGTCCGTGGATTTATACGTTAAAAAAGCACCGGGTACAAAGCTTTTTCATTTCCCGCATGAACTATTATCAAACGTTGACCTTTTGAAATTGGCTTTTTTACTCCTTTTTTCTTATCGTCACTCCAAGATTTCCCTTTAGTGTGGGATGCATGTATATATGACTCATCCATGTAGACGATATTTTTTCCTGTTTCGCGAAATTTGCGTATTTTATCAAGGTATTCCATTCGTTTGAGACTAACGTCGTGCTTTAGTTGAACAAGACCAACGCGACTGCCATTCATCAATTAATTCATTAGTAACGTCGATTACGGGATTGACTATCAACTAAAGGACGGCATTTATATAACTTTTTCCCGTGCATCCGGGATCGCTTAAGTAAAACTTGGATAGAAATAGATCATTGTGTTGCACAGTTTCTCACTAGCCACGGTAATTTTAAGGCTAAATTATTTTCGTTTAAATTAGTTCCTTCTCCCTTTTGCGAGTGCTCTACATTAAACTGTAAATATGAACAAACTGCACATCACATTCTTTGGGAGTGCAATCTTTGGCAAAACGAACGTCGTCAAATGCTTGATAGTATCCAATGTATATCCGGTGTAATTTATTACTCCGATCTTGTGGGTACACGTGGGAACTTCCGTGCCTTCAAACGATTTTGTCACACTTACTACTGGAAGCAAAATTAAGTAGGCCATTCTGGTAGGTCCCTAATTTCCAAACTTCCGTGGTGCAATAGCAATCAGGCTTAACCTGATTGTAAAAGTCTTATTTCGTAGCATTTTTATGCTTTTAACATTTTGCTGTCTCCTGCTAAAAAGGGAGGGAAACAGGATGTATTTTCCTACTCCTCCTATATACTTCTGATTAATTTCGTTGCGGGATCCAAGACAGCTTAGCTTTTCCCCAGGGCACCCTGAGCTCGCAACTCAGAGGTTATCAGGACGGTTGCCGCTGTTGATTCTGGTTTACAGAAGTTACAGTGGTGGGAACGAGAGGTGGGCCCATTGCCCTTATAACGTCGTGCTTTTCCATTAGAATTTTTCGATTATCTTCCATTTTAGTGAACTGAAATCCCATGTCATGAAGTATTTTTCTCAACGTTTTTTCAGACCCATTGTAATTAATAGCTTCAGATAATTTAGCTTTTAATGATTTTATTGTTGGCAGTTCATTAAATCGTAAGTGAAAATCATACACCATTCTTCGAACAACATCTTAATCAAAATCGTCCATATCCAAACGAAATTGCTTTTTTGGTCTCCCTTTTTTTGGAGTGCTGAACTTAATTCCAGTCGAATGTGTTTCAGTACTGACTTCGTTTAATATATTGTTCAAAGTTCTTCTTGAAATTCCAGTGGCATTTGCAACTCGCTCTTGAATCTTCTTAAAATAACAACTTACATTTTCATCTACTTTTTTTTTAAATCTATCAGCTTCGGTTACAAAGTATTTATAAACATTGTAGATAATTTCACGTGACTGATCTCGTAAAGGTTTCCCTCTTTTTCCGAAAGATGCCATATTATAACTTTAAATTATTTAAATTTGTGGGTGTTATCAACTCTAAATATATATTTTTGATCGGGACGCGACCGCACTCTATCGTACTTGAACAACGACTGACTAAACGTCACATAGGTAGTGTGGGACTGAGATAACGCTCTACGCAGCCGAAATTATCCAACTGTCTCTTTCCAAAGTTCGATGTGCAATATTTATCGCCGGGTACTGTAAGTATGTATTATTTTATTTTTTGTGCACAATGCCTTTCCATTTATTAATTCCTACTCCATATTTCAGGTTAGCTGGAAAAAATCTCCGCCAGTAGAGATAAGCTCACCTTTTGTGCAATTTTGTTATCCTTTTTCGTATGTATTTTTCATTAAGTGTAAAATAAAGTATTAAATAATAAATAATAATGCAAATTTGCAAATGCAAAAACTGCAAGTGAACCTAAATCTCAAAAATAACCTAAATATGTAAAAGTGGCAGACGATGTCCTTATCTATGTCGTCACATTCCCTATCCTCTCTCTCGCTTTCTCTTTCTCTTTATTGTTGTTTACTTTTTATGAAAAAAATCCAAGTAAAGAAATCCAGGAAATAATTTCTCATTATTGATTATTTTCTATCTTTACGACTGCATATGCAATACAAATTTACTTTTAACTAGCTTTTAGCTATTACTCGCAACATTGTTCGCGTGACCCAATATTATTATTTAGATAGGGTAGCTTTCTAATTGTAAAAGAATTAATAAGATCGTTCCAGTAGTTCTTGATTTTATGTTACGGGTTCAACGATACCAATGAATGCAAATATATTTTGTTTATTTTTAATTGTAACAGTATAATGGTATCTTATGCATTTTTTTGATATTTTTTTCACAAAAATATAGCTCAGTCTCTTCTTCATAGCTAACACTCCACCAAACCATTACTGAAGTCAGATAATGCCCATGTTGTACACTGTAAACTATTTGGGAAGCTTCCTTAGAGCTTGAGGATAAATGTGGTCATTTTGTTTATTAAAATAGTGCTAAAAAAAGTCATTCGTAAGCAAAATTTTACTGTGACCTACCTTTGCGTACCGCTTACTTGTAGTTGTTTTGATTTTACCACCTTATTCTTTTTTAAATTATCAATTCAATTGCACCTATTAATAGCCCGGTACACAACATTTGACTAATACAAATCGTATGGAGAGTTTTAAAAATTTTATTTGGGTGCATACCTACTTTGTGTAATACAATCAATCATAGCGATTCGGTTTTCTTTATCACCCCACTCTTTTTTAAGAAAACAAAATATTTTACAATTTGTTGGTGCGAAAATGTGCAAACAACAATGAACAATCATACAAAATGACATATCCCAAATTTATTATACATATAAATTTTTTATTATATATATATATATATATATATATATATATATATATATATATCACACAACAATCATACAAAATGACATATCCCAAATTTATTATACATATAAATTTTTTATTATATATATATATATATATATATATATATATATATATATATATATATATATATATATATATATATATATATATATATATATATATAATAAATATATATATATATATATATATATATATATATATATATATATATATATATAATAAAAAATTCATATGTATAATAAATTTGGGATATGTCATTTTGTATGATTGTTCATTGTTGTTTGCACATTTTCGCACCAACAAATTGTAAAATATTTTGTTTTCTTAAAAAAGAGTGGGGTGATAAAGAAAACCGAATCGCTATGATTGATTGTATTACACAAAGTAGGTATGCACCCAAATAAAATTTTTAAAACTCTCCATACGATTTGTATTAGTCAAATGTTGTGTACCGGGCTATTAATAGGTGCAATTGAATTGATAATTTAAAAAAGAATAAGGTGGTAAAATCAAAACAACTACAAGTAAGCGGTACGCAAAGGTAGGTCACAGTAAAATTTTGCTTACGAATGACTTTTTTTAGCACTATTTTAATAAATAAAATGACCACATTTATCCTCAAGCTCTAAGGAAGCTTCCCAAATAGTTTACAGTGTACAACATGGGCATTATCTGACTTCAGTAATGGTTTGGTGGAGTGTTAGCTATGAAGAAGAGACTGAGCTATATTTTTGTGAAAAAAATATCAAAAAAATGCATAAGATACCATTATACTGTTACAATTAAAAATAAACAAAATATATTTGCATTCATTGGTATCGTTGAACCCGTAACATAAAATCAAGAACTACTGGAACGATCTTATTAATTCTTTTACAATTAGAAAGCTACCCTATCTAAATAATAATATTGGGTCACGCGAACAATGTTGCGAGTAATAGCTAAAAGCTAGTTAAAAGTAAATTTGTATTGCATATGCAGTCGTAAAGATAGAAAATAATCAATAATGAGAAATTATTTCCTGGATTTCTTTACTTGGATTTTTTTCATAAAAAGTAAACAACAATAAAGAGAAAGAGAAAGCGAGAGAGAGGATAGGGAATGTGACGACATAGATAAGGACATCGTCTGCCACTTTTACATATTTAGGTTATTTTTGAGATTTAGGTTCACTTGCAGTTTTTGCATTTGCAAATTTGCATTATTATTTATTATTTAATACTTTATTTTACACTTAATGAAAAATACATACGAAAAAGGATAACAAAATTGCACAAAAGGTGAGCTTATCTCTACTGGCGGAGATTTTTTCCAGCTAACCTGAAATATGGAGTAGGAATTAATAAATGGAAAGGCATTGTGCACAAAAAATAAAATAATACATACTTACAGTACCCGGCGATAAATATTGCACATCGAACTTTGGAAAGAGACAGTTGGATAATTTCGGCTGCGTAGAGCGTTATCTCAGTCCCACACTACCTATGTGACGTTTAGTCAGTCGTTGTTCAAGTACGATAGAGTGCGGTCGCGTCCCGATCAAAAATATATATTTAGAGTTGATAACACCCACAAATTTAAATAATTTAAAGTTATAATATGGCATCTTTCGGAAAAAGAGGGAAACCTTTACGAGATCAGTCACGTGAAATTATCTACAATGTTTATAAATACTTTGTAACCGAAGCTGATAGATTTAAAAAAAAAGTAGATGAAAATGTAAGTTGTTATTTTAAGAAGATTCAAGAGCGAGTTGCAAATGCCACTGGAATTTCAAGAAGAACTTTGAACAATATATTAAACGAAGTCAGTACTGAAACACATTCGACTGGAATTAAGTTCAGCACTCCAAAAAAAGGGAGACCAAAAAAGCAATTTCGTTTGGATATGGACGATTTTGATTAAGATGTTGTTCGAAGAATGGTGTATGATTTTCACTTACGATTTAATGAACTGCCAACAATAAAATCATTAAAAGCTAAATTATCTGAAGCTATTAATTACAATGGGTCTGAAAAAATGTTGAGAAAAATACTTCATGACATGGGATTTCAGTTCACTAAAATGGAAGATAATCGAAAAATTCTAATGGAAAAGCACGACGTTATAAGGGCAATGGGCCCACCTCTCGTTCCCACCACTGTAACTTCTGTAAACCAGAATCAACAGCGGCAACCGTCCTGATAACCTCTGAGTTGCGAGCTCAGGGTGCCCTGGGGAAAAGCTAAGCTGTCTTGGATCCCGCAACGAAATTAATCAGAAGTATATAGGAGGAGTAGGAAAATACATCCTGTTTCCCTCCCTTTTTAGCAGGAGACAGCAAAATGTTAAAAGCATAAAAATGCTACGAAATAAGACTTTTACAATCAGGTTAAGCCTGATTGCTATTGCACCACGGAAGTTTGGAAATTAGGGACCTACCAGAATGGCCTACTTAATTTTGCTTCCAGTAGTAAGTGTGACAAAATCGTTTGAAGGCACGGAAGTTCCCACGTGTACCCACAAGATCGGAGTAATAAATTACACCGGATATACATTGGATACTATCAAGCATTTGACGACGTTCGTTTTGCCAAAGATTGCACTCCCAAAGAATGTGATGTGCAGTTTGTTCATATTTACAGTTTAATGTAGAGCACTCGCAAAAGGGAGAAGGAACTAATTTAAACGAAAATAATTTAGCCTTAAAATTACCGTGGCTAGTGAGAAACTGTGCAACACAATGATCTATTTCTATCCAAGTTTTACTTAAGCGATCCCGGATGCACGGGAAAAAGTTATATAAATGCCGTCCTTTAGTTGATAGTCAATCCCGTAATCGACGTTACTAATGAATTAATTGATGAATGGCAGTCGCGTTGGTCTTGTTCAACTAAAGCACGACGTTAGTCTCAAACGAATGGAATACCTTGATAAAATACGCAAATTTCGCGAAACAGGAAAAAATATCGTCTACATGGATGAGTCATATATACATGCATCCCACACTAAAGGGAAATCTTGGAGTGACGATAAGAAAAAAGGAGTAAAAAAGCCAATTTCAAAAGGTCAACGTTTGATAATAGTTCATGCGGGAAATGAAAAAGCTTTGTACCCGGTGCTTTTTTAACGTATAAATCCACGGACACTACAGGTGACTATCACAATGAAATGAATAACGATAACTATGAGAAATGGCTGGTTAACCAATTAATCCCAAATATACCTAGTGATTCTGTTCTAGTTATCGACAACGCACCCTATCACAACAAATATATTGAGAGACCCCCCAACTCAAACACCATTAAACGGGAAATGATCAACTGGTTAAACAGACACGAAATTCCAGTTGATCCAAAATTAACAAAAACCCAGATTTACGCTATTATATGTCAGCACAAGGAGAGGTATACAGAGTTTTCTGTGGACAAAGTACTTGCCGAACATGGGCACACTGTGTTGCGATTGCCACCATATCATCCGGATTTTAATCCAATTGAAAATATATGGTCTCAACTGAAAGGCTATGTAGCCTCTAGAAATGTGGGTATGAACTTAACTACAGTAAAAACATTATTGACTGAAAAAGTAAACATGATCGGCGCTGAAGAGTGGAAAAAGGTTTGCGATCATGCAATCAAATGTGAGAATAAATATAGAAGCATTCAACACAGTTTAGACAATTACACTGATAGATTAGTGATAAATACGGCTGATAGTGGCAGTGATATTGACCTCTTTGAGAGCACAGATAGTGAAATGGAAGTAATTGAGAATTAGAATTATTATTATTTTTATTGCAATGTCTCATTTTAGCAATAGGTATAATGGTGTTTATTATGTACACTAAAGCTGTAATGTTCCAAAATAATTAAATACGTAAATATAATGTGAACATGTTTTTTTAATTTATTTTACCCCAACCTAAAGCCATCACTTATAGAAAAATTAGTGTATTTTATACAAAGAATAAAAATATTAAAGAAGCAAATCATACTTGTTTTAACAGCTCCTAATAGGTACCGGACTGTTTGTATTTTGTGCGACAGAGATAACGCTCTACGAAGCTGAAATTAGCCGATTGTCTCTTTCCAAAGGTCGATGTGCAATATTTATCACCGGGTACTGTAGATGAGTTTGCACACATACACATACACTAAACATATTAATTATATATGAAACACATACATAATATTAAAGGAAATCGAACATTATAACTTAGTAGTAGAACTATTAAAATCAAGAAAGTGTCAGGTAATACATCTCATTTAGACGTTTTTTAAAAACTGGCAGTTAAGGACTAGAGCGAATGCATGGAGGAAGCGAATTCCAAGGCTTAGCTGCATGCACCGTAAAGACCGTGAATAGTTCTGGAAGTGAAATATAGGAAATTTAAGAATGGTACTGAGGTTGGAACGACATGAAGAATCAGATGAATCTAAAAAGGCAAAACGGTCACGAAGATAGTTAAGCGCAGCTGGATTGTATAGAGTATTAAAAAGAAAACAAAGAATATGAGTATTCCTGCGAAGGCGGATAGATAACCACTTGAAATGGGATCTGAAAGCTGAAATATGATCAAATTTCCGAAGACTTCCAAAAAGTCCTTCAGTAGCATCAAAGAAACATGTATCTGCGTAATTTAGTTCATGAAGGATAAGAGCCTGCACTAGTGAAATTTTTGATTTTATAGGTAGGAAATTTTTTAGTAAATTTATTGAGTGGAAAGTAAAATTATTTTTTTTACTTATGGATTTTATGTGGCTTTCCTATGATAAATCCGAACTAAATACGTATATGACTCTTAAATTTGTAACGTTAGAAGTTAATATATAAGTATACTAATACTGAGTACAATGGCGCGTTTTATCCGAGTGACGGGATGATTCCCGTTTGGAGGGTAAGGTAATCGACAACGCAACGTACCATTAACATCCTGATTTCTATAGGCGATAGTTTACTCTTTCGATCACGTAAGCTTGTTTGTTTGCTATGTTATGATATACAAAAAACAATAACAACGTCGGTGCTTGTGGCTTTCGTGTTAGAGTTTGGAGGATAAGGTTGCCGTTTAACTGGATTTTACATTCTATTGATGCCAAACGGATGTCAACGCACCTTTAAGGCGATAGGTAATGCCAAACTACGAAATAGACACCTCTTTGAAAGCCTACTACTGCTAACCGATTGGTCCAATAATTAAAAAAAAATATGCATTATACGTATAATATAATTAAGTTTAAATTTTAAGTTCGTTTTTTCAAATTTTATTGTTATTTTTGACGGAAAAAAATCGAATATCTTTCTTATTTTTACACAAAAAATTGCTTATAACTTCCAAACTACTGTAACGATTTTGATGATTTTTTCTTTTTATTACAGACAATTTATTGCTTTATAAAATTTAAGTTCAAAACTTTACAAAATCATTATAGTGTGCTATTAAATCAATAAAAACCTTATTATTTAATTCGCGGACAGCGCTCGCGTCGAAAGTCAGTCTCCCGGTAGCGTTCATACGGGGAGGCTGTGTCGCATGTTAGCGTGCTCCGCTCTCCATATTCGAGTCAAAGAGTAATAGTACAGATAGAACGTTTGGCACAATAGTAGTAAGGTTGTGCCGTTTGGAAATTAACATTTCGTTTACGCTTGGATGTTTTTTTACAGTAAGATAATGAGCTTGGACCGAGAAGGCTGTTTTTTTTTACAAATGTTGTTCTTATGATATAGACAAGGAATAAGAAAGGATTTTTTAAATTCATCCCCTAAGATGGCGAAATAGGGGGTGAAAGTTTGTATGAAATTCTGTCATTTTTGAGTTGAAATAAATGATATTGTAATGATAATGTAATTAAATTATCCTTTAACTGAAAAGAAATTAAATACAAATTTAATATTATTTTGAATTCTAGCTTATAGATAGGTAAAAAGAGGCTTTAAAGTTTGTATCAAAAATGAATTATTTATTTATTGCATTACTATAAAATCTAAATTATTTTAATTTAGTATTTATGATTTTTAATACAATTAAGATGTAAGAATTTCCAGATTTTTTAGTACTTATGCTCTTCAATCGAAATTGAAGAAACATGCGTGTAATGTTAGAAGTTTCATCCATTAAAGGAGTAAAAGTGTGTGTTACAATTTATATGAAAAATCAAACGTTTATGGTCAAAATAGCTTGAAATTCGGCACTTACGTTCTTCAACACAATTTAAGAATCATATATTTGGGGTTTTTTTTAAATTTTATTCCTTAAAGGGTAAAAAAAGCATTGATATTTGTATAAAAAATAGATTGTTTATTGTAGAATATTGTAGAAATTATTTAAAACTTAGTATTTATGATTTTTAATACAATTAAATGAATACGAGTTTAAGGTTTTCAAATGTCATCTCTTCAAAGGATGAAAAAAGTGGTAAAGTTTGTAGAAAAAATAAAATATGTTTAATCAAAATCTCTTCAAATTTATTAGTCATGATCTTTAATTCAATTAAATAAACGTGCATGTAAGGATGCTGTGAGTTTTATCTCTTAAAGAGGTAAAAGAGGGTATTAAAGGGGCTGAAAGCTAGTACTTTATAAATAGTTTTGTTTGCGAGTAGACGCTGAATAATATTTTGAGACTATTCATGTTTACGCTTTCCTACGTTTACGCTTGAATGTTTTATTAGCTATAGATAGATAAGTATTTTGTCAATATTTTGTATAAATGTACAAAAATAAATAAAAAATAAAACATATAAACAACGAAGATAATTCAAGCAAGCGAATAAAAAGCAAAACTCTAAAGAAAAAAAAAACTGGTACTATTTGAAGGTAGTAAGGACTTCGCAACTAAAAATAAATAAATTAAATATATTATACATACAAATAGTCTAAATAAATCAACTTATTTAGTAGTTTCCTCTATAAACATTACATCAAATTATATATCTTCTTTTTTATTACGAGATTTTGAAACAAAAACTAAGAAGCTAGTTAGTTTTAAAATATTATTCAAGAGATTATATTTAACCAAATCAAATTTTGAAAGGTTTTGTTAAATATTAATTGTTGATTGTATGTATTAAAATAAAGTGCTACACGGGATGTATTGTATATTATAACACTTTCAAAGAAATAGGATACGAAACTGTTATATTGTGTAAATTGTTATATGATTTTTTGTCGATTTTCGGTACATTTTTTTTCTTTAGATATTTATCGTTTTTCTAAAACGAATGTATATGTAATCGATAAATGAGCGATTACTGGTTATTGGTTTTGAGTTTGACAACATTCAGTCGATTCATGATGATAAAAGTTCATATAGGTGAACAAAAATGTTAAAACGTAGGTATCTGCATTCATTGTAAATAAATACTCTTTGACGTTGGAGCAAGCTAGCGCGCGATATAATTTTTGCGCTGCTCCTGTCAGAAACTCAAGGTCGTTCGCAGCTGTAATCGCCTTAACAACTCTGGCGTCTGTAGGTGATGGTTGTCTCTTACGACCAATGGTTGTCTCTTTAAACCACAGCTTGTTTACTATTCTATGCTATATAAAAAAACATGGAATTATTAAAAACTATAAAATAAATAAAACAAAAGATATTTTTGGTTTCCAATATGTTTATTAATTTAAAATTTTAATAATTATCTAACGTAAAATATATGCATTTCATTTATATTTTAACAAAGGGATTCGTTAATAAATTGATACATATAAATTCCTAGATGAATGGGTCAGTTTTTTCAATAAATGGATAAAAATGCTTAAACATTATTTCGGCTTAAATGCCGAAGACATAAAGAAAACATCATAGATTCGCCTTTTTAGTACCGTTAAAAAAGTGAAAAGTAACCTTTATCAGTAACACGAGAGCATTAACTATAGTGTCCTTTAATGTGTACAGTCTCTTAAGGAGCAAAATCTATACGGCATTTAAATAGATTAAAACACAAAATTAGAAGGACTTGAAGGTGTATTTTCTAGAATGATGTTGTAATTTGCTATAATCCTTGTCATGATAGAGTTCCATAATGGATCCGGAACCAAAAATCTTACTTTTTGGAAATTCTGATTCAAAAATACATTTGGATCATTTGCTGATGTTGCTGAAAATATTGCAAAAGCATTAATATAGAAACTCGTGACTTGATGAGATCAAAAATACGAAATTACTTTTGTTCTGCATCTTCGACGGCTTTTCCAGAGTCTATACTTAACATTTCAAAATTCTCCCATATTGATCCGGGCTCCTTTGAAGAAAAGGCCAATTGCCGTTTTGTTAGGAATATCGTAAAAGGCGACCTGGCTATGCGAGTCATTACCATCGTGGGTACTAGGTGGTAGAGTTCTGCCTTGTCTCACCCGGGTCTGGTACGACATATTTACTTATTCCTGCCACAATAACTTCAATACTTCTCAGTGTCGTATTCTGGTTTGCCGGTAAGCCGGTAAACCTATGCATGTGGCATTAGATCTCGTCACAAGAAAGCAATGCATTATTGGTGTCTATTGGCGACAAACTATCTTTGGCGTCTATTGACGATGGTTGACTTTTTCCACCAGGAGTCCCATCTGTTTATTGCTATCTCAAGATATAAAAAATGATATTTTAAAATTTATTAATAACTACCAAAGACTTCTATTTACTAAAGTACTAGACAAGACATGCGCCACGCTACTTCTGTTCCAATAAAGTCTAGTTCCACTAAAACCACTGCACCTACGTCAGAGCTCGTTAAATGAATCACGAAAGCGTCATAAAGTTCACGAATTTTGGCAACTGATGAAAAACGAATCTGTTCTCAAAAATTCGACTTGTTATTTATTGATCAAAAATAAAACTGGGCCTGTGACCATGGACTTTAAAGTGACGTTAACATAAAAAGTTGTTCATATTATTACGAAAGAAAGACGCGTCACTGCACGGGCTGTTTCGCAAGAAGTTAGGATTATTTTTATAGGGAGACAAGTAGGAAAATATATTTATAAATTACCATCACACACGGTTCCCTTGTGGGATAGGCAAGTAAACGAAACGCCTACAGACTTTCCAGTTCATCTCGATTCACCAGTTTGTTGGTTGGCGAGATGGGTGGTGATCCTTATCGCCGCATTTTACAGCCCCGATAACGACTATCGACTATACACGATAACCAGAACCGACGGTTTTACGTGTTCATCCAAGGCACAGGAATGCCATAATAACGTACCACCCGCCAGACCCCAAAGCTGCTACTGATATTTTGGATTTCCGAAAAATTTCAAATAAACCTCAATACAACTTCGCCCAATCCGGAGATCGAAACCACGATCTGATCATGATCGATTTCATGATCTGAGCCAAATAGGCTATCCCCTAGACTACGAGAAAATAAAGTTGAAAAATTTATTTATACTTACAAAAAAATCGTCTGCTTTTCAAATTTTCAAAGTTGTACTTTAACGAATCGACGCTAATAACAGAGACATCAAAGTAGACTATTTGGATATAGTCCAAACTGTACATCAAATATGCTTCATGATAATTTTCAAGTTGAATACTATAATTCGCTGAAATCATTCGAAATATAATTAAATTTAATTTTAGATTATCACTATAGTAGTATACATTAAATTAATAAATACGTCATACTCAACGTGTTTTTGTAACTTGTAACTTAAAACGTGCTTACAAAGCTAATATTAAATGAGCAAAATCAAGGCTTTATATATCAGGATAGTAACAAGCTGAGGATTTTAGATTAGTTTAAATCTATGGTGTGTTACTACCCATGTGGCAGATATAGTGTGTGAAATGCATTAGTTGCTGGCCACCTTCTCCTCTAAAGCGGAGGAACCGAAACCTGGGTGAGACATTGCAGAACCCTACTAGTTCCTAGTAGTAGTAAAAAATTATATGTGCCTAATCAAAAATTAAATATTTTTACAAAAAATGTGTATTGTATGTCTATTATTATATACAATCATATTCCTGATAGTCTTAAATCATTGCCTATAAATAAATTTCGCAAAAAGTTGTTTGATTTGCTGTCAGATAAAACTTATTATGATATTAAAGACTTTTTAGCCGATAAAATTAAATATTAATGGTAGAAATATAAGTTTGTTGAATTGTCCTTAAAAAATTTCAATGTACCTATTAAAATTTTGTAAATAGTGAACATTTTGTAAATTATAAAAAATTTGATTGCACAAAATATGAAACTTGTAATTATAAAAATAACTTTTGTAATATGAAATCATCATTGTACATTTATAACAAGTACATAAAATAAAGAAAAAATACCAGCCCGCTGAGTTTCTTCCGCCGGATCTTCTCAGTGTGTGGCCGCGTTCCGATCTGGTAGTAATTCTAAATAATCGATAGAATCTTTTAAATGTAATATTATATAATGATAATTTTTTTTAAGTATTTGCACACCGTATAATGGTAGAATATGTTGGCAACTTAATTTATTTTTAACAACTTGTAACACCCATATTCTTGCAAATAAATATTTTTTTTCTTTCTTTCTTTCTTTCTAGTCATAATGTTAGCAACGAGTATTAGCCTTTTATCGTCTTTATTAGATAAATAGCAGTACATTTTCCCAGCGTTGGTTCCGGGCTTCTTTGAAGAATAAACCAACTGCCGTTCTGCCATTCAAGTTGTAAAAGGCGACCGATTGGCTATGTCAGTCACTATCATCGTGGCTACTAGGTGGTAGAGTTCAGCGTTGTCTCACCCGGGTCTGGTACCACCGCCTTACCTATTTCTAGCGTCAGTGCTTATCGCTGTCGTGTTTCGGTTTGGAGGGTAAGGTAACCGGTAAACTTATGCATATGGCATTAACCTCACCAAAAGATAGCAACGCACCATTAACATCTTTGGTGTCTATAGGCGATGGTTGACTCTTTCTATCAGGAGACCCATCTGCTTGTTTGCTATCTTGTGATATAAAAACACGGCAGTTGATCCTTTGAATTCAGAGTACACTTATAAGAAAATTAAATGATTCTCAAATTGATTTCTGTCTACAAATCTTGTTAACAGTTCTTAGCCAAATTTACGAAACTGAAATGACACGAATTTCATCGAATTAAACGAAATTAAATGAAATGAAACTAATCGAAATGAATTTAAACCAAATGAAAGGAAGTTGAATGAAATAAAAGGAAATCAACTGAAATTAAGTGAAAAATATTTATGGGTATTTATTTAAAAGTTTAAAAATTAATTAAAAGTTACCAACATATTCTACCATAATGTTGCGAGCAAACTACCATAAGAAAAGAATCAAAGAAACAAAAATATTGAGAAAAAATAAACAATTTGCATATGTTTTTTAACTTACCTGTAGTAATATTAAAGTTTCCTTGCCCAACAACAGGCATATTCAAAATATAACCGTTTAATGAATATCGACCACTAAATACTAATTCTGAACAGTTATAAATCAGTTTGAATGCAAGTTTTACTGAATTAGGTCTGAAACATTAAAACATAATATTTTAGAGTTTATTTAATAGGACAGTAGAAAAATTACTTAGACACATGTTATCCGAATTTGGGTGATAAACCTGAGATAGGGATGTAATTCAAAGATATTAATCAATGAATTTTGTCTTTGAATAACATTCATTGAAATACAAAAACACTTGAGGTTTCCTTGAAATTCATATTTAAAATTTTGGACAATCTTATATGAAACCAAAGATATTAAAAGTAGCGTGATTCAAGGTTTAAAACGTTTTAATGTTATCCATATGTTTTATTACGATTACTTCAAAATGTTGAATGAAGATTTTATGAATTCTGATAATTAAAATTCTCATCGCTATATTTGCCATCTTTAACAAATATCGCAAAAAAACATTTCAACAGATTTAGGTTTATCCTTTTTAAACCATTAGGTTTTACAAAAGATCGCTTAGCCCTAAATGCCGCGATGGAATCATAGAAAAAAGCTTGAGAAAAATCGTAGGATTCCGCCTAGGATAATATTTCTATGTGATGTTTTGTATTATGTCAACTCAATAGGACCTTTACAAACGTCAGGGCTCCTATTGAGATAACATAATACAAAACGTGAGATATTCTATCACGGGTTGAATCTTATGATAATGGAATTGTAATAATAATGGAATATAATGTAAATACCCTCATGGCTGGAGCATATGAAATTGTGATCCTGGATATCACAATAAACTGATGAAATATGACAAATCTAAGGTAGAAACTTAGGTTTGCAATTGCATTATGCCATTCAGCAAAGTCTGTTAAAATTAAACAAGAATTTAATAAGCATAATTTCACTGCAACACAGAAAGACATTTACATAAAATGTCATATCCACCATGGTAAAATAATTGTTTTGGAGAAAGAATTAAAGAAATTCTTACGTCCAAACAAATTACTTTTCTTGTAAATAAATTGACCGCCCCGTTGGTCGAGTAGTTAGCGACTCTGACTACGCAATCGACGGGGCTCGTGTTCGATCCCCGATGGGGACAAACATTTGAGTGATGAGCATAAATGTTGGTATTTCCGGGTTCGGGTGTTTATTAAATACATTCTTGTATTTAAATATGTATTTCTATGTATTAGTATCGTTGACTAACACCCATAACACAAGCGAATAATTTGCTTACTTTGGGGTTAAATCAGTAAGTGTAATTTGTCCCGTGAATATTTATTTATATTTATTATTAAATAATGCTAATTTATGGTGAAATACTCAGATTAATTCACGTACGTTACTATAGATACTAATTTAAACAAAACTTACACCACTCTTACGAAATCACAATTTTCCAAACCAGAGACTGTAATATTTGTAAGTTTATATATCAAAGAAGGAGAGCCTGCTTCTATTGATTTGATGTTAAGGTTTTGAAGTCGGTACATTCCAGATTCTGTACTTGCATTAAGAATCGTTACATAATTTTCACGAACACTAGCGGTAAAACATTTTACATCTGTCCAGTTGCATTTAAAAGCATCTAAAATAATAAAAACATCGATAATTTCATCAAATGCGCTTGTTAAAATACTGCTTAGGTTTCAATTTTTCTGTGGATACTACGTTGCCACTATCATTTGCTCGCAGCGTACATACTTTTACCAATGCTCGCAAAAATATTACACCCAGATTATAAGTACACTTAAGCACATATACCGAACATAGTGAACCCTATACTTTCTGTATCCACGAAAAAGCTCTTAATACAGTACAGTCTTTAGTAACCTACTATCTTTCATACGTAAAACTTGGCTGCATAATCGAAAATTTAATTTAATGTCCCAATACCAGTCAGTTTTGCATCTGTAAGATGAAAGCGTGTTATATGCAAAATGAATTCCAAAAATAAAGAAGGAAGTTTTCGGGACGTTCATATCTGCTTTATTGCTAGACGTACTAGACCGGATTAGAAAAATTATTATGGATTATACGTTGTAAAAATCAATCAGGTAGGAGTCACGGTGTGACAAAAAGGAAATAGCCTGTCAGAAAGGTTTATTGTTTTAAAGGGACCCGAAATAACATGGAAAAATTATTATACATACATATAGACTATAGCCATTGTAACTTCTTAAAATTTAGAGTTCAATGAACATACATACGTATATATACAATATTTTGTTTAAGAAAATAATCAAGGTATTATAAAACTTTTATAATTCCTTAAAAATGTCTATAAATATTTATATTTTAAGAAGATAACTATTATTATTATAACAAACTCATTAAGAACTAATTGTATATTACCTACTACTGGTCCGATATTTTCGAGAACTCTGTCAAAAGGAACACTGTAGCAAAAGCCATTTTTAATCAAATAAATTGTTATTAAAAGGAAATAGAAATTCATTGTTATAAGAAAAGGATTATATCACTATGAATTTAATTTGCAACAAACACACAATATATACTCTATTAATGATAATATGCGCAAATTCAAATCACGTACGAGTCATTTATTTTATTTCTGATAAACACAAACTAGTTTCAGCTACCATTAATGTCAGAAATATTAACAATAACACACTACTACACACACTAACACAAATTTGACACTTTGAACACTTTTTATTTATTAGACTTTAAGTTTATTTTTAACACTTAATAATAAAACAGGCAGTAAATCAAAACTTGTAAACAATAATTAAATAATAGTTAAAAAACTAAAAAAAACTTATTTAAGATCAGCTGACTAACACTAATATGTTGTCATTTTTGTCACAAATCCTACTTTTCAGCACCCAACCTCTTCACATCAGTGTCGGAGTCTGAAGTAGCTAAGCCCGTGTGAAGTATTACGTCCTCGGTAGTTGATAATGATATCAACACCTTATTCCAGAATTTCTTCTTTAGTTTTTTTAAGCTATTGCATAGCTTCTATCGCAGGCCTTGAGCGTGGAGACCGAATCCAGAAATTCCGTAACGAAAAAACCTAACACCCCCCACTAAGACCGGCACAGCGGTGATACTTTTTAGTTTTTCCATCTATCGATAAACACCAGAACTTTTAATGACTTGTTGAAATATCACGCTTGTCTCTTTAGTTCAGCAACCCGCCTTTAGGTGGCATTGGCTGTATTGGAAAACTACCGTAATCAGCTGTTTGTGAGAAAGTATATAGGTGTATAGGTATTTATCGTCTACGTACAACAGTGAATATCTCTACTCGTATAATTTGTGTACAAAGTGTTTTAAATATGAATAAACAAAAAAATACGGCATAAATAAAATAAATATATAATTGTAATTGCATAAGTTGATAAAAAATGCTATGCAATAGCTTTACCGCGACAGTCTCCGAGTGCCACACGTCTTTTTTTATTATTATTTATATTTTATTTTTAGTAGAGAAATAGATGATCGGCTAAAGAAAAACAAATTGCTAATCCTAAAAATCGTGGTAATGATAACAGGACTAACTATTTATATTATTGTCCTGTCATCGGTCGTTGATAAGACTGCAAAGTTTCAAATTAATCCGATGATTAAAAGTACATCAATTCCATGTTCAAAATTTCCGTTACATTCTCATACGAACCAAGCTAATAAAAGCGTGTTAAAATGTGCAAGCTTATCTCTTACAAAACAAGTGCAAAATATTTGCAATTTGTAACTTCTCAAATCCTTTAATAACTTTTCCAATAAGTTCAAAGTTGTACAATTTAATGTAATAATCACGTTTCCAAATATATGTTACTAGCTGTGCCCGCGACTTCGTCCGCGTGGAAAATTTTTCAAAATAAAATCAGTATATTAGTCAAAACAAACAGACTAACAAACAGTAAAAAATCGTTAAAACGTTATTTTGGCATGTCTACCATGTGTACATCCACATGCATTTAGTGGGAAGCGGTTATTTTAATATTATAAACAGACACTCTAATTGTATTTATCTGAATAAATATGTATATATGTGCAATCTCTGTCGCGTTATAGCCGGTTTCAGAGCAGTAGAGTCGGTCACCATTAATTCAGGAGTTATCTTTTACCAAAAAATTTGAAAAAAATTCTTTTACATTACTTCCATATTTTTCAACCAGCTAATTTTGTCCCGTGGCAACTTTTATAAACTTCGCTGAAACTGTAATTAAAGCTGTTTAAAAGACCAAAATCGATAATCGTGTTCAAAAGTTACAACTTTAAAAAATTAAAATAGGTATTTTTGGGTTCAACAACCTTAGATATTATAATATCGTAGCAGCTTACAGATTTTTAACTTCCCGCTACGTTAGTAGTATTTGGAACTGCTGATTTTGTCCCAATATTTGAAAATCGAGTGTTCACCAGATCTCCACGTTGAGCCCCTAGGAACTATTTCCGACTATTTTTACGATGACTTCAGTATGTCTGTATGTATGTATGTGCGTAAGTAAACATCTCATAACTTTTGAGCGGCTAAACCGACCGAAATACGGTTGATAGCGTTCGATTAGGTTCCACGAAACTAAGATTTTCTGAAAATCTGAATAGATTCAACCCAGGAGGTTTTAAGAAATTTTAGAAAAATCTCAAAAAAATTTTGGAAAAACAATGTTATTTTATAACTAGCAAAAAGCAGAGCTTTGTAAGGGCTCGCAAAGTTATACTATCTAGTAATATTGTTAAAAAAGTATTTTATGAGAATTACATCTTTTAACGTATGGACTTTATTTACAATTATCTTACCTAAAAAACCCAGCGCATTTTCATCTAAACATAACATTCGCATAAAAGGCGTCGTCAGGCTTTGGACTAAGAATATTTGTTCTATTTTCAAGGAAAAATTGGTATTAAAAATGAAGATTGATCTTATAAAAAAACACGTTTTTAACATTTTACTGAAATAATTGATTTTTTTTCTAAAATCAGGAAGTTCCTGGTTTTACGTCGATTTACGAAATCAAAATCAAAAAATGTTTTATTTAAATAAACCTTCAAAATTTTTGGACTTAATATTGGACTTAACGCAGGCACGAAGAATTGACGGTAGACACTCAGCGAATACATTTTTCGAATTTTTCTCTCAGAGAAACCATCGGAGTTCGATTCCAGAGTCAGGCAAATGAAAAAATGTGTTTTTAGTTTTCTGATAAAAACAACTTTGCCCGGGTTTAGAAAAGTGCCCTACTGGCAATAGGCTGGCCACCTATCACATTGTGGGACTTAAGTATCTTCGGCTAACCGTGGATGCACACGTTGTACCTCTACCTACTTTCGGGGATACGGGCGTGAATATACCTTTTTTTAGCTTTTTACCCTTGGGCTAAAATTGGGAATTGATCTCAATACAATATAAATCAATTAATACATCTGTACTGTTTCACAATAAGCATATTGTGAAACTCTCTAACGCTCTATTTACTCTGTTCCCTGCAAACATCCCTGCTCTAGACCTAAATTCCCCTTTTGCCTCCCACAACATTCCTTCGAACTTCCCTTGCATTCTCCTTTCAATGATTTTATAATACACCTTCGATGCCAAGCTGTTCAAACTGATGGCTCTATAGCTATTGCAGTTTATACGTGAACTTCGCCTTTATACGAGGGCACGATGACCGCGCGCCGTCAATCAAATATGAAGAAACAATTCATGAAGTAGTTTCTTAATAAGTTCAAAAATTCTAATACAAAAGTATCTTCTATCAATTTTAACTCGTTACTTTAATAAGAGATGGCGTTAGTAGTAATAAAATTCTAATACAAATTGTAACTTCTATTTTTTAATGTTTATAAAATGGTATTTTTATGGTAGATAACAAATCAAGGCATGAATATAAGCTACCACGTCGAAGCTCAAACCTAAAAAATGCGATGGTTTTTCAGTAAAATGTACCACAAAAGTGTACAGATCGTGGCCTAGTGTAGGGCTCGCTGCGCTCGCCCTAATAACTTCCGAATAAATGTGCCAATAATTGAATACAAATTCTAACAGCTTTTTTTCTTGAAAATTTACGTGTAATGCCTTAAATTGCATTAAAATCGGTTTATCCGTCCAGGAGTTATCGTTGACGAAAAATTTTGGAAAAGTGTTTTTCGACAAAACTTCGAGATTTTTCAGTGAATTAGTTATTATATTATAGAATTCCTAAGATCAAAATCGATCGTTATTTTTAAATTATACAGTTTTACAAAAATTAAAATACTGTAATTTTTACAAACTTAAAATTTTCGAACTCTTTAAGCTCAAAAATTATGCTTCAGTATAGTTTTTTGCTTTTTTGAACTTAAAAAACATCAACTTAGTGGAACGTTTCAGGGATGGCCTGAAGAATCAACATGTTTACAGAGTGTACATAAGTACCTAGAGTTCTTAATGGGCAACGATGATTATTCAAGCTATTTTTAAAATCTATGGTGTAATTTTGATCATTTAACATCCTTTACAGTAATCTAAATTTGGCAACAGGCCTATTAGACAGATAGAAATAATTTTTGCTTACTTATTCTTTATTTAATTTTGTTTTATTGCAGTTATAACTGCAATTTTATTGGCTTAAGAATTAGTCAAAAATATGTACAACTCAAACCTAATATAGTAGGAGGACTGGAACATTTTATTTATAACAAATTATAAAAAAAACGTTTCGTTGCACTTTTTTGCCAATATTTCGGAAAATACCCGTGTAATCTACAATGAAGTAGGTATATTAATAATTTTTTGCTATAAAATTTCACGGAGTGGTAGGCTATTGGGAAAATTCGCAATTTTGTTTTTATGTCGCAAATTAGCATTCACCGTAAAATTGTACATTTTTCAAAATTAGACAAATCTTCAAATTATGTAGTTTTCTTTGACTTTGACTTTGACTACTAAATTTGACAACAGGTCTATTAGACAGGAAGAAATAATTTTTGCTTCCAATAAACGGTATAACTGCAATTTTATGGGCCCAAGAATTAGTCAAAAATATTATGTGCAACACAAACCAAATATTGTAGGAGGACAGGAATGTTTTATTTATAACAAATAAATAAAACAAGTTTTTTTGCACTTTTTTCCCAATATTTCGGAAAATACATGTGTAATCGACAATGAAGTAGGTATACTAATATTTTTTTCTATAAAATTCCACGGAGTGGTAGACTATTGTAAAATTCGCAATTTTGTTTTTATGTCGCAAATTAGCAATCACCGTAAAATTGTAAACTTTTCAAAATTAGACAAATCTTCAAATTATGTAGTTTTCTAATAAGATGAGACAAAAAGTACCTAATCAAAAGGTTATATTTAGTGAACATCATATGTCGCTTCTGTGGTCTAGTGGTCCGGTATCGGTGTGAGGTGCCGGGTTCGATTCTTGAATTAACCAAATTAAAATAATATGTTTTTTTTTCAGTTTTCTGATAAAAATAACGTTATTCGGGATGGAATAAGTGCCCGGTTGGCGATTGGTTTGCCACCTGTCACATTGTGGGCCTACGGCCAATTGCACCAACATTATCTTAGGGAAATCCTAAATAGTATGCTGTCACTTCTTGCCTTTAATGAAAAGAATGTGACAGCATGCCACTAAAAATTGTTTTAATTTAGGACAAGGTTGGTGCAATTGGCCATAAGTATGTTAAGCTAATCGTGGGTGCACTGGTTGTACCTCCTGTTTAATTTACCGTGTTTACGTTTATAACACGGCTTAAACGTTTTAAGATTTCATTAAAGCAATTGATAAGACGTTTACATACGTGATGTATGCGGGTTTTTAATATTATAGTCTAAGATATTCATATTTGCGCTAGTAAAGATTTAAAAAATATATCACTTGTTGCATGACTGGGAAAATGTATTTCTTTGGGATCGTTGCAATATTTTTTATAATAACTAAAAGCCACCACTGTCAAGGTACATATTTTAATAATAATAATAATTTTATTAAAATAGATATAAATATAACATAATAAATAATAATAATTATTGTACTTTAACAGCAATACGTGGATTTTTCAGTTTTTGTTCAAGTACCATAACTATTATAAACAAAGTATGAATGTTTTTTTAACTTTTATGGCATGATATTGTTAAGTATGTATATAAAAAAGGCTCCACGAAGCGAAAAATTTTGATGATAATTATTTAAACATTTTTTTTTTCATTTACAATTAAGACGGAAGTACGAGAAAATGTTGTTAGTTAACAATCGTTTAACTTGTGGAAAAATTAATTTTAAGTAAAATTTCATGATTCTCGATGGCCGAGCTCAAGATGTAGGTGGCACACGCTAGAAGATCCTCAGTGGACCGAATTCGGCGAAACCCGTATTGGCGGTCACTGAGTAGATCGTTCGCTTCTAGGTGTCCCATTAGCATTCTGTTCAGTACACGCTCCATAGTCTTGCAGAGTATGGACGTGACTGAAATTAGCCTATAGTTGGAGGGGCTGCACGACTGCCTTTTTTGGGCACAGGCTGCACGTTGGCAAGCTTCCGTGATTTCGGTACTTTTCCAGTCGTCATTGAAAGGCGAAAGAGACGTGTCAACACAGGAGCGAGTTCAGGCTTACAGGTTTTCAGTAATATGGCTGGAATACCATCAGGGCTACTTGCCTTGTTCACCTCCAGATTCGGCAGCATTTTAAGAACCTCAGTCTGACGGATGCAAATTTCCGGCATATTCCCCTCGCATCCAGGAAGACTGGGTGGTTTCGCGTTGGTGGAATCCAGACGCGAGTTTCCAGCATATAGAGTAGCGAACAGGTTTGCTTTCTCTACGGCGGTGTGAGCCAGCCTCCCATCCGGTTTCAGCAGTGAAGGAAGTGAGAGGCGATAGAAATTAGATTCAAGTGACTTTGCCAGGGACCAAAAGGCTTACTAGCTAAGGGGTATGAAGCCAGTTTGTTCCCAATACGACTGACGTGGTCAAATCGAGCTTTCAGTAGAGCCTTTTTGCAGGACTTGGCCGCCTGGTTGAAGGCTTTCTTCTTCTTCGATACGTCTTTGGCTTTGCGGTGTTGAGCGTCTGACCAAGCCAGATGTGCCCCACTCTTTAGCGCCTCAGCGCGTCTACAATGGGCTCTGAACCAGGGCTGAGCTTTATTGGATATGGCCACGTTGGAGAAAGGAATAAAATACTCCATTACCTATCACAGCACATCTGTCACAGCATCCGCACAGGTCGATGAGTCTTCAGAAGAAAAACAGACAGGCCGCCAGGGATAAAACGTAAAGAAGGAACGCATCTCGTCCCAATCTGCTGACTTGTATCGCCACACACGCCGCGAGCGCCTGGAACTGGGATCGGGAGGTGAGTAGACAGATACAGATTTTATCAGACATTGATCGAAGCTGCCAAGCGGCGAGGAAATCGCCACCGAGTAGCGGTCTGGATCCGTAGTCAGCAGAAGGTTCAAGCAATTGGTTGTATGGCTCTCAACATCAGGAACCCGCGTCGCTCCTTGAACCATCTAGGTGAGATTTAATGCTATAGTGAGTTTACGCATGTCTCCCCCAGCAAGTTCAGTGCGCTGGTATGGATATAGCCACTCCTGGTGGTGGGCATTGAAATCCCCCAAAAGCACTAGCTGAGCGGAAGGGTATTTGTATTGAGCAGCATTCGTCGCCTCACTTAGTTACCTGTGAGTCTAATCGTCTCCTGGTCTCCGCTATGCGCACAGTAGACACAGGCATCTAGACCTGTGTCAACCAGTGTCCATAGTACGGAGAAGCGGGGTTCTTCTAGATATCGGAGACGCTGACAGCAGACGTCGTCACGGATCTACGCGCACACTCCTGATCGAGCTTTAAAATTATGACCCAGGGTGTAGCCGGGATAGGGTAAGTACGCCAGATCAGATGGACATCTTATTTCTGTCTCCGCGAGGAACAAAATACAAGGTTTATGAGTCTCCAGGTGAAAATGGACTGCAGCGAAATTAGAATGTAAACCTCTGACGTTAGTGAGGTCTACTTTCATTGAGAGGGAGTGCTGCTGCTGTATATTGTTATTATTGTACCATGTCTTTTTCATTAAGAGCGTGAGTGAAGTAGGTATGAAGACGGCAGTGAATCGAGGCGCTGTACTTCCGGACCGGAGACACACACTCGGAAGTTTCACTGTTGGGAACTAGCCTGGAGACTGCGGGGATGCCTGAGCTCCCCCAAAATGCCCATAGGGCCCTCCCATCCCGTCACCGACCGGCACTATTTTCGCTAGTTTGCGGGGCAGCCTTTCACGTATGGCTAGCACTCTACTTGAGCCCCCTACTGACTAGCGATCGGCCAGTGGTGCACCGTCCCTCCGATCCCACTACCCTCCATGAATAGTCTCCAGGTGCTTCAACGTCAGCGTGTATCAGACCATCCAGATTCTATAGGCGCAACTGATTCGACCCGTCCTCACTGAGGCTACATCAGCGTTAATGTGACGGAAAATGGACGCTTGGCGACACGACTTCAGCTGATGGATGGTCCTTATAGCAACGACATATGTCTCCCATCATAACGTATGTCTCCCATAATAAATAGTAGGGGAGCTCAATATGTGAAAATTGCCATTTTCGCATATTGAGCTCCCTTACTATTATATTATTATTCGAAAATTCTTGATGCGTTGTTACGAATCATTATCTTTTCCACAATAGCGTTTATTTGGGGAATAGGAGTGTAAAGAAGGTAACGATAAAAAAAATATGTACAGATACATCCAGAATATCACCGAATTATTAACAAGTTTTATACGATAGGATAGTAAATAGGCACATGTATCTTATAGTGTTAAGATTCGAACATCGCTGAAAGACAACAAAGATGTTCATAGTGCATTGCTATCCAAGAGGTGGGTTGAAAAGATTACCAGCTACCATCTAAACTGGATCATAGCAGTGACAAGCGCTGACACTATTAAGACCGGAATACGTTATGCGGTCCCACAGACCACATAAATACTTATGGACGGGAAAAGTGAAGTAGCTCATTTGATCAAATGCTTTTAAGTATCAAAGTGTAGATGTATTATATCGTATAAAATAGAAATTGCCACGTTGTGCTATTGTGCCAAATAAGGCTTAAAAATAATAATAATAGGGCTTAAATAGACCGATTTTATTTCAGCGGTAAGTACTATAATTCTGTGTTTCTGTAATTACGTCCAGTTCCGTCAGATATTAATATAATATAATTATGTGCAATTTTAAACATTTTCAGCGGATGAATCCAACAAAATTGAAACTTCAGGATGGGAAGAATTTGCA
Source organism: Apodemia mormo (assembly GCA_036924255.1). Classification (NCBI taxonomy): domain Eukaryota; kingdom Metazoa; phylum Arthropoda; class Insecta; order Lepidoptera; family Riodinidae; genus Apodemia; species Apodemia mormo. Next base: position 24,147,862 of record JAUPFN010000022.1, on the reverse strand, counting down.
GTTTTTTCCAATCGTCGCGTAATATATCCAGTCGTGAAAAGACTACTTACGTATATGAACCAATATTTTAAATGTTTGTCGTAACAAGTAATTATTATTATCAAGTCGATTATGTCATCTAACCTTAGTAAAGATTTATTTGAAAATGCCTTTCATTTAACTTTAATGAGAACTTACAATTGTTATGCTCTAATCCGTTATTGAAAATTCTTGAATTTGTTATTGTGTACAATATTTGTTTCTTATAAATACGCAAATATAGGGAAACTGCGTACCTCCGTGAGGTACAACTTGCTTCCACAGAATATGTATTTGTAGTCCCTTGCGATTTAAAATCTGTAAAAATAATGGTTTTGAAATGGTGCTTAGTTAATAATCAGCAGTAAGTAATATTTTAATGTGTTTTAAAATAGCATGTCAAAAATAAAGGACATTCTTATTATAATTTATTTATTGAATTTTATTTATGCGTGTAATACATTAACACATATTAATAAAACATATAATTAACCTTTTTACACACAATTAAAAAAAGTAACTGGACAAGTCAGATTATTGTCAAAATATCATGGATTCTACACTGAAAGCAGAATTTAGCTTAAAGGCGAGGTATTTCGACGCGCGTCATTTCTATAGGAAACGGGTGGCGCGGTATGTTCTGAAACCGCTGGAAACGTGTTAATTTTCGGATAAATAAATATAGAATATCACCTGAAAACCAAAATTTAGCACATTCTTTTTTGTATTTACAACTAAATATCACCATATAAAAATCATGTGGAAGATTAGAAATATGATTAACAAATTATTTGTTTTAGAGATTTTTTAGCCTGTTTTTGGAATTTTATATGATCAAGTAAAGTACATTCTATCATGTAATAAGTTAGCACATTCCTTAGATAATATCTTCGGGTATATCGTGTAATTTTTGTAAAATTGTTATTTAACAATCAATACAAAAAAACGTGATTAAACAAACCAGTTTTTTCCGTTTGTCGCGATGCCTCGCCTTAAGGCAAGTTAAATACTTAGATATATGATTGGTCTCGTGACGCTTGACCCGCGAGATTTATCATGTATCTAAGGTTAAATATTTGGGTTGTCGATAATGGAACATAAAATTAGTAGTATTCTAACTTCTTTGCGTTTGGCTAAGGGTAGACATTTAGTTTTTGAGCTAAAAACAAAAATCATTAAATTTTCATTTGCGTAAACTAAAGACAAAACAATGCCACATGCATAAATCTACCGGCTACCTCACCTTCCAAACCAGATACGACAATGACAAGCGTTGAAGCTATTGCGGCATGAATAGATAAGGCGATGGTACCAAATACCAGGGCGAGACGTTGCGGAACTCTACTACTTAGTAGTCACGAAGATAGTGACATGTATAGTCAACCTGTCTAAAATCAGTCACAACGGTGACCAATATGGATGAGAATTTTAGACAGGAAAGGGATTAATTGACACAGGCCTAAATTGTTGAGGAGTAACAAGATTGGTGACACTTATTTTACACTAGCCGTTGCCTGAGACTTCGTCCGCGCAGACTTCATTTACTCCGCACAGCTCCTCCCCTGTAGGTGATAGCGTGGTGATATGTAGTCTATATGTTGACCCGACCTATTAGTAATATTCATGCAAAATTCGAAGTAAATCCATGTAGTACTTTTTGAGTTTACCCCGGACATACATACAGACAAACAGATAAACAGACAAACAGACAAAAATTCTAAAAACTATATTTTTGGCTTCGATATCGAATGTAGATCACGCGCCAAGTATTCTTTTAAAAAAATATTCAATGTACAGTTTTGGCTTTCCTACGATTTTATTATATGTATAGATTACATCGCTTTCTACCGTTTACTTAAAAAATCTAATGATTAAGCGTTACCTATTCTAGGAATGATCGTATTGAACATAAAATATTATAAAATAACGTAAATGTCACCATGTCATCATTAATTTTTGGGTTTTTATATACAGATGGTGACAAATAGATGTCTATTGATATGTCTAGCTGTCCGGCTGTTTATTTGTCTTTTTATATGACTATCACAAGACTCTCACCACATGACCCTTTGAGCAGAAACAGCTATGCTTCCACGAAATTTTTACAGAATGTGTGTTACTGTGGCCACTAAAGGTATTATTATTTTTAAATATGCATCGATTACAACCAATCGAATAAAGTAAAAAATGAATAAGTGTGTTATGGACTGCCGATTTAAACGGAGTTGGTTTCGTCATATCTAAGTCTGTGACGTCACGACATGTGCGCCAAAATGACGCGCAAAAACGATTAATTATATTTTTTTGTATTAATAAAAAGCGTATTAAACGTTAAAATTATAAAAGATTTTTATAGGATTACTTTTTAACGTCCCGCCAAATTTTTAGAGGCTACTTAGAATCGATAATAATTTGTTCGATAAAAAAATCAAAATTACATTTTTATCCGATACAAAAAACAAAACGCATGGACATAATTTCAATTACGTAAAATTCGGAATATTTTAGTGCCTTCAACCAAATTAAAAGTGGACGGGAAAAATGTACCTAGAGCGATAGATTACATAATATTTACTATCGTTATTATAGGCATTGATATAAAAAACCCTAGATGCACAGTCCCGAACAAAAGTGACACTCAAAAGTGTCCCTAATTTCATTTAGGTAGTTATAGATATGGCAAAAACATATGTCTTTGCATATCCAACCTTAAGTGCAAGACTTATAGTAGTTTTTACAAAGCAATGTACGAAAAGAAATAAAATTGACAGGTTCGCGACCGACGCGATTCTATTTGAAATGAGTGCACAATTTAAAATTGCGCACTCATTTTTGGAGTACGTTTTTGACACACTGATTTTGTATCTTGGGTTTTTTATATCAATGATTATAGGTAAATGTAAAATGACACTGACAGTATCACATACTCTTGTCAATAGGCTCAGTGCATACAATTCATGAATTTAGTGGGATATTATCAAACGAATATTTTTATATTATAATAATTTTACAATAATAATTAAAACGCACTTTCAATTCAATATTTAGTTCCTAATTTTAAAATTTGGCTGAATCTTTACAAATAACCCTGTATAGATATTTTAAATAGACGTCGAGCTGAATCGAGTGAATAAGGTTTTAGTTTTTTATATGATCAAAAAATGCCTCAAAAGTTACTGCAAATTGATTCCGATTTCTAGTGTCGTTTTTCATTGTTACATATTTTTTGATCCAGTCCCTCAGCCATAGGGGACGCCGTTCTAAAATTAATGTCTGTCCGGGCTTTTTTGAAGAATAGGCCAACTGTCGTTCTGCCAGGTAGGTCATAACAGACGACCGTTTAGATATACGCGTCACTACCATCATGATTACTGGGTGGTAGAGTTCCGTAACGTCTCGCTCGCCGGGGTTTTTGCTACCACCGCCCTACCTGTTCTTACCACAATAGCGTCACTGCTTGTCATTCTCGTATTTCGGTTTGGAGGGTAAGGTAGCCGGTACACTTATGTATGTGGCATTGCCATTGCGCCACACGGATAGCAACCCACTTATAACGTCCTTGATGTCTATACGTTGCCTCAGTTCTTGTGTGGCCAACCGACCATTATTAAACAATTTACAGGAAACGTTTTTTTTCGCTTCTCGATTTTAATAGAAAAATTTGAAATGATTCATGATAATAGGTTGATATGTCACGTATTTATATGATTATCTATATGTCATTTTATTATAGTAAGCATAAAAGGGTCATTTTTACAATTATTTGTGGAGGTTGGCCACAACGGCTCCGATAAAATTTAGAAACTGGAGATAGCCCATAGTGACATGGAGATAGCCCATGAAACATATTTTATAGTTCAGTGCTTGTATGTCCCACCGACCATTGTTTACCATATACGGCATGTAATGAATATTATTTATAAAATTAACTTGAATCAAATAGATCATAACTAAGCAATGTATCTTTAAAAATAGATCTAGTTAGAATTTATAAATGAGGGTTACTTTTAAGGATTTTATGATAGCAATAGGAAATATTGTGTTTCGTTTAGAAAATAAATAACTACTGTTCTAACTATTAGGTACATCATTTCTGGTTTTAGAATCTTAAAGTGTTGGCAAAAAATGATTGGCTAAACATTTTTACCCGACCTCTCAAGAAGAGCTATAGTTTTTGGAGGGTGTATTTGTAAATAAGTATGTAATATATCTAACTCTTTGTGACCCTTTACATAGCCTAAACGGCTGAACAGATTTTGATGTACTAGATGTAGTTAAGATTGGTTTTTATTTACTTGGTGTCATAGATTATGCTAAGAATAGCCAATGGATTTACTGGTAGGTACTTCATCACTAAATATGTGAAGTGAAGGTTTTTTAGCCAATTGTCCAAAACGAGGATTATACTTTTCAAGAGTATGTTTTTATACTTGTATATATGTGAGCATGTCTAATTTTTTGTGACTCTCGCAAAAATAAGTGTATCCCACGTTTTAACTCATTGTGCTACTGTACTAAATAATTAAAATACAGTCGGAGATTTACTTTCGCTAATAATATACGTGCTTGTTTTTTTTTTTGCTTGTAATATAGTTGTTTTTAGAATTAGGGCTTCAATAAATATGACAGAAAAATTCAGTAAACAATAGTTTCATAGAAATAATATTAAGTGTTATTATAAGCTTAAGTTTGTTGGGCTAAACAAATGTAAATACGGTAATGACAAAGTCTGATAATTTTTTAGAGAAATGTAGATAAAAAGGATTCATGGTGCAGCTACCTGAGTGGGACAATGTTGATTGTCAGATTCATTAGCTTGCAAGCAGTTTATATCGTTATGTACCGTTAAGCAAACAAAGGTACAGCTAATAATTTTTTTATCTATGACAAATTATCGGTAATGTTATCCTCAAAGCCTACGTGATTTACACTTATTTAAATAATCAATAAATGCATTGAAACACAATGAAAAATGTATTAAAACATCTCATTTTAAACTTACACGTAATAACATGCTTTTTATTAGCTTCACATGTATGCAGTCGTACATCTTATCTAAATGGCAATATTTTGTAACGCTATTTTACCTATTTGTTTTACGTATCTGTGGTCTAGTCGTCCGGTGTGGGAGTTAACCACATGAGGTCCCGGGTTCAATTCCCAGGTCGAGCAAATAAGAAAATGTGTTTTTTTCAGCTTTGTGATAAAAATAACCTTCCCGGGATTGGAAAGTGCCCGGTTGGCGATAGAATTGCCACCTTTCACATTATGTGACTAAGTATCTTCGGTAAATCGTGGTTGCACATGTTGTACCTCTGCCTTATTCTTCGGGGATACGGGCGTGAAGATACTTTTATTTGACCTATTTGTAACGGTCCGATTTCATCATTTGCACGCGTATCCAACTTCGATTACGACGAAATAACTTAATAGTTTAACCGCTTAAATACATCTTTGAAAAAAGTTCTTATGTGTATTTTTAGTCGATAAGTATTATCAACATACGTTGATATACGTTATTGTTTAACGTGGTTATCTAACAATGTTAAAAAATAACATATTTTTGACCCCGTGTTGGTTCCGGGCTCCTTTGAAGAATACACCAACTGCCGTTCTGCCAGGCACATCGTAAAAAGCGACCGATTGGCTATGCAAGTAACTACCATCGTGACTACTAGGTGGTAGAGTTCTGCATTGTCTAGCCCGGGTCAGATACCACTGCCTTACCTATTCCTGCCGTAATAGCGTCAGTGCTTGTCACTGTCGTGTTCCGGTTTCGAGGGTAAGGTATCCGGTAAACTTATGCGTGTGGCATTAGACCTCGCCACAAGATAGCAACGCACCATTAACGTTTTTGATGTGTATAGGTGATGGTTGTCTCTTTCCATCAGGAGACCCATCTGCTTGTTTGCTATCTTATGATATAAAAAAAATCTATTAGCGACCTTAACGCACAGATATGGGTCGGGTTTGATTCCTGACAGTGTGTGATTAGCAGATGTTTGTATTTCTGGGTTTGAGTGCTTATTAATATTTAGGCATTTATATATTATAATTTTAATGTATCGTTAACTAACACCCATATTACAAGAAAATCATTTGCTTACTTGGAAGTTAGGTCAATTTCATTCAATATATATATATATATATATATATATATATATATATATATATATATATGTATATATGTATATATATATATATATATGTATATATGTATATATGTATATATATATATATATATATATATATATATATATATATATATATATATATATATATATATATATATATATATATATATATATACATTTATTGTTTCACCAAGTGCCGACGATGGAAAGTATAAATTATATTTACATTTATATTTACGTTAAATTGCTTACGGGGTAATCGCAAAATCTAAATATCATAATTGAAACAAACTTTAATTCCAGGAATTTCAGGACTTTTAAAAAAAATAATGTATGACAAATTTTACAATTATTTAAACGACTGACCTACTAATAATGATCAAAGTGGATTTAGAAAAGGTAAGTCTACAGCATTAGCTGTTTTTATCTTAGTAAAAATTATGATAAATTATTTTAATAGCAAAAATTCTTTATGTGTTTTATATATGTGAAAGACATTTTATTTTATTTCACAACGAAATTTATTCATAAAAATTAAAAATTTTATGGCATGAGAGGAAAATCATTAGATTAGGCAGTTCTTTAGTAAAGTAAAAGTTCTTTAGTACAAAGATACTGATTTTATTTAAATATGTGGAAACCGAAAGAAAATATGTGCATTTAACACTATATTTGTGACAACTTTGGAGTACCAGAAGGCAGTGTTTTAGGACACTTACTTTTTTTCAATTTCAGTTACAAGAAAAGAGCTGGGAACAAGGTCTTCATTTGTACCTGTGCTTTGTTAAGAAGGTGTTTAATAGCGTGCCTCGACAAGCCCTCTGCGCGGTACTAAGAAAGATAGGCTGTACAGAAAAGTTTGTAAGACTTTTGAGACTGCTACATGACAATATGGAGTGCTGTGTCGCAGTTGATGAAGAACAGTTTAATTTTTTTCCCCTTCTCCTGTGGGGTGAAGCAACGATGTGTTTTGCCGCCCACACTGTTTGCCTTAAAATTTGCTGTCGTAGTTCGGAAAGTTTTACAAACTACTTCTGAAGGTGTCCACATACGCTTCCGTACCAATGAAAACATCCTTAATTTGGCGAGGCTTACAGCTCGCATGAAAATCTCTTTGCAATGATCACTGAGATAATGTATGCTGATGATCTATGTTTCATGGCAGAATCTTTAAAAGGCCTACAGAAATTCGTGTCCGACTTTCACGAGTCTTGTGATGTCCTTAGACACAAACGATCGTCAGACACTGAATTTAAGCTGGGCGAAAATGACTTGAAGCAGGTACAAAAATTTCGGTATTTAGGGATAATAACATCCAGGTGTGACCTTAACACAGAAGTTAGCAGCAGGATTGGTACCGCAGCTTCAACATTCGGCAAACTGATTACTAAAGTCTTCTGCTCACACGACCTACAATTAGCAACAAAAATCTCAGTCTACATAACAATAGTACTGGCAAACCTGCTATACTCTGCAGAAACGTGGACCCTACACCGTCGACATATTCGCATGTTACACCGTTTCATGCGAATATTTTTAGTTGAATCTAGTTTATCACTCACTTGTACTTTTATTTCACTATTATTATACACTAAATTATTTAATTTTATCGACCGGTTTCGCTTTTCAAAGCATCTTCAGGACGTAATATTCTTAAAGAATTTCGCTTTCGCTTTTTAAAGCATCTTCAGGACGTAATATTCCTGAAGTCCTGAAGTCCTGAAGATGCTTTAAAAAGCGAAACCGGTCGATAAAATTAAATAATTTAGTGTATAATAATAGTGAAATAAAAGTACAAGTGAGTGATAAACTAGATTCAACTAAAAATAATGGAATTTCACCAAGTGCCGACGATTGAAAGTGTAAAATTCATGCGAATATGTCGGCAATTTTAAGCCGTACGCCACACTTTCAAGCCTAACCTCTCTCTTACGTGGCAGAGATACGAGCCTAAATGCGCGAATTTATTAAATACCTTAGCGTTAATTTTTTTTAATACACACATTTTTATTTAATTACTAGCTGCAGCGTGCAGCCCGCTGCATTATAAAGTTTTTTGGTGAATCCCGCGGGATCCCCTCATTTTTCCGGGATAAAAAGTAGCCTATGTGCTATTCCAGGTCATCGTCTAAATGTGTGCAAAATTTTATTCAAATCCGTTCAGTAGTTTTTGCGTGATTGAGTAACAAACATCCATTCAAACATCCAAACTTTCGCATTTATAATATTAATATAGATAATTAATATAGATGTAGATTAATAGATATAATATTTTATTTGACACAGAAAATAGCACGAATAGAAGAAAATAAATGTATCATAAGTACAATGAATGAGTGGTCTTATAAAGATTTGTTTATGTTTTTGTCTCGCCCGGGTCTGGTACCAACGCATTACGTATTCCTGCCGCAACAGCGTCAGTGCTTGTCACTGTCTTGTTTCGACTTGGAGGATAAGGTAGCTGGTAAATTTATGCATTTGGCATTAGACCTCGCCACAAGATAGCAACGCACCATTAACATCTTTGGTGTCTATAGACGATGGTTGACTCTTATAGGACACCCATCTGCTTGTTTGCTATCTTATGATATAAAAAAATAAGTAAATCTTTAAATAAATATTTATATCCTTGGTGTTTATTGCGATGATTTCTCTTTCCATCAGGAGATTCATTTGCTTGTTTTCTATCAGACGACATAAAAAAATTCGAGAAAGACCTTGAAAGATCCTCCATAACAGAATCCTTTGTTATAATTGATATTTTGTATACATACGTGATGTTTACTTATTTTAATTATCGAATAAAGCATTTATATAGCTCAAATAAATAATTAAAACGAATTACTTTACATGTCACATAGTTGCCAAGATGAATTTCCTCGAAATCATTGCAATATTTTGTTTTGTTATTAGAACCTACAACTGCCAAAGTAACCAAGGTACGTCTTTTAACGTTATTAAGATTTTAATTATAATTAAATGTATGTATGTAAAAATAAATCATCGCATTTATACACCCAATATGTAAATAACGCGTTGCTACCCAAATGACGAGGTGTTATTTTTTTATATCATGGGATAGAAAGCAAGCTGATTGTTCTCTCGTAGGTAACTGACAACCATCGTGTATAAACACTAGGCATGGAAATTATTGTTAAATTAGATTAACTGTTATGTTGTTAAAGTTAATTAATATTTAACAGTTATTTATTTATGTTATATTATATCACTAGCCTATATATAATAAGTATTAGAAGCAGTAAAAACACGATTCATCAAAAAAAGGTCCTCTAGAATAGTTTTGATAACTTTTAACAGTTATTATTATCACGGTCTCTCGAAATATTTTTAATAACAGTTTTATCATAAATCAAGTTAGCGAGCAAAAAAAAACGCTCTCTGAAATATTTTAATAACATTATTATCATAATATTGTGCATGACTAAAATTATCAATAACATGATAGTTATTGATAATTTTAGTATTGCACAAAAATTACTTTTAACAGTATTTGCTAATATAAATAACAGTTGTTAATTGTTAAAAAAGTTTAGTACGAAATTTAATATGTTAACTGTTAAATGATCCATGCCTAATAAACACCAAAGATGCAAATAGCGCGTTGCTATCGATGTGTCAGGTTGATGATATTGTATAAGTTAAACGGCTACCTTACCCTCCAAACCTAAATACGACAGTGACAAGAGCCGACCGTATTGCGGTAGTAATAGATAAGGCGTTGGCACCAAAATTCTGTTATAAATTAATCTGGCTTTTAGAACTAAATTATTATGAGACCTAAGATATATTAAAGTAGGCCATATACACATAAACAAATACACACACGCATACATACACTACACTTTAATCTCACATGCAAACATGCAAATTCAAATATGTTGTATACAAACACACACACACATACATACATACATACACACACGCGTATTTGTAGATATAAATAAATAAATATTCACGAAACAAATTACACTTTGATCTAACCCCAAAGTAAGCAAATTATTTGCTCGTGTTATGGGTGTTAGTCAACGATATTAATACATAGAAATACATATATAAATACTAGCATATATTTAATAAACACCCAAACCCGGAAATACAAACATTTATACTCATCACACAAATGCTTGTCCCCATCGGGAATCGAACCCGAGTCCCGTCGATTGTGTAGTCAGGGTCGCTAACCACTCGACCAACGGGGCGGTCAAATGTATATGTTGCTTATGTTAATTTATTACAAGACTAGTTGTTGCCCGCGACTTCGTCCGCGCGGACTTTGTTTACTCCGCACAGCTCCTCCCCCGTAGATGATAGCGTGATAATATGTAGCCTATATGTTGACCCGATCTGTTAGTAACATTCATGCAAAATTTGAAGTAAATCCGTGCAGTACTTTTTGAGTTTACCCCGGACATACATTGACTTTCCTACGATTTTATTATATGTGTCGCAGTAAAATTGTCAATACCGTTAGATTATAATCTAACGGCTATTGACAATTTCACTGCGACATATGTATAGATTGTGACACTGGGTTGAGACACTGTCTCTTGTACCACGGTTTACACTAGCGCAGGAGACAGGGTTAAACCTGTCCTTTGATTTTAATCTGTACAAATCCTAATTAAGTTTTATTATCCTAATAATATTATTATTTATTTATTTATTTATGAACTGCCTAGCTTTAAAAATAGACTTTCTGCCAGACTGGCAGGTCTACTTAGGGGAAGGTCTATTATAGGATTCAGATCATCACGGGGGAATATATATAGGCTGTTTAGTGGAAACACCGTTATCCTTGAAACTAGTGGTTTGGTATATAGAACGTAAATTCAATGAAAAAAAAAATTTTTAAGTCTCCGATTTTCCTCAAAATTATTTCACCCTATACAAGTGCAAGGCAAAGTGGACGGAGCGTAGGAAACAGTGCATGATCAGACACCGCAAGCCGGCCGGACGGCCAGTGCGGCAGATCAGCGCCCTCTGCGCATAATAACCATGAATTTACGGACGGTGTCGGACAGATACTTTTTTGTATTTTTGAAAGAAAATAACGTTTTTTTATTTTTAAAATCACATAAACATTTATAATTAAGTCAACTACCTATAGTGTTAGTGACAACGGTGTTTATCCTTACAACCTGTATAGCCATAAAGTCTTTTTAATCGTTAGTGAAGCTGTCTGTTTGTTATATTGTAAAATATAGATAGGTTATAATCCATTATTTATATTGAAATTTCCCCCGTGTTGATTCGGGCTCCTTTGAAGAATAGACCAGCCAGACAAGTCATAGAAGGCGACTGATTGGCTATCATTTATCAATATCATCCTGACTACTAGGTGGTAAAGTTTCACAACGTCTCATCTGGGTATTAGGTACCACCGCCTACAGCGTCAATACTTGTCATTGTCGTGTTTTAATTTAGAGGGTAAGACCCTAAAGATTTATGCATGTGGCATTAGACCTCGCTACAAGATAGCAACACACCATTAACATGTTTGATGTCTATTGACTATGGTTTCTCTTTCCACCAGGAGAGCTATATGCTTGTTTGCCATCTAATAATATAAAAAATCTAATACATTAAAGCTGTTTGTTTGCTTCTAATACATTTTTCGAAATTGTTACAGAATTCCAAAATATATTTTTGTGCAATTACACGGATTCAGCATGCTTGACACAAATTATAAATCATAATTATAATATTATACTTAATAACCCTGAAGTTGCCTACCCATTTCCGCCTCTCGTAATTGAATCTGTTGAAGCAAGTTCGCCTTGTTTAACTTATAATCTTACAAATGTTAGTGTTAGCGGCTTGGAAAATTGTACTTTCGAAAATGGAAGGTAAGTTTCTTGTTTTATAACTCTTGACACATCTCTACAAAGATATATTTTTTTAATTTCTTTTTTTTAATAAAACAAGTGTTTTACAAAAATTACCTACGTTATATTGCCTTTGTGGTCATGGTGCCTGTGTTGGTGATGACCACCTGAGGTCCCGTGTTTGATTTCCGAATCGAGCAAATCAAAAATGTTTTTTTTTAGTTTCCTGATAAAAACAATATTACCCGTGATTTGATAAATGCCCGGTTCGCGGTAGGCTTGTCACCCATCACATTGAGGGACTAAATATTTTCGTCTAATCGTGGGACGTAGGTGCACTAGTTATGCTTCTGCTTACTGCTTTGGTGATACGGCCGTGAAGATACTACTTACATTGGGTTGGAATCAAACATTCCTTAAATAATACTAGCTAACAAGTGCGAAAATTTCGCACGGCGCCAACTAGCATTTTCCAAGTATAAAACTCTTAAGGTATTTGATATATCACCCACAGATGGCGCTCCGTTTAATCGTTATAAAAATTATATTCAATTATTTTCAAAAATATTTTTTATTAACAAAAAGTTTTTTTTGAGTTTATTTCATATTTTTCGCCCAAAGCAGAAAACATAAGCTTTAACTGGATATTTTTTTGGTGAAGTAGTTAAAGAGATCGAGCCACTCCAAGAAAAAACACCTTTTAGAAATAATATTCGATGATATAATATTACTTTACTGTGCGGTACTGACTTTACGGTGTACTGACTTTAAAGTCGCGGACTTTATTAACAAGGAAAAAATCTAAAATAAAAATTTCGGAGTTCTACCCGCATAGTTCCTGTTCCTGCCAAATTTCCGGGATAAAACCTATTCTATGTCCTTTCTCGGGTATCAAACTATCATCGTACCAAATTTCATTCAAATCGGTTTAGTGCTTTAAACGTGAAGAGACAGACAGACAGACAGAGTTACTTTCGCATTTATAATAAAATTAGTACGGATTATTGCACAATATAATACTTTTTCAATATTTTCACACACTTTATACTTTTATACACTTCACAAAATCATAAATTGAATCATTCACTTAACTTATATAAACATAAAAATGATGTGGTGTCGCGGGACACCAGGTAGGAACGAACTTCCTTCGGCTAAACGGCACTACTCGCTTGTGTACGCGACTGTCGCGCCTGCGCACGTCTCATTTAACGCTTTTATTCCACGCATTTTTCTTACGGTTTTACTATCACATTTTTTTTCAGTTCGGTCGCGCAGCAAAATCCCTATCCCCTCCAAGCCTGCCGTAAGGAACTTCGTTCCAAAACTTCGTTCCAATAAACATAAAAATGTGTATATTAATTTGAAAAAAATATTGAGTACTGAGACACCCGCGCATAAATATCGAAGTTCATTGTTTACAAATAGTGATTTGCGGCCGCGACACGTGCAAGTGAAGGCGCGCGGCAGTATTCCGCGCGGTGACTATATTTTTTTAATATAACTACACTAATTCGTTGATGTTTACTATGAAATCAAACAATATTCCATCTTATTATCTTTTTATTGGTACTATCGACCATTAAATATGGTGTCCTACAATACGTACGGTCTTTTATTTTATTTATTTATTTATACTTTATTGTACACTTACATAATCTGCTGGAAGAAATCTCTTTAAGTAGAGATAAGCTCGACCATTGTACTTATGTTATGTTTATATATTTTTACTCTAATTGTTCTGTGTACAATAAAGTATTAAATTAATAAATAAATAAATAAAATTGTTCAAAAGGCGGACTTAATGCTAGTTGCATTGCAACCTTTACCTGTCAATCTGCATATATGTACTAGTATATAAATCACGTTTGTAGTCTAGTGTTCCGGTATCACTGTTGTTCGATTCCCGAGTTGGGCAATTCAAAAAAGTATTTTTTCAGTTTTCTAATAAAAACCACGTTGTCCGGGATTAGAAAGTACCCGGTTCGCGATAGACTTGCTACTTATTACATTGTGGGACGAAGTCTTCTAAATAATTGTCAATGATTGCCGAATCTGGCGGTGAAGTTTAAGAGCATGTCAAAATCGATAGTTTTTACTAAGATTAGCAAGTGTCGATTTAGATGAGCCTCAATTTTGCCATTAATTTTGCCAATACATTTTACCGGAATTGAGAATTTTAAACAGAGAGAAATTTAAAAAGAAAAAAACGAACAAAAGAGTATTTACTATGTTGAAATATTGCATTGTGTATAATGTTTTGTTTAAATCCAATATGTATTAATTATGAAATTATGTTTATAGTATCGTTTACTATACTATAAAAGGTTTTTCTATGCACCCCATCCTAAATACTGTTCGCATTTGATTAAGGTTAATTGGTATAGAATGCCATGTAGCATTAAGTCCGCCTTTTTATATGTTCGTGCATAAATTAAAAAAAATAAAAAAATAACCGATCAATCTAGCTGCGTGCCTCCAGTCTGGTATTTTTTTTTTCAATAAATTTTATTATGATTTTAGATCTACTTCCGATAAACTTAGTTTTGGATTTGAGTTCTATAGCCCTAAGTTGGTATTAACTGGTGAATATGCGCTGAACGGTTCTATTCTTAATTTGGATGTTCAAGGACAAGGAAATTTCACGATCACAGCAGGTAATATTAGAATATTAACTTTCATGTAGATTTCAACTTCTGTATAATGGAACTGGGTGTTATTGATCAGATACGTAATACACGATCCCTTCCAGTCTACTGGATCCAAATCTGTCCCGGAAAAAGTGTATCATAATGTAAGCTAGAACGTCTTTTAGAGGCAAAGCGTATTGACCCACCCACGTCGGTACGAAAAGTGGCAGAAGCGCTGATACACTGCCATTTATCTTGGCAAATCCGAATATGTGAATCGAGAAATTCGAAGTGCCAAATAGACACATGGAATATGACACTGGGTTTGAAACTAAGATGAATAAATTAATAGACGTAATGAGTGAGAGATACTTTGATGTTTTATATGTTTTAGAAACAAAGCGAAAAGGTAGTGAAACCAATGATATCTACAGTGGCATAGTGACCCTTTGGTCTGGTTTATCGTCATGCTTATAAATTATGTATTACAACAAAACTCACTTGTACTTCCAGTTCACGTATATTTTTAATTTTTCACTATTCACATCCAACCGGTTTCGCTTATTAAAGCATCATCAGGGATGTTTTACACATATTTTATAATATCTTAACATATTTTTTACATTTCAAGTTATGTTATTACTATTCTTTATAGGTGGGTATTAGACAAATATTTCAATTTGACACAAACGTCTGGCTGTCTGGGTTACCAACATGATATTTTTTTTTTTTCCCCCAAAAAGCGGAGATTAGGATTAGATACATCTCCTATTTCAAGATAAATTTAGTTAAATGTCAAGCTAAAGTTAAAAATAATGTCGTAACTAAAAATAATTTTAAATAATTGAATAAAATGCACGGTAGAATTATTTCAACACATTAGGATTAGATACATTTCGTATTTCGATATAATCAATCAATACATATTAAGTCAAAGGATAAATTTAGTTAAATGTCAAGTTAAAGTTAAAAATAATGTCATAACTAAAAATAATTGTAAATAATTGATTGTAAATAAGTAATTACAATTACAATTATTTTTAGTTATGACATTATTTTTAACTTTAACTTGACATTTAACTAAATTTATCCTTTGACTTAATATGTATTGATTGATTATATCGAAATACGAAATGTATCTAATCCTAATGTGTTGAAATAATTCTACCGTGCATTTTATTCAATTATTTAAAATTATTTTTAGTTACGACATTATTTTTAACTTTAGCTTGACATTTAACTAAATTTATCTTGAAATAGGAGATGTATCTAATCCTAATCTCCGCTTTTTGGGGAAAAAAAAAATATCATGTTGGTAACCCAGACAGCCAGACGTTTGTGTCAAATTGAAATATTTGTCTAATACCCACCTATAAAGAATAGTAATAACATAACTTGAAATGTAAAAAATATGTTAAGATATTATAAAATATGTGTAAAACATCCCTGATGATGCTTTAATAAGCGAAACCGGTTGGATGTGAATAGTGAAAAATTAAAAATATACGTGAACTGGAAGTACAAGTGAGTTTTGTTGTAATACATAATTTAAAATGCAGTTTCACCAAGTGCCGACGATGGAAACAATCCAATTTGTCATGCTTATACCCTGGTCAGAAAGACTATGGTGTGATTGATTTAAGGCTTCTTGGTTCCATATTAAATTGGACATCATGAGGGACTTTATAGTTGTATTTAACACACGGATAAGCTTGTTAACGACTAGTGGCCTGGAAAATATTTATGCATTTGTAATTGATGTTCTAGGTATGGTAGACGCCAATGAAAGAGTTATTTCGTTACGAATAGCTGATGTATGATATGAATTGGTTAATCCGTATGATGACAAGAGAGTGAACGATGCTGGTTAGCAAATTTTGGATTTGTGCGAGGAAAGAAATCTGGTGTCTAACATAATATTCCATCATAAAAACATACATTTTTACACGTAGAGAGGGAATGAGTAAATAGTGTGATAGATCTGATTTACCGATAGTAAACTTGAAAAATTTAAAATCGACACACGTGCTTCTCCAAGAAAGACTTATTAGGAAACGGACCACTATTTGGTATCAAAAAAGGAAGTTGAACCCTCTCGTTGTTTGAGTGGTTAGCGAATGTGACTACGCAATCAACTGGACTGGGGATTGACTCCCTAAAAGGGACAGACATTTCTGTGATGAACATAGGTGCTTGTATTTCTGGTTTTGGGTGTTTAAGTATATTTCAGTATTTTATATGTATTTCTATGTATTAGTATCATAATTGACTAACACTCTCACCACAAGTAAGCAATTTGCTTACTTCGGGGTTACGTCAGTTTGTGTAATTATTTTGTATATTTGTATAAAAATAAATTGTTATAATTTAAAAAATGGAGACGTTCGTTACTTCGTTTAAAAATTTTTAAAGGATAATTAGCGAAAAGTTTCGAAATCGCTGTATTGGGCATTTATTTGTTTGTAATAGATAAAACCTACCGGACTTAGAACTAGGTGAATGTTTTAGGTGCGTTGCTATCTTGTTTTTTATTTTATATTTTTTTATATCATAAGATAGCAAACAAGCAGATGGGTCTCCGGATGGAAAGAGTCAACCATCGCCTATAGACACCAAAGATGTTAATGGTGCGTTGCTATCTTGTGGCGAGGTCTAATGCCACATGCATAAGTTTACCGGCTACCTTACCCTCCAAACCAGAACACGACAGCGACAAGCACTGACGCTATTGCGGCAGGAATAAGCGAGGCGGTGGTACCAGACCCGGGCGGGACAATGCAGAACTCTACCACCTAGTAGCAACGATGGTAGTGACTCGCATAGCCAATCGGTCGCCTTTTACGACCTGCCTGGCAGAACGGCAGTTGGTCTATTCTTCAAAGGAGCCCGGAACCAGCACAGGGAAAAACCTAAAATTTTTGACACCGATTTGGAGACCCGGTTTTCCGGTTTGGAGAGTAAGGTAGCCGGTAAACTTATGCATGTGACTTTAGACCTCGCCACAAGATAGCAACGCACCTTAAACACCTTTGGGGTCTATAGGCGATGGTTGACTCTTTCCATCAGGAGACCCATCTGCTTGTTTGTTATCTAATAATATTAAAAAAAGAATATAAATAATTTAATTTTCGAACACAATCAGCCATTTTCGAATGTTAAAACTCTCATTTGAATTGCCTACATAACCGTGAACACATCCATAAACAACGACATTATTTGGTCATGTTCATAGCTCCAACAAAGCTTCTTATGCTGTCGCTAAGTGTGTGTATTATAATCACACCTCTGGTGACTTAAACACTTAAAATTTTTGACACGTAAGGCGTATCCAATTTAATGGATACGCCTTAATGTCAAAAATTTTAAGTTTCAGTATAGTGCTTACGGATGAAATAAAATCACTCGAGGTATATTTTTTAAGCCTTGGTTTCTTATTCAGCCCGATAAATCATGGTTTATTTCTATTTTGTCACGATGTAATATATCTTTAATCGTTTGACATTTACAAGCATTTTCTCTTATGAGCGGCTATAGGTTTTCCGTTTATATTAGTATTTAAATGATCCGTGATTTTACCGTTATTTAAAATATATTTTTATTAAATACTATAAAACTCTGCTTGATATGAAATACTAAAATATCGTTTATTTTCAGGACAATATAATGTATCATTCAAGGATTTCCATCAAAAAATAGTACGGGGTAATGAAACGAACTTGCAAGTTGCTGGCTTCTATATTTTGTCAATCGATGCTATCGATCCTCTAACGTACAATTTTGAAAATTTGACTACAACAGATTTGTATTACAGTAAGTAAGATAGAATGAACAAAACAGTTAAACAGCCAAAAAGTTTCTCAATGAAATAAAAGTTAATTCCTTTAATTTTTGTTAAAACAGTAATCTGAAGTCCCTTCGGAAAGTCCAGCCCTTCTTTGAAGAATAGCCAATCTTCCATTCTCCTAGGCAGTTCGTAAAAGACTAATAATTGTCTATACATGTCATTACCATAGTGACTACTGAGTGGCAGAGTTCAGCAACGTCTCGCCCGTGTATTTGGTACCACTGCCTTACCAAAATAAAGAAAGTTCTCAATCCAGATATTTATATATATTTTTACAAGCCTTTGAATATTACTAAGACGTATATACTTTCAATTTCGTTTTTGTTTACGAAAATATACTTCCCGCTTAATTTATTGGTGAAGATTGGCTTATTAATTTGGTGAAGATCTTATTCCAAAATATCTGGCAGAAAAGCAGTATTCCAAAGGTATAGTAGATTAGCTGACCTGGGCAGCTTTGACCCCGAGTTTTGCTTCCTTTAAAAAAAGAAAAAATTGAAAACCAATAAAATTTATAATGCAAAAATTAATTAAATATATCATTTTTATTATCAAAGGCATGATGATGAGAATAAATGTTTATCTTAAAGCCTTCCCTGAAATGCGCTTAATATAATAGTGCTAGAAAAAGCGGAGAACGTCAAAAAGGATCAATAATAAAATGCATACAGGCTATTTTTTTAAACATACATTATTACATTGTTATTTAAATATAGCTTTTCTTGTGTTTTTTTTTTCAGGTTGTGATCCAAATAATTATTTTAATGAAAATTCCAAACAAGTGGCTTTCTTAGTACCGGACCCGCTATGGTATTCCATCTTATCACGAATTTTAGCAAATTTTAATCAATATCTAGCTACTCTCTTTACAAATAATGAGTATTTTGAGAATTAAAACAATATTTTCAAATTTTGTAAAATAATAAAATTGTATTCGTTGCAGGTTGTATTTTGGAAAATAATTAATTAAATTGATTTTATTTCTTTTATTTTTTTTATTTCAGCTATGCATCTTTCCATAGTTCCATCTTAATGACATTAGACTCCTTTTTTACGTTCCTTCTGCTAGGAAATTAGTAAAAGGTGAATAAAGGACCTCACAAACTACCATCTTTACTGTTTGTACTTTGCACTGTACACACGTCATTACAATAATAATTGTTTATAACATTTTTAATATACATACATAATATGTACAGGAGTCCCAACACTCAATGTCAATACATAGCAACGCATAATCATGAACTTTAACCAGTTCGGGAAAAAATAAGGATAAAAAATTAGGCCACTTAGTTCAGAAAAGATAGAATTATTTTTTTGATATTGCTGAAAATCGGCACCCCAGACAACATTTTCATGTACGGTGGTTATAGATTTTTTAATTTAATATTAATTTTTATTTCCATGAAATTATAAAAAGCTATGCTATTGATTGCAACTATAAATCCGATGAATATTGTGGTCAGCTAATGAGAAAAAAATAAAATTTTATTGAGTAGTAATCAAAAAACTTTAATCATCACTTCATGATTTCAAAAAGTATATTATCCTTCCATAGGTAGGTTAAGTAGAAAAATTGTCTATTTATGAAAATTCAAAATATTACAACACTTGCTGATTTTACATCCATATTAAAATATCTTAAAAAAATGAATTCAGGTCCGGAGATCATGGAGTCCACAAAATGAAACCAAAACGCTCAATACTCGGGATATTTCTGGTCAAAATAATTTCGTACTAGTCGAGTATGATAGGGCATTTCGTTTGGCGGAAACCACATCCTTTGATATGTTTTATATTTCTTCTAATAAACGCATTGATGTAAAAAACCCAAGATACCCAATCAGTGTCTCAAAAGCGTCCTCTAAAAATGAGCGCACAATTTTTAAATTTTGCACTCATTTTAAATAGAATCGCATCAGTCGTGACACTGTCACTTTTATTAATTTTTGTACATTGCTTTTTAAAAGCTTAAGGTTGAATATGCAAAAACATATGTTTTTGCCCTAACTATAAACTTATTAGACTCTAATTGGTGACAGTTTTGAGTGTCAATTTTGTTCGGGACTGTGTATCTTGGATTTTTTATATCAATGAATAAACGTCGTAAACTATTTCGTAAAAAATAAGGTACGGATCGCCATTAAAATGTTGAAGCAGCTCTAGTACCTATACATCGAGGATATTTTCAATAAACATGGTAAATTGTAGCCATTTTGATTCTTTAATTTACTACCGCTCATTTTGTCTCTTTAATTTTTATATTATATCACTGTGAATGGATCTGATGACATTAACGCTAACTTACCAGCCAGATCAAATAGGTGATTCATAAAGCCACAAATATATTGCCTCAATTTATCGTAAGGTAAGCAATAAATTTACAATTGGTGGGATGGTGAAATCTTACCTGAGGAAATCTGCAACATTCTACCATCTGCCACTATTAATGGCCGTGGCTACTATCAATCACCCTGTTTCGTTTGATCCACGATTTTTTGCCCATCCTGTATCTATGACTGGGTGAGACTTGCTGAATTCTACCACCTCGGCGAGGGAATGCTTAAGAGTTCGTTGTACCACCTACTACATAGTTACAATGACGGTAACAAGTTTGGGTAATCTTACTTTATTTATAAAAGTCTTACAGTTAGATAGGCGGTGTTTTCTTCAAATATAATGTACAAATCGTCGATACTTGATAAAACTGCGTCGTATTGATTTTCTTAAATTAGATTTTCGGAATAATATTGTACCACTCGTTATGCGAAGCATTGTAGAGTGAGCTACGATCGAAAAATCTGTTTTAGCTTAGTGTGATCTAAACCTGCACTTTATGCAGTCTTTCTGTGATCTAAATATTTTTTTACAACGAGAAGCGTGGATTTTAACTTCACGCTAGAGTCTATACATACGTACTGATAAGGATTTCCACGATTTACGGTCCTAGAAACCTTTTTCGACTATTTTTACGATGATGTGTGTGTGCGCGTGAGCGTGTGCGCGTGTGCGTGTGTGTGTGCGTTCGCGTGTGCACGTGTGCATGTGTGCGTGTGTGCACGTGTGCGAGTGTGTGTGTGTGTGTGTGTGTGTGTGTGTGTGTGTGTTTCCAACATTTTTGTCCCAATCATCACCATAGACAAGATTGTGGTCAAGCGCTTCTCTATCGACACTAAAAAAAAATCTGTAAACGGTTGACCCTACAGGCCAACCCTGTAACTTCCCCCTAAATTAAATTATTTTAAGCTAAACAGGTTAAAAACTATAAGCACAGATTTTTTCAGTTTCAACATCCATTTTGCAAACAATTTTTTTTTATAAGATAGCAAACAAGCAGAGACTGATGGAAAGAGTCAACCATCGCCTATAGACACCAAAGATTTTAACGGTGCGTATCTATCTTGTGCAAGGTCTCATGTCACATGCATAAGTTTAACGGCTACCTTACCCTCCAAACGGGAACAACACGATAAGCACTGATGCTATTGCGACAGGAATAGGTAAGGCGGTGGTACCAGACCCGGACGAGACAATGCAGAACTCTACCACCTAGTAGCCACGATGGTAGTGACTCGCGAAGCCAATCGGTCGCCTTTAACGACCTGCCTGATAGAACGGCAGTTGTTCTATTCTTCAAAGGAGCCCGGATCCAACACGGGGAAACACAAACAAATTGACCGATTTTGTTCCAATTAACGCTAAGAAAAGCTAATAATTTTTTTAAGTCCATCGATATATTAACCTGAAAGTTATTTCAGAAATATTAAATAAATTTTCTAAAAAAGCATAATTTTAATATTTGAAAAGCTGTAACTTTTGAAAATTAGATTCAATTTTGATTTTAGAAATAGCATTTGACGTAATTTTTAGTACTAAAATACGAGTATTATAGAATGCAAAAAAATGATTACTTGAAAAATTTCAAAGTTATGTCGATAAAACACTTTTTCAAAGTTTTTCGTCAACGATTACTCCAAACAGATAAATCGATTTATGCAATTAGTGCATTAGACGTAGTTTCTGGAGGAATAGATTAATCTGCAAGTTATATTTAGAAAGATAGGTTTTGCCAAAAATTTTTTTGTGCTTTTTAAAAATTTTTCAAAATCTCCTGGGCCGACTTGGTTCAAATTTTTGGGATATCTAAGTTGAGTAAAATCCAATCGAATGCACCGAATGCAACTGGAGGTGATAAAAGTGTATCACTGATAGGATTGGATCATTAGTATCTGAATCAGTCGGGAGATATGTATCAGTAAAACGTATCATTTGGATCATCAGATCTCTAATTCTGAAGGCTATCTTTGACATTTGATGTGTAGATATAAATCATAGATATAAATGATCGAAATTGTTGTTACGAAAAAAATCGATGTTTTATTATCATATTACATGACAATTAGAATTAATTAAATAGTAAGTTATTTGAAATAGGTTTATTGATTACCCTTCACACTTTTTAAGCTTAGGAGTAATTATTTCAGTAATTATTTATATTATTATTTATTATTAATTTATAAAATATGTAGTTTCATACATATCACAAAATAAAATGTTTGCTAAGTGAAAAACAATGACGAAGACACGCGACACAAATTAAATCGAAAGCTTGAAAAATTAACCATCTCACTTTGTCTTACGAAATTTTCGTAATAGTTGTCCTCTTTCTCGCGTATCAGTCGCGAGAGCTGAGTGCAAAGTGTGAGTTTTTCTTTTCGCATTCGATCG
This sequence comes from Apodemia mormo, assembly GCA_036924255.1. Classification (NCBI taxonomy): domain Eukaryota; kingdom Metazoa; phylum Arthropoda; class Insecta; order Lepidoptera; family Riodinidae; genus Apodemia; species Apodemia mormo. The sequence continues at coordinate 24,124,662 of JAUPFN010000022.1, read as the reverse complement.
TGAGCGCGTTTCGAGTTTTCTAGGAATTTGTATGTGATTTGTACAGCGCCACCTAGTGGTAAACTGGTTTCTCACGTTTACCACTAGGTGGCGCTGTAGAAATCACATACAAATTCCTAGTAAACTCCAAACGAACTCACGATCGAATGCGAAAAGAAAAACTCACACTTTGCACTCTGAGCCGTTTTACCACCTGCCGCATTTAAAAACCCAATGTTCCAAATGATCCAAATGATACGAATGTTCTTACTATATCTGATTCGAATCACTGTATCACTTTAAAGAAACGACTCCAAGAGTCGTTTCTGCAAAGAGTTACACAAGACTACCACCAACCGCATTTTGAGCGGTCCACCGTTCAAAAGTTATGAGATATTTACATAAACACATACATAGGGGAGAGTCGACTATATTGTACCAGTTTTTAGAAATCCTCTCTTAACTGCGTCATAAAGATACTTAGAAAATGATTATAGTTAATAATTAATACTCTAGTTGTCTGAGTGTAACATACCATAAATCTATCTAGATATCATAATAACTTATATCTGAAAATCCATTTTTTGCGAAAATCTTCTACAGGTGCAAATTAAACGACGAGTCTATTAAATTGTACCCCTGGTATTTTAATTGTGCCACTGGCCTTTAAACTGTACCATTGCTACTATTGCTGCCTACCATTTTGACGAACAAATATTTTTTTTAAATAAATGAACAATATTGATCAAGTAAAGTTTTTTAACAATTTAAGTACCATAATATCTTTTTAGTTTTCATTTTAGTTATAAAATACGTATATCAAACTCCAAAAATCTTTTAAATTCTGCATTGTCTCGCCCGGATCTGATACCACCACCTCACCTATTCCTGCCGCAATAGCGTCAGTGCTTGTCACTGTCTTGTTTTGGTTTAGAGGGTAAGGTAGCCGGTAAACTTATGCATGTGGCATTAGACCCCGCCAGCCAGATAGCAACACACTATTAACATATTTGGTGTCTATAGGCGATGGTTGACTCTTTCCATCAGGAGTTCCATCTGCCTGTTATCTTATGATATAAAAAAAACTACTTATCTAAATTCTAAAACAAATAATCAAAGTAATAAATCAAAGGTCCTCCTATACAGTAACTCCTATCAAAGTTGTTTAAAAATCTACCTATAGCAAATAAAAATTAAATCTTAAATAGGTATCTGAATTTTCAAAAATAAACAGTCAAAATAATAAATTGAAAGTTTTTTATATTCCTATACAAAGTTACGTCTTCGATGTCATCATGTGAGCAATCATCTAAATCTATTACAATATCTTCATCATAGCTACTGCTGCAAGAAGAAGAGCAGAATTTTCTCTTTTTAAAATATGGTTTTGATTTCGTCACCTTTTATTTCCTTCAACAAATATTTTTCGTTTTTCACAGCCTTATTTTTAATGTAGGTATCTTGTTTTTCTTTTCTCAACTTTCTGTATTTTTAATATTTTCTTTTGCTTCACTATAACTTGCTCTTCTAATTTATATTTGTAAGGACTTGACGTTATTTCTAGTGCCTTTTGAGCAGATGTTTTCTTTTTACTTTTATATTTCAACTATTTTTAAATTTATATTTATCTTATAAAATTAAAACCAGGTCACGCAAAAATCACTATCTGAAAGATGAAATCAGAGTTAGTATAAAAAAAAAATAACCAAAAATTAACAAAATAAAACTGGCCGCTAAATTGTACCGGTACAATTTAGTAACATATACCCGGTACAATTTAATGAACTTTGACTTAAGAGCGAAAAATAAATTATTATAAATTACCTCACTTTTTTCTTGTAAGCACTTTGCCCAAACAAAACTTCACCAAATGACAATTAAAATGTAACAAAACGTATCGTTCAACTTACCTGGTCGATTAGTAACACCCTTAAGAAACAATACTCAAATTTAGACTGAAAACAGATAAATTTCGATATTTTATATACTGCAGCGATGTTGTGTAAACGCCATATTTGGAAATTATTGGTGATTAGTGACGCCACTGAGGCATCTATTAGTATAGCCAATGTAAAAGAATATTATTGTTTAGTAGAAAATTTTAAGGTGGTACGATTTAAATGGCAGTACAATATAGCCGACTCTCCCCTACACACACATACATACATACGTACAGACATACTGACGTTATCGTGAAAATAGTCGGCAAAGGTTTCTAGGACCTCAGAACGTGGAGATCTGGTGAAAACTCGATTTTCGAAAATCGGGGCAAAATCAGCACCTTCTTTATCGGTACGTATGTATAGCGTGAAATTAAAAAAAATATATTTGTTATCTTTAGGCAAAGGCTCTCTTTTGATCACGAAAACTATCTGGTTGTTTGCTATCTTATGAAATAAAAAATAGAATGTTACAATCTTATTGAATAAATATACTGAAAAATGGTTAAACCAATGTTAAAAATTCTTTCACTTTTTCAAAAAATGGCAAAAAGAGTAAAAGACCTCAGCAAAAGGGAGTATTTATTTTTATTTTCAGGCGAACGAAGTCGTGGGCAACAGCTGGAATGATAATAAAAATAAAATGCGCGTTAAAAACAAAAACTTCTTTATTTTATCTAATATATAAAACTAGCTATATAAAACCCGTGCGAAGACTTTGCACAGCGCCATCTAGCGTTTTCCAAGTAAGTACAAAAGTCTATTAAGATATACCCACAGATGGCGTTCCGATAAAAAATATATTTAATTTTCTTGTTAACAAAACATTTTTTTGAAATTTTTCATATTTTCGCCCAAAATAGAAAACATACCTAAGCTTTAACTGTTTTTTTTTTGGTGAAGTAGTTAAAGAGATAAGCCACTCTAGGAAAAAACCCTTTTAGAAATTATATACATACAAGGGGAACAGTCTTGTTGGGCTCAGTGAATTTGGCCCCACTTTTTTTGATTTTCAGATTTTTGATATTTTTAATTATTTGTTCGTCGTTCGTTCTTTAATGTTCGATTGTAAAAATTGTTTGTTCGTCTTTTATTTATTTATAATTAATTAAACAAATGATCACCCTTAAGTTGGCCCCCCTTACTAGATATCTTTATTTTTATCACTTAGATTAAATAATTTTGATTAATTATCGTTTGTTCGACGACTATTGGTGATTGTTCGATCATAAAAACAATTAAATTCCCAATTATTACTTATTTTATATCTAATATGCAAACCATTACCTCACGCCTACATTGCGCATGCGCCAGCAGTCTAATGGCGACTGAGCGATGCGTAGTGCATGTCATGTAAAAAAATGACATTATAAATAATGCTCCATTTCGAATATCATCAAATTATACGATTTGAATGAAGTATTTATTCAACAGTGTGAGTACCTCGATTAAATACAAAAGGTATTTGATTCTTATTAGGAAATATTGTAGGTAGTTCCGATAGTGGTAAATTTAACACGATACATAATGAAAAATCTGCACATTTTTTGAGGTTAACTAATAGTACATCTAATATATACATCTTTAACAGAATTATAAATAGGCCTATCATTTTAGCAAAGAAACAAATTAAAAACAGTTGTATGATATACACACCCACACACATATGTACATATATAAGAAATTCATATTTAATTAGAGTAATTACTCTTTTTGTTTACTCAACAAACAGCTTTATGTGGCTTTATGAGTTAAGTACATATATTGGACGTAATGCATGTAAATGGACTATATAGACATTAGATGTTTTTCGATGATTATTAATAAGTACATAATTTATTAATAATTATTCTTTTACAACTAAACATTCGAAATGGAGCATTATTTATAATGTCATTTTTTTACATGACATGCACTACGCATCGCTCAGTCGCCATTAGACTGCTGGCGCATGCGCAATGTAGGCGTGAGGTAATGGTTTGCATATTAGATATAAAATAAATAATAATTGGGAATTTAATTGTTTTTATGATCGAACAATCACCAATAGTCGTCGAACAAACGATAATTAATCAAAATTAATTAATCTAAGTGATAAAAATAAAGATATCTAGTAAGGGGGGCCAACTTAAGGGTGATCATTTGTTTAATTAATTATAAATAAATAAAAGACGAACAAACAATTTTTACAAAAGAACGAACGACGAACAAATAATTAAAAATATCAAAAATCTGAAAATCAAAAAAAGTGGGGCCAAATTCACTGAGCCGTCTTGTTGACACTTAAACAAAGCGCTTCTAGCGCCTCTATCGGTATATAATGTAACTATTTTACGACATGATCAAATAAGTTTGACCTTATTTCATGAAGTAGTCACGTGTTTAGTTAACCATATCGACAAACGCTTTTTTATCATTGATCTGATCAAGGAACATCATGATGTGGCCAATTTCATGAAATTCTCGAGCATTTTATGATGTGGCCAATTCTGCGATCTGGCCACGACATATATATTGTGTCACAGTTTTAGTTACCATATTCCTCCGAAACGGCTTGACCGATTTGATAAAATTTTATATGTATATATAGTAGGTTTGAGAATAGGTTGTTGTCTATTTGTTATATCCCAAGTGATAAGGGTGGTCCACCCCTATTTTTTTTTTGCAAAATTTTTACTTTTATTTTTTTAAACGTGTCATTAAAAAATATAAACAACCCCTAATTTTAACCCTTCTACCATCAACCCCTTATTTTAATAGCGTAATTAGTAATTCAATAATTTATATGGCAAAACAACTAGCTGATAGTTAAATTATAAACTTAAGCGTACCCAGGTTATGGGCCAGGGGGGCAATTGTTACATTTTAAGACTATATTTTTATCTTCTTATACTTTTATCTACAACAGTAGATAGTTTGTAGAGAAGTAAACAAATTCTAGAGGGGGCAGCTGCCCCTCCCTGCCCCCCCCCCCCTCGGTACGCCCATGCACAATGCACATAACCAAGATCATCATACATTTAAATGAGACAAATATTTTTAAAGAATGAAAATTATATTATTGCATAATAATGTTAGGATATATCATAGCGTTTTACATAATTTTTACTTATTAAATATATATAAAAAGTAATGTTATCTATATATATTTCTTATTCTAAGATGGATAACTCAATATGGAGCTCCGTATCCCGGTGGTGTTGATTGAAAATATTGATTCATTTGTGTAAGCAATCTGCGCACTATGGGATATATAACAAGACGGTCTGAAAATACTGCAAAATTTCTCCATTCCATGCTGATGAGTTCATTTCCTAAATCAGCTAAAACGATTAAAATAGTTATTTAAATACAAATTAATAAACAGGCAGATTTCCTGGGTTCCTATAATAACGACCCGTTATTCGTAGCCGTAATGATTAACAAGCAGTTTAATAATAACGAAGCGTTCCGCTAGTTGTTTGGATATTTGGTAATTTGACATTAATTTTAGTTTTAGCTTACGCTTCGTAGAAAATGGACGCCTGACAGTAAAGTGTTCGTTTTTCTTCCTGATAAGAATCGAAGGAAACCTGAGCTCAAGTCAGATCTGGAAAAACTTATTGAACAACTAGCTGTTGCCTGCGACTTCGTCTGCGCGGACTTCGTTTACTCCGCACTGCTCCTCCCCTGTAGGTGATAGCGTGATAATATGTACCCTACATGTTGACCCGAGCTGTCAGTAATATTCATGCAAAATTTGAAGTAAATCCATGCAATACTTTTTGAGTTTATCCCGGACATACATACAGAAAAAAAGACAAACAGAAAAACAGACAAAAATTCTAAAAACTATATTTTTGGCTTCAATATCGATTGTAGATCACGTCCCAAGTATTCTTTTAAAAAAATATTCAATGTACAGTTTTGACCTTCCTACGATTTTATTATATGTATAGATATTCTCAACCAATAAAGCCACTAGATATTCTTAAATCTGATTAGGTTCTTGCGAATTCACCCAGGAGATCAAGGCGAAGACATTAAGCTAAGTTTTGTATTTTGTTTTCATTAATATTTCATAGTTTCATCGTTTTTCATATTATTTTTATTAACATATTTTGTACGTTTAATATAGATAAGTTTCATTCATAATAGTAATACGGGTAAGTTAAGGAGTTGATAAAGAATCTTACGGAATATATTAAACTACTAGCTGACACGCGCGCCCGCGTGTATATTAGTAAATCATCCAAATAGCTTTTAATAAAAATTTCATCCCCTATTTCAGCCCCCCAGGGGGTAATTTTTGAAAAAAAATTAGCCTATGTTTGACCTCGGATCTTCAACTATATTCATGCCAAATTTCATGAAAATCGGTAAAGCGGTTTAACCGTGAAAGCGTAATAGACAGACAGACAGACAGACTTTCACATTTATAATATTAGTATGGAATAGTATGGAATAGTCTGGAATAGTATGGAATAGTATGGAATAGAATGGAATAGTATGGAATAGTATGGAATAGTATGGAATAGTATGGAATAGTATGGAATAGTATGGAATAGTATGGAATAGTCTGGAATAGTATGGAATAGTATGGAATAGTATGGAATAGTATGGAATAGTATGGAATAGTATGGAATAGTATGGAATAGTATGGAATAGTATGGAATAGTATGGAATAGTATGGAATAGTATGGAATAGTATGGAATAGTATGGAATAGTATGGAATAGTATGGAATAGTATGGAATAGTATGGAATAGTATGGAATAGTATGGAATAGTACGGAATAGTATGGAATAGTATGGAATGGATAGTATGGATAAGATTAAAACTAAAAAAATATGTATGGAGCCTCGCCCGTGTTCTTTACACGTGACTAAACTTAGTTATTCAAATCATACATATTTCTCATAAACCCTATATTGGTTTCAGAGCATTAAGTTATGAACATTTATATTGAACAAAAAAAAGTTAAACAATAACTTCTCCGTGTTGAGCCTGTGCAGGGGGCACATTTGAATATTATTCAAAACTCAACACAAGGAAATTATTTTCTTAAATATAATAGAATCAACTGACTACTAGCAGGCATATTTTAAAATTTTTAAAATAATATAATGTAAACTAGAAGCCCTGTTTATTTTTGTGTTAAGCACTCACCCCGTGCTTGGGAAAACTTGAAAAACTTTAAAAAACAACAAGAAAAATATCAACAATATCTAAGGAAAAATTTCGCCACGTTGAGCCTGTCGACACCAGTTCAGTGGGAGAGCACGCCGGCTTTAGGGGAGCTCGCAGGTTCAAATCCCACGTGTCGATATATTTCTTTGTTGTTTTTAAAAGTTTTTCAAGAAGCCCTGATGGTAAAATGTGACAGGTTGGCTATACGTGTCACTACCATCGTGATTACTAAGAGTTCCGCAACGTTTACCCCGTGTTGGTTCCGGGCTCCTTTGAAGGATAGATCAACTGCCGTTCTGTCAGGCAGGTCGTAAAAGGCGACTGATTGGCTATGTAAGTCATTACTATCGCGGCTACTAGGTGGTAGAGTTCTGCATTGTCTCGTCCGGGTCTGGTACTACCACATTGCATATTTCTGTCGCAATAGCGTAAGTGCTTGTCGCTGTCGTGTTCCGGTTTGGAGGGTAAGGTAGCCGGTAAACTTATGCATGTGGCATAAGACCTCACCACAAGATAGTAACGCACCATTAACACCTTTGGTGTCTATAGGCGACGATTGACTCTTTCCAACAGGAGACACATCTGCTTGTTTGCTATCTTATGATATACAAAAAAACGTCTCGCCCAGGTTTTTGATACCATTGCCTTAACTATTCCTGCCGCAATAGCGTCAGTGCTTGTCACTGCCGTGTTCCGGTTAGTTTTCTTGGACGTTTTTCTTTTATTTCTTCTCGTAAATGACGTAGTAAGACACAATAGTAATCACACTCTTCGAGTCCCAGAATACTGAAGCCATTACCTTATTTGCCGACAAAAGCGCCTTAGCCTTTCTGGGCTCTCCACTGTTTTGATTGTTGTTTTGTTTCTGACATACAGTAATGAACCCATGTTTCGTCCATTGTAACAAAACGATCCAAAAAATAATCTGCATCGGCTTCAAATAACTCCAAACAATCACGTGAAAATAGTCAATCGCGTCATTTTTTGTTCAACTGAAATCAGTCGCGGAACCCACCTCGCAGACACTTTGTGGAAACCCAATTCGTTGACTATGATATTTTGGGTTCGTTTATAAGAGATGCCTATAATCTCGGCTATCTCCCTAATTTTTAATCTGCGGTCTCCCATAATTAAATCAAGTAAGTACTTTTTTTTATATATATTCGTTAGTAGTGGACGTCGAAGGCCTTCTAGATCGGGGTTCATCTTTCACACTCTCTCTGTCACGCTTGAATTCTGCTATCAATTTTTTAAGGATGAATAAGACAGATCAGAATCCCCTAATGTACTGACCATATCATTATGGATGGCTTTCGGTGATAGCCCCTTCTAATGGAGGTACTTAATGATGGCACGCTGCTCGATTTTTGCAAAAAGTATGTCCGATTGCTTTGTTAAAAAATTTATAAAATCGCAACAAATTATTGCACACGTTTCGAACTTCATACAATTAACTACTCTAAACTGAACTAAATAATGAGGGTAGATTTTATTTTTAGAATTGAATGAATCTGTGTTAGGCCGAGTACTTTTCAATCCACTCCCGTATCTCGTGGCGAGGTCTAATGCCACATGCATAAGATTACCGGCTACCATACCTTCCAAACCAGAACACGACAGCGACAAGCACTGACGCTATTGCGGCAGGAATAGGTAAGGCAGTGGTACCAGACCCGGGCGAGACAATGCAGAACTCTACCACATAGTAAAGTTAAGACTTAACACTATTATAAAAAAAATACTTACTAATATCTGCACCTTCACTTAAAATAAGGGAATAATTATAAACTGTTGGGCTTATCGGTCGTGGATCAATCAAGTAATCACCAAACTGTCCATAAATATTTCCATCGTCATCAACATCGAGCTCAAATGAAGAGTACACGAAAATCTCATAGCATCCTATAAATATATAAAAATATTAAAATACATTGAGGAGCAATTTCTACCATGTTAATCTGGAACCTCTCTGAAGAATAAAACATTCTACTAGACAGTTCGTAAAAGGTGGACGACTGGCTAAACATGTCACTACCATTGTGACTATTAAATGATAGAGTTCTATGTCTTGCCCGGGTATATGGTGAAATGGTGGTTATTATAACGCATAGCGTTAAATTATAGCGCGCTATGTACACTCGCCGTATAGCGTACGCTATTTAGATTCGCATTTCGGCTATAACGTAACGCCACGCTATATACCTAACGGCTAACGTAAGCCGTAGTTATAACATTATAACCTACGAAGTTACGAAATACGCGATTTAACGAGTAACGTGCTAGACCATAAACGCTAGACGTTATAACATAGTTTATAGCGTTATAGCGCTCGCCGCTCAGTCATTGCTCGCTGTATAACGTTGTGATGAGTCACGCGCTATCTCAGCTGGCTCGCGCTTTGAGTGTTCCAGTTACACGTTATAATACAGTCTATAGCCCTGTTTTCACTTTGATTAGTGCTAGTGTGAATGTTTAATGCAGGTGCTTAGTATTAAGAAAAAAATACGTGAAGATAGCCGTGGATCAATGCGAGTGATTCATAATCAGCGTAGTAAAAGTGCATAGATGCTGATTACTTATCACTCGCACTGATCAACGGCTGTCTTCAAGTATTTTTATCTTAATACTAAGCACCTGCATTAAACACTCACACTCGTACTAATCAAAGTGAAAACCGGGCTTATAACGTAGCGCGCTAGAAAAATATAGTTTATAGTCTATAACGCGCTATCATAAAATAGTTTATCACCGTCTTGCCTTTAAGCTTGCTTGCTTGTCATTGTCGTGTTCCGGTTTGGAAGATAAGGTAATCGCTATACTTATGTTTATGGCATTACCATCCCACCACACAGATGGCAACGAGTATGTTATATTAAGGTTTTGTTTAATTTCAATATTTATTTAGAATTGTAAATAGGTTTTTCTGTGCACTTCGTCGTGAATAAGTACTATTCACATTTGATTAAGGGTAGAAGAACATCATTTAGCATTAAGCCCATATGAATAAATATTTACCATAGTCAATAACATATGGTCCTAAGGCCAACACAGGTATTGAAATAAAATATCCATCGATATTGCTAACACCAGTTGCTTTAAAACCTGGAGCATCTAATACAAATTGTATTGTTTTATAATCTGGACTCAATCTGGAAATAAAAGAAAGAACACACAATCAGTAATATTTTCTTAACAAATTGCAGTAAGCAATGATAAATTATAATATAATTCATAAATAAATATTTACAGACCAAATTACACTTACTGATCTAACCCCAAAGTAAGCAAATTATTTGCTTGTGTTATGGGTGTTAGTCAACGATACTAATACATAGAAATACATATATAAATACTGGAATATATTTAATAAACACGCAAACCTGGAAATACAAACATTTATGCTCATCACACAAATGCTTGCCCCGTCGGGGATTAAACTTGCGTCCCGTCGATTGCATAGTCAGGGTCGCTAGTCACTCGACGAAAGGGTCGGTCATATCAATTAATAATAACTGTAATAAAAATAAAATTAAATATTCCCATAATTTTTTACTTAAATGGCAAGTCTATCGCTAACCGGACACTTTTCCAACCCCGGGCAATGTTGTTTTTGTCTGAAAATTGAAAAAAACATATTTTTGAATTGCACGAACCAGAAATTGAATCAGGAACCATATGTGGTCACCACCGACACCGTACCTAGTGGTCTAGTTGTCTAGTCCACAGAGGCGATAAAAAACAAATAAATTCGTTTTTATGTTATCTAAAATTTGAAACACCTGTGCAATTTTTCCGCGTTTTGGCCCCGGGCTGCTTTAAAGAATAAGCCAACTGCTGTTCTGCCAAGCAGATTGTAAAAGACAATCCATTGGCTATACGAGTCACTACCATCGTGACTACTAGGTGGTAGAGTTCTGCCATAAGATAGCAACGCTCCATTAACACCATTGGTGTCTATAGGCGATGGTTGAATCTTTCCACCAGGAGACACATTTAATAAAAATACAAATATTAAGTGGCCAATGTCATTCATGTCGTTATTGGATTAGTCATTAATGAATCCAATATAAATGTTAATTAATCATTTATGACAAATATACTTTAACTTCACTCACGTTGCATTTCTGATAGTCCACTCCTTCAAACCAGTTATCGTGTTATCAGTATACTGGTAATTACCAGTCGGAAAGTCTCCAATTATATCACTAAGGAACAATGGATCGACATCATCTATTCCATACTCATCATTGCGTGCTACTGAATATTTTAAGGCTTTATTGAATATATCAGTAATACAATCCACATCTGTGACATTACATGAAGTAATTGGGGGGTTCACTGAAACTAATTTTGGTATTAAATGTAATTTTAACAATGTAAAAGTGAATATGTAAAGTTTCTGCCAAGCAGTTTGTAAAAGGCAAACGATTAACTTAACGAATCCCTACCATCGTGTCTTCGAGGTAGTAGGATTCCGCAAGGTCCCGCATGTATTTTTGGTACAGCCGCCTTATCTGTATTCACAGCAATAGCGTCAATGCTTGTGATTGTCGTTGTCGTTAAGATAGTTGATACATATTATTACTACACCCGGGGAGATGTTGCGGAACTCTACCACTTAGTAGTCACGATGGTAGTGACACGTATTGCCAATCGGCCGCCTCTTACGACCTGTCTGGCTCAACGGCAGTTGGTCTATTCTTCAAAGGAACACTGATCAACACGGAAGAATGTTATTCATCCCTGCCACATGGATGGCAACTCACCATTAACATTTTCGGTATTTATAAACAATGGTTACCACTTTCCATCAGGAATTCATCTGCTTGTTTGCTAATTAGTCAGCTATTTAGCGGTAACAGCGTAACACATAAGTTTTATTTATATTAGTAATTATTTATATTAGTAATTAGTATAGACTAGCTGACCCGTATGAAGATCTCGCACGGCGCCATCTAGCGTTTTCCAAGTTTTAAACTCTATTAAGATGTTTGATGTATCACCCACAGATGGCGGTCCGGTTGATCGTTATAAAAAATATATTTAATTAATTTTATTATTAACAAAAAGTATTTTTTCGTTTTTTTCATATTTTTCGCCCAAATAGAAAACATAAGCTTTAACTGGTTTTTTTTGGTGAAGTAGTTAAAGAGATCAAGCCACTTCAGGAAAAAAACACATTTTAGAAGTAATAGAATATAAGATTCTAAGAAATTACGATGTTTAAATATTTGAATATATAAAAATATGTTAATTCATTTAAGTGTAAGAATTTGGTTAGAAATTTTTAGTTATTACCTGTACAAAAACAGCTTTTACTGATGAGAACTATAATAGTAAATAACGAAAAGAATCTGTTATTACTCGCCATATTTTTTCAGCGAATCTTCACCAAGATCGTCTAACATCGTTATATATGTATTTCAACTGATAATACTATCAAGAGTATGTCACGTATACGACTTCCTTAATTGTTGTTAAATAAACTTAACTATACCTTATGGGTTTTTTATCTTTATACATTAAAGAACCGGTTACAAAGCATGACACCGCTGACACCGCCACACCTACAGATGCGAACATTTTAATCATGCATACCTACATAATTTTAATCATGTAGGTCTCCCCCAGTCCCATTGTGATTAGTGCGAGTGTTTAATGCAGGTCCTTAGATTTAAGTGAACATGGGCGTTTTTGTTATTTTTCATCATCGATGCACACCGTTGTTTCATAAGCGTCACCCGTTGTCAACATCGTTTCCGACAACGGTGTCGGACATCCAACTAGCGTACTGGTTTGGGAACATCAAACATTTTGATAGTTTAGCGTTTTCATAAACGTTGTAATACTACCGCAGTTTAACGTAAAAACATGTATTTAATTATTATAAAGTAGATACCTTTAACGTCTCACCCGGGTCTGGTAACACTACCTTACCTATTCCTGACCTTACCTTACCAAATCAAGTGTATTGCCCGAAACATTATACAATATATCGTGTTAATCCTTTGAAATATAGTTTATCAACTAGACGTGTACCCGAATTTTGCATTTCCATTGTACCTCACTTCAAATAGGTAGGTATATTGTTTTTCCACTGAATACACGGCAAGTTAAAATGTCCAATAAGCAAGAAATGTTGAAGTGGATTATTTACGAAAGATCAACAAGAGTCATTTAACTTATTGTCTGTATCAACGGGCAAACGCTGCACATCAGGATGGACGTACGCGACTCTTTTTTTATATCATTAGATACCAAACAAGCTGATGGGTCTCCTGATGGAAGGAGTCGACCCTCGCCTATAGACACCAAAGATGTTAATGGTGCGTTACTACAGGAATAGGTAAGGCGGTGGTACCAGACCCGGTCGAGCCGATGCAGAACTCTACCACCTAGTAGTCGCGATGGTAGACACATATAGGCACTCGGTCGCCTTTTACGACCTGCCTGGCAGAACGGCAGTTGGCCTATTCTTCAAAGAAGCCCGGGACCAACACGAGGGAACCTTATATGTAAATCGAAAGAGCGGTCAATGTAACAGTGACCATATCCGTGGGGGCCGCTGGCTCACGCACGTCTCACATAGCGTCCAACGCACGCTTTACAAGGGTCATTACCACGAGTCTCCTAACCGCTAGCTCTTACGGAAAATCACGCAGCGCGAACGGCGAAGCGTCTGGCGTCTGAAACAAATTTATGGGAAAGTACTAAACATGCCACGCGGCGCAGCGACTGCCGGAGCGACGGACGATTTTTGACGAGCGAATCAGGCACGCGGTGCGGGACGCGGCGAGCGATTAATACAAATGTATGAATCAGCATAGAGCATGACGGCGGCCTTAGTGTATAGTCTAGGAGCCATAATGGTTTAGTTGTAGTTGCCGAGAAAATACACTATGAACATTTTTAATTTTCAAATACTTACTAGGCCAGTAATTTGTAAGTCTGGTCACCACATCATAAGTATAAACAAAGTCCAGAGATACAATCAATTTTTTTTTCTTTCCACAATGTTGAATATTCATAAAAATATAAGTAGTGTCACCAAAAAATCGATAGTTTTAATCTAGAAACGCCATAACGTCAATAGTATCGATAGTATTGAACGCTGCAGGTAAATAAACCATCTATTTCGTCGATAGTATCAATCATTGGAGATAAACAAAGTATCGATTCTATCAATAGTATTGTAAGACAATATTGCATTGACTATCGATATATAGTTATAGATAGTTGTACAATCATGGGCGTACAGAGTGGGGGGGAAAGGGACGGGCAGCTGTCCCCCCCCCTTTCTCTTGGAATTTGTTGTTGTAGATAAAAAATAAGATAAAAAATAGTCTTAAAATGTTACGGTTGCACCCCTCTGGCCCAGAACCTGGGTGCGCCCATGTGTACAATCGATAGCATCGGTCAGTATTAGAATAAAGTTGACTATCGATAGTTTTGATAGTATCGATACTATCGATAGTAATTGTGATTAATTCAATATTAAATAGCAATACTATCAATTGTATTGCTGTTTATTGATAGTATTGTGCTTATTGAGGTAATGAAATCCTATCGATAATGGACTATCAAGCAGCAACACTATAAATCAAAGGTTTTGACTTTCGAGTTTCGACACTCATTCCAAAAAAATATCGGATACTATTTTCTTATTTTCTCTTGTAAACAAAAAATGGCGATAATACGTTGCGTTGAACATTTGTATGACAATATTTTTTTTAGTAGTCAATCTTATGTAATGCATTAAAAATAAAAAGTATTTGTATTACAAGTTTAAAAATATTTATTTTTAATATATAGTTACCTACTAAACGACCATTTTGATCTTGATGTCAAATGGTTGATTACTCTAAACTAGATGTTTGAACTGAAAAAATCTACGTTAACGTATAGTTTTGTTAGTTTTGTTTTCTGGGCTTAATATAACTTAATTTAACGGGATTTATTTTCCTTGAAATAAATTTAACTTATTAAATAGTTGTCGCTTTTGGTTTGGTTTTGCTGTTAAATGTTTACTTTTTGCCAATATAATGGAACCGCACATCAATGTATTTTTGGATTACAGCTAAAATGGGTAACAATTAATAAGTAATACAATTTTTCAGATCGCCATAATCTACCGACAATGCCTGTGTGCAAATAAACATACTATAAATCTACTAAATATTTGCTACTAATAATATTTTATAAAATTAAACTAATGAACTATGTTTACAATTAATGCAATCACTACATAGTACAAAGTCACTTTTGTGATATACGTGTCATTAGCATCGCGGCTATTAGTTGGTAAGTTCTGCAACGTCTTGCTCGGATATTTGATATCAACATATTACCTATTCTTGTCGCAATAGCGTGTGCTTATCATTGTCGTATACCGGCTTGGAGGGTAAGGTAGCCGATAAACTTATGCAAGTGGCATTCATATCTCGTCCCACAGATATCAACGCATTATTAACATTTTTGATGTTTATAAACGATAGTTATTTCCTTCCATTGAGGTAACTATCCTTGTTAGCTATCTTATGATATAAAATAACACATTACGCTTTCATTTACTCAGAATTCAGTCATCTTACATATTATATAGGGTCATTCCATGATAGGTGAAAATATTTTAACCCAGCATTCGGTACGTCTAACTAAAGATATCCAGCTATAAACTAACGTCATTCAAGGGTGTAAATCTTTTTGATTTGTATGAATAAAATTTCGTATATGAATAAAACACAAATCAAGAAGTTTTAAACCCTTGAATGGCGTTTGTTTTTAGCTGGATATATTTGGTTAAACGTACCGAATGCTGTGTTAAAATATTTCCACCTATTATGAAATGACCCTATATTTTATACATATAAGAATAAGTATAAAAATCGTTGGTAGGAAAGACATGAATCTACACGTCATTGCATTTTAAGAATATTAATACCTTCACATTTTCCATGCAACTTCATGGAAAAGTATATGAAGCAAATAATTACGACTTACTTTTAAACCTACCTACCATAAAAAGGGGGTTTTAATACGGATGTTTATATATGTATTATAGATGTTTGCGAATAACTAAGATAATTTTTTTTTTTAATCTTAATTTTTGAGAGGCCTTAGTTTATATAAATGACTATGCCGGCCTCATTGGGGAATACATCAACTAGATAAGTATAATATTATATCTTCAGCCTTGTCCTTCAGCTATTGCCATAATACACTGTCGGGCATAGCCATATAAAATTTTGGCTTGATTCGATAAAGGTAAGCTAAGAATTGAGTTTATTACTCCTGTGTTAAATGATTTTAAATTAATATGTAAAGTATTCCTTAGCTGAGCAGTTAAGTCACACTCACATAACAAGTGTGATATATCCTCTTTAACTTTGCAAACAACTAAGATATTTAGGAACAGTTATCTTAACGCCCGCATCCCCTAAAAGGTAGGCAGAGGTACAAGTGCACTCACGATTAGCCGAAGATACTTAAACCAATTGCACTAATATTGTCTTAGCGTAGGACAATCCTAAATAGTATGCTGTCACGCTTTTTTCATTTAAGACAAGAAGTGACAACATCTTATAAGGGTTGTCATTAGTCCCACTTCACTTGTCACTTGTTAAATCACAATCACTCACACAGTCACTTGTTAAATCCTGAGTAAGGTTATTTTTATCACAAAACTGAAAAAACACTTTTGTGTATTGCCCGACTCAAGAATCGAGCCTGGAACCTCGTGTGACTAAAACCAACTTCGAACCACTAGAATACTGAGGCGATTAGAGATATTTAAAAAGAGGTTTGCACGATTAAAGACATTTAGAAACGGATTTGTAGAATTCTTTTTTGTTCAAGAAAATGTATACTTCCTGTTTAGTCTCATATTTATTTGGTGTATATCTGATTCAGAATTCTGGCCATATAGGACACTAGCTGATCCGCAGAGCTTCACCTATAAATTTCGTTTTCTTTAAAGAAATGAGAAATTTAAAATCATGAAAATTTACGACGATAGAATTAAAAAAATAAAATAGTTTTGTGTCAAAATAATTAAAGAACATATTTAGCAGAAAGCCTTCTCTTAAATTCGCTGAATATAAGGGTACAAATTTCATGTCAACATATCCAGCGACTTTTGCGCGATGCACGTTAAAATAGCTGTATTTTAATTTTAGTAGTGAAGGAAAAACTTTAAAACCCTTTTTAAGACAATTGCACGAAAGGTGGAGTACAAGTTTACATTGCCGACTACTGCAGAAACCTATTATTTTTTTTATAATATGCGTTAGAAATATATTAAATTAGCTGACCCGCGCAGCTAGATTAGCATGTCGTCAAGATAGCTTTACATACAAATTTCATCCCCTATTTCAACCCTTTAAGGGTTGATTTTTGAAAAAAAAAATAGCCTATGATTGACCCCAGCTCTTCAACTACTTCCATGCCAAATTTCGGTCCAGCGGTTTAGCCGTGAAAGCGTACAGACAGACTATCCCATTTATAATATTATTGGTATATTAGTATAATTAGTATATTAGTAATTAGTATATTAGTAAAATAGCAAAATAGTAAAATTAGTAAATTATTATATTAGTATGGATTAATAAAATATAAACATTAAACACTCTACATTCATGTGGTATTCATGATAACATACACATACATGTGTATACTATTTTATGTACACCTAAATTCTGTT
Organism: Apodemia mormo; assembly: GCA_036924255.1. Lineage (NCBI taxonomy): Eukaryota > Metazoa > Arthropoda > Insecta > Lepidoptera > Riodinidae > Apodemia > Apodemia mormo. The sequence continues at coordinate 24,106,876 of JAUPFN010000022.1, read as the reverse complement.
ATCAAACTTAAGAGACGGCAAGCTCACAAATAGAAAATTACAAACACTTGACCATCATCGTAAGGTCGCTAGCCTATCAGTTTTTTACAGGACTCACTTTGGTGAGTGTGCGAAAGCTCTTCGAACTTGTTGGACCCTCACCATTCCTTTATCGAACTACTAGACGCAGGCAGAAGTTCCATTCGTACGTTGTTCATATATCAAAAAATGGAACAAAACGGTATGACAACGCTTTTTTGGTTCGAGTCGCCAAGGCTTGGAACGAACTGCCTGCGTCTATTTTTCCGACAAATATAGTCCTGGAACCGAGTGGAGTTTAAGAGTGGAGTGAATACTTTTTATTTGGATGGGCGTGTACCACCTTCGTCTTCATCAACACTTTCCACCAGGTGCGATGGAAGACAAACGCCTAATCCAATAATATCTTGTAAAAAGGGAGAGATTATATTGTTTAGTCTATTTTATTATCGAATTTCGGCCACGGGCGATTACTAACATAAGATTTTAATACATGAAGTAATACGTTATGGTTCTAATAGTAATTGCGGGGATAATAATAAATAAAAAAAGAACACGGGCGAGATATCATAAATCGTTTTTTTAGTTATTACCTTAAAAATTAATACATTCCGTAAGATTCTATATCAATTCCTTAACTTATCCGCATTTAATAAATGGATTTTTTTAACTTGGGGAATAATATCTGAATAAAGTTGGAATTTAGGTAAGTTTAACGTATACATTTATTTCTCTCCTTAGTAGTCTATGGTTAGGTACCTATTTATCTTGTCATTGGGTTTCTTTAGTACAACTGCTAATCTCAGAAATCTAAGTCAGATTGACAAAATTCTGAGCTTGAGATTCTGCTGAAACACTTTTTTTTCTAAAATAACAAGAAAGAAATTAGCTTTAAATTATTCTTTAGTAGGCACAAAAACAGGGAGAATTTTTATTTGATGCTCAAAATGCAAATTATGATTTATAAACTTATTGCTGTTTTAATGCAAATGTAATTAAAATTTTATAAAATGGTAACATTTAAATATGATGATAGAAGTCAATCAAATTAAAGTTTCAATATTTTTATATGATTGTTCCTAGCAATATATTTTATTTATTTTAAAAAACGCGGAAAATTATTCTAGTTTATTTAACATTAGTCACTCCGAAAAACACACAAGGAATATACAAAACCAAAATCTGTGTTCTTCGGCGCAGTTAATGTTTAGATGGCGGATGATTATTTATAAATAATATGTGTATATATGTATAGTATAAACACGCACTACATTCATTAATGTGCATAGTAATAAACAATCCTGGACAACGTTACTTTTAGAAAAACGTTACTTTTAAAAAAAAAATATCCTTTGTCTATGCTTTGAATTTATTGCACGATTTTTGTATACGGTCTTTAGATCTTTATACCGTATTTTTGTATACGATCTACAAAATGTTTTTAAATATAATATTTAAAATTAATACATAAATTAATATTGTTTCCAGCAGTATAGTACATAAGTGTATGTCGCTTTCTGGTATACAAATATTTAGATATTGATTATCTTGTTTTTTTTTTCAGATTGTGATACAAATTATTATTTAAATGAGCATTCCAAAGAAGTGGCTTTCTTAGTACAGGATCTGCTATGGTAATCCATTTTATCACGAATTTTCGCAAAATTTAATCAAAATGTAGCGACTATTTTTACAAATAATGACAATATTTGAGAATTAAAAAATAACTTTCAAACTTTATACCAGATTACAACTGAATTATTGTATTCGTTGCATATGAAATTAGAGATATTGTATTTTAGAAAATAATTAATTAAATTTATATTGATTAAGAGTTTCTTTTACTACTTTTATTTTTTTATTTCAGGTTTATATGATATGTATTGTACTGCATGAGTGCATGCCAGTTAACAGTGGTTAAACCAAAGATTTTCGTTGGTTTTTCTAAATTTTAGTTTTAATTTTTATATAAGACACTCATTGTCTTATATAAAAATTAAAACTAAAAGTCAGTTGTATTTACTGTCTTAATAAATTTGATACATATGTACTTTATAATACATACTTTATAGCCAGTAAACTTACATATGTTTCATTCTAGCCCGGCACATGAATAGCAGCACGTACTAAGTGCCCCACATCGTGGAGTACTATGTACATACTAGACAGCCTAAATAAAAATGTAGTAAAGGCGTTGGACAAAGTCTGGCACAACGGCTTAGCTTTAAACTAAGCCGGTGTTGCCAGTTTGTCATTCCAAAAAAGAAATATAGCAACCTACCGTTAACATCTTTGTTATCTATAGGCGAATGTTATCTCTTTCCATCACGAAAACGATCTGCTTGTTTACTATCAAAAATAAAAAATAGAATATTAAAATTTTATTGAATGGATACACTCAAAAACGGTTTAACCGATTTTAAAAATTCTTTCACATTTTAAGAGCTACATTATTTATTATTCCGAAGTAACATTGAATACCTTTGAAAAATTACTAAGCAAAAAAGCGAACAAAGTCGCGGACAACTGCTAAAATGATAATAAAAATGAAACGCGAGATAAATACAGAAACTTCTTTATTTTAATTAATTATAAACATTAATTTAAATGAGACAAATATTTTTAAACAATGAAAATGATAATTATTTGTAGTGTAATAATATTTAGACATACCATGCGCTTTTCATAATTCTTACAGATAAAAAAAATATATAAATCATTAAGTATCCGTAGTTTTCTAAACATAAACTCTTGTACTTGTTGTCTGTTTCACAAAATATATAATTTACATTTTATTTGTATTACAATCTTTTTAACTTTAAAGTCAATTGGTTTCGCCTATTAGAGCAACATCAGAGTGCCAAGTGTGAGTTTTTCTTTTCGCATTCGATCGTGAGCGCGTTTCGAGTTTACTAGGAATTTGTATGTAATTTGTACAGCGCCACCTGGTGGCAAACTGGTTTCTCACGTTTACTACTAGGTGGCACTGTACAAATCACATATAAATTCCTAGTAAACTCCATACGCGCTCACGATCAAATTCGAAAAGAAAAACTCACACTTAGCACTCAGCAGGCTTAGGATAAACAACGCGATATATACGTCTCGATCGAGAAAGTGACATTGAGTGATTGACTCATATCTCCTCATATGTCCAAAAAAATATAATGTAAATGTTAAATATGATGCTTTGATAGACGAAACTGATTATGATATAAATAAAATATAATTATAAAAAAAATTTGAAACAATACAAGTGTGTATATTTAGAAAACCAATATGATGCAGTTTCACCAATGCCAAAGTGGCGACGACGGACAGTATAACTTATATTTTATGTGTTTATTATAAAAAGACCTGTTACTCAGTATGGACTTCGTGCCCCGGTGGTGTCGATTGAAAATATTGATTCATTTGTGTAAGCAATCTGTGCACTATAGGATATACTACAACAAGACGATTTGGAAATTCTTCAAAGTTCCCCCGTTCCCTGCTGATGAGTTCATTTTCTAGGTCAGCTAAAACGAATAAAATATTTATTTAAATACAAATTAATAAATATGCAAACAATGCCGGGTTCCTATAATCAACGATCCGTCACGTGACAAGTAAGAATTAAGAATTCTGTCGTCACAAGTAAGATTGGTCAATGCTGATATTACATAGGATGGAAGTAACAGTTGTAACCACAGTAGCATTTGGAGCAATTTAATATAATTTTTTAACCCTCGACGCAATACGAGGGGTGTTATAAGTTTCAGGTGTGTATTTGTGGATCTGTGTATCTGTGTATCTGTGTATGTGTGTATCTGTGTGTCTGTCCGTGGCATCGTGGAGCCCTGGCGGATGGTCCGATTTGATTGCAGTTTTTTTTTAATTGAAACCCCTGTTTTGCGAGATGGTTCTTAGCTAAGATTCAGTAGAATCTGTTCAGCCGTTTCAAGATAACCAGCTCTTTTCAAATTGATGAAAGGAATTAAATAGCTTGTAAATGTTAAATGCTAAATTTTGTATTCTGTTACTTTATTGATATGGCAATTACATGGTAACGTTGAGCTAATACTTTGAGATTCTCATTCGAAGATCATCAGCGTCTATTTAACTGGCAATTTTCGTATTTAAATAATAGAATTTTCTAAATATTGCAAGCCACTTTTTAATGACTTTCTGATATCCGTTAATACAAAAACTTGACAGACTTGTGAAGGAAATGCAAATACTATGCTACCATACAATTGAGCTCATGATGTAGTCGGGATGTAGGAACTGGAACTGTTTGATGCAAAGTTTTAACAAGACAATCTTGTTTAGACTAAGTCTGGTTGCTATAAATACTAATAAGTTTGATTAGTGCTCATGATAACTAGGATTTGAAGATGGAGCTGATAAAGTACTACCGAAACTCACGCGTAGAATGTAGAAAGAGATAAGATTGTCAAGTTCGGACTCGATGGATTTTTGATGATGTTTACTTTCCATTACATATAATGTCGAAGAACTGAACATGGAGCCGTAAGAGTGTAATTGTAACTCACAGATAGAAATTGCTAATATAGTGGAGTTTAGAGTCAATTCATTTGTTACAGTAAGATCGTCATGATCATATGGCTCTAAGATTGAGCCGAAAAAGTGTCCGTACGACAGTTTGTTTGTTGAGTTGCGTCTTAACGACTACTGTTGTTGTCTGTAAAGCATCGATCTCTGAGTAGAACTTAATCAATACTCGTGAGTTTCGTCTTCGGCGACACACGCTTGTACCCTTCCGGGGCAACCGTTAAACTTACTTAACGTAACCGTTAAACTTACTTAACGTACTACGTTAAACTTACTTAACGTAACCGTTAAACTTACTTAACGTACTACGTTAAACTTACTTAACGTAACCGTTAAACTTACTTAACGTACTACGTTAAACTTACTTAACGTAACCGTTAAACTTACTTAACTTACTGAAGAGACGAATAGAAGTCGAAACAGTTAGCCAGTTCGAAGTCCCTGACGCATAGGCTCAGGTTGACCGTGGCGCGTGTAACAGAGCAAAACCACTAGTCGCAAAAACAATTTCCCAACCATCATCGTCAACCGCGCAGATTGGCAGGAGAACAAGCGGGTATGTATCAGCACGAGCTCACGAAGAGCAAGCAGGTATACATCAGCACGAGTTCGATCCACAATCAGGTCGCAGGACTAGGCATGGAGAAGCCATCCAACAGGATTTCTTTAATTGTTTCTTGCAGTAGGTAGGTTTCAAAATCCACCATATGAACTGTTCGTAACTAACGTTTCGTACTATCTGATACTCATCAGGTCAGCGAAGAAGCTGACTACGTTAAGTTAGTAATTACTATTCGTTCAAACTAAGAATAGGATCGCGCTTGTTATCAACATCATACCACAAGCGTGAAATTAGTAATGTCAGCATAAAAATATTAGTTCAAAAAATATTGGAAAACAAGAATAACGAACATAGAATAAGAAGAACAGAATAACGTTTTATAATTTTATAATGTTATTTTCATCAGTAAAAAATTATTAAAAAACATCAGTCTTGCTGTTCATCTATTTAAATCTAAAAAAGTCGTGTTAGTTACACCACTTAAAATCAAAAACGACGAGGGCAATTTTGTTGCGATTTTTGTGGGTTTGGGTTGTCTTTGTCCAGAATAGGCTGAAAAGTATTAAAATATAATATTCATCAATAAAAAACGGTAAAATATATCCGTCTAGCCGTTTATCTATATATTATATTTATATATTAAAGTCGTGTTAGTGATTTTACGCCTACATGGTAACATGATCTGATGAAAATCTAAATAAAAAATATACCAATTAGAATGAAAATATTTTTTTAAGTATTTCTTTGTTAAAGTTTTTTTGCACACCTTACGAAGTTTTTGCAATATGTGGAGCAATATGTCATCCTGACAGTCCTATTCTCAGCTGGAACGCATAGTAGTATAGACTAGCCGACCCGTATGAAGATCTCGCATGGCGCCATCTAGCGTTTTCCAAGTAAGTACTCTACTAAGATGTTTGATGTGTCACCCACAAATGGCGCTGCGGTCGATCGTTATAAAAAATATATTTAATTAATTTTTTATAACGAGATGTTTTTCGATCTTTTGGACATTTTTCGCCCACAGTAGAAAACATAAGCTTTAACTGGGTTTTTTTTCTTTGGTGAAGTAGTGAAAGAGATCGAGCCACTTTAGGGAAAAACACCTTTTAGAAATAATATATAAGATTCTAAGGAATTACGATGTTCAAGTATTTGAATATATAAAAATATGTTAATTCATTTAAGTGTAAAAATTTGGTTAGAAATTTTTAATTATTACCTGTACAAAAACAGCTTTTACTGATGAGAACTATAATAATAAATAACGAAGAGAATCTATTATTCCTCGCCATATTTTTTCAGCGAATCTACACCAAGATCGTCTAACATCGTTCGTTATATATGTATTTCAACTGATAATACTATCAAGAGTATGTCACGTATACGACTTCCTTAATTGTTGTTAAGTAAACTTCACTATACCTTATGGGTTTTTTATCTTTATACATTAAAGAACCGGTTACAAAGCATGACACCGCCATATCTACACATGCGAACATTTTAATCATCCATTCCTACATAATTTTAATTTTTTAGGTCTCCCCCAGTACCATTGTGATTAAAGCGAGTGTTTAATGCAGGTCCTTAGTGTTAAGTAGACATGGGCGTTTTTGTTATTTTTCATCATCGATGCACACCGTTGTTTCATAAGCGTCACCCGTTGTCGACATCGTTTCCGACAACGGTGTCGGACATCCAACTAGCGTACTGGCTTGGGAACATCAAACATTTTGATATTCAATCGTATTTCAACGTAAAACATTTATGAGAATAAATAAGAGTTAATGTTAATTTAATGTAATTTAATGTAGGTATGTTAATTTAGTTAGTTAAAATTTTCATTCTCATTTAAAAAGATGATTGTCAATACTAACAAGCACGCAGTTAAGTTTGCACTTGGAATTGGTATCATTGCGCTCATCCGTTGTTTATTCACAGTTGAATTCATTTTCTCATATCGGCCATCGGTAATCGCCGTGTTATGATTGACATCGATTGTCGTCGGTTACGGTCGGAATTATTCGATATCTGTCATCGCGTTTGGGTGTTATTCCCATCGGTTGTACTATAGATAAACATCGTTGGGCAGCAACGTTTTATAAAAAACGGCCACCTATAGTGTTAATAAGGAACCGATGATGATTAGTACAAGTAATTAGTAATCAAGTTAGTACTTACTAAACATGTCACGCGGCGCAGCGACCGGCTTGGCGACGGACGATTTTTGACGAGCGAATTGTAGGGATACGGTACGGGTACGGGACGGGTACGGGACGGGTACGGGACGGGTACGGGACGGGTACGGGACGGGTACGGGACGGGTACGGGACGGGTACGGGACGGGTACGGTACGGGTACGGTCCGGGTACAGTCCGGGTACGGTCCGGGTACGGTCCGGGTACGGTCCGGGTACGGTCCGGGTACGGCCCGGATACGGCACGGGTACGGTACGGGTACGGTACGGCACGGGTACGGTTCGGGTACGGTCCGGGTACGGCACGGGTACGGTACGGGTACGGTACGGGTACGGCTACGGGTAGAAATGAGAGCTTCACCAAATGCCGACGCCATACAAAAAAAAAATTTTTACTAAACAGTTCTTCTAGTTGAACATTAAAAACGCCTAAATTCGTTAAAAAATACTTTACGGCCTGGCCACGGGAAGTTCGCGTATGCGATTTTTCGCGCAGTGCGAACGGCGAAGCGTCTGGCGTCTGAAACAAATGTATGGGGAATTACTAAACATGCCACGCGGCGCGCCGACGAGTGGGACGACGGACGAATTTTACCGAGCGAATCAGGCGTATGGCGCGGGACGCAGCGAGCGAGTGAGACAAATGTATGAATCAGCAACGCGCATGACGGCGGCCTTAACGAATATTCTAGGAACCAGTCGCTAGAAAGGTTTAGTTGTAGTTGCCGAGATAATACTCTATGAAAATTTTAATTTGTTAGTCTGATCACCAAAATAAGTATAAACAAAGTCCAGATATAGATACAACTTATCTTTATTCCCACAATGTTGAATATTCATCAGAATATAAGTAGTGTCGCCAAAAAAATCGATAGTTTTTAATTTAGTTAGTCTAGAAACGCCATAAATAACGTCGACAGCATTGATAGTATTGAACGCTGCAAATAAATAACTATCGATTGCGTCGATAGTATCAATCATTGGAAATAAACAAAGTATCAATTCTATCAATAGTATTATTAGACAATATTGCACTGACTATCGATATATTTTATACTATCGATAGTTTGTACAATCGATATCATCGGTCAGTATTAGAATAAAGTTAGCTATCGATAGTAATTGCGATTAATGTAGTATATTAGATAGCAATACTATCGATAGTATCGATACTTTTGATAGTATAATTTTTTAATCATGAATATTTATTGATTATATTGCTGTTTATTGATAGTATTGTACTTACTGAAACTCTATCTATAATAGACTATCAAGCGGCAACACTTCAAAGGTTTCGACTTTCGACACTCATTTCAAAAGCTTGTTTTGTAGTACGTATTTCTCATACTTCTTGTGAAGTTAAACAACTATACTATACCCCGATTCTTATTTAAATCATGTACTACACATTCTCTTCCAAATAGTAAGTGTAAAAGTACAAAACTATTCCCCTCCGAGCAATATCGAGATAAAGTTGAAAAGTCATCTTGCTCTCGGACTACATGGTCGCGGCGATGAACGCAAGTCCGCGTGGCCTGAAAATCCGCGCCGCGCGAATTTTCACCTTGCCCGCCACGCCACCACCGCCGCCGCCAGTTCGCGTGGCCGGGCGGTAACATTGATAACATTAATTATTGAAGTATATCTTCTATAGGTACTCCTCGGGGACAATGGTTGAACTTTTGAAATAAACCCATCAAAATACTGGACGCATAAATGGATCCTGGGCGTAGCGTAACGTGTCCTGCTGATTTTCATTCACAAAGTTGTTCCGCTCACATGCTGAAATTAATAAATCAATTTAAAAGTTGTTGGAAATTTTCAATGGCTATTGTTGACAGAATGGAACGGATAACTGCTTTGAATTTCACACCCACGTCAATTAATTGTGGCTTAAAGGGAACTTTTTCGTACGATAAAAGGAATTTAAAAACATTTAAAAAAATAAAAATCAACTATAACCATATCTCAAAAACTACCAAACAGATTTTAATGAAGTTTGGACTGCTCCCAAGATGAAATATTCCCAATTAAAAAAATAACACAGGCCAACAAAATAAATGTTTGTGAAAACTTTTTAAACAAATTTACCTAAATCTTGTGTATTTTTAACCGACTTCAAAAAAAGGAGGAGGTTCTCAATTCGGCCGGTATATTTTTTTTTATGTATGTACACCGATTTCTCCGAGGTTTCTGAACCGATTTACGTGATTCTTTTTTTGTTTGATGCGGATTAGCTTCGAATTGCTCCCAAAAATTTGATTCAGGTAGGCGCAGTAGTTTTTATTTTATGAGCATTTTTTATTTATTTTACCTATTCCGATGTCTGAAATCAAATCTCGCAAGTAAATTTGATCCATTTCCCGGTTACCGATTGAGCTGAAATTTTGTATACGTATGTAAATTGGATTACAATGAAAACTTATTATGAGATAGACCTGATCTGATGATGGAATCGGAAGGCGACAACAGGAACTCAGCAATTAAATGGTTAAAAATCGTTTAATAACAAGACTCTATCGATTTTGGGCTCGTTTCATTCGTGTTGACGAGCACTTTGGTACTTGGTGGTAACTAGGATCTTCCAGGGTCCGATGATGAAGCCAGAAGGTGGCCATAGGAGCTCAGTAATTAAATGACAGACCTCTATCGAGTTTGGGCTCGTTTGATCGGTGTCGACGAGCACTTTGGTGTTTGGTGGTAACTAGGATCCTCCAGGGTCTGATGTTGAAGCCAGAAGGTGACCATAGGAGCTCAGTACTTAAATTACAAAACTCTATCGAGTTCGGGCTCGTCTGATTCGTGTTGACGAGCACTTTGGTACTTGGTGGTAACTAGGATCCTGCAGGATCCGATGACGAAGCCAGAAGGTGTCCATATAGGAGAAGCTCAGTAATTAAATGACACAACTCTATCGAGTTTGGGCTCGTTTGATTGATGTTGACGAGCACTTTAATGCTTGGTGGTAACTAGGATCCTGCAGGGTCCGATGATGAAACCAGAAGGTGGTCATAGGAGCTCAGTAATTAAATGACACAACTTTTTCGAATTTGGGCTCATTTGATTGATGTTGACGAGCACTTTAGTGCTTGGTGGTAACTAGGATCCTGCAGGGTCCAATGACGAAGCCAGAAGGTGTCCATAGGAGCTCAGTAATTAAATGACACAACTCTATCGAGTTTGGGCTCGTTTGATTCGCGTTGACGAGCACTAGGGTGCTTGGTGGTAACTAGGATCCTCCAAGTTCCGATGATGAAGCCAGAAGGTTCCCATAGGAGTTCAGTACTAAAATGACACAACTCTATCGAGTTTGGGCTCGTTGATTGGTGTTGACGAGCACTTTGGTGCTTGGTGGTAACTAGTTATAAAAGGAACTACTCTTGACACAAAAGTCTTTGGTCTACGTCTGTCAATTCGGTCAGTGCAGGAGATAGACATAACTTCCATGTTGTTCCAATTCTGAGAAGGAACTTTTCTTTTTTTTTATAGTAGTCGAGCAACGGTAGCTCCTCCGGAAAGAAATCAAAATGTGCTGTGGCTAATGACGTGTCTTGTTTTAAATATAATAATATCTTACAGACTGTACATGGTACTTCAGCATTTTGACGTATGGTGGTTATAAAATTACGCTCAGTCATTGAACGAAGTCTTTGTGACATCTGACGCGCTGCCGCTAGCCGGTTCTCACGTTGCTGTGCAGACTCGGTTGCTGTACAGTGTCGTAGCTCTCTGCTCGGTGGACTCCTTAGCTAAATGCTCCTTAATGAGACCAATGCTATGAGCTTTCTGCTCGGCAGATTCGTTCGCTAGACGCTCATTATTAAGACCAAGCCTCCGCTCAAAAGAGTCATTCGCTATACGCTTTTGGATCTTACCGAGTTTTGAATTATACTGTACAAAAAAAAAATTTCTTGACGTTAGCGTAATTTCATGTATGCTTTCATGGCCAACAAACTTTTATCATGATCTTTAATAGTCTCATATGAACGTGACATTGTGTTTCGAATAGCATTTTTATGGAGACGACTACATTTATCCGTTCCGGTTTTTTGAGATCTATATTTTTTTAAGGCGCGCAGCATATGTTGTTGTACAATACAACAATACACTAAAAAGTATTAAATAAAAATAACTACGTTAAAAAAAACCGACTTCAAAAAGTAAAATGTAAAAAATAATAAAGATTTAATATCAATTAAATACTACCTATTATTTATATGTGCTATTTACTAATAGGTTTGAAGTCGGTGCCAAGCCTTAAACAAATATTAATATTTTAATCACTGAAATGAATACGAACAAATTAATACAATAAAATGACTACTTTAAATAATAAATGCAAATATACCTAATAAAAAGCAACTAAATGTTAATATTATAAGCAGCTTTAATCAATACGAAGAATAATAAAAAAAATAATTACTAAAATTTATTCAACTGAATTCCTAAACTAAATGGTCATGTGAATTAATGTAGATTTATCAATTAAGCTAAAACGCATCAAAATTTTTAATTTAAAATTTACACCACATAATGGTAGAATATGTTGGTAGCTTAATTTATTTTTAACAACTTGTTACACCCATATTCTTGCAAATAAATATTTTCTTTCTTTCTTTCTTTCTTTCAAAAATTTATGTATTCAAGACGTCCGCGTCCGTCAACCACGTCTGCCCGCGCGTGCGTTCCGAATTGGCTTGGCACCGACTTCAAACCTATTAGTAAATAGCACATATAAATAATAGGTAGTATTTAATTGATATTAAATCTTTATTATTTTTTACATTTTACTTTTCGAAGTCGGTTTTTTTAACGTAGTTATTTTTTATGATGAAACCGTATTTCATGACAGTTTTTTTATAACCCGTCATTTTTTCGAAATATATCAATTTAGAAGCTGCAGCGTGCAGCCCGCTGCATTATAAGTTATTCGCAAATCCTGCGGGATCACCTAATTTTTCCGGGAAAAAAGTAGCCTATATGATATTCTAGGTCATCATTTACCTGTGTACCGAATTTTATACAAAATCCTTCAGTATTTTTTGCGTGATTGAGTAACAAACATCCATCCAAACATCTAAATTTTCGCATTTATAATATTGTAATATCTATATCTATACATATAATAAAATCGTAGGAAAGTCAAAAGTGTACATTGAATATTTTTTTTAAAATATAGTTTTTAGAATTTCTGTCTGTTTGTCTGTATGTATGTCCGGGGTAAACTCAAAAAGTACTGCATGGATTTACTTCAAATTTTGCATGAATATTACTAACAGGTCGGGTTAACATATAGGCTACATATTATCACGCTATCACCCACGGAGGAGGAGCTGCGTGGAGTAAACGAAGTCCGCGCGTATGAAGTCGCGGGCAACAGCTAGTAAAAATATATTTATTTTCGGGAAGCAGTTGAAAAAATTTAGACTCGATCTTAAAAGCTAGTTTTACTCTCAACTTAGTAAGCTTACGTTAAATGTTAGGCTAACTTACTTGATATTAATGACTACAGTTTTTCAAGCCAGGTATGGTATTATTGGTACAACTGTAATTCAAAATTGTAAAGTTACCGATCAGTAAATCTATCTTGTACGGATCATTGCAGCAAATCCAGGACATGATAATCCTGTGATTATTCTTCGTAGACAGAATTTTGCATATTGATTAATGTTTTCAGTTACAGAACCACAATTTGAAGCTAAAAAAGAATTAACTTTGTCTATGGTTAGTAAAAACAATCCTGTCCGAACGATAAAGACATTAGACCACGGGAGAGTACCCTTTTTGTTGAGTGGTCAACACATTTGAAACTCGAATATGTATTGACCACTCGATTATTTGACAGCGAGTCCATCACACTTTCTTTCTACTAATCTTTTGATAGTTTTATCAGACAAAAGTGTAATTGAGGTTTTTTCGTGGCTTTTCTCGAAAATCCGAAATCCCAGTAATACTTGAAGTCTAGCGAGTGATGTCTTACCACTTCCGTGCTTCGGATGAGCAAGAAAAGCCGTCGGTCCTGGTTGTATAAATACACATACATAAATACATGGTTACATATCAAGTAAAAATATATTAACTCGAATAGAAAGAAACAGAGGAAAGGAATATCATTCTCTGGCCGGAACGCTTTAACCAAAATAGGAAGTATGAAATTTGGTAGAGTTTTTTATGATAGAGTTTGTTTGAGGAAGAAATACAGAAAGCTAATATGCATTAGAAATATACAATAATTTAATAAAAATAAAAATTACAGTAGGTACCGTTAATTTGACACACATACACAGGTACACTATTTTTTGTGATTAAATTTTATTGCCAAACTTGTAGACAATTATATTGTTTTTTTTTTTATAGAATAAGGAGCAAACGAGCAGTAGGCTCACCTGGTGGTAAGTGATTACCGCCGCCCATGGACAGCGACATCACCAAAGGTCATGTGGCTTGGTTCAAGGTGTTTAGTGAATTATCAAATTTCGACTTAATTTTCATTTAATCTGAGTCGAGTAGATTCACCACTTAGGTCTTTGAGATAGTCAAAAAGTATACTTAAGCAATAAAAAATATATTTAAACATAAAAAGATATACCTCGTTCAAGGCTACACCATTAGGATTTCGGTAAATCATGAGATTTGTCGTCGTCGGGACTTTTATAACAAAATAAACAAAATAACAAAGCAATGCCTGCCCTATTTCAGTAACACGTTTGTTTATGGTTATTGGATAAATACGTTATACAGCAAGGGATTCTACAAAAATAGGTATTCCATTTAGCATATTGCTATCACAGTGTCAAAATAACAAAGTATTTATAATATTAATAAGCGATTTAATTACTGACAGGAACTTATAAATAGCGTTACGATTGTACATATGTTGTAACTTACATTTATAGAAGGAAATATTTCCGACAACCCAGAGCCAGAAGTCGAAAGGATTGTTATCAAACAGGATAATAAAATCAAACCTTATATTTATTCAATGAATGAATGATTTCACTTGATTGTTTTTTTATATCATTAGTGATTACATAACAAACAAGTAGATGGCTCTCCTGAGGCCAAGAGAAACCACCAAAAAATTTAATGGTACATTACTATCCATTTAGTGGAAGAGTAATTCCACATGTACAAGTCTACCGGCTACCTTACCCTCCAGATTGGAACATGAAAATGACAAACACTGACGCTATTGCGGCAGAAATAGGTAAGGCTGTGTAATTAAAATTTATAATTTAAAATTTAGAGAATAATTTTCAAATATAATCAAATAATTAAATTGTCAGAGATATAAAAAGGTTGTGGCTAGGAATAGACGTCCCGTCTATGCAATCTATACATATAATAAAATCGTAGGAAAGTCAAAACTGTACATTGAATATTTTTTTTAAAGTATACTTGCGGCGTGATCTACAATCGATATCAAAGCCAAAAATAAGGTTTTTATAATTTTTATCTGTTTGTCCATTTGTCTGTTTGTCTGTTTATCTGTTTATCTGTTTATCTGTTTATCTGTTTATCTGTTTGTCTGTATGTATGTCCGGGGTAAACTCAAAAAGTACTGCATGGATTTACTTCAAATTTTGCATGAATATTACTAATAGGTCGGGTCAACATATAGGCTACATATTATCACGCTATCACTTACGGGGGACGTGCAGTGTGGAGTAAAGAAGTCCGCGCGGACGAAGTCGTAAACAACAAAAAAAAGTCGTAAACAAACAGAAAAATTCTAAAAACTATATTTTTGCTTCGATATCGATTGTAGATCACGCCCCAAGTATTCTTTTAAAAAAATATTCAATATACAGTTTTGACTTTCCTACGATTTTAATATATGTATAAATAACTTGTGTTTTATTGAAAGTAACATATCATATTTGCAAATAATTACACAGTTGGATGCATTTTATGTCAACGATTTATTAATATCAGCATCAGCCTCCGCTGATATCGATTTAAAAAATCAGCGTCAGCATCAGTATCCGCTGATACAGTAAAAACCTGCATCAGCAACAACCCTGGTTTGGAAGGTAAGGTAGCCGGTAAACTTATACATGTAGCATTACCATCCCGCTACATATCTAGCAAAGCTTCTTTAACAACTTTAGTGTCTATAGGCGATGGTTTCCCTTTCCATCAGGAGAGCGAGGTGCTTGTATGCTATCCAATTATACAAAAAGTGTTTTAAATGAGAACAGCAGAAATACAACTATCTACTAGTGCGATTCTAAGACATTTATCCCTATCAATTGTCACATCATGGCACTTTATACAATCAACAACTCGTGGATTCGTCTCTCCTCTGCTTACTTGGCCGTCAAAATATTTATTAATTCTGTTGTCTGAACAAAGACACCAAAACTTAATTTTTCTCAAATATCCGTTATGTATATTCACGACAGAGTTGTAATTTTATCATACACTAACACCCCGCCCTGACTTCGCGTAGGTGCAATTTAAGCGCACAAAGATATTTTTTACGACAAATCTGAAATTTTTGGTTTTTTTCTACTATAATATGCATGTTTTACACATTTATTTTATTAATTTATTTAACTTTATTGTATACCTTAAATTAATTTGTACAAAAAGCAAACTTAATGCCAAGTGACATTCACCTCCACTCAACCTTTAGGCCAACAGAGAATACGTATGCGGTGTCCCTAAATAGTAAGGATATAATATTATGTAGCCCTAAGCAAATCCTAAAATATACCTAATACACCTACACATAAACCTTCCTTTTAAATCACTGTCTATTGATGAAAATCGCATTAAAATCCATTGCGTAATCAAAAAGATATAAGAAAAGATACAGCGGAAGCAACTTTGTTATATATAAAAATAAAAATATTTATGTCATGTCATATATTTAATTTTGTATCAATTAAGTGCAAAATGAACCTAAATCCATTGTCATACAGTAAAGTCAATTTAATTAATTTGCTTTTTATACAGAACTAGCTGACCCGCGCAGCTTTGCCTGCGAGTATATTAATAAGTCGTCCAAATTGCTTTTAATAAAAATTTCATTCCGTATTTCAACCCTCCAGGGACTGATTTTTGAAAAAAAAAAATTTTATGTTTGACCCCGGATCTTCAACTACTTCCATGCCAAATTCCGTGAAAGCGTAACAGACAAACAGACAGACTTTCGCATTTATAATATTAAGTATTAAGTATATGGATACAGTCACTACACTATCCTTTTAACATCAATCTGTGAGAAGTCTGTGAAATAGGGTTGCTACTAAGCAATGTTTTTACACGTTTTTTATTATCTTGTACTGAGATTCGGGGAAATAGGCTCCAATATAATTGTATGATACTAGAAGCATTGCAGACG
The DNA here is from genome assembly GCA_036924255.1 of Apodemia mormo. Taxonomy (NCBI): domain Eukaryota; kingdom Metazoa; phylum Arthropoda; class Insecta; order Lepidoptera; family Riodinidae; genus Apodemia; species Apodemia mormo. Next base: position 24,090,196 of record JAUPFN010000022.1, on the reverse strand, counting down.
TCAGCCAAAAAATATGTAGAGGGATAAATATTTGATGTGAAACATATATTGGCGCATTTTTGTAGCAAAAACGACTCCTATGTCATGACGCCAAACGTCAAGCGATAACTTGTATCCATATATGTATACATACGTTGTATATATTATAAAAAAAGTTTCTTTTTTACTTATGTCATATTTCTTATATTCTATACTTTCTATCGTCGGCACTTGGTGAAATTCCATTATTGTAACACAATTGATTAATCACTTATACTTTAATTTCACTTTCACAGCATATTTTTAGTATATCACTCCACGGGTTTCACTTTTAAAGCATATTCAGGCTTAAATATATTACATCCTGAAGATGCTTAACAAGTGAAACCTGTGGGGTGGTATACTGTTAGGACATTTTTAATAACTGTGTAAATGCGTATGATTTATTATGTAAATATATTAACTAATATTTTAATAATAACAGATGTTTAAATTTTAACGGAAAAGCCGTTAAAATTTAAACTAAACCGCGCCAATTGTCACCTGTTGGTGGCGTGATTAGAATCCCGCCTTAACCTAACGGTTGGCGGGGGTAAGACATTCATTTTTACCATTCTTAATGTGGCAGTCCACAAAAAACGGTTCCATATTTGATACTTGTCGAATAAGTAAGTCGTTATGTTGAATGTAATGTAATGCAATGGATAAAAATATTTGATAATGTTGAAACTATCGAAAACTACTTAAATAAGAATTGAGAATAATTGCATGTAAATGGAGGATAATAAATGATGTAATCAACACTAATGTGTTTTCCTGGACTGACTGTTTATAATACCTACTAAAAATATGTTGTGAAGTGAAATTAAAGTACTAGTGCTTAGTCAATTGTTTAACCATATTTATTACCTTTCTGACAATAGGAATTTACTGATTTCAATTTCATTTTCGAAAATCGATTTTTAACGATGGCCTCAGTATGACAATATGATTGTGTGTATATGTATGGGTGTGCACTGTGCATGTGTGTATGTAAACCTGTAATGACTTTTGAACGGCTTTACCAATCGAAATGCGGTTGACGGAATCGGGTTAGATTAGGTCCCGCTAAATTTAGACTTCATGAAAATCTGAACCGATCTAACTTGGGACACTTTGAGAAATTTTGAAAGAACCTCCAGGATATGTCAGCGAAGGTCGGTAAAGGTGACTGATTGGTTATGCGAGTCACTACTATCGTGGCTACTATGTGGTAGAGTTCTACACTGTCTCGCCCGGGTCTAGTACCTGCGTTTTACCTATTTCTAGCGCAATAACGTCAGTGCTTGTCACTGTCGTGTTCCACTGTGGAGGGTAAGGTAGCCGGTAAACTTATGCATACGGCATTAGACCTTGCCACAAGATAGCAACGCACCATTAACGTCTTTGGTGTCTATAGGCGATGGTTGACTCTTTTCATCACGAGACCCATCTGCTTGTTTGCTATCTTATGATATATAAAAAAGAGAACCATCAGCTTTTTGCTATCCCATGATGGGAAAGAAAAGAAGGGGGTATGTATTAGTAGAGAGTTTGATGTACTACATATTAGAGAAGCTATACTAACTGCTAAGTAAAAGTCGTATACTTCGCAGCGCTGAAATAAAAATAAGTCGTCCAATCAAAGCCAAAATTAGGCAGTGCTGCAGCGTATGATATAGTATAATAGTGAATTACGTTTGCGTGTTGTATTAATTCATTTATTCATTCAGTGAGCTTTGACGCAAGTACAGTCCATGGACTGTATTTTAGTGCAACACTAGTGGCGTAGCAATCACCTTGTCTAGTACGTTAGTACATATAGTATACTAGCTGTTGCCCACGACTTCGTCCGCGCGGACTTCGTTTACTCCGCACAGCTCCTCCCCCGTAGGCGATAGCGTGATAATATGTAGCCTATATGTTGACCCGACCTATTAGTAATATTCAGGCAAAATTTGAAGTAAATCCATGCAGTACTTTTTGAGTTTACCCCGGACATACATACAGACAAACAGACAAAAATTCTAAAAGCTATATTTTTGGCTTTGATATCGATTCTAGATCCAAGTATTCTTTTAAAAAAATATTCAATGTACAGTTTTGACTTTCCTACGATTTTATTATATGTATAGATGAGTCTTTGGGTACCTATTAGCTAGTTAACTTTATTTTTAACTTCTCACTACGTATCCAGATAAGGAAGTTACTGACTTTGACTCGATTTTCAAAAATCGAGTTTTCACCAGATCTACACTTTGAGATCCCAAGAACATTCTTCAAATATTTTCACGATGACGTCAGTATATGTGTGTGTGTATGTGAGTGTGTGTGTATATGTAAACATCGCATAACTTTTGAACGGCTTGACCGATCGAAAAGCGGCGGATCGAACGCGGAAACCGTTTGCAAATTTTATTTATTTATTTATTTCATCAAATTAAAAACAACATAAATTTACAATTTTTAACATCCTCAAACCTCGTTGTAGGTTTGTGTAGATGTTGCATACTTCACAAATTAGGCGTTAATTTTTAGCGAAGCTACATTCTACAACATAAATTGTAACACAACAAATAACTGTACTGGAAAATCAAAATGGATACACGATTTTTTTCAGCGACTATACAATAGTGAAGCTTAAAAATTCACAACACAATCTCTGACAACGTGAATACAGGCTTTATTTGTACCCAATCCATAGTGAAGTGCGCTAGGGGGCTAAGCATGTCATTATAACCTCTTTACAAGAGCAATAAAGAGATTTCATTTTAACACACCCTTTATTGTAACCTGGCATTTATAACCTAGGTCGTAAGGTCCGTTTTGTCTTCTAAAACATTTTGAAGTGTAGAAAATTAAAATGTACAAGCCGAATATTCAGTCTATGTGTATAATATTTGAGCTATTTTTATGAACGCCCTGTGTACTTAAACTCGATACAACATAATGTCGCGTCGCGTTACGAAGGTGCATAATGTATAAGACATTCTACACTCTGTAGTCGGCATTTGGTGATACTACATTCTCATAACAATATTTTAAATTTAAAAAAAAGTATCTTCACGCCCGTATCATCGAAGACATCGGCAGAGGATCAATAAGTGCATCCACGATTAGCCGAAGATACCTAGTTCCACAATGTGACAGGTAGTTAGCCTATCGCCAACAGGGCATTTATCCATTTTCGGGCAACGTTATTTTTATCAGAATATTGAAAAAAACGCATTTTTTATTTTTGATTAGCCCAACCCGGGAAGCAAATCCGGGACCTCATGTGGTCAACACCAGCAATATAATAATTTATTTTATATTACAACTAGCTGCTCCGGTTTAAGAGTATTTCTTTACTATATAATGGATGTTATCAGGGCGAGCGAAGCGAGCCCTACACTAGGCCACTTTGTATGCACTTTTGTGGTATCTGTTACTAAAAAAATATCACACTTCGAGATTTGAGCTTTGACGTGGTAGTTTAAACTTATGTCTAGATGTGATCTGCCATTAAAGTACCATTTTATAAACATTAAGAAAAAATAAATAAAAAATACATGTATTAGAATTTTATTACTACTAACGCCATCTATTATGAAACTAACGAGTTAAAACGCTAACGAGTTAAAATGCTACTTTGGTGTGGTAGATTTAATTAATTTTCATTCACTCCATTTTAATACAATATTAATCTATTAATACACTTGTACTTTTTAACTTCCTGCTACGTATGTGGATAAGGAAGTTACTGATTTTGCTTCGACTTTCAAAAATCAAATTTTCACCAGATTAATTGGATAAAAATCAGTCACTTTGTTTGGTATCTATCAATGAATAAATTTTTGAAAAAATTTTTTTGTCATTGCTTCGAAATTTTTGAACCTACCGATTATTTAGCTAAAGCAATAGTAAAATTGAGTTGAGTGCCCTTTGAAATTGACCATTTGAAATTTGATCAATTTGATCATCGTTTCCAAAATATACCGTTTTTCAAAAATCAATGTACTGCCATTTTTATCAAAATAAACTGCATGTATAATTGTTTCGTTGGTTCATTCATGTTTTCTTGCTGTTTTTTTTGTGACTTAGCAATTGAGATATTTCAATATTTCTTAGAACTGAAAAAAAATCTATGCTTATAGTTTTTACTCTTTTAAGCTTAAAATACCTTAATTTAGAGGGAAGTTTCAGGGATGGCCTGCGAGGTCAACCGTTTACAGATTTTTCACAATATGATTATTGTGAAACAGTACAAGTGTATTAATTGATTAATATTGTATTGAGATCAATTTTCAATCTTAGCCTGAGGGTAAAAAGCTAAAAAAAGGTATGGTCATGCCCGTATCCCCGAAGAGGTAGGCAGAGGTACAACGTGTGCAGCCACGATTAGCCGAATATACGTCTTTGTCCCACAACGTGATAGGTGACCAGCTTATCACCAACCGGCCATCTTTCCAATCCAGGGCATCGTTGTTTTTATTAGAAAATTGAAAAAAAAAACACATTTTTGATTTGTTTGACTCGGGAATCGAACCCCGAGGGATTCTCTGAGAAAAAAATTCGAAAAATTTATTCGCTGAGTTTCTACTCGCCAATTCTTCGTGCCTGCGGTAAGTCCAATATTAATCCTAAAAATTTTGAAGGTTATTTTAATAAAAAAAAACTTTTATTTCGAAAATCGATCTTATCTTAGCAAAATGTTAAAAATGTGTTTTTCTTTATAAGATTAACTTTCATTTTTAATACCCATTTTCCTTGAAAACTCTTTTGCAAGAAAGCTACCATAAATGAAAATTATTTTCTATCAATATTAGGCTTTAAGAGCGTCGATGATTTGGTGATGCGAGATGGATCTGGAGTTGCTACATATTATTGGTAGATCAGAAAATATGGTGTAAAATTTTAATAGATAACCTTTATATTTGTTCTGTGTAGATAACATTGATAATAATAAAAATCGTGTTTTTAATAAATCAAGAAAATTTTAAAAAAAATTTCTTGTAAGTTTAAAAAAAAATTGTCTTAGAAACATGTTTTTTTATTTTGGTTTTATTTTCCTGCGCCCTTCTAGACCAAAGCCTGACCACGCCTTTGATGGGAATATAATGTTTGGATAAAAATACGCTGGCTTTTTTTAGGTTATTTTTATTTTAATGAGGTGACTAATTTGTGCATGAAGTTGAGTGATAATAATGTAGATATTTGATTTTCGACGTTATGCAACCAACAGTCATGACTTTTGAGTGATTGTGTGTCAGCCAACAAGTTTTAATGATTAAAGAAATCACTTTTTACCAGCTATTGTACTAAACGCCTTCTTTTTCTGTGCTTTTTGCTTAAGAGGTAGTTCACACTTTAGACCAACTTTTGACGAGAAGCTCCTAATTTTTCATATTATAAAGTACTTTTATTTAATTAAATGGTACCATTAGATAGTTTAATCTTTTATATATTGCTTCAATGAAACAGATTTTTTAACCATCATTTGTATTTCTTATAATAAATGTTCTCCGAAATCAAGTTTCGACAATTACGCAAGGAAGCTATTTTTGTAAAAGGTATTGCTACTGATAGAAACAACAAACTTAATTAGAAAAAATACTAAATTACTAGAAACATCTAACAATTGTGCCTGAATGGATTACTTTTTCCTAAACGATCTATAACTATATCTGTTTGCGCGGAAATCCTAGGCCCGTCCTCTCGGCGGGACCAATATCTAATTAATTGAGCAAATATGCCTATTTCAACGAAACAGTAACTGGGTTTTTTGGTATCAAAAATGACATTTTTCTATAGAAATTGGCATAGAATAAAACTATATTCTATTCTTATGCTAAAATAAGTAACTTAAATATTATTTATTTATTTTTTATTTCAAAAATAAATAAAAGAGAATATTCCGCTATGCGCTATGAAATCCGCTACATCCGTGTGCCAAAATTAGTACCTCGTAGTAATAATTAAAATATTAAAAGTATCAATACTATTTTCATTTTACCAGCACTAGGTGCACTATATGGACGACGAAGTCCAGCTCTCGCATCGATTTGAAAATATCTAAATTTCATTTGGGCGATTTTGTGAAATTGCTCTTAATATTGCAATTATTATCCATATTAATATTATAAACGTGAAACTTGGATATTTGGATGGATGTTTGATACGCAATCACGCCAAAACTAGTGAACAGATTTGGATAAAATTTGGCACACAGGTAGGTTAACTGAATAGCACATAGACTCTTTATCCTGGAAATATGAGTTGATCCCACGGGATTCACCAAAAACTTTTAAAATGTAGCGGGCTGCTTGCTGCAGCTAGTCTCAATATAGTTCTTTCATAAATACCCATAATATCTTGTCTTAAAACGTGCTCTTTGTGAACATTTGGTTTGACTGACCATCAGTCGTAACTCAGCATCTAATGTCGATATTATTCAAACGTGCAGACGTAATTTACTGACTAACTAATGGTTATGAGTGACGCCTGCATGACCGTCTCATGGGAAGCCTTAGATTTTATTTTGTTTTTAGTTACAAGTTTTAATGATAATGCTTATCAGTGCAAAATATATGTATTATTTCATTGTGAAACAGAATAAATGTTTGTGTATAAAAAAAACTAGCTGGCCTGTCACCTGACTGACTACGAGCCGCCTAACAGCCAAGGATTTGAAACGTTATCAGATAACAGAACTTATAATACTTAACGTTATTACTGTAGCGATACCCCAGTAACAAAATTATTTTCAAACACTATATGAATCGCTACTCAAATAATAGAACGAAATTGTTAACGCTAAATAACGTTATAATATCGATATATTGTATACAATGTTGCTGCGTTTCATGCTGTTTCGTGATTGGTTTTCCAACTAACGCTAGAAGACAATATCATAATATCATATACCGTAACGTTAATTCGTAGTGTATAAATTATTAAACAGTAACAAATTCTGAATCATTTTTGGATAACGCTATGCTTGAAAATAACGTTATGCCATGCCGCGAGCAATAACGCTACATACAATATCGATATTTAAATCCTTTAACATCTGAATGAGCAGATTTAGGATTTTAAAATTAATACAATTTTATCAAGTCCAATTCTTCATTGGGATAATAAATATGAATAAAATACCAATTTCAAAAATTAAAAATTTGAATGATGTACCTGCAAAATAAATTTTAATTATAATATATTTTTTATTGATGAATATCATATTTTACTAGGTGTGATGCCATTAGGATGCCATTACAGTCCACAGCATTTTCGCTTGACCTTTACTATAAAAAAAATAGGCCTACCGGCAATTAATTCCATAGAACTAGTGAGATTTTTTATTCTCAGTAGTTCCGTGGACTTTGATAATGGAACAAGTGAAACGAAAGTTAAGAAGATCTGTGACATTTGTTCCACAATAGTTGTTCAATAAAACTAATGAGAATCTTCTTTTCTCAGTAGTTTTGTAGTTCTTCTAAATGGAACAAGTGTAACTAAAATTACCACCATTCTTATTAGTTCCACTTTCTAAAAAATATCGTCAAAATACAAAAAATACAAAAATGTTTATTCAGTAACTAAGTTCATCAAATATAAATAAATTAATACAACGCACAAAAAACATAAAAATCAGATAATTTATTGTAAAATAAATATACTTTTCATTCTAAATAAATGTATGAAAATTAATGCCAACGACATGATTTAACCCGGGAATCGAACCCGGGACTTCATAAGTTCAACACCGACACCGGACCACTAGACTACAGAGACGATAACTTAACTTCTTATTTAATTTATTTATTTGTCTCTCATCACAATGGGATCTTAATTGATTTTCTAAACTCTTACACTTCTTGACAAATATATTTTACTAGCTGTTACCCGCGGCTTCGCTCGCGCATATTTACTTTAGAACTTATTTAACCTTTCTTTATAAGCTACTTCCCTTATTTTACCCCTTAGGGATCGAATTTTGAAAAACGCTTAAACACGTAATTAATTATTTTTTGTAAGTACTCAATTCATACGAAATTGCATGCAAATACGTCCAGGGAATAAAAAGTTTCGTACAAACTTTTATCCCCTATGCCACCCCCTTCGGGGTTGAGTTTTGAAAAATCCTTCCTTAGTGGATGCTTACGTCATAAAAGAAATACGTGTGCGAAATTTTAAGTTTCTAGCCCTAAGGGTTTGGCCTGTGCGTTGATACATCAGTCAGTCACTTTTGACTTTTTTATATATAGATTTATATCACAATCATTTCGCAATTTTAATGCTAACCGGTTTTGCCTACTAGAGCATCATCAGGGCTTCTAGTAAACATTATATCTATATATTAACACTTGAAGTCAGTGATATGTAAAATTGTGTGAAGTTAAGACTTTATGGGGTATAAAGGAGAAGGTTGACAAAACCTAATTTTGTTGAAATTCATGTTATTTAAACAGTTTTTTTTAAAAACTATTTGTTATAGCACATCAAATAAATATGTTAATATTCATCATATTGTGTCAAAAACCTTAGCCGGACTTGATACATAATTGAATAAAATTGGGTCGATAGAAAATAATTGCGATTGGTCTTAAAATCATCATTAAACGGTTCTTATATCATTACTTTTTGACGTATGAGTCTGCAATTAAAAACATGAACTCATCATATTCATACCTAAACCGCTAACGAATCATATTTGACAAATAGTCTACACTTTTTTACACGCTTTTTATTAACTTCACCTGTATGTTTGTATGTTTGTTTGTATGTTTGTTTGTATGTTTGTTTGTATGTTTGTTTGTAACCGACTTCTTTGGGCGCGATTTTGACCCACTTTAAACGGCCAGATTTCGTTCAAACTTGGTAGATTTATCGAGGTCCGATGACAATACACTAATTTGATAAAATTATTCCAATTTTAACCGACTTCAGAAAAAGGAGGAGGTTCTCAATTCGGCTGGTATATTTTTTTTATGTATGTACGCCGATTTCTCCGAGGTTTCTGAACCGAATTACGTGATTCTTTTTTTGTTTGATGCGGAATAGTTTCGAATTGGTCCCATAAAAATTTGATTCAGGTAGGCCCAGTAATTTTTGTTTTATGAGCATTTTTTTATTTATTGTACCTATCTCGATGTCTGAAATCAAATCTCGCAAAAACTGAAAAAACACTTTTTTTTTAAAGTGCCCGACCCAGGAATCGAACCCGGGACCTCATGTGGTCAACTCCAACGCTGGACCACTAGACCACAGAGGCGACTAAATCCTGTAAAATATTCAAGTTTATTTCATTAATACAAATACTCAAGTAGTGCGATTTTAGTTCGCAAAATGGATTTTTATATTAAATAATATTTCGGGGGAAGATGGGACAATTTTGTTCCCAGTTTCCCCCGATTATGAATTCGGGGGAAGATGCGACAAAAATTCCCAGTTTCCTCCAGAAAGCATTCGGGGGAAACTGGGAATAGACAAATTGGAAACTGTAAACACAACCCAAGTCACCAACTGACTTGCTTGTGAATGTCTTTAGAACTTTGTAATTGCTTTGCCTAATCCACAGGGATTCCAACATGATGAAATTTGTTATTTATCATTGTTTTAATAATAAATTTATCTTGAGAATTAACAGTTTTTAATATATCAGCACATACATATCTACTAAGTGACCTCAACCTCATAATCAGTTAACTTTACGAACGTTTAGGTTAGCCGTGTTTTTTGAATTCTTTTCTTGTTAAATTCTGTGAAATGAGGAGTGTTTCAAAATGTTGTGTCTGTTTTCCTTTAAGAACTGGCTTATTAGTTTTTGGATATATTAAACTGGTGAGTTCTGATTTAGAAAGACGAGGTCACATTAAATAAATACATACATGTAAAATATACGTAGCCTCACATCATTTTTTATTAACTTCACCTGTATGTTTGTATGTTTGTTTGTATGTTTGTTTGTATGTTTGTTTGTATGTTTGTTTGTATGTTTGTTTGTATGTTTGTTTGTATGTTTGTTTGTATGTTTGTTTGTATGTTTGTTTGTATGTTTGTTTGTAACCGACTTCTTTGGGCGCGATTTTGACCCACTTTAAACGGCCAGATTTCGTTCAAACTTGGTAGATTTATCGAGGTCCGATGACAATACACTAATTTGATAAAATTATTCCAATTTTAACCGACTTCAGAAAAAGGAGGAGGTTCTCAATTCGGCTGGTATATTTTTTTTATGTATGTACACCGATTTCTCCGAGGTTTCTGAACCGAATTACGTGATTCTTTTTTTGTTTGATGCGGAATAGTTTCGAATTGGTCCCATAAAAATTTGATTCAGGTAGGCCCAGTAATTTTTGTTTTATGAGCATTTTTTTTATTTATTGTACCTATCTCGATGTCTGAAATCAAATCTCGCAAGTAAATTTGATCCACTTCCCGGTTACCGATTGAGCTGAAATTTTGTATACGTATGTTAATTGAATGACAATGAAACCTTATTATGACATGGAGCTGATCTGATGAATCTGAATCGGAAGGTGACCACAGGAACTTAATAATTAAATGGTTAAAAATCGGTTAATAACAAGACTATTGAGTTTGGACTCATTTGATTCATGTTGACGAGCACTTTGGTGCTTGGTGGTGACTAGGATCCTGCAGGGTCCGATGATGTAGCTAGAAGATGGTCATAGGAGCTCAGCAATTAAATGACACAACTCTATCGAATTTGGGCTCATTTGATTAGTGTTGACGAGCACTTTGGTGCTTGGTGCTAACTAGGATCCTGCAGGGTTCGATGATGAAGCCAGAAGGTGACCATAGGAGCTCAGCAATTAAATAACAGAACTCTATCGAGTTTGGGCTCGTTTGATTCGTGTTGACGAGCACTTTGGTGCGGGTGGAAACTAGTTGTAAAAGGAACTACTCTTAACAAAAGTCTTTGTTCTACGTCTGTCAAGTCGGTCAGTTCAAGAGGTAAAGTTATAACTTCCATGTTGTTCCAGTAGGCCTGAGAAGAAACTTTTCTTTTTTTATGGTAGTCGAGCAAAAAAAAATCAAGACGTGCTTTAACTAATGACGTCTGTTGTTTTGGATATAATAATTTTTTACAGATTGTACATGGTACTTCAGCATATTGATTTATGGTGGTTATAAAATTACGCTCAGTAATTGAACGAAGTCTTTGTGACGTCTGACGCGCTACCGCTAGGCGGTTCTCACGTGGCTGAGCAGACTCAATTGCTGTACGGTTTCGTATCACTACTAATCCACGAGCTCTCTGCTCTGCGGACTCTTTAGCTAAACGCTCCTCAATGAGACTAATTCTATGAGCCTTCTGCTCGGCAGACTCGTTCGCTAGTAGTTCTCTCGCTAGTCGCTAGTTCGCTAGTTCGCTCAATAATGAGAACAACTCTAATAGCTCTCTGCTCAAAAGACTCATTCGCTAGACGCTCTTGGATCTTACCGAGTCTACTTCTACCAAGGCTAGGCCAAAGCGGGTTTACAAGCATGGGCCAGAGGTAGACAGCATTGCGCCAAGCATGGCCCATACCTGGCCCCGTCGTATTGTCCTGTATGGGAGTACGACAGGAACGCCTTGCACACTTACACACACACACAAACACACACACACATGTCTATAAGCGTATAAGTAGTTCCGTGCTTCTACCGCGGCACTCGACTAGGTATGCGCATTAGAGTTTGCAACAGTGTCTGCGCATATAACTTAGATTTCACGAGCCACGAAGAATCCGCCACCGTCTCTGTGACTGAGTTTAATTGACTGAATAAAAAAACAAAAAACAAAAACAAAATAAATTTACATAATATTTATAGATATAGATATATCACCATCCATGTTAATTTTTCATGGATATATATAGATATACAGTCTTGTAGTTTTCGTTTTTTATTAATTGTAATTAAACGACACTGAATTTATTAGCCATTCGCATGCGATGATCTACAATTGCCGATTAGAATTAAAAAAAATAACTCAAATAATTGATTTTTTCATAAGTTACAGTGTTTCCGGAGTTTCATACATGACGGACATGAAAATTTTTTGACGTATTTTCATATTTTTTTCCGTTTCTATTGCACTAAATTAATTTTTAGCAAGTATAGAATTAATTTCCATTAAATTATCTCGACAATAGTATGCAAAATATCTTGATTCCGTTGACTAACAAGGCTATAATACTAAAAATAGTTGCCAAAATAAGGCGAAAAAAAAATCCGAAGGTGGTATCAAGAGTCTTCGCAACCGGAGTGTGTGTATGAAAAGAGTGATGAATGTGGAGGAAGCGAAACAAGCCTGCAAGGATCGTGATGTATGGCACTCGGTGCTCTCTCCCTACCCCGTAATCTGGGATCTGGCGTGAAGATATGTATATATGAAAAAAAATTTTCGATCGTAAAGCACTCTCTGATGCTTCGCATCATGAGTCGTGCAATAGTTTAAAATTAAAAAAACAAGCTATTATAAATAAACCAAACTAAAAAGTAGAAAATAAATAATAGTTTAAAAAACTAAAAAACACGCTTTTTATAGAAAACCGAACTAAAAAAATAGAAAATAAATTTTAATAAATTTAAATTAAGAATAGTGTTAAAAATTTCAATAATTATAAATTAATAATTGTGTGAATAAAAAAAATAATTTTATTTTAAAAAAAGCGTGGGGTGCTTTTTAAGATATTACCGAAATGATAATCACTCTACTCATATGTGTCAATAAAATATTTATTACTATTGACACCATGCACCCCACGCTTTTTTTTAAATAAAATTATTATTTTTTATTCACACTATTATTAATTTATAATTATTGAAATTTTTAACACTATTCTTAATTTAAATTTATTAAAATTTATTTTCTATTTTTTTAGTTCGGTTTTCTATAAAAAGCGTGTTTTTTAGTTTTTTAAACTATTATTTATTTATTTCATTATTTATTTATTACTAGCTGAGCCCGCGACTTGGTCCGCGTGGAAAATTTCGAAATTAAAAGTAGGTAGCCTAAGTTACTCCTTACCACATCAGTCTGCTATCTGCCAGTGAAAGTCTCGTCAAAAGTGGTTTAGTCGGAACAAACAGACAGACTGACAGACAAACCGTCAGACAGACAAGCAAAAATTGTAAAAAATGTTATTTTGGTATATATATCTTGTATACATTCACATGCATTAAGTAAAAAACGGTTATTTTAATATTACAAACAGACACTCCAATTTTAATTATTTGTATAGATGTATAGATAAGACTTGTCGCCTCTGAGGTCTAGTGGTCCAGCGTTGGCGTTGACCACATGAGGTCCCGGTTTCAATTCCCGGGTAGGGCACATAAAAAAAGTGTTTTTTCAGTTTTCTGAGAAACACAAAGTTGCCCGGAATTGGAAAGTGCCCGGTTGGCGATAGGCTTGCCACCTATCACATTTGTGGGACCAAGTATCTTCGGCTAATCGTGGGTGCACATGTTGCACCTCTGCCTACACCTTCAGGGATATGGGCGTGAAGATACTTTTTTTTTTATTTAAGACCAGGGCCGCCCAGTTACACTGATAGGGGGCTCTCGCTTACTCCGATAGAAATTGACAGAATGTGCCAACGCGCCGTGCTATATTGATTTAATTTTTAGTAATACCACTTTTCCACTGAATGCAGTGAGTGTTGACAAAAATTAAAAAAAAAATGATTACGCGTTGTGTTAACGCAGGTATATTTAAAAGTTAACTTTCCAGGATTTTTTGTTATTTTTAATAATTCATTTGATATTGTTTTGAACGATGAAATTTAGGCAGTTAACAATTTATGAAATTATATTATGACTTAGATTATGTGATCTGTATAATTTATTTAATGGTTTGACATTATGTTTGTTTGAATCATGTAATCAATATATACTCAATAGATATTATTAATCTTAAGCTGCTGTAATGATACCTTGATTTATTTAAGTTTTTTTTGATAATGGTCCAAATTATTGATACTCTTTTTTAATGCTTATAAAATGTATATGAGTAGGTATATCAAATCTGATACAATTTGGTATACCATCATAGACCTATTGTAGTTGACTTTCAAAAAATATATTCTTGAAATACTTACTTTGAATAAAATATATCTATCTGTCTATCTATATAGATCTTTGCTTCTCATTTTGGTGTTGAGAGCGTCCTAAGAGAGTAACGCAAAGTAGGAGTATGATATTTGGCATAGTAAAAGTTTATATTGTGAACCGTATATACCTAATATTTTTAAATAAAGGCTTTAGAAATACATTAAATTAATAAAAATAAATATTACACACACTACGTCTATGTGACATACATGAAAATAGAATATTATCTTTACGAATAAATTCTATTTTCAAACTTAAAAAAGTTTTTATTTATTAGTCTACTAGCTGTTGCCAGCGACTTCGTCCGCGCGGACTTCGTTTACTCCGCACTGCTCCCCGTAGGTAAATAATATGTAGCCTATATGTTGACCCGATCAGTTAGTAATATTCATGCAAAATTTGAAGTAAATCCATGCAGTACTTTTTGAGTTTACCCCGGACATACATACAGACAAACAGACAAAAATTCTAAAAACTATAGTTTTGGCTTCGATATCGATTATAGATCACGCCCCAAGTATTCTTTTAAAAAAATATTCAATGTACAGTTTTGATATTTCTACGATTTTATTATATGTATAGATGTACGAATTCCGGCCACAGAAGATCGCTAGTTATATTAAAAACATCATTATTGTATACACACAAAGACAATAACTAAAATGTAAGTACATCAGGTAAGCACCTGTATAATACAAATTATATTATGAGATATTAAATTAATCTTTATTAATTCCTACTTGTAATGTCAATCTACCTCTGCTCCTTTGTTTCTATTACAAGTAGGAGGAATCTGTTTTGTGAGACTGATGTTTGAAGGAGGTTCTAAAAGATTATATAATATGGGTTGACAGGTCTTCACTTCGCATTTTAAACTGACATACCCACAGACATATCATCGTGTATAATATTACATAGTATCTTCACGCCCATAACCCCGAAGCGGTAGGCAGAGGTACAAAAAGTGCACCCACGATTAGCCGAAGATACTTGGTCCCACAAAAGTGATAGGTGGCAAACCTATCGCCAATCGGGCACTTTCCAATCCCGGGCAACTTTGTGTTTCTCAGAAAACTGAAAAAAAACACTTTTTTTATGTGCCCGACCCGGGAATCGAACCCGGGACCTCAGAGGCGATCATAAAGATATTTCATAAAGGTGTTTTACCTGGAGTGGCTTGATCTCTTTGACTAGTTCACCAAAAAAAAAATCCAAGTTAAAACTTATGTTTTCTACTTTGGGCGAAAAATATGAAAACATCGAAAAAACTTTTCGTTAATATAAAATTTAATTAAATATAATTTTTATAACAATGCCATCTGTGGATGATATATCAAACATCTTAATAGAGTTTTATACTTGGAAAACACTAGATGGCGCCATGCGAAGTCTTCGCACGAGTCAACTAGTTACAGACTGATAACAGTAAATAATCGCCCCTGTTGTCTAGTGGTCAGGTGTTAGTGTTGACCACATTAGGTCCTGGGTTTGATTTGACAATTCAAAAAATCTGTTTTTTCAGTTTTCTGATAAAACAAAGTTGCCCGGAATTGTATAAGTGCCCGATTGGTAATAGGCTTACCACCTATCATATTGTGGGACTAGGTATCTTCGGCTAATTGGGCGCAATTGCATGTACCTCTACCCATGTCTTTGGAGATACGGGCGTGAAGATACTTTTTAATAACAGTAACTATCACCCCGTTAGTCGAGTGGCTAAACAGCACTCGGTGGGGCTCGGCTATTTTCCCGACAGGGACAAAATATTTATGTGATGACTATGATGAGCTTAGATGTTAGTGTTTCTGGTTCTATGTACCTATATATGTATTAGTATAAAGTATAGTTGACTAATAGTCCGGGTCACCCATTTTGTTAAATGATCAATATACAGTGTGAGTGGTTAAAATATTGTTCATATTGTTACGAGCTTGGAGTTCGTATTGTGCAATAAAATACCACTTATATTAAAACCGTGTATTTACAACACATATGTACAAAATACCACAATGGAATACGTAAATACACTGATAAACACTAATAACACACAATATTAAAACTAAAATTAAGCGACTACACTAAATCCCTAAACTAAAACACTTTTCGTATTCACTGTACTACATGGGGCACACTAAAAGTTTTGCACTTTTAGCTAATCGGAACTATTTGAATTTCGAATGTTATATTTTTAAAACGTTGCAACCTTCTTAGTAATAAAAAAAACAATTGGCGGGAAATGATTTGTCAATTGTTTTTTATCACACATCAAAGTTCTACGTACGCAACGAAAAAGTCGAAAAGATTTTAGAGCGATTGATTTTAAAAGTTCTCTTTCTCCGCAAGAATGTGCTGCTCGTCTTCAAAATGCTTTTGGGAGAGAAGCACCTTGTTTGAGCACCGTGAGGGGATGGTTTGCTGAATTTGACAGAGGTCGAGTTCCTTTACCATAACGAATTTCGTGAAGGGAGGTCTTCAACTACCGTCAACGAAAATAATGTGGCTACTGTTAAGCGGTTAATTGAAGAAAACCCCCGGAATACCTATGAGACAATTCAAGGACTATTGGGGATTGGCATGAACCAAATTCAGAAAATTTTACACGAAAAATTTAAAGTTCGGAAACTTTGTTGTCGTTGTATCCCTCATGAACTGACAGCGGAGCAGAAGCGGGCTCGCGTGGAATGGTGCTCACAGATGCTACTGAAGTACGACCACGGACATTTTAATGCTGTTTATGACATTATCACATGAGACGAAACGTGGATTTATTATTTTGAATACGAAAAAAACAGCAATCTTGTGAATGGGTGTTGGAAAATGAGCACAGGCCAACAAAAGTGAGACAGGCGAGAACCGTTGGTAAAAAAATGATCGCGTTTTTTTTCTCAGTTCTTTTTGAAGATCAAAAGAGTGTTAATGCCGAGTGGTATTCTACCATTTGTTTACCCAGGGTGTTGGAAAAATTTCGCGAAAGACGACCCAAAAGCCGCATTCTCCTACACCATGATAACGCTTCTTCACACACGGCCAACTAAACAAAGTCATTTTAACTTCGGAAAAAGTACATCTCGTCACTTATCCTACGCATAGCCCTGACCTAGCACCCTGTGATTTCTGTATTATCCCCAAAATCAAAAATTTGATGAGAGGTTTTACATTTACCAACTCCGAAGAGCAGTGATAGCGTTCAATCAGCACGTAGGAAACATGCCTTCAGATCTGTGGTCCTCCTGTTTTAAAAAATGTTTCGATCGCATGAAAAAATGTTTAAAATGTAAAGGAGATTATTTTGAAAAGCAATAAACATAATATTTTGGTTATAACATGTTTTTTCAAGTTACGCAAAACATAAAGTGTGACCTACATATATCGCTTTACACTGGTTGACTGTACTATCGCTTCAAATCGCTGTATAAAAACTAAACTCTTTTCGCCAACACATCCCTATGCACAGCCAAGGTAAAGTTCGACTATATTCCCGAATCTTCCGAAATCATAGCGTAGTAAATAATATTAATGTAAACATGTCCTAGTACACGCAATTTTCACCCTTATGCCCTATGACAGAAGATATGGCATAGCTGCTTGGGTAACGGCGGCTATTGTTTATCAATAGAAGCAGCCTATCCCTTTGTTTTATTTCTAGATTTTTCCAGCGTTCTAACTCTTTACTTTCTAGATTATTCGCAACAATATTAAAGGGCATTATAAGTAATAGTAATAAGTAAAAAATAAAAATATAATTAAATGAGTAATTTGCTTACGTACATAATAAACTTTAACGAAATTAATAAAGTTATATTCAAAAAGGATTGTCACTGCACATTGTACTAACGATTACAGTAAATCACTGTTTTAACTTAAATCACAAAGTAAAAAGATACAGAAGTAAAACTCAAAAAAATTACACTTACAGATCCAACCCCAAAATAAGCAAATTATTTGCTTTTGTTATGGATGTTAGTCAACGATACTAATACATAGAGATACATATATAAATACTGGAATATATTTAATGAACGCCCAAACACGGAAATACAAACCTTTATGCTTATCCTTGCGGGGATTGAACCCGAGCCCCGTCGATTGCGTAGTCAGGATCGCTAACCACTCGAACAACGGGGCGGTCAGTATTACGTTTATACATGTCAAACTGATAACACCCATTTTCGCCGGTTGATAACATTTATAGCTGGTGTTACGCGTCATTAGCTAATGGTATTTATATGACATTTGGCCAACGTTTTTTTGTTTTTTGTTTTTATTATATCGTATTATAAAAAAAGAAACCATCGCCTATGGAAACCAAAGATGTTAATGGTACGTTGCTATCCGTGTGAAGGAATGGCAATGCCACATGTATAAGTCTGTCTCCCCTCCCCTACCCTCCAAACCGGAACACGACAATTAAAAACATTAACGCTATTGCGACAGGAATATGTGAGGCGGTGGTTACCAATTACCCGGGCGAGAAGTTGCGGAACTCTAGTAATTATGATGGTAGTGACAAGCATAGCGAATCAGTCGCCTTTTACAACCTGCCTGGCAGAACGGCAGTTGGTTATTCTTCAAAGGAACCTCGACCAACACGGAAGAGAGATAGGAAAAGTATTAACGATTAACGGGATCATACCGCGATTAATCAAATAATTGTTTTCCTGATACCTTAATTTTTTTCTTTGATTGAAATAGTTTTTACGGAACAAACATTTTTACATAATCATTATCATTATATAAAATTTGCGTGCCGATAAAACTTAAAAAGGAGTCCCAGCACGACAAAGGGACTTATACAGTGTGATAGCCATTTATCCCCTCTCGAACAACAAATATCCCGTTTTAACCTAAAGGGCGTGTTTTTAAAGACATAAGGGCTTTTCCAACTTTTCAACTTGGAAAATAAGTGTAGTGGCGCCATCTTTTGTCAAGTATTTGAACTTCATTCAGAACAACGAATATTTGTGTTGCATTTCGAAAGGCGCTGCGAGCAATTGCAGCATGCGTAATAATGGTGCGAAATTTAAAATTCCAATTTCGATACTACCTACTACTAACTACCACGTAATCTTATATCAACTCCCGAGCGAAGCCGAGTATCATAGCTAGTAAATTAATATTTTTTAATTGTTATTACATCCCAAATGCTCAGGCTACGCCGAGAAAAAACGTTTACATTATAATTAGCGATAATAAAGTTTTGATGAAACTCACCGTAAAATGTTTCGACGCCTATAATTAGTTTAAACTTTGAAGAAACCGTTGACAGCTCGCCGATATTTCACGTTGATGTCGACGAATGTTAGGAAATAGGGGTGGAAACTTTGATCATTAGCGTGTGATAGAAACGATATGACATTAGTTAGTTATAGTATCATTACGCCAATGCCCTTGCTGAGTAAGCAAAGGCAGGTAGTAGTTTCCTACTCCTCCTATACTCTTCTGATTAAATTCAATGCGGGTTCCAAGACAGCTTATCTTTTCCCCAAGGCACCCTGAGCTCGCAACTCAGAGGTTATGAGGAAGGTTGCCACTGTTGATTCTGGTTTACAGAAGTTACAGTGGTGGGGACGAGAGCTGGGCCCATTGCTGAGTAGGCAGAGGTGATTCAGTTCTAACTTCTCAAGACTTTTTAGTTTAACATGATTTACCGTTTCGTTGGTTGCCGAGACGGATTATGCATCCTACCGCCGCATTCAGTGGCGGATTTACCCATAGGCCCGGGCTTAAGGCATAATTGCAAGAGCAGCAAAATTTGTAAATTAAATGCTGAATTTCAATAATCACACCCACACACAGCAACACAGCGACATAACTGTAAAGCTTAGCCACTGCGCATTTTACCAACAAAATAATCACCCATCAGTTTAGGCTCAGAATACTGAAAACTAACAAAAGTCAATCTACATACAAGTAATGTTCGAGCAACGCACACGGACGCGATATCTCAGAATGGTTCGGGACAGTTTGTTCCGAACCAGTCTGAGATATCACGTCCGTGAGAGTTGTCTATGTGTGCGTTACTCCAATATTATTTGTATGTAGATTGACTTCTGTTAGTCTCCAGTATTCTGTGGTTTAGATGATATAAATGGTTTGTCTTATTGTTTGCATTTTATGAACAAACTAACAGAAAGGCACATATAATATCCCTAGTGTAGGTCTGGAGTCCATGCGACGAAAAGACCATCTACCATTCAGCCGGGAAGCTGAAAAGAGGCGAATGATTGGCTAAAAGAATCGCTTCTATCGTAGCTACTAGGTGGTAGAGTTCTGCATTGTCTCGCCCGGGTCTCGTAACAACGCTTTACTTATTCCTACTGCAATTCGCTCTGTGCGCGACTTCAGCGCCATGGTACGTTTGAACTACAGGGGGCTATTGTAATATATTTTACTAAGTATTGAATGGCTGTCAGTAATAATAATATCGAATGATAAATAAAAAAATGCTTTTTTAATTAAAGGGAATATTTATAACTAGCAAAAAGCAGAGCTTTGTAAGGGCTCGCAAAGTTATACTATCTAGTAATATTGTTATAAAAGTATTTTTATGAGAATTACATCTTTTAATGTATGGACTTTATTTATAATTATCTAACCTAAAAAAGTCAGCGTATTTTCACCTAAACATTACATTCGCATCAAAGGCCTGCGTCGTCAGGCTTTGGACTAGGAATATTTGGTTTTTGTTTGTTGGTATTTTCAAGGAAAAATATGTATTAAAAATGAAGGTTAATCTTATAAAAAACACATTTTTGACATTTTGCTGAAATAATTGTTTTTCTTTTTTCTAAAATCAGAAAGTTCCTAGTTTTACGTCGATTTACGAAATTAAAATCAAAAAATGTTTTATTTAAATAAACCTTCAATATTTTTGGACTACGCAGGCATGAAGAATTGACGGTAGACACTCAGCGAATACATTTTTCGAATTTTTCTCTCAGAGAAACCCCCGGAGTTCGATTCCAGAGTTAGGCAAATGAAAAAATGTGTTTTTTCAGTTTTCTGATAAAACAACTTTGCCCGGGATTGGAAAAGTGCCCTACTGGCGATAGGCTGGCCACCTATCACATTGTGGGACTTAAGTATCTTCAGCTAACCGTGGATACACACGTTGTACTTCTGCCTACCTCTTCGGGGATACGGGCGTAAATATACCTTATTTTAGCTTTTTACCCTCGCCCTCCGGCTAAGATTGGGAATTGATCTCAATACAATATAAATCAATTAATACAATAATAATGTACTGTTTCTCAATAAGCATATTGTGAAACTCTCGAACGCTCTATTTACTCTGTTCCCAGCAAACATCCCTGCTCTAGACCTAAATTCTCCTTGTGCCTCCCACAATATTACTTCGAACTTCCCTTGCATTCTCCTTTCAATGATTTTATCATACACCTTTGATGCCAAACTGATCAAACTGATGGCCCTATAGCTATTGCAGTTTATACTTGAACTCGCCTTTATACGAGGGCACGATAACCGCGCGCCGCTAGTCAAATATGAAGAAACAATTCATGAAGTAGGTAGTCTCTTAATAAGTTCAAAAATTCTAATAGAAGATGTATCTTCTATCAATTTTAACTCGTTAATTTAATAAGAGATGGCGTTAGTAGTAATAAGATTCTAATACAAATTGTACCTTCTATTGTTTTACTTTTATAAAATGGTATTTTGGGGTAGATAACAAATCTAGACATGAATATAAACTACCACGTCGAAGCTCAAACCTAAAAATGCGATATTTTTTCAGTAAAATGTACCACAAAAGTGCATAGAAAGTGGCCTAGTGTAGGGCTCGCTTCGCTCGCCCTGATAAATATTTGTTAATGTAAAGTGTTCTTGTGCATTAAAAAATAAAATGTAAGTATAGTTAATACCGAAAAAGTATCATAGAAGTTAGCACACATAAAGATAGGTTAACTGAAATCAGACTGAATCGATTGACAAAAAATTGACATCAGACTCTGAATCGAAGTTAACTTGACACTCTTGATCAACTCTCAAATGAGTTACTGTCGGCGGATCTTCAGTAATCATTTCTTGCAATTCATTAACTTCAGGCTTACGATTGAGTGCTGAAGATGCATTTTTGTTCTGCCGGCAGTCCATTAAGCGCTTAAATCTGAAAAATTTATTACACAAAATTAGTTTTTAAATTATGTAAATTTCAATATATTATTACTCACCTATTCGTAACCATTAACTCATTAACTTTTCGAGATTTATAAGCTGTAGGAAATTTAGTAGGAATGTAGCTGGGACTCGATTCTATGTCAGACTTTTGGCCTCCAATAAAATGATCACTACAAATATAATCATGTGCCTTTGGAGTCCACAATGAGCCATCAATACTGCAAGGAAAATTGAAAATTTTTAATATTTATTATTTAAAATTTATGATCATTGATATGGATAATCTTTTTGTTTAATATAATAAGTGGCAAAGAGTAAATAAATCTTAAATAATTAATGAAAAGTTTATAATAAAAAATTCAATCTTATTTTTATGCTAAATTTAAAAATGTTTAAAAATTTTTTTTTTTAATTAATAATAATATTTCCTAGCATTTTCTAAACCTACAATTTATTAAGTTTTACTCCTTTCAAAATTTTTATTATTACGGATAGTAAGGTTATGATTCTACTTACTTTTGTCTCCTAACAGCGGCTATCCATTTTTTCCTTTGATTTATTTTCCAACTTGCTGTTGGAAATTTATAAAAATGACAAGCACTTTTTCTACCTGTATTCTTACAACTTACAACACAACAACTTTTGTGACTCATTTTATGTTATTTTATTTAAATAAAGTTTAAACAAACAATTCACTTGTATATTTAGCTAACTCGAAACATAAAAACAGCCCCCCGTAGTACCGGATATAGCCACCGGTAGCGCTGACGGTAAATCAGTTTCTCCCCACCATGGCTTCGCACGGAGCGAATAGCGTCAGTGCTTGTCACTGTCGTGTTCCAGTTTAGAGGGTAAATTATCCGGTAAACTTTGCGTGTGACATTAAATCTCGCCAAAAGATAGCATCGCACCATTACCATCTTTGGTGTTTATAGGAGATAGTTATGCCTTTCTATCATAAAAACTATCTGGATGTTTCCTATCTTATAAAAAATCTAGTCTTTAAAGGAAACCTGAGTCAATCCAGGGCGAAATGAAATAAAATAAAGTGCTATGAAAAGCTTACGAATTACAAAAAAACCGGCCAAGCGCGAGTCGGAGTCGGAAAACACCTTAATATTTATTTTTTTATTTTTAGTATTTGTTGTTATAGCGGCAACGAAATACATAATTTGTGAAAATTTCAGCTTTCTAGCTATCACTGTTTATGAGATACAGCCTGGTGACCGACAGACAGACGGACAGACAGCGGAGGCTTAGTAAAAGAGTCCTGTTTTACCTTTAAGGTGCGGAAACCCTAATTGACTACTATGAAAACTTTGCGCTTATTAAGAAAAGTTGTGAGCCAAATTACTATCCTAGTAGCTTATCATGGATATATTTCGTCAATACTACGTTACGGTACGATTTTTTGGGGTAATACAAGCGGCAGAGAAATGGCATTTAAATCACAAAAAAAATGTATAGGAGCTATTTTTAATTTGACTCCAACAGATAGCTGTAAGCCCTACTTTCAGAGATACGGAATTTTAACAGTACCTTGTATGTATATTTATGAAGCGGCAGTTTTTGTTAAATCAAATCCCGATCTACACAAATGGCATGAACATGATGGCAGGCATAGAAATCAGATTATCTATTCCACACACAGAACTGCTTTTTACGGTAAGAGGTTGCCTTTATTATGCAGCATATTTATAATCATCTACCAGCCTGGATCTCTGATATGCAGCTTTTAAATGACGAGCAGAACCTTTTAGGAAAAAAATAAGAGTTATTTTATGTAATAAGTCATTTTATACATTAACATTCCGGGTAGAATGTTACTTCCTTGCATTATGTATATTCACATCTAACCAAGGAAGTTACATTCTACCCGGAATGTTCACACGCGCTTCAAAATCGTTCCGAAGAGTACCACGACATGGGTGGAGTGTGTCTCTTTCTACTAAATAAAGCGCCAATCGCCATATATAAGTGCGGCCATGCGTAGTTTGCAAATTACTACTAAGTAATTCTACTAATTTGAGAAACAGTTTTTGCATTGCATAAGTAATTACGTAATAATGAAAATAAGCACATTTTAGAACTCACTGTGCTAATTACAATACATTTTATATTGCTTATGTATTTATCGACGTGTATTAATAAAAGCGATTTAACGATTACCGAATATATAAAAATCTACCATCAGATAGTTTTATTTATACTGGCGATTACAAGAAAGGGACAACATCCACTCTTGTCGTTGTCTTGCTCAGAACGTTTTTCTCCTCTGTTAAGTAAGAAACAAATGTCAACTTTATGAGTAACGAAATAAAGTACATTTTTATTTTTCAAATATTGTTTCGTAATAATTCCAGTTATCATATATAAGTTCCTTGGTACATTCACATCTAACTCCTTCGCCTACTAACGTCTACCACAGAATAAAAAAGTTTGAATTTGATTTTAAAAAGCTTATGAATTAGGTTACATTTGCATTCTAAATTAAAATTAAATGTAAGCGCCGTAAATAACAGTAAAAATAGCAAAAAGATATTCTAATGATATCACAATGATTGCGGTTCGCGGAAACAGTGCCGCATACATTATTCTCAGAGTATCCGACATGATATCTAGCCATCATTTTGTCACATTACGCGCTATCTCTCACCCGAGCTCGTTCTTTATGGCTTCCCTTTCCTCTTGGGCTCGTATTCATACGCATCATTATGGTATTTGGCTTAAAAACTACTTAGTTTTCTATATTTTGGTATTTTTAGTGTTAGATAATATTATAAATTAATGTTGCAACTTGTAGTTCTTATCTAAAGTATAAATTTAATATATGTATATATATGTCACTGTAAAATTGTAAGAACCGTTAGATTATAATCTTCCGTAGTTAATAATAATATTATAAACAAACTGCTTACCTAACCTAACCAAATTATCAAATCCGTAGGTATATTTTAAACTTACGGTTCTTAAAATTTTACGGTGGCATCTATACATGTAACAAAATCGTAGGAAAGTCAAAACTGTACATTGAATATTTTTTTAAAAGAATACTTGGGGCGTGATCTACAATCGATATAGAAGCCAAAAATATAGTTTTTACATTTTTTTCTGTTTGTCTGTATGTCTGCTTGTCTGTATGTACGTCCGGGGTAAACTCAAAAAGTACCGCATGGATTTACTTCAAATTTTGCATGAATATTACTAACAGGTCGGGTCAACATATAGGCTACATATTATCACGCTATCACCTAAGAGGGAGGAGCTGTGCGGAGTAAACGAAGTCCGCGCGGACGAAGTCGTGGGCAACAGCTAGTATACCTATAAATCGCCTTTGTGGTCTAGTGGTCTGGTTTCGGCGTTGACCACATGAGGTCTCGGGTTCGATTCCCAGGTTAGGCGATTCAATAATGTCTTTTTCCAGTTTTCTGATTAAAAAGAGCGTTGCCCGGGATTGGATAAGTCTCCGGTTGGCGAAAGACTTGCCATCTATCATATCGTGCGACTAAATATCTTCGACTAATTGTGGGTGCACTGGTTGTACTCTGCCTGTCTTGTAGTTTACGAGTGGTATTCGACAAACTTATAAAAAAATAATATAAAAATTAAACTCACTTCAAATATCTATCAACTCGAGATAATTACGTTTTGAGATGTGAATACCTATGTATTCACATCTCAAAAAGTAATTATCTCGATATGACTTTTAGCTCTCGAGAAATTCGTGGGGAAATATACATACACTTACGAAATTTGGTACAATTTCTTGGACGTCGAAATAGATCATGTATACTTTTTGTTAATTAAGAATGTACACGCACATTTTCGCACGTGCTGTAAGCTCGTTTGCTGTCATATAAATAGGGGATACTGAAAACCAGTGTTGAATTTCACCAAGCCTCAACAAATACTGAGTTATTCCCTTTTAATGGACTCAATTTACCACTCATTATTACCACAGTATACTGGAGAATAACAGTAGTCAATCTACATACATGTGATATTCGAGCAACGCACACATAGACACCTCTCACGGACGCGATATCTCGGAATGGTTCGGGACAGTTTGTTCCGCACCAGTCCGAAATATCGCGTCCGTGAGAGGTGTCTATGTGTGCTATGCTCAAATATTACTTTTATGTAACATTGACTTCTGCTAGTTTCTTAGTATTCTGTGCTATTACCTTACCTTTTGCTCTTTCTTTTAGATATAAGTAAGTTTTTTTTTAGCATAAGCTTCTATTTGTTTCTTTTTTTTTTGTATGGTAAATGTCTATTAATAAATAATTTCTTATTCTTATCATCATAGCCACGGATTAAATGCAATTTCTTAGGTTGTCCGCGTAGCTTGCATTCACACACAGAAATATAGAGTTGTACTAATTACCGATGAAATAAAATCACTCCAATGGTAGTTTTTAAACCTTGTCTTATCATTCGGTACGATAAAACACTACAACATGGTTTATTTCTATTTATTCACAATATAATAATATATGTACATGTATATGTATGACACTTTCGATAGTGATAGGAGCGTTTGCTCATATGCGCGGCGACACGTTTCCTTACAAATGCCGTGTCTATTAGTATTCATGTAGTCTGTGGTCATACCCAAATATTATTCAATTCCAACAATATTACATACATAAGAGTACATGTCAATGTCGACTTCCGTTTTTCTGTCGAATAAAAACGTACTTGCAGAAGTATAAGGTTTATTTTTTTAGGTTTATTTATTTACTAGCGACCTGCCCGCGGTTTCACCCGCGTAGCTTTTGCTCCCGTGGGAGTATCGGAAAGGTTTATCTACTCAAACCTTCCTCAAAAATCAATCTATATATTGAAAAAAAACCGCATCAAAATCCGTTGCGTAGTTTTAAAGATTTAAGCATGCTTAGGGACATAGGGACAGACGGAGAAAGCGACTTTGTTTTATACTATGTAGTGATATTTAGGTCGTTTCCATTAAAAAGTGTAATTATTATGTAAAAAACAATGAAAAAGCCTAAGTGGGCGCGTGATCCGACACACATTTAGGTAACTAATTTTATACCCTAGCTAGCTCAGTTGGACATGGGTTCCATGGAGATTAAATTTACCTGAAGATAATTATATAGGCTCTTATATTTAGAGGGAAGGAGAGAGCTGATGACAATTGTCGTGTTGGTCCCGGGCTTCTTTAAAGATTAGGTCAACTGGCGTTCTGCCAGACAGGTCGTTAAAATCAACCGTTAGGATATGCTAGTCACCACCACCGTAGCTACTAGGTGGTTCTGCATTCTCTTGCCCGGGTCTGGTACCACCGCCATACCTATTTCTGCCGCATTAGCTTCAGTGCTTTTCACGGTCGTGTTCCAGTTTGGAGGGTAAGGTAGCCGGTAAACTTATGTATGTAGCATTAGACCTCACCACAAGATAACAACGCACCATTTACATCTTTAGTGTCTATAGACGATAGTTGACTATTTCCATCAGGAGACCCATCTGCTTGTTTGCTCTTATAACATGAAAAAAACGACAGTGCTGGATTGCTTACCAGAGCCAAGGGAAAGTGAACCTCTGCTTCAAGAAGTTATGACAGCGTGATTTACGCCAGTCTGAAAACCCCCGAAAGCAGGGGAATCGCTCTATCTGGGGCGCCAACGACAAGTGAATAACACTCTTCCATAGAGCTCCCCAGAAAAAAGGGGCTAGGGAAAGTTGAGTCACCAAAGACTGCAACCTTAAAGGTGGTTTACACTTTAAAGAAATACCTATAAGTTCAATTTTTTACTCGTTATGAGAAATAGCGTAATTCTATATACTTTCTCCCGTGTTGTTGCGGGCTCCTTGGAAGAATAGGTCAACTGCCGTTCTGCCAGGCATATCGTAAAAGGCGACCGATTGGCTATGCGAGTCACTACCATTGTTGCTTCTAGGTGGTAGAATTCTGTATGTTACATTACTGTAATTTGTGTAATATTTATTGTTATTAATTTAACGTACTTCTAATGCACATAATTTGACAATATTAGGATCCTATAATGCATGTAATCTTTAACCGTGCCAAATTTCACATTCCTCCGTTCGCGTATTATCTTAAAAAGATAATAATATCTGGTTGTTAATGACTGGTGGTTTTTCACATATTTTTGGAACCGATCTTTTCTTGGAACTTGAACCTTGATAAATCGATTCCTATTGAATATATAATTTTTTTTCTGTGCCTGGATGACCGAGCTTTGCTCGGTTTTTCACATACCCATATCTTGGGAACCGAATTTTTCTTGGACCTGGAAAATCGTTGGAGCCGCTTCCGAGATTCCAATTATATATATACAAGAATTGCTCGTTTAAAGGTCTTAGATAATACTCGTAACACAAATACACATATATTTCACCTGAACATATTAATATATTTTACAAAGTGCAGCGTGAAGTCCGCTCATTATAAAAGTTTTTGGCGAATCTCTCGCACCATCATCGAGCAAACATCTATCAATCCAAACATCCATCCATCATAACATTCAAACTTTCGCATTTATAGTATTAATTAATAATTAATTAATATAGATTACATTTATAATATTAATTAAATAATTAATACTGGTTACATTTATAATATTAATTAATTAATTAATATTGATTAATATATTACTATTTATTACAAATACATACATATATATTATTGTTACGAATAATCTAGAAACGTGTAGTATTGGAACGCTGGAGAGATCTAGAAATAAAAGAAAGAGATAGCTACTCCTATTGACAAACAAATAGTTGACCTAAGCTATGCATAATGGACTTTGTGGTATATGGCATAAGGTTGAAAGTAGCGTGTACTAGAATTTATGAGTAATAACTTGTTTACAATAAGAAGTGATAAGAAGTAATTCATTGTATCCCGATACATTGAGATTTTTCTGGATCCAGGTAGAACTTTACCCTGGGTATAAATAGAGATATGTTGACAAATACAGGGCAGTTTTTATAAAGCGATCGAGAGCGATACTTGAAGCGACTCGTGCGAAGCGAGAAGTGTTTTACTGTGTAGTCGGTTAAGTTCAGTATAGTACAGTGAGTGACTAGTGTTAGAGTATTTGAGTATTACGTTGTGTTGTATTGTGTATCTTTATTATAAATACACGGATTTGATATAAGTGGTGTTATCTTACAATAACGAACCCGAAGTACGTAACATTATTACAAATTTTGCCCTTAACGTATTAATATATAGATTTTCAAACAGAAATCAAAACATGTTTGATTGAAATGCTGCCGCCTGCCAAACACATTAAATAGGTTTTAACGCCAACGCCATCTAATACTCGACAATGATTAATTATTTGAGGTTGTCAACTTGTATCGCCGACGATCCAGAAAATGGCAAGTCATACACTGATTGAGACATAGCCTTAGTAAACTTTAAAATATGAAGGTAGACCTAGACTTCAAAAATGGCAGCATTGATCGCACCACGGAGTGTTTATTATCCATACTAATGTTATGAATGCGAAAGTCTGTCTGTCTATCCGTTAATCTTTCATTGAACCAAATTTGATGAAACTTGGTTATTTCTTTAAAAATATATCTGATTTAAATCAAAAATAATTATCTCGATATGGCTTTTAGTTCTCGAGAAATTCGTGGACAAACATGTTAATATACAAAAGTATACATTGAAGAAATTTAGTACACTCGTACTTGGATGCCAAAATAGATCATCATACTCAAATATTATCCAATTCCAACAATATTTTGTACATACATGTCAACTGATAACCTCCATTTTGTCGTCGGTTTAAATATGCTACTACCTCGGGAAATGGAAGTTTTGCAACGTCTCACTGAGGTTTGGTGCTACCAATAGTATCATCAAGCCGTTCAATAACATTACTGGTTTTGCTATAATTTATATTGTTTATATTTACATTGTTTATTTACATATTTTTAAATCATAAGATGGCAAAGAAGCAGATGGCTCTCCTGATAAATACAGAAAACCATTGCCCATAGACCCCAAAGAATTTAATGATGCATAACCGGAATATGACAGCGATGAGCACTAAAGCTATTGCGGTAGTAATAGGTAAGGTGTTGGTACCAGACCCAAGCGAGACAACATAGAACTCTGCCACCTAGTAGCTACGATGGTATTGACTTGCATTGCATATTGATACAACGGCAGTTGGTCTATTTTTCTAAGGGGGTCCGAACTAACACGGGGGGAAAAGAGATGGAGACAGCTCAGAACCCCGCCATACTTGCCTGTCGCAATTCTTTATATTCTCTCTTTTTTGTCTTCTTTCTTTCTTGTCAGTTCTTGTCACTGTTATTCCGGTTTGGATAATAAGCTAGTTGGCAAAATTTTGCGTGCACAATTACATCCCTATGTCTATTAGCTAAAGTTATCTCTCTCTAACTAACTCTAACAGAAGACTACTTGTTTTCTATGCTTTTAAACAAAAAACCTTAATTTATAATATTATGTTATTTCCAATAAAAATCCCCCTTTTTCTTTTTAAAAATCAAAAAATGTAAACTGTATCTTAAAATAAATATTTTCTTTTTTGTTAATAACTAAGGAGAAAAAAGTCACCAGTATTTTAAAATAAACATTCTGTTTCTTTCTTTTCAAACAACATGCAAATTATGGCCAGTACTTTAAAAATTCTGTCTAGAAGTCTATCACCGTGTTTCCCTAAGCGTTAGCGTTGAGTCCGAAACGTTACGACGCTATTTCGGAAACGGAAGTTATAAACCATCCGGTGGAGTTCGATAAGCGCTAATGTCAAGCTCAGCTGTTAATGCTCAACTATTACGAGGAATATGCAAATTTTAATGTTGGCAGTACACGTTGAAAATGTTTGCTCTATGCACTTGTAGAGTTGCCGTGTTTGCACGTACCTGTGAGAGTGCATTTATAAAAGCTTACTAAACACTCCTCGTTTAAAACCTATTTAATGTGTGTGTTTTTTTTTCTTCTTAAAGCATGGGTATAAATGTGTATTTGTAATGATTTAAAATTTTAAAAAAAAAAACAAAAGAAACATGACTACCTCGTGATTTACGGCTTAATTCATATTAGATCATAAGATTTTGCGTTCGATCCCCGTCGTACAAGTTTTTTTTTTTATATCATAAGATAGCAAACAAGCAGATGGGTCTCCTGATGGAAAGAGTCAACCATCGCCTAAAGACACCAAAGATGTTAATGGTGCGTTGCTATCTTGTGGCGAGGTCTAATGCCACATGCATAAGTTTACCGGCTACCTTACCCTCCAAACCGGAACACGACAGCGACATGCACTAACGCTATTGCGGCAGGAATAGGTAAGGCGGTGGTACCAGACCCGGGCGAGACAATGCAGAACTCTACCACCTAGTAGCCACGATGGTAGTGACTCAATAGCCAATCGGTCGTCTTTTACGACCTGCCTGGCAGAACGGCAGTTGGCCTATTCTTCAAAGGAGGCCGGGACCAACACAGCGAAGTATTTGAGAATTTTCTCAAAAATACAAGATGTAGAAATACAAGCTGCCACCCAGCTTGCAGTTGAATGACTTTTAATATCCTCCTACTCCAGATGATCAAGGCATGTTGTCGGTCCCAGTTATCACTAAAATAAGCGTTAATTGTTATCTATTCGGTATAATGCGGTGATGGGTATATCATTTCGTTAACCGACTACCCGGTATATCGTGGTGCGTTGGAAAGTTTATATACGGTGCATGTAAAAAGATTTACAACGATTTTTCAGTCACTTCGCAAAAAAGCAAAATTCGACAGGAATTATGAAAATAATAATAAAGTATGTGTATAACGGGGCATGTCATAATTTTGAAATCTTGTTGATAACTTGTCAATAAAATATATTGTAATTTGTGTTTGCAATATGTATTTACATATATTACATATTTTGTGGTCGTTAAGTTATTCGTTTAGAATTTTTATTATTTTAATTTAAAACGAATTCTATGACAAAAACTGGACGTAGCAGCGCACTAAACTTTGCGTGCGAGGTACAGGAACTGTTTACTAATATTATTGAGTACGTTTAACTACGTACTTCGTAAACTTACGTAAACGTACTAAGATTAGTCGTACTTCAGTAGTAGCTGTGAGCACCATTCCACGCGAGCCCGCTTCTGCTCCGCTGTCAGTTCATGAGGGATCCAACGACAATAAAGTTTCCGAACTTTAAATTCTTCGTGTAAAATTTTCTGAATTTGGCTCATACCAATTCTCAATAGTCCTCGAATTGCCTCATAGTCCATAATCCGGGGGTTTTCTTCAATTAACCGCTTAACAGTAGCCACATGATTTTCGTTGAAGGCAGTTGAAGGCCGCCCTTCACGAAATTCGTCATGTAAAGAAACTCGACCTCTCTCAAATTCAGCAAACCATCGCCTCACGATGCTCAAACAAGGTGCTTCTCTCCCAAAAGCATTTTGAAGACGAGCGGCACAGTCTTGCGGAGAAAGAGAACTTTTAAAATCATAAAAAATCATCGCTCTAAAATCATTTCGACTTAATTCCATTTTCGTTGCGTACGTAGAACTTTCATGTGTGATAAAAACAATTGACACATCATTTCCCGCCAATTGTTTTTCTTATTACTAAGAAGGTTGCAACGTTTTAAAAATATAACATTCGAAATTCAAATAGTTCCGATTAGCTAGAAGTGCAAAACTTTTAGTGTGCCCCATGTAATTAATATTCGTCAATAAAAAACAGTAAAATATATCCTACGTCGCAGTTCGAACGCCATGCTCGAATCACTGACCTGTGACTGGTCGTCAAATATCATTATCATGAAATAATGAAATTTGACTTAATTCATGTACGTAAACATTTTTTAGATCTGCGACAAATCATTCCAAGGAAATTATTACTTTAACGCACCTACTTTAAAGACTATTTTTAAAATACTCCGTATCGAGTGAATGGAATGCTTCGCTCTTCGTAATCATAGATCATAAGTTCATAACCATGAAGCTGTATTATACCTGGAGGCAGCACTTCTAATACTTACTTGAAACTAAATTTCAAATACTGCTGTCATCTTCTGAGGTCTAACTCTCTCTTTCTAATACAGCTGTATAAATAAATATGGGAAAACTTCACAGACAGAGATGTAACGTAAATGTTTGTTACAATTGATTAATACGTGCGCTAGCTCCACCCACCCCTTATACTTCATGGTCATAACACGGCATACTGTACACAACACGTACGATTCGTCACTACTCGCTCGCTATCTACGTCGATGTCAATACGATGATACTCCGAATATTTACGAACAATGCGATTTCATCACAAACCAAGTGAAGAGACGTAGCATATGCGACTTACGACAAACAAATCATATAATATGATATGTCGCAAGCTATTTATGAAATGTTCCATGACAAAAAAACTAATATTATTGTATCTTAGTCGTGTGTGATACCTTAAGATACTATAATATTTTATATTAAGGCATCTTAAGATAAAATACTATAGTATCTTAACCATGTGTGATGAGCTTTAAGGCGGCCCCTAGACCTACAATAATATTGTGCAATATTACGTATTGTACGTTACACGTTACACGTAATATTATTGACCGTTTAGAGTTAATATTGAAGATTGCACAATGATTGAACGAAAGTTTGAGCGGGTTTAATTTTTTTTGTTCAATATTTTTTTCTTGCACTGTGTAGGATTAATATTGCACAATATTTTTCACTTCATAGCTTGGAACGGTCGTGGTCAGTCAGTCGCGGTGTTTAATGTATGGTCGTGTCGTAAATTTAAGCAAAATGGCGAGCAAGAAATTTTCGTCACATCGCGGTAATTTTATTCATCTTGTTAATTTAATAGTTCATTACTAGAATGTACCAAAATTTCGACCACTGGCCGAAATTCGACACTCGGTCGAAATTGAACATGTGACCGAAATACGTCATTCCGCCGAATTTCGACATTCGATCGAAATTTAACTTTCGGTCGAAACTCAACATTCGGCCGAAATTCGACTTTCAGGCCAATTCACTAATTAATATAAGTGTTGATCGAAACAAAACCAATCTATAAAAGATGAAGAACGGGAGTTTTTATTTGAGTGTATAGAATTGTATAGATTTATTTAACAAAAACACCAGCATGGTTGCCGCCAAAACTTCGTCGTCAGACACGTTACTCGCATGAAAATATTGATCAGACTGGTTTGTCAATTTTATTGAGTGAATTTATTGAACTTCTGGAAACAAAGGGGTATTCAATATTATTGCACAATAAAAGTATTGCGCAATATTATTGTAGGTCTGTGGGGCATCTAAGTTAATGTTGTATTTATATAGCTTTATTTATTAATTATTCATCAACAAAAATTCCACAGCACATCACAATAAAATTGATCGTTGAATATAATTACATCATAAGCCAATTATGGATTTCATTTTGTAGTGACAAAACTTATTTAGAGTTAAAAAATATTAGCAAAACTATTAAATAATAAAAATTGAATTAAAATAATACAGAAAATAAAATAACTAATTAATAAGTCATAATTTAAAAAAAAAACAAAACAAAATTAGGTAATAACTTAAGATTAAAATTTAAAAAATAATAATAACAAAAAAACACATATAAAAGAAATACAAAATTATGCGGGAAGAAAAATAATAAAAATAATAGACATTAAAATTGACGTACTTATTATTTGCCTGCAACTGTTTGGTACGCGTGAGTGCGTCGTCAACTTTGCATGCAAATAAAGAAAGGTTTACATGTTGCAGATACAAATGTGCAGATGCAGACGCTAATTATTAAATGTAATTTTAATTTAATAGTTAGGAAATCAATAATTCAACAACAAAGTCGCCTTTACAACTGAAATATGTTTAATTTTGTATTAATTGACTTATTATTCAATATTTTATATAAAAAACATTTGTACTGTTACAAAATAAATTACTTTATTCTGGTATATTATACAATTGATTTCGCTTCTAAATAAGCATCATCATGGCAATTACAACTTATACCTAACTATTAAAGGAGTATCACTCAAAATATTGAATGAAAATAGAGTTTCAACAAGTGCCGTCGACAAAGAGTGAAGGAACTAGGATATGATCGTCTTATATATACTTACTTATATAAATTGATTAGGTATCTTTAGTTAGATATATGGCAAGCTGTAGCCATTGAAATATATTTCTTAATTATTTTGTATATAAAATAAACAAATTATTCATTACAGGTTTTTTTTTAGATTAACCAATCAATAATTTATATAAAAATTGTTACGATTCTTTCGAAGCTTAACTAATGGGACAGAAAACATTAAGATTTTTCTAATAAAGTGTCATATTTTAGTATTAGTGTCGTTTTCCGCATAAAATAAGAAAATGTTACTCACAAGATGTGAAAATGTTACTTTTTGAACAAGGAAGTTACATTTTACTAGTGATGGGTCAACTCGAGTTACTAACCCGAGTTAACTTGAATTGTGCTTAAATCGAGTTGACTCGAGTTAGATTCGCCAGCCCTGAACTCGAGTTAAGAGTTGTAAACTCTGAATTTTGGATCTGCGCGAATGAACGAGGAAGGCAAGCGATTGTAGGTTGGCGCGATTTGTTGATTGTGTAAGACTGTATTCATTTATTTACTATTCATATGCGTAATGACAATACGTAGCAAAATTGAGATAGAATTTAAATAAAGGTATAATTTAAATTAGAATAAATAACATTGGGACCTTAAAAGAAATCACGTTTACAAGTTTCAGTAGCCAGAGAGCGGACATGTTAATTGTAAAAACTGTTACAATTCATTCGAATATATGGGAAATACGATCACGTTACTTAAACACATTAAAAAGAAGCATCCAAGGTTGACAAAAATAATTCGGATTCGAATGGAAATGATATCTCCATTGAAATATACCATATCTACATCGGAGAAGCCTTTTCAAGAAATAAATTGGTAAAGTGTGTATCAGGTCACGCGTAATGTAGGGTTCTGAATTTGCCTATCACAATCATGCGGATAAAGAAGAGGGCTTTTATAGTTCCAAACTATGAACATACAAGTTATTAAACGTCAATGACAAATATGTATCCACCACCTATAAAATTTCTCTAATTATATATATATATATATATATATATATATATATATATATATATATATATATATATATATATATATATATATATATATATATATATATATATATATATATATATATATATATATATATATATATATATATATGTATATATATATATATATATATATATATATATATATATTCTTATATATAATATTCATAATAGTTGGTCGACTATTACTCAAAAACTTGTAAAGCCTTATGAGCTGTGATAGTTTTGCTTTGAACTTCATTATATGTTTTAATACTACCATGATTTTTTCCCATCCCAAAACCAAACGTTTAGTTTGCAGAGGGGGAGAATACTTAACTCTAACAAAATTTAGCACTTAAAAGCTTAATATTTTACAAACGAGTGCCTTGAACGAAAACTTGTTTCCACAAACCTGCAATATTTGTTTAAATATTGCAAATATCCAACAATATCCAATACAATGAGGTACGTGAAAAAAAAAATTAACATCCCCACTTTACATGTAGGGGGCTACCATGAAAAAATGTTTTTCAACATTTTATGTTACCACTTAGTTGACGTAACTAATATGTATATTCGTGCCAAATTATTGCTTTCTAGTAGTAAGGATCTCTGAGCAATCGTGCGGACGGATGGACAGACGGACGGACGGACACAGGAAACTATAAGTGTTCCTAGTTTACTTCGGAACCCGAAAATAAGACAAACAAACATAGGCACTTATTCTGAAAAGCTATAAGACATAAACATAAATCGAAAAGTTTATAACGTTTAGGTACTAAAAACAACTTTTTTACCACCTACTTAGTGTTACAATACAATTGTCACAAAATAATTAAATGAATTAACAATTATTAAAAAAAATTAAGCAGTCACAAACAACTATCCTATTCAAAGCCTCGTCATGCTAACTCGAGTTCGGTAACTCGAGTTCAACTCGAGTTAAGTGAATTTTAACTCGAGTTAACTCGAGTCGTGTTTATTCCGAGTTGGTCCATCACTACATTTTACCCGGAATATTCACACGCTCTTTAAAACCGTTCCGAAGATTACCACGACATGGGTGGAGTGTGTTTCTTTCTACCAAGGAAGTTACATTCTACCGGAATGCTTACACGCGCTTCAAAATCGTTCCGAAAAGTACCACGACATGAGTGGAGTGTGTCTCTTTCTACTAAATAAAGCGGCAATCGCCATATATAAGTGTGGTCATGCGTAGTTTGCAAATTACTACTAAGTAATTCTACCAATTTGAGAAAAAGTTTTTGCATTGCATAAGTAATAACGTAATAATTAAAATAAGCACATTTTAGAACTCACTATGTTAATTACAATACATTTTATGCTAATATATTTATCGACGTGAATGAATAAAAGGGATTTAACGATTACCGAATATATAAAAATCTACCATCAGCAGTTTTATTTTAACACTGGCAATTGTAAGAAAGGGACAACATCCACTCAAGTCGTTGTCTTGCTCAGAACGTTTTTTCCCTCTGTTAAGTAAGAAACAATTGCAACTTTATGAGTAACGAAATAAAGTACATTTTTATTTTTCAAATATTGCTTCGTAACAATTCCAGTTATCATATATAAGTTCCTTGCTTTCTACTAAATAAAGCGCCAATCGCCATATATAAGTGCGGCCATGCGTAGTTTACAAATTACTACTAAGTAATTCTACTAATTTGAGAAACAGTTTTTGCATTGCATAAGTAGTTACGTAATAATTAAAATAAGCACATTTTAGAACTCACTGTGTTAATTTCAATACATTTTATGCTAATGTATTTATGGACGTGTATGAATAAAAGGGATTTAACGATTACCGAATATATATAAAAATCTACCATTAGATAAGTTTACTTACACTGGCAATTGCAAGAATGGGACAACATCCACTCTTATCGTTGTCTTGCTCAGATCTATCATTTGACTTCCTGTCACTGGCAACACTGATGGACGATGGTACCTACTTTTATATATTTCAATTGTAAACACTTTGATATATTTTACATTTTATGATTTTACGTAGTATCTACTATCTAAATTAATTTTCTCTTTGGTTATTGGTATTTGGTATGTAATTAGATTATTTTAGTCCAATTGGTCTGTGCATTTTACATTAAAATTTAAAAGTTAATTCCGTTAGGAGTATATTGTTCTATGCATTAAAATATACCTACCTATTTTGATTGCATTTTGTGATTGAAATACAAAAATAAACAATTATGTTATGACGATAAATATTTAGAAAAATTGACTGTGCATTGTTTTTAAAATTTTGATAAAAAATATGCCACGCAAACCATGCAACTGGACACGTAAATTAGAACTAGAATTAGTGGAGTTCGTGAAACAAAGAGAATTTATATGGAAGCCAATAGGAAATACAAATCATCACATTTTGCAAAAATATAAGGCTTATGCCGAATTTGCAGCAAACCTAGGGCGAGGGTTTACAGGTTAGTTTCATTTTGACATTACGTTAAATTCAGGTAAACAGCCTGTTTTCAGTACGGTAATTGTCCGTATTAGACCCCCTTTGAAGAATAAACTATTTGGAATTTGTGCAAATTGAGTATTGGGCTTAAAAACGTGCTGCATCAATAGAGGAATTCTGAAGCTGTGTGCTTCTAGACGCCCTTGCGATACTCTCCGTTGGGATTGTATTTGTAATTCGCATCTTGATTTATTAAGGGTTGAGGGTGGGAAGAAGTAGGGTTACTACCCATACTATACCATTCCCCCCCGCGAAAACTCATGGTTGCTGAGATATACATATATTATTTTTACGCCATGAAATGAACTCGCAAATATTTCGTCATTATTTTTTTCTAAAAAAATATGTATTTCCGGAAATTGAAATGTTGTATAAAGATATAATAAATAAAGGTCTTGGAATTTGAAATTTGCATCCTGATTTAAGGTTTGAGTAGGGGAGCAGTGGAAGGAGGGGGGTTTACTACCAAGGCTCGCTTTTTACGAATATATTAATGATACTTTTGCTATATTGCCATTTACTTAGTATGTCAATGTTTTGGTGCCTAGTGACAACTAAGTCTTTTTGCAGCTCGTTCAGTTCGAGATCGTTGGGTCAATATTCGCACAACATTCAATCACAATCTAAGAAGGGTTGATAAATCTAAATGTAAGGCCACATCTACGGCTGATGTGTACGTACCATGTTGGCCATTGTGGAAACCATTACAATTTTTAAGAGAAGTCTCAAAAAAAGAGGAAGGTGATGACCTGGTAGGTATATTCTTAGCAAATTTATGGTCCTTATTTTTTTTTATTTCATGGGATAAGAATTAAGCAGATGACTTTCCTGATGAAGAAAGTGTAGTCTCTTGTATGTGGTATAGCTTATAGGTCCCAAATATGTTAATATTGCATTGCTGTATATATTGAATATTTGTGTGGCATGGATGGATTGTCAAATGCACAAGTTTACCGCCTACCTTACCCTTTGAACGGGAATAACTAGGCACTGACACTATTGCAGCAAAAATAGGAAAAGCAGCAGTACATATACCAGTCCAACAATGTGATAGGTGGCAAGCCTGTCGCCAAAAATGCCTAAAACTGACTAGCTAAATTTTACAGTATTGCAAAATCTAAGTGTCGCTATTGGTCACTGTTGTGTTCCAGTTAGTTAAGTTAGCTGGCAAACTGAGGTATTTCAACATTGCCAAATGGATTTACTATCCATTTATGTATCCATCCATCCATTTATATATCTATATCATATCCATTATCATAGTTTGGTGAATGTAATGCCACATGCATAATTGTACTGGCTGTTTACACAACAGTGTTTGGTCCAATGATGAGAAATGTGTCCAATTTATCAACAAATTCAGCACATATGCAGTCCTATGCCAATTTTTTACCACAGAATACCTAATAGTACTACTGTATAGAAGAAGATAAACATACCCTAGACTTGCTAGAGCTAGCCATCTGCAAGCAAAATTAAAAATTATAACCTTGCTAGAACTGTGAATTTAATTTGCGTGCTCCAGTTTTATAATAATAATAAATTTTTATTTCCGTTACCAGGTCCCATAGATTTCATATTACAATAACATGCTTATAATATTAACAAGAATTATAATTCACATTTACTAATAATATAATTAAATAAAATTAACCAACGTCCAAATTTTATTACATTACTAGCTGAGCCTGCGACTTTGCCCGTGTGGTAAATT
Source organism: Apodemia mormo (assembly GCA_036924255.1). Lineage (NCBI taxonomy): Eukaryota > Metazoa > Arthropoda > Insecta > Lepidoptera > Riodinidae > Apodemia > Apodemia mormo. The sequence continues at coordinate 24,049,616 of JAUPFN010000022.1, read as the reverse complement.
TTTAAATTAAAAGCAGTCTAAGTTACTCCTTATTACATCAGCTATCTGCCAGTGAAAGTCCCGTCAAAATCGGTTCAGCCGTTCCAGAGATTAGCCGGAACAAACAAACAGACATAAAGCAAGACCAATGATGGTCCCAGGTTCGATCACAATCAAACCTGGGACCACCAACCAACCAAAAAGGCTAACCTCCTAAACGCCTCATTGGGTTTATAATATGTTCCAGATCATTAAACGAATTGAAATGAAAAATTTTGCATTTGCAAGAATATAGGAGTACAAGTTTCGGTGAAATGAATTAAGAAATATTTACTAACAGAATATGGGTGTTACAGGTTTTAAAAACAATTTCTCCGTGTTGATTCGGCCTCCTCAGAAAAATAGACCAACTGCCATTCTGCCAGGCAAGTTGTAAAAGCCGACCATATGTGTCACCACCACCGTAGCTATACTAGGTGGTAGATATTCACAATGTATCCCCCGGGTATTTGTTAGTACCGCCTTACCTATTCCTTACGTAATAGTGTAAATGCTTGTCATTGTCGTGTTCTGGTTTGTGGCATTGCCATCCATGTGGCATTGCCATCCCACCACAAGGATAGCAACCAACCATTAACATCTTTGGTGTCTTTAGGTGATTGTTTCTCTTTCCATCAAGAGGGCCATCTTCTTGTTTGCAATCTTATGATATAAAAAAATTAGATCATTTAATTATATTTGTGGTTTAGCGCTCACCCCGTACTTCGGGTGTTGGAACTCATTTAACTGTGTTAGTTATACGTATGTATAACTATCGATCTGTACAATCAACGTAATCGGTCATATAGCAAAGTAGAATTTCGCCACTTGGAACTAGTCAACACTGGCTCAGTTGGTTAGAGCGCCCCGGCTTGACGGGAGGTCGTAAGTTCGAATCTTACGTGTTGAATTTTTTTTTATTGTTTTTATAGTTTGTTAGATCATTCAGTCAGCAACTGGAATTTAGTCTAAATATTATTTTATTAAAAACTAGTCAACACTGGCTCAGTTGGTTAGAGCGCCCCGGCTTGACGGGAGGTCGTAAGTTCGAATCTTACGTGTTGAATTTTTTTTTATTGTTTTTATAGTTTGTTAGATCATTCAGTCAGCAACTGGAATTTAGTCTAAATATTATTTTATTAAATAAGTTTATTTTTACAGCGATATATATATTCTGGGGATAAAACTGCATCGGACACAGAAATTAAAGAAGAATCACATGGTAATGATGTAAAATTTAATATACGTCAACGGCTCGATAAATCTAGTCAACCTACCAAAAGAAGTAAAAAAATACCAGAAAAAAGAAAGAATAGTAAATGTGTAAAAGTTTTAAATGATCTGGTTTTAGCAATGTCACCCTTTTTAAATGATGGACCCGAGGATCAAAAATATTGGTTCTTTGGGCGTCATGTGACGGAACAATTGAATATGATGAGAACTATAGATGCTGAATGTGCTAGTCGAGAAATATTGTTATTGCTAAACAATTTAACAAAGGCCAGTGATAATACTACAGATTCTGCATCTTGAGCATTCGTATTGGATGTTATGGGGTAGCAGTAAAGTTATTATGTGGCTGAGTTTCGATTTGATAAAAATTTAAAACTGATGAGGCAGTAGACATTGTAGATGATCCCACGAAAGGTCTATAAAGGGTAGTTTGAATAAAACATGATTCAGACGAAGAAGGAAACAATATTGATACTTAGAAAAAATATGAAAGTGGTATAGAAAAACGTACAATAATTATTCTAGTAAAGAAAAATACCTACTGCCTTGCCTTTTATTCTTAAAGTAGTTGGCAAAAGCGTAGCCCGTGTGGCCCACCAATTATTTTAAGCCTCATGATAAGTTATTATTATAATATAGATCCTTTGTGAAAATATGCAATATATAAATATATTAAAAATTTGAGATTCATTTGAGATTTTATATGTATATGAATTCTAATACTCTACCGGGGAATAAACCGGTAATCGCAAAAATAAAATTTTACAGGATTTAATGATTGTGTTTTCTGCATATATCTTTTCAACAAAAAGTAATTATGTCAACATTGTTACATGACGAAAAAGCTAATTTTTACTCAAACAGTTTATAGTCTTAAGTGGAAGTATTTTATAAACACAGAATTAATTATTTGCCAAAATATATACTACTGAAAATGGTTTCATACTATTTTTAAGGTATTGATATCATGCGATCCTGACTGTCAATATAATTCCAGTAATGTTTACTTACTGAATTAGTCTTGTAAATTTCTTAAAAATCTCGGGCATAATGTTGCTTTACTGGATTATTAAACATGTTTATTTTACTACAGGGACATATTGCAATGTTCTGATACCGACTTATTATAGTGAAATTTTGAATAACCATAAAAATCTAAAGTAGTGTAACCTATGTTTTGTAGGAAATTTTTAGTAGTCATTATTGCAATCAATGAGAGCCGATTATGTAAAATAATTTTGTCATCCATATCTTCGAAGGACAACATAAATTTTATAGGGATATCAGAAATAGTAACTTTTCTGCAGCTCAAATTTGATAATCTCAATGTCTCAATTATCCAAGCCTATGCCCCTACCGAAAGCTCAAGTGAAGACGAACATGAAACCTTTTACAAAGATCTAAGGAAAGCACATTTAGCAGTAGTTGGAATCACTCTTCTAATAGGCGATTTTAACGCAAAGATTGGCCTACCAACAAAAGACGAGAACTTTACGATGGGTGGATTTGATTGTGGCATCCAAAACCAACGAGGTGAAAGACTTATTAAGCATGCTTTAGAATATCAACTTTCTATAATGAATACATTCTTTGAGTAAAAGCGAAAATGAACATGGATAGCACCAGACTCTGTAACGAAATAGATTTCATACTCTTTGATACCCCAGATTTAATACAAAATGTAGAAGTTTTAAATAATATTCAATTCTCCTCCGACCACAGACTACTCAGAGCATCCCTTAAACTGAAAATCTTAAAAAAGAAGAGATCAAGCTTCAAAAATACGATGTGAAACGTATTTTACCCAAGTCGGATAATGAAAAAAAATAATATTTAAACCAGTTAGAAAGCAACATAAACTACAGTATTGAAACAAATAATGTTCAACAGTACTACAATATGCTAGAATCGGCTATTACAGAAAGCTTAAAAGCAGAAAAAATCACACATCGCAGAAAAAGAAAAACATATTTAGCGAAAAAACAAAAAAGTTAATACAAGAAACGAACAGAACTTATCCACACAAAAAACAAGACTCAACATCAAAAAATGGAACTAAATCTAAAATTTAAGGCTGTTAAGAAATCTATTAAAGAAGACTATGGCAACCACAGAAAGGACATCATAACCCAAAACCCAAAAAAGCATCCACTGATGCTTTTTTTCGATATTAATTGTGGTTCAAATGATTTTCCTTTTTAAATTGTTCTTGGGTCTTGGGAACTTCGGCTGCTCCTTCTCTCCTCGTTTTTGCATATTCGCATTCGGTGTCGCTCGATTGTCCACCATTACGGCTGATAATCACCTTTCTATCACAAAAAAGGATGCATCCAGACCCTTTTAGTCCTTCTTTTTATAATTCTTCTGTGAAGTAGTTCGGTCTCGTGATTTTTGAAAATATAACTCCATTCCGCCACCGCGCCGGGCGCGGGTGAAAACCGCTTCGTGAGTCCTTAGCCTGTCGCGGTTTTCACGAAATAAATCATACATTTTGTTAATAGTTAGATGAAAAGGCAAGTACTTTTTGATGTAGTTTTTCTAGTGTAATGGCTCTCGTAGGTTGGAAATGACAAAATATATTCCTTAATTTTTTGTCTTTTTTCATTAGAAATCTTATGTTTGGGTATACTCTTCCCACGGTTATCATGGCCTTGTCGTGTATTTCCATTAAAGATGCCTTATAAGTTGATCTCTTGAGATATGTACCCATTTGCCAATATTCTTTGAAAATAGCTTTAATGACACGTTTAATCACGTTTAATGACACGGTCCTTGCATTTCATTCGACACGTCCCTAGCTCTTTCATTGTTCTGCTGGAAACAGTTTGACCTTTTAATGTTTTATAAGATTGACCTTAGTTGCGTTTTATTTTCTTTTCCTGCTTCGTAATGCGAATACTTTTTTTGGAGATGACGGGCGCATGTGGGGTGTCGCCTCTTAAGTCAGTATCTGGGTGATTCGATATATCACTGGATGTCGACGAATCTGCTGCTGTTTCAGAGAGTTCTAGAGCGTTCATAATCTGCATTATCCACCAAAAAAGATAATTTCGTAGTTTTGACTGATTGTCTTGTTAAAGTAACTTTTGCTGTGTATTCTTATTCAATTATAGTTCCTAGTTCGGGCTTAATATATCCAATACGGTTAGGTTCCATATTAGGCAAATTTAAGGATCAGAGGAAAGGAGTAACCTACTCAGGGGGAATTTTTCCATTACCGAAAACTGATTTGGACAGCTTGGACTGGGAATCGAACCCAGATCTCTCAGTTGCGCGTCAAGGGCTCTGACTAGTTAAGCTATCCGAGACAACGAGTCATAATTCAGTCATTTGCCGTACTGTAGGGACCTTTATTAAAAAAAATAGTTACCTCACTTTTACCCTTTATGCTCGAATAATTTTATAATTCGTATAATAATACATTATAATTATTTTTGTGTTATAGCACTCACCTCGTGCTTGGGAAAACTCGAAAAACTTTAAAAACGACAAAGAAAAATATCGACACGCAGGGATTTAGGGAGACGGTCGCAGGTTCACTGCGACCGTCTCCCTAAAGCCAGGAGGCTCTTCCACTGAGCTAGTGTCGACAGGATCGAATTCGATCGTAGACGTTCCCAGGTTCAATCCCTTCGTGTCGATATTTTTCTTTGTTGTTTTTAAAGTAATACATTATAAATATAACTGCTGTATAGCATCAAAAGAATCAGTATTAATCGTCTTGGAAAAATATTAAAACCTATGCGTAAACTGTTCGTAACTTGATTTGTTAATAAACCCAAGTCATATTACTACAGAAAAAATAAGTACTTTGTCTACTATAGGAAAATAACTAATGAGCATTTGTCTTCTAATGAATTGCATATCTTCGGATCATGCGGGATCCCTAAGCTCTGGTAAAACGCACTAAACGTTTTCTGGTTCGTAGACCAACGATGACATTGGCTCTTCGAGGTACAAACCAGCAGGAATTGCTGTAGGTTTTGGTATGTGTTGAAACTGTTGATGCGGCTCTGGAGCTGTGTCATTTTCAAGAAAACTGTCAGAGATGTAGAGAACGGATACGTTTCCTTTTTCTTTAAATATGGTCACAAATGGGCTTTTGTCACAGCGTTGCTCTGGGATAAATTCAAGTATCTTCTGATTTGAAATCATCAAGTCAGGTATTATCTTGAAAGCGCCCTTAGATGTCCATTCAAACACTTTTTTTTTGTGAGATTCGCTCAAGGAAAACTCTAAGCTCTCGAACCTTTTCTCCAAATTTCTTAGGATTCTTAGTTTTATTTTAGTTGTTGTGTAGCTAAAGATAAAAGTTATATTAATTATTCGCGGGAAAATTCAAACCTTAATCTGTAACATAAATAACACCGGCACACAAAAAAAAAGTTGTCTGCGCAATTGACGAGACCCATATATTTTTATGTATTTTGACCCGCTGAATCCGAATATGAGGTCCATTTTACCCCTACACGTCCAAAATTTGAGAAAACTTCAAAAAACCGTAAAAAATGACAAAAATCGGCGTTTCTGGTGATATAAAATTTTTTTTTGTGCTGAACTAAGTATGATTTTCATATTTTTCGATCTTCTCAATACTTACACAAAGTTTATTCAGACCATTAGCAGTTTTAAGTATAGAAAAATCGCACAAAACTCTCAAAAATTGCAAAAAATGCGATTTTTATCAAAAAAAAAATTTGTTTCTCTAATTCAAGTACGATTTATATGTATTTTGATATCTTGAAATCCATTTAAATTTTTTTGGTTCATTATTCCTTTTAAACTTGAAAAGATAAAAAAATTGTAAAAAAATTGTCATTGTACATAAAAAAAAAATTGACTGAACACGATTTGATGCCTGAAATAAAATCTTTACAATGAAGAAGTGTTGAACATTTCAAAATCTGTTAAAAACACAATACATAGAAAGATTGGGGAAAATGATTTCCCAGAACTCTAAACTTTTCTTCGTTTATATCGAACTCTCTTATCCTCAAATGATCTACGCAGTGGATTCCTCTTCCGTTTTCGACTATCTTCAGGTACATCTCTTTTTAACATCCAGCAAAAATCTGCCATCATGTTAACATTCCAATTCCCTTGGTATCTACTCTCCATTTCACTTATGTCTTGGTGGAATCTTTCTCCCTGTTCTTCACTGTAATCTCCACAATTGTCAGGGAAGTGGTTGAGATGGGAATCTAAAAAGTGCAATTTAAGATTCATTAAACAACCCAAATTTTTATAGTTTTGCAGCAATTCATCTACTAAAGTGCTGTAATCCTCACTTCTGTTATTTCCCAAAAAGTTTAATGAAACATTTTTGAAACTTACCCAAGCTGCTTTTTCTGTGTCTTTCATTGTTTCTTCAAAATTTGAATCCTGAAATAAAGTTCGAATTTGGGGTCCATCGAAAATTCCTTCTTTTAATTTCGCATCACTGATTGCAAGAAACTTTTCTTTTAGATACATAAAACGATCACCATCTTTGTTTTGCAATTTTAAGATCCCCACAAACCTTCCAGTTATGCTCTGAATATTTTATTTTGTCCAATACAATCTGTAAATTTTCATAAGTTTCTTTCAGTTTTGTCGAATGAGCTATTGGAATTGACGCATATATATTTCGATCATGAAGCAAGACTGCTTTAAGACTTCGTTTAGATGAATCAATAAATAGTCTCCACTCATTGTCCCTATACACGTTCAGTTTTAATTCATCAACTAAAGCTTTAATATCTGAACAGTATACCATCGAATTTTGATCGTCGTTCATAAAAAACTTCCGGAACTGTTTTTCCCGATTTCGATAGAATGAAACTGAAACATCTTTAGCCAGTAAATGTTTTTCTTTTAGCCTTGACGCTAGTAATTCTGCTCCATCTTTTGGTAAAGCTAAATCTCGTCCGAGATCATTTAGTTCATCTCGGCTAAATGTTTCAGGGTCTTTTGTTTTTTCACCTGGTAAATATTCTTCGTCCTCGGAATTTTCTTCGTCAGAAGCTTCATCAACTAGCCTTTCATCTTCTTCCACATCCATTTCTTCAATAGTCTCAATGCTCTTGACGACCTCTATTTTTTGTGGTTTAACAGCCGATGAAACATTGGCGTATACAATTTTGTGCCTTTTTTCGAGGAAAAACCTTTAGTATCGGTCATACAAAAATAACAATTTTGTGAACTTGTTGGTGAAGACCATACCATTGGTATTGTGAATTTCAAGTTTTCCTGCTTTTTATTTGCCCAACGGGTTAACATTGCACTACATCGACTACAAATCGTATGTGGAACCCATGCCGAATCCAAATTAGTAATTTGGATACCAAAAATTCTTCATATAATTTTTTTATCTTATCAGATAATGGTCTTCGATTTCTTTCCAAATTGAATTCCCCACAAATGTAACAAAACGAATCAGCACTTTTATCACACAGATGTGAATTACTTCTTGTAATAGTGTACCCTGCAGTAGCCAAGTTACCCACTACTGAAGAGCTGCAGTCGCTTGATGACGACGCCTGCGAGCCTGCTTTCTCACTCTGACCAGACGCCGATACTGGGGTTACGAATCCCTGCATCGTAAAGTACTTATCACTTGTACCTGCCATGACGGCACACACGCCGTTAACCCAGGGACTCTGTCAGATAGTTCTGTTGTCCACCGTCACCACGTGGAGGTGCCCTGGTCACAGGCACAAGCGATCTAGTCTTTAAAGATTCCACCAAGACATAAGTGAAATCATTGTAAAGATTTTATTTCAGGCATCAAATCGTGTTCAGTCAATTTTTTTTTTATGTACAATGACAATTTTTTTACAATTTTTTATCTTTTCAAGTTTAAAAGGAATAATGAACCAAAAAAATTTAAATGTGATTTCAAGATATCAAAATACATATAAATAATAATAAATATTCACGGGACAAATTACACTTACTGATCTAACCCCAAAGTAAGCAAATTATTTGCTTGTGTTATGGGTGTTAGTCAACGATACTAATACATAGAAATACATATATAAATACTAGAATATATTTAATAAACACCCAAACCCGGAAATACAAACATTTATGCTCATCACACAAATGCTTGTCCCCGTCGGGGATCGAACCCGAGCCTCGTCGATTGCGTAATTAGGGTCGCTAACCACTCGACCAACGGGGCGGTATAAATCGTACTTGAATTAGAGAAACAAATTTTTTTTTGATAAAAATCGCATTTTTTGCAATTTTTGAGAGTTTTGTGCGATTTTTCTATACTTAAAACTGCTAATGGTCTGAATAAACTTTGTGTAAGTATTGAGAAGATCGAAAAATATGAAAATCATACTTAGTTCAGCACAAAAAAAAATTATATCACCAGAAACGCCGATTTTTGTCATTTTTTACGGTTTTTTGAAGTTTTCTCAAATTTTGGACGTGTAGGGGTAAAATGGACCTCATATTCGGATTCAGCGGGTCAAAATACATAAAAATATATGGGTCTCGTCAAATGCGCAGACAACTTTTTTTTTTGTGTGCCGGTGTAATTTGTAACAAAGTTCTCACTATCACAAGTATTAAAAGTGGATGAATTGCAGTTTGTAGTGTCGTCATTAATTCTATCATGCTTGATGTTCTCTAACATGAGTGACAATAATGATGTTGGTACGCAAAGCATTGAAGCTCCCAACTGTTTGTCGATCTCTGAGGTTATACAATAATCTCGAGAAACTTCACCATTGCCACGATCTCCGCTGTTTTGAAAAATATTGATATTCGATGTTTCATGTTGTAATTTCACAACTACGTCTTATACTGTCCACCGATAACCCGGGGCTAGCAGTATTTGGACAATTAAGAAACCATGTTTCGAATTCTGACCAAAATTGTGCTTCGTGGATTTGTGACGCATGGGCGATGAGAAGGAATCAGAACTTGCGGCTTCTGTGATGATGATTACTTTAGGGCAAAAAACTTCTTCTGTGCAATTTCCACGTTCGTTGATGCAACGACACTCTGAAATAAAAGAAAAAAGGCAAATCACAGAGAGTGTCGTCTTGACGATCTAAAATAAATTTACTTTCCGATGAATCAGAATTTACCTTCCGATCTTCCATTGCATCCTCCATCGAATAATCTGAATCAGCCGCATTCGAAAGCCTATCAATCTATTTCTGGAATTCTGCTGGATGGGAATAGCGAGGTTATTAACTTCAGTGGCGATTAGCTGCTAAATTCTTTTGCTTTATACTTGTTTTTATTGACACTACGAATCACACCGTCTTAGCAAAAAATATGATAAATGATTGTCTAAATTATTTTCTTGGTTCAATGACGATATAGTAGGATTTCTTGCGGAGGTTGCATATATATATATATATATATATATATATATATATATATATATATATATATATATATATATATATATATATATATATATATATATTAGGGTGGATCGAAAAAATTTTTTTTCTTAGCATGGGGGTAGAATTTGTAGCTTATAAAAAAAGAAAATTTTTCAAAAAAAAAAAAATTTTTTTTCGCAACATTTGGAGATAGCCCACTCGTTTTTTAATAAAATAATGGATCAAATGGACTAAAAAATTTTAAAATATTTAAACGATGTTTTAGAATCTGTGGAATGTCTTTTTGAAAGCCAAATGGAAATCAGAAGTCAAAAAAAATTTTTTCCTATTATTTTTGTAACTTAAGCGAAAAATAAAGAATTAAGCAGCCCTTTTATCTGTATTAAAGTAAAAGGTAAGTGAAAAAAAAATCATATGCAATTATTTTTTCATGTTTTCCACGATTTTTGACGGAAAAAAAATTTTTTCGCTAGAATAAGTCCATTTGATCCATTAATTTATTAAAAAACGAGTGGGCTATCTCTAAATGTTGCGAAAAAAATTTTTTTTTTTTTGAAAAACATTCTTTTTTTATAAGCTACAAATTCTACCCCCATGCTAAGAAAAAAAATAAAATTTTTTTTTTCGATCCACCCTAATATATATATATATTAGGGTGTCCGTTATTTCCCAAATTGGATTTTGGTCTGCGAACGCCCCTCAAATTTTTAGGTTATGACCTTAAAAAAAATATCCGACCCAAACCAGCCCTTAATATTCACATTAACCCGTGCCTGAATCATAATACATTTCCCATTTAAATAACATGGGATTTTTGCACTTTTTGCAGTTAATTTTTTTCCACCGAAACAAATGTAGCTAAAAATACTTTGACAGCTGTTTTTTGTAGGAAATTTAACGCTCTTCAAAAAAGATCTGAATGCTTTTTGCGATAAAATTTACGGCTTAAAAGTTATTCAACGATAAAGTTGTATTCATAGTTAGATTCATCGTTTTTTTTAAATTTCCACTATAATTTTTATATATATCAAACTAAATGCATAAAGATAGGTAACAAAATAAATAAATACAAAATTTGGTTAAAAAATAAAGTATGTTATTGCTTATAAATAATAGTTTCAAAATATTTATAGTTCTTTCTTCAGTTCTACAATTTTTTTGTCAAACATTTTTAGTTGCAGTGGGATATTTCGCTCTGTATTCACTTACAACTTGAATCAAATATTGTTTTTGATCTTCTTGAGTTGTTAATCTATTGATATAATCTTGTGTCAATTGAACAGCTCTTTCGGCCACATCGTTTACTACTTGCAGATTATTAACAATTGCCAGACCATTTAAATAATTATCATTTCTAATCCACGTATCAGCATCAGTTTCTAAAAAATCTTTACTAATATCAAATCTATCGAAAAATTTTAACGAATTCGAATTAATAAAAAAATCAATATCTTTCTTTTCTAAATTTTTAATCTCACCATCTGTATTGATAATATACCGTTTGAACGAATCAAATTCTGAATCTTCACAACTTTTTAACGCTATAACCATTTTATTTTTAATGTTAGCCGATACGTTTGGATCAAAAAATGCAAGTGCAGCTGTTTCAGAATTTAAATACCATAAGTGATTTTTAAATTTATGTAAAACAGCTTCCGAATTTTTTTTATCAATCGTTCTGTATTGATAAACAACTTTTAAAAACTGCAAATCTAAATTTGGAGATAATGCTGCACGAGGCACCGCAAACCAAAAAGGCACATAGATAAACACTATAAATAAACAAATATCTAATAGATTTTTTCTCAATTGTGTATCTAGTTCATAAATATCTCGAAACATGTAAATTTTTAGAGTGTAAATCGCCTTAGACATCCAGCGAGCATGATGAAAGGCTCCAGGTTTGTAAAATTTGACTTTTTTAACATCCATTGTGCCAAGGAAAATTTGACATAATTCTAAGAGCTCTTTGTAGTCATCTCGAGGTAAGATCGAGCACAAAAACTCTTGAACTTTAGCATTCGTTTCTCCAACCTTCTTTAATAAACTCTGAGGAATTTTATTTCCTGCTAAGAAATTCTTATATTTGGTTTTATCGAGAGTACTCCAATTTTCCTGGAACTTCTTAAACAATGGAACATTTGGCCCATCAATACCTGGTATTTTCGTAATAAAAACACAATTCAAAACTAGCTCGTAAATGTGATGTCTGCAAGGTAAGTACAAAAGTTCCGTTTGTAACATTTGCTCCAAAATAATCGCCGCTCCACTTCGACTTCCCAGATTTGAGGGAGTTGTATCGCAACAAACAGCTTTGATATTATCAGTTAATCCCCATTCTTGAACCACATTAAAAATTGCTTGTGCCTGTGTAATTCCTTTCCCATCTGGTAACGCTGGTACTCTTAATATTTTTTCTATGGTATTACTTCTAACTATGATTGGTACTCGATCGACCTTTTTGCAAGAAAAACTATCAGGTATCAACTTTCCATCCCAATGCACTACCGCCGGACCAACTTCAATCTCGCCAAATTCTCGTTTTATTCGTTCAGCAGCTTCTTTTCTAAATTTCGATCGGTATTCATTGAATGACGTTTTGTTCAAAATTAAAGCACTAGTATTAACTCCCAGGGTTTCTGATATAACTGATATTAGTCGAACAGAATTTCTATAAGAAATATTGCAACTATCTAAGGCAGCCACAACGTCTTCAGTAAAAATATTAATAGTTCCTCTCTCATTTTTAGCTTCATAATTTCGTCCTTGAACTTCAAACATTGACAGCGTGCTTTGGTGCGAAATAGTTGTAGTTGTCTCACCACTTAAAGCTTGCTCACCACTCAAAGGCGGCTCGCTAGTACTTTTAGAGCTTGATGGTAAAGTCACATCTAAAGAGTTAATAAGAAAATTATCATTCCAAGTTTATCAAATCATACAATATTTCTTACTTTAAACAAATACTTTTAACTACCTGAATTTGAACGATATTCGTCATTGGTTATCAAATTAACATTATTATCATTTCCGGATATATTTTCATCTGACGTTTGAGTCGTATTGGTATGATCTTGCTCGAATATCGGTTTTTCTGAAATTGATAAAGTATTTTAATATCCAATATTTAAACTACATCTGAATTAGTATGCTCGTTGAATACTCTTATTTACCTAATAACTGACGAGTATTACCAATTTCTTTGCACACGCGTAAATGATATTTTCTATCTGTTCTTTGGTCAAATAAAAACTTTAACGCTTCACTATCAGCTATATCTTGAACGTTTCCGTGTGCGATGTCAAATAATGTTTCAAGAAACTTTCAGAAAACTCGCGTTCTACTGTTGGATTTGGATTTTTTTGTAAGTTTCTATACTTACGTACACGTTTCTATACTTACGTATACGTTTTTTTTTACACATCTTGAAACAATTTGTATTTTAATTCCAGCTCTAGACCAAAATTTAGTAACTTCTCCAATAACAAATTGATAACTTGCTGTAAGTGTTTTTTTTGCTTCTCTTGTTTGATAAAATAACAATTGTAGTACTTGTTTGTTAGTTGGTAATTTATTGCCGCTGATTGTTTCGGTTGGTTCTCCCAAAAGAAACATTGGATTTCTCAAGCTCACAGAAGTATTCATTTTTTTTTTTGGAAAATTATATTAAACAGTATTTTTGCTGAATGAGTTAACACTAATAAAGTTTATCAAACAAATATTTCACCGACAGGTTATAGACTCAAAGGATATGAAGTTCTCTCAAGTTACTCACAGATGGCGTTAGATTATAAAACGAATAAATTTAAAACGTGATTGCTTTTGGTTTTTTCTTTTAATTGCCTTAAATTCACAAATTTTAAAAAAGAAAATTATTTAAACACTTAAATTTATGTAGAATCACGTTTATATACGGCCTATTATAGTTACTTTATAATTTTATTGCAAACAAAAAGCGATAGTAAATAAAAAATAGGAACATGACGAATTTAACTATGGATACAACTTACCGTTGAATAACTTTTAAACCGTAAATTTTATCTCAAAAAGCATTCAGATCTTTTTTGAAGAGCGTTAAATTTCCTACAAAAAAAAGCTGTCAAAGTATTTTAGCTACATTTATTTCGAAAAAATTAACTGCAAAAAGTGCAAAAATCCCATGTTATTTAAATGGGAAATGTATTATGATTCAGGCACGGGTTAATGTGAATATTAAGGGCTGATTTGGGTCGGATATTTTTTTTAGGTCATAACCTAAAAATTTGAGGGGCGTTCGCAGACCAAAATCCAATTTGGGAAATAACGGACACCCTAATATATATATATATATATATATATATATATATATATATATATATATATATATATATACATATACATATATAATGCTCGTGTAGTCGTGATGACTCAATTGCGTAAAGGCGTCGCCTTACACAGTGCAACTTAGTACCGCTTCCATTAAGTGTATGTGACGTCAGGCTGTCACACACATGACGCATATGTGACGCTGTCCACAGCTGACGTATAACCATGCTGTGTTAGAGTGTAATTTAATCAATCTGTACGAGCAAAGTCGTGGTTCTATTAAGCAAAATTTTTGTTTATTTTCTGTATCACAAATAGAATGTTTTATTTTCAGCTGATATACAGGGTTATTTCTAAAACAACAGCAACCTCGCAAGACTAGGAAGCTAACATCATATACAACAATAATTGTTCTACGACTTTTGACACAACTCAATACATTAAATAAAAATGATTTTTTAAGTTTTATTGTCCTGTCGTGACATTTCTAACTCTTCATTCGGATGCGCTGCTAGTAGTAATAATAGTAACACTTTCATCGCCAGATAATAGGCTCGCGGAGCTTGTACCTACGCAGTATGTACGCTGTCACCACAATCCCTTCATACTTTACCAGGCTTAGGACTGGCTACATTAAACAACTAAAAATAAATAAGTCGTGTGAGGGTGTGAGTGTACGTAGGTATATCGGTGATATGTATTGTTTAGATATTTATCTAACCATTAAAATATGCAAAAATAATTAACGTAATCATACTTTAACGTTTGCTAAAGTTAAATTTAATTTCAAAGATTATTATCAAATACTGGTAGGTATTATTCACTTTTAATTGTTTGATGCAGAAGTATTTAAAAAGTGGAATCAGCGTTTTTATAATAATTAAATAATTTACTATTAAAATAATATTTACAAATTATTAACTCTAAGGTTCAAGTCCCGCGGATGGTGGTGAGTATCGCGCACATAGCGTTAAAAAATGTCACCTTCACAACCAACACAAAGTCCACATCTAAACATCAGTTGTTCATTAACTCGTGCTAAAACGTTCGAATTAATTTTAATTTGGTTAAAGGCCCAAATTATTTTTTCAATTAGTATGTCTCGGCTTGTGATATGCCCACCCGTATAAACCAATGTTATAACGTGTCCCCAGAAATAAAATTCAAGGGATGTAATATCTGCTGACCTCGGAGGCCAAGCATGATGTCCGCAGCGTCCTATCCATCGACCGGGATACGTCGAGTTTAAATGGTCTCTAACCTCACGAGAATAGTGGGCTGGTGCGCCGTCATGTTGAAAGTACATATCACGTAAGAAGGCGATAGGTATGCATTCATATTCCAACACTGGCAGCGTTTCAATGAGAAATTCTAGGTATGATCCACTATTCAGCCTATCTAAAAAAACGGGCCCCAGTAATGTTGAGTTTATTACTCCTGCCCACACATTTACACTGAAGCGGTGCTGAAAACTATGTGGCCTTGGTTCGTGTGGATTTTCATAACTCCATAGATGTTCATTTCGAGTATTGAACAAACCCACTCTACCAAATGTAGCTTCGTCAGTCCACAGAATAGTTGGTCGTTCAGCAAGCAACCAGTTACAAAAATCCACTCGTGCTTGCTTGTCAGGTTCGGTGAGTTCTTGAACACGATGAAGATGGTATGGATATTTGCCTCCATTTTGAACAACACTCCACGCGAAGTACTGAGATAAATTAAACCGTCGCGCTGCGTCATTTGTACTCGCTGCGGGGTTCTCCTCAAAGTACTCTAGGATTTCTTCTTGGTCGCGTACTGTGCGCTTAGGTGGACGACCACTATCCCTCATCCCATGGAACTGCCCGAGATCTCGACGTCGCTGTGTGGCGGCTAACATCGTTTCGCAGCTTAGTGCACGTACATTTGGGAATCGTATCGCATATTGGCGGCACGCTTCTGAGTCATTATCGTCGCACCTAGCGAACATCCTCACCATCTCCGTGTACTCGATATTGGAATGTCGATACGCCATTGTAACATGAGTGTAGATAAAATGCACACAGTAAATTTAAACGTGAAAGTAACGTAATCGTGTTACGTAAACGTAAAAGTAACGAATCAAGGACGCGAGGTGTGTGCGCGCGCTTCCGAAGGACGACAAACGGCCAGATAAATGGGTCAAGTTCAAATTGCAAACGCGAGAGCGCCACGAGCCGCCACCGCCCCCACCCCTTTCTCCGTGACTCGCACAGGTTTGTTCACCTACGTGATGCGCGTAGAGCTTACAACGTTCAAGCGAAAAAATTAATTCATATTAATTTTTGTATGAAAGAAAAATCCAACAAATTATCAAAAGTCGTAGAACAAATGTTGTCGTATATGATGTTAGCTACCTAGTCCTGCGAGGTTGCTGGTGTTTTAAATAACCCTGTGTAGGTCCGTTCTGTCTTCAAAGTAATCTACCACCGTGATATTTAGTGCACGCTAAAACGTCATTCTGCGTTAAGGGTATAAATGTGTCCTTTTTCATGTTGAACGATACAAGCTCTGTGATGGATATTGCACAATATGTTGTATTATATTGTATTACTAGCTGTTGCACGCGACTTCGTCCGCGTGGACTTGTTTACTTCGCTCCTACTGGTCATAGCATAATGTTATATAGCCTATAACCTTCCTCGATAAACAGGCTATCCAACTCAACAACAATTATTTAAATCAGTTCACCAGTTTTCGAGATTAGCGCGTACAACCAACCAAACAGACGCTACAATTTTATAATATTAGTATAGATTATTGGTAAACTGATGACTCGATTAAGTTCGTAATAATTATCGCTCGTAATCAGTGGAATATTTATTTTCATAATTAAATAATTGCGGTTAATGTTAGTTTTGACTTATAGAATTTCATATAAGTATTTGATGTTTTCCAGCTTCACAGGTACTGATAAGTCTCCATTTTGCTGTCTAGAAATTGTTTCGATTTGTTGATTTAGTTGCTCCGGTGGAATTAGTGTGGCTATCGAGCTTTTGTGGAATGTGAATTTTATTTTTCACATACTGTTTGTCAATAAAAAAATATAAGTAATAAAACAATTCTTAATTTTAAATTTTTTATCTATCATCTAAATATCTTCGACATAATGCTAAAAGTTCTGCAAAAAAATCTTGCTAACATTCTTGACTCCTTATTTCTAATTCCCTTAACCTATTCCTCTCTCGCTCCGTTTCTTGTTGGACGGCCCTCCATTCAGAATCAGACCTGACAAAAGCTTCCCGTGCCAATTCTGATTGAGTCTGAACCTAAGTAATTTTAATGTAATTCTTTTCAAATTTTTTATCTATCATCTAAATATCTTCGACATAATGCTAAAAGTTCTGCAAACAAATTTTGCTAACGTTCTTGACTCCTTATTTTTAATTCTCTTAACCTATCCTCTCTCGCTCCGATTCTTGTTGGAAGGCCTTCATTCAGAATCAGACCTGACAAAAGCTTCCCGTGCCAACTCTGATTGAGTCTGAACCTAAGTAATTTTAATGTAATTCTTTTCAAATTTTTTATCTATCATCTAAATATCTTCGACATAATGCTAAAAGTTCTGCTAACAAATTTTGCTAACGTTCTTGACTCCTTATTTCTAATTCTCTTAACCTATCCTCTCTCGCTCCCATTCTTGTTGGAAGGCCCTTCATTCAGAATCAGACCTGACAAAAGCTTCCCGTGCCAATTCTGATTGAGTCTGTGTGCGGGTCCTTCTCTCGAGAGGAGATGACAGTCCATGACCTCTCCGCTGCCGACGAGGCGTGAGCGGCAATGGTGTAGGGCTCTATGAGTTCAAACCACGTCTGGCATTCGTACGACGCAACGGCGGCGTTCGAGCGGCAGGCCACATAGAGGCCTGCAATGATACAAAATCTTTAATTAATAATAACAATAATACATTTTTATTTCAAACATTTCAATCCATATAATGTTAGTATCATTTCTTAATAACCATGTTAGTAGGTTACATAATTTATTAAAAAATATTTTCATTTTCATATCATATCGGGGCAAAAGTATTTTCGTATTGTTCATACATACAAAGGAAAATATATTTTTTGGTATATTTTTTTATTTATTTATAATATGTATTTGCCGTTTTGATCGATGACTTGTTGCCATCTTGTGGGTAGTGCCATGATCCCATTCCTATAGAAATTGTGAGATTTTTGATTAAAAATCTGACAGGTAGTGTTCACAGTGTTCTTTTGAGGTTAGCTTTATGCTTCCTAAAAAGTTCTGCAATGACCAAAACAGGTGGAAATCTGATGGAGCAAGGTCATGGCTTTACGAAGGATGCATCAACACATCCCAGCCAAGCTCTCAATTTTTACTATGTGGCTATAGATGAGTGCGGTCTGGCGTTGTCATGGCGGAACACCACGCCCTTCCTATTCACCAGCTCCGGTCGAGTTTTCTCGATAGCTTTTTTTAACCTCTTCAGTTGCTGACAGTAGAGGTCAGAATCGATAGTTTTACCCGGTGGCAAAAGTTCAAGTCTAGGCAAATTCTCATCGTAAGTACCCTATTTTTCATCACCCTTAATCAACTGTTTAAGAAATGGTTCGGAATTATTACGTTTGAACAAAGAATCGCAAATGGAAACACGTTGCATTAGGTTTCTCTCAGTGAAATCATGTGGTACCCAAATCTCTGGAATCTCAACACTTCCTGTAGCAGTTCGGGTCCCTTCTATGCTAATTACTCTCTGCTCTAAATCATTTAGTTTTATATTAGAATCAGGACTACCTTAGTACTCCGTGCAGCTCAGTATGTGCGAGCAGCTTTTTTCTTGAGCATTATTTTTATAATCACTCCAAACCTTCACTCAACACACATTCACGAGCACGAGCAGTACATGAAAAGAAAATAAACATGATTGAAAATCAGAATAAATCTATCTTTTATATTTTTAAAATGTATAATGAATGCATAATAACTTATGTAGGCACAGCATTATTTCAAAATAATGTTTGAATTTTGTGGAGTGTGTAAAAAATGGTTTTGATTTTTGTTATTTAAAATGCTGTAATTTAAACAAATAAGTCTGCTCAAGACATTTTATGCCCGGTACTAAGAAAAACTTATTTTGCAATAAAATGGTTGATATATATGCACTCTACCAAACTTAGTGATAAGGAAGTGTAAAGTTTAATCTTATTAGGTAGGTGAGTGAATGGTTATTCTTCTGAGGTTAATGTATTTTTGATTAGATTCGTTACGTAAAAACATGTAATTGAATAATATATACTGGACAACAAATAAACCGGGCCACCCGCTACCTTGGAGCTCTGATACGGTTTTCTCAAAAAGTATAAAACTTATAGCCACCAAAGTTATACTTACAGAAAGTGCATTTCATGACGATTAAAATGTTTGGAAATTCAGGGATTAATCAATTAAATGTTTATTATGTATGAAAGAACAAATTAAGAAAAAAGTTTTTGATCAGTATGCAGTATTCCCTCCCCTTGCTCGGATAACTGCCAGCAGCCTCGGTATTCATCGACCTCACCAGCCTGACGATCAAGTCCGGGCTACGAGCTGGCCACGCCATCGTACGAATGCCGACGTCGCGTAGGTACTGGAACACCACATGTGCAACATGCGGTCGTGCATTATCATGCATCAACTGCATATCCTGCCCGATATTCCTGCATTCTATTACTTTCTAAATTAACTGATTCACTGCATTTTGAAAATAAATCGAAATTTACTTTAAAAAAATTAACGAGTTCACTCGACTGTATCGGACGATGAACTAACGGCAATGTATGCCCACAGGGCTTAACACTTGTCACAAGTTACACGCAGGCTTAGCCTACTTTTTTGTATTATTATATCTGTGGTTGTAACGGAGTTTATAACGCCGTAAATACTATGTAGTAATGACGATACTTTATTTTATATAGTGAGTGACACAAGTATATTGTTGAATAAATAATGATTTAATTAGAATGGAACTTACTTCTTTTTCCTTTAGTGTTTTCTTCTAAGTTTTGCCAATCACCGTATAGAATATCAGCGATTTCATTCCAACCGCCCCGCTTTAATACTCTGTTGCTGTATTCTTCACTCGACATGTTCCATGTGCATGGTCTAATTTATATTTCCGTAATGAACCTTTTCGTATCAAAGGACATCTTGGATTTTCTGTGTTGTTTATGCATAGAGATTTCTTACGTAAGCGATACAAGAAAACACGTCCGATCACGTCGATAGCTTCTTTCCAACTGTCCGCAGACTCACTGCGCTCGCCGCCGTTGACTGCAACCGATTTTGCTATGAGTCGACCACTAACTGAAATAGTCGGCTTACGTACGCCGACTATTTCAGTTAGTTTGTAGACGCTACAAACTGCGTAAATTGAGCGCAAAACTAGCAAACTGTGCACACTCCATTTTAAATATATGAAAGGGGTACTAAACCGATACGCTGCAAACTCAGTCCGCCGGTAACAATTTGCCTACTAATCACATTATTGCCGTCACTCTCAAAAGTCTTTGAGAAGCTCCTGCTGCAACAACTTCTACAACATATCCCTCCTCGACCGGAGCAGTTCGGGTTCCGTCCCGTCCACAGCACCACGCTACAGCTCACGAGGATACTGCGTATCCTCACCGCGGTGTTCAATAAAGACGAAGCAGCGGTTGCAGTACTCCTCGACATGGAGAAGGCGTTCGACCGTGATTGGCACATCGGTCAACTCTTCAAGCTGTCTTTTTCCCCTACCCCACTTGGCATAACTCGAGTGATCGCCTTGTTCCTCACAAATCACAGCTTCATGGTTTCAGTGGAAAACAATATCTCCTCTTCCCGTCCCATCTTGGTCGGAGTCCCGCAAGGCAGCTGTCTGTCGCCTGCGCTGTACTCCTACTACACCAATGATTACCCGGTGGGTCGGGATTGCACATTGGCGTTATACGCTGATGACGCGGCCCTGGTCTCCGCATCACTGAATACAGTACAGGCTACAAAAAAGATCAAGGCCAGTCTGGACCTCCTGCCGGACTGGCTCGACAGATGGCGCATAGTTGTCAACGTGGAGAAGATCCAAGCCCTCACTCCTACAAGCAGAGAGGTGTCACCCCACAACTTCAACTTTGCAGCCAGACAATCCCGTGGTCACGGACGGTGAAATACCTCAGGAACACAATCGATAACAGACTGACTTACCACCACCACCTCAAAGAAACCCACCACTGCAAGACGCGTCAAGCGATGGCCGACCTTCGTCCAGTCCTCTTCTCTCGGTTCCCTGTCCGGACGAAGCTGGGGGTCTTCGAAACCTACGTGAGATCCAGACTCACATATGCACATATACAATTATATTGCACCAGGCAACAGAACCAAAATGCAGGGTGGTAGAACATCGCCCTGCGCAGGATCACCAACGCCCCCCGCTACCTCCGCAACAGCGTGATCGATAGGGATTTGAGAGTCGAAAGCCTTCAGGATTTCGTCAAACATCTATCAACAAAAATGTTCGAGAGAACCAAGAACACAGGACATCCAGAACTTAATAATTGAATATTATGTAATATTTTACTAATTGAATATTATGTAATATTTTACTAATTGAATATTATGTAATATTTTATTTAAAAAATGTTATGAAAGAAAGATA
This sequence comes from Apodemia mormo, assembly GCA_036924255.1. Classification (NCBI taxonomy): domain Eukaryota; kingdom Metazoa; phylum Arthropoda; class Insecta; order Lepidoptera; family Riodinidae; genus Apodemia; species Apodemia mormo. The sequence goes on along the minus strand of JAUPFN010000022.1, from coordinate 24,028,061 downwards.
AGCCCGCCGGATCTTCCCAGTGTTTGGCCGCGTTTCCGCGTAGTAGCTTAAAAATGTTACGCGTCAAAATAACTTGTAAAAAGTTTTATTGAATGTACTTGAAAGTACTTCTTATTTCTGATTTCTTAACAATTGACCTCTGATTAAATCAGAGGTTATTTCCCCTGTTTCAGTCTAGTGAACTTCATGAGTGGTCTCTTCTGTCCAAATCTGGAACAAAAAATTTATTTAAGCAATCATTGTGTTGGATACACCGCGAAAATTCACTTGCAAAAAAATAAATATGAACATTTGGATTTTTATTAAAATAAAAATTACCTTTCAAATCGTCTAAGATGCCAAAGTTGATACACATGTTATGGAGCGCAACACAAGCTTGAATAATTCTGGCACTCTTCAGAGGCTTATCCTCGTGTACACACCTCCATCGATTTTTCAGCCTTGAAAAAGTATTTTCAATTACTACTCTTGCTTTTTTGTGTTTTTCATTATAATTTGCTTCTGGCGTATTAGGTTCAGCATCTAGTATTGGTGTGATTAACCATGGTCGTTGAGGATACCCTTAGTCACCTGAAATTAAAATGTAGTATATAGTGTATAGATCTATCTATAGATTTTTTTAAAAGCGTGCCTAGGATACTAATTGAAAATTTTACATAATAGCCAGAACATTTCTCCATTTTGGTGTTAAGACTAATATATGTATTTATATCGCTATTTTCCTAAATGGTTTGTTGCACCACCAAATTTGGGATTCACAGTTAAAATACGATATTCATCATGACACACCTGCAAAATCTAATAAGATTTTCATTACCATTTATTTTTCATCAGTACTATTTATTGTTATTATTATAACAATAATAATGTAATATATCTATGGACGTTTTCATACCACGACAATCTGGTCCCGTGGTAAGTTCTCAAAGAACTTGTGTTATGGGCGCCTACTAGACAACGGAAATATATTAACACGTTCAACGTGGGACTAAATTTGGCATTTTTTCAGCCGATGCGTTACAAGGTGCATAGGCCCGTTCCTGTACCCCCACTGTCTTGCTTTATAAGGTTGATAAGCTTTTTTTTATAGCTTTCCCCAGGAGGGTAAAACCGCCCCCTGGGAGAGTTTATTGTCTAATTCTGCAATAAACTTATTTCTAATTCCTCTAACATATTTTGGTCAGAGACTTTATCTTTCTATTAAATAATATTACATTTAACATTTAAATTTTTCTCACGTTACTGTGATGTCTTACAATTTGTTAGTTTCTTAACTATGACTTATTGCTAATACATTTTATTTATCAATTTTTTCTACTGTCTGGCTGTTACATTCTATTTTCTTTCCTTAGTATACAGTTTTGTTCATTTACATATTTGTAATTAATTCCTTATATATGATTTACATTAAGTATGTAATCCACTATATATTGATATTCCTGTATATTTCTATGTATACTTACCCGGCCCACTTCGATCATACGCCTCCAGAGTACCGGTGCAACTCTAGCTATTATATGTGACACCTGGGGGTTCCTAGTCTTTTTCCTAAAAATTATTTCAATGTTCCGGTCTTCCTCACTGATATTTTCATATATATTTTGATTTTGGTTAACTAGTACATATTTTATATCCTCATCAGAATTTATTTCATGTACACTTTTAATTACAATGAGTGGCTTTTTATTTGCTATATCTTCTATTTGAACTTTCTCTTCTACGTTTTTAAGTTTTTCCTTGATTTTGCGTCTACCCTTTTCTGTCCTGCATCCAATTATGACTTTGCGATCTTTCGCCTTTCTAACATTTTCTATCTCTAAGCCCTCTTTTTTTGCTTTGATAGTTTGTCTTACTAGATTTATTATATCTTGTCCTGTTTCTGTCTCATTTCTGGAAGTTATTACTATTGAATGTAGTGCGGTCCTTTTCATACCTTTCTTAACCTCTGGCCCTGCTACTACATTTGCATATGTATTCTCGTTTTGTCTTATTTGGTTTCCTAATATGGTGTGTTTTAATTCCTTTATTTGTTTAGTTTGGTTTTCTAATATGGTCTGTTTTAATTCTTCTATTTTCTTGTTATTTTATATGATTATTTTTATACTTTCATCATTTTGCTTTCCTTCCTTTAGTTGTATTTTCTTTTCTAGTTTTCCAAGAATTTGATCGTTCTTCTCTAATGTTTTATTGATTTCTTCATTCTGTTTACTTTGATTTTCTTTTATAGTTCTTTTTAGTTCTTCTATTTCTTTGGTATTTTCCTCAATTAATTTGTTTGTTTCCTTTTCTTGTTTTTCCCGGTTTTCTTTGACAATTCTTTTTAATTCTTCTACTTCTTTCTTGTTTTCCTCCATTATTTTTAAAATATCTTCTTTATGTTTTTGTTGATTAGTTTTTCTTAGTTCTTCTATTTCTCTATTACTTTTATTTATTGCCTTTAGGAGCTCTTCTGTCTGTTTATATTGGTTTTCTTCCATTTTTTGTTTCCACTTTTCGTTTTCTTCATTATTTTTTATCATTATTTTTGTATTTTCCTCTATAATTTTCATGAAAAACAGGCCTTCTCTTTTTTCGCTGTCCTTTTTTAAGCTGTGCGTTAAAGATAGTTGTTGTAAAATTTCCATTTTCCTCTCGTATGTTTTTTGTATGGTTGATAAGCTTGGTAAGGTACCAGTGGATTCAAAAGCCTATATTTTACCGTGAAAATCAAGAAAATGGTATATTTATCTATTCATATACATTAGGGAATAGTTGGTCAACATAGCACTGATTTCGCCTCGAGCTCTGATTATTTATATGCGATATATAATTTAAAAAAATACAGGATTTATTGACCTGGCACAACATTGAATTCACAGTAAAATCAAGGAATTCGTAGTGATGCGAAACAAATTATCGATATTGAAATAATGTTTCCTATAGATTTTATGAGTAGGCCCTGAAATTATTATTGAAACACAACCTAATAGAAAAAGTATTTATTATCAGTATTAGGTTAGGTACATGTGGCTATCATAAACAATAAAAGTATTTATCATTAATATCAGGTTACATATGGCTATCATAATAGCATTTCAAATAATATGCCTTGTTACATTCCACAAAGTGGGATTTAATTTTTTTGTGTAGGTATAGGTGTGTTTCTTTTTCAAGGCCAGGACGCGAAGATGGTCTGCAAGAGAAGAATCGTATGAAACTCGGTGGTTTGTATACCTACTTTTTATGCGTGCGTGTGTAAGTTTGTGAATATGTGTATGAATATGTGTGCAAATGTGTGAATGTATATACGTGTGTTTATAATGTTTGTCTAATGTTTTTTGCAAGTAAATAGGCAATATGTATATCAACATAGAAACATCCAGATACGATTTAAACTGTGATTGTGTGACCAGTTACGGGAATCGAACCCATGACCTAATAAATAGGCGTCAGGGCTAATCCCTAAACTAAACTGGTCGTCATATAGATTAGTGTTGCTATTTGAATATATTACCTGTGTCGATCTCTGAAATCGGCTTTTGGGTATATGCTGCAATTATGGCTTCTGCAAAAACCTTTTTGAGAATTTGTTTCTCTTATCCAAGGTTTACCCAACTATTTACCATTGAAGTACCAAAAAGCAATTCTATCATTATCTTGCTGTACCACTTTACTCCTTTCTTCAATGTACGATATGATGCAATCTGATCACTATAATCAATACCCTTTTTGTTTTCATTTTAAGTTAAAATACATTGTATTTTTTTTATCTCTTCTCCGATATGTCTTTTTATCTTGCCAGTACTCTTAACCTTCAAGCGGGCGCGCGGTCATTTGTAACGAGAGCGGGCGCGCGTAACCGAAAAGACCTATGGGATAAATAAGAGAAAAAAAGCACGAATTAGGGAATAATCATTTATTTCTTTGTACTCAGATATATCATCATTATCTTAAAAGTCTTATTTCTCACAACAAGTAATTAAAATTATGAAAAACACACATTAATAAATCAACAAACATAAATCAAATATTCTTTGGATCGAATCAAAAATTAGGAACACAAAACCCGTTAACATATCTCAGAATAGTTTAAATACCTAGTCAAACAATAAACATTACAGAATAATGAAATATTAGAAACAATCAACTTCGTTCAATCAACTAGTTTTCATCAGAATCAGTTTCTTCTTCCAAGTAACATTGACTGCAAATAAATGTTGTGTGACTTCTGCAAATATTTTTCATGCATAACTTACATTGCGTCTTTGATTGCCTCCTTTTTTTGGCTAGACATATTTTACAGGTTCCTCTGCATGTGCCAGAACTACCTTCTTCTGTATCAGCAGCATCAACCTCCATATTCAAATGCTCCCTTATCTTTCGTTTTAGTTTTCTTGGGAGTCCTACTATAGTTGCTCTTCTTTGGACGTACTCTTTGGTCAATTCAGTGCCTAATGCTCGTAAATACATTCGCCGTTTCTTTATAGACACGTTGTTGGCTCTCAATATTACCATAGCATTTATTCCTGCAATATCCAGAACTCGGAAGAATAGTGTTAATGGCCATCTATTATTTTTCCTTGAAACCGAATACAGTTTTACTTTTTTATCGACTTCATCGACACCCCCCTTGGTTTTATTGTAAAAAGTAATAACGCTGGATTTTTGTTTTTCATTTGTGCTTTCATCAATTTCTGCAGCACAATGAAGTGATGAAATGAGAACTACACATCTTTGCTTTTTAGGCACGTAAGATACGATTGTAGCTGTATTAGAAAATCCAAACTGACTTGAATATTCAGGCTGTTTTTAATCAATAAAACAAGGAGGTATTTCTTTCTTGTTTTTGCGCATGGTACCCACAGCAGAAATTTTATTATCTTTGACCAAGTCGTTTATTAGCGGCACACTGGTGTACCAATTGTCGATTGTAAGGTTTCTTCCAGTGCCAGAAATTGGTGTAATTAGCCTCTTCACGACATCTGCTGCAGCATTACTCAACTGGTATGGGCCTTCTGGCTGCTTACCAGCATAAAGTTCAATATTGAGGACGTAAAACGTAGACGCATCTACTAGTGGATAAAGTTTTATTCCGTATTTATCGGGCTTTGACTTCATGTACTGTCGAAAAGGACATTTTCCTCGAAAACCAACCATCATCTCGTCGATTACAACGTTTTCTCCCACTGAATACGGTTCGAGACAGTTCTGTGTAAATATTTCTAAAACTTCTCTTATTGGCGCAGCTTTGTCTAAAGTACGACGAGCCGATCGCGTAGTAGCATCATCAAACCGCAGAGAATTCAATAGAAATTTAACTCTTTTCACTGACATAGTTGTAGGAAAAATAGGAATACCTGTCCCATCACTTGAATATAAATCTTCTAAATTGGCGTGTGATGCTTTCAAGGATCCGGCTATGTACAACAATCCAAAAAGTGCACGTATTTCTACCGCATCTGTCGGTTTGCAGTCACGTATTCTGTTATACGATGGAGCTTTTTTTGAATAAATTCGTTGGTATGTCTTACGACTTTTTCAATAATATTCTCTGAAATAAATAAACTCCAAGCTTGCATAAATTCTGTCACGCCCACACCATTTCTACGAGTACCCGCATCTTCCGTGAGAATATTTTGCACTTGACGTCTCACTCTGTAATTGTTCGGTTTTTGCCACTTCGTAACTTTATCGCGCCCCGTAAAATAGCTGTTTATTTCTGAAAGTGGCAAATTATCCTCATCTGAGTCCGAGCAGTATGATTCCACATCAGTTAGACGTTCCTCTGAAGCGATGCGGTCAGAAGTTTCAGAGCCTGGGTCGCTAAGCTCTGATTCACTGTCTTCTTCGTCTTCTCTCTGCAATTCCTCTATTATTGCACTTCGTGATAACTGTAGACGACTCATTTTATAAAAAAAACAACAAAACTCCAAGCTTCATTTGATAATATTGAGCCAATGACCAAAGAACTACTACAAGCACGTATCGAGTGTACGTCGCATTGAGCGTCGCGCGTAACCTTTTCGACGACAGGCGCGTGTAGTCGTTTCGACGACTGCGCCGGAACTGAAACAATTGCAATTGGTGGAGTGGGGAGAGCGCCCCGAGCAGCGGTAAAACCTTTATTTTATTACCAACGACATAGCGACAGGCTACTAGAAATGAAAAATTAATGTGATGTCTAATAATCCAAATATCAACGAAAATGTATTAAGTGCGGTCGATTCGACTACGCGCGCCCGCTTGAAGGTTAATGCTCAAATCATGGTCTCGACATGTAGAAATTATATGTACTGATCTTTTATGTTCCCATTTAATCACTCTTATTCCATTTGTGTTCATTTTACCGATAGTTTCACCTTTTTCAGTTTTTTTTAACATTATTTTTTTAGTAGTCCTTTTCAATTTTAACGCAATGTTACACAGAAATGTCTTTTTACGTAAAAGCTCTTCAGCAAGATCTATAGAATTGTGGAAATTATCGGTTAATACAATCCTTCCTTTATTCTCGAGACCGCTTATTAGAACAGTTTATTTGCCATGATTTAGTTCTCGACCGTTATCGCCTTTGCTTGTGTATATGTTTAAGTTATAAGTATAGCCTTCTGGGGTACAGATTTTGTATATTTTAATTCCGTATTTATGACATTTATTTTTTATATATTGACGAAAATTCAACCTGCCTCGCCATGGAAATATACTCTCATCGATAATTAAAAACTTGGCAGGCTCTAACAGATTTTGAATCTCCAGTATCATAGAATACACATCCCTAATCTTATGCAGTTTATCTGTGTTGTTTGCTTCCTCATGTCTAAAGTGCCATAATTTAATTAGTAGCAAAAATCTGTCTCTTGTCATAATTGACGATACATACTGATTTTTCTATATACACTATTTTTGGACCAATAGTCATTTATGTGTGGTCATTTAACCATACCCATCACCATAAGTACCCCTAAAAATTGTCTCATTTCATCTGGATTTGTAGGAGTCCAAGATCGCAATCGTGACTTAGACTTCAGATCCAAGTTGTTGTGTTGTAACCAATTTTGAGCATAAATATTTGTTTCCTGAACCATTTTATTGATAATTTCACTTGTCACAAACAAATGATAATATTCTTCAGGAGTATTTGTATTAGCGGGCAGGTTTGCTTTGCAATTTTCTGTATATTCTGGAATATCTGGCTTTGCATAATCAATGTCCTGCCATTCATTGTCCTCTGTGGTGTCCAACAGGAGTCTCATCAGACAGAATTTCTTAATCTTCTGAATCAGAATCAGTCACCAGAATCGTCACTTTCATAATAACTACAGCTGCCAGTTTCTAAGTCAGAAGAATTAGGGATATAATCATCATCTGAATCAGAATTTTCTTCATTTACTGAATTGCTAAATGGATTTCATTATTGTCCTCATTTACAGAAGAGGGTCTGACATTTTCTGCATTATTTTCTAAACTGAAGTTACCCGTTACAACAGCTGAATGGAATCTGTATTATTTTGTAAACTTAATTTGCCTGTATTATTAGCTTGTGAGTTTTCTTTTACTTCGTCTACTATACAATCAAATGAGGTCAACTCAGCAACTGTAGTAGTTTTACTTTGTACAAAAGGTTCATCGGTATCAATTATTTCTGAAGATGGTTCACGTCTACTGCTATCGAAAAGTGGTTCTGCTAATATTTCATTATTGCATCGTCGGTTAGTGGTCATTGTAATGATTTTGCACATAATATATCGCTCAAAGAACTGCCTCTGCTTGTTAATGATGGATTCTTTATCCCACCTACCTGCGAACAGAATATAGGTTGTATTTGTAATTGGTGTTTATTCTGAGATGGGGTTGCTGGTAAAGTTTCAGCATTTTGTAGAACATGAAGACTTTTCCCAATACTAGGACTAATATGAATTGAGCTTCTGGGGTTTCGATTGAGATATTTTAGGCTTAGACTTTTAGGAGTGGTTTCTAAACTGTTTGGCAAAATTTCACAGTTTGTTAAAGTATGTGGAATAGTGGTTTTAGCAAGCAGATCAGGGGTTTTAGTAAGCGGGCTAATACCTGCTGTATCTAAATTATTAAACGTGATTTCAGACCTTACATATGACTGATATGCCTTTTGCCTCTTAGGAGTGCTTTCTGAATCGGTTTGCAAAATTTCACAGCTGGTTATAGTGTCACGGGATGCTACTCTGTAGAGACTTTCATAATTAAGCTTTACCGGTTGACTATACCTAAGACTAACTTAGAGTAACCTAAGACTAAACCTATACCTAAAACTAACTCAACGCAGTTTTTATTTTTCTGTATTTTCTATATTTGGGGGGGGGGGGGGGCAAAGGTCGAATTTAAGTCTATCCGCGACGTTAAACTTCCGAAAAGGTGCGTGTCTCATTCATCTCAACCCCCTTATGGGGGTTGAGATGAATGAGACACGCAACTTTTCTTTGGGATTATATCACCTTTGGGATTGTATCCCAGAATTCCTTGTTAATAACATTACCGTTAATTCGCGACAGCCGGAACTCGTGTTTTAAAGATACACCGAGCCCTACTAAAAGAAAACGAGTTTACCTAGTAGTGACATCAACTCTATTTGTTACCCTGGTTGATTTTTCGTCTTACAGCGACGATAAACTCTCCCGAATCTATCCGAATTCGACTATGCGTAAGAAGTCTGGCCGGCTGAAGCATTCTGTGTATAAATAATATAGCTATTTAAAATACTAAAATTTAGAAATCTTAAAAATTTTACGTACCATTTCATTCCCCGTTTTCGCTGCATCAAATACACGGACAGCAGTTGATCCTTAGATTGATAGAAATCTAATGAGTAAAAAATGTACTTTTACTCATTAGACCTCTAAATTTCAAAATTTCCCTAATATTGGTCACCCAATATTCATCTAGTCGGGACCGATTATAGAAAATCTTGTAAATGAAAATAGCGAATAGCTTATATAATTCATCCACCGAAGTCTCATACCATTCATTCACACGTGATGAACTTGGTATGTTTCCTTCGATTTCAGAAGCACACGCAATAGTTTGCTAGGTTATTGGTTTCTCATCCAATATGCTCTGAAATGGTTCGATCCAAAATTTTCATAAAAATATATAAAGGTGTGTCCTCGATAATATTGGGACCGGGCTGCACTTAATACGTCGACTCTTGGGCAAGGAATAATAATAATAATAATAATTCACGGGACAAATTACACTTACTGATCTAACCCCAAAGTAAGCAAATTATTTGCTTGTGTTATGGGTGTTAGTCAACGATACTAATACATAGAAATACATATATAAATACTAGAATATATAATAAACACCCAAACCCGGAAATACAAACATTTATGCTCATCACACAAATGCTTGTCCCCGTCAGGGATCGAACCCGAGCCTCGTTGATTGCGTAGTCAGGGTATAGTTATGGGTTTCCGGTGCAATATGCTCTAAAATGGTTCGATCCCAAATTTTCATAAACATAAGGTGTATCCTTGATAATATTGGGGCCCCGCTGCATTTGATCCATCGTCTCTTGGGAGAATGTCTGGGAATCGGGGGACCAGTTAAGTGTGGCAGAGTCTATCTGGGGACTTATAACTCCTCAAATTTTTCTTCGTCGTCGTCGTCACTGCCTGAATCATTTGCCAAATCAGCAGCAATATAAAGAAAAACGTTCTGAAAGAATAACAAACAATTTAGACAGAATAATATTTATATCAAAATTTTTCTTCGTCGTCGTCGTCACTGCCTGAATCATTTGCCAAATCAGCAGCAATATAAGGAAAAACGTTCTGAAAGAATAACAAACAATTTAGACACAGAATAATATTTATATCATTATCATATTACTAGGACGGCGGTGGGCTTGCCCCCTGTCACGTATCATATGGGTCGCTGACGTTCAGGCAAAAGTGGATGTACGCTTCTATTAGCGTGCATCTCTAGCCACTTTATCTCTAGTGTATTAGCGCCGTTAGGATATGTATGTATGTATCAATTGAAGACCACAGGGAAAAAAGAGGAATGTAAAAATATACATTTTGAGATAATTGAAATTATGTGTTTTGAACTTTTACAGGAATTATATTTTCGTTATTTCGTTTTAAATAAAAATGCTAAAACAAAGTATAAATTAAATTAAGTTCGCAAATGAAAATAATACAAAATCAAACACAAATATTTATATAACACATTTTTTAAGTTAGATAATTTTTAACACGGAAAAAAGAGGAATGTCATGGAAAACAGGTTGAGAACGAGGAATGTCATTCAAAATCAAACAAGACTTTCAGGTATGCTTCAAACTTGAATAATACTTTGATGCTTTTGGACTACAAAATTTAGACAAGTCTACATTTAGAAAACAGCTTGAGAACGAGGAATGTCATTCAAAATCAAACAAGACTCATGTATGCTTCAAACTTAAATAATTCTTTGATGCTTTTGGACTACAAAATTTAGACAAGTCCTTCAAATCTTTATCCGTTGTATTTTAAAGCTGCTGGAACCTTGTACTTCCGTTATATACCACACTTGTTTCCCAAGATCCATTAAAAGTACTTCTGTGCGATATCCATCGAGGATGTTCTCTTCTCAAATTTCATTTCACGGATTGGTCGTGACTGAAATGGGCATTTCTTATTAAAAAAAAGTTTAAGATACTGAGTCCATGTTCTAAACATTGGTTGGTCAACTTCAAACGGAAATGGTTTTATTCTGGATGTCTTTATGATGTCAATCCACTCAGAAGGCAGTTCTAATACTGCTTTTTGGTTTATAAGGCCCATATTTTTATTGCACTCCATATAAGAGTGACCGCGAACGGGAAAGGTAATTTTTATTGGATCAAAACGACAAACTCCATGCACCAAATAATGTAAGAAACAGAAAACGGTGTAATTCTTGTTTTGCCCTCCACATGAGTCGCAAAAGATTTCTAACACTCGGACTTCAAAACTCAGAATGTGGAATACGAAATGATAAAGCATGAAGCAGACGTCGTGAGAACCTTTTTTGCCCAACTCTTCAGAATACGCATAGAATACAGATTGCTTAGACGACAAAACGTGGATATTAAACAAATAAAACGATAATTTCCGTTTATAATATACGTCATTGGTTGCGATGTGAGGAACATGAAGGTTCTTCTGAAAATCCATACAAATCATTTCAAAGTTCATAGATTGAGCACTTTTTTCCGGGCAGCTTTTTTACGGTCATAAAATACATTAACTAACTCAATTAAATTGTGGGTAGGCATCAACACACACGTGTTTTTAGAGCTAAAAGTTATTATTTATTATTAAATTAGTTTATTGTTACTTACAATCACATGTGTTAATTATTTAAGCACTTAAGCACCACACATTTACAAATTCCTATTTGGTTTCCCTCTTGCACCATAATTGATCTACCTAAAACAATGTCTTCAAATCTTGAAGAGATCACAAATTTTTTCAACACCAAGATGGCGGAATATGACGAAAAGATTCTGAAATTGGCCTCTTCATCTACTGTTGGAGTTGTCGATATTAATTCTTTATCTCAAGACTTTGCTAATTTCAAGAATTTTGTTTGGAAAGCTTTGTCATTACTTAAGAATCAAACTGAGCTCCTGTCGTTAAATATAGAGAAACATGAAGCATTTTTACGAAGAAATGTTTTGTTAATCCATGGCGTTCCTGAAGATCAGCAAGAAATATTAACTAACAAAGTGACCAGCATTTTTTGTAATCAGTTGGGTATGTCAGAATTTTCTAACTCCGGTATTGAAGTTTGTCACCGTCTTGGTTCACAGTCACACAAAGGGAAGGCAAGACCTGTTCTGATTAGATTCCGGGAACTTCATCAAAGAGATCTAGTTTGGACAAATAAAACATCTCTCAAAGGTTCTGGTCTTACTATTTCGGAATTCCTCACCAAAACTAAACATCAACTGTTTCTGGAGGCTCGGAAGATTTTTGGTGTCAACAAGTGCTGGTCCTCAAACAGTAAGATTATTATTATGCTACCGGACAAAAACCGTGTCACAGTTGAGCAGATGGCCGACCTTCGCAAGCTAATTTCAAAACATCAAAGCCAGGTGTCTGAGGCTATTTCTCCTGTAATCGCAACTGAAGCGCCTTTAACTAAGTCTCCACGTAAGCCAAGGCGTAAATAGTGGTACATAGCTTTTACTTACAAAACTGTGTGTATTTATTACAACCAAATATTCTACTTATAGCTAAAAGCATGTTTCGTTTTTCCTTGTTATTGTAGCTTCTCACAATTTATAGATATATAACTTGTTGCTTAGTATATGTATAAGTGCATTGCTTTTCCGTTTTAGATTCTATTTAAAGTTCTTTATGTAACATATTAGTTTCACAGTTCACTTTTGCCGATTTTTCTTTTATAATTTGCATTGCGGGTGTATAGACTTACAGCTGTAATAAACAATTACAGTTGTCAATGTCAGATGTCGCCAAATGTCCTATTGTCATTGTTTATGGTTTACAATAAAGTATCGGCAAAGCACTTAACTCACATAATGCCATCACATTTTTTTTTTTTGTTTTTTTGTTTTGCGATCTGTAATATGTTAAATTTTAATTTTCATTAATTTATTAAATGTAACAATATTACCAACCAGACAGTTCTTGCGCATCTCACCTTAGTTATTTTTAATCCCTTTATAAGTTGCTCTCTCTGGTGGGCTGTATTAATTTTTTCTCTTATAAAACCATTGTTAATATTATTTTTCATCGTTAATATTATATTTCATTTTTGTTTCTTTATCTATTATGGACTTGCAGTTATAAATGTCTTATTTATAAGCTGTAATAGTCTATATGATTATGGTACCTATTATATGTATCTGAATCAAGGAACTTATATACGATAACTGGAATTATTACGAAGCAATATTTGAAAAATAAAAATGTACTTCATTTCGTTACTTATAAAGTTGACATTTGTTTCTTACTTAACAGAAGGGAAAAACGTTCTGAGCAAGACAACGACGGGAGTGGATGTTGTCCCTTTCTTGCAATTGCCAGTGTAAATAAAACTATCTAGATGGGAGATTTTCACATATTCGGTGATCGTTAAATCCTTTTTATTTATACACGTCGTTAAATAAATTAGCATAAAATATATTGTAATAATCATAGTGAGTTCTAAAATGTGCTTATTTTAATTATTACGTAATTACTTATGCAATGCAAAAACTGTTTCTCAAATTAGTAGAATTACTCAGTAGTAATTTGTAAACTACGCATGGCCGCGCTTAAATATGACGATTGGCGCTTTATTTAGTAGAAGGAGACACACTCCACCTATGTCGTGGTACTCTTCGGAACGATTTTATAGCGAGTGTGGACATTCCGGGTAGAATGTAACTTCCTTAATCTGAATCAAATTACCATTTTTCTTTTTTGTTGTTTTAAATTATCACCTAAATTTGATATAGGTAAACAATGTTATTGTTGCATCTTTTTATTCTGTGTATGTTTTTAGTAACTAGGTTTTTTCTCTCTTTTTTCTTTTATTGTTTTGGTAAGACAATGTAGCAACTTTTACTTAGAATAATTATTATGTAATTTTGTTAATTTTAAGGGGCAAGTTCTTCTTCCACCTTCCTAAGTGTGTGTTGTTTGAGTGTTTGTTTTTGTGTTTTGATTTTTAAATTTATAGTTTAGATCTTTGTGCTACTATTTGTAATATATTATTTACTATTTATATATTTTTATTTATTTATTTTTGTATGTACAATAATTTACTTGTTTTTATTTGCTTATTGTTTTATTTACGTTTTTAATTAAATATATTTCTTTTCCAGGCTGCCTAGTAGCCTTTGTATTTGAGTTATTCTTAAATCAATTGTCACTGAATTTCTAATATATTCATATATTGTATTTTGCAGGTTATCTGTATCAGGGTATATATTATATTATGACATCTCATACTCAATTTAATAATAGTTTCACGTCATGCTCCTCATCCGATGATGATTTTCTCAGTGCAATAAGTGATTCTTCTACGGACTCCTCAATTAACGTAGTGTCTGTTTTTGCTGATAATCCTAACAATTTTAACGTTGTTCATATCAACGCTCAGAGCATTCCTGCCCATTATTCCGATCTCCTGTCAACTTTTAGTAGCAATGATACAGATGCTATTCTTGTGTCTGAATCATTCCTTAAACCATCTCTCTCATCACTTCAATTTTCACTTCCGGGCTTTGTTTTAATTCGGAATGATCGGACAGAGAAAGGTGGGGGCGGGGTTGCCATTTATCTCCGATCCAATATCCCTTACAAAATTTTAACTTCATCCCCTAATGCATATCACGAAGCAGCTGAGTATCTAATATTAGAGATCTGTCTTAATCATTCCAAAATTCTTTTGGCAGTGCTATATTGTCCATCCCTCCACATAGACTATTTTACCACATTAGATAATTTGTTACATCATTATTGTCCATTTTACCGCGATGTATTATTGTTAGGCGATTTCAATACGTGTCTACTAAAGAATGATATGCGGGCAAACAAGCTTCGGAATCTTTTGTCTTCTGTCAATTTAAATATACTTCCCTTGTCAGCAACTCACAAATCTCCAAACTGTATACCTTCTCTTCTCGATTTGATTATCGTCTCACAGCCCAATAATGCCAAAGTTTACGGACAAATGCCATCATGTTTCTCCTATCACGATCTCATCTACTTGTCTTATAATGTTCGTGCCCCTAAAAAAAAAGCTGAATATTCCTTTCGCCGTTCATTTAAGAATATTAATCCCGTAACATTTGATAGGGATATTAAGGCTATAGACTGGTCCCCTGTGTTTCGTTGCAATAATGTTGATACGGCTATTTCACTTTTTAATTCCAGTATTATGTGTTTGTACGACCGTCATGCGCCACTTAAAAAGCTGAAGATAAAACATAATCCTTCACCCTGGGTGACTGATGACATCAGAAACGCTATGGCAGCTAGAGATAGAGCCAATAAACGCTATAAAAAATATCCTTCCGGTGACAATCTCTTGCAATACAAGATGCTTCGGAACAAATGCAATAAGCTTTGCCGCATTGCTAGGCGCCGTTACATCCACAATACTATTGCTAAATCCAGTTCGCAAGAGGTGTGGAAATTTCTGAAATCTCTAGGTCTTGGGAAATTACCTGCCCTTACCATTACTTGTATTAATCTCAATGATTTAAATTCTCACTTTACCACTCTTCCTTTCGCAATTAATACTGTAACCAAAAATGACACACTAAATTATTTGTCTACTGTTTTGCGTCCCTCTTGTTATTTTTCGCTCGTTTCAGTCACAGAAAAAGAAGTCGAGAAACATATTCACTCTATCTCATCTTCTGCGATTGGCACTGATGGTATATGTTCCAAAATGTTACTCAGTATTATCCCTTATATTCTTCCTGTTCTTACGTATATATTTAATCTTTCCCTATCATCTAGCACGTTTCCCTCTATATGGAAGGCTGCCAAAGTAATTCCTCTGCCCAAAAGCGCTAACCCGAAAATTCCTTCTGACTATCGGCCCATCTCCATACTACCTTTTCTCTCAAAGGTCTTAGAGCACATAATACATTCTCAATTATCAAATTACCTTCGCTCTAATGACCTTTTGAGTCAGTTCCAGTCAGGTTTCCGGCCGGGTCACAGTACTGTGACAGCACTTGTCAAGGTATCTGATGATATTCGGTTGGCCATGGACTCAAAACACCTTACCATCTTAGTGCTTTTGGACTTTAGTAGCGCCTTCAACTCCGTTGATTTTGACTTATTGATTGGAGTCCTGCGCACTCTTAATTTCTCACCTTCGGCTTTAGGTTGGTTTGATTCATATTTGCGGGGTCGAACACAATATGTTTCTCTGAATGAAGTTTGCTCTAACTGGTGTGACATTATTTCGGGGGTTCCGCAAGGCTGCATATTATCTCCTTTAGTTTTTTCTATATTTATTAACACTGTTACCAAGTTTATCTCTTCTAACTTTCATCTGTATGCCGATGATTTGCAGATATATCGTCATTGTAGTTACGGGGATATAACGGAAACTTTAGGTTTGCTGAACAAGGATCTTAGCGCAATTTATTCTTGGGCTGAAGCTTTCGGTCTTATGGTTAATCCATCTAAATCTAAAGCAATCATTGTGGGTAGTCGTCAGATGTTAAAATCCATTGATCATTCAAATTTACCACCATTACTTTATAAAGGGACTCGGATCCCTTTTTCATCTAGTGTAACAAAATTTGGGTGTTACTTTTAGCTCTGATCTATCGTGGGATGATCACATCAGTAGCATTAGCAAAAAAATGTATTTCACTTTTCACTCCTTACAGTTATTGAAAAATTTCCTGCCTATTAAGACAAAAATTTCTCTTGTGCAAACTCTTGTCCTTCCTATTCTGGATTATGCAGATTCTTGTTTCCTTGACGCTACTGAAGTGCTTTTAAATAAACTCGAGAGGCTTCAAAACTCATGTATAAGATTTATTTTTGGTCTTCGTAAGTACGACCACATCTCTACTTTCAGAGTCCAGCTCAGGTGGTTGCCTATCCGTTTTCGTAGGAACACGCATATTCTTTGCCTTCTGTTTAATATATTGTTCAATCCTGCTGCTCCCAAGTACCTTCGTGAGCGTTTCTCGTTTTTGCATTCCTCCGATTCCCCATGTCGTTCTCATATTGGCTCTCTTCTTCGTTTTCCTGTGTCACATTCTCAAACGTATTCATGGTCATTCACTGTCCACGCAGTGAAGTTGTGGAATTCTCTACCCACTGAGATCCGCAGTAGCCCCTCGTTGCTAGTTTTTAAGAAGCGGGTTAAGGAGCATTACCTGTCATTGTCGTAGTTTTTTTTTCTGTCCTATTTATTTTATTACTGTGTTAACTTCTCTTTACTATAGTCATCAATTTGCGTTTTAGCCTTTTCTTATCTATGTGTAATGTTATCCTTGCAATGTATGAATAATTAGAATTTCAATGTAATTTATATATTTGTGTTTGTCTTTATGCTTGTGCACGATGCCTTCCACTTTCCTTTCCCAGCTTCACTTTCTGGGTTAGCTGGAAGAAATCTCTGTCGTTAGGGATAAGCTCACCTTTTGTGCATTATTTTAAGTATCGTTTAATTTTTTTTTGTCATTATATAAGTGTACAATAAAGTATTAAATAAATAAAATAAATAAATAACTCTAGTCTTATGAAAAATATTTTCACGATTTATTTTATTCAATTCTCGGTCGATTTCTTGCAACCGCTCTATTGATTTTGAATGATCTTTTTCTTTCTTTAGAGCCTTTTCTTTCACTAAAAATTGATCCCACGTGCTGCACGTATCAGACCGAGGATATCCAAACGAAATATTGAAATCTCGATTAAAAACTGTCCTATAAATCTCGTAAGAAACTGGAAATTGTGAGTACTGAGCCTCGTACATACTACGAGGGGTGATCCAAAAGTAATGATAATGAAAATAAAACACGGTGATTAAAGTTAAAAAAACAATTTATTTTTCTACATAGTCTCCTAACAAATCAATACATTTAGTCCATTTTTTTTCTAAACCCAGGATTCGCTTTGAAGAAAATTCTTTGTCTTGACCCTCCTAAAACCACATAACAGCGGCCATCACTTCGCTATCGTCTTCAAATTTCTTATCTCGGAGGAGCTCCTTAAGCCGAAGAAAGAGGTGAAAGTCACTAAGAGCTAGATCTGGCGAATAGGGAGGATGTTCGAGCAGTTTGAATTCCGTTTCGTGAATGGCAGCTATCGCAACTTCGGCTTTGTGAGCCGGTGCGTTGTTTTGGTGAAACAGCACTCCAGCTCGCAGTTTGCCGCGTCTTTTTTGCTTAATGACCTCCCGTAATCGTCTTATTTGGTCTTCGTAGTAAGAGCCCGTAATAGTGGCTCCCTTTGCCAAAATATTTTACCATAATAATGCCTTTATCGTCCCAAAAAACAGACGCCATAACCTTTCCCGCCGAACTTGACACTGAACT
Source organism: Apodemia mormo (assembly GCA_036924255.1). NCBI lineage: Eukaryota > Metazoa > Arthropoda > Insecta > Lepidoptera > Riodinidae > Apodemia > Apodemia mormo. The sequence continues at coordinate 24,010,057 of JAUPFN010000022.1, read as the reverse complement.
TCTTTGGCATCGGTGAGGAGGCTCGCTTCCAAGTCATCAATTATTGTTTCGTTTCAGGATCAAAATAGTGGATCCAGGTCTCGTCCATAGTCACAAAGCGAAACAAAAAATTTACTTGATCTGCTTGGAACTTTTCGAGATTGACCCTCGAAATGTCAACTCGTTTTTTCATTTGCTCGTCGCTTAACGTCCTGAGTACCCAACGCGCAGAGACCATTTTCATATGCAACTCTTTTTCAAGGATTCTTTGAACGCTGCCATTTGAGATCCCTGTGACCTCAGCTACATGCCAGATGGTCACTCTTTGATCTGCCAAAAAACATCTTTGACTTTTTCACGTTGTCTTCAGTGAGGGACTTGCGTGGGCGTCCTTTGCGATGTTCACCTTCAATTGATGTTTTGCACAGTTTAAACTTCTTGGTCCAGCGTGCAACTGTAGATTATGGAGGAGCAGAGTCCCTCAATGTTTCCATCAAGTCACTGTGTATGTCTTTTGTAGATTTTTTTTCAAACAGTGATACATGATGACAGCGCTAATTTAAATCCTCTCTATGTTGATGTTATCTCTTCGACAGTTCGTATACAAATGAATGTATCTCCCAGAAATCGTGATCCATTTATATGATTTTTTTAGGCTGACGTAGTGAATATATAAGCAAGCAAAAAAAATTTTTTTGGATTTTTATGCGGATCTGAAGTAACCGATTATAATTACTTTTAGATCACCCCTCGTATATAATCTTTTAATGTTTAAATCTTCATTCGAATAATTTTTCGGTTTTTTAGAAACTATAATGACTTTCCCTACCTTTCAGTGACTTAATATGTTCATGGGCATATTTTATGGTTTCCTCTGATAATTTTCTATGCACTGAAGAGCCCTTCTTCTATTTCTATCTTATATATCTATAAGAGCAATACCAGATTCTCGAAGACTCTTCTGTAAGAGTTCCACGCGCTTCTATGTTGTGCCATGAATCGACACGAAGGCTTTGAAAAAAACGTATCTCAACTGCCAGTTCATTTCTAACAACACGCAACTTATATTTGAAAAAAGAGTTATGTAAGCGTGCATTTTCTTCGTTTTGTCTTGGTCTTCTTTGTTTTATTGCTGCAATAGTAATTAAGCCACACAACAGCTGACTTTGTTCATACCAGGACTTACATTCGTTACAATTGCTTATGATAACTTTTCTTTCCTCTTCAGTTACATTAACAAAACACTGTAACTGGCGACACTTACAGTCATCTCCTGTTACATTACTTTGCAATCTAATATTTTTTGCAACTTCCGAGATACGACCAAACACTTTTCGCTTTCTTGATGACTTTGATTTTATGACTTCACAGTTTGACCGCCCCGTTGGTCGAGTGGTTAGCGACTACGCAATCGACGGGGCTCGGGTTCAATCCCCGACGGGGACAAGCATTTGTGTGATGAGCATAAATGTTTGTATTTCCGGGTTTGGGTGTTTATTGAATATATTCTAGTATTTATATATGTATTTCTATGTATTAGTATCGTTGACTAACACCTATAACACAAGCAAATAATTTGCTTACTTTGGGGTTAGATCAGTAAGTGTAATTTGTCCCGTGAATATTTATTTATTTATTTATTATTATTATTATTTATTTATTCTCATCTGAACAGGACATAATGCAATTTGTGGAAAATTAACTAAGTATTTAAATGTTATTTAGTTTTCAACACAGACGCATGCGCACGTGAACAAAAGCCAAGCATAAACTGACAAATCAAAATGGCCACACGCGCCAGCCGGACCAGACGCCAGAGACATACCTCTTTTTTCCCCCTGTTTGATACTGACCTTCCTCATTTTTTCCCTGCATCTAATAGATAGATTTTGGTTGTTAGATATTTCACTGACTAGTTCTCTTTTTATCCTGTTTAAAGGTTTTTTTGGTAGTACTTTTAATGAAGATTTAAATAGCGTTATTATCTAAATTTAACAAAAAAATGACTCCTCTTTTTTTCCCTGTGGTCTTCAATTACCATTATCATATTTTGTTTATTGTTAAAAGGCGATTTTTACCTCCCTCGATGTCCTGTCATCATCACCTTCCGTCTCAAAACGGGGACTATCCATCAACTATTACATCAGAAAAAAATTAATTAACTATTTTTATTCAAGTCAAACACATGATGTATTTTATAAAATAGACATCCAAATAAAAATTACATTATTCAGATTAAAACTATTAACTACACAATATATCCATTTCAATTCAATCAGAGGTAAACATCAGGGTCCTTTACTAATTCATTCATATCCTCGCAGCACAAATTCCGTACGGGGTGGCCAGAGATGCACGTTAATAAAATCCTACATCCACTTTTTGTTTAAACATCAGTGACCTATACTTGACAGGGGGCATTAAAAAAGCAAAAGCAGTAAATATAGTGACGGGTTTACTAACTACTTCACTAACTAATCAAAATATACTTCTACGAACTCTCTGCATATGTACGGTACATACCACTGTAAACATTGATCGCACTCATCTGGCGGAAAATGGTCATAGAACGCATATTGGCAATATGCAAACCAAAACCATTTTGCCCTGACTAAAAATCTAAAACTACTAGGTTTGGAAGTATCCAAGACAAAATCGTTTTGGCTTGCATTTGGAGTTGGTGCTCCAGTTGAGGCAAAGTACACCTTTCTTAAAGTGCGTACTTGGCCACAACCATTTCGCCTCTGATATGCAGAGTGCATATTGCCATATGTTTAATAGTTGGTCAGGATCTACGATAACCACCATTTTTTCTATAACAATGAAAAATTGAAAATCATCAAAACTAGTTCATCAAAATTAATTGAAACATATATTTTTTTAATTATAATTAGCTGGTATAAAATTTATAAATAAATATTCACGGGACAAATTACACTTACTGATCTAACCCCAAAGTAAGCAAATTATTTTCTTGTGTTATGGGTGTTAGTCAACGATACTAAATACTAATACATAGAAATACATATATAAATACTAGAATATATTTAATAAACACCCAAACCCGGAAATACAAACATTTATGCTCATCACACAAATGTTTGTCCCCGTCGGGGAAGGAACCTGAAAACCGTCGATTGCGTAGTCAGGGTCGCTAACCACTCTACCAACGGGGCGGGGTTATAAATTCAATATCTATTACATATAATAAAAGCGCCGAAGTCAAAACTGTACATTGAATATTTTTTTAAAAGAATACTTGGGACGTGAGCTACAATCGATATCGAAGCCAAAAATATAGTTTTTAGAATTTTTGTATGTTTGTCTGTATGTATGTCCGGGGTAAACTCAAAAAGTACTGCATGGATTTACTTCAAATTTTGCATGAATATTACTAACAGGTCGGGTCAACATATAGGCTACATATTATCACGCGGACTATACGAAGTCCGCGCGGACAAAGTCGCTGGCAACAGCTAGTACATGATAACTAAAAAATTTCTAACATGGAAAACAAAAACCTAAATTGGAACATACTATATGAATAAAATTTTTTTAGATGAAGATGTTAATGATGCGTTGCTATCTTGTGGCGGGGTCTAATGCCACAAACATAAATTTACCGGCTACCTTACCCTCCAAACCCGACACGGAACACGACAGTGACAAGCACTGACGCTATTGCGGCAGCAATAGGCAAGGCGGTGGTACCAGACCCGGCCGAGACAATGCAGAACTCTACCACCTAGTAGCCACGATGCTAGTGACACGCATAGCCAATCGACTGCCTTAAAATATAATAATAATACGATAAGTCAATTTGTTTAATAAAACTAACAAACTAAAGGAGACTGGATTACATTTAACAGGAACAAACTAATATATAATAATTAACGTAATTTGTCTAAAAAATGACCAACGCTTATCTCATTTGTTAATAGTTGCATTTGTGCATTAATTATCTGATTAACTCGAATTTGATACATTTCATCGCGTCTGTTAGTAAATTTCTTGTTTGGTGCATGTATTTTGGTTAACAACTTTGCAACCGTCTTATAATTTTTATTAACCCATACATTGCCACTTAAATTTTAAAAACATCACTTGGATGCCACGTAATATTTTTGTAGATTACAATAGGGAAGGCATAATATATTGTGTTTTTTAATTACTAAAACCCCATATATATCGAAAACCCATCGAAAAATCATAAACGCAACATATGCGTTGGTGGCACTGGTAATAAACATTTATTCACAAGTGCCATTCAACGCATTGTATGCGTTGAAGGTTGAATGGTTTTATACAATATGTGCTAAGTGCCTGCTGATACCCTTTCTATATGCATATTTTATTAATATTTAGGTAGTCGAGCTCTGCTAGGAGATAGGTCTGTCACAAATCGTTTTTTTGACCCAAGAAAACCGTAACCTGTCATTTTAATCGAAATCGGTAGACCACCTCAAAAACCGAAAGGAGGTTACGTAACTACTGATTCTGAGTGCAAATCCACAAAAGTAAAAATTTGAGATTTATTCATCAAAAATTCAAATCTTGATATCCGATATCTCATTGATATCCGCCGTTAACATAAAACTAAAAAAATAAACTAAAACTAATAAATTATCTTTCTTTCTTTCTAAAACAACTGATTTGTCAGACAACAGTCAACGCACTGTATATTGACTGCTGTTGACTGCCTAGACCTCATCATCTATGAATTTATTGGTAAAAATTGGTAAGTATTGTAATTGGTATTCCTTCAAATGTGTTGAGAAATGTTTTTTTTTATTTGTTAATTTTAGCCATAGCCCCTAAATAGTCCTAGTTAGACTAATTTCGGCGGTGCAGTTTTAGTATTCGCTTAGTTTTAGATAGTAGGTGCATGGCGTGGTTTTCAGGTTTGGAAACGGTCTCTTTACACCTTGTATAATAAATAAATAATCCTTTAATTATACAGGATTATTTAGAGGCTATCGCTAAAAGTAACAAATAAAAAACACATTTCTCATTGTATAGGTAATCTAATCTACTCTTACCAAACTCAACCGACCCAGAGTTATGCAGAGTACGTTTTTATTGTACGAAAGTGTAAATTTTAGGTAGGAAGTGGATAAAATAATTAGAGTAAAATATGACAAAGTAATAAAAATCAGCCAATGTTTATTATTAAAAATTTACAATTAGTACTTATGGAATTCTTTAAAACAATTGTTTAAACAAAACCCGTATTGTTCGGGACAGTCGGCGCAGAAATATGGAGTGTCCTTTCGTACTTTTTTTGATACCCAGCACTGCCTACACCATAATTTGTACGAGAACAATGTTGAAGAACATGCACCTGATTTTTTGGTAGAGAATCACGCGTAGTGTCTCGTACATTATGACTTAATAATTTCGATATGATTTCAAGTCTGTAATCATATAAACTTTTCGTTGGCGAGAAAATGTTGTGCAGTGTGTACGAATTATACAACATTTGCTGAAACACGTGAATTCCTAACTTCTTGTACCAACGAATGGTCTTGTGTTCACATGAATAGTAAGATAGCATTTGATCCTGGTGGTCTATGCCACCCATGTATTTATTGTATTTTTCTATCATTTCAGGTTTGGAGACAGTTTCACCGCGTCGATTTGTGACACTCGTTGCTTCAGATTTATATTGTGTTGAAATCATTAGAACATCCCGGCGGTCTTTCCATTTCATTACACAAATGCCACGATTGAATTTGGCTATCGATTCGCCACGTTTCAATTTTTTTTGGATTACTTCCTTTGGGTTATTTCGCCGATTGGCCCGTAAAGTACCCGTACAATACGTCTTAAGGGTCAATAATTTGTGGGCAAGATTGACTGAATTGTAAAAGTTATCCATATAAACGGAATAACCCTGGTTTAAATAATTAGTTAGTAAATTCAACACTACTTTTTCACTGTGATTAGCACCTCCCACTATAGTATCCGTAGCACCTGCATATACAATTGTCTTCAGAACAACTCCAAATTCATCGGTTAAGATGTAAAGTTTAATACCGTAGGGATGCCTTTTGCCTTTTAGAAATTGACGAAATATCAAACGACCACGAAACAAAACCATTGATTCGTCTATGGCTAAGTTTTTGGATGGGCAATAAATTTCTTCCATGCGTCGGTTGAAATAACTAATCAAATTGTTTATTTTTGAAAGCCTATTATCAGACAAGTCGTCTCCAAAATTTAATGATCGCATTATTAATAAAAACCTGTTTCTGCTCATGTGATTCGAAAATGCTGTTAAATTAAACAATGGATACTTTTTCCAATAGTCTGTGATTCGGTTTAGTTTGATAGTCCCCATGTGTAACAAAATTCCAAAAAAAACTTTAAGTTCTGGAACAGTTACATCTTTCCAGAGTCTTATTCTGCTCTTAGGATCTCTTATATTCGATAGTAACCTAGACGCGTAATTGTTAATGTTTGTAACTAACATTGTGTAAAAATCATCTGTTGCAATTAATTCAAAATAATCGTATGGCTCATTTTTTTGTGGTAATATTTTGAGATTGTTTTCGTTTCCACTAAACCCTATTGGTGCAATATTATCACATTCACTTTTCCATTCATCACCATTTACCAGTGATGAGCTGTTATAACTTATATCATTAACTTCACTGACTTGCGCCGCATCGTCACTCACTTGCGATTGCATCTCTTCTTCACTCATTTGAGTCTCATATTCGCTCTCTTGCGTCGCGTCTTCACTCGCATCAGAAAAGAAGCAATCATCTGATAGAATTTCTTGATTAATATCTGTTTGTGAATCGTCTGCACCTGATTCCAGTATCTTAAGAAGTTCTTCATCACTCATTCGTTTCTTTTTAGAGGATGGGTTTACTTTCAGTTTTTCTTTCGGCTTTCCGTCCGTATTATCTTCTTCAATTGTACTTCTCATTTCGTCCATAAAATGTAAATCCTGCAAGTATCTATCTAAATTTAAGTCATTATTACTTTCACTTTTTTCTACCAATTCAGTCAATTTAATTTTGCCATCTTCAATTTCTACTTTCTGACTTTTAATGATTTTAATACCTTTCTGTTTCAGCACACCTCCTCTTGTTTTAACACCGCGTCTTAAAGAGTAAAAGTTTTCATTTGCTGGTGATGAAAGTTTACTAGTAGAAGGTTGGGGTTCTATTAGCATATTTGAGTTCGAAGTTGAAGATTCTTCACTTTGAAGAGACATAACATCATGTTCATACGGTCTGGCTGATGACGTTGAAATCACAAACAAGTCACTTCTGTCTTTATATTTAGATGTGTTTTCATGACATTGAATCGACGTATCATCATATTCATCTAATGAATCGACAAGAGCCTTACTAGTAGAAGGCTGGGGTTCTATTATTACATTTGAGTTCGAATTTGAAGATTCTTGATTTTGGAGAGACAAAACATCATATTGATATGGACTGGCTGATGATGTTGAAATCAGGCATAAGTCATCTCTGTCTTTACATGTAGATGTGTTTTCATGACATTGAATCGACGTATCATCATATTCATCTAAAGAATCGACAAGAGGTCTAGTCAATATTTCGGAATTATCATATTGTGATTCAAGGAAAAGCGATTTGGCACGGTTTGGTCTTTTATTTGGCTTAGTTTCTTTATTATTAGTTGTCACGGTAACAAATCTAAAAAAAGAAAAGGATAAGTCAACCCAAAAGTAAAAATAAATCTTAGGATGCAAATCAATGCTTATACTAACGCTCGTGGAGACGGCATCTCATGAATTGTGTAACGACGTCGTCTTGGTGTGATGTTGATGCTTCTAAAAAAAACGCAAATATTATTATTAATATGAAAGTTTATCTTAGCATACAAGAATAAGAATAACTTTCGTGATATAAACAGCTTACCTCTTATTATCATCAGGGATCATATCGCCCTCATTGTTTAGAGCTAGCTCTAATATCGTATCTCTTCTTCGTTTCATTGTTTCTCGTACTAAAAGTAAATATAAATTTACAGGGAATATAATATAGGCATAATAAATTAGTGAGCAAATCAAATAAGTTATGTACGTTAATAACCTGTTCATTTATTTTAGTATTAATTAGTTACAAAAAAAGCATTCATCGACAGGATAGTGTTCATATACAGATAAATTACATATTGGGCACCAAAAAAAGTTGCTATAAAACAACATTTTTAACATTTCGCTTTCATTGGAAAGAATAAAATGTTGCAATGAATTCACATCTGTATTGTGCCCACATTCAATACAGTATTCACGTCTTATAAAATGAGTCGATGGCCATGGCCACACAAAATTGTGTTGACAAAAATAATAGAAGTCTGTCCGATTGAAGTAACCATCCACATCCATTAAGATTACCATTGTAGATAATATTTTGTAATTCAACAGCAACTATACATCAGTCATCAGTAAGTATATTCTATTTGATTCTTGGAAATTAACCTATAACAAATAAAAAGTAACTACTAATGAAAAAATATAATAGACTAGAATTATTGTAATGATTTTCTGTCACATAAGTCTTGGACTAGTTAAAAGACATAAGTAAACCACATGCTTAGTTTGAAACAAATTGAAATACACACAAATATATATATTGTACATATTGCATGAAACTATCCCACAAGAACTATTACTGCTATGCCAATGAACGCACCGAATGCGTTGACTTGATTTCGTAGTGGCAATACACGATAAAACCAGTGAAATTAATGATATTATTAAGATTATTACCTACCTTTATCTTCCAATGAATAAATATGCAGCGAACACTTGATAAATCTCCAGTTATTCCCAATTCAAAACAGAGCTTTTCAACGCCAACTGCTTTTTCGATTACGAAAGAAGACTGACAGCGCGAGCCGAAAACCATCAGTGTTTCCATATTTAAAAATATTTCAAGATATGAATGTTGCCAAGAAATTAAATAATTCCGCCGTGTTGGTCCCGGCCTCCTTTGTAGAATAGGCCAACTGCCGTTCTGCCAGGCAGGTCGTAAAAGGCGACCGATTGGCTATCGAGTCACTACCATCGTGGCTACTAGGTGGTAGAGTTCTGCATTGTCTCGCCCGGGTCTGGTACCACCACCTTACCTATTCCTGCCGCAATAGCGTCAGTGCTTGTCGCTGTCGTGTTCCGGTTTGGAGGGTAAGGTAGCCGGTAAACTTATGCATGTGGCATTAGATCTCGCCACAAGATAGCAACGCACCATTAACATCTTTGATGTCTATAGGCGATGGTTGACTCTTTCCATCAGGAGACCCATCTGCTTGTTTGCTATCTTATGATATAAAAAAAAAAAAAAAAAAAATTCTACCAATTTTTAAATGAATCTAAAAAAACTTGAGTACGTCACTCAACGCATATGGTGCGTTGGTGGCATGATATAGTAGTTTCAATCAACGCACCATTTGCGTTGGTGGCAATGAATGGGTTAATATTATTATTAATCCCCGAATTCCAGCTTTCGCTAACATTGTTAGTTCTGTGACGTTTGTTATACACGCACCATTCGTCGATGAATTTTTTTTTAAATAAAACTTTTTGAAGTAAGAAAGAAAATTTTTTTTTTTTTTATTATTAATGTTGTAGCGGCAGTGTGGCCGTCACCACTGTAGCGGAGGTAGGCCGTCACCGCTAGCAATAGACTCCTGTAAGTATTTTCAGAAGGTCTCACCAGTTTTGCAGGCGATGCAGGGTGTCTGGAGACTCGGCGAAGGTTCCACGGCAGCTGGCTGGATTATACTTTTAGAGTAAAAAAAAACAGTAGCAGTCGTGGGACTGCCGATAGAAGTGAAAACGGAACTATTAAGTTGAGAGTAATTAAAACTATATGCAAAACATAGCTATAGATTTACTATTATCATTAGCATGTCGGTGACGCGAACCGAGGATTTTACCCTCTACCAAAACGCTCAACGCGCCTAAAGAAGTTTTCACTTCAATAAAACACTGGTTCTTGTTTGCAGTAGAAAATGCGAAGTGTTGTTTATTAGTCTCTTTGCCCTATATTTATACAATATTTGAAATGCATAACGGTTAAATTAAAAAGAGAAAGCCTGAGAATTTACAAAATTACAAGTTAAATAAATTGTTGCTAGAACCAAAATTTGTTTTTTCGAACGGCTTGCCTGGCGCTAAAAAAGTCGATAATCTTCCCAAACGACGGTCGGCGTAAACGAGCGGTGCGCGCGGGGAGTGTGCTCCGCCCAGCGCGCGCCGGGCCCGCGCCTCGTACCGCGGCGTCTGATGTCATCACTCATCAGTCTGCGCTCACGCGGCGGCGGCGTTGCGCGCGGACCTGTTTCGTTGCGACCGAACGCTCCTTCCAGATCGTTCGCTTGGTTTAACGGTTGCCGTGTTGCGTTCTTATAGGAACGGCATGGTGATCGGGTCTTCGTCATCGATAGTCCTTTTCAGGGCTGCACGGTATCAGTGATCACTTGTCGGCTGGATACATCGACCTGCACTCTCCCCGGGTTGGTACAACGAAGTGGCTGGCTGCTGGGCATCTTGTCAATCGCCCTGCCGTGGCTGCTGGTCCTGGCCGATGCATCTGCGGGCTGGTACGGCTGCGCCTCTTCAGTGAATTAAGTGCTCTTAAAGTGAAACGGTGTCCGCCGCCACCGTTTCTTTGTTTAGTGATAAATTAAAGTGCGTGTTGTTGATGTTTGATTGCAAATCTTCCCGTAGCTAGTCTTCCTTTGTTGTGTTTGTCTCTTCTTGTTGTGAAGTTGTCAGGTAACAAGGTTAATAGGTAATTAGGTTTTGCGAGGAGGTAAGGTACCAGGAAAATCGTAAGTATCGTAAGTATACCAAAATATAATTTTATTGACCATCATGGTTAGAGATTATTAAAATAACCATTATGGTTGAAATCTAAGTGTGAGATTTTATGTGTTATTAACCATCATGGTTAGAAGCTATTGGATGCAATAACCGTTATGGTTAAAACATATGAAAGGAAGGTTAGGGATTTAAATGGATAAAGAGATAATTATCGTGTTTAGACTTTGAGACGACTGCCAAAGTCGCTAGAGGGTAACCATCGTGGGTAGAAAGAGATAACCATCGTGGTTAGACACTTAGAATGACCGACATGGTCATAAAGAGATAACCTACGCGGTTAGAGAGAGATAACCGTCGTGGTTAGACATTTAGGATGACCGACATGGTCATAGAGAGATAACCCATGCGGTTAGAGAGAGATGGTGGTAGCTGACGGTAGTGCTGGCTACCGCCAAAATGTCATTACATTCGTTAGTTATGTAATTCCAGCCCTCAAAAATCATATCATTCGGTAAAAGAGGTAAATTGCAACATAAACCCATGTTGCGTCGTAGTTTTACATTTAATACATAGAGTTTTTAATACATAATACATAGAGGGGTAGAGTACTGCATTGTCTCGCCCGGGTCTGGTACTACCGTCTTACCTATTCCTGCCGCAATAGCGTCAGCGCTTGTCGCTGTCGTGTTCCGGTTTGGAGGGTAAGGTAGCCGGTAAACTTATGCATGTGGCATTAGACCTCGCCACAAGATAGCAACGCACCATTAACATCTTTGGTGTCTATAGGCGATGGTTGACTCTATCAGGACACCCATCTGCTTGTTTGCTATAATTATTTTTTTCATCGATAATTAACTCCAACCATAAGCCAGTGGGTGCACGGGTCGCGACCTCCTTTTACGACGTGCCTGGCAGAACGGCAGCCACATTATTCTACAAAGAAGTCCGGAACCAACACGGGGAAAATATCTATACAACTAAATAACTTGTACAAATAATTTATACAAGTTATTTCATTTTGTAATCCCTAAGTAAACTTTTTTTAATTTAGTATTGAATAAATAACAGTACATTTAACTTTTATATAGTAGTATTTAAAAACCACAAAGATTTATACTGGGCAATACTACACATTAATTTTAAAATATCATTATACATGTTGTAGTCAAAACTCTTACCCGGTCAAAAGTACTTTTAACTGAAAAAATAGTAGTATTTAAAAACCACAAAGATTTATACTGGGCAATACTACACATTAATTTTAAAATATCATTATACATGTTGCAGTCAAAACTCTTAACCGGTCAAAAGTACTTTTAACTGAAAAAACAGTCAAAAGTAGTTTTGACTGGACAAGTTGGTCAAAAGTAGTTTTGACTGAAAATTATAGTTCAATAGTAGTCATTATTAGTCAAAACTATTTTCGACCGCAAGAGCATCAGTCAAAACTATTGTCAACGGTTTAAATCATGAAACAAAGAAAACAAGAGGAAGTGAAGAGTGGGCGTGCCGCGTGCATCACTATTATGCGCTGTTACTCTAAATTGCCTTATGCCTTGATCACACGTACCGAGCAAACCGGCGAGACAGTAAAATGTTTCTCGGCCGAGACAGTGTAGTGAGTAGCTGTTCACACACGTCTTGAAATAAGCTTAGTCAGTTCAGTTCTCTTGAGACTACAATTCGGATATGATGGATCGTAAAAAGATAATTAGAAAATATACAAAGTTACTTATTCCACTATTAGTAGAAGAATTAAATGAACAGCTGGAAAAGGAGCAACGCCGCATTTGGACAAGGCCATGGATGTTGAGAAGATCTAGTTTTGGCGCCACAAACACTGTTTTTAATGAATTAGAGGTAGAAGATCCTGATGAATTCAGAATGCTTTTAAGAATGGATGTACAACATTTTGACACATTGTTAGAAAATATTACTCCATTGATACAAAGGGAAGATACAGTCATGAGAGAAGCTATAACTGCAAAGACTAAACTACAAATAGCGTTATGCTATTTGGTAACTGGCGCGAGCTACCGTTATTTGCAGGCTTTTTACAGAGTATCTCGGGCTGCAATATCATCACTCATACCGGAAGTCATGGATGCAATATTTACTTATTTGGAAAACTATTTAAAGGTACGGTAAAGGTACTTTTTTCTTACATACTAAAAATAAAACTTGAGTGAATTTATTACTTTTTTATTAATTTCAAAGTTAAAATTTGCACCCGTCATTGACTATTCAAAGAAGCCCGGGCTCTTTATATGGGCGATAGATTATAGCTACACTAGCTGTGTTGGTACAGTGTTCGTAAATGAACTGCAATGAAATGGTCACTTTTATATGCAGCTTGCATAACAATTATAAAATCGAAAAAAATAACCTATATCTAAACAATTTAGTTTCTCCGGTTAATTGTTTTTTGTTCAGTCCAAGTAATATTCCCAATATGGTTATTAATTAACTGGATACAAATTTCGGCGCACTTACATGAAAATTATGCACAATAATTACGTTTAATAATCGAAATTATATGCAGAAAATAGACCATTTCAAAATAAAAAATAAATTTTAATAATTGACAACTATTTTATTTTTATTGAGGGACATAAGTTCATTGGTGCAATCATTAAGCCTTGCTGCAATTTCACATTCGTTCTTGATGCGGCTACTTACATCAATACATCGATCTACGTTTTTCTCTAGTTTCTTCATTAATTTGTCATCTTTGGCGAAAAATTTGTAGACAAGTGCAATCAAATTATCTGAAAAATATCGTTGATTAAAGTAGTAGCCATCTGTATATTCAAGTAATGGGAAAACTTACCTTTATTCTGTTTAAATTTTAAAGAATTCGGATTGGGTTATTTATTGTTATCTTGACTATTATATTATACTAGTGTTTATCAAAGATGTTAGAAAAAATTGAACATAATCAGAAGCAAAACTGAAGCCTATTCTAAAATAGAGTAATATTATAGAATTATATTGAACTTTTACACGCGTAAGGAAAATGTAACCTACATATACTGCATTATGATGGTTACATCGTGCGAAATATTCGTTTAAGTGCATAATGTTGAAAGCACAGAGTGGTAAATATTTCAGTTGTCTTGTGTATAAGCTGGCAGGACAACATAATTTTGCTGAATGATGCTGCCACAAAAATATTTATTTTCAAAATTTTGCAATTGTGATTGTCTTTTGCTTCAATTTAAGTGTGCTTAGGAACGATATAAGACCACTAACGCTCTTGAAAGATGGCACCATCGCCTTAACTGCGGAATACAAAAAAAACCTAATTTTTATTTGTTTATTTTAAATTGAGAAAAGAGGCTAAATTCTGGGATGTACGAATAAAACATTCCCTATTCAAATTATATAGAAAAAAAGAGAAAGTTTTTTGATATTAAATTTGATGAAAAAATACCGAAGATATCTAAAGCAAGGAACTTATATACGATAACTGGAATTACTGCGAAGCAATATTTAAAAAAAAAAAAAATGTACTTTATTTCGTTACTCATAAAGTTGACATTTGTTTCTTACTTAACAGAGGGAAAAAACGTTCTGAGCAAGACAACGACAAGAGTGGATGTTTCTTGCAATTGCCAGTGTAAATAAAACTATCTGATGGTAGATTTTTATATATTCGGTAATCGTTAAATCCCTTTTATTCATACACGTCGATAAATACATTAGCATAAAATGTATTGTAATTAACACAGTGAGTTTTAAAATGTGCTTATTTTAATTATTACGTAATTACTTATGCAATGCAAAAACTGTTTCTCAAATTAGTAGAATTATTTAGTAGTAATTTGCAAACTACGCATGGCCGCACTTATATATGGCGATTGGCGCTTTATTTTGTAAAAAGACACACTCCACCCATGTCGTGGTACTCTTCCGAACGATTTTAAAGCGCGTGTGAACATTCCGGGTAGAATGTAACTTCCTTGATCTAAAGTAATTAAAGCAAAATATAATCAGTATTGCAAAATTCCTTAAAAATATACATTTTTGAGACTTATTTTAAAAAATAAAACAAGAAAATAAATTTCGACACACATTTAAGTATCACGATATGATGAATGTTGATTATTTCAGTTTGAAAATAAATATTTCTCCAAATACAAATTACTTTATTAATATTTATCATGTAACATTGTCACAACTCAATCAAAGTTATGATGATGTAGTTTTGGCAGCTAATACACGATACAACTGAAAAATTTGTTACCATTCCGCGCTTTTACCATTTTGCTCTTTTATAATTTTGCGCTATTAACACTGCTCCATTTTACATTTTACTCTTTTGGCATTTTACGAGTAGTTTTCATTTTGACCTCTTAACATTATGCGCCTTAGGTTCTCTTAGTCCACACGGGCAGTGGTCAGCCACGGGGGAATCAGCCAGCTTAAACCGATGAAGAAAATTTATTTATTTACATAATTTTACTACTACTATCATTACAGGCACAGACCCAATGGGATGGTAGGAAGAAAATACAATAAATTACTACACATAACAACACAACACTCTATAACTATGTATAGTAAGAACAAGTGACATGTAACTTATATAACAAAACAACTATAACAATTAGGAATAACACAAGACATATAGCAAAACTTTCGCGAATTCACTCAATTTGAATAAAAATATATCCTACTTGGCATGAACTTCGTTAAGTGTAGCGATAGCTCGAGTTAGTAGAGTTTTAATTTTACTAGCAGATTCATATAATGTCTGATGCCCCCATCAGACGAGGGTTGAAGACGAGGCTGTTGAGATTATATTTTTCGAAGGAGGCTAGCAAAATGTATGCTGTACGAATGTTTCTGAAGAACATCTTGGTCACCGAGCCTCCCTCGCCATCTTTGAGGTATTGCCTGCCAGAGCTCAAGTGTTCTTTCTCTGACGATAATTTTAGCGAAATAGATGGGGGAATTGTATAGACAGGAGCCCGTTTTCCTTTTTGCGCTGCATTCCTTGGTAACTGGTTAATTATCTCATTCCCTGGAAACCCGACTTGGGCTTTAATCCAGAAGCGTCTGATTTTTCAGGCCAACGTCGTAGCTTTTAGTGTGTTGTCTTGGACTTCTGCAGCGATAGGATTTTCCGGGTCTGGGATACGAATACACTCCAGAGCGTACCTAGAGTCGCTCAGGATGCAGGTATTCGAGGAATCATTTCAGGGGCTCTCAGGATCGCAATGAGCTCTGCTTGATACACACTGCAATAATCTGTATGTGTCGAGTAGCTGCGCTCCTTACCATTCACCCATAACGACAACGACATACCCACCTTGCCCTCAATTTTTGACCCATCGGTGTATGGCGCGGGTAAGCCTTCCACCATAGTGAGATCTTCCTGAGAGGTTATGCATTGGAAACTGAGATCAGGGCGTCTAGCTGGATGAGAATGATCGTAGGGGTGCGCTCTCGTCTCGATCCTGGAGTCAAGCCACTCCCCTATTTGTTTTCTCCTCTTAATCTCATAGAGAACCCTCTGCTCCAATGTCCAGGACGAGCTTGTATGCTAGCCAGAAGAAGACGAGCTCAACGAGCAGGTCCTGTGGGCTTCACAGATCTTTGTGGCACATAACCTTGCGACCCTATCCAGTGTACGTCGGATCCCAAACTTTCCGGCTACTTCAGACCAAACGCTAGCAGCATATAGCATAGTGGCTTCGACCGCAGCCAGGTGTATCATTCGTACTATGTCAAAGTTAAAGCCCCAGTGGGCTCTGGCTGCGATCGAGACCATTTTATAGAGCCCAGCAGCCTTTTTTATCATGTTGTCGAGAGGCTAATTGGTCCTGCCCATTATCAATCTTAGCAGCTTGACGAATTCGAATACTCCTGTATTTCACCTCCCATTCTGATAGTCGGAGTACTATACTTCAACTTCCGTGTCATCACCATCACCTGGGTTTTTTGGGTGGCAAATTTTAATTTCACTGACACTTCCCAGCGAAATGTCATCTCCAGGGCATCGTTTATTTGCTCTTTGACGACCTCTGTGCTGCGTCCTGACGCAAACACCAGGAAGGCACTGGAACGCTCTCTGGCAAATGTTCACCGTGAGTCCATCATGTCCGGCGCTTTTTTAGGATTCATGGTAGACAGGTCATGCCACACCGGAGGATGCTGCGTGAAAAGCTCAAATGATCTCGTATTAGGGGCCTCCAAAGAGCTGTCCATAAGCTCTTTCCCCCCATATCATCGATTCCAGCGTGTTGCTGCTGCATCGCATGATCATGCGATGCATCACCTGCCTTATGGTTTCCTTTTCCTGTGTAGTGCACAACTCTCTTTAGCTTGTGATGTTTAGTTGGATGTGTTTATTTGTATTCATCCTTCAGTTCCAGCTGTCGATTCATCACAAGCATCTTCGTGCGAGGCTTAAATGCCTTATCCTGCTTCATTGTTTGACCAGTACTTGTTTGTTATTCCGTTCGTTCCACAAGTTTTTAGCTTATGCCTCGTATAAAATTTTACTACTCGTAATTAAAAAGAGTGGTTTCACTGATACAGGAACCGGCGGTCAAACTGGTAAGACTTCTTCTTTCTTCGTCGTTAAAAATTAGCGATTTTGAAATGATGGACTGGATACTTACGGTTCTACTAGTTCACCAATTCAAAATCGTAAACTATGCTTTGGTGGTACTTATGTTGCAGTATCTCTCTCTAGCACGAGATCCTAAACAAAGTTATTTACCTGACAAAGAAGTTAATCAAAAACATAATGATTAGCACGTAGAAGTAGAAATGTACGCAGGATCAGCAGATGTATTGTAAGGCGCATTGACAATATACGAAAGCAGAATAGTGACTAGAAAAAAGGAGTTGAAATTCACGCTGGATTTTTCTTTAAAGAAGAAGTCAGCTACAAGCGGACGCCTTTGGGCGATCTTCAGTTTCAATACAAAATTGTCTGAAATTGACAACTTAATGAACCCCTCAAGCTGTTCATTTGCATTCGCAGCTAAAAATGCAGTCCGCGTGCAGTCAAGTTTTGCTGTGCAGCCGGCAATGAAAAGCTGTTCGACCCGTTGTGTAGGAACCGATTCTGACACGTTTCTCCGACAAACGCTTCTCTGCCGAATAAGCCGCCGACAGAATGCTCGTTTATTGGTTGTTTAACGACAGAAACTTACAACTACAAAAGTTTCGCCGACAGAACGATTCATACATGTGCGAACCGATGACTGAACCTTTCCACTACGAAAGTTTCGTCGACAGAATCTTTCAACAAGGAAGAGTTCATCGACAAAGCTTATTTTGGCATGGTTTGACATTACTTGTGAGTTGTGACACTTTAATGATTAACGTTTTGAAAGGCTAAATGAAAAATATTTGTAAATGATACTAAAAGTCTTCTTTTCTGACAAATGCTGAGTAATCCTGTCTTGATATTTCGATATTTTTATTTTAAGTGTTGGTTCCGAGAAATTAATGAGTTCGATATTGCTCTCTATTATTGTTTTAAAAATATGCCATTTTAGTCGGCTTAATAAGGTATTCCACCTGTTGTGCCACGACTGCAGCGTATTTTGAGATGATAGTATATGTGAAAGTTGGCTGTCATGTATCGACCACATCATTGGAGAAAATATTTTCGTTATTCGTTTTATTGTCATTTTGAAGTAAATGCATTTTGTGATTTTAGATGCTCCACAGACATAATAACTTTCGAACCTGCTGATTGAATGTGTGTCCTATGAACTACAATTTTTTAACCTCCCGCTACGTTGATAGTAAAAGGAAGTTACTGATTTTGACCCGATTTTCGAAAATTGAGTTTTCACCAGATCTCCACATACTTATAAATATTTTTCATTTAGCCTTTCAAAACGTTTATCATTAAAGTGTCGCAACTCGCAAGTTATTTATTTATTTATTTATTTATTTTACATAAACAAAAATCCACAGCTTAATTTACAGAAAATACTTACAGTACTATATACATTGAACATTAGCCAATTACGGATTTTTCTCTGTTTTCTGATCATATTATGACGTAGTTAATTAGGTAGTAAATAATTATTAATAGAAGCGGAAAGTTACAAAGCTGGGAATTTAAAATTAAAAATAATAATAATAATAAGAGAGAAAATTATAAAAGAAAATAACATATTTATACAATTAAAGATAATGCAGTAAAAAAAACAAAAGAAAACAACTCCAGCATCAGAAATACGTTAGCGTTTGTTTATGTACGTGCGTGTGTGTGTGTGTATGTGTTGGGTGTGTGCGTGTGTGTGTGTGTGTCTGTGAGAGAGAAAGAGAGAGTGTGTGAGAGTTACATATATAAAGCATCAATTTAAGGTAGATGGAAAACGATTAGTTGTATGGAAAGTAAGAGGATTCGTATAGATACGGTGCGAACTAAGTACGCATAAACTTGCAAAAGAAAGAAGATAACGATATAAAATTCTAAAAATGTACCTAAACATTTATAGGAAAATTAAAATAGTGAATATAGTGAAAATCATATTAAATCAGATTATACATAGGCATTCATGACAAAACAAAAAAAAAATGTCTATTACTTGAAAAAAGTAACAATAAAATGGTAAAAAATAACAATAATAATAATTTAATTAACATTACATTAAATTAAAAAAAAAAAAAATTAAATTATAAAATTATTTTTTACACGCTAGATAATTATATATTTGACTACGAAAAGCATTTTTGGAGCAATTAAAAATATCAATGTCGGAAAATAATTTGTTAAAAGTTGTAGGTAAACGCAGTGCAATGGAATTCGCTTTGTAGTGCGTTTTGACAACTGGGATGTGAAACAAAGTTGTGTGTCTGGTACGTTTTTCTGGGACATTTAAATTTAAGACAGACTGTGTTAAGCGAGGACAATCAATATTGTAGCCAGTACATATATCAAACAGGAAATTCATGTCATGCACAATTCTCCTGTCCCGCAATGAGGTACATATCTGCGGGCTGTTAGAACGTAATCCACATTTACGGTTTATGTATTTATTAAATTTAGTTTGTATACGTTCTAATGAAAGTTCATATGTTACGTAACGGGGATTCCAAATCGTGCTGCAATATTCAAGTATGCTACGGACATAAGCGAAGTATAGGACTTTAATACAATCAATGTCAACAAATTGTTTTGTAATACGCATAACAAATCCTAGATTTTTGTAGGCCTTGTCAGTGAGATGATCGATATGGTGTGAAAAAGTTAGTTTACTGTCAAGTGTAACACCAAGGTCGACGACAATTTCAACTCTTCTGAGCACAGTATGCTTTATAGTGTAGTCGTATAAAATAGGGTTATTACTCCTGGAAAAAGAGATGGTGACACACTTTCTTATATTAACATCAATTCTATTTGCAGAATAATATTCAGATAAACGATCTAAATCTCTTTGCAGAAGCAAACAATCCCTAGCGGATTTAATCGTCGCGTATACTTTCTTATCGTCAGCGTATAATAGATATCGTGAGTGTGCGAAGCAGTGACCAATGTCGTATATGTACGCTGTGTAAAACAAGGGACCCAACAAGGACCCTTGGGGAACACCGGAAGAAACACTAACATAGTCAGAACGGTAGCCTCCCAATACGACAGCCTGTCTCCTGTTTGTAACATACGATTGTACCCACCGCAAAAGGTCGCCGTGAATGCCTAATTCGTGTAGCTTTCGAAGCAGGATAACATGATCCACTCGGTCAAAGGCTTTCTCAAAGTCCGTGTAGATCACGTCAACCTGTGAGTTATAACCCATATTTTCGAATACATCTTTTGTAAATATAGCAAGATTGGTTTTCGTTGAACGGCCTTTTATAAATCCATGTTGTTCATCTGGAATACCTTGACGTAAAACGGCGTAAAGGGATGTGTACATAGCTTTTTCAAAGCATTTACTTAATACATTTAAGATAGAAATTGGCCTATAGTGCTCAATTTCTCTTTTGGATCCTTTTTTGTGTATAGGCACAATATGCGCTTGTTTCCATATTGAGGGGAATATACCTTCGCGAGTTGATCGATTGAATATCAATGTTATGGGTAAGGACAGAGATTTTGCACAGCTTGCGATAAATATAGGAGGAAGACCGTCAGGGCCGGGACCAGTTTGAATTTTAACATTTTTAAGGTAATTGAACACATCAGCCTGATCAAATTTAACGAAGGTTAATGTGCGTGAAAATTGATCAGGCGTTAGCGTATTGTCGGGGTAAATCTGAGCTGGGTTTGCAAACATAGAGTGGAAGTAGCTACTAAATCCAGCACAAATCTCTTTTCCGCCGACTAATACGTCACCCTTAAAACACATCACATTAGGATATGATGTGTTGTTGCGGCGTCTACTATTCGAAAAAGACCAAAGAAGTTTTGGGTTCAACTTGATGCTGTTTTGCATCCTCTTGAGGTAATTTTGATGACATTCTACATTTAAACGCTTTTGCCTCGCTCGAAGAACACAGAAGGTATGATAGTCTGCTGGGTTTTTCCATCGTTTCCAGGACGCATGAACCTTCATTTTTTCTTTAGTTAAGTTTATAAGGGAGCGAGTATACCATACAGGATATTTATGAGTAATTAAAGGTCGATTAACTAGAGGGATATACCGATCTAACACTCGTTCTATTTCTCTATAGAGTAATAGGACTGCCTCGTCGACTGATAGACATTTGTCTATTGCTGTCCAATCGACCCCCATAAGATCTTGATTAATAGTGTCATAGTCGGCTTTCCAAAATAATCTTTTTTTATGATATGCCTTAGGCAAAGGCTGAGTAACAATGTCAGTCGCGTCAAGAAGAAGAGTTGTGTGGTGTTTATCCTCCAGTACAAGAGGTGCATTACAGTTAGAAATATTATTGCTGAAATTGCAAAATAAGAGATCAAGTGTATTGCCGCTTGAATTAATATATGAATTACATTGAGTCAGATTCGCAAAACTGCAAAAATTTAAGAGTTCTACCGCTGAGTCTTGCAGCTCAATGCTACCCTTTTTTATTATAGAAGGTAAGCCGTGGCTCCATTGAACACAAGGAAGATTAAAATCGCCTGCTATTAGAAAGTGGTCGTTATGTCAAACCATTAGTTAGGGGGTCATTGGCCAGAAGCGTGCTCGTCGCGACCCCTGCCAGTCCACTGGACTGCAATTCTGGCCCGAATAAGTACCGCAGTGCGGATTAGGGCGTCCCCTGGAGGCGACGCGTACCGATCCGCCCCCGTCGGTACGAAAAGCGGCGGATGCGGCGATGGGGGCCGCCACCCATCACGCCAGGCCCGAATAGGCGAGTCGAGGGGAGCAGAGTGCCAAATAGGCACGTGGAATGTAAGAGGTGGGTTGGAAGATAAGATGCATGAATTGATAGATGTAATGAATGAGAGATGCCTAGATGTTTTGTGTGTAACAGAGACTAAACGTAAAGGTAGTGAAACCACTGATCTCCCCGGTGGCATGATGGCTCTTTGGTCTGGTGTGCCCCAGAGCGATCATGCTGGCGCCGGAGTAGGTATTCTTCTATCGTCACGCTTAGTCTCTGGTCTGAAAGATTATGGGATGGCTGGCTCGAGACTTCTCTGGGTCCGGATCAAACTGGGAATCACGAGAGTCTTTTTGGTCGCATTATATGCACCGGTAAGCTCTTCGTCGCCCAGTGACCTGGAAAAGTTTTGGGATTCTGTAAGGGATGTTCTGGATATGGTTGATGACAATGAAAGAGTCATTTTGTGTGGTGATTTGAATGGATGGGTCGGGACTAAGCGGCCTGGTTTCGATGCCGTTCTTGGTCCGTATGGTGACAGTAGAGTGAACGACGCCGGTAAGCACATTGTGGATTTATGCATGGAAAGGAATCTTCTTGTGGCTAACACAATATTCCCTCATAAGGACATACATTTGTATACATGGAGAAGGAATGACCAAAAGAGTGTGATAGATCTGATTTTGATTGATAGTAGACTCCGCAGTTGTTTAATGGATACGCGCGCCTACAGAGGTCCCAATCTGGAAACGGACCACTATTTGGTAATAAGCCGATATAGGGGTCTGTTTAAGAAGTGGAGACATTGGCGACAACGTGTTCCATTCGGAAAGCTTGAAAGGATAAAGAGCGAAAAGTTGCAAGACCCGAGTATAAGGAGTATGTATGAGATTCAGGTTCGAGATAGGTTGGCAAAAGTGAACCTACCGGACTTGGATGTAGACGAATGTTGGAAAGTTTTGAAAGATAGTATGATAGTAGCCGCGAAAGAAGTATGTGGTAGTGCAAAACTGTGCAAGTCAATGAAAGGAGATGCATAGTGGGATGATGAAGTGAAAGCTGCGATTGAGAGAAAGAAGAAAGCATGGCTAGACTATGTATCATGTTTGCAAGCGAATGATGGTATGAAAGACAAGAAGAAAGAATTGTATCGTTGTTGTAAGAATGCCACCAAAACCTTAGTGAAAGAAAAGCGTGAAAGAGAATGTTTGAAAGCGGAAGAGAGACTGGCGAGCAACTTCGAGGCAAACACCAAACTTTTTTGGAGGGAGGTGAAGAAGTCTAGGAGTTGTTCGGCAGCCTCCAGAATGTATAGGATTAAATCTAAGGATGGTGACATTCTTACAAGCACAGAAAGCGTGTTAAAACGATGGAGTGAATATTTTGGAGATATGTATGATGCTGTTCAGGACGCTGCCTCCGTCTCTGACTCAGTAAGTGACTCAGAGACGGTGGAAGCGTGCCAGGACATTACTATGCAAGAGATCGTATGGGCGATAAGAAGTATGAAAAACGGAAAGGCTGCGGGAATAGATAAGGTGACTGCTGAGATGATCAAATACGGTGGTCCTGCCGTCTGGGACTCTTTTTGGGTCCTCTGCAATACATGTTGGAGGACCGGTAGAGTACCCGAAGACTGGCGGCGCGCGGTCATCGTGCCCTTGTATAAAGGCAAGGGCTCACGTATAGACTGCAATAGCTATAGGGCCATCAGTTTGATCAGCTTAGCATCGAAGGTGTATGGTAAGATCATTGAAAGGAGAATGCAAGGGAAGTCCGAGGGAATGTTGTGGGAGGCACAAGGGGGTTTCAGATCTGGAAGAGGATGTATGGATCAAGTTTTCTCACTCCGCAACATCGTAGAGAAGCATCTGGCGGTCGGCCAGAAGGTTTTCTGCGGTTTTGTGGATTTGGAGAAAGCGTTTGATAGAGTTGTGCGAAAGAAACTTTGGGACATTTTACCCAGTTATGGGATAGATGGGCGTCTGCTGCGTGCTTTGCAATCCATGTACTGGGATTGCAAAGCATGTGTGCGGGTGGACGGCAACATATCGCCCTGGTTCGATGTCAATATCGGCGTCAAGCAGGGTTGTGTGTTGTCAGCTCGTCTGTTTATTCTATATCTGGATAAGTGTCTCCAAAGATTGAGGTCATTGAATGTGGGAATACGCATGAGTGATCTAGTGGTGAACTGCCTGCTTTATGCAGATGACGCTGTACTTTTAGGCTCAACTCCATCTGAGCTGCAAACACTGGTCACAGTTATGAATGAGGATTGTAAGAGTATGGGCTTACATTTGAATGCGAAGAAAACTAAAGTTTTGGTATTTGAAAGAGAAACAACCAGAACGGATGTAAGAGTTGTGGTCGATGATGTAGTGCTGGAGCAAGTGGATGAGGTTGTATATCTTGGATGTGCTTTTAGCAGGGATGGAAGGTACACCGCTGATGTTGAAAGAAGAGTGTGTGCAGGGAACAGAGTGAATGGCGCGTTAGGGAGATTACTTAATAGCACAATTTTAAGTCAGGGTGCCCGTCTAGCCCTGCATAATCATGTGCTTATCCCAACGCTATTGTATGGAAGTGAGAGTTGGGTATGTCAGAAAGGGCATGAAAGTAGAATCAACGCGGTCGAGATGAGGTCGCTAAGAAAAATATTTGGTGTGACACTCGCGGACCGGGTTCGTAATGCCGAAGTGAGAGAGAGGCTAGGTTTGAAAGAAAGTGTCGGTGTAAAGATGAGAAAGGGCATGCTCCGTTGGTTCGGACATGTAGAAAGAATGGTAGATGAAAGGTTAACAAAACAGATATACAACGCGAATGTGGAAGGATGTAGGTACCGGGGAAGACCAAGACTGACATACCACGATCAGATTGATCGAGTACTGTCCGAAGGTGGTGTCAAGAGTCTTCGCAACCGGCGTGTGTGTATGAAGAGAGTGATGAATGTGGAAGAAGCGAGACAAGCCTGCAAGGATCGTGATGTATGGCACTCGGTTCTCTCTGCCTACCCCGTAAGGGATCTGGCGTGAAGATATGTTATGTCAAACCATGCTAAAATAACTTTTGTCGATGAATTCTTCTTTGTTGAAAGATTCTGTCAACGAAACGTTCGTAGTGGAAAGGATCACGACATTAATTGTTTTCTTTAAACAGCTAGTTCGTTTTTTATTAGCATCAAGGAATAAAGATTGGCGGTATGATCAATGCTCGTCCCTGATTGGGTAAACATCGCATTGTTATATTCAAATCAGTGGTGCGTGAAATTTAAAATAAGAACAACAATTTGAGGCCTGAAAGAGTAGTTAGGGAGGGTGCTATATGAAAGGTAGCAATGAAAGATTTGACTTAATTTTTTGACCAGTCGATTTTCAATATTTTTTTAATATGTACTTAAAACTGCTTTTTAATTATAAAAAAATTGCCATTTACAACAAATTTTATTTATTTAAAATATTTATTACACAAAATGTACAAAAGGTGAACTTAACGTCTGAAGACTTTTTCTACCAGTTAACCTTAAAGTTGTAATTATATATTCTAGATTGAAATATACAGGGTTACATCTAAAACACCAGCAACCTCGCAGGACTAGGTGGCTAACATCATACACAACAACATTTGTTCTACGACTTTTGATCATTTGTTGGATTTTACTTTCATACAAAAATTAATATAAATTACATTGTTCACTTGAACGTTCTTAATTCTACGTGCATCGCAAAGATTAAGCAAAGATTTCGTTTACCTTTATATATTTTTCCATTTCTGATAACTCCATTACGCTTAAGAACACATGCAATTAAGCATTCTCCATGTATTGGGGATTCTTTCTTTGGTGATAAGTGTCTCAGAACTCTCTTTTCATTGGCTTGTACCTCCTTCAAACATTCAGTCATGTTGCGTTTGAACTGTGTTACGTGGTCTGTTACTTCAGACGGGAAAGGGCTGTATGACCAGTCTGGTTCATTTTCGCTTTTTACATTATTACGACCTGTGTACGGCGAGTTATTACAAATTATCATTATTAGATCAAAAACGTCAAACCGTCTGTACTAGCCATAGGTT
The DNA here is from genome assembly GCA_036924255.1 of Apodemia mormo. Taxonomy (NCBI): domain Eukaryota; kingdom Metazoa; phylum Arthropoda; class Insecta; order Lepidoptera; family Riodinidae; genus Apodemia; species Apodemia mormo. Next base: position 23,983,932 of record JAUPFN010000022.1, on the reverse strand, counting down.
TTTTATATTTTAAGAACAAAACGATAATCATCTCTTATAGACACCAAAGATATCAATGATGTGTTGGTAGTTGGATCATCTCGAAAAAACCTTCGCAGAGTCATACCATGCGTCAAGTGCCTCAAAATCCACGTGACATGGATGTGCTGACATTGGTACAGTAAGTGGGATGTCTGATGGTGAATTTTGGTGGCATAAATTCTTTGTAGGTGTGTGTGTGTGATGCAACCCTGTCACTAAGATGTATGTGCATAATTGGCATCTTTAATCTTTTAACTGCTTTATTTGGTAAGTGGTGAGTTCCGCAACGTTTCGTCCTAGCTACCACCGTCTTACCTACACCTAACAAAATAATGCCAGTTCTTTTCACTGCCTAGTTCCGATTTGGAGGTTAACCCGATAAATGCATGTATTTGGTATTATTATCTCGTTACACGGACAGCAACGCACTATTAACATATTTAGTTCATAGAGGCGATGTTTGTCTCTTTCTATCAAGAGAGCCATCTACTTGTTCACTCTCTAATGATATACCTGCTTCTATATATATAGGCAAGCTACTTGGTTGCTTACTGAATTTATGAAACAGTAAGTATAAAACAGTATTCCGAGTGGAATAATATATTGTGATGGTTGTCAATCAGGAGCAGTGGAGGATCCAGAATATTTGTTTGGGGTGACTTGATCAGCAAATTATTGTTTGGGGGCTTGATTAAACTGAGGTTAGACTTTATCAAGGTAATCATCAAATTTTTCGGGGTTTAGGTTCGTGATTCCTATTTACCTATCACATGAAATTTGACAAAAAGCATTGCGGAAGTGAATGACGAGAGTATTTTGACCAAAGATTTTGTGAGAAAGGGATTTGGTGTCGGATCATACAGCTGCATATATTACGGTAACCCTTGGATAGCAGATCTTAAAAATAATCGCGATATTTTAAAAACAGCTCTTAGATTTGTCCAGGGCACATTCCATCAAATAAATTCGCATACCTAATGAATAAGTTGAGGATGTAACACATATTTTGATGGTGTTTGCTTGGAAATCTCGTCTTGGTGTCAAAACAACACACTTTGGCTATTTGAACAGCGTGCTGGCTTCTCCATTGTCTGAGCAGGCCAGACTGTTATTTGAATTTGCGGAATCAGCTTTAAATAAATGATTTCCCTAATGATTTAGTAAATATTGTTACTGAGGCTTTGATGAACCGTTGTGATCGCTTGGTGACAAAGTCCTCAATAAATTAAAATTTAGGGGGAGCTTGCACCCCCTCCTAATAATGGGGGCTGGCTAAAAAACAAGGTGCTGGACTCGCTACTGGTCAGAAGGATTATCTCATTGTTTACTATCCTTCGGTATCTATTGTAAACTCTTGAATTGTAACTCACCCATTTTAGGCCGAACTTTCTGATCTAGTTTCATATTTCTTGTAAATATAGTGTCTTTATTAATCATCGTATGCATTGTTTTAATGCCAATCAAATTTTTGTCAGAAGATGCTTTTCCTACATCGCAATTAGTGAGTGAAATTGAAGCAAATATCAGTACGAAGACAAGCATCTTTTCGTGTTAAAAATTAGTAAATGCTTGAAAAATATATCGCTTCATATCAGCTTGTTAATTTTAATTGGTTTAATACCCTGTTTGTTAACGATTTTTTAGTTTTGATGTTGATTAGAATGGTTAACAAAATGCATTTTAAATTCCTTTAGGTATGTGTTATACACCTTAATGTTGAAAAATGTCTGCATTGCGAAAACTGATTGTTTTTCCGATCCGGTAGTTAATTGAAAACTCGCAAATCTATATTAATTAATCTATATTTGATATTATAAATGAAAAAAAAACTTTAAAAACAAAAAAGAAAAATGTCGACACGCGAGACTCGAACCCGCGACCATCTCCCTCAAGCCGGGAAGCTCTGTCCCTGAGCTAGTGTCGACGGGCTCGACGTGGCGAAATTTTTCTTTGTTATAAGATCGATTACGTCGATTGCACTGATCGCTAGGTATACATACGTATAACTAGTTAAATGAGTTCATCGTTACAGATGAAATTCACATTTATAATTTTTTGATCAGTACTTTCGTGATTTCTATTTAATTATTATTATCGCACTCACCCCGTGCTAGGGAAACTTGAAAAACTTTAAAAACAACAAAGAAAAAAAATTATAAACGTATGTATATCTAGCGATCAGTACAATCGATGTAATCGATTATAAAACAAAGAAGAATTTCGCCATATCGAGCCCGTCGACACCAGCTAAGTGGCAGAGCGTCCCGGCTTGAGGGAGATGGTCGCGGGTTTGAGTCTCACATGTCGACATTTTCTTTATTGTTTTTAAAGTTCTTCAAGTTTCCCTAGCACGGGGTGAGGGCTATAAAACAAAAACAATTATAAATGCGAAAGTTTGGATGGATGGATGGATGTTTAGATGAATGTTTATTACTCAATCACGCAAAAACTACTGAACGGATTTTAATGAAATTTGGCACACAGGTAGACGATGACCTGAAATAGCACATTAACTATTTTTATCCCGGAAAAATTAGGTAATCCCGCGGGATCAGCCACAGATTTTATAATGCAACGCGCTGCACGCTGCAGCTAGTAATATTATAAATGCGAAAGTTTGGATGTATGTTTGTTAATTAATTACGCTAAAACTACTCAACGGATTTGGATTAAATTTAGCACACAGGTAGATGATAACCTGAAATATTTCTAACACATAGGCTACTTTTTATCCCAGTTTTCCCGAGGGATTCACCAAAATCTTTTACAATGCAACGGGCTACACGCTGCTGCAAGTATACACTAAACAACAATAAACAAGAATATCTACTCCAGAAATCTAGAAGCAAAATTCTGGATCCGTCGTGGACAAGGTTTGTCAAATGTCCCCAAGTTGGTCCGGACAAACTATCGTTCTGCCAGGGAGTTCGTAAAAGGATTGGCTATGCGAGACATTACCATCATGGCTACTCGGTGATAGAGTTCTGCATTGTCTGGCCTCTGTTTTGCACCACCGCCGTATCTATTCCAGCCGCAATACATGGTAAACATCTATTTCAGAATACAAAAATCTACGTCTAGTAGTCCGCGGGACATCACACTATTAATGATGAATACATGCATCAAACTTATTAGCTTCCTTATGACTGATTAGGGTCCTATGGGACTCAAATAAAAGTGGACTATATTATAATAGGTGAATTTAAAAAAGAACAAATGATCAACCGTCAGCAATGAATACAAAAAGGCGAGTGCCGGTGTCGCCTCTTGGCGCTTGCGACGCCCTCTTCTCTGACACCCTCCTCTGGCGCCCTTTCGCGCAGATAACGTTGTGCAGAAGAGGTGAATTCGCCGCGATTCTCTCGCGCGTATCACGCGCGACATTTGCGTCCAGAAGGAGCATACCAACGCGCGAGCATTTGGGGACGAATTTTAATCGTCCACGTCCACTCGATCTGGAGTTCGCGCGTTAACTAGACGCAACAAGGCGTCTCTAGTATCTTGACTCGCGCGCAATACGCGTAAATCACGCGCGATTTGAGGGTCTGGTGTAGTGCACGCGATTTACGTGCGTATTTTGAATTCGCGCGATACTTGTGGGCGCGATGTGTTGGCGCCGATATCTCGCTAATGCGCGAATGAATTCGCGCGAAACCTTTTGCGGCGAATTCGCCCCTTCTGGACAAGGTCTAAGACTCATGCGGCGAATTAATAATGTGAACAATGACAAGTCTAATCAACTTCGTCTTTTTTTTGGGTCATTGGTAAATAACGGCACACGAGTCGTGTCTTTAATTTAGTGAAGATCTCATGAAGGATTCTGGAGACACAGGAAAAGGAAAGACGGGTGCTGCAATATAAGACTTCCCGATATGGGGACATTCAAGTATTACGTAAGAACTAAAGGGGGTGGGGGGTCATCCATTTGCTTATTTTTGATGCCAAGGGGGATGGGGGTGGGGCTAGATGGTGATTACGTCAGCAAAATTAATTTGTTTACTTTTTGAGTTTTCTACATATTTACTGCTTGCTACATTAAACGTTTGCGTTACCTAAACTCTTTTATCTACTGCTACTACTAAAACTTTTACTCGTGAATCAGTCCAAAATCTGAGGAGCAGATTAAAAACGAAATTTACAAATGTTTACGTAAGCAAGGGGGGAGGGGTGATTTGCTTACTTTTGCTGACATCCCCATTTCAATAATTTTAAAAAATCTGCTTTGGTAATACCTACTTGAACGGCTCCTATATAATTCGAAAAACATTTTCTTCGACACAAATACTGCACCGATGAGTTTGTTAACAACCGCGAAAATGCCGTATTTAACCTTTTCTTGGCAAAAAAATAAAATGATCATTTTCTAATGGTATCAAAAATGTAACGTACTTAGGCAACTAGAGTTCTAGGAAAAATATTTAAAAAAATCGGGCCTTACCAAATATGGAGATTTTATATGTATCTTTCAGGATACATTGCTAGATTAGTAATAAAAATTATTTTTGTGGATATGTATCTCTGAGAATACATTGCCAGGTTACAGGAAATGATATTCACGATTTAATTAAAACTTATATTGTGTTAACTGAAATATAAAAGCATATTTAAAATACAAAATTAAAAAAAATCACAGACTATTTGTTAGTATGAAATTTCACAAAACAATTCCTTTCTGCCTTTAAGCATAGTCGTTGGAAGCACTTGGAACATGATACTGTTGTTTGGCCTTTGGTACAGAATTTGCATCTACCTTTAGGGCTGAAAATCGGGAAATGGCCAACCTCGTCGTACCTTACATCGGGTGGTGGTCTTAGTGCAACAGGCATTTTTATTACTTGGGATGGAGTTGGACCACAGACGTTCGATTTATCAACAGTGTCTCCTTTGTCGTGCTTCAGCAGGCTTTGTACTACTTGGTGCCTGAACATTTTAAGTGACATGGTTTTTTGGTTACTGTGTCTTCTATACAAGAGCCAACTGTTATTCAGGCACATATCTAAAATTTGTGATACAATTGGCAAATACCAACGATGTCCTCTAAAGTCTGTTCTATAAAGCGCGACTAGCATGTCTGCTAAGTCCACACCACCCATATGGGCATTATAATGTTTTATAATCTCTGGGCAAGGTACCGCAATTCTCCTTTTTTCAACTTTGTCGTAACGTTGTATTGTAGACAAAGGTTCAGACGCAATATAACTACTAGCTGTTGTGACACATTTGTTGTCATACCATTTGACAACCGATAGTTTATTTTTGTTGCACACAACTTGGGAATGAGAGCCTCTTGGTTTTTTCTTTAATTCTTTGTCTGATGTTAGACTTTCTCCTGCACCACGTAATCGGTTTGATCTAATTGTACCTAACGAGAATATGCCCATTTCTTCTCGTAAATTATGTATCAACTCTAAACTTGTAAAAAAGTTGTCGAAATAAACGACGGAGCAAGCACGATTTGGGATGCTTTTACACAAAGCCAAAACAACTTTCCCACCAAGACCAAAGCTGGACTCCTCAGAAGTGAGTGGATCGTATCTGAAAGTATCGTCACCTCCGTATACTATAAAGTCGTACACGAAACCAGATACACCAGCACGAATGAAAATTTTGTAGCCCCACTTTTTGGGTTTATTTTTTACATATTGTTTCCTATTTCCTGCTTTTCTGCCCTTGTATGGGACCATCATTTCGTCGATACTGAATCTGGTTTCGTGTGGGACTTTTAAAAAGTTCTCACGAACTTTTTGTATCAGGGGTCTCACTTAAAATAGCGGTCACCGTCGTCTAATAAGTTATTATTAAAATGGATATATCTCCTTAACAATTGAAATTTTTAAGTGGCATAATATCAGCTATGGCATCATATCGGAACTCCCGAGACCAATAATATGTATATGCTGGTAAGTCGACAATTCCCATGAAAAAGTTTATGGGTACAAAACTTTTAATGTCATCCTTATTTATGTTTAAACTTTTACCTGTCTCTTGCATAAAATATAAATTAGTTTGCTCCGTTATAAAGTCAAAAATATCTTCGGTAAAAAAATCGCTAAAATACTCATAAGGGGTTTTCACAATTTCGGGTTGCGGAATATTTGCATATGAAATTTCGGCAGAATGTTTGAACTTACTTTTGGTCCATTTAAAACTTAGTGATTTTTGACGTATTGAGGGTTGTCGGGGTATAGCTATTCTAGGATTTCCTGATGTAGTGGGTCTCGTTATTGGTCGTTTCTTAGAGGAAATCAAAGATATCTCTTGTATTGATGGTGAGCAGGCAGAGGTAACAGAAATAGGTGAAGGGCACCCGCTTTGCGTCAGCGATGATGTTTTGCGAGCTAGAAGTGGTAGTGGCTGAGGTGAAGGGAGCAAAGGAGATTAAGTACCAGCATCTTGTACGTCTACTATTTCTTCATCTGACAATAAATTCAGGTTTTCAATAGAAGAAGGCAAGGATGGCGCTGGTGAAGAATCATCGTTATCTGTACGGTCCATCGCGGTAACATGGCAAAATCTAGTTGCATTCTGCTCCGGTAGAAGTTTATAGTCGGAACTTGAATCATCGTCATCTGATTTTTTGCCAGATTTTGGTACGAGAGCACAAATTTTTTTGGCTCTATAAAATGAAGGGTTTACCCCACCCTGAAAAAAAGACATACCCTTGCAAAACCATAATAAATATTAAGCATCGTGTTATAAAGTAGGGTTATTAGCATGTATTTACAACAGCTAATATGCCCTTTTCACGCAATACAGTATAATAAAAATAATACAAAAGGAACCTCAGAATACTTTGCAATGTACAAGATACATTACGTATTTGAAAATAATCTCAGGCTACCTAGCAGTGTATCCTTCAAGATACGTTACGCGTTTGAAAATAACCTTAGGATACCTAGCAACGTATCTTGCAGGATACATTCATTTTATTTGTTAGATTACGAAACCAAACGTTATTAATTTTGTTATTTTATTCATTCATAAAATATATACGTACATAATAAACAAAAGCACACAAATTTTTCACGTATTTTGAAAGTATAAACTATTTAAAATAACAAATTCTTACCTTTTTTGGCGGAATTGCATCAAACTGTCTCGACATTTTGACAACTTATGAAAAAAGCCGGTAGTGTGGGCTGTCAAATGTCACATGGATGCGTTCAGAAATATGCACTTTGTATAAAAGTAAGATAACGTTCGGTTTTAAAAGTAAACTATCTTAGATATATTTTTTGAAAATTAGATGTATCCTACAAGATACGTTGTCAAGAATAGGGTTATATTCGTACATAACTCATTTTTTCTGTATTGTTATTGTTAATATTATCAAGTTGTCAGTGTCCGAAAAATTCCTTGCTAACGATATAATATATTATCTGAGTCATACTATGACGCTATCACGAGATTCCTGTTTCGCAGCACTTTCGAAGTTGTAGTTAGAAAGTTTGTTTAAAAGAAAGCTTTTGAAGATGTTAATAAACTTTTCCCTGAAGAAGTTTAAGGTATGGGCCAGGGGGGGGGGGGGCAACTTAGACTATATTTTTATCTTATTACATTTTTAACTACAACAATAGATAGTTTGTAGAGAGGTAATAAATTCCAAGGGGGGCAGCTGCCCCTCCCCGCCCCCTCCCCTAGGTACGGCCATGTAGATATATATGATTTTTTAAGGGCAATGGGCCTACCTCTCGTTCTCACCACTGTACCTTCCATGGAGCTGTATTATATCTGGAGGCAGCACTTCTAATACCTACTTGAAACCAAACTTTAAATACTGCTGTCATCTTCTGAGGTGTTACCCTCTCTAACACATGCACATCTGTATAAAAAGAGATGGCGAGAAACTCAGAGTGAGATATAACATAGATATTTGTTTCAAATGACGCGTGCTTTACGAGTGCTAGCTTCAACTTTACCTAATACTGCATGGTAACTTCTGCAAAACAGATTCAAGTGTTTATCATATTTAACAATGTGGTATATATATATATATATATATATATATATATATATATATATATATATATATATATATATATATATACATAATACTATTATTTGTTTGGTACATATATATGTACCAAATAAATAATTGTATACATAGACAATATATACAACACAAATGCTTAGATGGTACCACATAGGTATTTGTTACCATCTAAGCAGTCGGGGTATAACTAATATTAAATAAAACAAATGATGCGTTATCATACATATCGTCGTCTAAGAGTGCTGATCTGCTAACTCCATTGTAATGATTTTGACAGGAGACACAAAAAACTGAATTATTTATTTAAAACTCTTCAGACATGAAAAATAAAAGTCCCGTTGATAGATATGATGGTAAACTATATATATCTAAACAATAACATATTTTACGATCAACTGGTTTAAAATTAGGAATAAAAAATGGAGTTAGCAGATCTGAACTTCGGAAAACCTATTTCATTTTAATGTTATAGGGGAGTTAGCAAATTATCACGCCAATTATTCACAATTTAAGTTTATTAAAAAATAAAGAAGACATTAAATTCTTAAAGTTTTGGCAGATTAGAATAAAATTGCCTAAAATCCTGTGGTAGAGTTTCTTTGATGACCTGCAGGTCTTCAAATTTTCGAGCACTGATCGGAATCCTGTTGTGATGCAGACAATCTAGTTCATGCCAGGTCTTAGGTTCTACGGAAGTTTTTCTTTGGGGTAATGGTGTCCATGGGTCTCCAAAACGAAGCTTATAATATATCACGCCCGATGGTGAATATTTTAGCGCACGTATATCCGATACCTTTGGATCTCCAGTAGTTCTTCCAGGACGAATATTTTTGTAGCTAGACACACTCTCAAATTTTTTGAAAAATGTTTGCTCTAAAAAGTTACATCAAATGGTTTTTTTCGGGCACTTTGAACGACTTGAACGTAGTCGGCAAGAACGTTTATATGTTTATTACGTAATTTACGTTCTATTAGAGAGTGCATGCTGTCCACCTCCATTTGTGTATAGCCCACTTCTAAATACTTTTGCTCTATAGTCATATTGTTTATTACTGCCATATTAAGGAGAGCATTAGAGAGTATAGTATTACGATTTTGGTATCCACATCCATCTGAGTATATAATTAGTCTCACACCTTCTCTATTCTCAATATGAGACAAGCATTTTTGCCCAAAAAAGTATATCCATATTGAGGTAAACTCTTCTGCAGAAAGCCCGCCTTTTGTCTCGTTCCACAAAAAGCAATATCCATCTTTATTAATATTATTGTAAAAGCAAAGGTTGTGTACTTGAAGCTTAGTTTTGTAATAAAGCAGGCTTACATTCGATTTCGGAGCCAGTAAAACGGATTGCATATCCACTGTAAATAGTAAGCTTTGTTCTTCTTTGTCTTTTCTCTTTTCTTCTCTGGCTTCTTCTTTCTTCAATTTATGTAATAGGTACTCGTTTTCTTCTATAGTTCCCATTTTATATTTAGTACATTTTTCACATTCATCTTTCTTTGGTCTAAATAGGGAAATGTTTTCAGCTGTCATAGTGTCGAAAAAGACAGTAGAAGACAGAGCTTTAGTGTTATGTGTAACGCACCAGTCAGTTACATAAAATTTGTACAAAGCTGATTTAGTTGGCCAATCTGGTTGAAGATATTTTTTTGACGTAGAAGCGCGGCAGTAATGAGACTCCATTAAAGGTAAAGATTTAAAAAAAATTGTGTAAAGATTGTTGCCTGTCTACATGTGGATTGTTTTTTCTTTAGCAGTTCTGAGTTGGCTGGGTTCGGAATTTTGCTTCATTTTATCTTTCCAAGTTAATACAGTCATCCTACCAATGCACAGTGTGTTTAAATACGTAGTCTTGCAAACTCTGATTTCTTCGTCGTTTAGTTTTAAATAGTATCTAAGCGATTGTGATCTTGAATTTTCAGGTTCTTTTCTATCCCTTGCTCGTTTAATAGCACACGATTTCACTGTGTGATCTACATAAAGTTTTTTCTCTCCCCAATCTAAGTTCCTCCAAAACGTTTTCCAAATTTCCTTCCTCTGCTCTTTTTAATAGTAGCACATTTAAGTATAGTATTTTTAGTCCTACACTTACACCTTTCTTTTATATGTTTGGATTCTTTTACAGTTTCGTATACCCATTTTGAGTCTTTTTTCACTTTCCCATAATATTTATACCCCCTTTCACGTAATTTCTTATTTTTTTCAGCAAACCAATTACTTTTATCGACTTGCAAACGTCTCTTTAGTTATACTTTTCTTAGGCAGCTCAATGTCCGAGTCCTCAGAACTGGATGTATACGGAACTAATTTTGCTGGGCTAATGTTAATATTTTCGCTTGTATCAGATATACAGTCTAAAATATTCACTCCTTTGTCAGTAAATTCATTCGAAACAGGACCTAAACAACTTACGGGCTCTTCGTCTACTGCCTCTATTAGTACGTTATCAACTATTAAGTAATTTTCAATATTGTCCAAGGGAACATTTAATAAACGCTCATAATGAGTATCTTTAGCGGTAGTATTTTCTGTAGAAATGTTTTCGTTTGTTTGTGGCCAAACAAGCATGGACGGCGTGTCTAGGCATACATTGTCAATGGCTAAATTGACTAGCCGCTTGCTTCGTGAAAATCTTCGCATCTGAAAGCAAAATAAAAAGCAAAATATTGCAATGCATTCCAAACCAAGCGGCACAGCAAAATTTATTATACCCGACATTCTAAAATCTCATCAATCACGAGGAAAAACAATCACTCGCAAATAAAGATTCCCATCTACTACTAAATCAATACATAAATAGTTATATGAAGTGCTCTACTTTTGGTTAAACAGCGCATAACTTAATAAAATATAATATTTTTATTTTTGTATAACCATTTCTTAAAATTATTTGATATTTTTGTATTTAAAACTGACTAATAGTGCTATTAGTAACTGCGAAGCTGTTATCGTAACTTAAAGAGAATAAATTCCAACTCAGTTTACTACAGCAAAGCAATAATATTTATAACGTGCTAACTCCCAAGTCAAACAAGTGATTGTTAATTTATGTGTTTTTACTAGGTTTAACACCAAAAGCTGCAAAAAAAATGTGAAAATAATAAAACGCAATACTCACCATTGATTAATTACACCACACATAAAAGGAAAACTGCAATTTGCTTCAACTATAACTAATTAAATACTCCTCATGAACTTAAGCTGCTTACGCGCTAAAAAATGGCTGGGAATGAATGAGTTAGCAAGATTGACGCGGGTAAATTTGACAACCGGGGAGTTGACAGATTTTATTGTAGTCCAAAATATGATATTATTAATGTTAGACGCAATTAGCATGTTTGACGATTTTGTAGATATTTTTACGCTCTTTCCGACCATATTTAAAACTTAATTACGGCGAAATATGGAGTTAGCAGATCAGCACTTTTAGACGACGATATATTTGTTACTATTATTCACTATTTACATATAAACAGTCAAAATATACAGATATTGATATAAAAACTACATTAGTGCATTATCATCTCATTGCAAACCTTTGGGCACGGTAAACGCCTGCGCAGTTTATTACTTTTACGATTTAACTCAAAAAGTACTCGATCGATTTTAATTTTTTGTTTCACATCTAAAAAGCTCTTTATCCAGGATTAACAGGGTACTATTTTACTTGACTGAGCAAAGGAAACGAATGATTTTCGGTCAAGCGAATGAAGTCGCGAGTAACTGCTAGTAACATCGACCAGCACACGTGAATAATCAGTCTAGTTAACAAATGTTTCTTGTTCAACTTTTTTAAGAAGATTGATGACATCGGCCTAAAAGAGCTACAAAAATATATCGTCAGCTGAAATTATCAAATTAATTTAATTTACAATAAGTCAATATTAGAATTCAACGGACACTTTTATAGCAAATTAATTTTAAAAGGATTTTATTTGGAAAGTCATGAAACTATTCAAACTCGTACGCTTTTTCTTATTTCTAAATCAAGCAAAGATTTTTCTTATCTGTCATAAAGATAACACTTTCTTTTATTTATGCTGCCAAACTATAAAAATGTCGGATAGGTAAGAAGCAAAATTTTACCAAACTGTTGTATGATGCCACAAAAATGAAAATATTTATTACTAAAATCGAAACTTACAACACAGAAGGCTGTATAAACAAGTTACTCTAATATCATTCTTAGGAAAAAAAAACAAGTGCCATCTATGTAAACTGAACGAGTAGGTAACAAATATTTGTTCGTCTTTTAAAGTCTATGTGATTAAAATCAAATAATATTTATGATGAGAGATACAAAAACGTACATATTATATCTATTTCGACGATATATTACGGCGTAAATTGCTTAAAATAGAATGTAATAATTGTGTATTAAAGTTATATTTATGCTTGAAGAATTTTCGTGAATTTTAACAATAAAAGTGTCCGCGATACAATTTACATTTCAGAAGAAATTAATAATGTATTTTTTTTTTTTATATTATAAAATAGCAAACAAGCAGATGGGTCTCCTGATGGAAAGAGTCGACCATCGCCTATAGATGTAAATGTGTTGCTATCTTTTGGCGAGGTCTAATGCCACATGCATAAGTTTACCGGCTACCTTACCCTCCAAACCGGAACCCGTCAGTGACTAGTACTGATGCTATTGCGGTAGGAATAGGTAAGGCGGTGGTACCAAACGCGGACGAGCCAATGCAAAACTCTACCACCTACTAGCCACGATGGCAGTGACCCGCATAGCCAATCGGTTGCCTTTTACGACCTGCCTGGCAGAACGGCAGTTGGCCTATTCTTCAAAGGAGCCCGAGACCAACACAGGGAAAATTATAATAGTGTAAGTAGCTATCATTATGTGCTGCGTTTGATGCTAAATTTGTATAAACCCTCATCATTCCCCTTTCAAAGGTCTTGATTATTTCTGAGATATTTTCAAAAAAAAAAAACTTTTATAAACTGTTTATACCCCAAAATATTCTCCATTAAAATCATCGAGACACTTCCGAATCAAATAACACTTCATTTATATTTCACCGATACTGCTATAAAAGGTGGAACAAAATGTTCTTATTAACTAATGAAGATTAAATATTTATAAGCTATTAAAAAATATTTTCTATCGTCGAGTCTGACCATATGCCTAGACAAATAAATAGGTAGATTAAAAAGTAGAAAACTATTAAACAAAGAAAAAATCTACAGAATTTGATTTAAACCTGTGACCATACTCTCCTTCAGACCAGGCAACGCTTCCATCTATCCATTTTTTTGTCATATTTTTGAGTTTTCCCTAGCATGTGATCAGTGCTAATACATACATAATTAGAAGGATGCAAGTTAATAAAAATTGTACGAATAATAATATCGATGGATTAATTACAGAAATTGATCTAACCCCAAAGTAAGTAAATTATGTGCTTGTGATATGTGGGTCAACAACATTAATACTCGTACATAGGAAATACATATATTAATACTCAAATATATATAATAAACACCCAAACCCAGATATACAAACATCTATCCCGTCACACAAATGTGTGACGGGATAGATGTTTGTCCCTGTCGGGAATCGAACCCGAGCTCCATAGATTGCGTAAGCAGGTTCGATAACCACTCAACTAAAGGGGTAGTCAAAATTTAGCTTTAAATGCCTATTTATCTTTCGCACCATACCATTATACATAATACCAGACACCATTACATCATCTTTGGCGTTTAAGTAAAGCTATTATCAGAAGACCTAACTCTTAGTATTTAGTATCGTTAAATATTTGGAGTTTTTCAGTTAAATTACCCATTCAAGGAGAAAAGTATTACGACCCGCGTGATTCTATCATCCGAGCCGAAGGCGAGGGTGATAAAAACGCGGTTTGCAATGTAATATTTTCCTTTCGTGGTGTGAATTATTTTATTAAAGCTGGATTGAAAGTTTATATTACACAGCTCTAGAAATTATTTAAAATAAATGAACTTGACACTTGTGCAAGAAATTTAAAACATGCGCCCTATTCAATTTGAACGAAAGACAATGTGACACTTTTGACCCTGACGGTAAGATAAAAAATATTCTTTCGATCTACATTTGATAAAAAAATATTTATTTGACAATCATATTTATTGACAAATTTCGTAATATACATAATAAATAATAACCTAACATCTTGAAGGTCAAATAGCAGTATTATTATTATAAATTAGCTGCCTCACCTGGTTGTGCACGAATTTACTATTAAAAAAATAGAACAAAATATATCCCCGCTACAGTGTTAAGGTTTAAGTTAACAAAATGCACGTTTCCGAATGATTTTTTAAAATATTTTTTTTTTTATATAAAATTACAAATTAAGATAAAAGAATTTGCCAATTAAGTGTAACCGCTTTGAACGATTACACAAAACTTAAAAAAATGTGGTAATTAATTTTTGATTATGTACGAGTAGATTAAATATGTATACATTTATGTATACGTGTTCACACACTTCACACTAATTAAAACACTGCACTGAACTCCTGAACTGTATTTGAAACGGGTATTGATAATGCATATAACAAATTGGAATTAACTACTACTAACGCGATGTAAAAGGGTACAGCGCCATCTGTTGACACGGTGCGAAACTAAACATTCCGGCCCCCAAGGACGACTGGTCCTTAATTAAGGCCAATAAGTAGGTCAAATAAACCAGTTAAGATGTCTACACATCGCACTGTACAAATACTACATACAGATAGAACAAGTACATAAATTTACACCTCCAACGGCAGTGGGCTAATCTTAGTAACAGGTCTTTTAAACAAGCTATCTTTGATTTTTAAGGTAACCACCCTGGTTAGACCATCCTTACCAGGATGCTTATCCATGATACGGCCTAAAATCCATTTTCCAGGAGGAAGTCTTTCGTCCTTAACTAAGACTATAGCACCAATCTCGGGTTCTCCTTTTTTTGTAGACCACTTATATCTATTTTGTAATATAGTTAAATATTCATTACTCCACCTTGACCACAAATTTTGTACAATTTTTTGAACAATTTGCCATCTTTGTAAAGGTGGGACTGATACGTTTTCGAGATTTCCTTCTGGAACTGTTATGAGAGGCTCGCCAATGAGGAAATGGCCGGGGGTTAATGGAGAAATGTCATCTATAGAAGTGCTAATGGGCGTTAAAGGCCGAGAATTAACGCACGCCTCTACTTGACATAATAACGTATTATATTCTTCAAAAGTAAGGCAGGATTGACCTATCGTCCGTTTTAGATGAGCCTTAACAGATTTAACTCCTGCTTCCCACAATCCACCGAAATGTGGGGAACCAGGCGGTATAAAATGCCATTGTGTCTCTTCAATAGCCAATAGCTCTGCTATTTCTCCAGCAACCTCAGACTTTCTATTTTTAAACATAATGTCCAGTTCTTTTGAAGCTCCTACAAAATTACTAGCACAGTCACTCCATAAATTCCTGCAATGACCGCGCCTCGACGTAAAGCGTCGAAATGCAGCCAGAAAACCAGCTGTGGATAAATCACTTACTAATTCAAGGTGAATTGCTTTTGTTGAAGTGCAAATGAATAGAGCAATATAAGCCTTTGTAGTCCGTTTACAACGGCCTGGATATAATTTTAAAGTAACGGGACCGGCGTAATCTATCCCGCTGTTGCTGAATGGTCTACTGGGATTTACGCGATTAGTCGGGAGCTGGCCCATTAATTGTTCTAAAGTAGTAGCTGAATGCTTATAACATGTAATACATTTGTGAATTACTTTTCTGACCAAATTTTTAGCTCCGATTATCCAATATTTATGGCGAATAACATTAAGAGTAAGCTGAGGGCCACCGTGTAAAGCATGAATATGAGCATCTTTCACAATAAGTAATGCTAGATTACATTTGGAAGATAATAACACCGGATGTTTGGCATCAAAACTAATATTAGCAAATTTTAAACGACCTGAGGCTCTTAATATCCTATATTTATCAAGATAAGGAGAAAGAGACTTAAGTGAACTAATTTTGTTTATTTTTTTGTTCGTGTTTAAACTTTCTATCTCTTCAGAAAAGTAAATTTGTTGTGAAAAACGAATACAAACTCTAAAAGATTCACGGATCTCATTTACAGTGAGGTAGCTTGGATGTTCTGTAATATTCCAAGGTTTTATTTTGAATCTACAGTTATTTATAAATCTTAACACATATCCAGTAACGCGAATTAATTTTCGTAAATTCGAGAACTTGCTGAGGTAAGCTAAATTTTCCTCCATATAACTAGAAATTAAAGATTTAAAAGTACATTTTAAATTGTAGGATTTAGTTTTACACTCTAAACTTGTATCAGGCAAATCATTTCCTATAGATAAATAATTCACATTCCCAGATTCTTGCAAAAACCTAGGGCCATGCCACCACAAGTCAAAACTCGCTAAAAGTGAAGGTTCAATGCCACGAGACGCACAATCTGCAGGATTGTCGCCAGACTTCACGTGGTTCCATTTACTAAAATCAACAATGTTTAATATTTCAGTAGTTCGATTAGCGACATAAGTTTTCCAACTATTGGGATGTTTTCTCAACCACGCCAAAACTATTGTCGAATCAGTCCAAGCAAAGACTGATTCATCACTAATGTTTAAATTATTTTTAACTTTATGAAGTAGTTTAGCTAAAAGTACAGCCGCATTAAGTTCTAGTCGAGGCAAAGATACTTGCTTAACTGGGGCGACCTTTGTTTTTGCAATAATAAGTGAAACGTGAGTTTTATTAGGCTTAATTACACGCAAATAAACAACAGCAGCATATGCTAAGGTGGACGCGTCGCTGAACCCATGAATTTCCAGTTTTTGTGTAACTTTATCTGTGTGAAACCAACGATTTACATAAATAGTATCTAAGTTAAGTAGTTGCTCTCTGTATTTTGACCATTCTTGGTTAAGTTCGTTTGGAAGTTCATCGGTCCAATTGACTCCGCACAGCCATAATTTTTGTAAAAATATTTTAGCGGTAATGATAATAGGTCCGAGGAATCCAAGTGGATCAAATGCTCGTGCTATATCTGACAGTACTGTAGTTTTAGTAAAAGGAACATTTGGTTCAGATATATCTAACTTTAGTTCAAAAACATCTCTACAAGAGTTCCATCGAATACCCAAAGTTTTAATTGTGCTACTTAATTTAATATCTATACTTTCCGATGTAACTTTATCTTGACTTGAAATTTGTTGTAAAACTACAGAACTGTTAGATGCCCATTTGTGTAATTCAAATTGACCCTTTAACATTAGTTTAGTTATATCCTTTGGCTATGGCTCGCTCCTCATCATGCGCACCAGTAAGTAAATCGTCCATATAAAAGTCTTTATTGACTACGTCATAAAGATGTGGAAATAACAATTTTTCATCGCTAATAAGTTGCTTAAGTGTGCGAATGGCGAGGAACGGAGCACAAGAAGTTCCATAAGTTACGGTAAGTAATCGCTTTTCTTTTATATTTTCCTGTGGAGAAGAACGCCACAAGATTCGCTGATAATCAGCATCTTGTTTACATACTAAAATCTGTCTATACATTTGTTTAATATCTCCAAGGAGACAGATCTTATGAGTACGCCAACGAATAATGAGATCTCGAAGGTCTTGTTGTAGTGGTGGTCCAACTAATAATTCATCATTTAGCGACGAGCCATCATCTGGTTTCGCGGCGCCATCAAATACTACTCTCAACTTAGTAGTTAAACTGGATTCTCGAATCACTGCATTGTGTGGCAGATAGTAGACCTTGTGATTTGGCTTTTCAGTAGCTTCTACATCTTCCATATGACCTAGATTTTGATATTGATCCATAAAACTTGTGTATTGTTTTTGAAACTCGGGATTCCTTAAGAATCTCTTTTCCATCTGCAATAGTCTATTCTGCGCTAAGTTTCTAGAATTACCCAAATTATATTCAAAACCTTCTTTGAAAGGTAATCTTACTACATATCTTCCTTCTTTGGTTCTGGTATGAGTAGTTTTGTAATACTCTTCACATTGTTGATCAAGAAGTGTAATGGGTTTTTCTTGTTCGGTGTATTCTTCTGTCTCCCAAAACTTTCTTATTAACTTATCCATCTCCATTAAATTAGTGGAAACCATAATAGTGGGTGTAGGTGGATAAGTTTGTGAGGTGGTACAACCAGATACCAACCAACCTAATTTAGAGTTTTGTGCTATGAGAGACTCACACTTGTGTAACCTTTCAAGTAGAATAGTTGCGTATACATCGGCTCCGAGTAGTACATCTATAGGTCCTGGTTTCTGTAGATTGGGATCTGATAACTTTAATTGTGAAAGACTAGGCCAGGACTCAATAGAAAATTCCTTAGTAGGTAAAAGAGGTGTCAACTTTGGAAGGATGTGGGCATTAATGTTCAGAATATGTTTATAGTTAAAAGGTGAGTGAATGTTCAGGCTAACCATGTGCCGCGATTTCATTTGATGGTTACTAATTCCACTAATATTTGCAGTGTACCGAAATCCTTTTAATCCAATCCTTTGCACCGCCGATTCTGCTATAAAAGTACCCTGCGAACCCTGATCCACGAGAGCTCGAAGTTTGACGAAGTCACCATATTTTGTCTTAACGGCTATAGTAGCAGTTGCTAAGATCACTTGGTTTGCCTTAAGACATACTTTCATGCTAGTTACTTGTGCGTTTTCGGTATCGTCATTTATGCCTGCTTCCTCATCTTTTACGTTTCTATTATCACTATAGTGAAGTAGAGTGTGATGTTTTCGAAAACAGGTTCGACATGAAGTCTTTTGTCGGCAGTACTTAATTGAATGTCCTTTAACTAAACAATTGAAACATAAGCCGTTTCCTTTTACGAATTCCTTCCTCTGTTCTACATCGAGTTGTGAAAATTCAGTGCAATGACATATATAGTGATTTCCTTTACAGTAGGTGCATTCAGTATTAACGTCTTGGGTTGCAAATGATTTCACATTTTTTGATCTAATTGCTACAGCTGGTATAGATTCTTTTCGATCTTTCTTTTGTGTAGCTTGAATCATTTCTACGGCTCTGAATCGCCCTTCAATGAAAGAGGCTAAAGACGCATAAGTCGGTAGATCTGTTGAAGATCCTAGAGATTGTTCCCATGCCTTGTGAGTTTCTATATCAAATTTCTGCATTGTGATGTGTACAATAAGAGGGTCCCAACTGCTTGTGTCTATACCTAAATTTGTGAGGCTGTTAAGACACTCATTAGTTGTATCTAAATTCTCTTTCATACTCTTAGAACATTCACTAGGTATCCTCTTCTGGTTTAAGAGACGATTCAGAATTGTGCTTACAATAATTCTTTTGTTGTCATATCTATTTACTAAAGTGTCCCAAGCTTTTTTATAATTGGCTGCAGTAACATCTAAATAACGGAGTAGTTGAGCAGCTTCTCCTTTTAAGTTACATCTCAAATAGTGATGCTTTTGAATATCACTGAGATTGGGTTCCTTATCAATTAATGAAAGAAATAAATCCTTGAAGTGAGTCCATTCTTGATAGTTTCCACTAAAAAACGGTAGATTAATTGGAGGTAGTTTAATAGACGCTGCATTAGACGGGTTTTCGTGAGTACACTGGCGTATAGCATTTTTAGTTTCAAGTTGTTCTTTTATATTTGTTTTAAACTCTAAATATAAATCTTCTGTTCTTTCAAACAAGGATTTTAAATGTTTTTTGTCTTCTTTAGATATATCTTTTAATTTTATTTCGTCTTTATAATCTGTTTTAAATGTATTCCAATACTCTTCCAATGTTTCTTTTCGGGTTTCCAAGTAACCAACAGTGTAACGCGAAGAAGCAGTCTTTTTGTAATTAGAGTATAATCTTTTTATTTGCTCAACTTGTTCCACTAATAATTCGTTAATATCCGTTGCCATAATTTAATTTTATATTTGAATTTACACTTAGTCCAACTTTTAATTCTATTTTAATGCACAACTAATTTTATAAGTATTTTAAACTTCAAATTTTTACAAGTTCAAATGATATTTTAACTGAGAATTTATAAGTCCAAGATGCACATTGCACTGTTAAATTTTAAACACTTTGCAATTTTACAACTATGTAAGTCTGAATTTTTACAAGTTCTGAATCACTATCACTTTTAATTTTCAAACACTTTATGATTTTATAAGTTATAACAGTTAAATCACTTACTTGAATGTTCCTTAGGCACTGTAATCCGAATCGAAAGACCAATGTTCACACACTTGACACACACAATGAACTCCTGAACTGTATTTGAAACGGGTATTGATAATGCATATAACAAATTGGAATTAACTACTACTAACGCGATGTAAAAGGGTACGGCGCCATCTGTTGACACGGTGCGAAACTAAACAATACGTATTTCATCTACTCTTATATAATCAAAAATTATATGTCTTAATAAATTTTAAAAATTATTAAACGTACAATGTTAAAATCAATATAGAGTTTTTTTTTAATTTAATCCGATTTATATTTACTCCATAACTTTATCTAATTACCTTGTATTTTTTTAATTAGAAATTAATTTAGTATGAATATTATTTTAATATTTTTTGGATTTTTTAGCAAAGGAGAGTCTTCAAAATGTATGCTATACTATGTCAGATTATGTTGTGTTTTTAGTTATAAGTTGTAATTGCCCTGATGATGCTTATTTAGAAGCGAAGCCGGTTGGATAATGTATGTAATAAATTATTGTGAAACAGTACAAGTGTTTTAATCTATTTTATCTATATCTATATTTAAAAGTATATATATAAAAGAAAGTCGTGTTAGTTACTCCACTTATAACTCAAGAACGGCTGAACCGATTTAGCTGAAAATTGGCAGGGAGGTAGTTTAGATCCAGGAGAAGTATATATATAAAAATCAGGATAATATATATATAAAAATCAATTGCTGTTCGTTAGTCTCGCTAAAACTCGAGAACGGCTGAACCGATTTGGCTAATTTTGGTTTTGAATTAATTGTTGAAGTCCAGGGAAGGTTTAAAAGGTGAGAAAATATAAAAAAAATAAGAGTAGTTAAAAAGGCAGAACAACGTTTGCCGGCTCAGCTAGTATTAAATAGATTCTTCAAGATGTCTTAATTTTTATTTTAAAAAACCATATTAACAATTGGACGTAGCTACACGAAAAGGATTCAATCCACACAAAATCAGTTTAGAAATATTGAAGTTTGAAGTTGGACATTTTTAAATTTTTTAACGCACCATACATGGGGACTAGTTCTGACGTTGAATAAAGTAATAGAGAGCTATTTTTGCTTAGATGTTTTTTTACTAGATTGTATTGATGTTTAGCATCAGTTTGATGCACTTAACTCATTTTTGTCCATATTGTGGATTGGATCCTTTTCGTTTAACTACGTCCAATTATCAATCGACTTCTCAAAAGGAGGTTATCAATTCGGGTGTATGTTTTTTTGTTTGTTAGAGAACTCATCACTTCATTCATTTACGAATCAATTTTGAAAATTCTTTGTGTGTTTGGGAGAGTATACTTACCGTGTAGTCCCATTTTATTTTGATGAAGATCTGATCCAGGGTTCCGGAGATATAGGATATGGGTCGGTTGCTGCAGTTTTACTGCGTTAAAAGTATTTTCATTAAAATGTTGATATATAGATTTAAATAAATAATATCTTATAGACACCAAAGATGTTAATGGTGCGTTGCTATCTTTTGGCGAGGTCTAATGCCACATGCATACGTTTACCGGCTACCTTACCCTCCAAACCGGAACACGACAGTGACAAGCACTGACGCTATTGTGGCAGGAATAGGTAAGGCGGTGGTACCATACCCGGGCGAGACAATGCAGAACTCTACCACCTAGTATATCTCTTGAAAAATTACACATATTGATCTAACCCCAAAGTAAGCATGCTATTTGCTTGTGATATGGGTGTTACTCAACGATATGAATATATAGAAATACATATTATATAGATTAGAAATGATTTTTTGTAAAAATTATAATAAACTTTCGAAATTTATTGAAACCATTGTTTAATTTTTTCTTATTTCTAAAAACTTTCTAGTTACGAAATAATACTTTTTAAGAAATTTTAAATAGTGTTAGCAGACAATAACCTATGAGAACTAGATCGTATAGTTTTTTTTATAGAAGAGAGGGCAAACGAACAGAAGGTGCACCTGATGGTAAGTGATCACCGCCGTCCATGGACATCCGCAATACCAGAGGTCTTGCAGTTGCGTTGCCGGCCAGTGAAGAAACCATTTTACCTAGCTAGAACAGTTAGGGTAGATTTCACCCCAACTGTTATAGTATCTCAATGTATCTACATGTCTTCCCAGTGCCTATCAATCCCTACATAATATATCCAGGTTCTCTTTAAGACTGATGATATGTTGTATGCTTTTGAAGTCAATTTTTATAAAAGAATATCACTTTTTTTTATAATAGCACTTATATAAAACACTGCAATTAAATTTACACATCAATACATTTTTTAAAATTTATGTTGGATAAAAAAAGTTTTTTGACATGTACAAATTTGTTGCGCTAGATGGCGCTTCTCATGTATACATTGAAAAAGTTCGCGTCACAAATTCTTATGATATAGTGAACACGACATCCGTTAATTCGTTACATAATTTTAACTACAACTATTTTGCTATAATCTTCACTTCGCTGATGTTAATAGATCTGAAACAAGGGTATTTAATGTAGAAATTGTCCAAATATTTGTAAATAAATAATCTCGATGGTTGACTTGCGGGGTAGCATATTGAACTCTCTAAAGAGGCTCCTAAGCCAACCTCTCTAATTACTTTTCAAGATCTCTTAAGATCAAGACGGACGAATCATGATCAAATTAATCTAGCGCTATCGGAAGGTGATTTCAAGAGTTTTTGCAACCGGCGTGTTTTTATGAAGAGGATAATTAATGTGGGGAAAGCAAGACAAATCTGCAAGGTTCGTGACACGTGGCACTCAATCCTCCTTAACTACCCTGTAAGGAATCTGGTGTAAAGATATGTACAGTCCGCGCGCGAGCTCCGAGGAATCGGGACTGAGGTAAGGGCGGGTGTGCGGGTGTGTACGTCTCTCTCTCTCTCTCGGGTGTGCTCTGTGTACATAGCGCTCTCTCTTCCTGTACGTCAACATTCCTCAAAATTCCTCAGAGCTCGCGCGCGGACTGTGTGTATATGTCTTGGGTATAAAGAGAATCATGCATGTGGATAAACAAGAAAAATGTGTCGAGATCG
This sequence comes from Apodemia mormo, assembly GCA_036924255.1. Lineage (NCBI taxonomy): Eukaryota > Metazoa > Arthropoda > Insecta > Lepidoptera > Riodinidae > Apodemia > Apodemia mormo. The sequence continues at coordinate 23,960,648 of JAUPFN010000022.1, read as the reverse complement.
GGATATTTGGCACTCAGCTCTATCTAACTAGTAAGGGTTATAGTGTGAAGATAATTTTTTATATCATAAGATAGCAAACAAGCAGATGGGTCTCCTGATGGAAAGAGTCAACCATCGCCTATAAAAACCAAAGATGTTAATGATGCGTTGCTATCTTGTGGCAAGGTCTAATGCCACATGCATAATAAGTTTACCGGCTATCTTAACCTCCAAACCGAAGCACGGCAGTGACAAGCATTGACGCTATTGTGGCAGAAAAAATTAAGACTGTGGTACTAGACCCGGGCGAGACAATGCAGAACTCTACCACCTAGTAGTCACGATGGTATTGACTCACATAGCCAATTGGTCGCCTTTTTCGACCTGCCTGGCAGAACGGCAGTTTGCCTATTCTTCAAAGGAGCCCGGAACCAACACGGGAAAATAGAAAATTGTGTATTGTACGGATCGATACGATAAAACGATAGTACCTATATCTATCGATAGTTTCGATATCTCAGTAAGTACAATACAATCGTTGATAAAACAGCAAAACAATCGATAGTATCAATTATAGAATCCCACTATAAAACGACCTTCACCAAGCTAGTTAATTGATGAAAAGTATTCCATATCCAATTAAATATGTCAATACATATATTGCAAATGTGTTGATTAATAATTCAGTCCAGAATTTGATATTTTTTTTTTAAAACATTTCACTGCTTTGGTTAATCGACAAATTCCATACAAATTAAAAGTATGAAGTCTATAGAATATGTAAACGTTAGGTTGACTAATTTTATCGTGTCAAAGCTTTTGGCTATCGATAGTGAAACTATAGAGCCCAGCCCATAGACGCCTAATATTTGATTTCCCGTATTGAATGCATTCTGCAACAAGCTGAGGTAAGATAAAGCGGGGTTGCAACGCCATGATTGGCTAACTCAAGGCCACAGTGACCGCAGGCGGCACACAGCGGCACCACACATGAGCCAGTGACGTACCGTGCGTGTGTCCGGTGTGGGGGGAGGCGGGCGCGGAGGGCGCGCAGGCGGCACACAGCGGCACCACACATGAGCCAGTGACGTACCGTGCGTGTGTCCGGTGTGGGGGGAGGCGGGGGAGGCGGGCGCGGAGGGCGCGCAGGCGGCACACAGCGGCACCACACATGAGCCAGTGACGTACCGTGCGTGTGTCCGGTGTGGGGGGAGGCGGGCGCGGAGGGCGCGCAGGCGGCACACAGCGGCACCACACATGAGCCAGTGACGTACCGTGCGTGTGTCCGGTGTGGGGGGAGGCGGGGGAGGCGGGCGCGGAGGGCGCGCAGGCGGCACACAGCGGCACCACACATGAGCCAGTGACGTACCGTGCGTGTGTCCGGTGTGGGGGGAGGCGGGGGAGGCGGGCGCGGAGGGCGCGCAGGCGGCACACAGCGGCACCACACATGAGCCAGTGACGTACCGTGCGTGTGTCCGGTGTGGGGGGAGGCGGGCGCGGAGGGCGCGCAGGCGGCACACAGCGGCACCACACATGAGCCAGTGACGTACCGTGCGTGTGTCCGGTGTGGGGGGAGGCGGGGGAGGCGGGCGCGGAGGGCGCGCAGGCGGCACACAGCGGCACCACACATGAGCCAGTGACGTACCGTGCGTGTGTCCGGTGTGGGGGGAGGCGGGCGCGGAGGGCGCGCAGGCGGCACACAGCGGCACCACACATGAGCCAGTGACGTACCGTGCGTGTGTCCGGTGTGGGGGGAGGCGGGGGAGGCGGGCGCGGAGGGCGCGCAGGCGGCACACAGCGGCACCACACATGAGCCAGTGACGTACCGTGCGTGTGTCCGGTGTGGGGGGAGGCGGGCGCGGAGGGCGCGCAGGCGGCACACAGCGGCACCACACATGAGCCAGTGACGTACCGTGCGTGTGTCCGGTGTGGGGGGAGGCGGGCGCGGAGGGCGCGCAGGCGGCACACAGCGGCACCACACATGAGCCAGTGACGTACCGTGCGTGTGTCCGGTGTGGGGGGAGGCGGGGGAGGCGGGCGCGGAGGGCGCGCAGGCGGCACACAGCGGCACCACACATGAGCCAGTGACGTACCGTGCGTGTGTCCGGTGTGGGGGGAGGCGGGAGAGGCGGGCGCGGAGGGCGCGCAGGCGGCACACAGCGGCACCACACATGAGCCAGTGACGTACCGTGCGTGTGTCCGGTGTGGGGGGAGGCGGGCGCGGAGGGCGCGCAGGCGGCACACAGCGGCACCACACATGAGCCAGTGACGTACCGTGCGTGTGTCCGGTGTGGGGGGAGGCGGGGGAGGCGGGCGCGGAGGGCGCGCAGGCGGCACACAGCGGCACCACACATGAGCCAGTGACGTACCGTGCGTGTGTCCGGTGTGGGGGGAGGCGGGGGAGGCGGGCGCGGAGGGCGCGCAGGCGGCACACAGCGGCACCACACATGAGCCAGTGACGTACCGTGCGTGTGTCCGGTGTGGGGGGAGGCGGGGGAGGCGGGCGCGGAGGGCGCGCAGGCGGCACACAGCGGCACCACACATGAGCCAGTGACGTACCGTGCGTGTGTCCGGTGTGGGGGGAGGCGGGAGAGGCGGGCGCGGAGGGCGCGCAGGCGGCACACAGCGGCACCACACATGAGCCAGTGACGTACCGTGCGTGTGTCCGGTGTGGGGGGAGGCGGGAGAGGCGGGCGCGGAGGGCGCGCAGGCGGCACACAGCGGCACCACACATGAGCCAGTGACGTACCGTGCGTGTGTCCGGTGTGGGGGGAGGCGGGGGAGGCGGGCGCGGAGGGCGCGCAGGCGGCACACAGCGGCACCACACATGAGCCAGTGACGTACCGTGCGTGTGTCCGGTGTGGGGGGAGGCGGGGGAGGCGGGCGCGGAGGGCGCGCAGGCGGCACACAGCGGCACCACACATGAGCCAGTGACGTACCGTGCGTGTGTCCGGTGTGGGGGGAGGCGGGGGAGGCGGGCGCGGAGGGCGCGCAGGCGGCACACAGCGGCACCACACATGAGCCAGTGACGTACCGTGCGTGTGTCCGGTGTGGGGGGAGGCGGGGGAGGCGGGCGCGGAGGGCGCGCAGGCGGCACACAGCGGCACCACACATGAGCCAGTGACGTACCGTGCGTGTGTCCGGTGTGGGGGGAGGCGGGGGAGGCGGGCGCGGAGGGCGCGCAGGCGGCACACAGCGGCACCACACATGAGCCAGTGACGTACCGTGCGTGTGTCCGGTGTGGGGGGAGGCGGGGGAGGCGGGCGCGGAGGGCGCGCAGGCGGCACACAGCGGCACCACACATGAGCCAGTGACGTACCGTGCGTGTGTCCGGTGTGGGGGGAGGCGGGGGAGGCGGGCGCGGAGGGCGCGCAGGCGGCACACAGCGGCACGAGGCGCGGCGCGGACAGCGCGGGCAGCCGCCGCCGACACACGCACCGCGTGCACACGCAGCGCCCGCAGCCCCAGCAGTGGTGCTGCACACAACACAATATACCACATCAACGGTCACTACTTACTCTTGTCAAATAGGTATGTGACAAGAATATGCAGTGACCGGATCATCATTATTCTTGTATAAACAATATTCCATAAATCGCACGCGAAATATCACATGATACCCATTATAAATCGCATAATATGCTACGTCTCTTCATTTGGTTTGCGAAATATCACACTCAATGAAATCGAATCGTTCGTAAATATTCGAAATTACATCGTCTTAAATCGACGTAGACAACTAACGAGTAGCTACGACGAATCGTGCGTATGTGTATAGTGTGTAGTGTTAATGATTACTAAGAGCGTTGCACCACACGTGCTCCCGGCTACCTTTTAATGGGTACTTAAAATTGGATATCAAATATCAAATAGAGACTTCTAAAAATAGACTTTAAACTGAGTGCGGTAACGTATTAATTTCATTGGAATGATTTATAACAGATCTAAAAATCATATGCATTCGGAACATGTGCAATTGGGGTAAATCTATTATTCAATGTGAAAAATCATTGCCAGTGATATTTCGCATGTGAAATCATTGCATTTTTTTTATTTCATCCAATGAAAATGATTTAAAAGTACAAATATTTTCATGCCTAATAAACAAGAAAAAAGTATCTTCACGCCCATATCCCCGAAGGGGTAGGCAGAGGTACAACAAGTGCACCCACGATTAGCCGATGATACTTGGTCCCACAATGTGATAGGTGGCAAGCCTATCGCCAACCGGGCACTTTCCAATCCCGGGCAACTTTGTGTTTCTCAGAAAACTGAAAAAACACTTTTTTTTGTGCCCGACCCGGGAATCGAACCCGGGACCTCATATGGTCAACGCCAACGCTGGACCACTAGACCACAGAGGCGATAATAAAGAAGCTTTGTTCAAAAACTATTTAAAAGAAGAACTTAAGTAAATAATTTTTAGTCATTTTTTTAAACATGGAAAAATTGTTTTTTATATCACAAGATAGCTAATAAACAAATGACTCTTGATGAAAAGAGACAACAATCGCCTATAGATACTAAAGATGTTAATAGTGTTTTGCTATCTGTGTGGCGGAGTCTTATGACACATGCATAAGTATCGGCTACCTCATTCTCCAAATCGGAACACGGCAATGACAAGTTTTGACGCTATGGTAGCAGGAGTAATCAAGGTGGTATTATCCAATACTCGGGAGAGACGATGTGGGACTACCACCAAGTAGTCACATTGGTAGTGACACGTATAGCTAATCGTTCACCTTTTACGAACTGAAGTAGAATGGTAGATGGTTTATTATTCAAAGCGCGTCCAGATCAATACGCAAGAAAGAATATTGATTTTTCAAATGGTGTCACAATCAAGCAGACATCTGACCTTTGCAAAATCATTATATAAGGTCATTCCAAAATTGGTGAACATATTTTAACATAGCGTTCGGTACGTCTAACCAAAGATATCCTCCCAAAAAATAATGCGATTCAAGGGACTAAAACATTTTGATTTTTACAAAAGAAATAATTTTGTCTCAAAATACTTTATTACGCTTTTCTGCATAAAATAATCCGCGTTTCAATATGGCGTGAAGTTATTTACCTTACTACTCACAACGTTCTTACATTGTGAGTAGTAAGGTAAATAACCTCGCGCTATATCTGTGGGTGTGCATCAGAGACAGACGCCAGTTCGTAGGTGCTTATACGTCATAAATATTGTGCGCGCTTATTAGCTGACAGTACTCTCTTGTGCACTTAACTAAAAGCCATAACACTTATTATTTACTCATGGCTATTAAGAGGGAACATTAATGGTGAGAGAATTGAAAAATATATATTTATAAAATCTAGCGATCGCCTTGCAGTTTTCTCTATCGCATCCTACGAGTTTACCGTAGAGTGCGATAAAGATAACTGCAGCTTGGACCGAGCGTATTTTTCGTTTCTGGCGCGAGCAACGAGAATCCGTCAAATTTTATTATTACTATTACGAAGATTTGTAGCTAATTATTTTTTTGAGTGAAAACTTATAAACATTATGTTGAAATTTATTTTCAAAAGTTTAAAACGTTTTCTCATTAACTGAAATAAAATGTGACTATGTACAACAAATAATAAACGTAGTTATATAAACGTAGGTCCAATAAACTTAACGCGGTGTCAAAGACCTTGAACGCCTGCCGGTTGCTCTCAACTTTTAAAGTTCAAGGTGCGCGCAATATTAAATGACGTGTGCTTACGTCACACCCTGGTTCTTACACACACCCATAACATGTGACCGAAACTTTAATGAAATTATCACTCCACAGATATGGCGCAAGGTTGTTTACCTTACTACTCACGTTTTCGTTAAAAGTGAATTATTTATGCAGAATGATGGGAAGCGTTATGTGGTAAAATTATTTCGTTCTGTTATACGGGATTTAAAGATTTGTTTTTTAAAAAAGAAAATTTAATTAACTCTAAAAAATAATTACATACAATTTATATGTTTGGATGATTGAGGATTTTGAAGAAGACAGACTACCGTGAGGCGAAAGTCTCTGTACAACGAAACCCAATACGCTACGGTCTATGCTGACACATCACTGTTGTGGGTAGCAGTCTCATACTAATCCACATCTATAACAGATCGTAAAAATGAAAATGTGTTAGTTCCTTGAGTCGCATTATTTTTTGGGTGGATATCTTTGATTAGACGTACCGAAGGCTGTGTTAAAATATATTCGCCTATTTTGGAATGACCTTATATAACGTTCAAGACAGGACTTTTCACAACTATTTATAACTTACTGCATCGTGCAGTATGCTGCATTATAAAAGTTTTTGGTGAATCCCGCGGGAACAACTCATTTTCTTGGGATAAAAAGTAGCCTATGTGCTATTTCAGGTCATCATCTACCTATGTGCCAAATTTCATCCAAATACGTTCAGAATTTTGGCGTGACTGAGTAACAAACATCCATCCATCGATCTATAATATTTATAACCATTCAATTATAATATTGTTAGAAGCTTAGGGTTCGTATTGTGCATTTAAAATTTTGTTTTTGTTCAAACCGTGTATTTACCGCACTAACGTACAATACACTACAATACACACTGACAACACTCTCACTATATTCCACTAGAACTAACCGACTTAACGAATCACTTAACACACTTTCCGTATCTTTTTTCACTGTACTATATCACTTCACACTGATCGTCTGAACTATAACTAACTTGCTATTCGCCAACACGTTCTTATTTATACACAAGGTAAAATTCGACCATGTTCTCGAAAGTTCCGAAAACGACGCGTAAACAACTTAGGTGTAAATAAGTCATGGTACACGCTATTTCCCTTATGCCCTATGCGAGAAGGTCAATTATGGCATAGCTGTTTGGATAACGGCACCTATTGTTGATCGATAGAAGCAGATAATATCTCTCTTTACTTTTGTAAATTATTCGCAACAATATTAATATACACTATAGATTCTACTCAAACATTACTTTTCTTATAATTACAATTTACATATAGTCCATAGTAATATAAATGCGAAAGTAACTTTCTGTCTGTCTCTTCTTCACGCCTAGACTACCGAACCGATTTGAATGAAATTTGGTACTAAGATAGTTTAAGACTCGAGAAAGAACGTGGGGTTTCCGGGACAAAAGAGTTTTTATCCCGGGAACCTCACGGAAACTGCAGCTATGCGTGTAAAACCTCGGGACTTCGGGACTCGGGATTTTAGAAATGTTTCCACGCGGACGAAGTCGCGGGAACAGCTAGTAATAAATAGTCACTGCTGTGCGTGTATTTATTTCAAAATTTTGGACTTGACTATCAATTGTGTTCTTACTCTTAACTTATATTACCATTGGCAAAAATTCTTACCTTTCTGCTAAAATGATCCAAAGGCGTGGAACAACTGCATTCTGTAACGTTCTTTATACTCTTCCAGTCTAAAGCGACTGAGGTCATTTCCGCTTCGAGCTGCGACAATGCGGCCGGTATTATGGTATCTGGTACCTGGAACTGTGTAATGAAAATAAAACTTAGGGGGATGCCGATGTATTGAAGCTTTGTAGAGCAGACTGTTTGCTGTCTGTACTTAATGTATGCATTATAAAAAGACATGCCTACTCGTGACGTGTGTGATAGTAAAGGCGCGGTGAGCAACGGGTCGCCGCGCACTTTGTGTCCGGACGCCGAGCATGTAACTGTGTCAGTGGAAATTATTTGGGCTTTATTGGCGCATCAAACATAACAATTCCTCTTTTATTACATCCTAGTAAAAGATCAGATTGTTCAAGAAAAAAAAACAATAAAATTTGCAAACTTCCGCAACATTTTTTCGTGTGCCCGCTGCGGTGCCACTGAAAGGAAAATAAAGGTGGCAGAAATGTATTATCGCACCATAGATCTGAGAAATAAAGAAAACTCAAGCAGATATTTAAAAATGTTATTATTAATAAAAAGTTTGTTTTTTTTAATATTAGTTTTGTTTATTAATTACTTATTATTAATAATAAGTTATAAAAAAGCTTTGCTATGCTAATTAATCATTTATAATATAATTAATTAATCATATATAAATATTATTTAAAAATGCCATACTACTGTGTATAATGACATAATACATAATGCTACGATGAATTATATTTTTTTATGAAGCATATTTTATAGAATATTTAATATTTATTATAACATGCGTGAAAAGTTTATTATAAAACGTTCGATGTATAAACACTTTAGTACTAGCTATATAAGATCCTTCAAAATAGATCATATTTCAACACAGCATTCAGTACGTGTAACCAAAGATATCCACGAGAAAATGAACGACATTCAGGGAACTAAAACTTTTTGATGAACAAAATATTTTTTCTCACAACGATTTACGACTTTTTGCATAAAATCATCCACTTTGTAGTTATTTACCACTTACTCTTCACTTTTTCAATAAAAGTAGATTATTTTGTGCAAAAGGCGTTAATCGTTACGAATAAAATTATTTGTTCGTAAAAATCAAAAAGTTTTAGTATCTTGAATCACAATATTTTTGGACTGGACATCTTTGGTTACACAGACTGAGCACTGTGTTCAAATATGAGTAGCTGTTTTGGAAGGATCTTATTTAAAAAGTTTATAAAGTGTTCAATGTACAAGTACTTACCTCAGTGATGAGTGGTATTTTGTTTGGCTTGGTAGGGGGCGCCCCGGTTTCCTTCAGCGGGTGGTCGTGGTTGGCACATTCCAGTTCTGACAGATTACCGCCCGATTCATATATCAATCTGAAATTTGTATTTTTATGATATAAGGTTACTCAGTACGTTTAACGAAAGATATCCAGTTAAAAAAGAATGTTATTCAAGGGTTAAAGAATGTTATATAATAATAACCCTTTACGCCGTCCCACAGATATGGTGAGAGGTTATTTACCTTACTACTCACTTTTACTTTAAAAGTGGACTATTTTATGCAGAATGGAATAAAGCATTAGGAAACAAAATTATTTAATGCTAGCTGCATCTGCATGCCGCTCCAAAATTAAAATATTTGGTGTATCCCACAGAAACCATTTATTTTTCCGGGATAGAAAGCATCATATACCATTCTAGATCAACTTATGAAAAATTTCATCTAAATCGGTATCTTTTATATCACTAGATAGCAAACAAGCAGATGGCTTCCCTGAGGTGGAAAAAGAAACCGTCACCTATATACACAAAAGACGTTAATGTTGCGTTGCTAACCGTGTGGCAATGATGGCAATGCCAAACATACATCTATCAGCTACATTACTCTCTAAACCGGAACACGACAATGGAAAATAGTGACGCTATATCGCAGAACTAAGCAGTGCAGTGGTACAAAACCCGGGCAAATTGTTGTAGCCCTCTGTCACCTAATCTTTTGCCTTTTACAATATATAGGTTTTTTTACAATATATAGGCAATAAAGCAGTTCATCCATTTTCAGAAAGAAGCCCGGATCAACGTGTATATAGTTTTTTCAACTTACTTATTATCTATTTCGAGTCCTTGTGTTTTTGTTTCGATTTCAACGGTGTCGCTGTTCCCGTTTTGGTAATTTACAACTGTGTCTGATTTCTTGTCTTTTCGTCCGGACAGCAGACTCTTGAATGTTGATATCCTCTGGAATTTATGTAAAATGATATTAATTTGCTTGACCCACAGTTACATTGGTACATGCAGGTAGATATTAAAACTTGTAGACATGTCTCGTTGAGAGTGAACTCGTTTAAGCTCTATAATTCATCACTGATAGGGTGCACAGATTGACAACTTCGTCTCAAAGCCTATTATATAGTATGGATAATTTAAAGACTGAATTGGGCTATGCACGCCAAAGGAAATTATCTGCGTTTGTTTAAACTACACATTTCGTCGTCGTGGTCACTAAGCGTCATTTTTCAGATAAATCGTTTGAAACGTCAGTAAAGTCGACCCAATATTTTAGTGTTCTAAGCTTGATTTTCTGTTTCTTTTCTCATTTTTTTCTGTTTCACAAGGCAATGGAATTTGATGAGACATTATTAAGCAAAATTTAATAAATTGGATAAAGTTTTACTTATAGAAAAGGGGCAAACGGACAGGAGACTCATCCAATGGTATGTAACGCTCATGGACAACCGCATTACTAGTCTTGGCATTGCGTTGCCGGCCTTTTAAGAATAAGTAAGCTCTTTTCATGAAGGTCCCTAAGTCGTATCCGTTCGGAAAAACGATAATAAATGTTTGTTTGAACAGGTAGTCTGCACTGAATGTGATCAAAAGGAAGGGGCTGATACTAAGGAGTCTCCACACCATTACCATCACTGGTACAATGAGAATATTACTCCATGTGAGTTGATGACGAGACGGCAAGAATTCTTTAGATATTGGCACTTACTATACTCTATGTAAATTTAATGTTATTATGTTATGTATGTATTATAAATATATTGTTTTTGACCGTGTCGTCCACGGTTTAGGCTGAAAACCAGCGCTGTAGTCGTCTGCAGCATTACGCTGAGCCTAGAACTTTTCTGACTACATTGTACTCAGCAGCGATCTATATTCACATAATTAATATAATTTATATCTGTGTTAGTTTCTAAAATGTAATTGTGTCTTTTTTAATAAGTAAATGTGTCTGCTGTGTACATCGGTTAGAATAAATGATTTCTTTCTTTCTTTCACTTATAACTTGTTGGTCATGGTAGGACTGCTGGACTAGCAGCCTCAGAAACGGATATCCCAGTCAGCTATGATTCAGGGGTTTGTTGTACGATGCGGCAAGGATCAAGAAACCTTGAAAATTTTAAAAACAAAAAATTTTTGGATGTTGTCATGAGGACTGTCGACGAAATTGAAAACTTAAAATTTTATTTACAGGCATACATTTATTATAGTGACATCCGCTATGTTTATAATATACTATTTTACAAACACAGTTAGGGTGTACTGCGCGTGCACTGTTTGTAAAATATAGAGTTTAATACAATAATAATATATACAAACACTATTAATATTATTTATTATATATAATAAAAGTATTTTTTTTTTACCTATATCATAAGATAGCAAACAAGCAAATGGGTCTCCTGATGGAAAGAGACAACCATCGTCTATAGACAACAAAGGTGTTAATGGTGCGTTGCTTGCTATCTTGTGGCGAGGTCTTACGCCACATGCATAAGTTTACCGGCTACCTTACCCTCCAAACCGGAACACGACAGCGACAAGCACTGACGCTATTGCGGCAGGAATAGGCAAGGCGGTGGTACCAGACCCGGGCGAGACAATGCTGAACTCTACCACCTAGTAGCCAGGATGGTAGTGACTTACATAGGCAATCGGTCGCCTTTTACGACCTGCCTGGTAGAATAGCAGTTGGTCTATTCTTCAAAGGAGCCCGGAACCAACATAGGTGATGCTGACGCGATCCCATACGATATTCCCCACAAAAATTGTCTAACGCATCTAAAGAAGTTTTTACTTCAAAAATATCAATTCCAAAAAAAAATCTATCAGTTTTCATCTCAGAATATCCGTTGTTTCCCCGCTCGCTAGACCGCTAGTTACTCAAACGTCGTAGGGACCTACTGGATTTTGTAGATTTAATTATAGGAAAAATAAAAGGTTATATAACGTTTTTCATTTCAATGGTGGGAAAAAAAACTACAAATAAAATTTAAAAAAAACTGTGACGAGAAACATTAATCACGTCAGATTAAGGTATGGTGGGTAAATTGCCACCTAAAACTTAGAAAATTTGCTGATTCAAGTGTAGCGTACGGGAGTAGGTACGCGTCTCAATTTTATTTTATTGAATAGCAAATGACGTACCAATAAAAATAATCTCTATAATCTGACAACTTCCACAAGCCGAAGTTAACGGAATTTTGTTTTTTTTTCCTGCCCTAGTTACCTGCCTCTATATAAAAGGCTTATATTTGGTAGATTCTCAACAGTATGCGAGGTACTCCCCTATGTTAATCTGACCCGCTCGAGTAAATGCAAAATTCCCCTCTTAGGTTCCTCTACTAAGACGTATATGTTACCTTGGCTAGATAATCGATGTGGTGTGTCAACGCGGTGGAATGCTCCACAGCAGCTGGTAACAAGTCCGCCAGCGCCTCTCGCGGATGTACGCCGCTTTCGTGGCGGCAGTACATGCCGCGCCAGAACCGGATGCTCTGCGCGCTCAGTTCCGGCCGCAGCACATCCGGATACGCCTTCGGGTTGTACAGCGGGTTCTTGTACTCGTTCAGGTGCGAGGCCATGTAACCCCACAATGAGAATGTGCGTTCTGATAATCTGAAACGGTTTTTAACCGACTTTAATAAAAGGAGGTTGTTTGACTTGCATGTATGTATAGTGCGCGCGGAACTAGTTGGCCGCGCCATACGTATTACGTATTACGTATGGCGCGGCCAACTAGTTCCGCGCGCACTATAATATGACCTGTTTGTTAGAATTGGTCATATTACATACATGCAATAAATGCTCAATATACTGATTTTTTTTCAGTTCGTTATATGAACTCATTGATTTTAGACGAATTATTTTAAAAGTCTACTATAAATCCTCGCGCGCAATCGTTAGCCGATCAGCAAGTGCCGAGTCCGCCCAGAGAACGGACGTAACACCTTTTTTCGCCGCCCACCGCTTGCTTGCGTGTATATATCAAAAGCTAAAGTAACTAATAGTGCAACACAGCAAGGTTGATACTTTTTCGATTAATATTATTGTTTATTTTGGTAATTTTGAAAAACGACTACAAATTATAATTATTTATATATCATACAATGTAATCATATACTAGTCACAAAACATACATATAATACATTTTTTTAGAAATGGGTAATAAACTAAAGTTATTTAGAAGTTGTAAAAAAAAATCGTGGGCTCTTGCCAGGCAAGAAAAAAGTTGAGTTCTGGTTTAACGTACCTTCCATAAATAGTTTTTGTTTTAAATTGGGTGAATCTCTTTTAATTTTACCTTTTCAATACAGGAGCTTACGCATTTTACCGGTATGTATGTATACACTCCGTGACTCTCAATTTAATTTTACTATTATTGAAAGTTGAATCCACTATAGTTGTATTGTATACATATTTTCACCAGTAAGTTCATTTTTTTTTTTCAGACAAATAATGTCCTATATAAGTACAATTAAGATCAAAGTATGCTAATACAGATCATGTAAGTATTTTAGCTAGCAGTGAATTAACCAAATTGATTCTTGACAAATGATGAAAATTGCCTTTATGCGCACTTTCGCCTTAAGAGGTTACTGACAAATTTCACTTAAGTTTAGTACGATGTATGTTAATTTTATATTTTGCACATTGCTTGTTTTAGGTTGCCACGTCAGATACAATAAAAGTACACCTAAATACCCACACCAAAGAGACCCCAGAAAGCTGTAATTTAAAAAAAAACTACCGAGAATGTACCTACTTATCAGTTTTTATAACGTATATCACATCGCCTGAAAATAAGTGGTCACCACCCCCTATGGACAACTGCAATTCCAGGGGTGTTACCATCCTAGAGTTAAAGGTGAAATATATTATAGGCTTGTACTTACACAGGCACCCACCTTCAATAATAATATAATAAAAAATATTTGGTATTGAATACTTCCGCCGACGATCTTCTGCTCAAAGAGCTCTATTAGTACTAAGTGTTTAAATATTATGAGGTTATTTCAAGTGATATGTGTATTTATTTTTTTATATCATAAGATAGCAAACAAGCAGATGGGTCTCCTGATGGAAAGAGTCAACCATCGCCTATAGACACCAAAGATGTTAATGGTGCGTTGCTATCTTGTGGCGAGGTCTAATGCCACATGCATAAGTTTACCGGCTACCTTACCCTCCAAACCGGAACACGACAGCGACAAGCATTGACGTTATTGCGGCAGGAATAGGTAAGGCGGTGGTACCAGACCCGGGCGAGACAATGCAGAACTCTACCACCTAGTATGATAGTGAAGTGTTATTACAGATAATCTATGTCATTAATTATTTTATAAGATACATTATAAAATTAATTTTCCCGCCTTAATCTTATAAACTTTGTTCTAGGATATTATCTTTTCATCATTAAAAGATGATCTGCAATTACCGGAAAATACTGGAATGCAAAGTGCTGTAGAGAAATTAAACGATATTGAAGAACTTGTAAGTACCACACACAATGTTGTTTGATGGGTGTTGTAGTATGATTGAGGCAATATAATATCCGTGTTTCTTTCATAAACCTATTCATGTACACCAATATTAGAAATATTTGTTTCAGATTGTCAAATCAAATGTTCCAACCAGTCCACCATTTCGAATTATAGGTCGGAGAATTGTCGACTTCAATTACTTTTTGACCAAATTAAAATATTATCTGATAACAACTCGGTTTTAGGCTGTACAACAAGCAACATGCAAATTATACGGGAAAACGAACTAACCTAAATGAGTTGTTTACAGCTATGAACCTACCAAATTTAAATCAAAAAACCTACGGTAAGTGTCACAACGACGTATCTAATTGGCGGGCAGTTGCTGCGGGTAGTAATATGAAAGAGGCAGCTAAAGAAGAAGGTCATTTAGCCATTGAAAGTGGAGATACTATCGAGGGACTTCCTGCGATCACGCTTGTAATGCGTGCTCGTCTAAAAGGTCGTACAGAAATAATTATTCTACAGCATCGGGAGTAGCTGCAATAATTTGATGCAAAACGGAGAAAGGTTTATTTATTAATGTAATAATAAATATTAGTATGCGCCCAAAATGCGCTGAAGACCTCTTAAAAAATATACGCTTTACAGTATCGGATTCAATCCAAACAACTCATAAACCATTTGTGTGACCACGGTCCATCGGAACGGACTCAAAAAGCGTGCGCGTAACGGTCCGTGTGTTTTTAGAAAAAAATACGAAAATGGCTGGTGGTGTGAGCGGTTAAATAAAAGCGGTGGTTTTATTGTCTACTGAAGGGACAAGTTAGAACTGACGATAGAGGATCCGGTTTTTTACGAGGCAAATTGTTTAATTTAAAAATTGGCCAAACTTTGGCAAAAATAGCACTGTACCGATCACTTTCTTTTACAAATACAGCACAATTTCTAAGCTCCCTATATACTGTACTTGGCTCAAAAGAAAAATTTAAAACTATTGCCGTTACAGGAGACTTAAACATTGATATACATCCAGATAACAAAGATCAGCTGTAACTGAACACTGCCCTGTTATTTTAAAAGTTGATAATGAAATGCGTGTAATTAGCCAAAAAAGTTCGTTTCCTCGCCCGACTATTCAAAAATCCAAAGCGAAATTAAATCCTGTGATTTCTCTGAGGTCTTACGTTCTGCAGACCCAAACTTTGCCGTTGAACTTCTGATGAATAAACTCGATATAATTAAACCTAATGCTCGTACTCTTAAAATACCATGCAAACAGCATATTATCAAGCCTTGGATATCGCCAGGTGTACTTCGATGTATTCGCTATCGTGATCGGATGTTGACTGTGGTTTATCCATTCGTTAACACTATCGGTCCGATAACTACAGGAATACAGGATACTTGCGTTTCTGAGCTACCGCATCGTAACATAAACTCCGTTTAAACTTAGATTAATGTAACCGGCCAAATTGGGCGGTTTATCGATTCCATAACTTTATGTAACGCTTTTTCCTCTTATAGGTAGCCTCTTTTTAATGCACATAATAATTTTAGTAGTTTTGTTTGTCTATCTGTATGTTTGTACATACATTAAAAAAACTGCTGTAAGAAGTAGGTACGATCGTTGTTTTCACAACAGCTATAATGATATTTGTTTTACAGGTCACTAGACAGCTTTTACTGGGATACTTGTTAGATATATATATATATATATATATATATATATATATATATATATATATATATATATATATATATATATAATAAAATATGTGTAAAACATCCCTGATGATGCTTTAATAGGCGAAACCTTATGGATGTGAACAGTAAAAAATTTAAATATACGTGAACTGGAAGTACAAGTGAGTTTATTTGTAATACATAATTTCAGTTTCACCAAGTGCCGACTATGATACTGCCGTTATATATATATATATATATATATATATATATATATATATATATATATATATATATATATATATATATATATATATATATATATATATATATATATATATATATATATATATATATATATATATATATATATATATATATATATATATATATATATATATATATATATATATATATATATATATATATATGATACTAGAGCTCAAGTTTTCTCGTACATCTACCCAGTTACACAATGTTCACGTTGTTGGCGTTATGGTCATTCCATACGAATGTGCCCGTCACTAAAAATAATCTGTCCTAAGTGTACCCGTCCTCACGCAAACTGTGAAACAAAACAATATAAATGTAACAACTGTAATGGACAACACACGGCCCTGGCTAAAATTTGCCCAGTTTTTATAAACGAAAAGAGGATAAGGGAGCTTATGTCTGAATTTAACTGTTCTTACAAAACAGCGCTTACTATATACGTCTCACCATCGCCTACGTTTCTACCCCTTGAAGAAGAGCAATCCTTCACTGATACTCAAAAAGACGAAGAAGCTAGGAATAAACCTCTCGAACCTGGAGAAAAAGTGATTGAAGCTGAAATAACATCCATTTACGCCAACATTACAAAAGTGTCTCAAGAAAATCGGAAGAAAAAGTCTAAGGCAGAAAAAAGAAGAAATAAGGCAGAAAAGAGAAACATGATGCAAGAAAAGGAAGATGAAATCTCGGAAATTACTGTAAATGAAAGCAACGCAGAAGAAAACACACAAACCAAGTCCAAAACAAAGGTAATATCATGACACATTTTATTAAATAAACTAAAAGAAAAATTACTAGCTACAGAGAGTAACTCATGGAGTGACAAAATTAAAGCCTGTTTCAGTATTATTATAACGAAGGAGTAGTTACTTTTATAATGCAATTACTTGGAAACTTGCTGGGTTGTAATTTTATCAAACAATTATGGATCACAACCGATCATGTATATCAATAAATATTCTGCAATGGAATGCGCAAAACATTCAACCGAAACTTAGAGAGAGAGAAACCGAAACCCTACTATCTCAAGGCAAAATCCACATCGCCACACAAAGTGAAACGTGGCTTAAGTCAGAAAATGTTATATCTATAAGAGACTATAACATTTTTAGATCTGACAGATTTGATGGCTACGGAGGCGTCTCTATTGATGTCCACGTATCTATTAAAGCCCAAGCCTGTAACTTACGTCTAACAAATTCTCAAAGAGATAGTTCATATAAAAACATTTAATTGTGATTTCTTAGAAAACATTTTCTCTGTTTATTGCTCTCCAACAATAAGAACTTCCTCTAGTGACTGGGATCAAATACTTGCTTTAGCCAGACAGAAAACTCTAATCGCGGGTAATTTCAACGGTCATCATTCGAACTGGTCGCCTAAGATTGATGTAAGAGGAGGGCAAATATTTGATTCTCTGATGGAAAATAATTTAGTAATTTAAATGATGGAACACACACGAGGATAAAATTAGTTGACGGGTCAATATAAAAACCCTCACTAGATATCTCCCTGTTTTCTACAGATATAGCTTTTAGGTTTAATTAGTCGGTATTAAATGAAAATTTAGGAAGTGATCACCTGATGATTAAAATTAAAACGGATATAGGAAGGTCAGAAAATTGTAAGGTAAAACGAAATTTCATAAAGGCAGATTGGGCAAAATATAGAGAAAACCTAGACAATACATTAATAAACTCTACAGCAGAGCAAGATCATCAGTTAGCATACGACAACATTATAAACGCTATTAATAAAGCTGCACGAGAATGTATTCCATTGATAAAGATCTGTGCTGACCCCTTAAAACAACAAAAATTCACCCCATGACCATACTGGAACCAGGATATATCAAAAGCCGACACGGAACGGCGCAAAGCTCCAGCAGTGTTTAGGAGAAATCCTACCCCGCACAACCTAATGACTTTACAAAATAAAGTAAGTAACGCGCAATCAGTTATTCGTAGTGCACGCACTAAATTCTTTAGATGCTTTTGTGGCAAAATTGATAATATTGTTACGTACTCGGTTTCGCAATTGTAGGAAAACACCACTTATATTAAATCCGTGTATTTACACAACACAACACAACGTAATACTAAAATACCCTTTACACAATAGTCACTTGCTGTACTATCACTGAACTTCGAACACTACACAATAGAACACTTCTCGCTTCGCACTTGGTCACTTGATGTATCGTTCTCGATCGCTTGATAAAAACTGCCTTGTGTTTGTCAACATCTCTGTATTTATAGGCTGGGGAAAGTCCTAGCTAAATCCAGAAAAATCTAAATGTATCGGGAAACAATGAATCACTTCTTATCGTAAACATGTTATGAGTCATAAATCCTAGTACACGCTACTTTCAACCTTATGCCATATCCCACAAAGTCCATTATGGCATAGCCCAGGTCAACTTATTGTTTGTCAACAGGAGTTTTCTAGATAGTTAGCGCGCCCGCGCTCCAACTCTACACGCTTCTAGATTATTCGTAACAATATGATCTCTGCTAGTGAAAGTGGACCAAAATGAGGTGGCTTAAAGGTTATAAGAGATCTAAAGATACAATGACACGTGAAAATGTTGAAACTATGTTGTGCAACTTAGCACCCGATTGTGTAGAATAGATGGCCCCTATATTTGAAGAAGAAAATACGATTTTATCATCACCAGTTACGATACAGGAACGAAATAACTGGATTAAACTATCAGATACTGCGCCAGGCCTTGATGACGTTTCATACTCTATGATAAAACACCTTCCACGAAAAACTAAGTACATCTTAATAACATTATATAACAGATTTTTGATAGCAAAATTTATTCTAAAACAATGGAAAGAAATTCAAATTGTCCCTGTACCGAAACCTGGCATAGGCTCTCAAACATCTGACAGGAGACCTATTGCATTACTGTCATGCTTATGTAATTTTTTTCACTCAATTATCACGAAACGTTTAGAGTGGTATTTTGAAAAAACTCTCAAATTTCCCAGACGATATGGTAGGATTCAGGAAATCAAGGTCTTGCGCAAATAATTTAGCTAAACTGGTTTCTCGAATACAGAGTGGTTTTACCGCAGGACGTCTCACTTTATAGACTTTACGCACTTTATAGACATTGAAATTGCATACAATAATGTAAATATAACTAACCTAGTTAATTCATTGCAATGTCATGGGGTAGGATCACAGATATGTGGTTATCTTTGGGAATTTCTAAATTCAAGACGTTTATCAATGTAATTCGGCAGACAGAAAATCTCTCGGATTGCGAGGATTAGTTTACCTCAAGGCGATCCCCTCTCTCCTCTTTTATTTAATACTAGCTGTCCCGGCAAACGTTGTTCTGCCTTTTTAAGTACTCTTATTTTTTTTACATTTTCTCACCTTTTAAACCTTGATGTTTATATGTATGTATGTATGTATGTATGTATGTATGTATGTATGTATGTATGTATGTATTTATATATATATATATATATATATATATATATATATATATATATATATATATATATATATATATATATATATATATATATATATATATATATATATATAACAATTGCTGTTCGTTAGTCTCGCTAAAACGGTTGAACCGATTTGGCTAATTTTGGTTTTGAATTAATTGTTGAAGTCTAGGGAAGGTTTAAAAGGTGAGAAAGCTACAATAAATGTTTGTAGAAACTTAAGGGACATACATTCATCTCAGTATGCTGATGACTTCCTAATTTATGCAAATCATGGAAGTATAAACGAAATAATTAACTCGGTGCAAAGAGCGATAAATAATTTTAACATCACCATTTCATCGGTTAGTATTATAACTCTGTATTTCTGGGTGTAAATGCAAGCGAGACTGACATTCTAAGAAATTGCCTTGAAAGGCGTATCTCGTTTAATCCGTGGATTTGGAGCACGGCATTGAGTGGGTGTAAAGTCTATAACGGAATTGGTTAAAAACATAATATAGATTGACCTAAGTCCGTACGTTTTATAAATAAATATATGCAAATCCAATGAACTTAGTGATATTTTTTTTAGAAAATAAAAGGAACTCACCTCAAGTCACGTCTGTCTTTCTCGCAGTTCCCAATAAACGTGCCGTACTGACAAGCGTGTGCGTGATCGTGTAACGTGAGCAGAAATCTCTCGTTAAATTGAAAAGCCTGGAAATATAAAATTGCTCAATAGTTTTAACTTGCTGCTGCTGCAGGGTTTTTTCAATATTTTTTTTTAATATCATAAGATAGCGAACAAGCAGATGGGTCTCCTGATGGAAAGAGTCAACCATCGCCTATTGACACCAAAGATGTTAATGGTGCGTTGCTATCTTGTGGCGAGGTCTAATGCCACATGCATAAGTTTACCGGCTGCCTTACCCTCCAAACCGGAACGCGACAGCGACAAGCACTGACGCTATTGCGGCAGGAATAGGTAAGGCGGTGGTACCAGACCCGGGCGAGACAATGCAGAACTCTACCACCTAGTAGCCACTATGTTAGTGACTCGATAGCCAATCAGTCGCCTTTTACGACCTGCCTGGCAGAACGGCAGTTGGTCTATTCTTCAAAGGAGCCCGGAACCAACACGGGGTAACATGGGGGTCCGCGATTCATTCGGTATTTCTTGTAAAATATTTTTTTCTAAAAAAACTTATTAAGATACGAATAAACTATAGTGCCGTCTCACGAATTTTTTTTTTTTTTTTTTATATTATAAGATAGCAAACAAGCAGATGGGTCTCCTGATGGAAAGAGTCAACCATCGCCTATAGACACCAAAGATGTTAATGGTGCGTTGCTATCTTGTGGCGAGGTCTAATGCCACATGCATAAGTTTACCGGCTACCTTACCCTCCAAACCGGAACACGACAGCGACAAGCGCTGACGCTATTGCGACAGGAATAGGTAAGGCGGTGGTACCAGACCCGGGCGAGACAATGCAGAACTCTACCACCTAGTAGTAGAATTTTGTGACGTTGACGTTGTATGAAGACATCAGGCCCCCAATTATGCCCTTAGGACTCTCACACACATTAATATGATAGAACGTCGAGATGTGCTACGACGCGGTATAATATGTGAGAAAATGTATAAGTCTTAAACGCTTCGACTCGATTGACGTTTGAATACGTGAATGAGCCCCTGAATGGTGGTGTGACTCACCTCAGGTATCTGGCGCAGCAGCTGCCAGGTGCAGTCCAGCAGCTGCGTGAAGACATCTGAGTGGTGGTGTGTCTCACCTCAGGTATCTGGCGCAGCAGCTGCCAGGTGCAGTCCAGCAGCTGCGTGAAGACATCTGAGTGGTGGTGTGTCTCACCTCAGGTATCTGGCGCAGCAGCTGCCAGGTGCAGTCCAGCAGCTGCGTGAAGACATCTGAGTGGTGGTGTGTCTCACCTCAGGTATCTGGCGCAGCAGCTGCCAGGTGCAGTCCAGCAGCTGCGTGAAGACATCTAAGTGGTGGTGTGTCTCACCTCAGGTATCTGGCGCAGCAGCTGCCAGGTGCAGTCCAGCAGCTGCGTGAAGACATCTGAGTGGTGGTGTGTCTCACCTCAGGTATCTGGCGCAGCAGCTGCCAGGTGCAGTCCAGCAGCTGCGTGAAGACATCTGAGTGGTGGTGTGTCTCACCTCAGGTATCTGGCGCAGCAGCTGCCAGGTGCAGTCCAGCAGCTGCGTGAAGACATCTGAGTGGTGGTGTGTCTCACCTCAGGTATCTGGCGCAGCAGCTGCCAGGTGCAGTCCAGCAGCTGCGTGAAGACATCTGAGTGGTGGTGTGTCTCACCTCAGGTATCTGGCGCAGCAGCTGCCAGGTGCAGTCCAGCAGCTGCGTGAAGACATCTGAGTGGTGGTGTGTCTCACCTCAGGTATCTGGCGCAGCAGCTGCCAGGTGCAGTCCAGCAGCTGCGTGAAGACATCTGAGTGGTGGTGTGTCTCACCTCAGGTATCTGGCGCAGCAGCTGCCAGGTGCAGTCCAGCAGCTGCGTGAAGACATCTGAGTGGTGGTGTGTCTCACCTCAGGTATCTGGCGCAGCAGCTGCCAGGTGCAGTCCAGCAGCTGCGTGAAGACATCTGAGTGGTGGTGTGTCTCACCTCAGGTATCTGGCGCAGCAGCTGCCAGGTGCAGTCCAGCAGCTGCGTGAAGACATCTGAGTGGTGGTGTGTCTCACCTCAGGTATCTGGCGCAGCAGCTGCCAGGTGCAGTCCAGCAGCTGCGTGAAGACATCTGAGTGGTGGTGTGTCTCACCTCAGGTATCTGGCGCAGCAGCTGCCAGGTGCAGTCCAGCAGCTGCGTGAACACAGGAGCGCGCTCGCGCGAGTCACACGCCACGTGCCCACACCGTGCCGTGAACTTATGACCGAACGACAGCCAGTCCTTTTCTATCAGCGCCTGGAAATATTACCTTTTAGTTTTATAGATTCAGATTCAGATTATCTTGCGGCAACCCATTACTTTTAGAATAAATTGATTTAATTTGCAACCATCCGTCGAAATTCACACGTAATCGCGGCGATACCAGTGAAAAGAAAAAATTGGAGGCAGTCATGGAGACTGCTGACAAAAGTTAAAACTTAAAACTGTATTTACAAGGATAAATTTACTACAGTGACATCTACTGTGTTTATAATACACTATTTTACGACTAAGATTTATCACTAAATCATATAAAACACAATCCTGCATCCTGCACAATATGTATGCTTAGATCTTTAAAACTACGCAACGGATTTTGATGCGGTTTTTTAATATCTAGAATGATTCAAGAGGAAGGTCTATATGTATAATATACTAGCTGTTGCCAGCGACTTCGTCCGCGCGGAGTTCGTTTACTCCGCACTGCTCCTCCCTCGTAGGTGATAGCGTGATAATATGTAGCCTATATGTTGACCCGACCTGTTAGTAATATTCATGCAAAATTTGAAGTAAATCCATGCAGTACTTTTTGAGTTTACCCCGGACATACATTCAGACAAACAGACAAAAATTCTAAAAACTATATTTTTGGCTTCGATATCGATTGGAGTTAACGCCCCAAGTATTCTTTTAAAAAAATAATCAATGTACAGTTTTGACTTTTCAACGATTTTATTATATGTATAGATAAGCAGGAAATCTTCACGGTATAGGGAAAGAGTAATTGTTTTACTCCAAATTTCACACGTGCGAAGCCGCGGGCAAAAGCTAGTCGTTCGTTCTCATGTTAGAATAAGCTTTTTAGGGTTCCGAAGTAAACTAGGAACCCTTATAGTTTCGTTATATCCGTCCGTCCGTCCGTACGAAATCAGAAATCAGAAATACTTTATTCAATAAAACTTTTTACAAGTTATTTTTCGTGTCAAAACACGTCACCATATTTTTTTAAAAACTACTACCGGATCGGAAACGCGGCCACACACTGAGAACATCCGGCGGAAGAAACTCAGCGGGCTTGTCTTTTTTTTCATATCATTTCACGATTGGTCAGATATCCTTATTACTAGAAAGCTGTAATTTGGCACTATTATACATATAAGAAAATTTTTTCAAGATTTTATGTTACTATTTTGTTGATGTGATCAACAAATATACTGGAATATTACTGTAAAAATATTGATTTCTTCGAATTTTTATCTCAGCGAAACACCGAGGATTTTTTATAGAAGAAGGGGCAGACAAGCTCGAGGTGCAACTGATGGTAAATAATCACACCCGCCCACGGACATTTGTAACATCAGGAGTCATGCAGTTCCGTTACCGGCCTTTTAAAAACGAGTAAGCACTTTTCTTGAAGGTCCTCAGTCCTAACCGCTTGGAAACATCCCCGTCGGTAATTGATTCTACAACAGAGCAGTGCGAGACAAAAAATGACGAGAAAAACGCACAGTTGTGAATTTAAAGACGTCGAGATGACGAGAGTGGATCTTCATATTTTGCCGCGATGTCCGATACAGGAATTCGGCAACAGGAATTAATCCAATCAACTCCGAATACTCCCCATGATAAATACAATAGAAGATGCATAGTGACTAATATCTCTTCGCAATGATAAAACCCTTAGTGGGTTAGATAAAATTGTAAATAGGTCAAAACGAATTTCGAATAACGATGGCAGCGTTGTTGAGATGGGCTCACCTGGTAGCCGTTGACGGTGCGGTAGTGCGGCTCCAGCATGAGCGCGGCGAGCGAGCACGCCTGCGCCGTGCGGTCCCACCCGTCCGAGCAGTGGACACACACGCTCACGCCAGACTCCACCGCACACGCGATCCACCACGACGTGTCCAGTATCGACCTGTTGATACCATCTATCAAATTCCCAATATCGTTCCCATTACGTTCCTGACGCAATAGCGTCAATACTTATCATTGTCGTGTTCCCGTTTGGAGGGTATGGTAGCCGGTAGACTTATGCAAATGGCAACATCGTCATTTCATCATCGTAAAATTAGATCGCAAGTTGACCTGACACCAGTGTCCCCCATGTCAAGCCTTGTATCGTTAGACGAACTTTTAAACACCATTAATAACTTATTGAAAAAAGAGCCCGGAGTGGATAAAATCTCAAATTATATGATAAAACAAGCATGTTTAGCGGCCCCGGACTCATAGAGTAATAAATCGTTGCATTGCTGAAGGTGTTTTTCCCAAAACGATATCTTAAAATTATTCCAAAATCTGGTGATAAGCCAACGAATGACCCTAAATCATACCTTCTCATTACACTTCTCTTGGTAAACTGTTAGAAATATTGATAGTTCCTCGACTCCTACCACAAGGGCCCACGTTCAATAAACAACATTGGATTTACCGCCGGGAAATCCACTGTCGATGAGAAAAACGGTAGGATTGTCACGAAATAATTATGTCGTAGGTATTTTTTTGGATATTTTGCGTGCTTTTGATAACGCGTGGTGGTCGATATTATTGTTGAAATTAAAAATAAAGGGGTGCTATTCAAATATATATGAACTAATTAAGTCGTATTTAAAAAACGGTCATACGAAATTACAACTAGGGCGTTACGCTGTATCTAAACGCCTTACTCTAGGCTGCCCACAGGGCTGCCAACAGTACTTACACCATATCGATGGAATTTAGAATTTAACGATTCTCATTAGCCTTGCCGGAAGGATGCTAGCTTATAGGTTATACAGACGACGTTGCTTTAGTAATACAAGCTAACACACGATCACACACTCACACAGATAGAATCGCTGGCTTATACTAGTCTCAATTTGATATCAACTGGAGCTTGAAAAATCATTTAAGCTTTGCGCCCCATAAAACATTTTACTTAATATTAAAAGGTTCGCTCCTATCTTCACCTAGTATAAAAACTGCTGCTGCTGCGCTGCGTTGTCAGTGCGCTATGGCGAACAAAAATGCGCGCATGTGTTCTTCCGATTTTCAAGAATTCTTTTATAAAATCAAGTAATTATAGATGAAGAACCATTAATAATTTTTGTTCTAGCTTAAAGGCTACCAAAAACACTATGATGATCAAAAAAGGAGAATAACATTTGGAAATAAATACGGAAGTGCGCCGCGTTGCGATGTGGCCCGATCCGTCCCGATGCAGCCCGTTATAGTGCAGTCTTTATAGTGGGGATCAAATATTGCAAGCAGAAGATTACTGGCTTAGAAAGCGCGATACTGAACTATACTACAAGTTTAACTATAGTAAACCCATTAACCAATCAAACCACTCATAATTAGATTTCGAGTGATTTGATTGGCTAATGGACCAGCGGATAACGATGACTCATTGAATTCTTAACGCGAACATACTATCCAAAACTAAATGTCCCTCTGTATATAGTTTAAGTTTGTGTAAAACACTATAAGTGTTATTTTTTACAAAGTAAATATCAATCAAAGGTTTGAATAGTACTGAAGATGAGTTTAAATTATAATAAAGCTCTGCCTCTGTGGTCTTTGCTTAATCGCCTCTGTGGTCTAGTGGCCCAGCGTTGGCGTTGACCACATCAGGTCCCGGGTTCGATTCCCGGGTCGGGCACATAAAAAAAAGCGTTTTTTCAGTTTTCTGAGACACACAAAGTTGCCCGGGATTAGAAAGTGCCCGGTTGGCGATAGGCTTGCCACCTATCACATTTGTGGGACCAAGTATCTTTGGCTAATCGTGGGTGCACTTGTTGTACCTCTGCCTACCCCTTCGGGGATATAGACGTAAAGATACTATATATAAAGCTCTTACTTGATATGTTTCAACCATCCCGATGATTCCAAACCACTCAGAAATGAAGACATTGTGGGTGAGTTCTGTTCACAAGCTGTAAATTAAACGATATAGAACATTATTACAATTACCGTAAAACAGCAAATCGTAGGCCGTGAATGAGTTTCAAGATCAAGGTGCAGGTGGGTAAGGACTTCAGTGATACGAGACATACATATGCAGGTTGACTGGTAAAAGATTGTACATACTAAAGAAGAGTGTTTCGTACTCGATTCTGATTCCCAATATGTAAAATGTAGATTCTTAAATTGTTACCTAATTTTCCAACAAAAATATTTAGTGCGCTCACCCGTGTACGGCGCATAGCTTCTATGCGCCGTGCGCGTATCATTATTTACAAACAGCGATTTACCGAACTATCGACAAATCTCCTTCATATATCGTGCTTGATTGATAATATATAATATAGAAGTATAACTTCTAGAATAAGAGTAAACAAAATTAACCAAATCGGTTCAGCCGTTCTCGAGTTTTAGCGAGACTAACGAACAGCAATATATATATATATATATATATATATATATATATATATATATATATATATATATATATATATATATATATATATATATATATATATATATATATATATATATATATATATATATATATATATATAACTAACGAATCCTTCAACATGTGCAATATTTTACCAGTCAACTTTGTACAAGTTGTATGCGTCTACCGGCTACCTCACCTTCCAAATGGGAATACGACAATGAAAAGCACTGATGCTATTGCGGCAGGAAAAGGTAAGACGGTGGTACCGAATACCCCGGCGAGACGTTGCGAAACTCTACCACCAAATAATCACGATGAGCCAATAAGTCGCCTTTTAAAAAGAGCCCGAACCAATACGAGAGAAGTGATTAAACGATAGACTCCGAGGAGCTACTGAGATTTTAGATTTTATAAAGCTAGATTTTCGAATAGGCTAACCCTAAGGAAGTTATATTCTACCCGGAATGTTAACACGCGCTTCAAAATCGTTCCGAAGAGTACCACGATATAGGTAGAATGTGTCTCTTTTTCTACTAAATAAAGCGCCAATCGCCATATATAAGTGTGGCCATGCGTAATTTGCAAATTACTACTACGTAATTATACTAATTTGAGAAACAGTTTTGCATTGCATAAGTAATTACGTAATAATTAAAATAACCACATTTTAGAACTCACTATATTAATTACAATACATTTTATGCTAATGTATTTATCGACGTGTATGAACAAAAAGGATTTAACGATTGCCGAATATATAAAAATCTACCATAACATAGTTTTATTTACACTGGCAATTGCAAGAAAGAGACAACATCCACTCTTGTCGTTGTCTTGCTCAGAACGTTTTTCCCCTCTCTTAAGTAAGAAACAATTGTCAACTTTATTAGTAACGAAATAAAGTACATTTTTATTTTCCAAATATTGCTTCGTAATAATTCCAGTTATCGTATATAAGTTCCTTGGCTAACTCCTAGAATTAATATGCAATAGTGTCAATTTTTGTCACAGTCAAAATCTACATCTCCGCCACACGGACGAAATACCAAAAGGCTAGTTGAATACACTTGAAAAACTGTTTAATCATTGACATTATTAGGTATATTAATCAAAAAAACTATTTATTTGTTTTAAATAGCATGCGTTTATAAAATAAAATCTTTAAAATTGAACTTAAAATTTACCGCGAAAACACATTCAGACAGTCCACTGTCATGGCGTTCTAATGACATCACGCCATGGTAATATCTACATTACATACTCTGTCTTTTCTATGAAAATGACAACATCAAGATGACATAATTACCAGAGAATGACGTAACGTTTTCGGATTTTTCGTTCACTATCGCGTGATTTAAATATAAAATTTGAAAATATTATTTTACATTTTATAACAAATATTTTACGTTTTATCTATATTCTGTTTATGTAAACATATAATAAAATCGTAGGAAAGTCAATGTATGTCCGGGGTAAACTCAAAAAGTACTGCATGGATTTACTTCAAATTTTGCATGAATATTACTAACAGGTCGGGTCGACATATAGGCTACATATTATCACGCTATCACCTACGGGAGAGGAGCTGTGTGGAGTAAACGAAGTCCGCGCGGACGATGTCGCGGGCAACAGCTAGTAACAAATATTTTAGTTTTCTGTTATCTCCATTTTTTTTTTACTATAAGATAGCAAACAAGCAGATGGGTCTCCTGATGGAAAGAGTCAACCGTCGCCTATAGACACCAAAGATGTTAATGGTGCGTTGCTATCTTGTGGCGAGGTCTAATACCACATGCATAAGTTTACCGGCTACCTTACCCTCCAAACCGGAACACGACAGCGACAAGCATTGACCCTATTGCAGCAGGAATAAAAAGGCGGTGGTACCATACCAGGGCGAGACAATGCAGAACTCTACCACCTAGTAGCCACGTAGCCACGATAGTAGTGACTCGGACAGCCAATCGGTCGCTTTTACGACCTGCCTGGCAGAACGACAATTGGTCTATTCTTCAAAAGAGCCCGGGACCAACACGAGTAGACGCAGCTCGGTGAAAGTCGTTCTATAGAGGGGTCTTAAGACTATAAGAAATAATCTGTTTGTTTTTAAGGTTCCGTACCTAAAAGGTAAAACAGAACCATATTACTAAGCATCCGCTGTCTGTCCGTCCGTCTGTCTGTCACCAGGCTGTATCTCATAAACCATGACAGCTAGAAAGCTGAGATTTTTACAAATTGTGTATTTCCGTTGCCACTATAACAAGAAATACTGAAAATAAAAAAATGAAAATATTTTGGGGGTTACCATGAGCCCCCCCTCCTCTTAATATTTTCATTTTTTTTAACAATAAACATGTTTTTTCGTATTATTACAACAGAATATGTAGTTGTATATTACTTTTCAAAATAAATAATTAAATAAAAATCGCATCTGTGGTCTAGTGGTCCAGCGTTGGCGTTGACTACATGAGGTCCCGGGTTCGATTCCCGGGTCGGGCACTTAAAAAAAAATGTTTTTTCAGTTTTCTGATAAACACAAAGTTGGCCGGGATTGGAAAGTGTCCGGTCGGCGATAGGCTTGCCACCTGTCACATTTGTGGGACCAAGTATCTTCGGCTAATCGTAGGTGCACTCTTGGTTGTACTTCTGCCTACCTCTTCGGGGATACGTGCGTGAAGATACTTTAAATAAAAATAAACAAACCCATACAACAAACTTAATTTTTAAGCAAATTCTTAATCCTCGATCTTAATAAACAGGTAGAAACCTGAATATTACCAAAAAAAGTGAGTATTTGGAAATATATTATCTATAAAAATAAATACCTAATACATAAAACAAATATTTAAGTATACATACAACAAACGTAAGGGGCCATCCGTAAATTACGTCACACGTTAAGGGGGAGGGAGCGGGTCGAAGAAGTGTGACATTGTGTGACAAGGGGTGGGGAGGAGTACCAACTTTTGTGACATCATATTTTATCAAAATATAATAAATACTAAATTTAAAAAGCCACCTGTGTAGATAAAAAATAAACAAATGAGATCATTATTCCAATGTAAAATTGCAATATATGTGACGTCACATGAGGGGGGGGGGGGGTATCGCAAATGTGACCAGCTGTGACAAGGACGGGGGAGGGGACAAAAAATCATAAAATTCGTGTGACTTAATTTATGGATGGCCCCTAAGGAACTCTTCATGCGCGAGTCCGGCTCGCACTTGGCCGGTTTATTTATCTTATGATAGAAAAAATCTCAAGCAATAGACTCACTTTCAACAAGCTTCTGTAAACTCTTGCGCATGACGTGTATATTCCCAATGCCCATAAACTGAAATTTTATATTTTCATAAAACGCTTCGTTTTCGTAACCTTTGCCAGCCGCTCTATTAACCATTGCGTTTATCTGAAAAATTATATTTATTTGTTAGTAATTTAAAAAGAATTGGTAAGAGGACTTTATACAAAAAGACTATTGAAGTGAAAACTTCTTTAGGCGCGTTGAGCGTTTTGGTAGAGGGTAAAATCCTCGGTTCGCGTCACCGACATGCTAATGATAATAGTATATCTATAGCTATGGAGAGCCAGACTAGCGCACGCGCAGTAGCCTGTGTACACGTATACACTAATACATCGACTATTTCTGACTGTATTTTATTATTTAAACTAATAAATAAAACATAAAAAATTTCATATAATTTTTGCATATAGTTTTAATTACTCTCAACTTAATAGTTCCGTTTTCACTTCTATCGGCAGTCCCACGACTGCTACTGTTTTTTTTTAATCATAAGATAGCAAACAAGCAGATGGGTCTTCTGAAGGAGAGTCAACCATCGCCTATAGACACCAAAGGTGTTAATATTGCGTTGCTATCTTGTGTCGAGGTTTAATGCCACATGCATAAGTTTACCGGCTACCTTACTCTCCAAACCGGAACACGACAGTGACTAGCACTGACGCTATTGCGACAGGAATAGGTAGGGTGGTGGTACTAGACCCGGTCGAGCCGACGCAGAACTCTACCACCTAGTAGTCACGATGGACGATGGTAGTGACGCGCATAACCACTCGGTCGCCTTTTACGACCAGCCTGGCAGAACGGCAGTTGGCATATTCTTCAAAGAAGCCCGGGACCAACACAGGGAAAAACTTAAAGACTGTAAAGTCTTCGAAACCATGATAGTTTTCCCTTTAAATTACATTTACTACTACAATGTTTTTTTTTCCCATCCCCTAAAACCAACCTTTTAGCCTTCAGATGGAGGGACACTTGGCTTTAACAAAAATTAGCACTTAAAGCTTAATATTTTACAAATGAATGAATGAATGAATGAATGAATGAATTTTTTATTTCAGGTTCCAAGTCCCATAGATTACAGAATACAGAATAATATGTCAAACAATTATTTTTTTTTCATGATTTCACATCATCATTTCACAAATGAGTTCCTTAATCGAAAACTCGTTTTCACAAACCTATCATATCTTTAAAAAACCTATCCAACGATTTCCTACAAAATTGAGTACGTGAAAAACAAATTAACATACTTTACATGTAGGGGAACTACCTTGAGAAAAATATTTTTCAAGATTTTATGTTATCGCGAGTCGAGATGAGGTCGCTAAGAAAAATATGTGGTGTGACACTCGCGGACCGGGTTCGTAATGTCGAAGTGAGAGAGAGGTTAGGTTTAAAAGTAAGTGTCGGTGTAAAGATGAGAAAGGGCGTGCTCCGTTGGTTCGGACATGTAGAAAGAATGGCAGATGAAAGGTTAACAAAACAGATATACAACGCGAATGTGGAAGGATGTAGGTACCGGGGAAGACCAAGATTGACATGCCATGATCAGATTGATCGAGTACTGTCCGAAGGTGGTGTCAAGAGTCTTCGCAACCGGCGTGTGTGTATGAAGAGAGTGATGAATGTGGAGGAAGCGAGAAGCCTGCAAGGATCGTGATGTATGGCACTCGGATCTCTCTGCCTACCCCGTAAGGGATCGGGCGTGATGATATGTATGTATGTATGTTTATGTTATCACATTGTTGTCGTGACCAATATGTATATTAGTGCCAAATTACGGCTTTCAAGTAATAAGGATCTCAGAGCTATCGTGCTGATGGACGGACAGACGGACGGACATAGCGAAACCACAGTATACTGGAGACTAATAGTAGTCAATCTACATATATGTGATATTCGAGCAACGCACACATAGACACCTCTCACAGACGCGATATCTCGGAATGGTACGGAACAAACTGTCCCTAACCATTTCAAAATATCGCGTCCGTGAGAGGTGTCTATGTGTGCTATGCTCGAATATTACTTATATGAAATATTGACTTCTGTTAGTCTCTAAGTATTCTGTGGTGAAACTATAAAGGTTCCTAGTTTACTTCGGAACCCTAAAAACGCCCATTACATGTTATTACTATGGATAACTTACCCTTGGTCTCGTATCCACTACGTACATGTATCCACAATTGGGATTGGCCCGTCTGATCAGATCTAACATTTGTTCATCCTCCATACATCTGAAAGAAAAATAATTACTAGTTGAGATTTTTTTTTTATATCATAAGATAGCAAACAAGCAGACGGGTCTCCTGGTGGAAAGAGTCAACCATCGCCTATAGACACCAAAGATGTTAATGGTGCGTTGCTATCTTGTGGCGAGGTTTAATGCCACATGCATAAGTTTACCGGCTACCTTACCCTCCAAACCGGAACACGACAGCGACAAGCACTGACGCTATTGCGGCAGGAATAGGTAAGGCGGTGGTACCAGACCCGGGCGAGACAATGTAGAATTCTACCACTGAGATTAATATAACAGAAACAACCTATTTTTCCGGGATAAAAGTCTCCTATATGCTATTCTTGATTCTCATTTACATGTATGCCTGATTTCATCTATATGCGTCATTTTGCGTGATTGAATGACAAACATTCAAACATCCATACATCCAAACATCCACCATCTAAACATCAAAACTTTCCCATTTATAATATTACTAGCTGATAAATTTAATAATAATTTAATAAGTAAATTGCATCTCACTGCATTCTAACAGTTTTTGGTGAATTAACTTTTTTATTACGGAACGGGACTAATTTTTTTCAAGGATAAAAGTGGCCTATGCGCTATTCCAGGTCATCATCTACATGTGTGCCAAATTTCATCCAAATTGTTTTACCGTATTTGCATGAAAGAGCAACAAATATCCATCCATCCATCTATCCATATAAACAAACTATCGCGTCTTTACCAATGATCTATACCGATAAATAAAATTGTAGTGTCTGTTTGGAATATTAAAATAACCGCTTTTTACATGTGCATATGGATGTACACGGTACATATATCAAAATAATATTTTTTACTATTTTTGTCTGTCTTTTTGTTTCGGATAATCTCTGAAACGACTGGACCGATTTTGACAACACTTTCACTAGCAGATAGCTGATGTAATAAGTAACTTTTATTTTAGAAATTTTTTCACGCGGACGAAGTTGCGAGCAACGCTAGTTTATAACATTAGTAGGGTAGGATATAATATAGATTACTAATAAATATTATAACATTTTCCCGTATTGGTCCGAGAAATTTTTCTTTTAATGGTTAAAGAAAAGTAACATTCACTTCTACTAAATTTTCGCGTAAAAATATTGTAAGTGTAATCATAAAGGCACGTTTACTGGTAAATATTATTACTAAGCTCTCAAATAGATTGAGTTGAAAACAAATCTACCGGTCTCCATTCAATTTTGATCTGATTGAAAAGCAACATCTCTCTAGGGATGTTCCAATTGTAAATACCGACAAAATGTAACAGATGTACATAATAAATGGCATTGATCCCGCCTCTTGTATACCAGGCTTTGAGTATAGATTTGTAAATAGAGATGGTACCACGGATTAAATGGATACGCCTTTCAAAACAGTTTCTTAGTTTATCTGTAACTTGTCTAGTGTTGTCTAGTGGTCCAGCGTTGGCGTTGACCACATGAGGTCCCGGGTTCGATTCCCGGGTCGGGCACATTAAAAAAAAAGTGTTTTTTCAGTTTTCTAAGAAACACAAAGTTGCCCGGGATTAGAAAGTGCCTGGTTGGCGATAGGCTTGCCACCTATGACATTTGTGGGACCAAGTATCTTCGGCTAATCGTGGGTGCACTTGTTGTACCTCTGCCTACCCCTTCGGGGATATGGGCGTGAAGATACTTTTTTTTAACTTTTTCTTTTATATAGAGCTATACTACTTACCGATGAGATAAAATCACATCAAGGGTAAATATTAAACCATGTCATCTCATTCGGTACGATAAAACAGTACAACATTTTATTTTTATTTTTTTTATCAACAGTGTCAATAGTTTATTTCTATTTTTTCACAATTTAGTATAAACTATAAATGTATGAAATTTTCGACAGTAATAGGAGCGTTTGCTCATATGCGCGGCGACATGTTTCCTTCCCAATGGCGTACCTATTAGTATTTATGTGGTCTGTGGATAATACTGACTGTTTTGAGATGCAAACAAGTTCTTGCTATATTCTATACTTTCCATCGCGGCACTTGGTGAAAATCCATTGTTATTTTATAATATTACACTATTACTGTTGCACTTGTACTAAAATTTAGAAGTGTTTAAGTACAAATCCAATAGTAATAGTGTCTGATATGTTCTTGCTAGATGGATTTTATTTATGGGTGCGCAATAACGTACGAATTGGTCGTGTTGGTCCCGGCCTCCTTTGTAGAATAGGCCAACTGCCGTTCTGCCAGGCAGGTCGTAAAAGGCGACCGATTGGCTATCGAGTCACTACCATCGTGGCTACTAGGTGGTAGAGTTCTGCATTGTCTCGCCCGGGTCTGGTACCACCGCCTTACCTATTCCTGCCGCAATAGCGTCAGTGCTTGTTGCTGTCGTGTTCCGGTTTGGAGGTTAAGGTAGCCGGTAAACTTATGCATGTGGCATTATACCTCGCCACAAGATAGCAACGCACCATTAACATCTTTGGTGTCTATAGGCGATGGTTGACTCTTTCCATCAGGAGACTCATCTGCTTGTTTGCTATCTTATGATATAAAATAAATAAATACGAATATTATTTCTCTAACATGAGCGGAAATATTGACATTACTGTTGAGTAAATAATAAGCGAAGTATTGTATATTTTCGTACGTACAGAAAAAATAAATTACTATTTTTTTTTTCATGTTTTTGGGATAGGCAAACTGGCAGACGTGCCACCTGATGGTAAGAGGTCAACGTCGCCAATGAACGAAAATGGGATACCTGGGCTGGAACTAGCCCAGGTATTCCATTCATGTGTTGCCTATCCTGAGACATAAGCTGTCTCGGTGCCAATAATTAAATTAAAACTGCCTGCCTCGCCCTTCTCTCTGAAACACAGGAAAGCTGTTTCACGGGAGAAATAACAAGAAATAATAAATACTAGGTGGTAGAGTTCCGCATTGTCTCGCCCGGGTCTGCTACCACCGCCGTACCTATCCCTTCCGCAATAGCGTCAATGCTTGTCACTTTCGTCTTCTAATTTGGAGGGTAAGGTAGCCGGTAAACCGTAGTAGTAGTCACGATGGCAGTGACTCGCATAGCCAATCGGTCGCTTTTTACGACCTGCCTGGCATGGCAGTTGGTCTATTCTTCAGAGGAGCCCGGAACCAACACGGTGAATGCGTGCTTATGTATGGCTTGGTTCCTAGGAACCACGCGGGGTATACAATTTAATAAATACCTTGCTGAGAATCCACTGAGCGGCTGACTACATCTAGCTATGGCAGCTTTATTGTGATGTAAATAGGCCAGAACTGGCAGTCTGCCTCGCGACCTGAAGCTGGCACTGCCTAAGAGCACCGTAGCTGACGCTCTCGCCGGTACATACAACACGCTTGGATAAGTGTCACACAACTGGAACATAAGTTGTGGATTAGGGCACTGGTTCCAAAACTTTCAAGACCACGGAACACTAAATCCCAACACACCTATGAACAACTAGCTGCACCCGCGACTTGGTTCGCGTGGAAAATTTCTAAAATAAAACCCGCATAGTTTCCGTTCCCGTGGGATTTTCGGGACAAAAATTATCCTATATCCTTTCTCGGGTTTCAAACTTTACATGTACCAAATATCATTAAAATTGGTTTAGTGGTTTAAGCGTAAAGAAGAGAGAGACAGACAGATAGACAGAGTTACTTTTGCATTTAAAATATCAGTATGAATAGTATAGATTAGTATAGATTTATTAGAATGATTATCCATACTAATATTATAAATGCGAAAGTAACTCTGTCTGTCTGTCTGTCTGCCTGTCTGTCTGTTACGCTTTCACGGCCAAACCACTGAACCGATTTGGGTAAAATTTGGTACAAATATAGTTTGAGACCCAAGAAAGGATAGTTTTTATCCCGGAAATCCCACGGGAACGGGAACTATCCGGATTTTTATTTTAGAATTCTTTCCACGTGAACGAAGTCGCGGGCACAGCTAGTTATCAATAAATAACAGTTTACATAACAATATTTTTTAACGCAGTAAAACTGCAGCAGCTCACTTGCCATTATCTGTCCACTCTGGAAATCTGCGCCGGATCTTTCACCAAATTAAAGTGGGATCACACAAAAAAAATCTACCCCAAACAGAAAAATATTTTTTTTTAAATTGGTTCATAAATGAACAAGTTCTGAGATGACAAATATAAAAAAAACGTACATTCGCATTGATAACCTTTTGAGGTCGGTTGAAAAAGTAAAATAATTTCTTTATTTTGACTTTTAATACCAATAATGATTTTTTATCGTTTACTAGCTGTTGCCAGCGACTTCGTCCGCGCGGACTTCGTTTAATCCGCACAGCCTCTATGTTGACCCGACCTGTTAGTAATATTTATGCAAAATTTGAAGTAAATCCATGCAGTACTTTTTGAGTTTACCCCGGACATACATACAAACAGACAAAAATTCTAAAAACTATATTTTTGGCTTCGATATCGATTGTAGATCACCCCCCAAGTATTCTTTTAAAAAAATATTCAATGTACATTTTTGACTTTCCTTTTTTTTTTATAGAAGAGAGGGTAAACGAGCAAGAGGTGCACCTGATGGTAAGTGATCACCGCCGCCTATGGACATCTGCAATACCAGAGGTCTTGCAGTTGCGTTGCCGGCCTTTTAAGAATGAGTAAGATCTTTTCTTGAAGGTCCCTATGTCGTATCCGTTCGGAAATACCCCTGCCGGTAATTGGTTCCACAACAGAGTAGTGCGAGGTAAAAAGTGTCGGGAGAAACGCACAGTTGTGGATTTCCAGACATCGAGATGGTGAGGATGGAACTTCAAGTTTTGACGCGATGTCCGATGGTGGAATTCGACGACAGGAATTAATCCAAACAACTCGTCGGAACACTCTCCATGATATATACGATAAAAGACACAGAGAGAACCTACATCTCTGCGCAATTCCAAAGAGTCAAGCTGTTTAGAAATGGCCTGGTCGTCAACGATTCGAACCGCTCTACGCTGAATGCGATCACGAGGAAGAAGCTGGTACTGAGGAGCTCCGGCCCAGAGATGCGAACAGTACTCTATGTGAGGCCGAACCTGTGCCTTATAAAGTTGAAGGCGATGGACCGGCAAAAAGTACTGTTTCGCTCTGCTGAGCACACCGAGCTTTTTGGAGGCTAGTTTAGCCTTGCCTTCCAAATGACCGCGAAACTGAACGTAATTCGATATGTCAACTCCCAGGATTCCGACACTAGCTGAGGCTGTCAGGAGAGTATCCTCAAATCAAGGTGATACGACAAAGGGCGTCTTTTTTGCGGTGAACACGCAAAGCTGTGTCTTCTTGGGGTTAAAAGTAACCAGGTTTTGGCGACCCCATTCCGAGACATCGGTAAGTCGATTCTCGACTTCAGACACAAGCTTGTTTCGGCACTCTTCGACGTGTTCCCGAGAAATACTGCTTCGGCCGGAGTATGTAGCATCACCAGTACTGTCATCCGCATAGCAATGTATGTTGCTAATTCGCATCATATCATTGATATGCAGAAGGAACAGTGTCGGTGATAGCACGCAGCCTTGGGGAACACCAGCATTGACAGATTTAAGGTCGGAGCACGCACCGTCGACAACGACCTTGATGCTCCGGTCAGCCGAAAAACTGGTGATCCCCTCGCATAATTTCTCAGGAAGCCCATAGAAAGGCAGCTTCGCGAGAAGCGCTTTGTGCCATACCCGAAACTTTGTGCCATAACAAAGGCCTTCGCTATGTCCAAACTAAATGCCAATGCCTCCCCCTTGGACTCAACTGCTTCCGCCCATCGATGAGTTAGGTATACTAGAAGGTCACCAGCTGAGCGGCCGCGACGGAAACCGCACTGACGGTCGCTAATCAGCTGGTGCTCTTCTAAATACTTGAGGAGCTGAGAGTTGATGATTGTCTCCATAATTTTGGAGAACAAGGAGGTTATGGCTATGGGCCGATAGTTAGACGGGTTAGAGCGATCTCCTTTTTTAGGGATGGGATGCACCAAAGCTGTCTTCCACGAATTCGGTACCACGCCCAGTGAATAGGAGAGCCGGAATAGGCGTGTTAATACTGGTGCCAACTCTGGAGCACACATTTTTAGCACAATCGGAGGGATGCCATCCGGCCCACTCGACTTGTGGATGTCCAAGGAAAGTAGTGCTTTACGCACAGATGATTGCCGAAATTGTAGTTCCACTGCGGGATGGTAGGCGGTGCGTTCCCTTGGTCATCCAGAGTCGAGTTGGCCGCAAAGAAGTAGCCCAGGAGATCGGCCTTCTCCCTTGCGGTATGGGCAGGGAGTCATCATCTCCGTGCAAGGATGGAAGAGAGGGCTGTGAGAAATTCCCTAAGACAGCCTTGGCGAGAGACCAGAACGCACGAGTACCCCAAGGAAAGCGAACTAATTTCTCACCAATTCTGCCAATGTGTTCCGATTTTGCCTTGGTGATAGCTCTTTTGAAGTACCTCGAGGCGAAATTGTACTCCTTACGTAATGTGCTGGTTTTTTCATCACAAGATGCGGACGCTGCAGCCCAAGCCCGGTAGCACTCCTGCTTGCGGCGCGAAGCCGTTTTACAGGAGCGACCAAACCAAGGCTGAGACTTACCACCAATTGGTACCGCAGAAAATGGAATGAACAGTTCCATGCTCTGCAGCACCACATCAGCAATAGAGTCAGCGACGACATTCGGATCATCCAGCGAGAAGCATGGATGGGTAGGACGCAAAAAAAGACCGCATCCCGTCCCAATCTGCTGACCTAAAGTGCCAAACGCGATGACAGCCTGCTAAAGGAGGCCGTGTTAGGCGCGAAACCGGCACTTTACTCCGGATCAGGCAGTGGTCTGACGAACCAAGTGGGACGTCCACCGATACCTGATAATGATTATATGTATATATTACTTCCTACGAACTACTGCATTATAAAAGTTTTATGCGAATCCCACGGGAAACACTTATTCTTAATGTGTAACATCTATCCCCTCGCATTCCTGCAATCTATGGGAGTGAATTTATAAAATGCAACCGAATGTATAACAGGAAGCTGAGGAATCGCGCGCTATTTAAAATGATCAATGAGCGCATGCTGTCTGAATTGACCAATAAGCGCGCGCATTTTGAATTGACCAATGAGCGTGCGTATTTGAGATGACGAATGAGCGTGCGCTATTTGAATTGACCAATGAGCGCGCGTATTTGAGATGATCAATGAGCGCGCGTTCTTTGAGATGACCAATGTACCGTGCTATTTGAATTGACCAATGTGCGCGTGCTATTTAAAATGACCATTGAGCGCGTGCTGTTTGAATTGACCAATGAGCGCACGCTATTTGAATTGACCAATGAGCGTGCGTATTTGAGATGACCAATGCGCGCGCTATTTGAATTGACCAATTAGCGCGCGTATTTGAGATGATCAATGAGCGCGCTTTCTTTAAGCTGACCAATGTACCGTGCTATTTGAATTGACCAATGAGCGCGCGCTATTTGAATTAACCAATGAGCGCATGTATTTGAGATGAACAATGAGCGCGCTTATTTAAGATCAGACAAACAGATAAACAGATAAACAGACAAACAGACAAAAATTCTAAAAACTATATTTTTGGCTTCGATATCGATTGTAGATCACGCCCCAAGTATTCTTTTAAATTTTTTTTTTCAATGTACAGTTTTGACTTTCCTACGATTTTTTTATATGTATAATATAATATAGATTTTCCTTAAGACGCTGTTCCTTGACAAAGGCGAACAAGATATCGTAAAATTTCTTACAGCTAAACCTTCTTTCTATAAAGTCACATATCAATAACCATCCGTCCCTGATAAGAACATATCCAAGACATACAAAAATATC
Source organism: Apodemia mormo (assembly GCA_036924255.1). Lineage (NCBI taxonomy): Eukaryota > Metazoa > Arthropoda > Insecta > Lepidoptera > Riodinidae > Apodemia > Apodemia mormo. Next base: position 23,920,395 of record JAUPFN010000022.1, on the reverse strand, counting down.
TTAAATAAGAAAATATTACCTCATATTCTTTATTTGCTGTACAAAGAACCCACTGGTCATTGGGCACGTTCATCCTCTGGTACTCCGTTTGAATGTCGAAGAAGTTCCAACCCGCTGACTTAGGCAGGTCGTCAGGAGTGGATTTGTAGTGGAAGCAGTACAATTCGTCCAGGTGTACTAAAATATAACGTTAATATTAACAAAAATCGTATTTAATCATCACATTTATATTTATTTCTACATCAGTAGCGTAAGACTTGTTACTAGAATGTTTTAATTTAGGGGGTCATGTAGCCTGTAAATTTTTGAATGTGGCATTGAACCCATTTCACGGATGATAATTTACTATTAATAACCTTTAGTGTCTAGTTTTTTTTATATCACAAGATAGCAAACAAGCAGATGGGTCTCCTGATGGAAAGAGTTAACCATCGCCTATAGACACCAAAGGTGTTAATGGTGCGTTGCTATCTTGTGGCGAGGTCTAATGCTACATGCATAAGTTTACCGGCTACCTTACCCTACAAACCGAAACACGACAGTAACAAGCACTGACGCTATTGCGGCAGGAATAGGTAAGGATGTGGTACCAGACCCGGGCGAGACAATGCAGAACTCTACCACCAAGTAAAGTATATATTATTATTATCTATCTAATAATACTTGAAACAAGAACTTTGAAAATGTCGTGTCAACATTTATAGTTCTACCCTCACAATCTGAATGTCTGGAAATCCACGACTGTGGGTTTCTCTCGGCACTTTTTACCTCGTACTACTCTGTTGTGTAATCAATTACCAGCATGGGTGTTTCTAAACGGATACGTATTGGGAGCCTTCAAGAAAAGAGCTTACTCATTCTTAGAAGGCCAGCAACGCAACTGCAATACCTCTGGTATTGCGGATGCCAATAGGCGGTGGTAATCATTTACCATCAGGTGCACCTCCTGCTCGTTTGCCCCCTCTTCTATAAAAAAATAAAAAAGAATTAGAAGGACGAATTTGAGATTACATCCCATTTAGCACTCGCTTGCGTATAGGGTCTAGGGTCCGAAATTAGTCGAAACTTACATATATTTGATGTGAGCTTAGCCGTTTATAAATCATCTCATAGTTAGCCAAACTATTGATAAATCAAGCGCATATAGTCTTGGGCAAGTTATGTAGTTTAGAAAACTGAAAATGGAACACACTTGTCTACTTACGACCAGGATCAGTCCCAATAGATCGATGTAACGACAACCTTATCACGAAATTATACACGAAAAAATTATTGTTTATATTATACCATAGTAACGAAGCAAACAAACAAGGAAAGTCATGTCATACCAAAAGAATAAATTTATCAGCTTCTTTTCCTTCTTAATAGGAACACAACAATCAACATATCGCCAGGCTATTGCTGCAATGAATCTAAAGTCCGGAAGAACTATTACGCAATTCTACAACCTAGTAGTAATATTTGGCCAACCGCTCGCATTTAGCAAACTACTGGATAGAAAAGCAGATGATATTTTCTTCAAAAGGTCCCTCCTGGGCTCCCGTTCAGCATAAAAATGATTTAAAAAGTTAAAACAGACTTTCCTTCGACTCAGGACTTAAACCCAATCTCTTGTCTCTTCTTCTCCTGAACAGCTGTGCAGATTGTACAACTGTTCAGGAGAAGTAAAGCTGAACAGATTGTAAACGAAACAGCCGGGTCTAATATTTAAAAACTTAAAAAATATTTACCTGGTTGACTTAATCTTAGTAGCGTCTGGTGCATTTCATGACAATCCCTCTCCCGTGGTATCACAAAGAACACGGATTGGAAGGTCTTAGTGCGAACCAGTAAAGGTGACCCTGTAGTCGTAATTGGAAGACGCTCAACGGAAGAAATGTGCATGAGAAGAATCTGGAAAGAGAAATAAAAGTATTAATATCAATCGACATCAGCAAGATTACACTTTCCATCAGGAGATCCGCCTTTGCATAGGCGGCAGTAGCAGGGTACATGGAAGGTTCCCCGTGTTGGTCCTGGGCTCCTTTGACAATAGGTCAACTGCCGTTCTGCCAGGCAGGTCGTAAAAGGCGGCCGACTGGCTATGCGAGTCACTACCATCGTAGCTACTAGGTGGTAGAGTTCTGCATTGTCTCGCCCGGGTCAGGTACCACCACCTTACCTATTCCTGCCGAAATAGCGTCAGTGCTTATCGCTATCGTGTTACGATTTGGAGGGTATATAATAAGTATAATAAGTATAATAAGTAATAATAAGACTATTTTCATACCATTAGATAGCAAACACGCAGATGGGTCTCCTGATGGAAAAAGTCAACCATCGCCTATAGACACCAAAGGTGTTAATGGTGCGTTGCTATCTTGTGGCGAGGTCTAATGCTGCATGCATAAGTTTACCGGCTACCTTACTCTCCAAACCGGAACACTACAGTGACAAGCACTGACGATATTGCGGCAGAAATAGATAAGGTGTTAGTACCAGACCCGGCCGAGCCAATGCAGAACTCTACCACCTAGTAGCCACGATGGTAAAGACTCGTATAGCCAATCTGCCGTCTTTAACAACCTGTCTAGGAGAACAACAGTTGGCTTATATTTCAAATGAGTCCAGGACCAACACGGAGAGAAAAGTACCCGGGAATAATAGCTTTACATTCCGAAGCATGATAACATTGACGCACAACTTTTTCCCCGTGTTGGTTCCGGACTCCTTTGAAGAATACCGTTCTGCCAGGCAGGTCGTAAAAGGCGACCGATTGGCTATGCGAGTCACTACCATCGTGGCTACTAGGTGGTATAGTTCTGCATTGTCTCGCCCGGGTCAGGTACCACCACCTTACCTATTCCTGCCGAAATAGCGTCAGTGCTCGTCGCTGTCGTGTTCCGATTTGGAGGGTAAGGTAGCCGGTAAACTTATGCATGTGGCATTAGACCTCGCCACAAGATAGCAACGCACCATTAACTCTTTGGTGTTTATAGGTCATGGTTGACTTTCCATCGACCACACAGCCCATAGACGCCTAATGTTCGATTTTCCGTATTGAATGCATTCTGGCAACTAGCTGAGCTCAGCTGCAACATCGTGATTGGCTTACTCAAGGCCACAGTGAAAGATAGTGATGTACTGAGAATCTGATTGGTCGACACTGATTGGGTATTGGTGCATGGACATTTACATCGGAACTATAAGTCAGATGTGTTGGCAGAAGCCATTCGCCTGTTATTAGGGGTCTATTGGTTGTGTGGTCGGTGACTCTTTCCATCAGGAGACCCATCTGCTTGTTTGCTATCTTATGATATATATATAAAAAACAACTGGTACGCTGCAAGCTGGTACTGATATTTTTCTTAACAGAACATCGACAACAGAACAAAACTCGAAAATGGAACCTATGATGGAATGATAAAAGCCAAAGATGCTAACTAACCAACGAGCCATTGATATCTTTATTAGTTTTTTATATTATACAATAGCAAACAAGCAGATGGTTCACTTACTAAGAGCCACCAAGAGAACCATAGCCTATAGACACCAAAGATTTTAACAGTGCGTTGTTATACATTTGACAGGAATTGAATGACAAATGTATAAGTTTACCTTCCCCTCTAAACCTGAACACGACAGCAACAAGCATCGACGCTGTTGCGGCAGGCATATGTAACACGGGGGTTACATAACCCGGGCAAGACGTTGCAAACTAAACCACCTACTTAGTAGACGTTGATAACCACAACTGTGCGTTTCTCTCGACACTTTTTGCCTCGCACTACTGTGTTGTGGAACCAATTACCGGCAGGGGTGTTTCCAAACGGTTACGACTTGGGGGCCTTCAAGAAAAGAGCTTACTCATTCTTAAAAGGCCGACAACGCAGCTGCAAGACCTCTGGTATTGTGGATGTCCATGGGCGGCGGTGATCACTTACCATCAGGTGCACCTCCTGCTCGTTTGCCCCCTCTTCTATAAAATAAAAAAAATATATATATATATATTACGAGATGCCTAGGAAGAAGGCAATTGACTGTAAAAAAATGGATGTAAAACCAGTCTACCCGTTTATTATTCTACTAGCTGCAGTGTGCAGCCCGCTGCATTATAACAGTTTTTGGCAAATCCCGCGGGATCATCTAATTTTCCGGGATAAAATGTGCTATTCTAGGTCATCATCTGTGTGCCAAATTTTATTCAAATCCGTTCAGGAGTTTTTGCGTGATTGAGTAACAAACATCCAAACCATCGCATTTATAATATTAAAATACTAGCTGTTGCCCGCGACTTCGTTAAGGCGGACTTCGTTTACTCCGCACAGCTCTTCCCCCGTAGGTGATAGCGTGATAATATGTAGCCTATATGTTGACCCGACCTGTTAGTAATATTTATGCAAAATTAAATGAAGTAAATCCATGCAGTACTTTTTGAGTTTACCCCGGACATACATTGACTTTCTTACGATTTATTATATTCATAGATTAATATAGAACATAGATGACATAAAAAATAAAAATCGGCTATTAAACTTAACACATAAACCTCGGTTTCCAACATTATAAGAACACGGAAAATCTCTCAAGTAAGAATAACTTGTAGCAGTTTGGAAAGTCAGTGAGATATATTAACTTGAAAACTTGAAATTCTTGGAGCCAGACCAGACGGAACGAAGCGGCGACGTCGCGTCACATTAGTGACAATAAAACATAGTTATAAATTCATGGTAAGATTTTCCCGTGTTGGTTCCGGGCTCCTTTTAAGAATAGACCAACTGCCGTTCTGCCAGGCAGGTCGTAAAAGACGACCGATTGGCTATGCGAGTCACTACCATCGTGGCTTCTAGGTGGTAAGAGTTCTGCATTGTCTCGCCCGGGTCAGGTATCACCGCCTTACCTATTCCTGCCGCAAAAGCGTCAGTGCTTGTCGCTATAGTGTTCCGGTTTGGAGGGTAAGGTAACCGGTAAACTTATGCATGTGGCATTAGACCTCGCCACAAGATAGCAACGCACTATTAACATGTTTGGTGTCTATAGGCGATGGTTGACTCTTTCCGTCAGGAGACGTATCTGCTTGTTTGCTACCCTGACTACGCAATCAACGGGGCTCGGGTTCGATCCCCGACGGGGACAAGCATTTGTGTGATGAGCATAAATGCTTGTATTTCCGGGTTTGGGTGTTTATTATATATATTCTAGTATTTATATATGTATTTCTATGTATTAGTATCGTTGACTAACACCCATAACACAAGCAAATAATTTGCTTACTTTGGGGTTAGATCAGTAAGTGTTATTTGTCCCGTGAATATTTAATATATATATATATATATATATATATATATATATATATATATTAAATATATATATATATATATATATATATATATATATATATATATATATATATATTAAATATATATATATATATATATATATATATATATATATATATATATATATATATATATATATATATATATATATATAAGCAAACAAGCGTGCTTTTTTAGTAGCATATGTATTCTAAGCTACGATACAAACAAGAAACACAATATTGTTTAAGTCACGAACGGAGCTCTACATATTATGTGTATCGCATGTCAGCTACGACGTAGCAGATCATAGCGCAATCTGCTACTACGTAGTGTATTAAAATCAAATACTGTAAATGTTACTATAGCACTTTAGGAACTACACCCGCATTTTAATCAACGCTTTTTCATGACCTGAATAGACTTTTTGACACCGAAATGCATGGCCAAAGTGCAAATGTATGCCACATGAGCTATAAAATAAAATACGATACGCTAGGATACTAAATTCACGCCATGCGATTATAGACAGCTTTAAACACATGTATCGTAATTTCATATTTTAGTACGTTTTACGCAATAAAAACTATTAATGATTGTGAGTATAAATTCATCGAAGTTGGGATTATAAACATAATTTTATTTCCGATATAACAAGAATGAGAAAGCTTTCCTAAGGATAAATGAGAGTGGTTCTCTAAGACAGATAAATTAACTTTGTTGGAAACTCGGTGCTGGTACGTCAAAGCGGTACCCCGTCAGTTAGTTTACGAACTTTCTCCGCAGTAATGTATATTGCAGACAATAGACATTTATCAAGATATACTTACAGTAAAATAACAATGCTTCTTGTACTTAGAATGAGTGCTTTATTATTATTTTATATCATAAGTTAGCAAACAAGCCTTTTAATGGAAAAAGACAACCATCGCTTGTAGACAACAAAGATGTTAATAATTCGTTGCTATACTTATGGCTGTACTTATGGGTCTTAATGCCACAAGCATAAGTTTACCGGCTACCTTACCTTACAAACCGGAACACGACAATAACAAACACTAATGCTATTGCGACAGGAAGCGGTAAGGCAGTGGTACTATACTCGGGTGAGCCATTGCAGAACACTACCACCTAATAGTCACGATGGTGGTGACAATTTTGGTCAATTATTATATATAATATTATATATAATAGCAGATGGTCTTTTCTTCAAAGGGGGCCCGGAACAACATAGTACTTAGAGTGATGGTGTGTCGTAACACTTAAATGTCCATATTCTCATTTTATTAGGGAGCCCAAGATGCTAAATGTGCAGTTACTCGAGCGTCGTAGGGACCTATTGGATTTTGTAGATTAAATTATAGGAAAAATAAAAGATTATATAATGTTTTTTTATTCCAGTGATTGGCAAAAAATCTACATATAAAATATAAAAAAAACCATGACATGAAAACACTAAATCTCGTCAGACTTAAGGTATGGTGGGTTAGTTGCCAGCTAAAATTTAGAAAATCTGCCGATTCAAGTGTAGCGTAAGGGCGTAGGAGTGTCACAAAGTTGCAAAGAAAACGTTGTTTTGACTTTCTCGAGCGCATCTGACTTTTTTATTATATAGGAAATGATGTAAGAAATAACGAAAATATAATCTGACAATTTACACAAGCCGAAATTATTGGAATTTTATTTCTTTTTGGACAGGCATTCGTGTGATGATCACAGATGTTTGTATTTCTAGGTAGAGAGATTAAATATATTAGAGTATTTATATATGTATTTCTATGTATTAGTATCGTTGACTGGCACCCATACTACAAGCATATAATTTGCTTACTTTAGGGTCAGATCAATTCGTGTAATTTGTCCAGTGATATTTATTTATTTATATATTTATAATATAAACTATCTACTATTATCGGTTAACTTATTCTAGCCATCTCACTCACCCATGTCTCCTTTCTCATCTCATGGTCCACGAATATAAGGTGCGTTGTCGCGAAGTACAGCGTCCCCTTAGATGGGTTCCGGAGGTTGTATTTGTCGAGCCACTGAACATTCTCCAACTGCAACAAAAATGTCATATATTTATTATAAACTGACTGAATCATGCCGCGTCGTTCGCAATTATGTAACATTAGCTATGTCCGCAAGTTCGTCCGCGTGTAAAAATTTCTAAAATAAAAACCTACATAGTTCACGTTCCCGTGGGAGATCCGGGATAAAACTATCCTATGTCCTTTCTCGGGTCTCAAATCGGTTCCATCCAAATCAATTCAGAGGTTCGGTTAGACGTGAAAATAGAGACAGACAAACTGACAGACAGAACCCTTATAACACAGGGTTCGTTAAAAATTTTCCATGTTAAGTTTTATAGGACAGTTTTCTATAGAGAAAACTTAAATCATTTATTCAAGTATCGTAACAAAGGTGGTTCGTCCATTTTTTTATTAATTGTATTAAATGTTAGGCCTTAGTTGTATTGCAATACTTCCATAATTTCTTAAATATTTTATTTAATTCATTCATTATTTCAATCACACATATAAACTGGAAATACCTCACAAGTAATTAAGCCCTTACTTACCCTACACGTATACAGGTGGTAAAAGGCAATCAATTACCTATACATGTCACTACCATAGTGGCCACTAGGTGATAGTTTTCCATTGTATCGCCCGGGTCTGGTACCTTACCTATTCCTGCCGCAATAGCGTCAGTGCTTGTCACTGTTCCAGTTCCAGTTCTAGGGTAAGTAGCCAGTAAACTTATGTATGTGGCATTAAACCTCGCCACAAGATAGCAACCCACCATTAACATCTTTGGTGTCTACAGGCGACGGTTGACTCTTTTTATCAGGAGAACCACCTGCTCGTTTGCTATCTTGTGATATAAAAAAAATGTGTGTACCCTATATTTACGTGTGTATACATGTGTGTTGTAAAAACAAATTTTTCTTATAGGTAGACGAATAGGCACTACACTATCCAATTAGTTATTTTACTGATAACGATTTCAATCTAAGTCTGTTTATAAACGTATATTTGCGAACGTTAGAAATTTGAGGTAATATAAACGATTTGATGATTCAAATTACCTTGAAGTAATATAAATTTAAAAAAAGAGAAAAAAGAAATTGTAAAACAAACACATACCAAATTTTATATAATGAATCACTAGAGCAAATTAAAATCTATTTTTGATACCTGTTTCTTAATTATGGTATTTTTTGATTATTTACTTATTTAACACTTTATTGTACATAAAAAATACATATCAGAGAATAACAAACGAAAACAGTACAAAAGGTGAGCTTATCCCTAATAAGAGATATCTTACAGATAACCCAAGACAGTGAAATAAAATATTAAAACGGAACAGGTAGGCAGTGTACAATTCAATTGAAACACAAAAAAACGAACTCTAATCAATTATATATAAAAAAAAAACAAATAGTTTAGTTTCATGGATGCTAATTATTCTAACTTGCAGATAAAGACAATAAATAATGAAGACTCAATTGTTTTTTAAAAAAGCAAAGTGAAGTACTGTTACAGATATGATGAGGGAGCGAGTTCCCGAGTTTTATAGCAATGACTGTAAAAGAGTGGGAAAAAATACTGGAGCTGTGCATGGGAATATGTAAAAGGGTGGACACTGACAGACGACATGGAGAACTAGGTGGATGAATAAACTCAAAATATTCTTTCAAGTAATGTGGTGTTAAAGGATTGAACAGAATGTTAAACAGGAGACAAAGAACATGATTGTTTCCACGCAAACGTATTAGGAGCCATTTAAGTTGAGCTCTGTATAGAAATATATGGTCGAATTTGTGCAATTGATATATCTAATACAAAGATTTTGTAATTGTTCTAGTTTATTTAATAACTCATCCATGGCATCTGGGTAACATGAGTCAGCAGCATAGTCAATGATTGGGAGAATAAGAGAGAAGATACGCGATATTTTAGTTTTTATAGGTAGAACATTTTGGAATGACTTAAGGGAATGGAGAGCATAGTGGACTTTTTTACTAATGCTACTAACGTTAGATTCCCAAAAAAATCAGCGCTAAAAACAAGAACCACGTTATTTACAGCATGTGAAAGTTGAATAGGAATGTTATTTTTAGGTTTACGATAACATTCCTATTGCTTTCCGTCTGATAGCAACGGAAAGAGTAAATAATTCGAACGCTGACAACTTCAGAAATGAAAGTTTAACATAAAAGATCACAATTCCAAATGAAAATATTTCTAAACGGATTTCACGAGAATGTGTAGCATTTTGAAATTGGAATTTTCACTTAACATATTGAGGGACATACGGGTTTAAAGAACGGCAAATAATACAAAAAGCATTCTTAAATGTCATGTATTTATCCAATAACCCGTGTTATTGGATAATTCGCACGAATTCAACTCTCACGAAATGTTCGAGTCGACATTTTTTTTCTGTAGGCGATTCGCGCGAATTAATTTATTGGTGTGCGAATCGACAACTCCAAAAATATGTAGTAGGCTTTTGTCATATTTTACAGAACACAAAATAAAAAGTACAGTCAGTTCACGATTTGCACGAATTAGTTTATTGGTGTGCGAATCGACAACTCCAAAAATATGTAGTAGGCCATTGGCACACACGTTGTGTTTTAGTTATGACTAGAGTTGTGGTACACTCTAGTACCAAAATATCAGGTTTAAATATATTTATCGATATGAATTGAGCCATAAATTAACCAAAAGTATTTTTATTACAATGGAAATTTCTAATCGTTCTCTTCATTCGCTCATAGCGAATGAATTGATGATATGATTTGAGGATTGAAAATTTATCAAATCACGTTTACAAAGCAATAGATTATTACTATTTGAACATACATAAAACAAAAAATAAAGTAAATGAATTAACACTTAAATTTACCATGATAAAATGATTATGCATGGCTTTCCCAGTTTTAAGCAAAATAGCTGCTATCTAAGCTTCGATCAATTCTTCGTGTTCTTATTATTTCTGAAACGGGTGAACTTGACTGTACTACATATTTTTGGAGTTGTCGATTCGCACACCAAAAAATGAACTGCGTGCAAATCAGCTTCAGAAAAATAATATTATTAAAAACGTCGATTCGCACATTTTGTTCGAATTCAATACGTGCGAATCATTCAATAACCCGTATTACCAGTTACACTTTGCAGCCTTTGCAACTGTGTGATCTAAGATAGATGTGATTTTCACGGGAACAATTTATTTTGTCCAGGATTAATAGCAACCAATTAACTCATCAAAAATATAGGAATTAACTCAAAAATAGCATATTTAAGTTATTTGAGTTTTAAGTAATAACAATTTTTATCAACACTATTATTTTAAACTCACTACGATTTTATAAGCATTACGATTATTATCAGTATGTACTTTAATTTTTGTTACATGTATTATGAACAACGCAACTCTATGGGTGTCAACTCTTACCATATATTTCATTTCATTCAATTAACCCGAAGCAGACATTTAAAAAGTAAACACAGAATCATAATGGCTTCCTACGTTTTATTAAACCACATAAATTTTATGTAATTAAAGTCCGATAACCGACCTCAGTGTACTCGGTACATTCATGAACTCGAAATATAAGTACGTAGTTCTTATTTCATTTCACTTCAGGTATGTACTTATCTGGGCTGCAAGTAGGCATGGCAAATTTCACGCATCACTGGTTATATCACTCGTTATAAAATAATTCACGTGTCACACCAGTTATATGCATCAAAACCGTCCGTTATATATAACGCGAAAGTGATTTAATTTCACGTGGGCAAAGCTACCACTTATGCTTATAATTTGCAGAAACCCATCGTGCGAAAGAGACAAAGCAACAACACTTGAGCAACATTCATAATTTAATTAGAAATTAGATAAAAATTGTATTAATTATGTACTATTGCATGACAAATGGTCAAATATGCGTACTAGCTATTTCTAAGAACTTCATGCACCTACCATATTTGATGCTAATTATGATTGATTGATTGAACACAGTGCCACCAGCTAGAAAAGAGAATATGTTTAATAAGTTTTTTCTCTTTACTAATCACATATAAATAGTAATCACTGGGCGGCAACATATCATCACTACATAGTATAAAACAAAGTCGCTTTCTCTGTCTGTCCCTCTGTCCCCATGCCCTATGTATGCGTAAATCTTTAAAACTACGCAACGGATATTGATGCGTTTTTTTAAAATAGATAGACTGATTCTTGAGGAAGGTTTTAATATATAAACCTTCCCGATATTCCTACAGGTACAAAAGCTACGCGGGTGAAACCGCGGGCAGGTCGCTAGTACGGAATAAAATGCACACACTGTGACAATAATCGTCACTAATAAAAAATAACAGTCTTGATTTATAACCCATGATATAACAGCGACAGAAAACAAATAACTTCACGACGTGATAATGAAATAAAATTAGCTATAATTCCTATCACTAGCTGCAAGGTAAGATCTCATTATGGGGATACAGGTTTCAAGTTGGGCGTAAAATGAAACGTAGAATGTTTTTATCAAGATTTTGTCTTCTCATCTCAAAAAGGAGCACAATACGTTTAATGTTTTAAGCAACTACGATTTTTATAACATTACTAGCTGCAGCGTGTAGCCCGCTGCATTACAAAGGATTCTGGCGAATCCCACGGGATTTCCTAATTTTCCGGGATAAATAGTAGCCTATATGCTTATTCCAGGTCGTAATCTACATATGTGCCAAATTTCAGTCAAATCAGTTCAGTAGTGTTTGCGTGATTGAGTAACAAACATCCACCCATCCAAACATCCAAACTTTCGCATTTATAATATTAATATAGATGTGACGAATTAAAAAAAAACATAAAAAAAAAACAAAAAAACAACATTATTTAAAACATTTTGAACAGTTTGTTTTATAAAATTTAAAAAAACTGTTTTTTCCAAAACTGTAAAATATTTTGTACTAGCTGCAACGTGCAGCCCGCTGCATTATAAGTATTTTCATGTATCCCGCGGGATAGCTTTATTTTTCCAGGATAAAGAGTAGCCTATGTACTATTCCAGGTCATCATTTATCTTTGTGCTAAATTTCATTTAAATCCATTTAGTAGTCTTTGCGTGATTGAGTAATAAATATCCATTCAAACATCCAAACTTTTGCATTTATAATATTATAATATAGATAAACAACGCAAAATTGCGGGTATTAACTAGTTCCCCTAAATCGACGTAATTGATCATATAGCAAAGAAGAATTTCGCCGCCTCGAGCCTGTCGACACTAGCTCAGCGGAAGAGCGTCTCGGCTTTAGGGAAATGGTCGCAAGTTAAAATCCCGCGTGTCGATGTTTTTCTTTGTTGTTTTTAAGGTAGTTTCCAAAACACTCGATTTCATTGAATTAATCCGAGGCACAAAATCCAAATGGCGTTTTCGAATATTCGAGACACTCGCGAATACGAAATATAGTTCTTAGTTCACTTTGCTTCAGGATGAGGGTACTTAATCGTATCTGGGCCGGAACATTACGACCTCATTATGTTGTTACGTGTTTCAAGTTGGAGTAAAATGAAACATAGAATATTTTTATTTAGGTCTTACTTTCTCATACGAAAAAGGAGCACAATATCTTTTAATTTATTAAAGTTTCAAACATCTAAGATTTTAACAACATAATAAACAACGCAGTCAAAGACATTAAATCTTTGCCAATATACCCAATTCTATTCAATTAACCCGAGCTAAACATTTAAAAAGTAAACACAATCAAAATAACGTTCAACGCTAATATAATTGTGTTTACTTTTTCCGGCGTTGAGACGTGACGACTCCATCGCCCGCTGGTGGAATAATCTTTGTGAAATTATTTCATCGGTGCAGTCAGTCAAAAACAGCGGTAGTGCCATGTTTAGCTGAATGGGCCGGCACGACCGGGGCAATACCTTAAAATCAACGTACCTCACTTAAAACCAACGTAAAGTAACAGCTTTGCTGTTGCAAAAGCAGCTGTACAAAGCTGTTGTAACAGCTTTGCTTTGCTGTTGTTGAGAAAGTGACTTTGTTTTATACTATGTAGTCATAATATTGAGCAAAAACGTCGTAGTAAACAATTTCATATCAATTAAGTGAATTAACTACAAAATGGGAACTGTTTCAGAGGATTTAGCTTAATTTGAATATAAAATCCTTTCGGCCTTCTGGGTATTATGAGATAACAAAGAAATTCTGGCCGTGACGGCCTTTTTAATTACCTCATTAAATGTAAATTATGATAAGTAAAATTTATTATAAGAGATTTTGCAACGCTCATCCGTCGGCGAAATTAACGAGGCAATTTTGTTATAGCAGTATTGTTATAGCAGTTTTCATTTCATCATACTAGCATCTAATGAACTAGCCATTGCCTGCTGATTGAAATTCAACTGTAAGTTTGATTATAGACTGTATTATAATCTATTTAAAGTTTGCTAACTGACTTTCACTATAAAAAAAAACATTAAAAAGGACCGAAGTTGCTTTTTATAAAATATATATTTGCTATTGCTTTTTATAAAATAAAATATTAATTTTAATTTCTATTCGAGGTATAAAAAAAATATTCGGGTATCGAATTGAATGTCACTAGCACTAGCACCGTGATTAAGTGGTAGAATTTCGGAACGTCTTACCCAGGCTTAGCAACACTGCCTTACCCATTCCTGCTGCAATAGCAACATTGAGGGTCACTGTCGAGTTTGGAGGGCAAAGTATGCAGTAAATTTTGGTGGCATTACCATCCAACCACATATACCAATGAACCATTAACATATGAAATAAGCAAGGATTTAAATACCGGGATTTTATGGTAACGTTATTGCGCGCGGCATGACATAACGTTATTTTCAAGCACAGCTTTATCCAAAAATGATACAGAATTTGTTACTATTTAAAAACGTTATTCATTTCGTTCTGTTATACACTACGAATTAACGTTACGGTATATGGTATTATGACGTTGTCTTGTAGTGCTAGTTAGCGAACCAATTACGGAACAGCATGAAACGCGTTGAACCAATCACGAAACAGCTGAAACCCACATACATATCGATATTATAACGTTATGTAACAATTTCGTTCTGTTATTTGAGTAGTGATACATATGTATAGCGTTTGAAAATAATTTTGTTACTGAGGTATCGCTACAGTTATAACGTTAATTATCGTAAAATAAGTTCTGTTATCTGAAAACATTTTAAATTCTTGATCTATAGGCAAGGGCTGTCTCTTTCTATCGGGAGATCAATCTGCCTATGATGCCCATGAACATCAATTATGACTATTACAAAAAGAAAAAAAAGAGTATATTTTAACAATAAAGCTTTAGGAGGAAAACAGTTTTGTCAATAAAACATTTAATTTTACTAAAAGCATTTAAGACGGGCTATTGAATAAAGATTTATAATCAGATTCTACTTTACTAAAATTCAAGATAAAAAGAAATTTTTTCTTCGTTGTTTTTTCCATTCGAAAATAAAAGAGACTCGAGTTTAATACATAAAAATTTAGAACATTGTAAAGTAGATAAGGCTAAGGCCTAAATCGCAAAGGCTAGAAAAGCGAGGACGGAATTTAAGAGGTAGGGCGCATTTTTTTTATATCATAAGAGAGCAAACAAGCAGATGGGTCTCCTGATGGAAAGAGTCAACCATCGCCTATAGACACCAAAGATGTTAATGGTGCGTTGCTATCTTGTGGCGAGGTCAAATGCCACATGCGTAAGTTTACCGGCTACCTTACCCTCCAAACCGAAACACGACAGCGACAAGCACTAACGCTATTGCGGCAGGAATAGGTAAGGCGGTGGTACCAGACCCGGGCGAGATAATGCAGAACTCTACCACCTAGTAGCCACGATGTATTGACTCGATAGCCAATCGGTCGCCTTTTACGACCTGCCTGGCAGAACGGCAGTTGGCCTATTCTTCAAAGGAGGCCGGGACCAAGACGGATTTAATGCGCTTATTTAGCATATTTTTTATTTAGCCGAACCAGGGTTTTACTGTTTATAAGTTCATACATGTTTTCACACAATAATATAATCTATATACATATAATAAAATAGTAGGAAAATCAATGTATGTCCGGGGTAAACCCAAAAAGTACTGCATGGATTTACTTCAAATTTAGCATGAATATTACTAACAAGTCGGGTCAACATATAGGCTACATATTATCACACTATCGCCTACGGGGGAGGAGCTGTGCGGAGTAAACCAAGTCCGCGCGAACGAAGTCGCGGGCAACAGCTAGTTTTTAATAAATAGAAAAGTATAAGAAGAGTTGATCCTATTCAATCTTATAACACAAACAATTTATACTACCTATTTTGGAAGAAGTGACAGACAAGTCGTAGCGCCGAAATTAGGCACAAGGACCCTATTATTAAATTCCTTTTAATAAGGACGAAACGCAGACATGGTCAGTGCCGATTTTTACCTGATTTGATTAAAAATAATGAAAAATGGTACTTTCCCATATTTTCAAGTCGCATTATTATTTTTACCGGACGTCTGATTAAAGCAACACCGTGCTGTTGGACACATGTACTTAATTTTGATGTATTAAACTCGAGTCTCTTTTATTTTCGAATGGAAAAAACAACGAAGAAAAAATTTCAACACCTGGTTAAGGTTGAGGCTTACGGTAAACGGGTCAACAAAAGTATCTTCACGCCCATATCCCCGAAGGGGTAGGCAGAGGTACAACAAGTGCACCCACGATTAGCCGAAGATACTTGGTCCCACAAATGTGATAGGTGGCAAGCCTATCTCCAACCGGGCACTTTCCATTCCCGGGCAACTTTGTGTTTCTTAGAAAACTGAAAAAACACTTTTCTTATGTGCCCGACCCGGGAATCGAACCCGGGACCTCATGTGGTCAACGCCAACGTTGGACCACTAGACCACAGAGGCGATTAACAAATGTACTAAAATTAAATAATTAATTCTGTAGTTGTTGTAAGCCAATATTCGCACTACGTAATAAACATAACATTTTTTTCTTAAATATATTTTATAGATTCAAGCGTAACTTTGCGGAAATCCGTAACTTAAAACATCAGTATTGTAGGTACATCAAGGTCTTCTTTATTTTCGGATGAGTTTGTTACATTTCTTACACTGCTTTATCTACTTTTAGTGGCATGGCAGATGTCAGGCCGCGGAAGGATGTAAATTAAGGCGAGGCATCGCGACAAACTGTAAAAAAAACTGGTTTGTTTAATCACGTTTTTTTTTGTATTGATTGTTAAATAACAATTTTACAAAAATTACACGATATACCTGAAGATATTATATAAGGAATGTGCTAACTTGTTATATGATAGAATGTACTTTACTCGATCATATAAAATTCCGAAAACAGGCTAAAAAATCTCTAAAACATTGTTAATCATATTTCTAATCTTCCACATGTATTTATATGGTGATATTTAGTTGTAAATACAAAAAAGAATGTGCTAAATTTTGGTTTTCAGGTGATATCCTATATTTATTTATCCGAAAATAAACACGTTTCTCAGCGGTTTCAGAACATACCGCGCCACCCATTTCCTATAGAATTGAGGCGTGTCGAAATACCTCGCTTTAATTTCTTCATTTTGTGGATGAAATCTTACTTTTTGGTGAACGATTTAAGCTGTATTTAAATTTAATTATTAGAAAATATATGTATTTAGAATGATTGTCCGGATAGATTTGGTTTTTCTTAGGTACCTACGCGGTTTAAAAGAACATCGATGGTTATAGTAGGGGAGCCCAAAATGTTGAATGGAGATTTACTCGAGCGTCACAGCGACCTATTGGATTTTGTAGATTAGATAATAGGAAAAATAAAATGTTATATAGTGGTTTTTTTTCAATGGTGGGGAAAGCGTCTACAGATTTTAAAACGTAAAAAACAGCTGAATTAAACACGTTAAATAAACGTATAGTGAGTTATTGCGAGCAAAATTTTTAGGTACATTTAGAAAATCTGTCAGAAATGATGTAAGAATAACTAAAAATATAATCTGCTAATAATAAGTAAATAAATAAATATTCACGGGACAAATTACACTTACTGATCTAACCCCAAAGTAAGCAAATTATTTGCTTGTGTTATGGGTGTTAGTCAACGATACTAATACATAGAAATACATATATAAATACTAGAATATATTTAATAAACACCTAAACCCGGAAATACAAACATTTATGCTCATCCCACAAATGCTTGTCCCCGTCGGGGATCGAACCCGAACCCCGTCGATTGCGTAGTCAGGGTCGCTAACCACTCGACCAACAGGTCGGTCGAAACTAAATAAATCTGCCTTGTGACAAAGACATTTATGCCTACGTAGTAACCTAAAAATTCCCGCATTCAGATCAGTGATTATCATACTAAATATCCGATAATAATGTCCCAGTTTCCGAGGCACCTGCGCGCTTTTAGATATTAGTGATCATCATACTAAATATCTGATAATGTCCCAGTTTCAGAGACATCTGCGCGCTTTCAGATATTAGGGATCATTGTACTAAATATCTGATATTAATGTCGCAGTTTCGGAGCCATCTGCGCGCTTTCAAATAATATTAGTGATCATCATACTAAATATCTGATAATAATGTCGCAGTTTCCGAGGCATCGGCCTTAGAAATCTTCGCAATGAATATTTTTCAGAAAATTATCTTATATTTTTCCTCCATTATTATTCAATGAAAGACGCCCCGTTGTATTCATTGTCGTTTGCAAATTACGGACTTTATTAAAACTAAACGAGATAAAATAAACAATGCTACATAAGAAAAATAATATAAAATAATATCTTCACGCCCGTATCCCCGAAGATGTAGGAAGAGGTACAACCAGTGCACCCACGATTAGCCGAAGATACTTAGTCCCACAATGTGAGAGGTGGCAAGGCAAGTTTCGACAGTATTCAAAACATACAAATTAACAAAATTATTTTACACGGTGTTTTTTTTATTTTTTTATATCATATAATAGCAAACAAGCAGAAAGGTCACCCGATGGAAAGAGTCAACCATCGCCTATAGATATGAAAGTTGATATTAAGAAAGATATTCGAGAAATATCAGTTAAAAGAAATCATAATGAAATATAATTTAAAAAGCTGCAATAATTGTATAGTCATATAAAAGCGCATTGTCAGAAAGTAATAGTGTTTGCGAATCGCAAACACTATTACTTTCTGACAATGTCTGACAAATCTGAAATTTCTGACAATGCCATACTTATAATTACTTACCTACTTACCATACGTGGAAATAACTATAGGCGGTTTAATAATAACGGGGCTAGGTCGTTCACATGCGTGTTCTTTAGGAAACCTTAAAACATCGGACTCCTGGGAAGTCGACAAAAAAGCCAAACCTACAACTAGCGTTGACAGTTTCGATATAAAGTAATGAAACGTTCACAGCTTCCACATCAAAATAAGAAATTCCGACGGTAAAAAACCTACTAGATTAATTAAAATCAGATATAAATTTTTAAGGTTACCAGTCTACGGCGCATTATTAAAGTTTCAGTTGAAAGAAACATGAAAACAACCAAAGATTCTCATTGAAAAGGCAAATATTAGATTGCAGAGAACTGAATATTTAAAAAGAAAAAAACAAATCAGGCAGGAAAATAGACCTATCATTTATATTAATGAATCTTAAGTGCACGCCACGCATACGAACATGATCATTGTCTGATGTTTTAACCAAAAGTTTAAAGAAACTTATATCAAAATTCCAATGTGCTGGAGCATGCTGATGGCTTCAAATACTGGTCACAGTTATGAATGATGATAGTAAGAATATGGGCTTACATTTGAATGCGAAGAAAAAAATTATGTTCTGGTATGTGAAAGAAAAGCAACGAGAAGGGATGTGAAAGTTGTGGTTGATGATATAGTGCTGAAACAAGTGGACGAGTTTGTATATTTGGATGTGTTTTTATCAGGGATGGAAGGGACATCGCTGATGTCGAAAGAAGAATGTGTGCGGAGAAAAGAGTGAATGGAGCCTTAAGGACATTACCTAAAAGCACAGTTTTAAGTTTGGGTGCCTGACTTACCCTGTATAATCATGTGCTTATCCCAACGCTATTGTACGAAGTGAGAATAGGGTATGTCAGAAAGGGCATGATAGTAGAATCTGAAAGTACAAGCACAAAAATAGAGAGCGGGCGAGGTGGGTGACGATCTCCGACCTAACAACTTTTATCGACTATTTTTAGCGATAATTGAGACCGACGGCTTTACGTGCTCATCCAAGGTAAGTGAATATTAAAACACACCACCCGCACCTAGACTCCGAGCTGTTATTGAGATTTTGGATTTTCGAGAAAATCTTCGAAAAAAAACTCAACTCAACTTGCCGAATCCGGAAATCGAACTCTCTAAGCCGATTAGGCTTACCTCTAAACTACGAGGCATTTAAATTGAAACATGATCTATGAATTCCATTGGTATTAGATTTGTCGTATGTGTTTCCGAGCGTATCATTACCACATAAATACCGCTTCAGGGCGGTATGCGAAACCGAGATTTCATACTCTAAAAGGATACATTGTTATGGTTAAAGCTTCAGGATCATGATTGGAATCGCTAACGTTATTTTAATTATACGATCGAATAGACTCGCAACCGTAATATTTTGATCTTTATTATACATACGAGTATATAATAGCTGAACCAGCGAACGTTATTTTGCCACACAAATTACTTGTATTATTGAATATTTTGGCAGGGTTCTTAAGAGACGAAGGGGTAAATTGAGATAAAACCTTTCCTTTTAAATTGGACGAAAAAATAGATATCTACAAAATTTCATTGAAATCGGTTCAGTAGTTTTGGAGTCCATCACGGACAAACAGTGTGACACGTAATTTATATATATTAAGATTAAGTATATTATCTATACATCAATTTTTTTTCTTCACGTATTAATCTAATACCTTTAAACGAGCAATTCTTATATATATATATATATATATATATATATATATATATATATATATATATATATATATATATATATATATATATATATATATATATATATATATATATATATATAATTGGAATCTCGAAATCGGCTCCAACGATTTTCATGAAAGTCACAAATTAGGGGTTTTTCGGGTCAATGAATCGATTTATCAAGGTTCTAGGTCCAAGAAAAGCTCGGTTCCCGAAGATATGGGTACGTGAAAAACCGAGCAAAACTCGGTCAACCAGATACCTACAGAAAAAAATATATATTTATTCTATAGGAATCGATTTATCAAGGTTCCAGGTCCAAGAAAGCTCGGTGCCCAAGATATGGGTAAGTGAAAAACCGAGCAAAGCTCGGTCAACCAGATATTATTATTAGTACGTGAAGGAAAAAAAATTGTGCCCCTTTCAAAAATGCTCGAATGGTGGAGTATGAAAGGAGATTGATGAGATCGGCCTAAAGGAACTACAAGAATATAGCGTCAGTCGAAATTATCAAATTGATTTAATTTACTTTAAGTCAATATTAGAATTCAACGGACAATTTTGATAGCAAGTTAATTTTAAAAGGATTTTAGTTGGAAAATCATGATAGTTTCATGACTTGTACGCTTTTTCTTATTTCTAAATCAAGCAAAGATTTTTCTTTACTGCCATAAATTTAACACTTTCTTTTATTTATGACCGACCAAATAAATTATAAAAATTTCGGATAGGTTAGACGTAAAATTTTAAACAAACTATTGTATAAATGCAACACGGTTTCAGAACATACCGCGCCACCCATTTTCTACAGAATTGACGCGCGTCGAAATACCTCGCCTTAAGTGGTAAAATCAAATAATCTTTGTGATGAGAGATACAAAAACATATGTTATCTATATTGACGACATATTGCAGCGTGAATTGCTTAAAATAGAATGTAATAATAATTGTGAATACAAGTAATATTAATCTTTGAAGGATTTTCGTAAATTTTAGTATTATAAAAAGTGTCCGTGATAAAATTTACATTTCAGAAGATATTAATAATGCATTACAATACGGTAAGCAGCTATCATCATGTGTTGCGTTTGAGGCCAACTTTGTAAGGACCCTCATCATTCTCCATTAGAACGGTTAATTTACATTTCGGAGGACTGCATAAACGTAATATTTTTGAACAATATGCATTAGAAACATTAAATTAATAAAAATTAACATTAAAGAAAACATATGACATAGTGAGGCAGGTACAGGTACAAGAGCGACCATGATTAGCTGAAGACACTTAGCAACACAAAATGATAGGTGGCAAGCTTATCGCCAACCGGGCACATATCCAATCCCGGGCAACTTTGTTTTTATCAGAAAACTGAAAAAAAACACAGTCTTTTTCAGTTTCAGCCAACTGGGCACATGTCCAATCCTGGGCAACTTTGTTTTTACCAGAAAACTGAAAAAACCTACATTTTTTTAATAGACCGTCCCGGAAGTCAAGCCCAAGACCTCATGTAGTTATCACTGACACCGGACCACTAGACCACAGAGACGATATATAAAATTATTAAAAATACTTTTTTTTTTGTTATAGCACTCACCCCGTACTTGGGAATCTGGAAAAACCTTAAAAACAACAAAGAAAAATATCGACACGCGGGATTTGAACTTGCGACCATTTCCCTAAAGCCGGGACGCTCTTCCGCTGAGCTAGTGTCGACAGACTCGAGGCGGCGAAATTCTTCTTTGCTATATGATCGATTACGTCGATTGTACTGATCGCTAGCTATACATACGTATAACTATTAAAAATACATTATTCACGGGACAAACTACACTTACTGATCTAACCCCAAAATAAGCCAATTATTTGCTTGTGTTAAGGGTGTAAGTCAACGATACTACTACATAGAAATACATGTACATAAATACTAGAATATCTATACATATAATAAAATCGTAGGAAAGTCAATGTATGTCCGGGGTAAACTCAAAAAGTACTGCATGGATTTACTTCAAATTTTGCATGAATATTACTAACAGTTCGGGTCAACATATAGGCTACATATTATCACGCTAACACCTACGGGGGAGGAGCTGTGCGGAGTAAACGAAGTCCGTGCGAACGAAATCGCGGGCAACAGCTAGTATTTAATAAACATCCAAACCCGGAAATACAAACATTTATGCTCATCACACAAATGCTTGTCCTCGTCGAGGATCGAACCCGAGCCCCATCGATTGCGTAGTCAGGGTCGCTATCGACTCGACCAACGGAGCGGTCAAAACTACTTGACCGATTTCAAAAATTCTTTCACCTTTCGAAAGCTACATTATTCATGAGTGACATAGGCTACAATTTTACCCGACTAAGCAAAGGAAAGTAACGATTTTTGGTCACGCAAACGAAGTCACGATTAACTGTAATCTATAAACATATAAAAAATCGTAGGAAAGTCAAAACTGTACATTGAATATTTTTTAAAAGAATACTTGGGGCGTGATCTACAATCGATATCGAACCAAAAATATAGTTTTTAAAATTTTTGTCTGTTTGTCTGTATGTATGTCCGGGGTAAACTCAAAAAGTACTGCATGGATTTACTTCAAATTTTGCATGAATATTACTAATAGGTCGGGTCAACATATAGGCTACATATTATCACGCTATCACCTACGGGGAAGGAGCTGTGCAGAGTAAACGAAGTCCGCGCGGACGAAGTCGTAGGCAACAGCTAGTTATTAAATAAATGGCTTGCTTTAGAATGCCCCACCTAAAAAATAAATGGTTCTTTATCATGTGGCCGTGTTTCCGATCAGGTAATACCTAGTTTAAAAAAAAATATGCTGACGTGTCAAAATAACCTGTAGGGCTACTCTTGAAAACCGATTTCAATTTTAAATGAATATTTAATGAATTTGAAGTATTTCGTACTCTGGACAACTATATTCAATTATTGGATTCGGCGACAGCGCCACACGTATTTCGAAATTTTTTGGAACTACTCATTATTGCTTTTATTCATTATTATGTTTAAAACGGTACTTAAAATTTCCACTTGTAACGCTTGACGTGTAACGATGACATCTATTTCCAATAATTAGGTCGTTAATATACTGAATCAATGTGGGCAATATTGGTTTCAAGAGTACCGTTTTTTGACAATATTCGAAACTTATTGTTTTTATCAATATTGGTTTTAGATTTATATTGTTTTCAAGAGTAGGCCTGCTGGAAATTTTTTTTTATTAAATAAAATACTTCTGATTTCTGATTTCACGTCTACAAAGGAGCAATATCTAAAGAAAGGAAATGGTCCAAAGCAATAAACAACATTATATTCATTACGTCTCAATGCCGCTAAAACCCCGAGCGTTTTAATAATACCTTATTGGTATTCCGTGCAACACGTTCGGCTCCCTCAAACATCACTACTATGATTTATACCTAATATCAACGAAATTGGGGAACTATGTATGTTTTTTATCATAACAAACAAACAGCAGCATTCACCGTGTTGATCCCGGGCTCCTTTGAAAAATAGGCCAACTGCCCTTCTACTAGGCAGGTCGTAAAAGGTCGTTTCTATCTTTTAATATAAAAAAAGATGTGTCTACTGATGGAAAGAGACAGCCTGCACGAATAGACTCCAAATTGCTCCAAAGATTACAGATATTTTACGCCTAGTATATTTTACAAGATAATTTTATCATACTAGGTTGTGAGTTCTGCATTGTCTTTCCCGGCTCTGGTACCACCTCACCTATTCCTGCCGTAATAGTGTCAGTGCTTGTCACTGTCGTGTTCCGGTGTGGAGAGTAAGGTAGCCGGTAAACTTATGCACGTGGCATTAGACTTCGCCACAAGATAGCAACTAGGGCATCCAAACCGATAACCGATAATCGGTTATTTATCGATTATTGGCTCATTTTCAAAAACGATAAATATCGAAATAAAAAACGAGAAATACCGGAAAATCGACAAAAACGAATTATATAAGACTTTTACACAATAACGACTGTCATGTATTCGAATTTCCGAACGATACTATACACAACGTGTTGCAATTTATTTTAATATAGTAGAAGTACTGGTTTTTGCCATCTTAGTACCCTTTTTGGTCACTTGAAACTTGAATCAATGTACAAAAATGTATAATACTCGTAATTTAATAAAATGTATTATAATCATTTTCATTAAATTCTCGACGTGTCGCACTTAAATGAATCCAATTTATGAGAATGTTGTACACAAATAGAATTGATACAACACTTTTACATTAATTGGCCATAAATGGTACAGTGGCCACAGTTAGTGCTTCCACCTTACATACAGTTAAAAATTAATACGGAACAAATTTTTCAACTTTCACAATGTGATTTCGTAAAATGTGACCCCTTTTTATTTGTAAAACATTTTTTTACGTTGATTTAACAATTACTTTAAAAATGTAACTAGTTTCTAAATTTCTGCTTTAAAGATCTCGTAAAAAAAATAGAGAAAGTTTTCACTTAAAGCATAATATCAAATAATTTGATTTATTTGAAAGCAAAGAAGCTGATAGTTCTCCTGATGGAAAGCAATAACCATCATTTATAGACACCAAAGATGTTAATGTTGCGTTGCTCTTCATAGGGCAAGATTGTAATACTACACGCATAAGTTTACTGGCTACTTTACCCTCAATACCGAAACGATTGTTACAGCGGTTGGTATGCTACCTTCATACAAAATATGATACATACAAAATATGATAAGGTAAACTCATTTCCAAAATAAAAAATAAAAACATTGAGGTTTTAAAATGGTTGGGAATTTAACATATTAAAAAACACATAACTAATATTACCACGTTAAGAACTATTGCGAGACAAGAAAAATGCTTGGTGAATGGTTTAGCTAGTCAGAACCTATAAAAGTATCTACGCCAAACTTTAGATGCAAATATTATAGATATCTGTATGAATTCATATCCAAGAAATGAACCGACCGATTCACGACATTTAGATTTCAAGCAGTTTTAAGAGCTCATAGCTTATTCAGATTTTTATTAAAGATTGGCAGACACACTAGCTAATGTCTCAGCTGATATATAAAAAACTAATAACATAGAATTTAAAGAAAATTTAATCAATACAACTCTCAAACTTTTGTAAAATTTTAGGACTTCAGTGTTAAGATACTAACTTGGTCGGCACTAGAACCCGTTCGAAAAATCATTATTTCCTTCGGTCAACACTTTTCTGGCCTAAGAAAGTGCTTCAATTATCTTCAAAACACAATTCAATTTTCTGATTAAACACACAATTCCGCTTCCAATGAATTGTATCCGCTCACTGCGGTGCCGCAACAGTACCGTAATATTATTACGACGTCACGTACTACGTCTGCACGGTGATGCTGCAAAATAGTGTGGCATCTCCCTAACCGATATCATCGAGCCAGCGTCATCTTGTGAATTGTGAATTATTTTAATTGTAATAAGAACAAATTCCTATTAAATTAAGAGTAGGTATTTTAATTTAACACAGGAATTTGTTAATAGACTAGTGGAAACTCACGGCAATGAAGTATCAAAGATGGACGTGGCAATTACCTGTAAAGAAAGAGAACGGAATATAGTCACAATAACAACTTCACTCGTATATAAACTGTATACCGTTATAAGGATACCTTTTTTCCGTGTTGTTCCAATCCCCTTTAACGATTAGACAATCTGCCATTTTGCTAGGCAGTTCGTAAATTTGGCTATGTTTGTCACTACCATCGACTACTTGGTGGTAGAGTTCCGAAACGTCTCGCTTGGAACTGGTAACACCACCTTACCTTTTCCTGCCACAATAGCGTCAGTGCATGTCATTATGTTCCGGTTTTGATGGTAGGGTAGCCGGTAAATTTATGCATGTAGCGTTATCACCTCGCCACACGAATAGTAACGCACCATTAACATCTTTATTGCCTGTAGGCGACAGTTATCTCTTTCCATCAAAGAATATTACTAGGAGGTAGAGTTCTGCATTGTCTCGCTCCGGTCTGATATCACCGCTTTACCTATTCCTGCCACAATAACGTCAGTGCATATCACTGGGGTGTTCCGGTTTTGATGGTAGGTAGCCAGTAAACTTGTGCATGTAGCATTAGATCTCGCCACAAGATAGCAACGCACCTTGCAAACAACGCATGGGGCGTTGCTATTCGTGTGGCGAGGTGCCACACGAATAGCAACATCCCATTAACACCTCTGGTGTCTGTAGGCAACAGTTGTCTCTTTCCATCAAAAGACCCATCTGCTTGTTTGCTATCTTATGATATTAATAATTGAACCGCAGTAAAGCTGCAAATAACGACTTCATCTTTCCTCAGTCTCCGGAACTCTGCATCAAATCTTTATCAAATTAAAGTGGAACTACTTGGGAAGTATATCCTTTCAAGCAAAAAAAGAATTTCCGAAATCAGTTTAGGTATCTTCAAGTAATCGGTGTAGTACATAAAAAAATCCGACAGTTGAAAACCACATCTTTTTTGGAGTCAGTGGAAAAAGGAATATCTATACATATAATAAAATCGTAGGAAAGTCAAAATTGTACGTTGAATATTTTTTATAAAAGTATACTTGGGGCGTGATCTACAATCGATATCGAAGCCAAAAATATAGTTTTTAGAATTTTTGTCTGTTTGTCTGTATGTATGTCCGGGGTAAACTCAAAAATACTGCATGGATTTACTTCAAATTTTGCATGAATATTACTAACAGGTCGGGTCAACATATAGGCTATATATTATCACGCTATCACCTACGGAGAAGGTGCTGTGCGGAGTAAACGATATCCGCCCGGACGAAGTCGCGAGCAACAATTAGTGTATAATAAATTAAGAAAAAGCGTCAAGCAAAACAGCAAATCTTGGTTGTTCATGTAAATCTTAGAACTGAAAGATATCACGTTATTTTCTTTCAATTAAACTTTGTTATTGCTTTTTAATTACAGTTCTATTATCAGCTAAATGGCTTTTTTCAATAGTATCAATTTAAAAATATTACAAATAATAATAATAATAATAATAATAATAATAATAATAATAATAATAATAATAATAATAATAATAATAATAATAATAATAATAATAATTCACGGGACAAATTACACTTACTGATCTAACCCCAAATTAAGCAAATTATTTGCTTGTGTTATGGGTGTTAGTCAACGATACTAATACATAGAAATACATATATAAATACCAGAATATATATAATAAACACCCAAACCCGGAAATACAAACATTTATGCTCATCACACAAATGCTTGTCCCCGTCGGGGATCGAACCCGAGCCTCGTTGATTGCGTAGTCAGGGTCTCTAACCACTCGACCAACGGGGCAATAAACTCATTTGTACTTCTAGTTCAAGTTTTATATTATTTGATACATCCAACCGGTTTTGCTAATTATAACATCAGGGATTTTTTACCATAGTTGTAATATTTTACACAATTTTCAGTTATTACAAGCAGAGATGAGCGTTTAAACGAAAAGCTACTTAAAAAGTTTGCTGTTTCAAAAATACAGCACATAAAGCCTTCTTAAAAATATAAGCAGTTTTCGTTTAGACGTAAAGCGTACGCTTTTTTGCAACGTGATTAAAAATCGGCCTTATTTTAATGCGAGTAAAGCACAATATGATAGTGACAAAAAAATATTTTTGTGTTATAGCACTCACCCCGTGCTTGGGAATCTGGAAAAACCTTAAAAACAGCAAAGAAAAATATCGACACGCGGGATTTGAACCTGCGACCATTTCCCGGCTTTAGGGAAATGGTCGCAGGTTCAAATCCCGCGTGTCGATATTTTTCTTTGCTGTTTTTAAGTGACAAAAAACTACTAAATTTAAGTGTACGTATTAGCTATTATAAGTGTAAGCACACCCAAATTGCTAAATTTGGTCGGTTGACTTTCGTTTAATAAGCAACCAGCAACAACTTTTGAGTTCCCATTTCGTTGTCTTCGGTACAGCTCTGTTTCTTTTTCGCGCGCTTGTAAACGTATGGCGTTGTTCACATTCCAAAATGGCATTACGGTAGCAAGGCATTGCCTGACTTTTAATTTAGTCTCTCGCGTCACATCTCAATATAAGTAGCTTTTTTTATATCATAAGATAGCAAACAAGCCCATGAGTCTTCTGATGGAAAGAGTCAACCATCGCCTATAGACACCAAAGGTGTTAAATTGTGCGTTGGTATCTTGTGGCGAGGTCTACTGCCACATGCATAAATTTACCGGCTACGTTACCCTCTAAACCAGAACACGACAGCGGCAAGCATTGACGCTTATTGCGGTAAGAATAGGTAAGGCGGTGGTACCAGACCAGACAGGTGGTGCAAAACTCTACCACCAAGTAGCCACGATGGTAGTGACTCGTATAGCCAATCGGTCGCCTTTTATGACCTGCCTGGATGAACGGCAGTTGGCCTATTCTTCAAAGAAGCCCGGGACCTACACGGGGAGCTGTAGTAACATTTACATTCACGCTGTTTTAAATCGCAGTAACATTAGCGTACGACCTGTCTATTAGTAAAATGTCAACATCAGTGGATTTTAATGTGTGACCATGAAGCTGTATTATATCTGGAGGCAGCAATTCTAAAACCTACTTGAAACAATTTTAAATACTGCTGTCATCTTCTGAGGTCTTACTCTCTCTTTCTAACACAGCTGTATAAAAAGAGACGGAGAGGCCTCATAGACAGAGATATAACATAAATATGTGTTTCAAGTGATTAAAACGATTGCTAGCTCCACCTATACCTTTACTTTATGGGTTGGAATGGTTATACGGCCTATAAATTGTGAAATCATTTGTGCTTATTCTATGCCAATTTTCATTGTAAGTAGACATCAAATTATATGCATTTGCATGTTTGCATATACAAATGCGTAAAACGTTATTTCTATAGCGTTAATGCATGTTTTTGAACATTTTCATTGATAATGCTTATTTTAGTAGTTGTTGTATTACACGGAAACGGTATCGGATCAAAGGAAGTGACGCGCTGGTACGCCGTAACGCCAGTAAATTTTGCGATTCCGTAACGTAGCAGCCTCAGAATCAATATTGTTACGAATACGAAATAACTCATCAGGAGTACAATACACGATTGCCTAACCTAGCTCTAGCCTTAGAATCAATATCAACGAGGTATGGTACTTGGAAGTAAGCAATAGTTTTATACTGGGAATTTTGAGGCGATAAAATAGGTACTTGGTAAATTTTTCAGTTCAGAAGCCATTGCAATTAGTTGAAGCCAGCTGGCATACAATTACATAAAAGTATTGTTCTTATAAAGTGCCGCTCATTTAGCAATATACCCGACGCCATTAAGGAACTAAAAACCTTCTGTGCAAGTCCTTAGAAATATTTAACTAAATTAGCTGGGCCCGTGACTTCGTCCGCGTGGAAAATTTGTGAAACTACTACTGAAATAAAAGTAGCCCAAGGGGTTAACTGAGATAAAAACTATCCTTTTTTTAAGTTGGACCCAACAGTAGATATCTACAAAATTTCATTGAAATCGGTAACATAATTTCGGAGTCCATCGCGGACAAACAACGTGACCCGTAATTTATATATATACAGGGTGGGCAAAAAATCGTGGATCAAACGAAACAGGGTGATGTTGGGATTATTATAGGCAAGTTCACTTTTTGGTAGTACATTTTTTACAGTAAGGTTCTAAAGTTACAAATAATTTTTAATGAGGCAAAGTAATTGAGAAAGGTGCCAATACTCATAAATCATGGTACCCACTATCATAAAAGCACTTTGGTAGTGTTGATACCTATTGATCCCTAGAAGCAACTAAACATCATTTATTGTTGTCGTATATATATATATATATATATATATATATATATATATATATATATATATATATATATATATATATATATATATATATACATACATATAATTTTGTACTTGATTCTCAGTCCATAAAACATAAACATCTGTTTTAGTCAGTACGACCTTTGCTCTTTTTTGGTCTCATGTTTTAATGAGTCCGTAAACAAAGCAAAGGTAATTTGCCCCGAAGAAAGGTCCATTTCAACGACAACAAATTTCTTTTAAGATTAAATTCCTTTTGGAAACATTACTAAAAGTTGTTGCTTGGTATTTTTTTTTAAATTTTCTATGCTTTCCATCATCAGCACTTGGTGAAATTCCATTGTTATTAGACACTTTTATTATTACACATATACTTTAATTTCACTTCGAAACATATACATATATTTCTAATATATTACTCCAGATATAACAATAAACTTAACATCAATGTTATGTATATTACATCCTGAAAATGCATTATAAAGTGAAACCGGTTGAGTAATATATTAAAAATTTATGTTTCGTGAAATTATAGTACAAGTGTAATAATAATAGTTTCTAATATTTTTTATATCATTAGATAACAAACAATAAGATGGCTCTCTTGATTGAAGGAGTCCATGTTGTTCGGTTCTCATCACAATTGTTGGTGGGTAATTGAAAATATTCTGCCACCTATACTCTGTCATCCGTCAATGCGAGACGGGTGACGGCATTCTGCCTACGATCGCCGTGCGAATTGGGTGCGAATCAGTTAAAACTATTCGGAAACATTTCACGAACTCCCTCGCGTGTTCTTAGCCGTGCTCAAACGCGTAGCCATCTCGTAAGACAACCAGCAAGATCTTCGGAGCGCCGTGCCACCAGGAGAAGCTGTCGACTGTCGAGTGTGGCGGTGTCAGTCAAGGTTGGTGGAATTCAATCATCCCCGATTTGTCTTGTGAACTGACATATTCTTATATATTTATACAGTCCACTTAATCGAAGAAAATATAACCAGCGACCAACATAAATAAACACTCCAAAAATCACACACATGTGGCAGTGACAATGCCACATGCATAAGTCTACCGGCTAACTTACTGACAAGTATTCACGCTATTGCGGTAGAAATAGGTAAGGTACCACCACTATATACCCGAACGCGACGTTGCGAAACTCTACAACGTACAGCTAGCTAATCGTTCCCTTTTTAAACCACTGCCTTGCAGAAAAGCAGGTGGGCTATTCTTCATAATGGGCCGGACAAAGACGGAAATATCACGCAATTTATTCGTAGGTTGACATGAGGTTATGAATCACTGCTCAACATAATTTCCTAAACACTGCGATTCGATTTAAGTTTTGTTACATGAATAGAGCGACAGATAATAATGAAGCCTCCCAAAATTGTAAAAACCACGGTGAGTGTGGAAAGCACTCAATTTTCTCTAATTAGTCCCATACAGTATCGATTCTGAGTATTTTTTTTTAAAATGAAATGAAGAATACAATTTAATTTACAAACTTCGCGGAAGTTAGCAAATTAAATTGTTTTATTCTTTGAGTTATGGATTTCCACAAAGTAACGCCTAAAGTTAGAAAGTATTATTTTAGTTTAAAAATAATTATAACTTTTTGCTCGGTCAGGTATTTGAGTAAAAAAGAGATTAATTTACTTATTTCTTTTTATTAGTAGGAGGTTTCTTTCTGTCTTGTCCTTTTCCACTAATTTTGACAATGTCCTCGAGAACTCTTCTTACCGGGACTAATAATTGGTCTGCAAGAGCCAACAAATGCGTTCGGCGATTATTCAAAGCTTCAAAAATCTTACTGCTACAATTTTCCAAAACATCACCGGCTTTTACTAAGGCTGAACTAGTTTTAACAACCTCTGCAGCTGCGTATCTTCCACCTTCATTGAAAAGTTTTAGCTTTGACATGAACTGAAAATTAGATATTCTTACTGTTTGTATACGAACTTCCACCTTTTTTTTAAATTGTTCTACAGCCGAATCTAACGACTCTTCAAATAAATGTTGGTGTCTTATAAGGCGGGATGTGTAACTAGTCATTTTTAATCGCTTTACTTCTGAATCTAGTGGGTCCATTAGTAGTAACTGATTAATTTTATTATGAATATCTTCAACCCATTTACATAGAGGATACAGTTCTGGTGCATCCAAGCCTAAAAACTCTGAAGCCTCTATAGGAAGCGAATTCACTAGATCGTAAACAGCGTCTAAATGATTATTTAGACGTGTTTCATGCAAGCGCAGTTCAGCTATTCGAATATCACGGGCTGCTTGAACTCTTTCCGGCCTAATGCTATTCAGCATACATTTTACACTGTAACGTATATTTATCATCAATATCTTTTCATCAACCCATTTCCTTGCTATTTGTTTCAGTTCTTCTGGTATAAATCTAATGTTGTTTTCTAAGGACTCCAAGAAACCGTTTCTCCAATTAGTAAGTGCAACGTCTTGAAGTTTTGTTTGTATTATTGCTCGTGGAAGTGGTGCACGTAAAGAGGAAAAACCCAGTGGTCTGAGAGAACCATAGGAGGCAGTGCTTATTTTGCTTTCCGATATTTGGTATGCGAATTTCGGATTATTTTCTATAAAACAACTGTGTTCTGAAAGTAACGCGTTTGCTAATAATGGTTGAATATCCATAAATTCTTCAAATTTGGCAGTTTCTAATTCTTTTTGGTGCGCATAAGTTTCATTTATTTTATCGAGAAAATTAATGATAAATTCATATTGCTGTTGGAGTTTTTCTGTGTCTGAAGCTCCTCGCAATTGTTCTAAAGAAATATTAAACGCAATTTCATTGGCTAATTCGAGAATATCGAAGTTGGTTTGCATGTCTTCTACAGCTGTGACAGACAGCTTTTGTGCAAGAGCAGATCGCAGCATATGTGGGTTTAATAAATGGCTAGCATCATGAAGGATCATATAAGTGCTACGCAAGCGATCACCTAAACAGAAAAGAGTCTTTTGCATGTTAATTAAATCGTTTCGAGTCATATCAATAAACTCTTGATTAGCTCTAATTTTAAGTTGTGTACTACTATCTGATATACGATTAATAGCTCTATCGGTCATTTCCTTCAAATTAAAAATTACTTTATCTTTACGCCTCATGTAGTGATTTCGTCCAACATTTTTATGTAGTTCTTCCAAAAAATCCGAAAAACTACTGAAAATACTTTTAATCGCACCGCGGTAGTTTTCAACTAAGTTCGTAACACAATCTTGAAACTCTTCTAAGTCGATGTTCACACTGTGTCTAGATTCTATAGGATCAAGTAACTTTTTATCCGTTCTGCTATCAACGCTTAAAGACCGCTTAGTGCGTCGATTTCCACGCGTTAATGATATCCATGATGAAGCGCTTTGATGACGCGATCTTACTGCAGAAGTTAAACACAATTCATTGATTGACGATCGAATATGCATTACGAATTCATCTAATTGTGCTCGTAAATATGCCTCCAAATCTGTATAAGCCCGAGAATTACTTATAATTTGTTGATTTATTTCAAAGATTCGTTGATCAAAATCATGTAATAATTCTTTAGGCGAATAATGACCAATAGCAATTAGTTTCTGAAAATTGCACTGAAAAATATTCTTTAAATCTTCAGCTCTTCGTCTCTCCAGTGTCAGTGCCTCATTCCTATATGTTAAAAGATCTTGAATTCTAATAGAATATAGATCAGTTATTTGCTTATGTGCATGATTTCTATCTTCAGTAGATAATGGAATAATCTTGTTTCTAGAATTTTCAACGACACAATTCAAATCTTTCTGATTATTTTCGATATGAGCTAATAACATTTCAGATAGTTCTCGTACGTTATCATCAACATTTTTATTGACAGTCGATGCTTCCTTAAATAGCTCAGTCAATGCTTTTTCGTGATTACATTTTCGCTCTGCAAGATAATTATTAAGTGTAGGGCTACATCGTCGAGGTGTCCACTGATCAGGCAAAGCCAAGACCGCAGCGAGATCATCTGAGCATCCAGGAACTGATGTTAAAGGAATCTTAGGTATATCCTTACAATGACATATGGAACCACCATGTGAACATGATCGTTTTAAACCACTCATAACTTGTTTCCGATATATATTTCAATTAATGAATGTTTTATTTAACATGAATACAAAAAATACAATTTAAAACAATTCTGACAACTGATTTGTCAAAATCGTTTCTTATGTAGTATTGTATACTCTTTGAATCGTTTTTGTCTTTGTTTGATTAAATAAGAAAAAGTTTTGGAACGTGGAGTACAAAGACTCGTGGAGGGTAAAGTTATGCATTTGGGATTATCAAACCCACCACTCGGATAGCAACGTATTAATATATTTGTTTTCTATAGACGATGGTTTATCTTTCCTTCAGGAGAACCATATGCTTGTTTGCTATTTAATCTATATTAATATTATAAATGCAAAAGTTTCGATGGTTGGATGTTAGGATGGATGGATATTTGTTAGTCAGTCATGCAAAACCTACTAAAAGGATTTGAATGAAATCAGAAATCAGAAATACTTTATTCAATAAAACTTTTTACAAGTTATTTTGACACGTCAACATATGTTTTTAAAAAATACTACCGGATCGGAAACGCGGCCACACACTGAGAAGATCCGGCGGAAGAAACTCAGCGGGCTTGTCTTTTTTTTTCATATCATCTATTTTTTTTACAATATCATAATATTACAAAAAATATATATGAGATGGGTATGAGGAGCAATTAATCCCAGGCTTTTTTGTCTTCTGAATAATCTGAGATTTTATAATATCCTTTTTTACACAGTTTTCTTTTAACACATTTTTTAAATTTATTGACTGGTAAATCTCTTATAGTTTAGGGAAGTTTATTGTAAAAGCGTATACATTGCTCCATAAAAGAGTTACTTATTCTGTGGAGACGAGATGCATGCACAACAAGATTGTTTTTGTTCCTTGTATTAAGTGTACGTCACCATTTTTTTTAAAAAGTAAATGTTTTTACGAACGTACATCAAGTTCTCAAATATATATTGGGGTATAACAGTTAGAATATTGATTTCTTTGAATTTTTCTCTCAGGGAAACCCTCGGGCTAAGATTGTAAATTTCCCTAATGGCTCTTTTCTGCAATACAAATATAGTATTTATTTCAGCAGAATTTCCCCAGAGAACAATTCCATATGACATAATGCTGTGGAAGTAACTAAAATATACAATTCTTTCTGTGTCGACATCAGTTAACTGTCTCATTTTTTTTTAACTGCATAAGCTGCTGAACTAAATCTATTTGCTAAATTATTAATGTGCGGTCCCCATTGTAATTTCTTATCTAAAGTAATACCTAAAAACACAGTGATATCCACCAAATCGAGGTTGTTTCCATCCAGTTGTACGCTGGTATCTACATGCCTTAAATTAGGCAATGAAAATTTAACACACTTAGTTTTGTTACCATTTAATAAAAGATTGTTCGTACTGAACCAGTGTACAACCTTTGAAATCGCATTATTTACTTCGTCATACTTACCAATTCGTCTTTTCACTTCGAATAAAAGTGAAGTGTCATCCGCAAACACTACGATTCCATGCTTATCCCCTACGTAGTAAGGCAAGTCATTTATGTATATCAGAAACAGAAATGGACCAAGTATGGAGCCCTGCGGGACACCCATGGTTACAACAGCACCAGGGGACATTTTACCATTAATATTAACCCTCTGAATTCTTTCATTTAAGTAAGAAACTAGAAGATCGAGAGCTTTATTTCGAACTCCATAATGGTGTAACTTTCTGATTAAAATGTTATGATCGACACAGTCAAATGCCTTAGACAAATCACAGAAGACTCCAAGGGCATCCTGCGATTTCTCCCAGGCTTCATAAACGTTTTTGAGTAATTCGACACCAGCATCTATGGTTGAGCGACCCTTCGTAAAACCGATTTGTTTATTATGAAATAATCTAAATTTATCAAAATGTCTAAGCATTTGGTCTAATATAATTTTTTCAAATATTTTACTTAGGGTTGGTAAAACCGAGATAGGCCGAAAATTGGAGGGATCGCATTTAGAGCCAGACTTGAAAATTGGAATAACTTTGCTGAATTTCATTGTCAGGAAAATCACCATGTCTTAAATTTAGCACACTTTTTATCCCGAAAAAATTAGGTGATCCATAGAATTCGCCAAACACTTTTACAATGCAGCGGGCCGCATCCGCAGCTAGTGATATATAAAAAGGATACTTCACATACTAATAGTAAGGAAAACTACTTTAGCTGGGACTTTAGTGCACTATAAATATTCAAACTAATTATAGAAAAAGTTAGTGTATTGTTTAGAAAAGTTAAAAGGAAAAAAAAATGAGTGTAATCAATGAGTGAATTACTTATTGATTAAGCTCACTTTTATTCCTAGTCTTTTCAAACCGCCCAATACACATATTATGTATAATTTTTTTTAATAATAAACACAAAGTTGCCCGGGATTGGAAAGTACCCGGTTGGCGATAGGCTTGCCACCTATATCACATATGTGGGACCAAGTATCTTCGGCTAATCGTGGGTGCACTTGTTGTACCTCTGCCTACCCCTTCGGAAAAACGGGCGTGAAGATACTTTTTTTTTAAATAGTTTATTTATCTCATAAAGCATTTAAAAAAACATTATTAATTACGATATTTAAAAACGCTGGGACCTCACAGGAAATCACATTTAAACGAGTTTCAATAGCCAAATAGTGGACGCATAAATTGTAAAAAATGTTAAAATTCGTTCAATATATGGGTAATACAACTGCGTTATTTAATCACATTAAAAATAAGCATTCAAGTGTTAGTGTCCAAAAAATAATACTTAAAGTTGGCCATCATTAGTGAATGGAAATAATATTTTTGTTCAACCATCTACATTGGAGGAGCCTTTTCAAAAAAAAAAAATAAGCCAAACGCTTTGGCGCTTGGGCGCTAAGCCTAAGCGCATATTTAAAAAAGCTATAAGACGTAAACATAAATACAGAAGTTTATAACAAAAAACTTGAGAGGTGTCAAGGGACACCCGGATGAAACGAAGTTCCTTTTATTATTATTTACAAAAAACCTCTATACACTCAACAAAAATAATCGTCGCGACACCACACTGTTCAATGCGAAATAGAAATGACAATATCTGGCTTGCTTTCTATAAGAGAGAGAGAGAGAGAGAGAGAGAGAGAGAGAGAGAGAGAGAGAGAGTACATCCGCACGCCGCACAGCTTACAATACCTTACTATAGCAAAAAGTGTCGTGACAACTTTTCGTAAGAATTTTTTCCGTCTAGCCTTCTTTCACAACGCGCGATAAGGAATTTCGTAGAATTTCGACCCACGGTCGAATATCGACACCCGGTCGAATTTCATAATCAGGTCGAATTTCGGAACCCGGTAGAACTTCGGCACCCGGTCGAATTTCGACTCCCGGTCGAATTTCGACCCGCGGTCGAATTTCGGAACCCAGTCGAATTTCGGCACCCAGTCGAATTTCGACCCGCGGTCGAATTTCGGCACCCGGTCGAAACTCGGCAACCGATCGAAATTCGACACTCGTTCGAAATTCGACTGTCCTTTGAAATTCAACTTTTGGTCGAAATTAGACATTCGGCCGAAATTCTGTATAAATGTCGAACATTTGGCACTAGAAAAAAAGTAAACTCAATCAAATAGTAGATAGACTCTTTCACTTTCAATGCACGAGCTAAAGGGAAGTGGCTGGATGTTTCTGTGCTTACAAAACCTTACTATAGCAAAAAGTGTCGTGACAACTTTTTGTAAGAATTTTTTTCGTC
The DNA here is from genome assembly GCA_036924255.1 of Apodemia mormo. Lineage (NCBI taxonomy): Eukaryota > Metazoa > Arthropoda > Insecta > Lepidoptera > Riodinidae > Apodemia > Apodemia mormo. The sequence continues at coordinate 23,882,364 of JAUPFN010000022.1, read as the reverse complement.
AAGCCCCCTTTCACAACGCGCGATAAGGAACTTCGTTCCAATTACTAAAAACAACTTTTTTACAACCTACTCAGCGTTATACCATAATTGTCACAACATAATTAGATTATATTGAATTAATGATTATTTTAAAAAGTTAAGTCACAAGCATTTATCATATTCAAAACCTCGTCCTGCTAACTCGAGTTCGGTATCTAGAGTTCAACTCGAGTTAGGTGAACTTTAACTCGAAATAACTCGAGTCGTGGTTATTCCGAGTTGGCACATCAGTATTTTATAATGCAGCGGGCTTCATGTTGCAGCTTGCAGCTAGTAGAAGTATAATTCGATGGATGTATATAGAGTATGGCGATTTTGTTTGTTCATTCGATTTTTGACGTTTGTCGTGATTAAACTTGCTTTTCCGTTACGATTTTAGAATTTTCATTTCTTGTTTATGTTTTCTTTATTGGGTTTAACCATTGATATAAAAAGGGAAGATATGTTATGCTCTAATATCTCAATTGCTAAACCTAAGCTCGATCAGTCGAACGCAAAGTAATGTGACGAACGTAGCAGATTACGTTTCTCTCGCTTACTTTTGTATTGTACTCTCTTATCTCACTCTCACAAACATGGCTAACTAAATAATAATTTAATCTTATTTTCAAACAAATTATTTTAACCGTACTTACGAATGGAAAATAATCCCGTGTGTCTTATTTTTTTTCCTTAAGTGATTATAACACTGGCTGAATATACAAGAAGGTATTTTGATGCGTGTTTAATGGTAAAAACAGTCGGAAAATATATGTGTATGATATGAGGTCCCGCGCGTGATTGATTGTCACCAATTGCCACTGTGTCTACGGACCTAGTTTTGTAGGACCAGGCGCTTTGCCTAGGTAACGTATCTTCCCTTTATATATCAATGGGTTTAACATGTTTGTTGTATTTCCCTGGCCATACGTACAATAAAAGGGTTATTAAAAAGTTACTTTTTAAATAGGGGTCCGTACCCAAAGGGTAAAACTGTGCCCTATTACTAAGCCTTCGCAGTCCGTCCGTCTGTCTGTCTATCAGATGGATATACAGACAGATGGACGGACTGAGAAGGCTGCATCTCATGAACCGTGACAGTTAGTTGAAATTTTCACAGATGATGTATTTTTGTTGCCACTATAACAACAAAATATACTACTAAAAACAAAATAAAATTAATATTTACAACAATATTTATTTTATTACAACAACAAGCGTGGTTTTTTTTTTTTTTAATCAATTACGACAAATGGTAGACGCTCGAGCTCTATCTCTAAGCTCTAGTTTAGTTAGATATAAAGCATTACGGCAAGAAACAGAAACAATTTGGTGAAATTTTATACAATGTATAAAATACACTGTATATTTTTGATTGCGAGTAAATAAAAAACCAGGGCAGCAGTAATTACTCGTAGCATAAAAGATGTAAAGTGAAAATCAAACTGAAAAACTTTTAGGATGTATCACAAGCCAATTAAAAACTTTCCACTCCGATATTAGAACAAATTATGATCGCTTACGGCAACTCCAAAACTTTTTGATTTTCTTTCGAGCACATTACTTTGACGAGTTTTCTTTGGCTTGATTTTAAATTAGGACTGGAATTTCTTGAGATTATATAAGTAATGAGGCGATCGAGTTCGCTCAGTATTTTATAGCAGAATAAATCTTCACACCTGTATCACCGAAGAGTTGGAAGAGGAACAAACAGTGCACACACGATAAGCCGAAGATATTTAATCCCACAGCGTGGTGCGGCAAGCGGTGGCAATCACACAGGTGGCAAGCGGACACTTATCCAATCCCGGGCAACGTTGTTTTTATTAAAAAACTGAAAAAACACATTTTTGAATTGCCCCACAACGAAATCGAGTCCGGGACCACATGTGGTCAACACCGACAGTGGACCACTAGACCACAGAAGCGATTATTATAGAGTAATGTCATTTTTTCGGAAGGTTTCTTTCTAGATCACCTAACAAACTTAAAAACAACAAAGAAAAATTTCAACACGCCAGAACTTGAACCTGCGACCTCCCCTCTACCCAGGATGCTCTAACCAACTGAGCCAGTGTCAACTGGTCAAAGTGGCGAAATTCTTTGCTTTGTGATCAATTCCGTCGATCCAGAAGAAAGGTCGCAGGTTAAAGTCCTAGTATGGCGAAATTATACTTTCTGGTTTTTAAATTTTTCAAGTTTTAATAAGCACGGGGTGAGTGCTATAACCGAAATATAGATCACCTGTCTAATTCCTTACTGCTATTGCTATGCATGCCTTAAAAGAAGAGGGTAGCCTAATACGTCAGTAACATTGTAACTACGAGTACTAACTAGGTGGTAGAGTTCTGAACATCTTCACCTGGCTTGGTAACACTGTCTTACCTATTCCTGCGGCAAAACCGTCGGTATTTGTCGTAAGGTAGGCAGTTAACTTACGCATGTGTTATTTTTATCCCACCGCACAGATAGCAACGCACCATAAACATCTTTTATGTCTACAGGCTCTCATTTGGTTCGGGCCTCCTTTGAAGAACGGAACATCTGACGTTTTGCCAGGCAGTTCGTAAAAGATGAACAATTGGATATGCGAGTCACTACCATCGTGGCTGCTAGGTGGTAGAATTCTACATTGTCTCATCCGGGTCTGGTACAATAGGTGAGGCTATTCTTGCTGCAATAGCGTCAGTGCTTGTCACTTTCTTGCTCCGGTTTGGAGGGTAAGTTAAGCGGTAAACTTTTGCATGTGATACTAAGACCTCGCCACATGAATACCAACGCACCCGTAACATCCTTGGTGTCGTCAGTCGAGGGTTGTCTCTTTCCAACTGGAGAGCGATCTGCTTCTTTGCTATCTTATGACATAAAAAAGAGACGATGATTATCACTTTCCGAGATGTTTAGCAAATGTGACTTGTGTTAGCTTTCTCTCGCTTTGAACAAGACACCTGGCAGTATGGCAGATAGATGGACTGACTGACAGACAGAAGATTCATCAAACAGGAGGCCGGAACAACTTCTTTGTAAACTAAATAATAAAAACGGGGACACTCACGTTTAATCGTAGTAGGTACCGACTAGTTTCAGACTTATTAATAGTGCGTTGTTATCCGAGTGACGGAAAGTGAAGGCACAGAGTGACAGAAAGTGAAGGCAATGTCACATGCAGAAGGCAACGAAGAAAACTTCAACCCGGGTTTTTATACCACCGCCTTGCTTATTCCTTCCGCAATCACGTCAATACTTGTCACCGTCTTATTCTGGTTTGGAGAGTAAGGTAACCGGTGTACTTAGCTTATGACATTATGTGGTTATATTCTGATGTATAATTTACGTATCAAATTATGTTTTTTTCGGAAATGCAAGTAAGTACATCACGCCTCCTAGAAATTTCTATACGTCTCCCAGAGGGAATTGCCCCTGGTTTAGAAAGTCCTGCTTAAACGGTTTCCAAGAGTGAAAAAATTGATTTTTAAGGGAAAAATGTAACGCATGGCACTCCTTGCATATATAATTTTCCTTTATTTTTACCTACGTCGCAAGAGGTTTATGACAGTAGTCTGTGACATACTCAAAAGTGTAACAAGCGACATACTCGTAAAACGTGTAATAAACCCGTTTTAAAAGGGCATTCCGTCGTTTGGGTCCTTTATAAGTTTGGGCCGTGGACCTAAAGGACTGGAACATAAAACAAATCTGTCGATTGTGCTCATATTATTTTTGACAAGGAGTTTCATGTTTGTCGAGTGTATGTATGAATATTTATTTGGCATACTCTATAGTCTGATGGATTTTAGCTTGAGAAGTGTCGTTAAATCCGTTTTATCGTTATGGCTTCTATATACAACGCCGGTGGTATTGCCAGCTGATATGCCGCTAACAGTCCCGGCGGCAAAAAGCCTCAAAGCAAATAGGTACAGAAGTCAATCTACATACAAAGGTCATACATATTGACCGCCCCATTGACAGCAACATCATTATTTGCTACAACTTTTTTTATCTGAACACAAAAAACAAATAAGTAAGGTAAGATTAACCTGTGTACCTACATTTTTTATGCATTAATATAAATAAATAAACATACATCCACACTAACCTTTATTAATATTATAAATGCGAATTCTTGGATGTTTGGAAGAATGGATAAATGGATGTTTGTTACTCAATCACTCACACAGTGTGTAAAAAAATGGAAGACTATATTGATGACATTTTACACTCGCGAATAAAACTGCGCGGATCAATTAGTAAATACATATGTTGACTACTAAAATCATTATCCTCCTTTTTAGTTATTCGGTTACGTAAATACACAAATTTCAAAAACACTGCAACATAAACAAAGCAGTGGCTCATTAATATACCTTTATGTACATTTACAAACATTTAAGAACCCTTTTGAGAGACCCTTCCATAATTAACTTCACAAACATACCACAAACCGACATAATATTAACATGTCCTAGTTTGTTTTAAACGGGTTGAAGGAAAATAGGAGCATAATAATATTGTCTTTGGCCACAACATCTCAAACTTAAGTGTATATACCCCACAGACCACATAAATACTAATAGACACGGTGTTGAGCGTAAAACGAGCAGCCGCTCGTATGTTTATGTTCATATTATGTTTGTGATGTGAAAGAGACATCAGATATGGAGGAAAGTTTTGGTGCGTCAATTGGAAAACACGTGCTCCGTCAAAACTAAGACATATAGAAGGAATTGCTGATATATTACTGACTAGCTGCGCCCTACACCCCGCTTAATCGTAAAAGGTTTTGGTCAATCTCACGGAAAAAACCTATTTTCCGAAATAAAAATTATCAATCATCATGTCATCTATGGGTGTGCCAAATTTTAATCATATCGGTTCGTCCGTTTTTGCGTGAAAGAGCAACATATATCCATTCATACAAATTTTCACATGTACAATATAGTAGGAAGTAGGATTGGTAGAATAGGATTGCTGATTGAAAAACAAATGCAGGTACGGGGGAAACCAAGACAACTATCATGATTTAAATGATCAGTAGGACTACTCTTGAAAACCGATTTCAATTTTAAATGAATATTTAATGAATTTTGAAGTATTTCGTACTCTGGACACCTATATTTTTAATTATTGGATTCGGCGACAGCGCCATACGGATTTCGAAATTTTTTGGAACTACTCATTATTGCTTTTATTTGTTATTTTGTTTAAAACGGTACTTAAAATTTCCACTTGTAACACTAGCTTGACGTGTAACGATGATATCTATTTCCAATAATTAGGTCGTTACTATATTGTATCAATGTGGGCAATATTGGTTTCAAGGGTACCGTTCTTTGACGATATTAGAAACTTATTGTTTTTATCAATATTGGTTTAAGATTTATATTATTCTCAAGAGTAGGCCTGCAGGTTTTATCGCGGGTGGTGTCAAGAGGCTCCAAAACTGGGTGGTTTGAATTAAAAGAATTATCAACGTGAAAGAAGCTTCGACCACTTTGGTTTCTTTACCCACTAAGTAAGAATTTTATTAAGTAAAGTAATTTGGCGTAAAAATGTAAATGAAATAAGTCCTTAAATGACCGCCGTGGGTATAGCCTAGATTGAGAGCCACTGTCCTTAAGCCCTTAATGTCTGTAATCACATAATACGTGGGTTCGTGTATAAAAACAAAATTATATTTAAATCTGACCAAGCGGCGAAATGCCATCTAATCAAAATTTGAAACGGACATTGGGCTGCCATTTTGCGATAGTTTTTGTCCTTTTTATTGCCTAGTTTACAAAAACATTATTTCATATTTCCCAGTCTATCAGTCAGTTCGGACAAAAAAAATCACTTTTGGTGGTTGACCGATGGTGGCTTTATTCGTGCAGGTAAAACAATGTACGTCTGAAATAACGATGTAGATATTAGTTCGGACAAAAAAAGTCACTTTTGGTGGTTGGCCGACGGTGGCTTTATTGGTGCAGGTAAGATAAAGCATTGAACGTCTAAAATAACGATGTAGATATTGTTACTATCGATCACATTTTAATCATAATTTAATTTACGAACTAGAACGTGTCATAACCGAGTTTTAGATAACAAAAATTATTTAAGTAATAACCAGTTATAATTCTCGGTATTCCTTGGCATATTACTACTATACACAAATCACAAGCACTTAATCTTGACAGGGCTCCTCTCCACATAAACTCCTCAATATTTAGAAAATGGTAGGCTTACGTAGCGCTCCCCAGAGTTAAAACCTTAGACAGAGTACAGCTAATCAATCTAGATCTATGGCAAATCAAGGCACAAGAAACATTTATAATAAAATACAACCGCCTGCACAGGTTAATATCGTCCCGACTTGGCCAAATTAAAAATTAATAGTAAATGTATATGAAAAACATTACAATTATTAGTGAATGGGTTATTTACTGTTGTATTTTAAAAGTACCAAAAATATTGAAAAATGACAAAAAAGAAAGCAGCATAAATGTAGGAAAAAGGGTAATTTTAGAGAAAAGAGGACATCTTATCAAAACACAAATGTGAAATGAGAGCCAAGTTCGATATAAAAGAATGCGTCTCTGTCGACTTCACAGACAAAAGAATTAAGATCTATTTGTGTGCCAAAATTTTATAGAAAGTCCAAAAGTATTAGTTACAAAAGTTTTAGCAACATTCTAAAATAAATTTATATAACAATTTATTATTTCTTGGTATTACCACAGTGTTAGCTACTTAAAAAGTAATAGGTATATTCTTAAATTTTAACAATTACTTACACAATTCATTTATTTCACTTAGAATTAGAAAGCTCAAAATTTGACTTGGCTAGTTTTTACCATCAGTATAAGTACAGTAAGAACAGAAAGCACACTAACGGACGTATGACTTGCGCTAATTGTCTGTCTATACGTGAAAACTAGCCAAATCAAATTTTGAGCTATTCTAAGTTAAATAAATGAATCGTGTAAATAGTTTTAATATAAATATATATATATATATATATATATATATATATATATATATATATATATATATATATATATATAATGATCGGTCAAATGCAATTTCATTAATGCAATTATCTACTTTCATATTTTTAGATTACTCCTACGCGTGAACAGCCAGGACAAGTAACTAGTTTTACATAATTTACCCATTGAAATATCTGAGTGAAATTTGGAATTTCGCATAGACAATATGTCTTGTAACATCAATATTGACATGGCGTATTCAGTGAATATATTTTCTTATTTCTCGTTCGCGCTATTTGCATATTATGAGCAGACATTCCACCACCCGCTTACTAATAATACCAACGTATTTCTGGATTTGGGTGTTTATCAAATATATTTCAGTAGTTTATATACAGCGAACTCAATATACCTATGATTTGTATGTATTCCTACTACATCACAATGGCAAAAGAAAATAATTTGTTTACTTTATGTTTAGATCAATTCGTGTAATTTGTCATGGAGAGTAAACCTCCATAATTTTACAATAGGCGTACACTAGGCGACATGCGACAGCGGCAACTCGGCGACTAGACGCGACGATGACGCTGACAGTGACAATTATATATTTTGTTCAAAGCTCCGCACACTTGACATCTGAGTTGCGGAGTCGCGACGACAAGCTAGGGGAGTTGCGCGCCCTTGCTACTTGTCGCCGCGTCTAGTTGCGATGTGTACGTGCAGTGCACACACATGACGACGGTCGCGCGTCAGCGCAGCGTGTCTCGCTGTGAACGTCGAAGAAGGTGAACGTAACCATTTTAGTGAGAATCTCAACATGGATATGTTTGATGTCGATGTTTTCATATCGGACGTCGAAGCGTATCTTGCTGTTTGGGACTTACGTTCGGATGACTGAGGGAAGAAAAATCAGGCTTGGGAGGAATTATGCATAAAATATGTTCCATACTTGGCTGAAAAAAGTGTTCAGGAAAACGTCTCTCAGGAATACTCCACTACCAATGATCTTTCCCTCTATGACGTCTGTCGCAACGACTAGTCGCCGACGCAAGCGACAGCTCTGCGACTAGACGACGGATACAAACAACAACCCCGTTTCTTGTCGCGACGAGTAGACGCGGCGACAAATCACCCAATTTGCGATGGCTCTTATGGATCGGTCGATTACCGTTCTAAAAAAAATCTTCTGTCTGAATGTTCCGTTTTTTTAATTCAGTTCCGAATTTTAATGAAAAAACGCATAGTTATAAAGCGAAGACACGTAAATATGCAAATAACATTCCGTATGCATTTTTTATCGGGGAAAATTCATCATGATCCCCAGGTTTATCCGTATGACAAGATGCCATCGCCGCATTTTAAGCTTGTTCCTCGCAGTAACCGAAACCAACAGTTTTACTTGGTACCTCCGGGCAGTACAGGAGCTTTAACACTTTTAACACATCATCACCAGCGTCACACTCGTGATGCCGACTTTCAAGGATAGCTCCAAAATACCTTTCTTTTGGAGCAATACTTTTTCATAGGACTTTCGGTTTGCCCTGGGATCTAAGCCAGGACTTTTGAGCCGAATAGGCGAAACACTTAAATACGTTAAATACGTTAGAAGTCATAATAATATCGATTAACAAATCACAAAAAATTAACTATTCCGAAAATATGCAAATTACTTGCTTGTATTCTGGGATATTACAAGTACTACATAGAAATAAAAAAAATATTATCATGGCCGATTTCCTTGTGGGGTAGGCAGAGTAATCCAAACGTTTATAGAATTTCCTTTTCACCACAATTCGCTGGTTTGTCGGTTGGCGAAATGAGTGGTGGTCTTCATCGCCGCATTTTACCGACCAGTAGGCCTACTCTTGAAAAAAATATAAATCTTAAACCAATATTGATAAAAACAATAAGTTTCGAATATCGTCAAACGGTACATTTGAAACCAATATTGCCCACATTGATTCAGTATATTAACGACCTAATTATTGGAAATAGATGTCATCGTTACACGTCAAGCTAGTGTTACAAGTGGAAATTTTGAGTACCGTTTTAAACAAAATAACGAATAAAAGCCATAATGAGTAGTTCCAAAAAATTTCGAAATCCGTGTGGCGCTGTCGCCGAATCCAATAATTGAATATAGTGTTCCAGAGTACGAAGTACTTCAAAATTCATTAAATATTCATTTAAAATTGAAATCGGTTTTCAAGAGTAGCCCTACTGATAGCGATTATCGATTATTACTAGCTATAACCGACCAACGGCTTTACTTGCTCAAACGAGACATGGGAGTGGTAACACTATTACCAGCCAGACTTCAAAGCTGCTATTGAGAAATTGGATTTTCGATAAGAACCTCGGGATCGAAACCTGGAACTGATCTGAGCCAAATAGGCTAAATAGGCTGACCCCTAAACCACGAGGCAGTCAAAAACTAATACAAGGTACCAGATTAAATATACTTCAATATTTGTACGATGTATAAATACTGAAATATATTCAATAATCACCCTTATCCAGAAATACAAACATGCTAATCACACAAATGCCTGTCTCTGTCGGGAATCGAACCCGAGCCCCATTGATTGCGTAGTCAGTGTCGCTAATCACTCGACCATCAGTGAAGTATGCCGAGGGTCTAGAAATCTAAACTTGTATTAGAGATATAAACTCCTGTTTTCAAAACATAATAAGGAATATTATCCTCTCGTCGTGCTCAGTCGAGTTTGTTTCTTTAAAATGTAAAGAAAATTCTTTGTGAATACATGTGAATACATGAGACGGCTAGAATTTTGATTCACTTTGTAGTCTCTTATCCTTTCGTTCGCCTCGAGATAATATTATATTTTATGGTATACTAGTTATGCCCGTGAATTCATCCGCGTGGAAAAATTTCTAATGTCCTGGGGTTTTATCCGCATAGTTCCCGTTCTCGTGGGATTTTTGAGATAAAAATTATCCTATGTCCTTTCTCGGTTTTTAAACTATTTTGGTACTAAATTTCATCCAAATCGGATCAGTGGTTTTCGCGTGAAGAAGAGACAGACGAAGATAGAGTTACTTTTGCATTTATATATTAGTTAGGATTTTTTTTATATTATAAGATAGCAAACAAGCAGATGGGTCTCCTGATGGAAAGTTTTGGGAGTATGGTAGAAATTTAGATTCGGGGGGTCCACGGGAACCAGCAAAATTTTTAAAGGGGTTTATGAGGAAAAAAGTTTGGGAACCTTTTGTATAGATTTCTATACTATTATTATCATATTATAAAGAGACATTTTTTTACAGATCATAAAATAGCAAACAAACAGATGGGTCTCCTGATGGAAAGAGTCAACCATCGCGTATAGACACCAAAGGTGTTAATGGTGCGTTGCTATCTAGTGGCGAGGTCTAATGCCACATGCATAAGTTTACCGGCTACCTTACCCTCCACACCGGAACACGACAGAGACAAGCACTGACGCTATTGCGGCAGGAACAGGTAAGGCGGTGGTACCAGACCCGGGCGAGACAATGCAGAACTCTACCACCTAGTAGCCACGATGGTAGTGACTCGATAGCCAATTGGTCGCCTTTTACGACCTGCCTGGCAGAACGGCAGTTGTATTCTTCAAAGGAGGCCGAGACCAACACGGCGGATTTTGTTATTCTGTAACTGGTACCCGCGGCATCGCTCGTGTGAAAGATATTCCTAGTATTCTTGAGGAAATTACTGATTTCACCTCGATTTTTTTATCTAGTTTTCATTTTTCATCAAATCCAAATTTTTGAGTTTACCCCGGACATACATACAGACAAACAGACAAAAATTCTAAAATCTATATTTTTGGCTTTGATGTCGATTGTAGATCACGCACCAAGTATTCTTTTAAGAAATATTCAATGTACAATTTTGACTTTCCTACGATTTTATTATATGTATAGATAACACGCGTTTTTTTCATAAAAGTAGCCACTAAAGGAAAAATGACACAAAAGTAAAAGTATTTCTCCGTCTACCTCCAAATATTTGTCCTTATGTCCGTACACTGGTAAATATCGGCTATCGATACGATTATAAAAGTAAATACATTTTGTAGGTTAACACAATACGGTTACACACCTATATTGTTTGATAGTGTGCGTGGGCGTGGATCAAATTTATAGGCTCGTATCGAATCATTACATAGTATAAAACGAAGTCGCTTTCTCTGTCTGTCCCTATGTCCCTATGTATGCTTAAATCTTTAAAACTACGCAACGGATTTTGATCCTTTTTTTTAACAGATAGATTGATTCTTGAGGAAGGTTTTAGTATACAAACCTTTCCGATATTCGCACGGAAACAAAAGCTACGCGGGTGAAACCGCGGGCAGGTCGCTAGTACGCCTCGCGCTTCAGTTTTGTTCGTGTGACAATAATCCTTACGGCCAAGTGCGAGTCGGACTCGCGCACGAAGGGTTCCGTACCATCATAGCAAGAAATACGAAAAAACACGTTTATTGTATACCTCCCGCTTAACATTTTTATTTTTTTATTTTTAGTATTTGTTGTTATAGCGGCAACGGAAATAGATAATTTATGAAAATTTCAGTTTTCTAGCTATCACGGTTTATGAGATACAGCCTGGTGACAGACAGATAGACGGACAGACAGACAACGGAGGCTTAGTAATAGGGTTCCGTTTTAGCTTTTAGGTCATCATCATCAACAAATTTAAGAGCAAGCTCTTGTCGGTGCGGCATCTATTTTTTAGGGTTCCGCACCTTTTAGTTATTGAACCCTAAAAAAGTATCTTCACGCCTGTATTTCCGAAGAGGTAGGCCAAAGTACAACCAGTGCACTCACGATTAGCCGAAGATATTTAGTCCCACATTATAACGTTGTTTTTATCAGAAAATTGAAAAAACACATATCTGAATTGCCCAACCCGGGAATCAAATCCGTGACCTCAGGTGGTCAACGCCAACTCTGGAATATTTTCGTGTTTCTAACTATATATGTGTTTTAGCGCTTATCTCGTGCTTAGGAAATATTGAAAAACTTTAAAAACAACAGATAATAAATTCGACACGGCAGCATTTGAATCTTTTTTTACGTGTAACATAAAAATATTTCAATTTGTTTTATTGACATAACTTTAAATATGAACCCCTATGTTTTTTTATAAAAAAAAGAAACACATTCATTTTATAGATTTGAATATTTAAAAAAAAGTGATTGTACTCATTTGAGTACAGCGACAGAGAATGGGTTAAAAAAAAACACCGACCACACAGCCTATAGACGGCTAATGTTTGATTTTCCGTATTGAATACATTCTGGCAACTAGCTAAGGTAAGACAAAGTGGGGTTGCAACGCCATAATTGGCTAACTCAAGGCCACAGTGAAAGATAGTAATGTACAGAGCATCTGATTGGTCGACACTGATTACCCAATCACTACTCATTGGCGCGTGGACATTTACATCTGAAGTATAAGTCAGATATGTTGACACAAGTCATTCGCCTATTATTAGGTGTCTATGGGCTGTGTGGTCGGTGGTTAAAATCAACAGATAATAAATTCGACACGGCAGCATTTGAACCTCTTTTTGCGTATGACATTAATAAAATTATAATATCTTTTTAACAAAAAATTTAACCGACAAGAAAGTATGCGAGATCATACATTTAAACCATTGAGTGAATAATCAAACATCCTCTGTTTTTGTACCCTTCTGGGGTTTTTTAATTATATAAAACAACCCTCGAGGTATAGGAGGCTATATTCTATCAAATAAAAGCATTAATAAAATCGGATCACTCTGTAAAAAGTTATGTTTGGTCTAACATAAAAAAATATACGCGTCGAATTTATAAACACTCTAGCATATATATCTTAATCTTATCTGATCTTTTTTAGGATTTCGTACATAAAAAGTAAAAACGGGATTCTATTACTAAGCCTCTGTTGTCCTGTCTGCCCGTCTGTATGTATCACCAGGCTGTACCTCATAAACCGTGATAGCTAGAATATTAACAATTCCTAACACAACGTATTTGTTGACAATTTAAATTTTAGTCCTGTTGATGCAGTAAAATGCGAAATCGGTTGACTATTTAAGTAAAAAAGTATATATTATATATAATTAGTGAATTGTGAAACAGTACAAGTGTAAAATTTAAAACAATAATTATGACGGAGTTTCACCAAGTGCCGACGATGGAAAGTATAAATTATAGCTAGAAAGCTGAACTTTTCACAAATTATGTATTCCGTTGCCGTTATAACAACAAATGCTAAAAATAGAAAAATCAAAATATTAAGGGTTTGCAATACAATAAATGTGTTTTTTAGTATTTTCTTGCTCAATATTAACAACGGTAACAGATAGACGCTTAAAACTTTCACAGAATATTAAGTTGTATATTACCCTTCAAAATTAATAATTAAATAAAATTAAAATAAATATTAAAGGCCCCCCTTTAATATTTATTCTAATTTTATTTAATTTAAAATAAATAATTAAATAAAAATAAAGTAAATGTTAAAGAGGGGCTCCCATACAACAAACGTAATTTTTAAGCAATTTTTTACTCGATCTTTATAAACAGGTAGAAACTTGAATAGGATGGTACGGAACCCTTCGTGCGCGAGTCCTACTCACACTTGGCCGGTTTGTTTTATTTTTCTATATAATATAAATAAATTACGTGTCACGTTGTTTGTCCGCGATTGACTCACAAACTATTATATCGATTTCTATAAAATTTTGAAGATAACGACTGTTTGGTCCAACTTAAAAGATAGGATAGTTTTGTTTTCAACCCCATATCCCTCCACCCCCTCCCCCCCCCCCCTCCCTCCCGTCTACAGTATTTTCAATAGAAGTAATTTGTATGGTAAAACAACGTTTGCGGAATCAGCTAGTTCTATTATAGATTTCTGATATGTAGTAAATCATGTAAATCTTGGTTTGGAGGAGATAAACGTATTTGTATTTGGAATTGAAAACCTCCTTTGTTTGAAAAATAGAAATGGCGTATTACTTACGTTGCTAAGGTTTAATTAAATAATTACTTATAGTTGAAAGCGTTCTTTAATCACTGAGCCGTGAAATCCATCAGCTCGAATGTCTTAAGCCCCGTTTTCACTTTGATTAGTACGAGTGTGAGTCTTTAATGAAGGTGCTTAGTATTAAGATAAAAATACGTGAAGGCAGCCGTTGATCATTGCGAGTGACAAGTAATCAGCATCTATTCACTTTTACTACCTACGCTGATTACGAATCACTCGCACTGATCCACGGCAATCTTCACGTATTTTTGGCTTAATACTAAGCACCTGCATTATACACTCACACTCGTACTAATCAAAGTGAAAACGGGGCTTTACGTGTACACTGTTCGGAGCCAACGGTATAAGATCACACAGTACTTTTAATGATACAAAGTCACATGTATAAAATATCTAAATATTAAACCGTGAAACAAAAATTTTGTACACCTTTTTGCAACAGTTATGCGAACGTAGGATTATGAAAGATCAAGGGCGAGACTTCAATCTTCATACATCATTTTCTTTAGTTATTACCTTAAAGTTTAACATATTCCGTAAGATTCTATATCAACTCCTTAACTTATATGCGTTTAATAAATATCTTTTGAACTTGGGGAATAGTTAGCTAAATTTGGAATTTAGTGTGAAATATGTTGGAATTAGGGGAGAACTAAAAATGTTTACGCTATGTAAAGGTTTAGTCTATGTTTAGGTATTTATCTTGCCATTGGGTGTCTTTAGTAAAATTGCTGCTAATGTCAGAAATCTAAGTTAGATTGACAGAATATTGAGCAAAGATTTTGCTAAGACACTTTATAGATACTTAAAATAACAAAAAATAATCATAATAAATAAATAAATATTCACGGGACAAATTACACTGACTGATCTAACCCCAAAGTAAGCAAATTATTTGCTTGTGTTATGGGTGTTAGTCAACGATACTAATACATAGAAATACATATATAAATACAAGAATATATTTAATAAACATCCAAACCCGGAAATACAAACATTTATGCTCATCACATAAAGGCTTGTCCCCGTCGGGGATCGAACCCGAGCCCCGTTGATCGCGTAGTCAGAGTCGCTAACCACTCGACCAACAAGGCGGTCAAAAAGAAATTAGCTTTAAACTATTCTTTAGTACAAAAACAGGGACAATTTTTATTTGATACTAAGTTATAATGAAAATTATGATATACAACTTATCACTGTTTTAATGTAAATTTAATTAAAGTTTTGTACAGTGGCAACACTTAAATATAATGACAGAAGTCAATTTAACTAAATCTCACTATTTTTATATGATTTTTTCTAGTAATAAATTTTATTTAATTAATTAAAAAACCATAGAAATTTATCCTACTTTGTTTAACATTTATCACTCCTAAAGACACGCAAATAATGTTTAGGCCAAGGATTTAAATCGTATCAGATAATAGAACTTATTTTACGATATATTACGTTACTAGCTGTTGCCAGCGACTACGTCCGTGCGGAGTTCGTTTACTCCGCACTGCTCCTCCCCTGTAGGTGATAATATGTAGCCTATATGTTGACCCGACCTGTTAGTAATATTCATGCAAAATTTGAAGTAAATCCATGCAGTACTTTTTGAGTTTACCCCGGACATACATACAGACAAACAAACAAAAATTCTAAAATATATATTTTTGGCTTCGATATCGATTGTAGATCACGCCCCAAGTATTCTTTTAAAAAAATATTCAATGTACAGTTTTGACTTTCCTACGATTTCATTATATGTATAGATTACTGTTAATTTGAAGTTGAGTTTGAGTACACACCCATATTTATTTATTTATTTAATACTTTATTGTACACAGAGAACAGCGCAATTAGGAAAAAAAATAAACGTAACATATGTACAATGGGCAAGCTTAGAGATTTCTTCCAGCCAACCCGTAAAAGGAGATAAGATAAAGATTTCTTCCAGCCAACCCGTAAAAGGAGATAAGAAAAAAATTAGCAGACTTGGTGTACAAAAGAATATTATGGTTACATAAATAAACTAAATATATATTGGTGATAATGAAAAAATAAATATTCACGGGACAAATTACACTTACTGATCTAACCCCAAAGTAAGCAAATTATTTGCTTGTGTTATGGGTGTTAGTCAATGATACTAATACATAGAAATACATATATAAATACTAGAATATATTGAATAAACACCCAAACTCGAAAATACGAACATTGATGCTCATCACACAAATGCTTGTCCCCGTCGGGGATCGAACCCGAGCCCCGTAGATTGCGTAGTCAGGGCCGCTAACCACTCGACCAACAGGGCGGGCGGTCAAAAAAAACACATTTAATAAACATTACCTTATATTACCCCGTGTTAGTCACTTAGGTAAAACCAACTGTCGTTCTGCCAGGCAGGTCGTAAATGGCGACCGATTGCCTATGCGAGCCACTAGCATCGTGGTTACTATGTGGTAGAGTTCTGCATTGTCTCGCTCGGGTCTGTTTTTTTTTTATAGCAGAGGGGGCAAACGAGCAGGTGGTGCACCTGATGGTAAGTGATCACCGCCGCCCATGGACACCTGCAATACCGGGGGTCTTGCAGCTGCGTTGCCGGCCTTTTAAGAATGAAAAATCTTATGGTATCGCCGTTTTACTTATCCTACCGTAATAGCGTTAGTGCTTGTCACCTTCATGTTCCGGTTTGAAGGGTACGGTAGCCGGTACGCTTATGCATGTGGCATTAGACCTCGCCACGCAATATTAACATCTTTTGTGTCTATAGGCGATGGTTTGTCTTTTTATCAAGACAACCATCTGCTTGATTGCTATCTAATAATACACAAGGATTTTATTTATTAAAATATTTATTATTTTCAACCGAATTTCCAAAAGGAGGAGGTTATCAATTCGGGTGTAAGTTTTTTTATGTTTGTTACCACAGACTCGGTCATTTTTGAACCAATTTTGAAAATTCCTTTTTAGTTTGAGAGAATATACTTCTCGTGTGGTCTCATTTTAATTTGGTGAAGATCTACTGCGGGGTTTCGGAGATACAGGAAATGGGAAGTCGGAGATACAAGAAATGGGAAGTCTACAATTTTACTGCGTTGAAAAATATTTATTACGTGTTTTTATATCGGACACATTAACACGCATATAATGGAAAGGGAAAGAAATGCAATGAATATACGGTTACTTTTCGGTTTTCAGCCGAATATTGGAAAATATACCTAATCATCGGACATCGCGTCAAAATTTGAAGTTCTAGCCTCACCATCTCGATGGCGGTAAATCCACAAATGTGCGTTTCTCTCAACATTTTTTGCTTCGCACTACTTTGTTGTGGAATCAATTATCGGCAGGGGTGTTCCCAAACGGATAGGACTTGGGGACCTTTAAGAAAAGAGCTTACTCAACTTAAAAGAGCTTAGTAAAATATACCTAATCATCGGACATCGCGTCAAAATTTGAAGTTCTAGCCTCACCATCTCGATGGCGGTAAATCCACAAATGTGCGTTTCTCTCAACATTTTTTGCTTCGCACTACTTTGTTGTGGAATCAATTATCGGCAGGGGTGTTCCCAAACGGATAGGACTTGGGGACCTTCAAGAAAAGAGCTTACTCAACTTAAAAGAGCTTACTTAAAAGGCCGGCAATGCAACTGCAAGAATTCTGGTATTGCGGATATCCATGGGCGGCAGTGATCACTTATCATCAGGTGCACCTCCTGCTCGTTTTCCCCCTCTTCTATAAAAAATGCACATACCTATTACTCAAAACCAAGAAACATATTTAAGCATCTTCAGTAGGCAGAGGTACAACAAGTGCACCCACGATTAGCCGAAGATACTTGGTCCCACAATGTGATAGGTGGCCAGCCTATCGCCAACCGGCACTTTTCAATCCCGGGCGACGTTGTTTTTATCAGAAAACTGAAAAGACACATTTTTCAATTGCCCGACCCAGGAATCGAATCCGGGACCTCATGTGGTCAACGACACCGGACGACTAGACCACAGAAGAAACATATTTAATACTTAAAATTCGCCAGATATAGGTTTTTACGAATAAAAACATTATTTTCAGAATTTTTCAACGAGGATTGTTCTTTGGACAAGTAGATAGACAATATTTTTAGCAATAAAATACACAACACTATAGTTACTCAATCTGTAATAAATAAATTATACATGTTGCGAGTTGCGACACCATAAACTCGCTAATGAAGTGCTAATAAAACAAATACACCGCCGCGCCGAAAGAGTTGATTTAATATTCGGTAATCTGCCACAGGTCTGGCCGGATATTCGGTATTCGGCAAAATAAATATTTGTGGCATCTCCAGCGAGTGTTCAGATACTTCCGTTTAAGAGACAAAGTCCTGTGACAGACAGCAAAGGAATATTAAATGTAATTTTCTGTTTGTCACCCATTGAGTGAGGAACCCTAGAATCTTCAAATATTTGGCATCTTGAAGCTAAAGACATGTCAAGATCACATTCTCTATGATAAATGATGCCGTGTCTCAGCTCATGTCAGATAATAAAGTGCTTTTTGTTGTTAAGGATCCTATTCGCTTCACAAAAGTTAAAATTAGACTAAAGCCCCGTTTTCACTTTGATTAGTGCGAGTGTGAGTGTTTAATGTAGGTGCTTAGTATTAAGCCAAAAGTACGTGAAGATAGCCGTGGATCAGTGCGAGTGATTCGTAATCAGCGTAGTAAAAGTGAATAGATGGTGAATACTTATCACTCGCACTGAGTGCTAAGTGTGAGTTTTTCTTTACGCATTCGATCGTGAGCGCATTTTGAGTTTACTAGGAATTTGTATGTGGTTTGTACAGCGCCACCTAGTGGTAAACGTGAGAAACCAGTTTACCACTAGGTGTCGCTGTACAAATCACATACAAATTCCTAGTAAACTCCAAACGCGCTCACGATCGAATGCGAAAAGAAAAACTCACACTTAGCACTCCGATCTACGCCTGTCTTCACGTATTTTTATCTTAATACTAAGCACCTGCATTAAACACTCACACTCGTACTAATCAAAGTGAAAACGGGGCTTAACAAGGACTCATATTCTAGTAACATGTACAGCGCAACATTGTTTGTTTGTGTGTGTTCGCTTTTTATATCATAGGTAAGTAGTAAAGAGTTAATCTCATGTTACAATGAGAGAATAGGCTAGATACCTGAAATTTGAAAACTGTTTAATACTTTAGCTTATTAACTCTGTCGGACAGTAAATATATAATCAGTTATCTGCCAGTGAAAGTCCTGTCAAAATCGGTCCAGCCACTTTAAAAATTATTCGGAACATACAGACAGACAAAAATTGTTAAAAAATGTTATTTTGGTGTATGTATAGTGCATAGATTCATATGCATTTAGTAAAAAGCGTTTATTTTAATATTACAAACAGACACGCCAATTTTATTTATTCGCATAGATTACTGATTGCCAAAGTGGTAAGGTGGACCTCCAAGGGTCCACAGGACACTCGACAGGGGTCTACGTTGGCATGACCAAAATGGGGGTCACAATTCGTAAGCGAAGTAAAAATATCAATTAATTACCCATTCAATTCTCCTTTTTTTCAAAAACTGTTAATTCACGGTAGGAACTCAGCTGCAACGAAAATTTCCAAAGTTAGATCTAATCTTCATATTTTTTTAAGTTTTGGGAGTATGGTAGAAATTTAGATTCGGGGGGTCCACGGGAAACAGCAAAATTTTTAAAGGGGTTTATGAGGAAAAAAGTTTGGGAACCTTTTGTATAGATTTCTATACTATTATCATATTATAAAGAGACATTTTTTTACATATCATAAAATAGCAAACAAACAGATGGGTCTCCTGATAGAAAGAGTCAACCATCGTCTATAGACACCAAAGGTATTAATGGTGCGTTGTTATCTTGTGGCGAGGTCTAATGCCACATGCATAAGTTTACCGGTTACTTTACCCTCCAAACCGGAACACGAAAGAGACAAGCCAAAAATAAAAATGTTCCTGGGACTACGGTCTATTAGTATACTAGCTGTTACTCGCGGCTTCGCTTGCGCACATTTACTTTAGAACTTATTTAACCTTTCTTTATAAGCTACTTCCCTTATTTTACCCTCTTAGAGATCCAGTTTTAAAAACGCTTAAATACGTAATTCATTATTTTCTTTTGTTCTCAATTCATACGAAATTTCATTCAAATATGTCAAAGGAATAAAAAGTTTCATACAAACTTTTATCCCCTATTTCACCCCCTTCGGGGTTGAATTTTGAAAAATCCTTCCTTACTAGATGCCTACATCATAAGAGAAATACGTGTGCGAAATTTCAAGTTTCTAACCCTTCACATGGCTAAGATACTATAATATTGCTGCACGGTGCATCTAGTACCTGTAATATAATAATTACTATGCGTTCCGACTGAGAATAGAATCGCGCTTGTTATTAACTTCATATAACAAGTGTGAAATTAGTAATGTCAGCAAAAAAATATTTTTTCAAAAAATATTGCTGATTTATTGAAGAACAAATAACTTTTTAAAAATATCATTTTCATCAATAAAAATAATTTATAAAAAACATTAATCTAGCTGTTCATATATAAAACAGTAAAATATATCAGTCTAGCCGTTCATCTATATACATATTATATGTATAAATAAGTTGTGTTAATTATTTTATTTTATTTATTTTAATTCATGGTAACATGGTAAATGATTTGATGGGAATCTAAATAAAAAATATACCAATTAGAATGAAAATTATTTGTTTTAAAGTATTTCTTTGTTAGAATGTTTTTGCACACCTTACTCATAATGTCAGCAAGAAAATATTATTGTTCAAAAAATATTGTTGATTTATTAAAGAACATATCGTCGTTGAAGTGACAACTGACAATACCTCCTAACTGTATAAATGTTAATTTTACAGGAGAGGAAAAAAACGTTTGACATCTGTGTTGATTTGAATATAAAACTATTTCCACAAAGCTCTAACTTTTCTTCTGAATATTGTGAAAAGTTAAGAGAAAATTCTATAGACGCAAAACTGAATTTTATGTCTACTGCAATAAAAAAGTAAATTTGTTTAAAGATGTTAGTTAGGAGGTATTGTCACTTCAACGACGATATAACGTTTTAATATTTTCATCAATAAAAAAATTGTAAAAAAACATCAGTATCTATAAAACTCGTGTTAGTTACACCACTTTTAAGTCAAGATGGATATTTTATATTATTCTATATCAAAATCGTTGTCTGAGGAGCTGTCTAACAAATCAAGATGTAAGGCCGTATCATTCATGGTTAATTAACCTGTATATAGAACTCCAACGACGCAGACTAATACTATCGTATCATAGCCGTGTGTGATACGTTAAGATACTATAATATTTTATATTAGGACATCTTAAGATCAAAGACCTACCTATCTTAACCGTGTGTGATGAGCTTAAGGCTTTGACCTGTGCGTTGATACATCAGTCAGTATATTTATCATCAGTATATATGTAGATAGGTATAAGGTCTTTTCTAAGAAGATATAAAAAAAATATATTACCCGACCCGGGGATCTAACTCAAGACCTCAGGACCACAAGCCAAAAAGGCTAACCCGTAGAAGACGATTTATACCTCCAAATAATACTTCCGAGTCTAATTCGTTATGAAAGTGTTTACACTCGCTGAGCCGGTACATTGAGCAGCTTAACCGTCTAAGATACGTCGCGTCTTGTTTCCTAATTTATACAAAGTTCACAAACTAGTGATGGGCAATTGTAACAAAATACAAAAATCGATTTTTCGATTAATGCCCGGTTCCCATATCACAAAAATGACTCGTTTTAGTTAATGTACGAGTGGTAACATTTTCTACGAGTGGTAAGCGAAAACTATTCTTATAAAATGTCAAGTGACCAAATGGTCCAAAATATTTATGGAACGCCCGTTATTGTTAAATTGGTTTTTTGGTTATGATTACTGCTACTAATGAGAAATCGTTAATTATAGGAACCCAGCATAAACCAGCATTATTCGATGAATCATTCATCATTCGAAATGTTATTTATCATTAAAATGATTACTTGTTATAATTCAGCTGCACGTACTTGTATCGTCCCGAAGATGTTGGCGCGCTCAAACCCTTTGACATACCGCCAATCACGCGATAGGGCAAAACGCAGTCCGAAATATTGCGACGATAGCCGATAATGCCCGGTCACATCAGCATGTAGCGTGTCACTGCGCGAAGCTTAGACACAAGTGCGACCCCAGCGCTATTTGATTATCATCTTCGCCGTGTTGGTCCCGGCCTCCTTTGAAGAATAGGCCAACTGCCGTTCTGCCAGGCAGGTCGTAAAAGGCGACCGATTGGCTATCGAGTCACTACCATCGTGGCTACTAGGTGGTAGAGTTCTGCATTGTCTCGCCCGGGTTTGAATAGAATAGAATAGAATAGAAATCGTTTATTTAAGACACCACCGCCTTACCTATTCCTGCCGCAATAGCGTCAGTGCTTGTCGCTGTCGTGTTCCGGTTTGGAGGGTAAGGTAGCCGGTAAACTTATGCATGTGGCATTAGACCTAGCCACAAGATAGCAACGCATCATTAACATCTTTGGTGTCTATAGGCGATGGTTGACTCTTTCCATCAGGATACCCATCTGCTTGTTTGCTATCTTATAATATAAAAAAAAAATAAACGATATCTGTTACTCTAGTCCTGCTAAAAAAATTGGATACCTTACCCTCCAAATCGGAACAAGACAGGGACGAGTAACAAGTAACAACGCCTTCATTGCAGAAATAGGTAACGCGGTGGTAACAAAAGTGATAGCGGTGCACGAGATCTTTCAAAACTCTACCAAGTAGCACTTAGTAGTCACGAAAATAGTGATCTGTTTGACCACTTGTTCTTTTTTACGAATTGCCTGGCAGCAAGGCAGATGGTATTTTCTTCAAAAGTGGCAAAATATTCAGATATCTTATTCATTCCTCACCGGTATGCATATAATATTATTTTATTCGACGTTTTTTATATCATAAGATAGCAAACAAGCAGATTGCTTTCCTGATGAAAAAAGAGAGGACCATCGCCTATTTTAATGGTGAAGTTTTAATGCCACATGCATAGATTTACCGCCTACCTTACCCTCCATACCGAAACACGGCAGTGACAAGCACTGCATTAAGATTTGCAAGGATTAGTTAAGGCGGTGGTGGTACCAGACTCAGGAGAGACAATGTGGTACTCTATCACCTAGTAGCCACGATGGTAGTGACTCGCATAACCAATCTGTCGCCTTTTACGACCTGCCTGGTAGAACGGCAGTTGGTCTACTCGTCAAAGAAGCCCGGAGACCAACATGGGGTAAAAGGCGATAGGCAATAGTTGTCTATTTCAATTGGAAGAGGCATCTGCTTGTTTTACTATCTTATATATCTCTTTCTCATCAGCAGTTGATGAAACTCCATTTTTATTGCAATCCATACTAATATTATAAATGCGAAAGTAACTCTGTCTGTCTGTTTGTCTCTCTGTCTTTCTGTCTGTCTGTTACGCTTTCACGGCCAAACCACTGCACCGATTTGGATAAAATTTGGTACAAATATAGTTTGAGACCCAAGAAAGGACATAGGATAGTTCTTATCCCGGAAATCCCACGGAAACCGGAACTATGCGGGTTTTTATTTTAGAATTTTTTCCACGCGAACGAAGTCACGGGCACAGCTAGTATGTTATATAAACAGTACAAAGTGTTTTTACATAAAATATTGCATTTTTTTAAAATTATATGAATCGATCTAACTTTGAAGCAATAAATTACTTATTTATTATGTTGTTTCCCACGAGTTGGTCCGTTCGCTTCTTACAAACTGCCTGGCAGAACAGCAAATAGTCTATTCTTTAATAGGGGCCCGTACCAACATGGTAACTTCACAAAAATGTAACCACAATTAAATTTGTAAAAAGACAATACTAACTCAAACACATTAGTTACAAAAAAGGTGAAATTGATTAAATTTGCTATTATCCGTGAACTGTTCTATATATCCTCTGCGATGGTACCGAAAAGAAAGACGTCGCGCGTCGATTTAATAAATGGATAAGACTCACCGGTGGTCCGGACAAAAAAAAGACCCCAGCGGCACAATTACCCACCCATATTTAACACACTTTTACACCCACGTCTCACACCGGCACCAACAAAAGCACACAATTTATGTACGCACTCAACGCACGTTTCACTTCGAAACCGAAGCATCTTCAGGAGAAACGAACA
Source organism: Apodemia mormo (assembly GCA_036924255.1). Taxonomy (NCBI): domain Eukaryota; kingdom Metazoa; phylum Arthropoda; class Insecta; order Lepidoptera; family Riodinidae; genus Apodemia; species Apodemia mormo. The sequence goes on along the minus strand of JAUPFN010000022.1, from coordinate 23,858,073 downwards.
CTACCTCACTCTACGCGAGTGTAAGAATAACAAACTAACTTAGATTCAGATTCAGCTTTATCAAACGAAACATCGGTCCTTTTTGTTAACTATGAAGATTTATCTGTATTCCCTTCCAAGGACGATCGCGGTTTGTCTTTTTACGACGAAACGTTTGAACTCGGAAGATAATAAACTTCGTGATATTATAATAAAAACGTTACATTTTATCATTCGCAAACTCCTACACTCCCCTTTTTATGATTGTTACAAATTACAATTGAATATAAAAAAACGGCCAAGTGCGAGTCGGACTCACGCATGAAGGGTTCCGTACCATCCCTATTAAAGTTTATACCTGTTTATTAAGATCGAGTAAAAAATTGCTTAAAAATTATGTTTGTTGTGTGGGAGCCCCCCAATAATATTTGCTTTATTTTTATTTAATTATTTATTTCGAAAGGTACAACTTAATATTCTGTGAAAATTTTAAGCGTCTACCTGTTACTGTTATTAATATTGAGCAAAAAAATGCGAAAAAATACACGTCTATTGTATGGGAATCATTAGATAGTGTTACGTACTCGGGTTCGCAATTGTAAGAAAACACCACTTATATTAAATCCGTGTATTTACACAACACAACACAACGTAATACTAAAATACACTCTACTTGCTAGTCACTCACTACACTATCACTGAACTCAGAACACTACACAATAAAACACTTCTCACTTCGCACTGTTCACTTGATGTATCGCTCTCGATCGCTTGATAAAAACTGCCTTGTGTTTGTTAACATCTCTGTATTTATAGGCAGGGGAAAGTCCTAGCTGGATCCAGAAAAATCTAAATGTATCGGGAAACAATGAATCACTTCTCATCGTAAACATGTTATGAGTCATAAATCCTAGTACACGCTACTTTCAACCTTATGCCATATCCCACAAAGTCCATTATGGCATAGCCCAGGTCAACTATTTGTTTGTCACTAGGAGTAGCTATCTCTTTCTTTTATTTCTAGATAGTTACCGCGCGCGCGCTCCAATTCTACACGCTTCTAGATTATTCGTAACAATAGTATAAAACAAAGTCGCTTTCTCTGTCTGTCCCTATGTCCCTATGTATGTGACGGCGTCCGCGTCATCAAATGCAAGAATATTGTAAACAACAGGTGTACGCCCGAGCCACCGAGCGCATCGTTCGATATCCCTACTACTCAAATTGTTTTGCTACCTGTATAAAAGGCTCTGAGCGCCCCCCGTTCGGGCAGTCTTGGTTCTGGCGTGGCTCGGTACACTTGTTGTATCTTGCTCGTAGCTTATCCTTGACTCTTGGATAATTAATTTGTGCAAACAAGTTAATTATTATTGTCAACTATAAATTAGTCGCAGTACAATTTATAATTGACTATCTATTGCTTAAATTATGACTTATTTGTAGTAAGGAATAATTATGATTTACTTTGTTAATGAGAACTAGTAATTAATAATGGAAAGTTGATCAAAATATAAAGATCTGTTATATCACCACATCCGCATTATATTTATCGTATCTGACCCTCTTCCTACATCAGAAGTGGGATCGGATTCACTCCCACTTCAGCATCAAACTATTTCGGTTAATTATGTAGAACAGTAAATGTCTTTTTTCGCTTGTTCTGTGGAAACTATTCTTTGAAAAATAGTAAAAAAATATTAATTCACGTTCTGTAACTCCCATTAAATTGATTCACTTTGATTCTGATGAAGCAGACGATATGACTAACTGGTATCCTCCTCCTTGCTTCGTATTCTTCATTACTGAGGGTCGTAACCTCCTCATTAGATCGTTCTTGATAGCATAATATTACGCCATTGGACTCTATCTTCAGCGGCGTGCAGAGAATCATAAAAGTTTTTAGACATGAGATTGGTGCAAGCCTGGTCTGACCATCGCATAGGCGTACGACCACGCGGTCTTTTGTCTTCTACTTTTCCGGTCACGATTAGCTTTTCGAGATTGTCTCCTTGCTTTCTAGAGATGTGGCCGAAGTATTATAGAATTCTTTGAAAGCACGTAGCAGACAGTCTGGTCTTTACTCCAAGTTGTTTTAGTATGAAGGCGTTGGTCCTGTGTGCTGTCCAAGGGATACGTAACATTTTCCTCCAGCACCACATTTCAAACGCATCAATGCAGACGTCTGTCTGCAGCTCTTAGTGTCCATGACTCTGCGTCGTACGTAAATATGGAGAACACCAGCGTACAAACAAGCCTCTGGTTTGTTTTTAATGAGATGCTTCTGTCGTTCCAAAGACCCTTCATCTGACTCGTAGGATTTTTGTCGTGTAACTTACTAGCTGGTGTACCTCAAGTAAAATAAATATAGAAAAGAAAAAATTAGACGGGGTTGATCTGATCATTGTAGCTACTCACTCACTTAAGAGTCATGCCGTCACCTACTTCACAAGCTGCTGTCTTGACAAGCTATATTATGACTTGAAGATCTCTTCCTTTTAGACTTAGATATGAACCGATTTAAGAGCACCACTGTATTTCGAGGAAGTTACAATTTTTGTGATAGAATCGAACATCGTAACAACTATTGCCGTGATAAACAGAAACTTATCTCAAATAATTTTTGCTTGCAGCGAAAGCAGGTCATCTACCACTATCTCTGGTGGCGTGTCCAGTGGCCGACCACCAGTGGTCTGCTATGTATGTTGTGACCCCGGCCCAGCCACATAGCTTCCATTTGTCCGAAGCGCTACAAGAAGAAAGAAGTTGCCACATCAAGTTCCGAAAACAGAAAGCCAGTCAACATCTGTTCCAGAGCGTCACATGGTGTATTACACTAAGTGAAAATTAATTATTTTTTATATTTGACTCTGGTTCAGAAGGCCATATCTAACAAATATCTTGTGATTCCTTTGTAAGAGAACGGTTTTATGAACAAGAATCTAAGTAGTCGCTTGTCCTAATGTAATTTCCACTCGACAGATCAGATGTTTAACCACATGGCAAAATTTAAATTTGGAGGTCATATTTCACGTTTGACCTAATGAGTCTTAATAAAAATTTTTCGTTAGGTCGCAAAATTTTGGAGCAAGGTAGAATAGGAACTAAGCAACAACAGGTTAATACTTAGCAATACCTAAACACTTAATCGTGCTCAATTTCAAAATCTGCTAGCGAGAGTATGGTAAACACTGACCTTGTAGATAAAGATAGAGAGCGCTTGGTAGATATTTTTAAAAACAATTGACAACCAATTGAATTAAAACCGTCGGGCTTAAATTCGTCGAGCTGAAATCGAATTATTTGACCCTTTGAGGATCATTAATAACCAATCTTAAAGTTTATTACCAACTAAAACTCAAACTAATATTTAAAAAAAAAGAAGACAATACAGATTTACATCTTCTTGCGACAGGCACATATAGAGCTAACAGCCGGTCCGAATATGTAATGCGATTCTTGTAGGATTTAACAATGATAGCGCAGTATAATTCTCTGACAAATCATGGCAAAAGCGGTTAGGTAATATTTAACACGCGCTCAGCAGCATTAGGTTTGACATTCGGCAACTAACAAAAACTCGCAAAAGTATCTGCAAGCTTTGAAAAAAAATCAGCCCAATCGGACATTTTACGGTTGAGTAGAGGTTATTAAAGGTTAAACCTTTTAGTGTAGGTGACTTTGTCTTTGTTAGGAATGAAGAACGACACTAAACGAAAATTGACTCAAAATATAAGGGCTCCTTAAAAGTTACCGCAATTTTAGAAAACAAGTGCGCCCATGATAGCCTCTGCGAAGTTCCCCATATTCCTGTAGGGTTTCTTGAGGTACCTATATGAAAATTATAACAAGGATGACGTGACGGCGTATACTCATGATAATGATCTTGTTCATAAAACTGGTCCAAACAATATTGATAGAAATGCAGTGTATATTGTAAATAGTTATAACAGTCAGAGTTTTTAATATCTTCGAAATACCTGCGAAGGAGATTCTCTAATCTTGTAATAACTAATGCCACTGTTCATGAGGCTGCATCATCAGCAAAAAAATACGATATAAAGTAAACGAAAAAATGTAGTAAAATGATAAATATAAGTAAAAAAAAAAGGAAAAAAAAATTAATGAAAGGAAATGGGAGTCTTATAAAACTATGAAAAGAAATCAATGTAAGAAAAAAGTAAAAGAAATAATTTAACAAAAAATTTAGGATTGACAAAAGATGCAGGATTGACAAAAAATGTAGGATTGACAAAAAATGTAGGATTGACAAAAAATGTAGGATTGAAAAAAAATGTGGGATTGACAAAAAAATGTGGGATTGACAAAAAATGTACGATTGGCAAAAAAAATGTAGGATTGACAAAAAATGTAGGAAGATTAGAGTCATTGAAGGGAGTGTCCGGTCCAATGACTCAGCTAAAGGGGTTCATTCCGGTCTAGCCTTTTGGCTACAGGGATTGCAACCCGGTCTAGCATTAGCTACAGGGATTTCCGGTCTAGCACTGTCAGCTAAAGGGATTTCCGGTCTAGCAGTTAGCTACAGGGATTTCCGGTCTAGCACTCTCAGCTAAAGGGATTTCCGGTCTAGCACTCTCAGCTAAAGGGATTTCCGGTCTAGCATTAGCTACAGGGATTTCCGGTCTAGCACTCTCAGCTAAAGGGATTTCCGGTCTAGCACATTAGCTAAAGGGATTTCCGGCCTAGCACACTCCAGTCTCCGGTTTTTAACTGATGAGAGGGAGCTTAGTGCACTCCAGTCTCCGGTTTTTAACTGATGAGAGGGAGCTTAATACACTCTAGTCTCCGGTTTTAAACTGATGAGAGGGAGCTTAGTACACTCCAGTCTCCGGTTTTTAACTGATGAGAGAGAACTTAGTGCATTCCAGTCTCCGGTTTTTTAACTGATGAGAGGGAACTTAATACACTCCAGTCTCCGGTTTTTAACTGATGAGAGGGAGCTTAGTACAATCCAGTCTCCGGTTTTTTTAACTGACGAGAGGGATTCCTAGCTTAGTAGGATCCAGTCTCCGGTTACAAAACTGACGAGAGGGATTCCTAGCTTAGTAGGATCCAGTCTCCGGTTACAAAACTGACGAGAGAGTTTAATAGTTGTAGTTGCTGAAGGGGTTGCCGGACCAGCACACTATTGTACCATTTCGCTAAAGATCACGCTAATTATAGAGTTGTAAAAAAATAAGATTACGTTTAGTTTTCTAAAAGATATGTCAGGATGAACGAGGCGTTCCTTGTCCTCAGATGTATAAAGATGCGCACACGAGGACGTGTGCATGTCAGTATGGCCGTGACGGCGTCCGCGTCATCAAATGCAAGAATATTGTAAACAACAGGTGTACGCCCGAGCCACCGAGCGCATCGTTCGATATCCCTACTACTCAAATTGTTTTGCTACCTGTATAAAAGGCTCTGAGCGCCCCCCGTTCGGGCAGTCTTGGTTCTGGCGTGGCTCGGTACACTTGTTGTATCTTGCTCGTAGCTTATCCTTGACTCTTGGATAATTAATTTGTGCAAACAAGTTAATTATTATTGTCAACTATAAATTAGTCGCAGTACAATTTATAATTGACTATCTATTGCTTAAATTATGACTTATTTGTAGTAAGGAATAATTATGATTTACTTTGTTAATGAGAACTAGTAATTAATAATGGAAAGTTGATCAAAATATAAAGATCTGTTATATCACCACATCCGCATTATATTTATCGTATCTGACCCTCTTCCTACATATGCTTAAATCTTTAAAACTACGCAACGGATTTTGATGTGGTTTTTTTAAGTAGATAGATTGATTTTTGAGGAAGGTTTTAATATATAAAACTTTCCGATATTCCCACGGAAACAAAGGTTACGCGGGTGAAACCGCGAGCAGGTCGCTAGTAAAAAATAAAATGAAAATTAAGGGGAGGCTTAATATTTTCATTTTATTTTTTATTTTTAGTATTTGTTGTTATAGCGGCAACGGAAATATATAATTTGTGAAAATTTCAGCTTTCTAGATATCACGGTTTATGAGATGCAACCTGGTGACAGACAGACAGACGGACAGACAACGGAGGCTTAGTAATATGATCCCGATTTTATTTTTTAGGTACGGAACCTTAAAAACTAGAAGTTTTATATAGATTACATTTTTTACGATTCCTATATATTCGTCAAATTAAAAGAAAGGAATATTTCGTCATGTTGAAGCAGTGGTACCACGGATGAAATGGATACGCCTTTCAAGACAACTTCTTAGTTTGTTAGTGTAGCTTGCAATTAAACACACAAATACAGAGTCATGATTCAGATGAAATAAAATCACTTCGAAGGTAATTTTTAAACCCTGTCATCTCATTCAGTACGATAAAACTGTACAACATGGTTTGTTTCTATTTTTGACGATATACCTACCTAATATATCTAAAAATGTATGACTTTTGACAGTGATAGGAGCGTTTGCTCACATGCGCGGCGACACGTTTCCTCCCTCCCTCCCTCCCAATGGCGTGTATATTAGTATTCATGTAGTTTGTGAGTATCACAATAGATCATCCAATCATATTCTGGACTGAAATTTTGTAGTCAACCCATTTCCAATATATTTATTGACATCTAGGTATTTAATTGGATATAAAATACTTTTTATTTATAAACTAGCTGTTGCCTGCGACTTCGTTCGCACGGGCTTCGTTTACTCCGCACAGCTCCTCCCCTGTAGGTGATAGCGTGATAATATGTAGCATATATGTTGACCCGACCTTAGTAATGTTCATGCAAAATTTGAAGTAAATCCATGCAGTACTTTTCGAGTTTACCCCGGACATACATTGACTTTCCTACGATTTTATTATATGTATAGATCAGCTCGGTGAAGGTCGTTCTATAGCGGGAATCTACACTACTAGTTATTAAAAATGTTCACGGATGATGTATTTTTTATGACGGAAAGTTACTAAGCTCCGTTAAAAAAATTGGTTACATTTCATCCAGCTTTTACTCCAACATTCGTTCTTTTACGACTGTTTCAAGTTAAAATAGAATATGAAATTCTTTAAGAGTAAAAGTTTTATAACTATAATATTTTTATGATTCCTATAACTTTGTTAAATTTAAAGAAAGAAAAATTTCATCAGGTTAAACCAGTGATGCTAGCTGTATGAGATCGTCTAAGCTTAGAACGGGGGTCACCGGCTCAATATAAAAACTAAAAAATGTTTTATATAAAATGAAAAATCTAAGAATGTGGTTTTTATAAGTTATTAAAAATTAATTAAAAATTCTCATATTTTAACATGATCTGATATGCACATCTTTAAAAATTAGATATACTAATATAAACTATTACAGGCACAATTAATGAATCGACATACCGGATCGAATTCAGCTAGTGTTAATATTGTCATATTTTTTTCATATCAAGCAGATGGGGTCTCCCGATGAAAAGAGTCAACCATCGCCTATAGGACAGGACACCAAAGATGTTAATAGTGCCTTGCTATCTTGTAGCGAGGTCTAATGTCACGTGCATAAGTTTACCGGCTACCTTACCCTCCAAACCGGAACACGACAGTGACTCGCCAATCGGTCGCCTTTTACGACATGCCTGGCAGAATGGCAGTTGGCCTATTCTTCAAAAGAGCCAGGACCAACACCGGGGAACATCTGTCAAATCATTATAATATTAACTAGATGACCCGGCAAACGTTGTTTTGCCATACAAATAGTTATATTGAATACTAAACGGGAAGTAGATTCTTCCCAACAAAAGAATTGTCCAAATCATTCTAGACTATAGATGGGCCGAAAGTGTTTTGAACCGAATTCGAACGTTGGCCGAACATTCGGTAAAAACAGAAGATTCGCCCGAATTTTGGCTGAACTTCGGTTTAATTTTGGTGCGCTTTCTCGAGAGCGACACATCGTGATTTTTTCACGAATTAACTTAATTATTATTTTTCGCAGCGCACGGTTATAATGACTTATCTGCAAACTTTTGATACCTTCGGTTACATTGTTCCAATTTAGGTAGGGATCTCTAATTTTATCGAAAATATAATATAACCCATGTTACTCGGATATGAGTTAATATCTTTCTGATGGTGAAAAAACTTTTCAGAACGGTCCAATAGTTTTTGAGTTTATTCGATACATATCAAAATACAAAAATACAAATCTTTTCTCTTTGTAATGTAGATTTCAGTCAAAATAGTGCAAGTAGGTCCTTTTTTCTAAAGCCGAATGTTCGACGTTTAAACCGAATTTCGGCTGAGTGACGAAGTTCGGCTCAAGCTGCCGAAATTCGGTTAAACCGAATATAAAACGAATTTCGGCCCATCCCTATTCTAGACATTTCTGAGCAATCGGAGAATATACATAAAATATTTCCAATAAATAGAGAACTGCCGCAATTTTTTAAATTGGTTAAACATACAACAATATTGATATCCTCCTCATTTAGAAGGTCGGTTAAGAACCAAACTTTACGTGCTAATTCGAGGTACACACACATGTTAGCACACTTCTACAAAACTCCAATAGAATAAAAAAAGAATAACCCTCATACAGAAGCACAATAACACTTATCCGACTTGGAGATCGAACCCGAGGTTCAGATACTGAAACGAATAAGCCATCCACTAGAACACGAGGCAGTCATAATATGAAAGAAAATAAATTGAAGTTAAGTCTCCAGTTACTAGAGTTACGGGTACAGGATTATCGGATTTTAAGGATTATAGGGCTAAGGGTCAAACCCGAAAACATTTTCAATGTAGGTAGGGTAGTTAGACTTCACCACATTAAACTTTTACTTATATTATTACTAAGAAAATAAGAACTACATTTAGCCACGTCTTCGCTCGCGTTAGTATATTCCAATTTCCATCACTGTAATTTTCTGGATGAAAGGCACTGATATATTAAAAAGGAAAATACGTTACGCTCTAACATCGCAGTCGTTAAACCTAGGCTCGGTCTGCCGAGCACAAAGTGACGCGACGAACGTAGCAGACTACCTTTCTCTCACTTACTTTTGTATTAAACTATCTCACTCTCACAAACATGGCGAACCAAAAAATAATTTAAATCTTATTTTCAAACAAATTGTTTCAGCCGTACTACTTACGAATGGAAAGTAATCCCGTGTGTATTATATCTTTTCCTTGAGTGATTTTAACAGTGGTTGAATACACAAGAAAGCATTTTGATGCGTGTTTAATGGTAAAATTATTCTTTATATACAAATATTAAAGTACTAGCTGTTGCCAGCAACTTCGTCCGCGCGGACTTCGTTTACTCCGCACAGCTTTTCTCCCGTAGGTTATAGCGTGATAATATGTAGCCTATACATTGACCCGACCTGTTAGTAATATTCATGCAAAATTTGAAGTAAATCTATGCAGTACTTTTTGAGTTTACCCCGGACATACATACAGATAAAAAGACATACAGACAAACAGACTAAAATTCTAAAAACTATATTTTTGGCTTCGATATCGATTGTAGATCACGCCCCAAGTATTATTTAAAAAAAATATTCAATGTACAGTTTAAAAAAAATCAAAGAAAAATATCGACACACGGGATTTGAACCTGCAACCATCTCCCTAAAGCCAGGAGCTTAAGGGAGACAGTCGCAAGTTCAAATCCCACGTGTCGATATTTTTCTTTGTTGTTTTTAGTTTTTTAAGTTTTCTCAAGCACGGGATGAGTGCTTTAACACAAAAATCATGAAGTGTGTAAAGTGTAGTGATTATCAAAATGCTCTAAGTGGACACCCTGGGGTCCCTGGGATCCTCGCGAGACCTGGAAGGGGCTACGTTAGCGGAAAAAAAAATTGGAGGCTTGTGTTGTAAATGGGGGTCTACGAAAAATTAACTGAATTGGAAATTTAAGAACAAAATGTTGACTTGGCTGTAGTTTACTATGTATCAAAGTAATTTCAATTCATTCAATAAAAGACTAGAAAATGAAATATTTACAATCAGTTTAAGCCTGATTGCCATTGCACCACAAATATTTTGAAATTATAAACCTACCCTAATGGCCTAGTCAGTCCTGTAGTAAATATAACAAAATTGCTTGAAGGCATGTAAGTTTCCAGGTGTCCCGACAAAGACGGAGTAGTACATTACGCCTGATTATACAACGAATAACATGAGATAATACAACATTTGAAGTATTAATGAGATAGATATTAATGAGATAGATTTTTAAGTGAAGTGCTGTTCGACTCTCTAGAAGATGCTTCGGTAAGTGAAATTAAGTATAAATAATGTGCCTCTGTTTGTGCTTCTTACGTTGTGGTAAGTATAAGTTTCGTTAATGCAAAGGCACGTTAATTTCTACGTATGCCCAAGAAGTCGGAGCAGATGATTACACCAGATATACAGGCAATACAATGAAATAATACAAGATTTGAAGCATTGATGAGATAGCTTGTTGAGTGAAATGCTATTCGACTCTTCAGAAGATGCTTCGGTTATAAAGGGAAACGCGCGTTGAATACATTTACTGTGTATTTCGATTTGTACTACTGACGTGAAATAGTGTGGTGGAGATTGGAAGACCATTGCACCACTGGGGTTTCTTTTATTTTTCAGACCCTTCGGAAATTCGGTATGGAGATATTTGAAAGCCCGGGGCAAACGAAGCCTTTTTTTCCAAAAATCAATCCCTAGGAGCCAAAGTAGAGTATTAAAGATTATACTTAAAGGTGAAGGTGCGCAGGTCATCTAGGACTTATTTTCATACGAAAATCAGTCTGTATGTCTGTTACGCTTTCACAGCTAAACCGCTAATCCGATTTTGATTAAATTAGGCAAGGTGATAGTTGAAAATACGGAGTCAAAGATAGGCAACTTTTTTTCAAAATTAACCCCTATGGTGCAGCAATGGTGATGCAAAGCTGTATGACATTTCATACATTGATGACATATTAATCTACTCGCGGACGAAGCTGTATAGGTCAGCTACTTCTAACATATACGTCACGACAAACGTTTTCTCGTTATAGAAATGAGATAATATATAGTTTATTTAATAACCTATGTACTCGTAAACATATTAAATTCTTTACAAGTATTATATCCCTAAAGAACATTACAATAAAAAATATTGTAAAATCATTATGTAATTTTGTGACAGCTATTTAAATTGTGTACAGATAATTAATAGTAAGTACCTGAGTCCCATTGACACTGATACTGTTGTATACAGTATTAACCGGAAGATAGTTTTAAATTGTTATTTTTGTATATTTTACTGTGTTTTCTGTTACTATTGATCCGGCCCCTTTTAAATAATAGACATTTGTGTGAAAGAAAAGAGATTTGACATATAAGAAGTTATAATTTTTTATTTAAATAGGTACATTTAAATAAAAAATTATAACTTCTTATATGTCAAATCTCTTTTCTTTCACACAAATGTCTATTATTTAAAAGGGGCCGGATCAATAAAGGGAAAAACGATACATAATAAAAACAAAGCCTTCACAGAATTTAACGACCGGAGTTGGATAACAGCCGCGTTTACTTGGCTTACAGACACCGGATTATCGGATTTCACTGACAATGGAGCTTAGTGGTTTCCGCACTTTGAGTTCGAACAGAGTTAAAAAGGTAACATTAGCATCGGAAACAATGGCCGCGTTTCCGATCCGGTAGTAGTTTTTAAAAAAATATGTTGACGTGTCAAAATAACTTGTAAAAAGTTTTATTGAATAAAGTATTTCTGATTTCTGATTTCTAGCAATTAAAAAAATTAAACAGACTTCAAATATCAACTATATTCTCTCAAAATTTACTTAACTGATTTGATGTTTTGACAGATCAAATCTGTTCAGTAATAATTTGCTAGAAAGTTCCATACGTTCAAATTACTAGAAGAGTACAGTATAGATCTAACGTCGGTAATCCGTAATAATATAAACCGTAATAATATATTTAGGCGTGAAGTAGAGACAAACAGACAGAGTTACTTTCGCATTTATAGTAATTTTTTTATATCATAAGATAGCAAACAAGCAGATGGGTCTCCTGATGGAAAGAGTCAACCATCACCTATAGACACCAAAGATATTAATGGTGCGTTGCTGTCTTGTGGCAAGGTCTAATGCCACATGTATAAGTTTACCGGCTACCTTATCCTCCGAACCGGAACACGACAGTGACAAGCACTGACGCTATTGCAGCAGGAATAGGTAAGGCGATAGTACCAGACCCGGACGAGACAATGCAAAACTCTACCACCTAGTAGCCACGATGGTAGTGACTCGTAGGTTTTTGTGTAATTTGTAATTTATGTGATTTGTGCGTATTATAAGAAAATTAAGACCTAACACTTTTTTATGTTATAGGATAGCAAGCAAGCAGGTGACATTCTTGACGGAAAGAAATTATCGTCACCTACAGACACCAAAGATGGTAATGGTGCATTGTTGCATAAGTTAACCGATTGTATCTATACATATAATAAAATCGTAGGAAAGTCAAAACTGAGCATTGAATATATTTTTTAAATAATACTTGGGGCGTGATCTACAATCGATATCGAAATCAAAAATATAGTTTTTAGAATTTTTGTCTATTTGTCTGTTTGTCTGTATGTATGTCCGGGGTAAACTCAAAAAGTACTGCATGGATTTACTTCAAATTTTGCATGAATATTACTAACAGGTCGGGTCAACATATAGGCTACATATTATCACGCTATCATTTACGGGGGAGGGGCTGCGCGGAGTAAACGAAGTCCGCGCAGACGAAGTACCTGGCAACAGCTAGTACTCTTATACAATTCAAACAGGACGACCGTGGCAAGCTTTTAACGCTTTTGCGCCAGTAATGGGTTAGGCGTTGTTAGGAACACTGGACGCGACTTTTTTTATAAGATAGCAAACAAGCAGATGACTCTCCTGATGTCTCCAAACCAGAACACTACAATGACACGCACTGACGCTATTACGGCAGGAATAGGTAAGGCGGTGGTACAAAATACCTAGACGAAACATTGCGAAACTCTACTCCTACATTGTTAGTGACACGTAGAGCCAATCGTTTTCCTCTTACGACCTGCCTGACAGCGGCAGATAGTCGATTCTCCAAAGGTGACCCTGACCAACACGGGGGATTGTCTGAATATCTAAATTAATATTATAAAGAGATTATTTATTAATATTTATTAATATTATGAAGAATAAATTTTTTGTTTGTTTGTTATTTAAACTCAAAAACTGCTCGACCAATTTTAAAAATTGTTTAACCTTTAGAAAGATACATTACCAAAGAATGCCATAAACTACTTATTTACCCGACTGAATAAGGGGAATTTATGATTTTTGGTCACGAAAACGAAGTCGCGAGCAACTGTTAATAATGGATAAACTTATTAATTACTAGACCGGTCTTAACTTTCTTAAAATTCTTTTACCTTTAAATAGCTCCACTATCTAGGGTTAGCACTTCGTACAGACTAAGTTTTACCATCTAAACATAAAAAGCAAAAATATTTGGGTCACGCAAACGAAGTTGCGGGTAATAGCTATTATTTTATTTACCGAATAGCGATTACGTAGCAATCATTAGTTATTTTAGGGCATAGTATTGATTATATTCAATGCATAAGTGCACTTTATCTCTGAACAATGTATGTAGTGATAACACTATCAAAACACTATTATAACTAGTGTTGTAAGAGATTCGAGTTCTAAAGTCTTATAATAATGGGACTTGAGTTCTTTTAGAAGATTCAATCTTTTTGGACTTCTTTTTGGTCTTTTGGTCCATTGTAGACATAGTGGAGTGCCTGGAGCATTCAAAACCGTAAAACCTCGGATTAGAGTTATAGTGAATGAATTAATATGATCGATGTGGGATATTGTTTTTTAAACTATAAATTGCAATGTTTACCCAAAATTTTTTTTGTTCACTCCATTGTTTCATTGTTTAAACAAATTATTATGAAAAATTCATGTTTGACCATATATTTTCACTTTAAACAGTATTTTTTTTTATTTATATGTTAAATCTTACCTGAGTAGACATATAAGAACATTTTTCAAAGATACCTGTGTATAAAAATAGCAATAGGAATATTGAAAAGGTAGAAAAACGTGGAGGGGAGAGCGGAGCGACAGCTGCTACGTACAATGGAATTTCTTGGCCACTTTATAAATGAAACGTACTCTATTGTGTACATTTAAAAAAATAAGATAATTAATTACGACTAATGAAAAGAAAAAAAAATATTAGTACAAAATCTGTTTATTTAAATATATTACATTGTTGTCTACATCAAATATTTTCTCTTATTATTATCAATAATAAGAGGTTACTCCTCTACTAATTTTTATAATTTCACCTAAATTTGTTTCGGAAGATGAACCCAGGCGTAACTTAAAAAAACAACATGTTATAACCAAAATATTATGTTTATTGCTTTTCAAAATAATCTCCTTTACATTTTAAATATTTTTTCATGTGATCGGACCATTTCTTAAAACAGGAGGACCACAGATCTGAAGGCATGTTTTCTACGTGCTGATTGAACGCAAACACTGCCTCTTCGGAGTTGGTAAAAGTAAAACCTCTCATCAAATCTTTGATTTTGGGGAAAATACAGAAATCACAGGGTGCTAGGTCAGGGCTATGCTCAGGATGAGTGACGAGATGTACTTATTCGGAAGCTAAATGACTTTTTTTGTTGGCGTGTGTGAAGAAGCGTTATCATGGTGTAGGAGAATGCGGCTTTTGTGTCGTCTTTCGCGAACTTTTTCTAACACCCTGGGTAAACAAACTGTAGAATACAACTCGGCATTAACACTCTTTTGATCTTCAAGTGGAATTGTAAAGATGGGACCCATAACTGAGAATAAAAACGCGATCATTTTTTTACCAACGTTTCTCGCCTGTCTCACTTTTGTTGGCCTGTTTTCATTTTCAAACACCCAATCACAAGATTGCTGTTGTTTTCGGTTTCAAAACAATAAATCCACATTTCGTCTCCTGTGACAATGTCATAAACAGCATTAGAATGTCTGTGGTCGTACTTCAGTAGCATTTGTGAGCACCATTCCACGCGAGCCCGCTTCTGCTCCGCTGTCAGTTCATGAGGGATCCAACGACAACAAAGTTTCCGAACTTTCAATTCTTCGTCTAAAATTTCCTGAATTTGGCTCATACCAATCCCCAATAGTCCACGAATTGTCTCATAGGTAATCCGGGGGTTTTCTTCAATTAACCGCTTAACAGTAGCCACATTATTTTCGTTGACGGCAGTTGAAGGCCGCCCTTCACGAAATTCGTCATGTAAAGAAACTCGACCTCTCTCAAACAAGGTGCTTCTCTCCCAAAAGCATTTTGAAGACGAGCAGCACAGTCTTGCGGAGGAAGAGAACTTTTAAAATCATAAAAAATCATCGCTCTAAAATCTTTTCGACTTAATTCTATTTTCGTTGCGTACGTAGAACTTTGATGTGTGATAAAAAAACAATTGACAAATCATTCCATACTAATAATATAAATGCGAAAGTCTGTCTGTCTGTTACGCTTTCACAGCTAAGACGCTGGACCGATTTTCACGAAATTTGGCATGGGTATAGTTGAAGATCCGGGGTCAAACATAGGCTATTTTTTTTCAAAAATCAGTCCCTGGAGGGCTGAAATAGAAAAATAATAGGGGATGAAATTTTTATTAAAAGCTATTTGGACGACGACGATTAATATACCCGCGGGCGAAGCTGCGCGGGTCAGCTAGTTCAATATAAAAACGTCATCTTCAATACACCTTCCAATAAAATAATATACAAGAATTTTTCACTAAAAAACCAAATTTTCACTGTTATAGAAGCACAATATTCACAGAACACGTGTTACTTGTAACTAAACTAGCCGAGAAATTCCATTGTACATAGCAGCTGTCGCTCCTCTCTCCTTTACAATACAATAAAATCTTCTTTACAATAAAATTTATAATTAAAGAATATTACGTCCTGAAGATGCCTTAAAAAGCGAAACCGGTCGATAAAATTATATGATTTAGTGTATAATAATAGTGAGATAAAAGTACAAGTGAGTGATAAACTAGTTTCAACTAAATATAATGGAATTTCACCAAGTGCCGACGATTGAAAGTGTAAAATCTATGAAAATAAATATTACACACACCACATTCATGTAATATACTAGATAATACACACATGTAAGTATAATATTTTTTATGGCTAAAATTTAAGTAAAACTTAAGAGATTTTATTGTTTAGCTATGGTCGAATTTCGGCTTCAGGCAATCACTAGTATTTAAGAATTATATATCATGTGAGTCGATTTTTTTAGAATTACTACCTGCTGACTTTCACGGAACTTAATTAATGTTAGTTATCACTTTTTACGAAAAAAGCTAGGCCCGAATAATTTTTTTTTTGAGAAATTTTTTAAACGCAATTTATTGATATATTCGCAATTTACTGATTAAAGATAATTGATTTCTATCCCCTTTTCATTATACAGAAAAAATCATACATAAAAAACATAAAAACCAAATTTTACCACCTATTATTATAATTGGAATTAGTACATGCAACAATGGATGGAGATGGATACATAGAAGAGTTCCAAAATCCTACTGTCTAAGTAAGATATGAAGAATAATTAGACCATATGACTTCGGAGCTCTTCCTAGCATCAATTCGCTAAGAGATGCATTGTTACACGACCTACAAAAACGAAGTTTATATAGTAGCAGCGAAACAAACAATAACAATAAAAAAATGTAATTGGTATCTTCCAGACTTCTACTGCAAATCATATACAAGCTGTAAGGATAAACACCGTTGTCACTAAAACCATAGATAGTTGACTTAATTATAAATATGTTTACGTTAATTTAAAAATTAAAAAAATAAATAACAATCAAAAATATAAGAAAGTTTCTGTCCGACAACGTCCGTAAATTCATGGATACTACGCGCAAAGGGTGCTGACCTGCCGCACTGGCTGTTCGTTTTAACTACCTACAAAATATTCCCGCGCTGTCTACTTTGCCGTGAACTTGTACAGAGTGAAATAATTTTGAGAAAAAAACAGATTTTGAAATAATTTTTTAAAAAATTCATTGAATTTACGCTCTATAAGTGAAACCAAACCACTGGTTTCAAGGATAACGCTGTTTACACTAACAGCCTGTATTATACAGATTGGAGCTATTGTTTACCCGCAAGGTGTTTTAAGTATAAAATAATTCAGTATAAGACTCAAAAGACTGAAAAACCTCAAAGGTCTCAAATAATTAAAAAGATTCAAGACTCGCGAGACTAATAGTCTCGATTCTCGAGTCACGCAAAATGATTCAAATTTCGAATTTAAGGCTGAACAATTTAAGGCTCTCACAACACTATTATAACCATTTAATGACTGTTGACCGGTCTTTAAAAGATATCTCTCACGTATTTATTTATACACTGAGTCTAATATAAGTAATAATATATTGATTTTAATTATAAAGCATTGTACTGGTTTCACTAGATACATATAGGTATATTCATCCAAATTATTTAAAGTCCACCGGTTTCGCGTATAACGCATCTTCAGGAGTTACAGCTAAACAATAAATCATTCTTGTTAGCTTGTTTGTTTAGCTGTAAGTCCTGAAGATGCGTTAATACGCGAAACCGGTGGACTTAAAATAATTTGGAAGAATATACATGTAGTGAAAGCAGTACAAGTGTTTTATAATTAAATCAAAATGCAGTTTCATCAAGTGCCGACGATTAATAGTATAGAACATAATAATATATTATTCTAGCTAATCGCGCAGCTTCGCCCACGAGTAGTATAAAATGTTGTCGATATAGTCTTTCATTAGAGTCTATTATTATTACACTCGAACTTTAACTCCGAAAGTCAAGACTTACACATATACACCAATCACATGTGCACACACATACACACACACGCACAAACACCCATAGACATAATGTATTCATGCATTAATATTAAAATATATTCAAGGTTACTTTTAAAGATCCGGCCAAATTTTAAAATTAAGAAATAAATATTGAATTGAAAGTGCCTTTTAATTATTATTGTAAAATTATTACAAGATAATATAAAAATATTCGTTTGGAAATATTCCACTAAATTCATGAATTAGATCCACCTAGTCTTCTAAATGAACTCTGCAAAGCTGTAATTTTACACTTACCTATAATTACGATAGTAACTATTATGTATAATGTCGCTCTTAGTACATTTTTCCCGATCACTTTTAATTTGGTTGAAGGCACTATTTTATTTCAAGTTTGCATAGGTAATTAAAACTATATCTATGCGTTTGGTTTTTTGTGTCGGATAGTAATAAAATTTTGAATTGTTTATTTTTCTTTCTATTGCATAAATCGACCGTAATATTGATTCTGTAGGCCTACTCTTAAAAACAATATAAATCTTAAACCAATATTGACAAAAACAATAAGTTTCGAATATCGTCAAAAAACGGTACTCTTGAAACCAATATTGCCCACATTGATTGAGTATAGTAACGACCTAATTATTAGAAATAGATGTCATCGTTACACGTCAAGCTAGTGTTACAAGTGGAAATTTTAAGTACCGTTTCAAACAAAATAACGAATAAAAGCAATAATGAGTAGTTCTAAAAAATTTCGAATTCCGTGTGGCGTTGTCGCCCAATCCAATAATTGAATATAGTTATCCAGAGTAAGAAATATTTCAAAATTCATTAAATATTCATTTAAAATTGAAATCGGTTTTCAAGAGTAGCCCTACTGAACAACCTCTAAAAATTTCGCGTTGTATAAGCATTTTAGTAAAAAGTACACCTTACAAATAATATTATGAAGCGAGAGTCGGCTCTGTAATAAGCACAAGCAAGTAGCAGACGCTAAGTACCTACTACTTCAATAACTCGAGTAATATGCAATTACTAAAACTGTACTTTAATTGTAATGATTTTTGGAAATAAATTTATGTTTATGTTATATTTATGTATAAAGAAAAAGTACAAATGTAATGATAGTGAATTTCACTAAGTACCAACAATGAAAAGTATAAACTATATAGTCTTTCAACTTATTTTTAGCCCCCTAGGGGTTGATTTCTGAAAAAAGTAAGGCTATATTTAACCCCGGAATTTCAACTACCTCCGTGCTAAATGTTATCACAATCTGTTAAGCGGTTTAGCCATGAAAGCGTACAATGCAGACAGATAGACAGACTTTCACATTTGTAATATTCCATATCTATACATATAATAAAATCGTAGGAAAGTCAAAACTGTACATTGAATATTTTTTTTAAAAAATACTTGGGGCGTGATCTATAATCGATATCGAAGCCAAAAATATAGTTTTTAGAATTTTTGTCTGTTTGCCTGTATGTATGTCCGGGGTAAACTCAAAAAGCACTGCATGGATTTACTTCAAACTTTGCATGAATATTACTAACAGGTCGGGTCAACATATAGGCTACATATTATCACGCTATCACCTACGGGGGAGGAGCAGTGCGGAATAAACGAAGTCCGCGCGGACGAAGTCGCAGGCAACAGCTAGTATTTATATAAACATATTTCTCTCCTGATGGAGAGAGAAACCACAGATGTTAATGGTGCGTTACTCTACGTGTGGCGGGATGGTAATGCCACGTGCATAAGTTTACCGGCCACCTTACCCCCCAACTGGAACACGATGATAAGCATACGGCAGGAATAGATAAGACAATTGTACCAAATACACAACATACCAAATAGCCGCTGCGGAAATCTACCACCTAGTAAAATTTGTTACTTTAGGGTTAGATCAATTCCATGTTATTTATTTACTAGTTGACCCGGCAAACGTTGTTCTGCCTTTTTAACTACTTTTATTTTTTTTCTATATTTTCTCACCATTTAAACCTTCCCTGGAATTCAACAATTAATACAAAACCAAAATTAGCCAAAACGGTGCAGCCGTTGTCGAGTTTTAGCGAGACTAACGAACAGCAATTGAGCAATTGATATATATATATATATATATATATATATATATATATATATATATATATATATATATATATATATATATGTGCGTGCGTAAGATTCTGCGTGCAAATTAGAACTGATATTATCTATACATATAATAAAATCGTAGGAAATTCAATGTATGTCCGGGGTAAACTCAAAAAGTAGTGCATGGATTTACTTCAAATTTTGCATGAATATTACTAACAGTTCGGGTCAACATATAGGCTACATATTATCACGCTATCACCTACGAGGGAGGAGCTGTGCGGAGTAAACGAATTCCGCGCGGATGAAATCGCGGGCAACAGCTAGTATAATATAAAAATCTCGTCTTGTGGTGTTTGTGAACGCACTCCTCGGAAACGGCGTGACCGATTTTTTTGTATAAAATGTCTAATATATATAATAAACACCCAAATCCTGAAATACAAACACTATGTTTACATCAGACGAATGTTGTCCCTGTGAGGAATCGAACGCGAGCCCCATCGATTTGTTGTAAGGTTTGCTAACCACTCGACTAACGGGCGGTCAAATTATATAAGATTGCGCAGAAAACTAGAAATTAGTTACCGTAATATAAATAGTCAAATATTATATTAAGTTAACGCCCAAACCCAGAAATACATACATCAATACTTATCACACAAATGTTTGTCCCTGTCGGGAATCGAAGCCGAGCCCCATTGATGCGTAGCCAGGTCCACTAACTACTCTTACTAACGGGGCGATCAAAAAATGTGTATCTTCATATAGCATAAAATTCATGTGACTCTAAATTTATTCAAATCGTTTAAAAATTTCACCTACCTTTTCAGTCACAGATAGTCCACTAAACTCCTCAGGAGCAACACAATCACCGCGAAACCAACTCGCTAACTTTCCGAGTTCACCAAGAACGTTCGTTGGACTCAAACTAAAAGCCATTATAAACTAAAAACACATTTAAAAACATTGACAAACTCTGAAACGTATATAATAGTTAAAGGGGAAAGAACGTAAATAAATACAGATTCGCTTTTTTCCAAAATGCTGACTAAAGTCACGGCGAAACTAAAGTCAGTGCGAATGTAATTGAGATTTTGTTTTTTTTTTAAAGCAGGGACAAATGCAAACGTGATTAAAATTAAATGCTGTAAGTAAATGAAGATGCTTTTAAATTCAATATTAACTTTATAATGAATAAATGTATAGGGAAACAATGTAAGAGTTCAGAATAATTTTTGAATATGAAGTAAACTCGAATGTAGTCGAGATACGCTTCTTTCCCGAAATTCGTTCCGGATTTCCCGCGCGTACCCAGGGAGGTCACGGATGAAACTGATGGTTAAATTGACACCCTAAACATCTTAATTCACGGAAATAACATCTGAATCCAATTCACTTCTTATCACAGAGCAATAGAAACCATTTTACAATTTCACCAAGAAGTCAAAGGGCATGCGCATATGTTGACGGTTAATCGACAACATGTCGTAACTCAACATTTTGCAATTTTATAATTAAGATTCACTTTATTTATAGGAAATTACATTTTTTATATTAATTTAATAGAACTTTATAGATGTACGTACGTTTTTTTAGAAAGATTGGTCTAACGTTTTAATTGACGTATGGACAAATTATTATTTGCTCTTCTACAGTACATCTATATTAATATTAATATTAATTCATTAATAATATTATAAATAACAAAGTTTGGATGTTTGAATGGATGGATAGATGGATGTTTGTTACTGGATCACTCCAAACTACCGAACGGATTTGGATGAAATTTGGCAGACAGGACCTGGAATACCACATAGGCACATAACTTTTTATCCCGGAAAAATAAGGTGATCCGCGGGACTCACCAAAAACGTTTATATACAAATATAAATTAAAAGGTTAAATCATATGATGCTAAGTAAAACATACATTATTTTAGGGATAAAGCAAACACGCAGTTACTTGGCTAGCTTGAAATTATCCAAGCAAGCGTGTGAAAAATAGCTGACAATATTACACTTATTAAGTTATTAATATACAAAGCATATTTTAATTTTTAATATAAGAGAATTGTCTAGAGTAGTAAATAGTAAAATAAGAAAATTTTAGTTGGGAAGTTTTGATAGCTAACCGTTGATACAGAACTGGTAAGTTAGAACGGGATAGTGATATTCTGTGACTTCGTCGTAGAGTTGAGTGTCATTAGAGACGATTTGCTAGATATCCCGAAATCTTATAATCCCAGCTCATTTCATCCTCGCGGGAGCCAATTTTAAGACTTCAATTTTTTATTGCAGAGCTAAAAATAGAGCCTCAGCCCTCGAGGCCTTCGATCAGAAATCGAAGTTTAAGGCAATCTTTCACATATATAAAAAAAATTGTCGTTAATCGGTCGAGCAATTGCGAGGTTAACTTCATTCTTTAGGTCCTTCTTATAATTTTTCGACAGTCTTCTTGTCCTGCTGAGAGACGTCACTGCTTAGATCATTTCGCGTAAGTTTTTATTAATGCAACATCTATACATGTAATAAAATCGTAGGAAAGTCAAAACTGTACATTGAATATTTTTTTAAAAGAATACTTGAGGCGTGATCTACAATCGATATCGAAGCCAAAAATATAGTTTTTAGATTTTTTGTCTGTTTGTCTGTTTATCTGTTTGTCTGTATTTATGTCCGGGGTAAACTCAAAAAGTACTGCATGGATTTACTTCAAATTTTGCAAGAATATTACTAACAGGTCGGGTCAACATTTAGGCTACATATTATCACGCTATCACCTACGGGGGAGGAGCAGTGCTGAGTAAACGAAGTCCGCGCGGACGTAGTCGCAGGCAACAGCTAGTAAAAGTAATAAAATAAGAGCTATATTTTTAACTTATTATAAGAGCTATATTTTTCCTGCTAAATACCGATTTAAATCCGATTTTTAAAAAACAAATTTCCATCATATCTACATGCTTCGAAGTCCGGGATGCTCCTTTGACTTTTTTTATAGTATAGGGGGCAAACGAGCAGGTGGTGCACCTGTAGGCAAGTGATCACTGCCGCCCATGAACATCTGCAATACCGGCGAGACTATCACGTATCTCGCAATGCGCTATTATCGTAATTGCTTAATTGTTGCAAGACACATAATAGCGTTGTGTATTAGTGGCAATCGTTGCTGCTTGAATATATGGTGTTGTGACATCCCAATAGGTGCATCCAGTGACCAGCAACCAATTGGCAACATTTTTGATGATTTTTTCGTTACGTTTAAGAGACATCGTTGATCGCTGGCGGGTTGCAAATGTTAGGTGATACGCCTGCGGGAGTCTTGCAGGTGCGTTGCCGGCCTTTTTAAGAATGAATAAGCTCGTTTCTTGAAGGTCCCCAAGTCCTATCCCGTTTGGAAACACCCCCGCGGGTAAATGATTCCACAAAGGAGTAGTGCGGGGCAAAAGGTGCCGACAAAAGCGCACGGTTGTGAATTAACTATTTTTAGAACAACGTCAGTATATCTCTCTCTCTCTTACTCTCTTATTCTCTCTGTGTGTGTGTGTGTCTCATAACATTAGAATGGCTCTTTATATAGAAATCCATGGCATACGAGCAAGTGGGCTACCTGACGGTAAGCAGTCACCGCTCACCACTGCGCATGGACATCAGCAACAAAGGAAACTAAACGCCAAGGCAATGCTTACCTCTGAAGATAGTCTCTAATAGTCCTCTCAAAAATATCAATGTTTAAGTTCCATGGAAACACCGTATAAAAGAGATCGTTACAGAGTTTTACCGTTCGAGCCGGGAATGTACGTGAAAAGCGAACAGTGGTAGATGACCAAGCTTCAAGGTGATGTGGATAAAATCATTCACTACAGTGTGAAGTACGAAGGCGGAAAGTGGATGAATGGTTTGACCGATCGAAATCCGGTTTGTGGGCATTGGATTAGGTTCTGTCAAACTTAGCTTTCCTAAAAATTTTGAAGCGATTCACCCCAATTTGTATTAAGAAAAACATCTCAATAAAAGTCATTTTTTTCAAATAACTTCCAGAGTATTACACCAATTGATTTCAACATCTAATCAGATCCTTTCCTTAAAA
The DNA here is from genome assembly GCA_036924255.1 of Apodemia mormo. NCBI lineage: Eukaryota > Metazoa > Arthropoda > Insecta > Lepidoptera > Riodinidae > Apodemia > Apodemia mormo. Next base: position 23,833,998 of record JAUPFN010000022.1, on the reverse strand, counting down.
AAGTGTGTCGAATGCCACAACTTTTTTGTCAACATAACTTTTCAACCAATCGATTTAGTAACCTACACAAAATTTTAAGAGTTCTTAAAACTGCATTGAATGCGGTTCGAAATTGAAAATCAATCGTAACATTCAAAAATTAGTATCATCACGCCCAGTTCCCTTGCAAGGTAAGCAGAGTAAACCGAACGTCTATAGACTTTGCAGTTCACTTTAATTCACAAGTTTGTCGGTTGGCGAGATGAGCGGTGTTCCCTATCACCACATTTTACCGACCTGATAACGTTTCTATTTCTAGCGATAACAGGGAGCGAAGGCTCACTTGCTAGTCCGAGGAACGGGAGTAAAAACACACAACCCGCCAGACTCGGAGCTGCTACTGAGATTTTAAACGTTCTAGAAATAAAATTAGGTGTCCAGCCTAGAATTTCGATTTGGTAACCCAACATCCCGGAGTGGGCACTAGAGCATACTAGAGTGAGCACGGCCCACCTGGACCCCTCTAAATACATCAATGCCTGTTATCAAGCTCGGCTGCGATGTTAAAGTACTTTACCGCCTATTAGCCACGATGGTAGTGACTCATTCGTCTTTTCAAACTACCTGGTAAAAAAATAACGAATGTAACTCTTTTAAAGAGGTCCGGGGCCCGGGCCAACAAGTCGACATAAACCGAGGCTGCCCGTTGCCGCTGTTTATTCTGATTCACAGAATACCTTCAGTAGTATTGGGAACAAGGATTTAAAAAGTTATCAGATTACAGAACTTATTTTGCGATTATTTTTGTGTTATAACACTCACCCCGTGCTTGGGAAACTGGAAAAACCTTAAAAACAACAAAGAAAAATATCGACATATTGATCATATAGCAAAGAAGAATCATATAGAAAATCGACGTTATCGATCATATAGCAAAGAAAAATTTCACTGCCTCGAGCCTGTTGACACTAGCTCAGTGGAAGAGCGTCCCGGCTTTAGGGAAATGGTCGCAGATTCAAATGCCACGTGTCGATATTTTTCTTTGTTGTTTTTAAGGTTATTTTACGATACTTTTATTACTGTAGCAATATTATTATTAGACATAAGACAACTTGGGAATCATTGGAATCATTAATCGGTTTCGCTACTGCAGTTTCACGGCGGAGGCAGTTAACGGCATAATAGACAAAAATACTGTGTATTTTCTAAAATTTTAAGACTTATCTTAAAATAAGATCTTAATAAGTAAAAAAGCGGATTTTGTTCGTTTTTTTTATAAATCATAGACAGATTTTAGATAGAACCCTGAAACATGTTTAACATTACTTTGATTGTTATTATTTACAATCATTAATTTTTAATAAGTGAAAGCATCACTACACTATCAACATGGAAAATACAGCTTTCATTTTATTAAAAAAATTGATATCTAAGCAAACTTTGTTTTAATCATTCCTGTAAAATACTCAAGTTTATTTCATTAATACAAATAGACAAGTAGTGCGATTTTAGTTCGCAAAATGGATTTATAAATTAAATAATATTTCGGGGGAAGATGGGACAATTTTATTCCCAGTTTCCCTCGATTATGAATTTGGGGGAAGATGTGACAAAAATTCCCAGTTTCCCCCATTCGGGGAAAAGCATTCGGGGGAAACTGGGAATAGACCATATTTATTATATAGAGTTCAGGAATAGGCCTCGCAGTTTTTTCAAGCCGTCATCATCATCAAGCAAGAAGATGGGTCTCCTGATGGAAAGAGTCAATTATCGCCTATAGACACCAAAGGTGTTAATACCTCATTGCTATCTTGTGGTGTGGTCTAATGCCACATACATAAAGTTTACCAGCTAATTTACCCTCCAAACGGGAACATGACAGTTACAAGCACTGACACTATTGCGGCAGGAATTAGTAAGGAGGTGGTACCAGACCCAAGCGAGGTGAATGCAGAACTCTACCACCTAGTAGCCACGATAGTAGTGACTAGCATAGCCAATCAGTCTCTTTTTACCACCTGTCTTATAGAACGGCAATTGGGCTATTTTTCACAGGAGCCCAGGACCAACACGGGGAGCCAAGTACAGTAGTTTCGATTCCTTGAGAGAGTTAAAATATACTTTTTCGCAGCATAAACTGTGTTATCATTTTCATTAACTTAGAAATTTAAATTTTTCCACAACTTTACAGTCCCTTAAAGCTGTGAAAAAAGTTAACAGCTTATTTTTAACTAACACGACACTTACCCCCACTATGGCCATTACGAGCATAATTGATGGTGACTCTTCTAGCTACCCCAGCTTATTCCAAAAACCCCAGAAACTTCCAAGACATTTGAATACTTCCATCAATGTACTCTTATCTCGAAGGAACTGAGCCGTTATGCTGATTAGCTTCTTGAACTCAGTAAGTATATGTAGTGGAATTTTTTTAGAGCTATATAGCATATAAAGCATATGCATTACAAAGTGGGTTATCTTTCTAAATAAATGTTATAAAAAGAAAACATTTGTATTTTTGTAACAAATTAACTCCAAATCTTCTGGACCAATCTTAAAATCGACCATTACAAAGCTGCACTATCTTGACATAAGCTACACACATCATCTTACAGGTTACAGTCACATTGACAAAGTCGCAAGTAACAGCTAATCTATATTAAATATTATAAATGCGAAAGTTTGGATGATTGGATGGATGGATACATGTTTGTTACTCAATAGTGCAGAAATGGCTGAACCAATTTGGATGAAATTTAGCGCATATGTAGAAAATGCTCTGGAATAGCACATAAGATGCTTTTTAGCCTGGAAAAATAAGTTTTCCTGTGGGATTCACCCAAAAGCTTTTATAATGCAGTGGACTGCAAGGTACAGCTAGTGAATTATAAACCAATATATTTACTATTAAATTGATTACTTTGGTATCTGCTAAGAATATTTGCTATGGTTTCGTCTTAATTGCTGTTAGTAGTACTACTATTATATCAAATTTTTCAGGTAGCAAAGAAGAGGTTAATATACCAATTGTCACAATCTTCACAAATTATCCTTACTTTTTCAATGTCTTTAGCAACTTGATAAGTGACGTTTATATGGAATAGGATATGAAACGATTAAATTGGAGGTCACATCTTCAAAATCTGAGTTTTATTTACCATGCAGCTGCCTCTCCAGATTGTAATGAATATTTTTTTCAGGTAATACAATAGTCAATAAATTACTAGAGGTTGACGATTCAATATTACCAATGTTTATTAATTTTAATTTAACTTTAATTTTGAATACTATGAAACATCAAGTTCACTGATAAACGTAACTAAATCATCATTAAGATAAGAAATATTTAGTCATTATTCAACAGTGATATATTATCATACAAACATTGTAAATTGTCCGTTACTCAATAAAGGAAAAAACTAAATTTATAGATTTCATGCACGATAATCATACAATAATACATAGCTCAGTTACCTTTGGAGTTTTTATGATATCCATTTTCAAAGTTGTAATCGATAAATGAAACAAAAACTTAGTTTTATTATCACAATTCACAAGATGTCACACTTTTAATTTCACTGTAGTTTTGCAAAGAAGCTTGAATTATTTTAACGTAACAAATATAATCAACACTTAAGTTATTTTTTAAGATAAAATTATAAACAAACTACTTTTTTATCCAAAACAAGTGTTGGCAGAAATTGTCATTTGATTTTGACAATTAAGCACCTTTGACAATTTAATGACATTAGGTGTGTTCGGCGGAACTTTCGAAATCAGAAACTGCCTCAAACGGGTGGTGTATTCAGGTACAACTATTAATCTTAGAATTCTTGGACAGATTGACGGAATTCTTAACTATGATTTTGTCAGGATTTTGATGGATACTAAGACATATTTCAATGCGACTATTTTATTTTGTGAGTCAACACGCCATAGTACAGTAATTCTGAAATTTTTCCAATAGGTTTTGACAGTTAAAGATAAAAAGTCTCTCCAGACCAAAACCGGCCTAAACTCAGATGCTCAGAATAAAATTTTATTTACTCTGACAGGTCTAAGTAAGATTGTGAAATATCTTAGGTTTTTAGTTGTTCTAAACACACACTATTAAGACCACATTATACTTACATATTTACAGCTTGAAACATTAATTGCATATAATATATTGTATAGGTACTTTAAAAAAATAGTGGTATACAACATACATTATATGCAAGGAAACTTTTTTACACATTGAAGTCTTTAGAATTATTGTGATTTGAAAATGAATAAAACATAAATGCGTCACTAAGGAAACAAAGATATGAATGTATAAGATCAAGCTGGCGCAAGAATGAGATAGAATACACGGTACGGAATACAAACCGTGCAGCCAAAAAGATTTTACTGCAAATTTTTACTTCCAAAATATGAAAACCTTTTTTTACTTGCTTTCTCTCTCTGTGTGTGTGTGTGTGTGTATGTGCATGTATATGTTTACCCGTCCGCCTCCATAAACATAATTAATACTTAAAGCATGATAATAAATTTGACATACGTGTTCACCCGTAAGGGACAAAAACATACCTAAACCGACTGCAATACGGCAAATAAAGAAGAATTTAAAATTGATAATTATTAAAAAAATTCGAATTTAGGCGGATAATATTATAAAATAAATTAATTCCTAATATCATTTTCACGTATTTTTCAGTAAAAAGTCACTACAGTATAAAGTCATATATAATATAGGCCTGCATGTGTATAATCTCATCTAAAGTATGCAAATAATTGGAAATATCGTACCTACGAATGAAAGGTTATGTTTTCGGATGTTCGCTATGGCTATTAAAGCCGATAGCACAATAGTGCGCCTTACACATACTTTATGTCAAAAAACATGTAAAACACCAAAGACAAGCAATTTCATGAACTTTTGACAGAAAATTTAGTTAAAAACTCGATTAAAATTTACTGTTGGGCACAGTTACAAAATGTGTCCAACACTGAGGCCCAACATAAATAACTGGATATGTAACAAAGACAGTGAATACATTTCTGTCTCTGTTCTCTTTGTTGGTTTGATATAAGCAAGGAAGTTACATTCTACCCGGAATGTTCACACGGGCTTCAAAATCGTTCTGAAGAGTACCACGACATGGGTGGAGAGTGTCTCTTTCTACTAAATAAAGCGCCGATCGCCATATATAAGTGCGGCCATGCCTAGTTTGCAAATAACTACTAAGTAATTCTACTAATTTGAGAAACAGTTTTTGCATTGCCTAAGTAATTACGTAATAATTAAAATAAGCACATTTTAGAACTTACTGTGTTAATTACAATACATTTTATGCTAATGTATTTATCGACGTATATGAATAAAAGGGATTTAACGATTATCGAATATATAAAAATCTACCATCAGATAGTTTTATTTACACTGGCAATTGCAAGAAAGGGACAACATCCACTCTTGTCGTTGTCTTGCTCAGAACGTTTTGCCCCCTCTGTTAAGTAAGAAACAAATGTCAACTTCCAGAACCCTGCATCAGATGTTCACCAAATATAAAATAGGAGCACACGGAGAGAATACGGGAAGTGACGACGCCATCGCCCGCCGGAGGGATAATATTCTTTTTTGAGATTATTCCACCGGTGCAGTCAGTCAAAAAAAGTGGTAGTGCCATGCTTAGCTGAATGGGTCGGCACGACCGGGGCGATACCACTACCTCACTTAAAACCAACGTAAAGTAACAGCTTTGCTGTTGCGTTTCGTTTGGTCTGTGAGGTTCCCGGAGGCCCTTTCCCCCCTCCCCCTAACACTATGGAAGCGCAATTTGAAGGTAGTAGTTTACCCCAGGGGGGTACCACTAGCGTAAGCGGTGGAGAATCCCCCTCTGGACATCCATGTTCAGGGGTTTGTAATCAGCCTAATCATGGATGCCCAGGCTGCCCTGCGTACTCTGGGGGTGGGGCACAATTGCGCTCTCAAACTTCGCTGCTCGGGGCAAATCGAACAGACATCGAATGGCACCCTCTACCACACTCCACGTGGATTATACTAATATTAGGGGTCTTCACTCAAACCTAAATGCCGTCCACTACCACCTTGAGACGGCTAAGCCGGCTCTGTTCTTTTTAACTGAGACGCAGATATCTTCTCCGGCTGATACCTCATATCTCTCCTACCCGGGGTACAAATTCGAGCATTCATTTGTACCCCGGGCGGGAGTTTGTGCTTATGTCAGAGAGGATATCTGCTCTCGACGTCTCAGCAGCATTGAAGGCTATAGGGACCTATCCATCCTCTGGCTGCGTGTAGACTGCGACGACCATCCCCGCATCTATGCGTGCCTCTACAGGTCCCATAGCGGAAATGCTGAAGTCGACAGGCTCGTTGAGCACCTTCAAACGGCTGTAGATTCCGTGTTGCAACAGACCCCCTCCGCTGAGATCGTGATCTTAGGCGATTTTAATGCCCACCACGCCGAATGGCTGTGTTCACGCACTACCGATCATGCGGGGAGGTCTGTTCACGATTTTGCCTTGGCATATGGTCTAACACAATTGGTAACCACGCCTACGCGAATTCCCGATGTGGACGATCATACGCCTTCACTGCTGGACCTTCTGCTGACCTCCCATCCGGACAATTATCAGGTATCTGTGGACGTCCCTCTAGGTACGTCAGACCACTGCCTGATCCGGAGTAAAGTGCCGGTTACGCGCCTATCACGGCCTCCTTTTGCAGGCTGTCGTCGCGTTTGGCACTATAGGTCAGCAGATTGGGACGGGATGCGGTCTTTTTTTGCGACCTACCCATGGGGGCGGATGTGCTTCTCGCTGGATGATCCGAGTGTCATCGCTGACTCTATCGCTGATGTGGTGCTGCAGGGCATGGAACTTTTCATTCCATTTTCTGCGGTACCGGTTGGTGGTAAGTCTCAGCCTTGGTTTGGTCGCTCCTGCAAAACGGCTTCACGACGAAAGCAGGAATGCTACCGGGCTTGGGCTGCAGCGTCGACATCTCGTGATGAAAAAACCAGCGCGTTACGTAAGGAGTACAATTCCGCTTCGAGGTTCTTCAAAAGAGCTATCGCCAAGGCAAAATCTGAATACATTGGCAGAATTGGTGAGAAATTAGTTCGCCTTCCTTCGGGAACTCGTGCGTTCTGGTCTCTCGCCAAGGCTGTCTTGGGGAATTTCTCACAGCCCTCTCTTCCACCCTTACACGGAGATGATGACTCTCTGGCCCATACCGCAAGGGAGAAGGCCGATCTTTTGGGCTCGTTCTTTGCGGCCAACTCGACTCTGGACGACCAAGGAAATGCACCGCCTACCATCCCGCAGTGCTATAGTTCTATGACGGAATTAAAATTCTTGCAGTCTTCCGTACGTAAAGCACTTTTTTCCTTGGACGTCCATAAGTCGAGTGGACCGGATGGCATCCCTCCGATTGTACTTAAATCATGTGCTCCAGAGCTGGCGCCGGTACTAACACGCCTATTCCGGCTCTCCTACTCACTCGGCGTAGTACCGATTTCATGGAAGACAGCTTTAGTGCATCCCATCCCTAAAAAAGGAGATCGCTCTAATCCGTCTAACTATCGGCCGATAGCCATAACCTCTTTGTTCTCCAAAATTATGGAGACAATCATCAACTCGCAGCTCCTCAAGTATTTAGAGGAGCACCAGCTGATTAGCGACCGCCAGTACGGTTTCCGTCGCAGCCGCTCAGCTGGTGATCTTCTTGTATACTTAACACATCGGTGGGCGGAAGCAGTTGAGTCTAAGGGGGAGGCATTGGCAGTTAGTTTGGACATAGCGAAGGCCTTTGATAGGGTATGGCACAAAGCGCTTCTGGCGAAGCTGCCTTCCTATGGGCTTCCCGAGAAATTATGCAAGTGGATCACCAGTTTTTTGGCTGATCGGAGCATCAAGGTCGTAGTTGACGGTGCATGCTCTGACCTTAAATCTATCAATGCTGGTGTTCCACAAGGCTGCGTGCTATCACCGACACTGTTCCTTCTGCATATCAATGACATGATGCGAATTCGCAACATACATTGCTATGCAGATGACAGTACTGGTGATGCTACATACTCCGGCCGAAGCGGTATTTCTCGGGAACACGTCGAAGAGAGCCGAAACAAGCTTGTGTCCGAAGTTGAGAATCGATTAATCGATGTCTCGGAATGGGGTCGTCAAAACCTGGTCACTTTTAACCCCAAAAAGACACAGCTTTGCGTGTTTTCCGCTAAAAAGACACCCTTTGTCGTGTCACCTCGATTTGGGGATACTCTCTTGACAGCCTCAGCTAGTATCGGGATTCTGGGAGTCGACATATCGAATTACGTTCAGTTTCGCGGTCATTTGGAAGGTAAGGCTAAATTAGCCTCCAAAAAGCTCGGTGTGCTCAGCAGAGCGAGGCAGTACTTCTTGCCTGCCCATCGCCTTCAACTTTATAAGGCTCAAATTCGGCCCCACATGGAGTATTGTTCTCATCTCTGGGCCGGAGCTCCTCAGTACCAGCTCCTTCCTCTTGATCGCATTCAGCGTAGAGCGGTTCGAATCGTTGACGACCTGGCTATTTCGAAACGGCTCGACTCTTTGGCATTGCGCAGAGATGTTGGCTCACTCTGTGTCTTCTATCGTATCTTTCATGGAGAGTGTTCCGACGAGTTATTTGGACTAATTCCTGCCGCCGAATTCCATCATCGGACATCGCGTCAAAATTTGAAATTCCATCCTCACCATCTCGATGTCTGGAAATCCACAACTGTGCGTTTCTCTCGACACTTTTTGCCTCGCACTACTTTGTTGTGGAACCAATTACCGGCAGGGGTGTTTCCAAACGGTTACGACTTGGGGGCCTTCAAGAAAAGAGCTTACTCATTCTTAAAAGGCCGGCAACGCAACTGCAAGACCTCTGGTATTGTGGATGTCCATGGGCGGCGATGATCACTTACCATCAGGTGCACCTCCTGCTCGTTTGCCCCCTCTTCTATAAAAAAAAAAAAAAAAAATACAGAGTGTATTCTCTCCGTACAATTTTTTTTTTTAAATCAAATAAAATCAATATCAATCAATAAAAAAAGGTAGTAGTTTTTAAAAAATACGTTGACGTTTCAAACTAACTTATAAAAGTTTTATTTAATAAAATATTTTTGATTTATATTAAATGTCATAAAAGAATTATTTGTACGTAATTTTTAACTTCCCTGCACTACGTAATGTAGATAAGGAAGTTACTGATTTTACTTCGATTTTTCGAAAATAGAGTTTTCACCAGATGTCCACGTTTTGAGATCCTAGGAACCTATTCCGATGATTTTCACGACGACGTCAGTATGTCTGTATGTATGTGTGTGTGTGTGTATAAACGTGAGAAACCAGCTTACCACTAGGTGGCGCTGTACAAATCACATACAAATTCCTAGTAAACTCGAAACGCGCTCACGATCGAATGCGAAAAGAAAAACTCACACTTAGCACTCAGGTTTAGTAACTGTTCAGTACCGCCGGACATTCGAAATGACTCTTAACTTTTTGGAAGCTGTGTTAAAATGTGTGCCATAAACTCAATTTTTTGGCCGAAGTTGAGATTGGACGTGACGTTAATGCCCAAAAGCACTAAATGCTTAGTAAGCGGTGTGGATACACCTCGGAACTTGGGTTTTATATCGGAGTTACTCTTTTTTGCAGAGAAAAGACAGGCCTGTGTCTTGGAAGGGTAAAAATTTACAAGATTGGCGTCACCCCTGAAATGGATAGCCGAGAACGCTGAAATGGATAGCCGAGCCCATCATACGAGATCCTGAAAATGTCAAAAAAAACTAAAAGTTATGTCGAAAAGTTTTTGTTATGATAAGTCCCTAACAGATAAAGCGAAATTGTTGCGATTTGCGCTATCGGAAAAGCTTTGCTAAGCTGCTCCAAAATTACCAGAGGTTTACATACACACGTACACACACTTTTGAAAATCAGGGTGAAGTCAGTAACTTCCATTAGTGGGAATTTAAAAAAATGCTGTTTGTGTGTGAGAGATAACACCGCATCCCATGTAGATACTGAATACACTCGGTACACTGTTAGTACAAAGAACATTATAGCTCTACATTGCTGATAAAATATGACGATACCAATTTTCTAGCAAATATTGGTTCAGTATGTGTAAAGTATTATTTTTTTAAGTATACAGTTAATATAAAAAAAAACTTGTCCGTCCGTGAACAGCATTATTTTGTAGATTTATATGGTCCTCCTAGTTATTCAAGAGAGGTTTGACATAGTCGGAGAACGATAAAAGACAATATCTTCACACCCGTATCCCCAAAGGAATAGGCTGAGGTACAACAAGAGGACCGTCGATTATCCGAAGATGCTTGGACCCAGAAATGTGATAGGTGGCAAGCCTATAGCCAACCGGGCACTTTCGGATGCTGGGCAACACTGTATTTATCAAAAAAATGGACAAACACATTTTATTTATTTGCCCGATCCGAGGATCGAACCCGGGACCTCATGTGGTGAACGCCAATGTTGGACCACTAGATCACAGAGGCGATACGAAGAACGAATTCCTACTGAAATCTTCTGCATTAAGTAAATATTCAGTTATTGATAAATTAATTGTCTCTTTTGAAGAATTTCACAAGTTTTATTTTGCCTTGTATGCCATAAGTAGTGGGGTAATGGAAGAATCTTCACGCCGGTATCTCCGAAGAGGTAGGTAGAAGTAAACCAATCACCACCCGCAATGTGATAGGGAGCAAGTCTATCTAATCTCGGACGATGTTATTTTTATCAGAAAAATCAAAAAACACATTTTTAAATTACCCGACCTAGGATTCGAACCCAGGACCTCATGTGATGTGTGAACACCGACAACGGACTCCGTTTTTCTTCTTAATCGCATTCAGCTTAGATTGGTTCAAATCGTTGACGAATAGGCTATTTCTAAACGGCTTGAATCTTTGGTATTACACAGATATTTAGGCTTGTTTAGCGTCTTCTACCGCTTATATCGCTAGAGTCGATCGATCATCGAAAATCGCGTCAAAATTTTAAATTATACTACCACCATTTCGATGTCAAAAATACGTTCGAAATGTCAACGAAATATTAAGCCATGGATTACCCCTGGTATCCTTCGCTGTATTAAAAATAGAGATAAATTACATCAAAAATTAAGATTAAATCCATTTAATGAAATTTTAAATATAACTTATAAGCGATATCGCATTTTTTGTAATAAATTACTAAAAAGTCTGAAATGCAAATATGAAAAAGAACAATTAAAACATGCAAAAAAATAATACTAAACAGCTTTGGAACACAATAAAGACGATTACTAATATTAAATCTAATAAAACTACAAATATAGATTTATTAAACATTAAATCCACCCCTGAAGCATCAGTTAACTGTGTTAACCAGTATTTCGCAAATGTTGTTAAGACACTAGCCGAGCGTATAGGTTCTATTGACCTTTTACCACAGTCTGATAGTTCTGCTCGATATTCCACCTTACAACACTCTTCTTTTGTTCTTTTAGATACAGATCCTTCTGAAGTAGATCGTGTTCTCTGTGGTCTTAAATCCGAAAGTGCGCCAGGCTGGGACAATATATCTACAAAGTTTATCAAAATATGTAGATCCATTTTGGTACCTATTATTAGTCATTTAAGTAATATTTGCTTTCAAAAAGGAGTTTTTCCTACACCTCTTAAAAAACGCTTATTACGCCAGTGTATTAAGGAGCGAAAAAGGATGATATAAATAATTATAGACCAATTTCTGTGTTACCCGTTTTCTCCAAAATCATTGAAAAATTACTGAACACTCGACTTCTAAACTATCTTGAAAACTTTAAAATTCTTTCCAGCTCACAGTTTGGGTTTAGAAGTGGAAAATCTACTGAAGATGCCTTGTTATCATTAACTTCACTAATTACTGAGCAATTAGATCAAAAAAATAAATGTCTATCTGTATTTTTGGATTTGAAAAAAGCATTCGATACTGTTTCTGTTCCCATCCTTATAAGAAAACTCGAGGCCAATGGTGTAAGAGGAATTCCACTTCAATTGTTTAGAGATTATCTTCAAAATCGTAGACAAATGGTTAAAATAGGAGATCATATAAGTAGCGAGTCGGACCTTTTCTTTGGGGTTCCTCAGGGAAGTGTGTTGGGCCCTACATTATTTTTAATCTATATTAACGATTTGACTAATCTAAGCATAAAGCAATGTCAAATAATCTCGTACGTAGATGATACAGCTATGGTGTTTCAAGGATCTTCTTGGAATTTCGTCTTCGAAAATGCTCAATCAGGTCTAGCTATTGTATCAAATTGGTAACAACAAAATTTTCTTACGCTAAACGCTTCAAAAACAAATTGCATATAATAATAATAATAATAATAAATAATAAATATTCACGGGACAAATTACACTTACTGATCTACCCCAAAGTAAGCAAATATTTGCTTGTGTTATGGGTGTTAGTCAACGATACTAATACATAGAAATACATATATAAATACCAGAATATATATAATAAACACCCAAACCCGGAAATACAAACATTTATGCTCATCACAGAAATGCTTGTCCCCGTCGGGGATCAAACCCGAGCCCCGTTGATTGCGTAGTCAGGGTCGCTAACCACTCCACCAAAATACAACCAGGTAATAATTATTGCTTAAAAATACATAACGAACACTGTAACGGAAGTCATGATAGCTGTATGTGTGATGTCATTGATAGAGTCCCATCAACAAAATAGACCCCTATTATAGATCGGCATCTTAAATGGCATTCTCATATCGATTTTACCTGTGATAGAATAAGAAAATTAAATTGGGTATTTAGAAAACTACGGTATGTCACGAACACTATTTTAATTAAGCAAATTTATATTGCCTTAGCCCAATCGGTAATCGGGTATTGCATAGCTGTATGGGGTGGAGCCACCAAAACAAAATTTTTAGAAGTCGAGAGATGTCAACGATGTTTGCTAAAGGTAATGCACTTCAAATTCTTCATTTACCATACAATATCTACACGTATAGCAAACGTAGAAACTTTAAGGTTGCTGAAACACCTAAAACTAAAACAGTATTTGCACAACGTCAATACTCTTAACAATCAGCTCATCTTTATAACATATTAAATAAGCACTTACATATATATCCATTAAATTACTATAAATGCAAAGAAACAACTTTAAAATGGCTCATCATATGACAACAAAATCGTATGATACTGAATCACTTTTGAAATATTAACTAAATAAATAAGTATATATATATATATATATATATATATATATATATATATATATATATATATATATATATATATGTATATATATATATATATATATACATATACATATACATATACATATACATATAATATATATGGGTGTTACAAGTTTTTAACTTCCCACTACGTGTATAGATAAGGAAGTTACTGATTTTAGCCCGATTTTTCGAAAATCGAGTTTTCACCAGTTTTCACCAGTTCACGTTTTGAGATCCGGACCAGAGAGAGGAACCTTTTCCGACTATTTTCACGATGACGTCAGTATGTCTGTATGTATGTATGTGTGTGTGTGTGTATAAATATCTCATAACTTTTGAACGGCTGGACTAATCGAAACGCGGTTGATGGAATTCGATTGGATTCCGCTATATTCCGCGATATATATATATATATATATATATATATATATATATATATATATATATATATATAAATGCACAAACATTTGCATAGATACACATACTTACGCACACATGCATATATATATACAATTAACAACACACACACACACACACATGCACATGGATGCTCCATTAAACACGTACATTTGCACCGATACAAACACACATCAGGTTTGCATGTTTTCATTGCATGTTGTACAAAAAATTAAAAAGTGTTTGTTTATAAATTACTTACCTGTTATATTGTTGTACCATTTAATCTAATATTATAATAATAAAAATCCGGTAATAATAATGAATATAATAATAACATAATAATATATGAATATGTATAAATTAGCTATGGAAGAGCAGAATCACCTGACACAAGTATTTTGTAAAATACTTAGTAGGTCGATTCTAACACTTGCATAGCAAACTATGTTAAACAACGATATGAAAATAAAGATATTTTGATTTTGAAAAAAAAAAACTAAAAAAAATAACGACTAAATAAAGATTGTTTTTTTTTATTTCGTGTTAATAATCATTTGATTAATTAAACTCTTCGATAGAAATGATATTTAGTATTATTATCACACAAAATAATTTTATATTTTTAAATTTTACAAAACATTTATTATCTAAATTAACGTTTTTTTATCAGCAAAACATAATTTACTGGACGTACTTCGGAAAAGTAGGCACGCCGAGTTTTCCATTTCACCACAGAACCATAAAACAAATGTGAATCGAATAGTTTAAAATAACATTATGTAGTCAGCAGCATTGAGCAGCACACTACAGATATTGCTTCAATGCCTGTATTGTGATCACAGAACAAAACATATTGTGACATAATAGTGAGACAAATTAGGAACGATGTAAGGTTTACGAAAACATAATACATTTTTCTATTTTATATATAAACTTTTACAGTATAAAGCTTTGATTCTTTTTGCATTTTTGTAAAATTTTTTGCATTGTTGTTCTTCTTTTTTTCTTTCTTTCTCTAAAAATTTTGATTCTTTTTGCATTAATTAATAAACTCTAAACATTACTTGATTGATGCTAAAATAGTTTTGTCACGCCGATTCCTTTACGAAGTAGGCAGAGTAAAACGAACGTCATTAGCTGATGTTCCAGCTAAATATTTAAATTCCAGGAAAATAGATGTTCTAATAGTATTCAGCGATTGTAATTTTATTCCTTGCAATGTAAATTTCAGTATCTAAAATGAAATTAAGGTTATTTTTCGGGAAATCTTAAATATGACTTTTGTAATGCTACTGAAGCAAAAGTTATTGTAAGGTACGGAGTATACAGCATTAAAGCTTTACTTGACTGTTATTGTAGTGAAGTACACGGGCGTACCGAGGGGGGGCAGGGAGGGGCAGCTCCCCCCCCCCCCGGAAATTGTTTACCTCTCTATTAACTATGTACTGTTGTAGATAAAATATAATAAGATAAAAATATAGTCTTAAAATCTTATGGTTGTTCCCCTCTGGCCCAGTACCTAGGTACGCCCATGGTGAAGTACTTAGTTTGCTCCGTATGCTGGACGGCCCCAGCCCTTGTACTCTATCGTTACACACTGATGTGACGGGCTGTTATCGGCTATCGTGGCAAACATTCGGGCTGCGTGAGTCTTTATATATTTTATTATTATAATAATAATAATAACTTTATTTTTTCATAACACAACACGGATACACAACTGTAACTAGAATATTGTAAAGTTATACCACTAAGTCTAATGACCTAAATTTCTTGAACAATTTTTACAACATATAATAATTTAAAATTTTAATTTACTGTTTACAATTGGTCTTAATTGTATACTATTTGTGCGTATTAAAAACTATGCGTTTTGGTACCTAAACTAGGCCTAGCCTGTATTTTAGGCACCATATTCTCCCTATATTGCAAGTCTATGATGTGGTACACACTATTCAAGTTCTAG
The DNA here is from genome assembly GCA_036924255.1 of Apodemia mormo. NCBI lineage: Eukaryota > Metazoa > Arthropoda > Insecta > Lepidoptera > Riodinidae > Apodemia > Apodemia mormo. Next base: position 23,818,366 of record JAUPFN010000022.1, on the reverse strand, counting down.
TAGGCCAATGAGTTATGCTGTTAAATAACCAACATAATTACATACACTAAAATATATAACCAGCTTACTATTAATTACTAATTACTTATATAATAAACTAATAAATGTGTAAACAAAACATTGTAATATATAAAAAGTTAATTTTGTGTTACTTTAATTTACCTAAACCTGCCTTATTTTTGTATTTTAAATAAATTTTCAGTGTCCTCGTAAGATAATGTCTTAAGCCAAACTATAAGCTTAATTTTGCAATCAAATGCATTTAGTGAATATAAGTTGAGTTTTTCATTTACTCTGTTATATAGAAAGGGACATAAAAAATATTGAAATTTTTGCAATCGTGATAATCTACAAGAAACTATTTTGCATATTTTATTCCTTCTACGAATTTGGAGTTTATTTTTGTCATAATGAAGTCTTTTATGTTGAATCATTATAGTATTGAGAACAAACAATTTTCTTATTGACAGTACATCTAATTCAGAATATAATTGATTAGTAGGGAATCTGTAAGACTTAAATGTCATAACCTTCAGAAGTGCACGTTGTGCTCTTTCTAGCTGTAAAATGTGTGATCTCGCTGCACCTCCCCATGCTCCAATACAATATGTCATAATAGATTGTGCTAAAGCATAATAAATTATTTTAATTAATTTTGAATCGGCAATTTGGCGCAATTTTTAAAAAATGTAAATCAATTTCCGACATCTGTCGGACATAATTCGAATATGTAAATTCCATGAAAGTGTAGGATCTAAGTATACGCCTAGATATTTTATTGAATTCACACGCTCTAGTGATACACAACAACATATATGATTAAGTGACGGGAAGTTGTTACAAGAGTGTACAGTGATTTGAAAATCATTATCAGGAATATTATTAATTGAAGTTCCAAATGTAATATATTTAGTTTTTGACGTATTAAGGGTTAATTTGTTAACTTGAAGCCATTTCATTATAAGTTGTAACCCATTTTCGGCCTGGCTCCTGACCTCCCTCCAGTTATTGCCATGAAATACTAAAGCAGTATCATCTGCAAAACTAAAGATCTTACAATTGTTAACTTTTGCGCCACCCATGCGACTTATTATAATAAGTCGCATGGGTGGCGGTACATCGTTTTAGCGCGCCAAGTGCTAACATATCACGCTACGTGGTCAAAATACCGTTGTTAATTTCAGTGGTTGTTTTTGATAAGTGCAGACGTACACGAGTGGCTCTATCTGGCTAAAATGGAGAAGATAAAATAATACTGGAATTCTTCAATAATTATGAAGCCGAGCCCAGCATACGGGTTCCAAAAAATGTGAATCACAAAAAAATATTTTAGTACCTAATTAATTGTTAGTACACACGTAGAAGTAAAGAAATTCGTGGTCTATAGTTACATGTTTTTAAATTATTTCAGCATCTTGGATTATTTCACGATAGTTCGTGCAAAATAATGTTGCTGCTAAAATGACTACAGCTTTGCATTTACAAAATGTTTTAATTTCAAAACGTACAAAGCTTCGGCGCATATTATTTTGGGGCGCAGGTGTGGCCAAAGGGTTACACTAATACTTGCTTCAATGTTAATAATTATAAAAAATTACGGAAAGTTACAAATAAATTATCTACCTGAATTTCGTCTTTGAATCATGGATTTCCACAAAGTAAAGCCTGAGTAAAGAATTTACTTCCAAGAATTTACGCTTAGTGAGGGGACAAGTCATAGTTAGTAAAACTATACACATATAATAAAATCGTAGGAAAGTCAAAACTGTACATTGAATATTTTTTAAAAGAATACTTGGGGCGTGATACAATCGATATCGAAGCCAAAAATATAGTTTTTAGAATTTTTGTCTGTTTGTCTGTATGTATGTCCGGGGTAAACTCAAAAAGTACTGCATGGATTTACTTCAAATTTTGCATGAATATTACTAATAAGTCGGATCAACATATAGGCTACATATTATAACGCTATCACCTACGGGGGGGGAGCTGTGCGGAGTAAACGAAGTCCGTGCGGACGAAGTCGCGGGCAACAGCTAGTTATACCTAATTGTAAAGCATTTTATATAAGTTTAATATAAGAATGTACATATTGAGCAATATATTGAGAGATTCACGAGAACTGAATTTGAGATGCCGACAATACTTACATTAAATAAGAAACTCTATACAAAACGTAGGTAGAAAATAAATTTGGAAACGTTTGGTTTTCTATTTTAATATTGATTAAGTACTTGTTACTCAATTTTTTATTGTTTGATTAATATATTTTTTCCAGTGCCAGACACATGACACCATGAGACATTTCGAATTATTCCTGTGTAAGTATTGTTTTTTTTTTCAAGGGACATTAAGGGCAAATCTACTTTCACTAAAAATAGTAGATGATGTTGTTAAGAAAAAAAAATAAAGTAAAAAAAAAAATCAGACCATAAAAATATAGTCCTATTTTATATCGGAGTAGGTCTCGTAGCTCTTCCGGTAGTTCCCATCTACCCTGGTTGGCATCCGGTATTTCCCGCGAGGAGCTATCGACTACCATTTGTATTTGATTAGTTAATGAGTTAATGGCGGACATAGCTTCCTCTATATCATACTAATATAGCTAAGAATTTGGACGAGGTGCTCTGAATGTATAGTTTGAAACATCTCATCGAGTGTTTTTCAATCGATTATCTTTTTCATGCGTGGGACGTGACATGGTGGAGGGACCCTAGTTTAAAAACTGAGTGCTAAGTGTGAGTTTTTCTTTTCGCATTCGATTGTGAGCGCGTTTCGAGTTTACTAGGAATTTGTATGTGATTTGTACAGCGCCACCTAGTGGTAAACGGGTTTCTCACGTTCACGTGTTCAACGTTCACGTTTCCGCCGGATCTTCTCAATGTGTGGCCGCGTTCCGATCCGGTAGTAATTCTGAAAAATCGATACAATTTATAGTTTTAAATGTAATATTACATAATGATATTTTTTTAAATATTTGCCCACCATATATTGGTAAAATATGTCGGTAACTTAATTTATTTTTAACAACTTGCCATTTTTAACCCATATTCTTGCAAATAAATATTTTCTTTCTTTCTTTCACATTGTTCATTATTCTAATAACATTATTTTATTCTTTAATTCTACATTCTATTTATCCTCTTAATGAAATATAACTTAACAAATACATTACTTTAAATTACATATACACGTTCAAGAATGATGTCAATGGAGGCCAACTGTTGGGAACGTCCAGCTCTTTCGAGCATCCATTCCAAAGTGAACGTCTGTTAAAAACATTTAACAGACGTTTTTGAAATTTAGGGATGCCAGTGCAAGAACATAAGTTTGCTTTTAATAATATTGGGCAAACTCTTACTTTATTAAATGAAAACCTAACACACACATACCAGAAGTCATCATAAAAAAAGAAAAGACTACAAAACTTTTCTACTATCAAACTCGACTTTTAAAAAGTCTGCATTTTATGCAACTAATAACGTCCTTAGCATTTTATGCAATTAATAACTTTCCTTTAAGGATCGATCACACTGGGACGAGCCAGAACGGGCCAAGGCAGGCCGCATGGCAACGTTGCCCATTTACGTATTTCTTTCCAAATGATATCTCTCCTTCGCTGATCATCATAACGTAGATATTACAGATCATATAGCTTTTTGTAGCCTTGCACTAAAATTATTATTCCGTATTCATCCAATTTGATTATAACATCTTTCATCATATTTAGTTATAACTCACGTGCGCAATTCTGCTCGCCATAGCACTAAGCACACTGGTGACGGAGCGCAGCGGGCCGACAAAATCCGACACGTCACATCCGCCCCACGCCCCACCGTGGTGTGCGAAAGTTCTTATAAAGTGTATCAAAATGATGTAGACAGATATTTGCGATGCGGCCCGCCCCCTTGTGCTCGATTCTTTACATGTCAAGTTATAGGCGGTGGAATTTGTTTAATTTTTATTTTTTTAATTTTCTTAGCGGGAATTTAAGAAACAATAGTTGCTGATGATTTCTCTGGGTAGTATATTTTTTATTAATTGTTCCAGGTATCGTACTTTTGAACTCCGCAAGTAACGTCAACTCTTACGAACCTTCGGCCGTACAACCAAATCAGGGTTGCTCTAGTGAATTCGACAAAGAAGATTGCTTTTATAACTTAAGTTGTTATTCGACAATAGATACTTTCCTTGGATTTTTTCGCAAGAATGAACATAATTCCGATTGCCCAAATAATAATTATATCGTCTTAAATGGATATATGTTCAGACCTGTGAGAGTAGTTTTTAAATGTGCCGAAACTAACCGCTATCTTGGTATCGTTTTTGCTAATAATTATAGGAGTTATGATTATAGCTATGATGATATAAAAAACATTATTTATAACTTAGATATTACTAACAATAATTTTGAACACTTGCCACAACAAATTTGGGACATGAAAAATTTGATATCTCTAAATGTATCCCATAATAGCCTAACGTATGCCAAATTTTATAATGAATTAAGCATAAATCAAATTAATTCTCTTGAAAACATTGACTACGCTTATAATAATATTTCATATATAATAGTAGAAGGAAATAATATTTTTGTACACTTAAAATACTTAAACTTATCGCATAACCAGTTAAAAATAATTCCAAATTTCGCATTTAGAGAATTAATAGATTTACGATACATAGATTTATCTTATAATGAAATATCAGTAATAAATGCGTTTTCGTTTGACGGAATAAAAAAATTACAGCTGTTACAACTATCTCACAACAATATTCGCGATATTAACTCGATTTTCATTAAATTAAGCACATTGGAGGAACTTTATCTTAATAACAATGAAATTAAAATAATACAAATGCAAGACTTTTATACACTAACATCTTTAAAAAGATTAGATTTAAGCAACAATTTGATAGAAACTATTGATGAAGAGATGTTTTCAAACGCCGTGAATTTAGAGTATATTGATTTATCATACAATCATATTGTAAATATACCACTATATACTTTCAAAAATCAATCTTTAAAAGAGTTTTATATAACTGGAAACAATCTATCAGGTTCTCTTACCAAAGGTGTTTTTGATGGTATGCAATTTGTTTCGGAACTTAATTTGAGTTATCAAAAAGTGTCTTCTGTTGAAGATTATGCATTTTTCGGTGCGGAAAAAATAACATGTTTATTATTAAATAATAATGAGATACAAGAGATAACTCGTAAAGCATTTAGACTTCTGACTAAACTAATTAGATTAGATCTATCGTATAATCATATCTCGTACTTGAACTTTGATAATGAAGATTTACTAAGCATAGAGTATATAGCACTACGTTCAAATCATCTTATAAATATCGAAAGAAAACAATTTCAAAATCTCCATACACTTTCCTTTTTAGATTTATGTCATAATAATATATCAAAAGTAGAGCCGTATTCTTTTGAGAATCAGAATTCTGTGACCAATTTTGAGATTTATGGAAATCCACTACCTAGTATTTTAGAGGAAAACACATTTTTTGGACTAAGTTCAGTTTCTCGTTTAGACTTGTACCTATCTTCAATCAAAACCGTCGCTAACAGTTCTTTCAAAGGTATGACACATTTAAATGAACTTAATATTTCTCATAGCGATATGTCGGAGTTGAAATTTAATGCTTTTATTGATACCGCCAGTATTAAAACGCTTGATTTGTCATATAATAAACTAAGGTATTTTAATGTGAACAGCACTCATTTTAAAAACCTACAAATATTATTGCTTCATAATAACTTTCTCAAAACATTGTTTGTTGCTAATTTTACAAGTTTATGCACAATAAATTTGTCACATAATTCATTAACAATACTTTCTGATGATATTTTTCAACTTCACAATGAAATTGAATATTTAGATATATTGGATAATTTTGATTTAAAAACTAATCTGTCAATTATTAATAATTTAGACAATCTGAAAATACTTAAATTATCTGGAGAAATTTCAAATTTGATTTTTACAAATTTTAGCCACTTTCTTATAACGGAATTGCAAATTTTTTACGCCAACATTCGTAATGTTACTGAACTTAAACTAAATAATTTGAAAAAATTAAATTTATTATTTTTAAATTATAATAATATCAGTAAATTAGAGGTTGGAGCCTTTACAAATTTAAGCAACTTATTACAGTTACATCTATTTAACAATAAAATAACTTATATTCAACCTGGGGTATTTAATGATAATAATTTGTTACAAATCTTAAACATATCACACAATGAAATTAAAAAGATCAATTATGGTGTTTTCCATGGTCTTGTACATTTATCAATTTTAGATATATCTTATAACTATATCGATAATTTAGAAAATGAACGATTGTATGAAATCAGTACTTTGAACGAACTTATTGCAGACCATAATTTGATACGCCAAGTGTCTACTGAAGATTTTCAAGGGACCGAAATATCTAAATTAAGTATTGGCAATAACCCTCTTCCTTGTTATTTATTGGTCAATTTGATACGACATAGCAAATTTAAAATAACAGCAATAAATATTGATATTACAGAAAATGAAGGAAACTTTAATGGAATTTCATGTGTAAGTAACTCAGACAAACCGTCTCATAGAGTAAGATATAATAACGATAGTAGTGTCAGTATTTTGACCGATATTCGAAACAGCTTACAAATATTTCAAGGCTTAATATCGGATAAAATTTTAAATAAACACGATGCTATAGACAAAGAAAACAACCAACACTATGAACAGTATTCAAAATTTTCTCAAGAGCTGTTATCTTCTATTCGCAGTTCCAATCATGAAATTAACGAAACAAATTTACTACTTAATCGAATTTTAAAAGTGATAGTAGCAGAAGGTTCACTCAAAACACCAACACCAATCTTAAATCCTAAAGTTAATCAATCAGACACTGAACTTATGACTTATATAAACAGTAAAATAAAACAAGATTTAGAAAATGCTTTAGTTTTGGAAAGAGAAAAGATTAAGTTAGACTTTGATATAATAAGAAAGGAGGTAACTAAGGATTTAAACGAAGACAGGTTAAAAGCTATCAACACCACAACAGCAACAAAAAATGAGTTTAAACCTCCATTATTTATCGAAATTTGCATAGCATTGATATTAGTAATACTGATTGGTTCTGTTTTTATCAAGTTCTATAACTATAAAATATATAACGTTTCTGGTCGGTCTTTAAGCACAAGAAACATATCTGATGCTATGGAAAATTCAACCTTATAATTTATACGTAACTATAACTTATATATAAATAAATTTTTAACAACATGCATTCTATTTTTTTTTGTAATTTAATAAAATATTGCTTAGCTGACACATCAAGCCGCAGGTCTATCTCATTAGCTACCGTAATAGTCAAGGTATTTGATAGCATGCAGAATACACACCTAAGTAACACATTATACCACATGTTAACTAGTTTGGTCTTAGACCCAATCTGATGGTCTTCAGATGGCGCCATAGTGCATGGAGCATGCGGTTAGGTACTACACCGACGGAAACACGCCAATATACGCCTGTTTCCTAGACTTGTCCGAAGCATTCGACTTAGTTTAGTTTAGTTTAGCATGGAATCTTGTAGTAAAAGTTTGGTCATGCAAATTTCCCATTTGAACTGACCAGTACCTTTTAGTTCTGTTATGCAAACTGGGAGAATAATGTAAGATAAGCAAGTGCACTAAGGCAAAGAGATTGAGCTCTCCTACTCTCTTCGACCTGAATATCAATAAACTTACCGGTGCGCTCAGTATTCGTCGTGTCGGTTTTCATGTGAATTATATCTGCTTTGATAACATTAGTTATGCAGATGACATGCTACTCTTGAGCGCGTTGGTTGGCGGTCTGTGGGAACTAATAACTATCTGTTAAGAGTATGCCCGTGATTACAGCCTTAAATATAAAAGAGCGAGATCGTTATGTCTAAGGCTGGAACTAAATTTCCAGTAGATGTATTATCTCCCGTGAAACTGACAGGTATGACATTGAAGCGGGTACACAGATTCACATATATACTAATGGCGCAGCTACATATATCGGGCTACGGCGAAGGTTCGTGCTATCGCGATGTCGCGAACTGCTTCGCGAAGGGGTTGACGCGTCACTGCAGTGGGCATCAAACGTGATATTTGTGCGACTCACGACAAAGAAACTATAATATAATTAGGATACATAGGAAACAATAATAATAATAACAAATTAGAATTTATCCGTGTACATACGTTTAGATAATTTCATGTTTAAGCCGTATTTTGATATTGACCTAGTGTATCGACGTAATAATATGTTATTTTAATTTGTTCCATGGTAGGAAAAAAATAACATACGACGATTTGACCTTCATGTTTATGAAGCTGTATCATAAGTTCGTAATCCTTGGGCGAATGAAATACAGTATACAGTACAGTACACTATAAAATTAAGGAATTTATAGAACGAATGATAATGAATTAAGAATTTGAGGAGAAAAGATTTTAAGGAATGATTCATTATTCTTGTTTGTTTTGTCGTGAGCCGCACAATTATCATCAGCAGGCCGCACAAATATAACTTACCGGCCGCGGTTTGGTGACCAATGATAATACGACGTCATTATGACGTAAGCAGGTCGCTAATGTATATTATTTAAAAATCTCTGTGGAATTACCATTGATATATAAAAACCCAAGATACACAATCAGTGTCTCAAAAACGTCCTCTAAGAATGAGTGCACAATTTAAAATTGTGCACTCACTTCAAATAGAAGCCCGTCGCTCACGTCACTGCCCGCACGTCAAAAATACAGAATTGTTCTCTGATAAATTGTAAAATACAACATCATAAACGTTAAAAAAATATAAAATATTGTATTTTCGGTAAGTATAAGAGTTTATCTATTTATTTTTGTCGTTTATGTTACTAAATATAGGGTGTAATGTATGATTTTCATTTGATTTGTCTTAAAAATGTACTCGACGCTCCAAATATAATACTTACACAAAATTTCAATGGTCACTTTTTCAGTAAAAGGACAGTGCATTACAACCTCCTTTTAATTTAGTCGAATAATACAAATTGATCCTGTTATTATTAGCGGAGTCAATTTTTTTTTTTCATTAATAAGTTAATTTTTTGGAACGAAGTTCCTTACGGCAGGCTTGGAAGGGATAGGGATTTTGCTGCGCGACCGAACTGAAAAAAATGTGATAGTAAAACCGTAAGAAAAATGCGTGGAATAAAAGCGTTAAATGAGACGTGCGCATGCGCGACAGTCGCGTACACAAGCGAGTAGTGCCGTTTAGCCGAAGGAAGTTCGTTCCTACCTGGTGTCCCGCGACACCACATCATTTTTTTTAATAAGATTAATTTTTTTCATTAATAATTGGAACGAAGTTCCTTACGGCAGGCTTGGAGGGGATAGGGATTTTGCTGCGCGACCGAACTGAAAAAAATGTGATAGTAAAACCGTAAGAAAAATGCGTGGAATAAAAGCGTTAAATGAGACGTGCGCAGGCGCGACAGTCGCATACACAAGCGAGTAGTGCCGTTTAGCCGAAGGAAGTTCGTTCCTACCTGGTGTCCCGCGACACCACATCATTTTTTTAAATAGCTTTTATAGTTGTTAACCAACTGCCAAAAGAGAAGAGGACATCAATTTGACGATTTTAAAATGTTTGATTATATTGATTATTTATTTTGAGGACCAAATTATGTGATTCTTTTTGTTCTATTTGTACGAATATAAAATAACAATATATAATTGTAATTCTTACGATGAACTTTGGAGATATATCACGAAACTTTTATTATAACAATAGGAAATCATAAGTAGCATCGAATTTTGTTCTGTTTACACGTGTTGTTGATAACGATTTCTTAAGTGGAAGGCACAGGTTGCATTAAGAATGTTTATTTTTTGATTTAATAATTTATTTTTAATAAAATGTTGTTTTTGATTGCGGGTATCTTATACTATACATATTATAAATAATAAAGTTTGTATGTTTGGATGTTTGATAATCAATCACGTAAAAAATGACTGTACCAATTTGGATTTGGACTCGGATACAAGATGACCTGGAATAGCATATAGAATACTTTTTTCCTAATGCAGAGATCTGCAGCTAGCCTCGTATAAATTTTAAATGACTGTTTATATGTACGAGTTGTTTTATTTGCATACTAGCTGTTACCCGCGGCTTTGCTCACGCATATTTACTTTAGAACTTAATTTAGTTAAACTAAATATTAGTAGAAACTAATATTTAGTTTAGAACTTATTTAACCTTTCTTTATTTTATAAAAAATTTCTACATTGCCGGGTGGGCCGCTAGTACGTTAAAAATAATATTTACATATGCATATTAATTATTTATATACGACATTTTTGTTATTAAAATGTAAGTAAAAAACGTAAGACCTGAACTTCCTATAACTTCTAAATTTTCTATACCTAATATCATAACTAACTATACCTCAAACTAAAAATATATATTAGTAACACACCTATCGAAAAAACTAACGTAAATAATTACTTAAATAATTACGTTAGTTTTTTCGATAGGTGTGTTACTAATATATATTTTTAGTTTGAGGTATAGTTAGTTATGATATTAGGTATAGAAAATTTAGAAGTTATAGGAAGTTCAGGTCTTACGTTTTTTACTTACATTTTAATAACAAAAATGTCGTATATAAATAATTAATATGCATATGTAAATATTATTTTTAACGTACTAGCGGCCCACCCGGCAATGTAGAAATTTTTAATAAAATAAAGAAAGGTTAAATAAGTTCTAAACTAAATATTAGTTTCTACTAATATTTAGTTTAACTAAATTTAGTTCTAAAGTAAATATGCGTGAGCAAAGCCGCGGGTAACAGCTAGTATGCAAATAAAACAACTCGTACATATAAACAGTCATTTAAAATTTATACGAGACTAGCTGCAGATCTCTGCATTAGGAAAAAAGTATTCTATATGCTATTCCAGGTCATCTTGTATCCGAGTCCAAATCCAAATTGGTACAGTCATTTTTTACGTGATTGATTATCAAACATCCAAACATACAAACTTTATTATTTATAATATGTATAGTATAAGATACCCGCAATCAAAAACAACATTTTATTAAAAATAAATTATTAAATCAAAAAATAAACATTCTTAATGCAACCTGTGCCTTCCACTTAAGAAATCGTTATCAACAACACGTGTAAAAAAAGAAATTTATAATTAACAGGAAATATCTAATCTAAAATTACCTTTGGCAATAATTATTATATGTACTAAACTATACTCCAAACTAAATATACGTATCTATAAGGATTTCTGTGTATGTAACACACCTATATAACCAACTAATGTAACTATATTAAAAAATCTGTGAGCTGGTTGACCCTACAGGCCACCTGAAACTTCCCGCTAAATTTAAGTATTTTAACCTTAAAGAAAAAACTATGCCTAAGCATAGACTATTGAATTAAAAAAGTTCAAAAATCCAAAGTTGTTTTTTTAAATGATACTTAGTTATTCAGTATTTGAAAAGATGTATATTTTTTCAAAATCATCAACGAGTTTGATCTTCCGAATAACATTGAACACAATTTTTTAGCTATAAATTGTTTTATTGGAATTTTTTATACGAGGGTCAATAAAATTTTCAGAAGCCGACAACGCATTAGTAACTAACCTATGGCGTTTCAAATGTCTATGGGCAGTATTCGCTCGTACGTCTGCAGATACTATAACTAAACAAATGTTCGTTTACATAATACTGCAAAAAAAAACAGAAAAACTGAAATCTAATTCAAAACGAGAATTCTACGAAAAGCTAAACTTATTTCTAGGAAATTAATGTGTTTCCTTACTATGTTGTCGATACATTACATAATAAGTCTGAAAAAAAATCGTGTCTGTTTTCATGTAAGAATCTATGAACTTTATAACGTAGTCATAGTCACCATTGCAGTAAATTTCCTATTTCAGTATATTCTAAATCTATTAGACTATGCAAACTATATGTATCAATATCAAGCGTCAAATACTACATGGCTATAAACCCACAGTTTGCATATATGTGTAGGTTCTGTGTAATAGAACCAATGACCTATAACGTTTGAAATATAAATAAATTATTTTAATAGTCATTATTTGTTTTATTGATATATAAATGTTCTACGCAAAAACAGATTTTCGACAAGATTTTTTAATGTAAATTTTACAAACCCTTAAAATACTACCTCAATGCATAAAAATATTTATATTCTACTCCACATGTACCTTGTCCTACCGGCTAACTTAAGTTAAAAATTTTATTGCTTTTTGTACATTGTTTTTTAAAAATGACTATAAGTCTTGCGTTTAAGGTTGAATATGCAAAAACACGTTTGTGCCATAACTATAAACTTTTTAGACTGAATTAGCGACAGTTTTGAGTGTCAGTTTTGTTCGGAACTGTGTATCTTGGGTATTTTATATCAATGGGAATTACGATACAGAACAAAAATATTTTTCCGACTGAAGTTCGAGGTAAAATTAGTTAACCTTTGCGTATTTTGGAACTCTGTAAAATATAATAAAATGCTGTTTGTGTGTGAAAGATAACACCACATCCCATTTAGATACTAAAGACACACGGTACACTGTTAGTACAAAGAGCATTACAGCTCAATATTGCCGATAAAATGTGACGATACCAATTAACTAGTAAATATTGGTTCAGTATGTATATCTAATTATTTTTAATTATACAGCCTATAACAAAGAGCCTGTTCGTTCGTCAAAGGCATCATACCATCATGTTTTACTGAAGAATAAACCATCTGCCATCTTGCAAGGTAGTTCGTAATACCGCATTTACATATTCGTGTTCGCCATTCGCCTCGTCACTCGACGAACATTCGACGAAACATCGTGTAAGTACGAGTGCCGTTACAAACTTACTGTTCACACATTCGCGGAGTGAATTATTTTGACATTCGTACACGAACATGGAGGGTGTGATTTTAAGTTCTGACCGGCAATCCCATACTCGTTGATATACGGTTCCATGCATCGATTATCTTTTGTCTATTTTTAATATTGCGATATTTTGGGTTCCAAAAGAGCTCTTTCTTACGATAAATTTCTAGGAATTTTGAAATTCGCACTTCACTACACTCCATTTTGTCTACACGTCCTTTTGGGTCGGATGCTACTGACAGCTACGTCACTGAATGCAGACGAATGTGTAAACAGTAAGTTCGTGTTCGCCATTCGGGGCCTTTGATTCGTGTCCGACAAACCACTCCTAACGCAAGCGCGTGAAGCGAGGCACGAGACGAATAGCGAGCGCACTGTTTACACGTGCGTGTTCGTTATTCGCCTCGCCATTCGCCTCGCGAATCGCACAAATATGTAAATGCGACATAAAAGGTGAGCGATTGGATAAAGTGTAACTAGCATTTTTTATATCATAAGACAGCAAACAAACAGATGGGTCTCCTGGTGGAAGGAGTCAACCATCGCCTATAGACACCTAGGGTCTTAATGGTGCGTTGTTATCTTTTGGCGAGGACTAATGCCACATGCATAAGTTTACCGGCTACGTCACCCTCCAAAGCGGAACACGACATCGTCAAGCACTGACGCTATTGCGGCAGGAATAGGTAAGGCTATGGTACCGGGCGAAACAATGCAGCGGACGAGACCTAGTATAGCCGCGATGGTAGTGACTCGTATAGCCAATCGGTATACGCCTTTTACGACCTGCCTGGCAGTACGACAGTTGGCCTATTTTTCAATACGGGGGGCATCGTGATTACTAGATGGTAGAAATCCACAACGTCTCGCCCGGGTTTGGTACCACCACCTTAATAATTTCTGCCGCAATACTGACAATTCTTCCAGTTCATCACTCCACCACACCGATCGCAATGCACCGTTAACATCTTTGGTGTCTATAGGCGGTGGTTGCCTCTTTCCACCAGGAGAACTCTCCTAGCTTGCATTCATACGATATAAAAAAACAGCTTTAACACCAGGGTAAGCTCAGAAGCATATGTTCTGAACACAATTGTTGGTGTACATTCTGGAACACTTAAAAAAGAAAGAAAGATATTTTAATGAATTATTAATTCTAATAATTGATGACGTGTCAAAATAATTTATAAAAATTTTGTTTAAAGTTCTTCTGATTTCTGAATTACTTATATTTTAAATTATACAATAAAACATTTGTTAGGTTGATATTTCACTTTATCATCAAAATATTTATTTACTGGGTGTTACGAATTAATAAATGGTGTTTATTTAAATCATCGTTTTATTTTGCAAAAACTGCAAACAAAAATATTTTAGCTGTTATATTTTTTATTGATTGATCTTTTTTATCTGACACCCAAAAATAATTCAAATTATTTGACATTTTGATCTGTTTAGAATTTAGCAAAAAATATTTAGAAATTCGAATAATTCAATAACCAATAGAGGGGATCTGGTGCTCGGGATTAGAATTCAGCGTCTATTCACTTTTACTACGCTGTTCATAAATCACTCGCAGTAATCAACGGCTGTCTGCACTAATTTTTTGCTTAATACTAAGCACCTGCATTAAACACTCGCACTCACAATAATCAAAGTGTAACCGAGGCCTTGAGGAAAAATGATGAGAATAAACTTTTACGATGCGCGCGCACTCCGTCACAAAAACCTTACCCCGGACTGGTCCCAGACTCCTTTGAAGAATAGGCCAACTGCCGTTCTGCCAGGCAGGTCGTAAAAGGCGACCGAGACTATGCGCGTCAATACCATCATGACTACTAGGTGGTAGAGTTCTGCATCGGCTCGACCGGGTCTGGCACCACCGTCTTACCTATTCCTGCCGCAATAGCGTCAGTGCTAGTCACTGTCGTGTTCCGGTTTGGAGGACAAGGTAGCTGGTAAACTTATGCATGTGGCACTAGACCTCGCCACAAGATTGCAACGCACCATTAACATCGTTGGTGTCTATAGGCGATGGTTGACTCTTTCCATCAGGAGACCCATTTGCTTGTTTGCTATCTTATAATATAAAAAAAACCGACACCTTGAAAAAAAAAACCGACACTAGTCAAAATTTTAATTTTTTAAATAATGTAAAATTTTTTTTTATGATATTTAAATAAAATTAATTTAACTAGATAATGCGTTATAATAAAACTTTCTTTCGATATATTAAATAGGTACCTAATACCTTTTTTTCTATTATTAGTGTCGTTTCCTCGCAAACTTAGGATAAAATTTTCAGAAAGATTTTTATCTTATTACGCTAAAGAATTATAACTTCTTACGTGCGTACATAACTATTAACTACACACACATGATTTTTTTTTTCAAATTGTACTAGAAAACATGTATTAAATTCATATTTCTTTTTTGCAACAAATAATATTCTGGACGCACTTCGGGATATATAATAAAGTATTTACACAAAGTTTTCCATTTTACTACAGAACCATAAAATATCTAATTGTGTGCGTAATATGAGTAGTATAAAATAACATTATGTAGTCAGCAGCATTGAGTAGCATTACAGCTATTGCTTCGGTGCCAGTATTGTGATTACGACACAAATTAGAAATAAGGTAAGGTTAAAAAAACATAATAATTACATTTCCATTTTATATCTAACTATTAGCCCGGTGAACTCACCACAGCCTTAAAATGAATAAAAGCAAAATTATGGATTATTATGCAATGCAAACCAAACAAAACAAGTGCAGTCAAAGGCTGGATGCAAATGGAGTCATAACTTAATTTTTTTTACCCTTAACTTTCCAAATGTTTCAAATTTTAATATTAATTCTGTAAAACTTATTGTAGTAGGTGCAATTTAGACTTTGACGCCGTCGCTTGATGCGAAGTGATGATGCCCGCTTTAAATGCCCCTACACAATTTAAGGGAAATTGAAGGATGAATATGAGCATTTTAAAATACCATTTATCAGGGTCTCCTCTGAAGAATAAAATATCTGCACTTCTGCCAGGTGGTTCGTAATAGGCGAACGATTTGCCAAAAGGTGGTAAAGCTCTGCAACGTCTAGCTCGTGTAAGGTACCATCGTTTTATTTATTCCTGCTTCAATAGATTCAATATTCATCACTGCAATGTTCCGCTTGAGAATATGGCAGCCAGGATATTTATGTATGTGGCATTACCATGCAGCCTGGACATACATACATAGATAGGCACCACCAAAGTTATTAAACGTGCTTTAAACACTAAATATTGTCGGTATGTAGTAAAACTTCATGTTAATTTGCATTGATATTTATTATACACACTTGTACTGTTTCTCTTCGTTTTTATTAATTAACACAGGTTTCAAGTCAAATTGTCAACTTTAATAAACAATATCGATTCGTTGCCCTGATGATGCGTTAAAAACGCGAAACCAGTTGGTAATAATTAATAAAAACGAAGTAAAACAATACAAGCACGGTAATGTTATTTACCAGTATTCTATCTTCAGACAAACGGGTGGAACGTGAGTTATAACTACGCGCTCGGAGTTCGGCATGCAATGCACTCGATAGTCGATACACAACAGACTGATGGTTGCGCCGCAGTGACAAACAGCCGATGTGACAGCACAGGCAAATATAGTTAAAATATTAAAGGCAGGCAGCCCTATCCCATTTTACGTACAGCACGGCGCGGCCGGCTGTAGGTATTTATTTCAAGAACAAGCCGAGTCAAAATACTGGTAGATAACATTACCGTGGTACAAGTGTCTATTATATCAATGCATACTAAAGGTGCGTTACCAATAATATCTTAAACAATGGTTATCTCTTTCCATCAGAAAGACCACCCGCTTGTTTGTTATCCTATTGGCCATTATAAAATATAACGAGGGCAATTCTGTGTACCATAATCTAAAATAGTTTATAATTATTATCATGGCACGGCAAAAAAACAAATGACTCTCCTGATCGTATAATTTTAATAGTACACTATCATGTGGCAGTTATAATGCCACACTCTTTTCTTTACTGGTTACCTACCTTACTCTTACTTACCGACAAGCACTGACGCTGTTGCGGCACGGAAACATAAGGCGGTGGTACGAAATCCGAGCGAGTCGAAACTCAACCAGTTTTCAGCCGACTTGCCAAAAAGGAGGAGGTTCTCAACTTGTCGGTTTATGTTCACCGATTACCCGAAGACGCCTGAACCGATCTGAAAAAAAATATTTTGTTTCTAATAGTCTTCCCGGTGGTTCCATTTTAATTTGGGGAAAATCTGATACAGGATTCCGGAGTTACAGGAAATAAAAAGTCGGTTGTTTGCAGTTTAATTATGTTTATTAGGGCGAGCGAAGCGAGCCCTACACTAGGCCACTTTCTATGCACTTTTGTGGTATCATTTACTAAAAATGTATCGCACTTTGAGGTTTGAGCTTTGACGTGGTAGTTTAAATTCATGTCTAGATATGATCTACCATTAAAATACAATTTTATGCACAATAAAAAAAATTGAAGATTCATGTTGTATTAAAATTTTATTACTACTAACGCCATCTATTATAAAAGTAACGAGTTAAAATGCTAAAATTTAACGAGTTAAAATGTTAAAATGCTAACGAGCTAAAATGCTGCTTTGGCGTGGTAGATTTATTTCATTTTCATTCACTCCATTTTAATACAATATTAATCTATTAATACACTTGTACTTTTTAACTTCCCGCTACGTATGTAGATAAGAAAGTCACTGATTTTGCTCCGATTTTCAAAAATCGAGTTTTCACCAGATGTCCACGTTTTGAGGTCCTAGAAACTTTTTTCGACTATTTTCGCGATGATGTCAGAGTGTCTGTATGTGTGTGTGTGTGTGTGTGTGTGTCTGTATGTAAATATCTCATTACTTTTGAACGGCTCCTGCTGGACCGATTGAAACGCGGTTAATGGCATTCGATTGGATTCCACTCAACTTAGACTTCCTGAAAATTTGAACCAAATGGGCCCAAGGGATTTTAATATCATTTTGAAAAAACCCAAAAAAAATTTTGGCGAAACAGATTTTTTAAATATAACTTCCAGATTAATGTGCCGATTGAGAACAAAAACTAATCAGCTTTATTCTTAAAAAAATTACGTCTAATGCATAAATTGCATCAAATCGGTTTATCTGTTTTGAAGTAATCGTTGACGAAAATTTGGAAAAAGTGTTTTTTCGACATTACTTCGAAATATTTCAACCAATAATTTTTTAGTATTCTACAATATTTAAGTACTAAAAAAATTACATCGAATGCCGTTTTAAAAATCAAAATCCAATCTTATTTTCAAGTTTTCAAATATTAAAATTATGTTGTTTTTAGCAAACTTACTTAGTCAATCGGTATATTAGCCTGAAATTTATTTCAAAAAGAAATAACTTTCTGGCTAATATACCGACTTCAAAATCTTATCAGCTTTTCTCCTTTAAAATCTGCGTCACGTACCGTTCATTGGATAAAAATCGGTTAATTTGTTTGGGATCTATCAATGACGAACATTTTTGAAAAACATTTTTTTTTTTATATTGCTTTGATATTTTTGAACCTACCGATTATTTAGCTAAAGCAATAGTTAAATTGAGTTGAATGCCATTTGAATTTGACCATGTGAAATTTGATCAATTTGATCATCGTTTCCAAGATATACAGTTTTTCAAAAATCAATATACTTACTGCCATTTTTATCAAAATAGACTGCATGTATGATTGTTTCGTTGGTTCATTCGTAAATGTTTTCTTGCTGTTTTTTGTGACTTAGCAGTTGAGACATTTCAATATTTCTTAGAACTGAAAAAATCTATGCTTATAGTTTTTACTCTTTTGAGCTTAAAATACCTTAATTTAGCGGGAAGTTTCAGGGATGGCCTGCAAGGTCAACCGTTTACAGATTTTTCACAATATGATTATTATGAAACAGTACAAGTATATTAATTGATTAATATTGTATTGAGGTCAATTTTCAATCTTAGCCCGAGGGTAAAAAGCTAAAAAAAGGTATATTCATGCCCGTATCCCCGAAGAGGTAGGCAAAGGTACAATGTGTGCATCCACGATTAGCCGAACATACGTCTTAGTCCCACAACGTGATAGGTGACCAGCTGTCTTGCTAATTTAGTCGACCGTAAGTGCATGTTGGGCGCAACAAAGAAAATCGCGCCTATTAATTTGCACCTTTATTTGTGACACTGCAAAAAATCTATAAGTGAAATGGAGAAAATGTTGATCGACTTAATTTTTTTGTAGCGCCAAAAATAAAGGCAAATTTTTCGACTAAATCAACAGAACAGAGCCTATCATCAACCGGGCACTTTTCCAATCCCGGGCAACGTTGTTTTTATTAGAAAATTGAATTGTATTGAAAAATACATTTTTGATTTGTCTGACTCGGAATCGAACCCCGACCCGACTCTGAGAGAAAAATTCAAAAAATTTATTCGCTGATTTTCAACCGCCAATTCTTCATGCCTGCGGTAAGTCCAATATCAAACCTAAAATTTTTGAATATTAATATAATTATTAATTGAATAAAACATTTTTTGATTTCGAAAATCGATGTAAAACCAGGAAATTCTCGAGGAATGTTAAAAATGTGTTTTTCTAAAGATCAACTTTCATTTTTAATACCCATTTTTTCTTGAAAACTCTTTTACAAGAAAGCTACCATATATAAAAAAAAATGATTTCTATCAATATTAGACTTAAGAGCGAAGTGGTGGCACGAGATGGATTTGGAGTTGCTACATATGATAGGTAGACCGTACTATATTATAGGTAGACCAGAAAATATGGTGTAAAATTTTAGTAGATAATCTTTATATTTGTTCTGTGTAGATAACATTGATAATAATAAAAATCGTGTTTTTATTAATGAAGAAAAATTTTAAAGAATTTTTCTTGTAAGTACTAAAAAAATTTAGTCTTAGAAACATGTTCTTTTATTTTGGTTTTATTTTCCTGCACCCTTCTAGACCAAAACTTGACGACGTCTTTGATGCGAATATAATGTTTAGGTAAAAATGCGCTGGGTTTTTTAGATTAGATAATTATAAAAAAGTCCATACATTAAAAGATGTAATTCTCATAAAAATACTTTCCTAACAATACTGCTAGGTAGTATAACTTTGCGAGCCGTTACAAAGCTCTGCTTTTTGCTAGTTGTATTTAATATTTAATATTTATTTATACCCAGAGGTATTTAATATTTTTACACAATTTCTTTCTTTGTTTTTTAATACTAGCTGTTGCCCGCAACTTCGTCCGCGCGGACTTCGTTTACTCCGCACAGCTCCTCCCCGTAGGTGATAGCGTGATATGTAGTCTATATGTTGACGACTAACAGGTCGGGACCTGTTAGTAATATTCATGCAAAATTTGAAGTAAATCCATGTAGTACTTTTTGAGTTTATCATACATAGAGACAAACAGACAATAATTCTAAATATAATAATATAATAAATATATATATATATATATATAGATTAGCTGCAGCTTGTAATCCGCTGCATTATAACAGTTTTTGGTGAATCCTGCGGGATAACTAAAATTTTCCGGGAAAAAAAGTAGCCTTGGTCCTATTCCTGGTCATCACCTAACTGTGTGCCAATTTTCATCCAAATCCGTTTGGTAGTTTTTGCGTGATTTTGTGAGTAATTCGCATTTATATGACGCATGTAGGTGTATGTGTGTACGTCGGGAGATAAATGAAACGCTCGAGGTTCGAGTGCCAACTAGTTATATTTATTATTTGTAATCCTTTATATTGCGAGTACACGTAATGTTATCCCGTATATACAGTATTAATATAGATATAGAGTAACTGCACCGTGCAGCCCGCTACATAATAAAATTTTTTGGTGAGTCTCCCGGGAGCAACTATTTTTTCCGGGATAAAAAATAACCTGTGTCCTATTTCATATCTACATATATGCCAAATTACATCTTTATCGGTCCAGCCTGTTTTTGCGTGATTGAGTAACAAATATCCATCCAACCAAACTTCCAAACGTTCGCATTTATAATATTACTATAGATGAATATTTTTTACAGATATATGACATTGACAACATGAGACATTTCAAATTATTCTTTTGTAAGTATTTTCAGTTTTTATCATAGAAATATGAATAATATATTTAGAGGTCAATGGCACTACACCATTGAGTACTTTGTACTATACTTCAATAGAGGCTTATTTAAAGGCATAAGCTGTGTACGTCTATAATGTTTTCTTCTTGCAAATATAGATGACGCCACACGTACGATTATGCTTTATAAAACAACTTTTCCTCCGAACACATTTTTATTTTACTTAAATACAGGGACCATTTACATAAAATTAATACACTATGCTAAAATAAACTTACTAAATTTAATTTTATGTTATCTATATTTGCAAGAAGAAGACAACACAAGAAGAAACATTATATATCTACAAAGTTTATGCCTTTAGATTATGCCTTTTTAGATAAGCCTCTATATAAGTATATTACAAAGTACTTTTAGTCTATGGTGTAGTACTCTTACAAATTTTTTACATGTTATGACGCGTCGCGGTCGTAGTACGACGTTACGTTGTATCTTGTTAATGTGTGTAAGAATCCTAAGCGCTTCGACTGGACTGGCGTTTAGTGATGCCCAGATTACACTTGATTAGATGGAGTGCAAGTGCTTAGTATTAACCAAAAAACACGTGTAGATAGCCGTTGATTGATGCGAATGATTAAAAAAGGGGACTTGAAGGACCTGTCCTTCAAGTCCCCTTTTTTAATCCTACCTATCCTATCCATCATCTGGTTACGCGTAGCTTGCGACGACCATCCACGCAGCTACGCGTGCCTATACAGGTCCCATGGCGGGAATGCTCAAGTTGATCAGCGTAGTAAAAGTGAATAGACATTTATCATTTGCGTGACCGATTAGTTCGTAAAAGGCAAACGATTGGTTATAAGTGTTACTACAATCGTGACTCCTAGGTAATAGAGACCTGCACCGTCTCGCCAAGGTTCAGTACTACCACCTTACCTATGCCTGCATCAATAGCGTCAGTGGAAGAATTAAAAAAACTGATGATTTCCTTGGGTATTATCATTTTTATTAATTGTTCCAGGTATCATATTTTTATTGAACTCAGCATGTAACATACATTCTGACCAATCTTTATACATACGACCAAATCGGGGATGCTCTACTGAGTTCGATGTAAAAGATTGCTTTTATAACTTAAATTGTTATTCCATAATAGATACTGAACCTGAAGCTTTTCGTAATGATCGGAATTCTGAATGCATAAATGAAAATTATGTCGACTTGAATGGATATATTTACAGACCATTAAGAGTTGTTTTTAAATGTACCGAAAATGAAAGTTATCGTGGTATATTATTTGCTGATTATAATTATGATTATTCCTGGATGAAAAACACTATTTATAATTTAGATATTAGTAACAATAGTTTTGAATACTTGCCACAACAAATTTCAGACATGAAGAATTTAATATCTTTAAATGCCTCCCATAATATACTTGCATATGCTAAATTTTATAATGAGTTAGACAAAAACAAAATGGATTCTCTTGAAAACATTGACTATGCTTTTAATGAGATTTCATATATAATGACTGGAGAAGGAGAAAATATTTTTACACATTTAAAATACGTAAACTTATCACATAACCTGTTGAAGGTAATATCAAATTCCGAACTCAGTGAATTAACAAATTTGCGTCACCTAGATTTATCTTATAATAAAATATTGCAAATAAGTACATTTTCGTTTGAGGGAATAAAAAAAATACAAATTTTGCAACTATCTCATAACAATATTCGCAATATTGCCTCCTCATTATTTAGATTTAGATCATTGGTAGAACTTTATCTTAATGACAATCAAATTGAAAAATTAGAAATGTGGGACTTTGATGCTCTAACGTCCTTAAAAAAATTAGATTTAAGTAACAACTTGATAGAAACTATAGACAAACAGACGTTTTCAAACGCCACAGATATAGAGTATATTGATTTATCTTACAATCATATTGTAAATATTCCACCATATACCTTCAAAAATAAAACTATAAGATGGTTTGATATAGCTGGAAACAGTCTGTCAGGTCCTCTTAGCAAAGGCGTCTTTGATGGTATGCAATTTGTTTCGGAACTGAATTTAAGTTATCAAAAAATATCTTCAGTTGAAAATTATGCATTTTACGGTGCGGAAAAAATAACATGTTTATTGTTAAATAATAATGAGATACAAGAGATAGCACGTAAAGCATTTAGCCTTTTAACTAAACTAATTCGATTAGATCTATCGTATAATCATATTTCATATTTAAACTTTGATAATGAAGATTTACTAAGCATAGAGTATATAGATCTACGTTCCAATCATATTATAAATATAGAAAGAAAACATTTTCAAAATCTTCATACACTTCTCTATTTAGACTTATCCCTTAACAATATATCAAAAATAGAACCGTATTCTTTTGAAAATCAAAATTTTGTGGTTAATTTTGAAGTTTTTGGAAATCTACTTCCTGATGTTTTACAAGAAAATACATTTGTTGGACTGAAGTCTGTTTCTCGTTTAGACTTCCACCTATCTTCAATAAAAACCATTAGCAACAGTTCTTTCAAAAGCATGACACATTTAAATGAACTTAATATTTCTAATAGCAATATTTCGGAATTAAAATTTAATGCTTTTATTGATACTGGTAACATTAAGACACTTGATTTGTCGTATAATAAATTAACGTATTTTAATGTGAATAGCACTGATTTAAATAACTTAGAAATATTACTGCTTCATAATAACTTTCTCAAAACGTTATTCGTGTCTAATTTCACAAGTATGTGTACAATAAATTTATCACATAATTCATTCACAATACTTCCTGATGATATTTTTCATTTTCACAATAAGATAGAACATATAGATATGTTATATAATTTTGATTTACGAACTAATCTGTCAGTTATTAATAATTTAGACAATCTAAAAATACTTAAATTAACTGGAGCAATCTCGAATTTGATTTTTACAAATTTTAGCCACGTTCCTATTAAGGAATTGCAATTTTCTTTCGCCAATATTCGTAATATTACTAAATTAAACCTACAAACCTTGACAAATTTAAATTCATTAAATTTAAATTATAATAATATTACCAGATTAGAGGTTGGAGCCTTTACAAATTTAAGGAACTTACTACAATTACATCTATTTCACAATAACATAAATTTTATTCAACCCGGAGTATTCAATGATAATAATTTGTTAAAAATATTAAATATATCACACAATGAAATTAAAACGATACAATTTGGCATTTTTCACGGTCTTCTGCAATTATCAATTTTAGATATATCTTACAACTATATCGATAATTTAGAAAATGAACGGTTGTATGAAGTTAGTACTTTAAATGAACTTATTGCAGACCATAATTTTATACACCAAGTATCTACTGAAGATTTTCAAGGGACAGAAATGTCTAAATTAAGCATTGGTGACAACCCTCTTCCATGCCATTTATTGGTCAATTTGATACAACGTAGTGAATTCGAAATAACAGCAATGAATATTGATATCACAAAAAATGAAGGAAATATTAATGGAATTTCATGCATAAGTGACAATATTAACTCAGACAAACCGTCACATATAGTAGGAAATAACAACGATAGTATCAGTATTTTAACTGATATTCGAAACAGCTTACACATATATCAAGACATAATATCAAACAAAATTTCTAACGAAAATAATGCTATGGAAAAGGAAAAAAACCGACACCTGGAACAGTCACATTCAAATATTTCTCAAGAGCTGTTATCTTCTATTCACAGTTCAAATCTTGAAATTAAACAAGTGATTGACGAAACGAATTCATTGCTAAATCGAATTTTAAAGGTTATAGTTGCAACAGATTCAGTTAAAAGACCAACACCGATCTCAAATCCTAAAGTTAATCTAACAAACCCTGATCTTATGACTTATATAAACAGTAAAATAAAAAATGATTTAGAAAATACTTTAGTTTTAGAAAGAGAAAAGATTAAGTTTGACTTTGACACACTAAGAAAAGAAATGATTAAGTATTCAAACGATGATAGACAGAAAGCTGTCAGTACTACAACAGCAGCAAAATCTCCATTATTTATTGAAATTTGCGTAGCATTAATGTTAATAATACTGATTAGTTTTGTTGTGTTCAAGCTCTATAAATATAAAATATATAACGTTTCTGGACGGCCTTCAAGCACAAGACACATATCTGATGATATAGAAAATTCAACACTATAGTTTGTTACTCGTAATTTGTATTTTTTTTTGTAATTTAATAAAAGAATACTTCTTAAAGCTGTTTTATTAACGTTTACAATGTTTTGTTTAGCTATTGTTTCAGTTTCAGCAACTGCGGAGCTAGTGGTGTCTTCAAGCGTTTAGCTCAAACGGTTTAACAAGTTTTACTAATAAATTAATTAAAATTCTATAAACTGTGTGAATAAAATGAAAGCTAGTAAATGGAACATTCAAAACATATACACATTAACACTTTCATAGTGCTGTTTGGTACTGACTTATTATGAGTGTAAAAGTTATACCTACGAAATAAAGACAAAAAAAATTTAACTAGCTAGCTTACATTTCAAATCGAAACACGATAATGACAAGCATTAAACAATTTCATTTATTCATTAACGCTTTTGCGGCAGAAATATTATGTAAGACGGTGGTACCAAATACCCGGGCGAAACATTGCGGCTCTACCACCTAGTTAGCAGAGAGTTTAATGTACTACGTTCTATCTCTAGAATAGCCATGCTAAGTGGAAGTCATATTCCATTTCGTTAACAATTGCTGCATCACTGAAAATAACAAAATTGTCCAACCAAAGACAAAATTAAGTAGCGCTACAGCGTATAATAAAGTGTAATTCGCGACCAAAAGGTCGTAACCGTTGGTGAATTTCATGGCGCTTATGCGTTTCATTCAACGAGCTCTGACGTAGATGCAGCCCACTTTATTGGAATACAAGTGGCCTGGCGCTTTGTCTAGACTCTAGTAGGTACGTTAGTACATAGGAGACTTTGCTTAGTAGTGACGATATCAGTGACACGTACAAATCGATAGTTTTTCACGAACTGCCTTGCAGAAGAATCAATAGGCCTACCCCATCGATTTGTTAGATTCAATGCCCGGCAGAGACTAACGTTTGTGTGATGAGCACAGATGTTCGTATTTCTGGGCTATCCTATGAATAAAACTACTTAATTCTTTTTTGTTGTAAGTTTCGATTTTATTGATTTTCGCATGACCCAAAACCATAACTTTCTTTTGCGTAGTCGAATAAAAACATAGCCTATGTCACTCCTAGATAGAGTAGTTTTTTAAAAGTGAAAGATTTTTAAAATCGGTTGAGAAGGTTTTGAGTTTAATCGTAACAAACAAACAAAAAACAAAATATTTCCTCTTTATTTTATTAGTATAGATATAGACTGGTGTAGGTTTTTTATTGTCTTTAAACTGATAAAAATGAAGTACATATATATTATGTTTATTAAAAATATTTGATTTAGATTTAATTAAAATTTTATGCAGATTTATTGCTTTGTTTTCAATTTAAAACATCCTTTACTGGCGGCCGATATTAGGAAAAAAGGAGGGTGAAATTAGGGAAACACTGGCCAAAAATAGGGAAATAGACCCTTTGAAACTTAAAACGCTTACATATTTGTATTTATTTATTGAAGTCAATTTTGTATTTATTTATTGAAGTCAATTTCAACACAAGCAGTTATTGATATATTAACAATTAAAAACCGTCATTTTTAAGACTGAATCAAAGCCTAATTTAAAGAAGAAGAAACTGGCGCCACAGCAACCGTGTGAATATTATACAAACCATTTCGAGCTACTTTTGACCCCTTCACAACACAAAAAAACTATTAATCAAATTAATTTAATGTACGAGTACAACAAACCCATATATTAGCTATTAGAATGTAACGAACGCTTTTTAATAGCAAGTAACTTTTAAAAAGGAACATACCAACTTGGATATTCAAGAAACTAATCAAATTTGTACGCTTTTTCTTATTTCTAAATCAAGCAAAAATTTTTTTTTATGTCATAAAGTTAACACATTCTTATATTTATCGCCAACCAGTTAGAAAAATATCAGATAGGTGAGAGGCAAAATGATCATTTAATGATGATGAACAGATGAACATGAATGATGAACATTTTTTGTATAAAATGCAATAAAAGTATTTATAACTATTGTCGAATAGCCATAGCCCGATAAAGCTTACTACTAGTGCATAATAATGTGCATATATATCTAAATATTATATTATATCTAATTTACACAGGCTGTTTTACTATTTGTTGTCATTGTCTACATTTATTTTTGCACAACACTACATTGTTGCAATGATAATACTGATTCACGCGATATTTACGGAAATCCGTTACGCAGAGTAACTACAAATAAAGCATTTTTAAGTACTAAAGTCTTAATTAAAAAACTTTTAACTAACGTGTTAGAAATCTTTTAGCTGTAGAAACTTTCTCTGTTGGTCCGGGCCCCTTTGGATAATAGGCCACCTAGCATTCAGCCAAGTAATTTGTTGAAGCTAACGATTACGTGTCTCTATTAACTAGATTCTAGATGTTAAGTTCTGCAAAGCGACGCTCCGGGATATTGTACCACCGCCTTACCTGTTCCTGCCGCAATAGCATCAATGCTTGTCATTGTCGTGTTCCGGTTTAGAGGGTAATGTATCCTAATGTAATGAGGGTAGTGTGGCCGCGTTTCCGATCCGGTAGTAACTCAAAAAATATTGACTCGTCAAAAGTGCCTGTAAAGGATAATTTAAATAAAAATGTTTTGAATTTTACTAACTTATATGCATATTGTAATGCTATTACCTACAAAGGGCTTTTACGTTACTTCTATGACTCGCACTATGGTGTTCCTAAAAAGTATACCAGAATGCCGATACTAAAATATCTACATATTGCTTTATTATTAAAAAGTTGAGAGGTGTCAAGGGACACCCGGATGGAACGAAGTTCCTTTCGATTAATTAGTGAAGGAAGTGTAATAAAATTTATTATGTACAAAAAACCTGTATACACTCAACAAAAATAATCGTTGCGACACCACACTGTTCAATGCGAAATAGAAATGAAAATATCTGGCTTGCTTTCTATAAGAGAGAGAGAGAGAGAGACAGAGAAACATGCGCACGCCGCACAGCTTACAATAGCTTACTATAGCAAAAAGTGTCGTTACAACTTTTCGTGAGAATTTTTCCGTCTAGCCCCCTTTCAAGACGCGCGATAAGGAACTTCGTTCCAATAAATGGGTCCTCGCCCACGACGACTTTTTGTAGCGATGCAGTAGCGATACTGTTACACGTCCGCATAGATATAGTCGCGAAGCGGTCGGTATCTGTGTGATCTCGTCCACGTAGCCACGATTTAGTCGCGATGTAAACGCTATACTGTCGCGCTTTTGTCGCGATGCAAACGCGATTCAGTAACGGTACAAAAATACTTGCGATTGCTACAGTCGCAAGATGGACTTCGCTAAGGCAACATTATTAGCACAGAATAACTAGGTATTATTAGTCACGATTTCTTTAATGCTGCTTTCACGTAAGCAGCTGAAGCGTGAGATACGAAAACAGCGTTAATATTCCGACAATGTCCGACACAGTCGCGCGTTTGCATCGATACAGTTACAGTGCAGTAGCGCGTTGGCATCGCTACTGTAGCGCGTTGGCATCGCTACTGTAGCGCGTTGCAAAGCCGACTAACACGCGTTACTAGTAGCAATACCATCGCGCGCTTCGTAAACGCGCGACAGCATCGCTACAAAAAGTCGCCATGGGCGAAGGGCCTAACTCATTCGATTTTTCTATCTAATCTAATCTAAAATTACATATTTTTTAGAAAAGGTTTATTACCAGGCATGGCATTAGAAAAAAAAATCTTTAAACAAAACTTATGCACGTGGCATTAGACCTCGCCTCAAGATAGCAACGCACCATTAACATCTTTGTTGTGTATAGGCGATGGTTGTTTGCTGCTTGTTTGCTATCTTATGATCAAGGAAGTTACATTCTACCTAGTGATGGGTAATTTTCGGAAAAATTTCAAACCTTGGAAATTTTTCCTTTTATTTTTCAGAAAAATAAAAAATTGGAAAAATAATGGAAAAATATTGTTTACTGTAAAATATTTATTACTATAAAATTTAAAATATTGTTCTGATATTACTTATCGTAAACACGTTTGATTATACGTACACGTTTGATGCATATGATTCAAATAACTGCCAAACTTTTTTTTATAAACTCTTTTACTATAGATTTATATAACATTTACATAATTTTCAACTGGAATGTAGATATGTAATGTAGGAATGTTGGATAATTAATCTGAATCATCACTTTCAAACAGTAAATCATTTTTTGTATTTTGTGCTGCATCTATAAATAATATTTTTATTAGTCTTTAATTTGTGTGTTTTCATCATATCATCTTGACATTTTTTCATTTCATAATATTCTTCATCAATGTGTGACGTTAAAGTTTTTCTAGTAGGTAACTGATATGATGGTGCCAAACAGCAAAAACTTTCTTCCATAATGGATGTTCTACCCAAGAAATAGGGGTTCCGGATACTGCAGTAGTTAAAGCTATTAATTTATTTATGCCTTTTTTTTCATTTACCATACAAGCTGCTGGAACTGACAGACACAATGAAGTAGAAGGCAAACTATCCGTAGAATCGGTTCCTTTCGGATCTAACATAATTTTCACATCTCGTGGACTTTTATCACAATCTGCAATGTGTGACCGCATACGGGTTACGTTAGCGTATCGAAATATTTTCGTACAATACCTACATGATACACCATTATTTCGTTTTTCAAACAGATTCCACGTGTTTTTATCTTTATTACGACTCATCAGGACGAGCGAAGCGAGCCCTACACTAGGCCACTTTCTATGCACTTTTGTGGTACATTTTACTGAAAAAATATCGCATTTTTAGGTTTGAGCTTCAACGTGGTAGTTTATATTCATGTCTAGATTTGTTATCTACCATGAAAATACCATTTTATAAAAATAAGAAAATAGAAGATACAATTTGTATTAGAATCTTATTACTACTACCGCCATCTCTTATTAAATTAACGAGTTAAAATTGATAGAAGATACATTTTCTATTAGAATTTTTGAACTTATTAAGAGACTACCTACTTCATGAATTGTTTCTTCATATTTGACTGGCGGCGCGCGGTTATCGTGCCCTCGTATAAAGGCGAGGTTCAAGTATAAACCGCAATAGCTATAGGGCCATCAGTTTGATCAGTTTGGCATCGAAGGTGTATGATAAAATCGTTGAAAGGAGAATGCAAGGGAAGTTCGAAGTAATATTGTGGGAGGCACAAGGAGAATTTAGGTCTAGAGCAGGGATGTTTGCTGAGAACAGAGTAAATAGAGCGTTAGAGAGTTTCACAATATGCTTATTGAGAAACAGTACAGATGTATTAATTGATTTATATTGTATTGAGATCAATTCCCAATCTTAGCCCGAGGGCGAGGGTAAAAACTAAAAAAAGGTATATTTACGCCCGTATCCCCGAAGAGGTAGGCAGAAGTACAACGTGTGCATCCACGGTTAGCTGAAGATACTTAAGTCCCACAATGTGATAGGTGGCCAGCCTATCGCCAATAGGGCACTTTTCCAATCCCGGACAAAGTTGTTTTATCAGAAAACTGAATAAACACATTTTTTCATTTGCCTGACTCTGGAATCGAACTCCGAGGATTTCTCTGACAGAAAAATTCGAAAAATGTGAGTGAGTGTCTACCGTCAATTCTTCGTGCCTGCGTAGTCCAAAAATTTTGAAGGTTTATTTAAATAAAACATTTTTTGATTTTGATTTCGTAAATCGACGTAAAACCAGGAACTTCCTGATTTTAGAAAAAAAAAACAGTTATTTCAGCAAAATGTCAAAAATGTGTTTTTTATAAGATCAACCTACATTTTTAATACATATTTTTCCTTGAAAATACCAACAAACAAAAACCAAATATTCCTAGTCCAAAGCCTGACGACGCGGGCCTTTGGTGCAAATGTAATGTTTAGGTGAAAATACGCAGAGTTTTTTAGGTTAGATAATTATAAATAATGTCCATACATTAAAATATGTAATTCTCATAAAAATACTTTTATAACAATATTACTAGATAGTGTAACTTTGCGAGCCCTTACAAAGCTCTGCCTTTTGCTAGTTATAATTATATTTAATCGAAAGTTATACTGTTTTAATAAAACTGATAAAAAAAAAACACCACTTGCATGAAACGTAAGTATACACTGTAGAGAAGTTGCACGCCAATTGAGTTAAAAATTACGTAGCTAGTATTTAAAAGGTCTTGCGGGAAATCCCCGAGACATTTGTAGCAACTAGTACAAAATGTTTTAGTGTTGCCAAATAATAGAAGACGTATTTATTAATCTATTGTTCGAATATATTTAAATAATAATCTAAAATAGCGGTTAAGTATCGTTGTTATTCAGCGAGATGAAATAAGTCCCCTAACCTTCTAGTGGGGCGCAGTGAGGTCATAGAAAAAATATGTCTAGTAATATCTTCACAATTTAGGAATAGATAATTACGGTAATTAATCAATAGTTTAAATTATTTTGACATATAATCCATTATTTGACAACAATAGAATATCTACATTGTACTAAATATCATACTTTATTTATCATTTTAACATTTATCTTGAAGTGAATCACTTATGTATTTGATATTTTTTATGTATTAGATTGGTTTAAAGTTGTGGATGCGTGTCTGTGTTAAAAACGGAACTCGTTAATATATTTATATTAATGTTGCCGATTATCGATACTGCAAAATTATCTATTCACGGGGATTCCCCATAGACATATTATGTTATAAATTATTTTATAACGTGGAAGCCCCGTGATCTTGATTCACTTGTTTTATCGTGTTTGTGATACTAAATATAATATAATATACAACAATATTTGTTCCGTTCGAAATTGAGCTCACCAATATGAGTCCAATGATATTATATGTATGAGTCTATGTAAGTATAATAAGTAAAATGTTATATTTTTTCTTTCATTATAACTAGCCGTGCTGAAAACTATGAAAATGTGTTTCATATGTGGATATTATTGTTATTTTAGCAAAAAAAAGGAAATTTTCACAAGACTGTCTCGAAGCAGAAGAATTTGAATTCTCGCAGATTTGGGAGGGAAAATGGAAAAAAAGCGGAAATAATGAAGAATGCACAAATACCTCGCCGTTCTACGAAATCGAAGAAAAAGATCAACCAAGTCCAGTCAAATCACAGTCAGCTACAAAAAAGAGCAAAAGTGATTCTGATAAGATTTACAACTATGATTGCCTTGATTGTACACAGAAACAAGAGAACTCTTTACTATTGGAAGAATTACTATATGTAGCTCCATGTATGAGAAACTTACTTTATCGTCATATTTTAAAATTGTAGATGGATTTAAAGGAAAACACATCAATGTAGATGAAGTGACAGTTTAGTGTCCTCCAGTTACCTCAGTCTGATCAAAATTGAGTGTTTACATATAGCGAACTGTTATTTCTTTTACCGTTGTAAGAATAGTGCTTTCATATACTTAAATAAAACAGTAGCAATAAATATTCAATGTCGTAATTATTTTATTTACAATCCAAGTTTAGTGGAAAAATATTGGAAAAGAAATGGAAAAATATCGGAAAAATATTTTTTTTCTTTTCTTTTCCATCCGAAATTTTTCCATTGCCCATCACTAATTCTACCCGGAATGCTTACACGCGCTTCAAAATCGTTCCCAAGAGTACCACGACATGAGTGGAGTGTGTCTCTTTCTACTAAATAAAGCGCCAATCGCCATATATAAGTATGGCCATGCGTAGTTTACAAATTACTACTAAGTAATTCTACTAATTGCAGAAACAGTTTTTGTATTGCATAAGTATTTTTTTTTTATGTCATAAGATAGCAAACAAGCAGATGGGTCTCCTGATGGAAAGAGTCAACCATCGCCTATAGACACCAAAGATGTTAATGGTGCGTTGCTATCTTGTGGCGAGGTATAATGCCACATGCATAACTTTACCGGCTACCTTACCCTCCAAACCGGAACACGACAGCAACAAGCACTGACGCTATTGCGGCAGGAATAGGTAAGGCGGTGGTACCAGACCCGGGCGAGACAATGCAGAACTCTACCACCTAGTAGCCACGATGACAGTGACTCGATTGCCAATCGGTCGCCTTTTACGACCTGCCTGGCAGAACGGCAGTTGGCCTATTCTACAAAGGAGGCCGGGACCAACACGGCGATTACGTAATAATTAAAATAAGCACATTTTAGAACTTACTATGTTAATTACAATACATTTTAAGCTAATGTATCTATCGACGTGTATGAATAAAAGGGATTTAACGATTAACGAATATATAAAAATCTACCATCCGAAAATTTTATTTACACTGGCAATTGCAAGAAATGGACAGCATCCACTCATGTCGTTGTCTTGCTCAGAACATTTTTCCCCTCTGTTATGTAAGAAACAAATGTCAACTTTATTACGAACGAAATAAAGTACATTTTTATTTTTCAAATATTGCTCCGTAGTAATTCCAGTTGTCGTATATAAGTTCCTTGCTTATGATATAAAAGAAAGAAAAGTTATTTGCACAGATTATTATTATATATTATTTGTACAATTCTACTAGCACCAGGGCTTGAAACCGGTGCATAGAGGTTTTTAGAGTTTTTATAAAAGGTTTCACTTGCAGTATATAGAGCCAAACCTTAATGCTCCTTATTTATTTACGCTGATTATAGATCAGGGCCGTAGCTACCACCGTATCTGCCGTATCAATTATACGGGGTCCCCGGGTCACGGGGCCCCCAACTTACGCAAGCAAAAATTAATAAAAACTTCCCAAATAGCAAAAGTCGAAAAAAGCATTTCTTTTTTTAAAGGCAAGGAGCGTGTATATTTAATCTGAAATTTTACGATAATTATGATAAATAAATATTTCTTTTAATTTTATGCAAACATTGTTTTTCTTTTTTGAGAAATCTCTACTCTTCATAAGGGCCCCCAAACAAATTATACGGGCCCCCCGCCAAGGCACGCTACGCCACTGATTATGGTTTTTGAAAAAACCGAACAAATACGAGTTGGACTGGCCCACTGAAGGTTCATATTACATGTAATTTTTATTTATTACACGTATTACACTAAAAAGTTCAGGAATCGTGTCTCGCAGTTTCTTCCGAGCTTTTTCGAAATTCAGTTTCCAAAACCTACATATGAACATTAAATAAAGACTATTTCTTTTTTTACGGCGATATTATCATTATCACGGAGATAAGTATCAAATACATTTTGATTCTTTAAGAATGTCGAAATATACGTCTTTGTGGCATAAAAGGCTTGCATTTTTGCGTTAACTTAGAAGTTTGATTTTTTTCACAGCTTCAAGGGACTTCAGGACACGGTTTAAATTTTAACGTGATACCTCCACGCGTTCCTAAGATAAAGGGTCTTGACAGACGGACGAACAGACAGACAGACGGATCCGAACGGTCGCGGCATCCTCTATTATATTTAAATCTAATCCATATACTCGACGAAATAACCCTGATTCGACACTACGACGAAAAAATTAGATATACGTAGGTCACACTATATGTTTTGCGTAACTTAAAAAAACAACATGTTATAACCAAAATATAATGTTTATTACTTTTCAAAATAATC
Source organism: Apodemia mormo (assembly GCA_036924255.1). Classification (NCBI taxonomy): domain Eukaryota; kingdom Metazoa; phylum Arthropoda; class Insecta; order Lepidoptera; family Riodinidae; genus Apodemia; species Apodemia mormo. The sequence goes on along the minus strand of JAUPFN010000022.1, from coordinate 23,783,466 downwards.
TCCTTTACATTTTAAACATTTTTTCATGCGATCGAACCACTTTTTAAAACAGGAGGACCACAAATCTGAAGGCATGTTTTCTACATGCTGATTGAACGCTATCCCTGCCTCTTCGGAGTTAGTAAAAGTAAAACATTTTCATCAAATCTTTGATTTTGGGGAAAATACAGAAATCACAGGTCGGGGCTATGCGCAGGATGAGGGACGAGATGTACTTTTTCGGAAGCTAAAAATGACTTTGTTTTGTTGGCCGTGTGTGAAGAAGCGTTATCATGGTGTACGAGAACGCAGCTTTTGGGTCGTCTTTCGCGAACTTTTTCTAACACCCTGGGTAAACAAATGGTAGAATACCACTCGGCATTAACACTCTTTTGATCTTCAAGTGGAATTGTACAGATGGGATCCGTAGCTGAGAAAAAAAAACGCAATCATTTTTTTACCAACGTTTCTCGCCTGTCTCACTTTTGTTGGCCTGTTTTCATTTTCAAACACCCATTCACAAGATTACTGTTTTTTTCGAGTTCAAACAATAAATCCACGTTTCGTCTCTTGTGACAATGACATAAATAGCATTAGAATGTCCGTGGTCGTACTTCAGTAGCATCTGTGAGCACCATTCCATGCGAGCCCGCTTCTCCTCCGCTGTCAGTTCATGAGGGATCCAACAACAACAAAGTTTCCGAACTTTCAATTCTTCGTGTAAAATTTTCTGAATTTGGCTCATACCAATCCCCAGTAGTCCTCGAATTGTCTCATAGGTAACCTGGGGGTTTTCTTCAATTAACCGCTTAACAGTAGCCACATTATTTTCGTTGACGGCAGTTGAAGGCCGCCCTTCACGAAATTCGTCATGTAAAGAAACTCGACCTCTCTCAAATTCAGCAAACCATCGCCTCACGGTGCTCAAACAAGGTGCTTCTCTCCCAAAAGCATTTTGAAGACGAGCGGCACAGTCTTGTGGAGAAAGAGAACTTTTAAAATTATACAAAATCATCGCTCTAAAATCTTTTCAACTTAATTCCATTTTCGTGCGTACATAGAACTTTGATGTGTGATAAAAAAACAATTGGCAAATCATTTCCCGCCAATTGTTTTTTTTTTATTATTAAGAAGTTTGCAACGTTTTAAAAATATAACATTCAAATAGTTCCGATTAGCTAGAAGTGCAAAACTTTTAGTGTGCCCCATGTACATACATCCACTACTACTCGAGTGAAGCCAGAGTGAAGCGTATCTTATCGTATCATATATCTTGGCTATTTGCATACCTACTATATATTATCTCTACACTCGGTTGCAGTAAAATTTTCCCTTCCCTCTCCCCTTTCCCCCTTTCCCCAGATTTCCTCTTTCACCATTAGGGAGATATGTGATTCCCTCTTTTCTTCTCTCTCTATCCCACAAGAAAACCGTGATAACACTTTTTCATATAATGTTACGGTCTAAAATATTCACTTTTGGTATATCTCTCAATATTGGATATTAAGTTAATAATCACGATGGGGATCTACATGTAATAATTAGAAAATATATAAGTACTTACTTCTCTTTTAGATATCTAAAATTTTATAACACCTAAAATATTTAACAATAATTTAGGTACTTAGCGTTATGTGCCTACTTATCTATTAAAATTGCATCTTAAGTAGCGAAAAATCGTTTCTAATTATACCTATGCAGCGCCTAATGCAGCCTATATACAGCTTAACGTGCTACTTGGGTGGTGAGTTTGCTCAATTTTTATACCACTTTTTTATTTTTCCCTTTCAGTAACATCGTAAAGGTAAGTACATATATGTGAAAATTTACGGATGATTCAAGAACACTGTAGACTAACTAAACAGAAGTCAAAGTACATGCATCATTTGCTCGAATATTACTTGTATTATATGTACTTTGACTTCTGTTAGTCTCCAATATTCTGTGGTAGAGGCACAGATTACTAAATAATTACGTAGAGGCTAGAGCTAAATCTTTACAACACGCTCCTTAACTACTTGGGTTGATTTAGGTTTGCAAATTAACCGGTAACAAGCCCTGTTTATAATAAAGATACCATTACATTCTTATTATTTGTTCTGTGAGAGATACCATAATATAAGGTCGAGGCAAAAGTATTTTCGTATTGTTCATACAAAGGAAAATATATTTTTAAGTAGGTATATATTTTTTATATATTTATAATATGTATGTACCGTTTCTATTGATGACTTGTTGCCATCTTGTGGGTAGTGCCATGATCCCATTCCTATAGAAATGTTGACATTTTTGATTAAAAAAATCTGACAGGCAGTGTTCAGTGTTCTTTTGAGGTTAGGTTTATGCTTCCTAAAGAGAACTGCAATGACCGAAATAGGTGGAAATCTGGTGCAAGGTCAGAGCTATACGGAGGATGCATAAACACATCTCAGCCAAGCTCTCCCATTTTTTATCACCCGTAATCAACTGTTTAAGAAATGATTCGGAATTGTTATGGTTTAACAAAGAATCGCAAATGGAAACACATTACATTAGGCTTCTCTCAGTGAGATCATGTGATACCCAAATGTCAAGTTTTTTCTTGTACCTAGACGTAAAACTGTTTTATGATCAACATTCAGTTCTTCAGCTATGTTGTAGTTACTATTATGTCGATGTTGCTCCACTTTCTCAAAGATGGCACTGATTTTATCTGTGACAGGGCCTCCAGAACACATCTCATCTTTCACACTAAAATTTCCAGACTTGACCCACGCTTGAACCACATATGTGCTATTCTTATTGATACCGCATTAGGTCCGTAAACCGTAAAAAAATATTCGCGGCGTTCGTCGCATTTTTGCCGTTTTACAAAAAATAAATCTTTAAAATGTATCGAACGTGGTACCGAATTACTTACTCACATACGTTCATCACTACATTACATAGGTACTCTTTGCGTTCATTTTGCTTGCTTGAAAAACAATTGAAAAATGGCGGGAACTAGTTTTTTATTATTATAAAAAAGTATCTTCACGCCCATATCCCCGAAGGGGTAGGCAGAGGTACAACAAGTGCACCCACGATTAGCCGAAGATACTTGGTCCCACAAATGTGATAGGTGGCAAGCCTATCGCCAACCGGGCACTTTCCAATCCCGGGCAACTTTATGTTTCTCAGAAAACCGAAAAAAACACTTTTTTTATGTGCCCGACCCGGGAATCGAACCTGGGACCTCATGTGGTCAACGCCAACGCTGGACCACTAGACCACAGAGGCGATATTATTATTATTAGGTATTTATTTATATTAATGGTATTAAATCCAGCCAGTTACATTCAGTACAGCCAAGGAGGTTTGATTGCTCATAATAATACATTCAAAATACGAAAATACTTTTGCCCTGACCTACCTATTGTATTATTTTATTTATTTTGGTTGGCAGTCATTTAGTACAATTTATGAAATCTGGCTATATTGATTACTCGTCGAATGTAATATTATGTCATTAGCACAGAACTATAATATTAACACAGAACTACAATATTATATATTATAGAGTCATTAGCAGTAACAATATAGGTAGGTACTCCTTAACAATATAGGTATTCTGGGTCACCCACAGGGGTCACCGTAAGGTGTAAATTGTTCTGTGGTCATTAGTCTTGTCAAATGTCAATTCACTCATCACAACTGTCAGTTGTCAGCTGCGGCCTGCGTTTTAGGCTTGGGCCTAACCGGTCACTACAGAGAGCGCACAATTTAGTTCATAATCCAAGGATGAACTAGTTCGTTCTATTAGTTCATTAGTTCTTTTTTTTGAAATAATTTATTAAGAACAATAAATAAAGAAAAAAATATAGTTATGATTGTTGTAAGTTTTGTTTATTGTTATTTAAAAAATACAAAGTATTACATGAAAATTTTACACGTCCATTTATGTAATATGAGATTTTTTATTTAAATAATGAAAAATAAAATAATTTATATTAATGACTAGCTGTTGCCCACGACTTCGTCCGCGCGGACTTCGTTTACTTCGCACAGCTCCTCCCCCGTAGGTGATAGCGTGATAATATTTAGCCTATATGTTGACCCGATCTATAAGTAATATTCATGCAAAATTTGAAGTAAATCCATGCAGTACTTATTGAGTTTACCCCGGACATACATACAGACAAACAGACAAAAATTCTAAAAACTATATTTTTGGCTTCGATATCGATTCTAGATCACGCCCCAAGTATTCTTTTAAAAGAATTTTCAATGTACAGTTTTGACTTTCCTACGATTTTATTATATGTATAGATTAGTCAACAGCTAGGCTAGTTTCTAGTATAATGTGTAATTATATTAGAATACTTAGAAAGTATGAATTTTTAAAATTAAAGTTGACTTTTTTGTTATGGCAATAAAATCTTTTTTTTCGAAATAAAAACGAAAAAATAAAATGATTTATATTAATAATTAGTCATAATTAACGTGATATTTAATAATAATAATCAATTATTTGTAACAACAAATGGGAATAGAAGAGAAATTTTTTAATTTTAATTAAACTTACCGTAAAATAAGACATAAATGGTATTAGTATTCTGTTTGATAATTAGCCAGCAATACTTCAGTTGACGATTGTTATGATTTCATACGATTTGATAAAATTTCAACCATGGGGAGTTGAAGTTGTTTAGTATCGATATCGATTATCGAAATATCAAGGCGCGCACAGTAGTAAAAGTAAATAACTCGGTTGGTCACATAGTGCCACTGTCTAGTAAAGTGGACGCTAACAGAAATATAAAAAGAACTAAGAGCGGGATTTTCAATGAACTAGTTCGCATAGTTCACCTAAAGGAGCGCTCTTCCCACCTAGGTCACTCGCGAACTACCCAAGACTACTGCGTTTAGTTGTCAAAATATTTTAAGAGTCGTTTAATTTGTTGCGAATTGATCTTTGGTTTTAAGCACAGGACTTTGTTAAAACCGAGAAAATTAGAAAGCTTGAATAACGAATTTATTACTAAAGATGACTTCTACTTTGCCCAACGAAAGAAACGAAGAAAGACGTCGCAGAGTAAGTTTAATCGCAAGGGTTCAACAAATCAAAACACTGTAGACTGGTGATTCACTCACTGTATTACGTGTTTACGAATTAAAAGATATAATATTTTCTGTGAAGTTGTATTTTCTGAACAAAAAATACAATAGTTATCAATATTTTACATCTTATCTAGTGGAAAAGTACCTAACTAAATAACATGAGCATTGTTAGTTACTTTATTTTGTATTTTTTTAAATTTACTGTGTACATTCTTATGTATAATACATATCAAATTATTTTCCCGAAATCCTATTAAGTGGATACTGTTTACAAATATACCAGTTTCAGAGACTATACACAGATCCTATAAGAATTTACAGTTCTGCCAACTCGTAATTCTTCAGGCTTTGGGACTCTCCCATTTAATTTGAATGTCCATCCAAACATCCAAACCTTTGCATGTATAATATTAATATTATAAATGCGAAAGTTTGGATGTTTGTTACTCAATCAGGCAAAAGCTACTAAAGATAATGACCTGGAATAGCACATAGGCTACTTTTTATCCTGGAAAAATTAGCTGTTCCCGTGGGATTCACCAAAATCTTTTATAATGCAGCGGGCTGCACGCTGCAGCTCGAATTTCATAAGCCTTGTCAATCTATACAGTTATTTTTTGGATTCTTTATTTCTGACTAGCTGCAGCGTGCAGCCCGCTGCATTATAAGTTTTAGGTGAATCCCGCGGGATTGTCTAATTTTTCCGGGATAAAAAATAGCCTATATGCTATTCCAGGTCATCATCTACCTGTGTGCCAAATTTCATTCAAATCTGTTTAGTAGTTTTTGTGTGATTGAGTAACAAACATCCATCCAAACATCCATCCAAACATCTATCCAAACATCCAAACTTTTGCATTTATAATATTATAATAAAGAAATATTAAGAGTACCTCACTCAATAATTATGCTTTAACCCTAAATTTTTCCGATAGAGATTGATCATGCTGACGTTAAATGCAAAAAATTATTTAATTAGGTATTGCTGGGCCCTTTGCCATCTGGCTTTCTGCGGGCAGATGGTGCGACAGATACTTTGGATGCTGATTATCAAGCAGCACTCGCACTGCAGCAGCAGCTATGCGGTGCTACTGTAAGTATTTACATTATATTAACATGTTATATTTCACTATAAAGAGCAGTTGATGAAGATATTTAAAAATTTTAACATTTGCAGATGCCTGCTGCCGGTCCGCCATTAGCAGCAAGGCTCAACGTGACAATAGTTCAGGCGAAACTCGTCAAAAATTATGGTAAAATACATTTCTTTTTGACCTAGAAGTTCTTTTTAGACCTAAAAAGAACCTAATTTTATGTTTGTTTGTAAATTGTGTTGAATAAAATCTAATCTTTTGTTAAATAAATTATACAAGTTTTAATCAATTTTAGACAAAATTAATTTAAAAATCGGTTCTACAATAAATCTCATCTTTTACAAATTGTGATTATTTGTGATTATTATAATTGACACTGTATTATTATTTCATGCATTAAGTTTTTCAAATAAGTTGTGTTAAAATATTTATATACACATCTCTATAATAATGTTTTGGCATTGATGAACACATGGTCGGTCAGTTTGTGGTTTGACATAAGTCTCATACATATGTTCTCAGATCTCTTTAGAAGATTTCTTCTATCAGAACCTACGCAAGGACAAGGGTTAAAAAAATATTATAAATAATATTAAATAGAAAATGTTAAAAAAAGATGTGCTAATTTCAACACCAATACATTATAACATAAATAGACGGGGATAAGTTCTCCATCAGAAATAAATAAAATTAATTAGAAGTACTTTATTCATTGAAAGGTTTTACAAGTTATTTTGACTCAACACACACTGAAAAGATCCGGGGGAACTCAACATGCTTGTGTTTTTTTTATATTTTTTTAAAATTAAGATATTATACAATGTTTAATTTGTATGTAATTGTTACAATATAAATAAATATAATAATAATAAATATAAATATTCATGAGACAAATTACACTGACTGATCTAACACCAAAGTCAGCAATTTGCTTGTGTTATGGGTGTTAATCAACGATACTAATACATAGAAATACATATATAAATAATGGAATAGATTTAAGAAACACCCAAACCTGGAAATACAAACATTTATGCTCATCACACAAATGCTTGTCCCCATCAGGGATCGAACCCGAGCTCTGTCGATTGCGTAGTCAACGTCGCTAACCTCTCTAATATTGCTAATATAAGGAGCAGTTAATCCCATGCTTTATTGTCATCTAGATATTCAAATATTTTATTATAACCTTTTACAGTTTTGTTTTATATATGTGTGTGTGTGTGTGCGTGCGTGCGTGCATGTGTGTGTCCACCATTAAAGTCTTTTATGTCTATAGGTGATGGTTGTCTCTTTCCAGCAAAGAGACATCTGCTTGTTTGCTATCTTTATTATATAAAATAAAGAAATAAATAATTGCCCTTATAGTCTTTCTTTAGTTGAATTCCCCCCCCAGAGAAAAAATCCATATGACATGACACTATTAAACTAACCAAAGTACACAAGGCAAGTGTCTCATCATCAATACTACCCTATTTTTCTTACTACTAATGCTACTCAACTAAGTCTATTGGCTAACTCCTCGTATGGTCCCCTCTGCCATTTTTTATATATTGTGCCTTCACTTCCATATCTCGAAAGAGGTGGTCAGAAGTACAACTAGTGCTCCCACGATTAGCCGAATTACTTAGTCCCACAATGTTATAGGTGGCAAGCCTATCGCCAACTGGGCACTTACCAATCCCGGGCAACATTGTTTTTATCAGAAAACTGAAGAAACATTTTTTAATTTCCCGACCCGGAAATCAAACCTGGGACAAACCAACCCGTACCACTAGACCATAGAGGTGACTATTTTATCTACTACTAGCGGTTGCCCGCGACTTAGTCCACGCGCACTTCGTTTACTCCGCACAGCTCCTCCTCCGTAGGTGCTAGGGTGATAATATGTAGCCTATATGTTGACCCGTCCTGTTAGTAATATTCATGCAAAATTTAAAGTAAATCCATGCAGTACTTTTTGAGTTTAGCCAGGACATACATGATTTTCCTACGATTTTATTATATGTGTACAGATAACTCCTAAAAATACAATCGAGACCACAAGATCCATTACTTTTAAATTATGTTGTACATTGGTAGACACCTGCCTTACATTAGGTGTCCAAAATTTAATACACTTGGTTTTTTTACTATATAAAGCATATTATTAATGTTGTACCAATGCACAACTTTTGAAATTGTATTGTTTATTTACTATGTCATACTTAACAATTTGTCTTTTCATTGTAAATAAAAGTGAAGTGTCATCTGCAAACATGCCATGTTGGTACAAGCTCTTTTGGAAGAATAGACCGACTGCTGTTCTGCCAGGTAGCCTTTTCTTTCCTAGCAGAGTAGCAGATGATCTGCCATTCTACCAGACAGTGTGTAAAAGCCAAACGATGGGCCATATGTGTCATTACTATTTAAACTACTATGTGATAGGTTTCCGTAACGTCTGGCCAGAGAATTTAATACCTTACCTGTTTCTACCGCAGTAGTGTCAATTCTTTTCATTGTTGTCGTTTGGTTTGGAGGGTAAGGTAGCCGGTACACTTAAGCGGGGAATTTACTAGACGGACATGCCCGCCGGACTTTGCTACTATAGGTCTGGTAAATGTCTGTCAAGTGTATTACCGAAGTGGGCCGTCCGGCCTATAGTAGAAAATTCCAATTCCAATCGGGCATGTCTACAAGCTTGCCCGCAGACATGTCCGTCTAGTGAATGCCCTACTTTATGCATGCATGTACATTACCACTCCACCACAAAGATAGTAACGCTCAACCTAGACCAACGTAGGGAAAATGTAACCTCAAATACGTAGATGTATAATTATAATGTAAAATGATATGTGTAATCTTAAATATAAAGGTGTAAGATGGTGATTGTTCACCAGGTCTCACCCGAATGGACCCATATGTGCGTTTGCGTGTCGGCCATTGCATATACGAGACGCACACCGATCCCAGCGGTGGGAAGACGCCCCGGTGGAATAAGGTCATACATTGGTAAGTTTAAGTGAAAAAAAATCCATAATCAATATCAGCTGATCCGCTAAACGTTGTTTTGCCATACTAGTGACTTGTATTAAATATTTTGGCAGGGTACTTAAGAGTGGGGAGGGTGGGGGGAGGTAAATAAAGATAAAAGCTAACCTATCCTTGAAGTTGGACCAAACAATAGATGTCTACAAAATTTTATTGAAATCGGTTCAGTAGTTTTGGAATCCATAGTGGACAAACGACGCGACACGTAATTCATATATTACAAGTATGTGAACGGAGGGGTTCAAAATTTACACAGTTAAAGTTTACAAGACTGCGAAAACCTTATATTTTTAAATAATATGCATTAAAATACGTATAATTATTAATAAAATAAACAGTAACCACACTTCATTCATATGACATACAATGATAATATACACATTACACACATATGATATACTATTTTCATTAGTTCTAAGGTCTCTTTTAAGTTTGACGACGGACCTTAGACGTTTAATCTGCGGTCGAATTTCGACCACGGGGCGATCGTTAGACCATTTAATTAAGAAAACCTCTTTGGGAATAATATTGTAAACTGTACACTAAGAAAATAACCCCAATATAAATAAAGAAAATATTAATCAGACTGGTTTGTCAATTTTATTGAGTAAAAGTACCCGGCAAACGTTGTTTTGCCACATAAATTATTGATTTAAAAAATAGGGGTTGATCGTAGAAAAATAAAAATAAAAAATTTTGTCCATAAAATAAAAATAAAAATTTAGGGGTGGACAACTTTTAACATTTAGGGGGATGAAAAATAGATGTTGGCCGATTCTCAGACCCACTGAATATGCATACGAAATTTCATCAAAATCGGTCAAGCCGTTTCGGAGGAGTATGGGAACGAACATTGTGACACGAGAATTTTATATATAAGACTTATTGAACGTTTAGAATCAAAGGGGACATTCAATATTATTACACAATAAAAATATTGTGCAATATTGTTGTAGGTCTATATATTTTTTTACTATTGTTATAGCGGCAACAGGAATATATCATCTGTGAAAATTTCAACTGTCTAACGATCACGCTTCATGAGGTGACAAACGTAACATGAGGTCACAAACATAGGACAGACGGATGGACAGCGGAGTAGTTATAGGGTTCAGTTTGCGCCCCCTGGTTACGGAAGCTTTCAAAAATAGCTTGATGTTTGATGTATGGCAGCGGTTTAGGAGTAGATTAACATTTGTCGATATAGTTTTTACCCAAACTTTTTCAGCCCTAGAGGTTAATTTTTGGAACGAAGTTCCTTACGGCAGGCTTGGAGGGGATAGGGATTTTGCTGCGCGACCGAACTGAAAAAAATGTGATAATAAAACCGTAAGAAAAATGCGTGGAATAAAGCGTTAAATGAGACGTGCGCAGGCGCGACAGTCGCGTACACAAGCGAGTAGTGTCGTTTAGCCGAAGGAAGTTCGTTCCTACCTGGTGTCCCGCGACACCACATCATTTTTTTTTAAAAACCGGCTAAGTGCGAGTTGAACTTGCACACCGAGGGTTCCGTACAAACTTGTATAGGTGATAGCAACAATATATTAACCGCAAAATAACCAGTATATTTTTAATATACATATAACTAAAAACTTACGGTTTTCGCAATTTTTCCTTTATCTGTGCTGTAAGGCGCTGCTTCGTACCAAATTTCAAGATAGTTTCATGAAAATATTCAAGAAGAATTCCTATAAGGTTTAGATTTCCTTGCGACTTCCGAAAATGTGTGGAAAGTTGCGGCATAAACGACTGTATCTTTTGATTGCGTTGGCTTAGAAGTTTAATTTTTTACAGCTCCAAGGGACAGTAGACTTGATTTTGATATAGTTCAGCTTAGTACCTCGACGCGTTCCTGAGAAAAAGGGTCTTGACAGACAGACGGACGAACGGACAACAAAGTGATCCGATATAAGGATTCCGTTTTTTCCTTTCAAGATACAGAACCCTAAACAGTAAGTCTTTCATTCATCAACGGTTCAACAGTATTGGCGTGAAAGTGTAAAAAACAGACTTTCGTATCTATCTATACAAATAAATAAAATTGGAGTATCTGTTTGTAATATTAAAATAACCGCTTTTCAACCGACGAAAAAACAGAGAGAGCAAAATACAGCTAGTTTGCAATATTAGTACGGTGACGTAACCTTAATGTCGTGGATAGAAAACTGTAAAATTTCCTTAATACATACTAAGAATTTGCATTTGTAAATATAAAATGCCTCATTTCCAAGACTTGCTTCGGTTAACAATAAATACGGCAACATATTTTCTGGTTATTAAAATAGTAAGAATGCTAAGTAGTTGAGAAAAATGACTGCGTGAAATTTCATAATACTGACAGAATAATTATTAGTTATATTTTACACTAGGTGTGCTCGCGACTTCCCCTTTGTTTTTAAAATAAAAGTAGCCAAGTTACTACTTGTTACATCAGCTATCTGCCAGTGAAAGTCGTCAAAATCGGTCCAGCCGTTTCAAAAATTAGCCGGAACAGACAGACAGACAAACAACTGACAGACAGACAGGCAAAAATTTTAAAAATGTATATACCGTGTATACATCCATATGCGTTTAGTAAATAGTGGTTATTTTAACATTAAGCCGGCGCCAGACATAGGTTCAAATATTTGAACACCTGTTTGATTGCTATGTGTGACACGAGACGGAAAATGTGTATAAGTTTGGACAACCAAAGCCCCATGCCACACATAGCAATCAAACAAGTGTACAAATCGACACGTCCCAAGAACAAAATCGTATGAAGAAATCAGACGAAACTGGTTTTATAATAAAATTCGCATTAAATACGCATAAAGCCAAAAGACAATATATTTTTTATAGTTATTGGTCTTTTGTTTTTGGAAATGCTCAAGTGAACATCATCTTATGTACAATGTACTCCCACAAACAAACATATTTTAATTTGGTGGTTATGCAGATACGATTTTGTTCTTGGGACGTGTCGAAATGTTTGAAGCTACGTCTGACGCAGGCTTTATAAACACACTCTAATTTTATTTATTTGTACAGATTAGCTATTATTACAATAACAAACATTCATTCATCCATACATCAAAACTTTCACATTGATAATATTAATATCAATTACCATGTACTATATTTTTTTTATATCAGTAGTCCCAGGCTAAATAGACTAACTGCTGTTTGTTAGGCAGGTCGTAAAAGGCGACCGATTACACGTGTCAGTACCATCGTGACTACTAGGCGGTAGAGTTCCACAACGTCTCGCCCGGGTATTTGGTACCACCGCCTTACCTATTCCTGCTGCAATAGCGTCAATACTTGTCATTGTCATGTTCCGGTTTAGAGGGTAAGGTAGCCGGTAGACTTATGCATGTGGCATTGCCATCCCGCCACACAGATTGTAACACACCATTAACATGTTTGGTGTGTATAGGCGATGGTTTTTTTTTCTTCAGCATATCAAACTGCTTGTTTGCGCTATCTAATAATGTAAACAAATCCTCTTCATACCAATTACTGATCTCACATATTTGTTGTAGTGTGATTTTAGATAAATTGTCCTTAAATATTGTAATATTTTGTTTAAAAACATAAGTTCGCTCAACTTTTTTCTCGTGTGACCCCGTTTCCGATACTGCAGAAACCTTTAAAATAATTACATCAAAAAAGAAGAAAGCGTCTTTTTTTTGCAAGAACATGGGTTGTACAGATTACAAATAAATACCTGGATCACCGATTTTTTTTGGTGAAAAAGACGTTTTCTAAAAATAAAATCTAGCTAGATCGATTAATGGCCCCCGAAAGTTCCAGCATACTAAATTTCATGAAAATCGTTGGAGCCCTTTCCCGATATTCAGATTATATACAGTGTGTAAACAAAACCCTGTCGGATAATTCAAGGTGTTATTTGGCACCGTAATACGGTTACATATGTGTAATTGTTTTATGGATATTAATTAATTAGTTTTCCCAATAAAAAAAAATAATCTTAAATTTTATTTTCATACATTAAGTATGACAACACCTACAAATAAGTAAATTCTATTATCAAAGTATGCCGCGCAAGTCGGATGCTACCAAAGCACACACAGCGCGTTTTAAAGTTTCTTTGTAAAAAGCCGAAAAACAAATAGCGCGCCTTCGCGTGGTATTTTTACGAAAGCCGCCAAAGCGAAACAATCAAACAAACAACGACAAAGTGTTGTCATTTTTAAAATATTTGCTTAACTCTAGGAAAATATAAGTAAAAATACGAATATTAAAAAAGCGATATCTTATTTATTTTTAGAAATAAAGTCATTTTAATATTTTTTTCAGTAATGCCTTTAACCAACCTATATGCCTGTTTCGGATTGGACAGAGTTTTCTTTACTCACTGTATATAAACATAATGTGTACAAGAATAGCTTGTTTAAAGGCATTGGCTATTAAATGTATTCGATTCAAGCAAAAAATACCAGCTTATTATTCGCCCGGGTCTGGTACCACCGCCTTACCTATTCCTGCCGCAATAGCGCCAGTGCTTGTCGCTGTCGTGTTCCGGTTTGGAGGATAAGGTAGTCGGTAAACTTATACATGTGGCATTAGACCTCGCCACAAGATTAACATCTTTGGTGTCTATAGGCGATGGTTGACTCTTTCCATCAGGAGACCCATCTGCTTGTATGCTATCTTATGATATAAAAAAAAATCTACCGTAATGTCTGTAATAGAGAGTATCTTGACACCCATATCTCCGAAGAGGTATACAAGTGCACCCACGATTAGCCGAAGATACTTGATCCCACAAATATGATAGGTGGCAAGCCTATCGCCAACCGGGCACTTTCCAATTCCGGGCAACTTTGTGTTTATCATAAAACTGAAAAAACACTTTTATGAGCACATGAGTTCCCGGGAATCGAACCCGGGACCTCGTGTGGTCAACGCCAACGCTGGACCACTGACCACGAAGGCGATGTAATATTATAACCACTTCTTTTAATAAATGCATATTATGGATGTATGCAAGATTCATATACCAAAATAACATTTTTTACTTTATTTGTGTGTGTCTATTTGTACCGGCTTATCTCTGAAACGTCTGGACTGACTTTGACGGGACTAAAGAGTAACTTCAGCTACTTTTATTTTAGAAATGTTTTCACGCTGACGAAGTCGCGGGCACATCACTACATAGTATAAAACAAAGTCGCTTTCCACTGTCTATCCCCAATCCCTACGTATGCTTAGATCTTTAAAACTACCCAACGGATTTTGATGCGGTTTTTTAATATATAGAGTAATTCAAGAAGAAGGTTTATATGTATAACTAGCTGTTGCTTGCGACTTCGTCCGCGCGGACTTCGTTTACTCCGCACTGCTCCTCCCTCGTAGGTGATAGCGTGATAATATGTAGCCTATATGTTGACCCGACCTGTTAGTAATATTCATGCAAAATTTAAAGTAAATACATGCAGTACTTTTTGAGTTTACCCCGGACATACATACAGACAAACAGACAAAAATTCTAAAAACTATATTTTTGGCTTCGATATCGATTATAGATCACGCCCCAAGTATTTTTTTAAAAAAAATATTCAATGTACATTATTTAGTAGAGAAATGCTGTTATAAATATATTTAGCAAAAGAACGTTTCCCGAGTCAGCTCGTTTAGAATAAAATTAAAACCGTTACGACGTAATCGCCTCGAATCTTACACATAATTTTTTATTGGCCCTTATCGCAAATACGTAATTTAAATATCTCGCGCTACATGTTTATTTAATTTTTATATGGATCCATTACACCCGACCGGTTTCAACCTGTCAAAAGTTTTCCATTGAATTGACGCCGATCAGATTTAGGCATTGACATTGTTGAGATTTTTGAAGGTTGCCACAAAACCGTCACTGTAAAAACCGGCCTAGGGTGAGTCAACCTCGCAGAATTTTCTACCCGCCGTGCAATATTTAACACTAATGTTTTTAATAATTATTTAATACTAGCTGTTGCCCACGACTTCGTCCTCGCGCACTTCGTTTACTCCGCACAGCTCCTCCCCCTTAGGTGATAGCGTGATAATATGTAGCCTATATGTTGACCCGACCTGTAAGTAATATTCATGCAAAATTTGAAGTAAATCCATGCAGTACTATTTGAGTTTACCCCGGACATACATACAGACAAACAGATAAACAGACAGACAGACGAACAGACGAAAATTCTAACCACACTTTAAAACCATTTAAAACTAATTTAAAAATATTGTGAATATTTTGGTCCTATTTTTTTTAAGAAATTAGTTTTAAATGGTTTTAAAATGTGGTCCCGGGCTATTTATTTAGAAATAAAAATAAGAATAATCCGTAACGTCATATATATGTCGGATACAGACTAAAAACATAGAAGTATTGGACCGGCAGCGCCATCTATTGGATACACGCAAATAACCGATCTAAATAATGATATATTGGACCGCCAGCGCCATCTAGTGGCGTTATACAGAGTCTAGGAGGGGCGTACGTGGAATGGGACAGTCAGTCGAGGCCCGACCACCTCCGCGATAGCACAACTCCTAGGAACTGTATCGCGTTTCAATTAAAAGTGTAAAGTTGTCAGTTAAAGTGATTTTTTGTTTAAATTAAATTTAAATTACAAACCGACATTAAGTTCAAAGTGACTTTTTATTTCTCTTGCTCGTGTCCACTGCCCGCACGTTTTCAAAAAACATGTCCGAGGGTAATTTTGACCACGTTCTGCCGATATCAGAAGTGGGATACGAACGAGCAGAGAAATCCGCGATTGATAAGTGTGAAAATAATCATTGGCGCGAGCTGTTCGAACAACAAAGCGAAAATGTGAAGGCATTGATTCAAGCTTTATCGGCATCCAGTTCGCTAAGAAATAATGTCGTGCTGCCTGAATTTAACCCCGACAAGACGGACGTGGACGCACGATCGTGGTGTGCGACCGCCGACCTTTGCTTTGCGAACAACCCACTACAAGGAGGACAACTTATCATGGTGATAAGCAAAGCACTTAAGGGAGCTGCCTCATCATGGCTGGCCCAGGTTACATATCCTGGCATGACCTGGCTGGACTTTAAGGATCTGTTCATCGCTAGATTTATCTGTACTGAGACAAATGCAGGTACCCTCATTAATTTTCATAATGATAAGCCGAACGACAATGAATCATTGCCAGCTTACGCAAGTCGCCTCATCTCGTCACTATTAAGTCGCTGGAGGGACGCAACTAAATAACAAATTGCAGTATCAACAGTTCTTGCGCATGTAGCTCAGTTTGATTCGCGCCTCCAACGCCTTGCTTTTACCACTGAAATTACTTCGCGACAACAACTGCAAAAGGAACTGCAAGCATTTTTGTTCCTAAAGCGGAAATTTACGAGTGGAGATGATACAAAACCTGTTCCTGAGTATAAACGCCCTACATTTTCTTCATCATCCGTAATTAAATGTTTCCACTGCGGCAAAATTGGCCACAGGTAATCCGAATGTAGACAGAAATCGAATGACTTCAAGCCGCGACAATAGCCTGCACCTCCGGCTTTGCCTGCAACCCAGACACCAGTAGCCAAACAGACCATCGTGTGCTTCAAGTGCGGCGAGGCGGGACACGTTGCCAGTCGCTGTACCAGCGGCGTACGGAACAGCGGTGCCAGCGGTGCGAATGCAGAGCGCCGGGTGGACCTGTGTGTGGTAGAGCCTCCATCGGGAACACTTGAACATCATGGTGAGTCGTTTTGCTTCCACTATGATTCTGGGGCAGAGTGCTCGCTTATTAAGGAAAGTGTGGCCGCAAAGTTTAAAGGCAAACGAATTCACGAAATAGTTTCATTGACTGGTATAGGACAAAGTAGTATACAGGCGGTAATCAATAGCGTAGCCCTTTTCGGTACTCCCTCTCGCATAATTGCTGACCAAGGTAGATGCTTTGCAAGTAAGGAATTTCGCGAATTTTGTGAGACTAAAAATATTGAGCTTCATTTGATCTCTACGGGTACGTCTCGCGCAAACGGGCAGGTAGAGCGAGTGATGAGTGTGCTTAAATCAATGTTGACTGCCGTTGAAACTAGTGATAAATCGTGGCAAGACTCGTTAGGAGATGTTCAACTAACTCTCAATTGTACTATAAACAGAGTAACAAAATGCTCTCCCCTCGAGTTGATGATAAGTAGGGTCGCGAGACCATTGTCGCTAATGGCTAGCGAGGTAGAGTTAGACGTAGATTTGAATGAAATTAGAAATCAAGCAGCAGAGGAAATAGAAAAATCAGCTCAGTATGATAAACAGAGATTTGATAAAACGAAGGCAAAACTAAACAAGTTTTCTGTGGGTGATTTTGTCCTGATTGAGAATGGAGAGCGCAATCAGACAAAATCAGACAAAAACAAGAAAGACCGTTTCAAATCACTGAGGTACTTGAAGGTGACCGGTATACATTAAAAGCGCTCAACTCACGGCGTACCTACAAGTACGCTCATGATAAGTTAAGAAAAATGCCTGAAGGGCAAGTGCCCATTGATGTAAGTGATTCTGAGCCTTGTGGAAACGACATTAAGTAGTCGCAGTAAGATAACAAGTTGTGAGTGTGTCCTCTAGAGTCATTTTTGGTCACTGGGATGATCATGGGTGGTCACAGGGATGATCACGGGCGGTCACTGGGATGGTCACGGGTGGTCACTGGGATGATCACGGGTGGTCACTGGGATGATCACGGGTGGTCACTGGGATGATCACGGGTGGTCACTGGGATGATCACGTGTATGGTTGACCACAGGGATGGTCATGGGTGATCACTGGGATGATCACAGACAGTCACAGGGATGACTGCACGTAAGGGCTACTGGGATAGCCGGACAAAAGAGGCACACGCTTGACTTTTAATTTATTTGAGATTGATTGGCTCCCAATGGGCACTTGTGCTTGTTGTCTAGCTATAAGTTTGAGTTAAGTTTGTGAAAATTAAGAAATTTAGCCTTGTCACTGTAAATTTGTTGTTTATGATGATAATGATTGAAATTAATAGGGATTTTAAAATTTTCTGTCTTTTATTGAAGTAAAATTAAGTGAAGTTAATTAGGTCAGGAGAGACCGAACGAGGATGATCCTGTGCTGCGTATTTTTGTTACAGATTAGCACACTGGGACGTGTGATCTGTAGGATGGCCGTGTCGGATACAGACTAAAAACATAGAAGTATTGGACCGGCAGCGCCATCTATTGGATACACGCAAATAACCGATCTAAATAATGATATATTGGACCGCCAGCGCCATCTAGTGGCGTTATACAGAGTCTAGGAGGGGCGTACGTGGAATGGGACAGTCAGTCGAGGCCCGACCACCTCCGCGATAGCACAACTCCTAGGAACTGTATCGCGTTTCAATTAAAAGTGTAAAGTTGTCAGTTAAAGTGATTTTTTGTTTAAATTAAATTTAAATTACAAACCGACATTAAGTTCAAAGTGACTTTTTATTTCTCTTGCTCGTGTCCACTGCCCGCACGTTTTCAAAAAACATGTCCGAGGGTAATTTTGACCACGTTCTGCCGATATATATAACATTTAAAACACCAGACACCTCAATGAATTAAAGTTATTAGAGACCAAAGTTAACAAGCAAATATATTTAGAATCAATTTTTTTATAGTACTTAATAAGTGAACTACACAAGCCTGATCGTGCGTCTCGCTCCTTCGTGTACGATTTCCATATTGTTCCAGCTCGTTCTATCACACGCGACAGTTCGCACTGAACCAGAGAATCCATACTATCCATACTTCCATACTATAATTTTATAAATGCGAAAGTAACTCTGTCTGTCTGTCTGTCTGTCTGTTACGCTTTCATGGCCAAACCACTGAACTGATTTGGATAAAATTTGGTACAAATATAGTTTGAGACCCAAGAAAGGACATAGGATAGTCCTTATCCCGGAAATCCCACGGGAACGGGAGCTATGCGGGTTTGTATTTTAGAATTTTTTCCACCCAAACGAAGTCGCGGGCACAGCTAGTACTAATATATTGCGAACTACTAAGTAAGTGCTAAATGAATGATGTACTAAAACGGAAGAGGTAGTGCATTCCATTCTGTGTCGGAAATTAATTTTTAATAGTACATGAACTATAAAAGCTCACCTGCACCTGGCATGTCCGGCTTTCTGACCTTTTTGACTATCTGGTTTTTTGACCTTAGCAAAATGTGTAGACAGCCTAATTTATTAACTTCAAGTCAATGCCATCTTAGATAGAAATCATGAAACCACAAAGCGGTACGTAAATTCCGCACTTAAGAGTTATCAAATGTGAGATTTACGTACCGCAGTAAAACAAACTAGAAAAATCAAAATGTCCGAACCTTTTTTAAATGTTCATTTTTTTTGTCGGAACTTTCGAAATTTCTATATGGCAACCATACATGCGAGCTTGTGTCTGGAGACTCCACTTCTCTATAACTATTTTCATCCGACGAAAACACGGAGGCTAACAGTTTGACATGTATGTATGTAATATTGTTGGAACTGGATAATATTGAAGTATGATGTTATATTTAAGAGTCCAAGCACTTGTAAATATTTGTATGTTTGTTTATTAAATTTATATAATAATTCTATGTTTCTTAAATTTCATAAGTGTATATATGTGTATCTACGAATTTTTCGCGAATTAAAAACCATATCGAGATAATTCTTTGATTTCAATCAGGTACATCCAACTTAGGGAACAGAGTGCTAAGTGTGAGTTTTCTTTTCGCATTCGATCGTGAGCGCGTTTCGAGTTTACTAGGAATTTGTATGTGATTTGTACAGCGCCACCTAGTGGTATATAATGGTATGGTTTCTCACGTTTACCACTAGGTGGTGCTGTACAAATCACATGCAAATTCCTAGTAAACTCCAAACGCGCTCATGATCGAATGCGAAAAGAAAAACTCTCACTTAGCACTCAGTCCAATTTTCATCAAAATCTGTTCATTAAATTTGAAATATAAGTATAGTTGATATTTAAAATCGGCTTAGTTTTTTAAATTACTATTATTACATATTTTGGATCTACTTGGCGTAAGTATTAAATACTTAAAAGGTAGACCCAACCTGGACTTGTAACATGATCGTTACTGAAATAAAATAAATTATTATTATTTTTATATTATAGTTATTGCCTTGTAGTAGGGGAACCCAAGAGGGGATTTTGGTATTTACTCGAGCGCGTCAAATTAACATAGGAGTGAATACCTCGCACACTGTTAAAGCTCCACCAAATATAAGCCCTTTCTATAGAGGGGGGTAACTATGGCAGAAAAAAAAACAAAATTAAGATAACTTCGGCTTGTGAAAATTCTCAGATTATATTTTTTTTCGTTATTCTTACATCATTTCCTCCATAATAAAAGAAAACTTCGGCTTGTGGAAATTCTTGGATTATACTTTTTTCGTAATTCTTACATCATTTCCTCCATAATAAAAGAAATTTCAGACGCGCTCGAGAATGTCAAGACATTTTCTTTGCAACTTTGTGACCCTCCCACTCCCTTACGCTACACTTGAATCGTCAGATTTTCTAAATTTTAGCTGGCAATTAACCCACCATACCCTAATCTAACGCGCTTCAGTGTTTCCATGTCACTGATTTTTTTAAATCATTTTTTTTATCTGTAGATTTTATCCCCACTATTGAAATGAAAAACATTATATAACCTTTTATTTTTCCTATAATTTAGTCTATCGCCTCTGTGGTCTAGTGGTCCAGCGTTGGCGTCGACCACATGAGGTCCCGGGTTCGATTCCCGGGTCGGGCACGTAAGAAAAGTGTTTTTTCAGTTTTCTAAGAAACACAAAGTTGCCCGGGATTGGAAAGTGCCCGATTGGCGATAGGCTTGCCACCTATCACATTTGTGGGACCAAGTATCTTCGGCTAATCGTGGGTACACTTGTTGTACCTCTGCCTACCCCTTCGGGGATATGGGCGTGAAGATACAAAATCCAATAGGTACCTACGACGCTCGAGAAATTACCCATTTAGCATCTTGGGCTCCCCTACTATTGCTAAAGAATGTGAATATATTATATATGTATTATACACATTGTTATTTATCATACAGCTATGATTACACAGTTAGACGTTGTATTTTAAATGTTTACTCCGTTTTTACGTATTACCGTAATTACCGTGTTTCTCTCAATTTCTCCGTGTTCGTCCGGGTTCCCTTGGAAGTATCGGCCATCTGTCATTCCGCCAGGCAGTTCGTAAAAGGCGAATGATTGGCTATACGTGTCACTGCTATCGTGACTTATTAGGTGGTAGAATTCTGCCGGGTTTTTATACATATTCATACCGCAAAAGCTTCAAGGTCTTATTCCAGTTTAGAGGGAAAGGTACCTGATCTAGCATTGCCATCCCGCCACACGAATAGCAATGTACCATTAACATCAACGGATAAGGATGATGCAGTGAAAAGGGATAGAGCGATTTAGTCTGCAAAGTGTTTTGGTTTAGTGATTCGGCTTAGTCGATTAGTTCTAGTGTGAATATAGTGACAGTGCTATTAGTGTTAATTAGTGCGCATATACGTGTTTTATTGTGGTCTATCGTACCGTTATGTCGTAAATACACGTAAATGCACAATACAAACTCTAAGCTCGTAATAATAACGTAAAACATCATGGTTAATGGTCATATTCGTGTCTAACCAATAAAATTATATAGAAAGAGAAGATTGCTTAATCACATTGTAAACTTCAAAGAAATTGGTGTATTAATATTCAAAAATAATGGTCACCAAGCGGGCGATAGGTGCGTACCTGACTGGCACGTGCCGCGGCTTTAATTCACTGTCTGTATACAGCGACGTTTGATACCTATGCACGGGTGCCTGTACTTAATATTGTTACTGGATAATTAGGTCAAAATTTAAGAACGTACTTATTTTTTTTAACATTAGCGGGATGTGTATGTGTATGTGTAGATAAGAAAGTTACTGATTTTGCTCTGATTTTCTAAAATCGAGTTTTCATCAGGTCTTCATGTTTTGAGGTCCTAGAAACCTTTTCCGATTATGATCACAATGACGTCAGTATGTCTGTATCTGTGTGTGTGTGTGTGTATGTATGTGCGTGTGTGCGTGCGCGTGCGATTTATTTGGGTTTTAAAAAAAAATATTTTTTGATATTAATTCTACATTTTTGCTGTTTATAGATTATGTAGTTAAGAAAATATTTTAGGGCGCGGTGAATCTGAAAATCGTTTATCGTTTCCAAAAAATAAATTATAACAAAATTTAAATTTTTTAACTATAAAAAAATCTATACTTAGGTATAGTTTTTATTCCTTTAAGCTAAATATACCTCAATTTAGCGGGAAGTTTCAGGTATGGCCTGCAGGTTCAACCGGTTTACAGATTATTTACATATTCGGTATCAGAATTCATTCATTCATTCATTCAGAATCAGGTATCCAACTTCCTTCAGTAAGCACAATGTTTTACCAACCAATATTTAGTCAACCTTTTTTTTTTCTTCATTATTAATTTTCTATATACGGCGTGTAAAAGACGGTATACGTAAAAATTAAGAATCTATGCTATGTTACGTTCTTTTCACGATGGCAGTCCTTTTTTTTTGTGGAAAATACAAAGTTTGGGTTTTATATTTTTTTCTTATTTTCGTGACACGCAATTTAAAGCGTTAATTTCCCGCAATCGTCGCGCCCGCGAATATTTCGAACCAACTGTTTATTTGGCGAGGCATGTGGCGCGTAATACATTGCTTCTTTTGTGTGTGTAGTAAACGTTACTATTTTTTAGAATAATTACTATAGAGTATATTAGAATAAATCAGTTCATACAAAGTTAAGATAAAAAAACCGACACTAAAAATCAAAAATTCCCATACAAATTTCCATTGGGTTATCTCTCAGAATTGTGGTCCACATCCATGGTTTCGATTTTCGGTAGACCGTCCCTTCACACCCTGTATATAAATTGAGCAAAAAGCAGTAAGTGATTTTTTTTTTAAATTAATGTTAGGAAAGAGCTTGACCACGATCTCGTCTGATCGTAAGCTAAGATGCGGCCTAAGATGGAATGCGCTTCTCTAGAAGGTACATGTTCACTCTTCTAGTCTAGAATCTGTGCGCCTCGACGATCGATAGAAAAACGAGAATGATTTTTTTATCGATATAAATTCGATAAAAAAATAAATAAAAAAATTAAAAAACTTGAGAGGTGTCAAGGGACATCCGGATAGAACGAAGTTCCTTTCGATACAAAAAACCTGTATACACTCAACAAAAATAATCGTCGCGACATCACACTGTTCAATGCGAAATAGAAATGAAAATATCTGGCTTGCTTTCTATAAGAGGGAGAGAGAGAGAGAGAGAGAGAGAAACATTCGCACGCCGCATAGCTTACAATAGCTTACTATAGCAAAAAGTTTTTCCGTCTAGCCCCCTTTCACAACGCGCGATAAGGAACTTCTTTCCAAAAATTATTAGTATAAAAATGTACCGGTAAGCTTACCCATTACTTTTGTGGTTTTCACAAATGTATTTAGGTCTAAATTAAAATCCGATGTATAGTTTATCTGGATAATCCGTCCAGAAGCTGTTTTATTACTAAAAATAAAAATTTCTTGATAAAGTATTTTCCTAGGAACCGTAACACAATAAGAAAAACGTCATTCATCTCAACTCTCATTTTTTTCAACATGAATAACACTTAGTGAATAAGTGGCGGGTCGCTTCCATAATAGTTATCTTGGCGATGTTTTAGCCTTTTACAGTTAGGTACCTTGGTCACCTTGTAAATCAAGCGTTCATGGGCATTAAATGTTCTAATTAAAAATATTATTACTTTTGAAATGTTTCTTTTGCAATCCAAAACGTTTGTTTCTTTATAAGAAGTTCTTCGTGCAATTCAAAATATTAATGGTCTTTTAAAATGTAGCTCTCACAATTCAAAATTTTGTCTCACATATAAAAATTTCTTTCAGTATTCAAAATGTTCATGCCCTTAAATTGTTTCCGTTCAATTCAAATTGTTGGTGGCCTTATAAAATGTTCATCGCACAATCCAAAGTGTTAGTGCCCTTTTAAAATGTTCCTCGCACTATCCAAAATGTTATTACCGTTAAAATGTTTCTCCAATAATTCAAATTATTAGTGCTCTTTTAAAACGTTCCTCGCTCTTTTCAAAATGTCGCCTTTTAAAATGCTCGTCGCTCAATTAAAAATGTTAATGCCCTTAAAATATTCCTTGTACAATTTAAATTGTTTTTGCCCCTATAATATGTTCCTCAAACAATTCAAAATATTCCCTTATGAAATGTTCCTCGCACGATTCAAAATGTTAGTGCCCTTTTATAACATATTCCTCAAATAATTCAAAATGTTCCTTGTACAGTTCAAAATGTTAATACTTTTAGAAATTCACCTCGCACTATTCAAAATGAGCGCTCAAAACTGTTCGTCGCATTATTCAAAATGTTGCTTTCTTTAAATGTTCCTGGAACTCGAACTCCGTAATGTAGGTGCCCTCACAATATTCCTCCGCAATTTAATGTAAATCTAAATGCCCAATATTTCTCCGCAGTTTAATATAAATCTAAATGCTCTCTGAAAACGTTCCTCGCACGATTTATAATTTTTATCAAATTATTATCTTGTTCAACCTGTTTCAACCTGCTTCTACAGTCACTGGAGTCTGATATTTATACGAGTTGATCTCTTGCCATTTTCTAAATGAATCTGAAAAAAAAATCTCCATAAATTACTAAGTAGTAAATATATTTTTAAAGGCAACTTCGCCCGCAAGTAAATGAACACGGTCGAAAAATTCTTTTACATTTTCATTCAGCCTCGTAGGAGTTGTTCTTTTGAAATCTTCCCGGATCTCGGATCTTCAACTATGTCCATGCCAAATTTCATCAAAATCGGTTTATCCGTTAAAGCGTAACAGATAGACAGACTTTTACATTTATAATATTAGTATTAGCTGACCCGTACGGCTTCGCCCGCAGTAGAATAACATGTCATCGATGTAGTTTTTAATATGCCGATGTAGTTTTTAATACAAACTTTCATCCCCTATTTTAGTCCCTTAGGGGTTGATTTTTGAATAAAAACTTAGCCTGTGTTTGACTCCAGATCTTTAACTATCTGCTTGCTATCTATAGCTTTAACTATATATATTTCATCAAAATCGGTTGAGCAGTTTAGCTGCGAAAGCGTAACAGATAGACTTCTGCATATTTTATAATATTAGTATTAATTTGCATAATATATTTAACTAGCTGCGGCCAACAGCCCCCTGCATTTTAATAGTTTTTAGTGAATCTCACGGGAACAACTGATTTTTTAGGGAAAAATTACCCTATGTACTATTCCAGATTATCATCCATAAGTGTGCAAAATTTCATACAAATTGGTTCAGTCGTTTTATGTGAAAGAGCAACAAACATCCATCCATACAAACATACTTTCGCATCTATACATATAATAAAATCGTAGGAAAGTCTTTTGACTGTACATTGAATATTTTTTGACCTGTCAATGTTATGTATATATATATATATATATATATATATATATATATATATATATATATATATATATATATATATGAATGAAAATGGAGTTTTACCAAGTGCCGACGACAAAGAGTGTAGAATATACGAAATTTTATTCAGTTTATATACGTTTCCGTCAGTTATATATGAATTATTGTAAAAGTTATATAGGAGTGAGTCAGTGAGTGAAAAATAAACCATCCCTTACTTATGTATACTTGTATTACATCTTTTTTTTAAGATTGACGTTCAAAAAATGTATAGTGCTATAGTGATAATCACGTTTTGTATATTATTTCACTCACTCATAACTCACTTTGATACCTGACAAGACCGCTATAAGGCCTCTTCCGATATATATATATATATATATATATATATATATATATATATATATATATATATATATATATATATATATATATATATATATATATATATATATATTTTGAGTATTTACAAATCAAACATTCAATGTTACATTCAAATTTACTTTAATAACAATTCAAATTTAAATTCAAAAATTCATATTTTTTAAATAAAAAAAAACACCTATCCAAAAATTTCATCATCTTTTAAGATCATTACAAGGTATCATACAAAAAAAATTGAGCCAAAATTTTCATGGCGGTCTTCATTATTGACGATTTTCAAAAATTCAAAATTTTACAAATTTGGCATTTTTCAAAATTTTTTTCCAAAATATTTTTTTATCAATAGCCCCAAGTGTCCCCTTTTAAACAAACGAAAGCCCGTTCCTGTATCTATAATAGCATTCGAGATATTGCAAAAACAAAATTGAAAAACTGGAAAAATCGCAAAATTTTGAATTTGCATATCTTTCGAAAAAATTTTTTTTATTTTTTTTCCTTTGGCAGAACTTCGTTTTATGATAAAAGAAAACTTCTGACCAAAATTCGAAAATTCGTCCAAATCGAAAGGGGTCGATTCCAACTATTGGTCGATTTGACATGGAATGACCCGTATGAGTCTTAAATGCTTCGACTTGTTTGCCGTTTAATTTTTTTTTTTATCTATCATAAGATAGCAAACAAGCAGATGGGTCTCCTGATGCAAAAAAGCGGCACCTATCGCCTATAGACACTAAAGCTGTTAATGGTGCGTTGGTATCTTGTGGCGAGGTCTAATGCCACATGCATAAGTTTACCGGCTACCTTATCCTCCAAACCGGAACACGTCAGTGACTAGCACTGACGCAATTGCGGCAGAAATAATTACGAATATTAAGCCCCAGGCCGTTTTCGAACAATATATCAATTTACTGCTAGGCACCTTATAATAGGGAAGAAAATTAAAATTAAATTATGTATACGTCTCGATTTCCTGTTGTGTGCTTGTCGCTATCGTGTTTCAGTTTGGAAGGTAAGTGAGCCGGATAACTTACTTTATACGTTACGTAGTGTAGGTTCGGGCTCCTTTGAAGAATAGGCCAACTGTTATTCTGCTAGGTAGGTCGTAAAAGGCCACCAGTTGGTTATACGAGTCACTACCATCGTGGCTTCTAGATGGTAGAGTTCTGCATTGCCTCGCCCGGGTCTGGTCCCACAGCCTTACCTATTTCTGCCGCAATAACGTCAGTGCTTGTCACTTTCGTGTTCCGGCTTGGAGGGTAAGCTAGC
Organism: Apodemia mormo; assembly: GCA_036924255.1. NCBI lineage: Eukaryota > Metazoa > Arthropoda > Insecta > Lepidoptera > Riodinidae > Apodemia > Apodemia mormo. The sequence goes on along the minus strand of JAUPFN010000022.1, from coordinate 23,756,088 downwards.
CGGTAAACTTATACATGTGGCATTAGACCTCGCCACAAGATAGCAACGCACCATTAACAGCTTTAGTGTCTATAGGCGATAGGTGACGCTTTTTTGCATCAGGAGACCCATCTGCTTGTTTGTTATCTTATGTTATAAATAAAAATAATAAATAAATAAATAAACCGGATAACTTATACATTTGGCATTTTACACACACACACACACACACACACACACACACACACACACACACACACACACACACACACACATATAGATAGCAACGTACCATTAGCATCTTTGGTGACTGGACGATGGTTTCTCTTTCCATCAGGCGAGCCGTCTTGATTCAGATTATCACAGAACATGGCTTGAACTGCTAAATCGGTTTAAAAAAGATCCCATCAATAGAGACTAGAGAGCTAAACTATCAGCGAGTAATAAGAAGTTTCTTCTTAATGATTCCTATGAAAATTGAAAAAAAATGAAAATTAAAAAAAAAAATGAAAAAATCTTATACTTAATGATCCCTATATGCAAATTACAATAATGCAACGCAAAGTATCAAAATTTTGTCTATAAAAATCACTACTTGATGTACGCTGCCACTTCGTTATTTTTAAGAGAATTTATTGGATTTTTGATTAACACGTGAACAAAAATTTTGTATTCCTTTTTAAGACAATTACGCGAACAGTGGAGTATGAATTTGGCACAGTTAAAGTTTACAATCCGAAGGGCTGCAGAAACCTAATATTTTTTAAATTAACATTACACATACTACATCTATGATATAAAATACACACATATTGTAAGGTATTATTTCCTGTTGTTAAACTTAAAAGAGATTTTATTTTTTATACCATAATTTTTATAACACTTAAAAGAGATTGCATTTTTTTATACCATGATTTTTATAACAGTTAAAAGAGATTTCATTTTTTATACCATGATTTTTATAACACTTAAAAGAGATTTTATTTTTTATACCATGATTTTTATAACACTTAAAAGAGATTTCATTTTTTATACCATGATTTTTATAACACTTAAAAGAGATTTTATTTTTTATACCATGATTTTTATAACACTTAAAAGAGATTTCATTTTTTATACCATGATTTTTATAACACTTAAAAGAGATTTCATTTTTTACACCATTTATACCATAATTTCGACCATAGTGCGATAACTAGTTATTACAATAAAGTTTGTTTTCAGTTTTTTAAACTGTGCTCAATTTTAAAAGTGTCTGTCAAGCAATAAAAAAATATTTTATTTGCTTTTATTTATTTATGTTTGACAGTTATCTAAAGACATGAACGCGAGCGAAGCCGCGGGTAATAATTAAAAAATAATCTATGACAACATAGATTGTATAAAACTAAACTTACCGTTATAGAATTATCACTTTTTCCATAGTTTCAAAAAATATACTAATAGTTTTGCATTTCGCGGCTGAGAAAAATTAAAAAATAAATCACAAAGTCAATCCAGCTGTTCTTGAGCTTTAAATGGCGCAACTAATTCAACTTTGTTTTATATATGTGTACTGTCTCTCGCTGACGAATCCCCGCAAAAGCCAGCCTTCCGAACCGGTTGACAATTTATTTTTTGTGACTAATTCAGAGAAAAAATTATGACGACGATTTCTTAGGTTGACCCGAGGGTCGAATACTTTTTGTCGTTTAGGCTGACAAAAATATGACTTTTCTTGACGTCATGGCTACATTATCGCAACACGGGAAGATTATTGTTGCTGCGATGGGTGTTTTTATATATTACTAGCTTACCCGGCAAACGTTGTTCTGCCAGCTTTGTGTCCACTTTTCCATTGTTTTCCCACATTTTTTCACCTTTTAAACCTAACCCACTAAAATGGGGTTTCACCCCATGAATATTTTAAAAATTAGCCAAATCGGCCCAGCCGTTCTCGAGTTTTAGCGAGACTAACGAACAGCAATTGATTTTTATTTATAGATAGATAAGATACCAAACAAGCTCCTCTCAACTCGCCTGATATATTGAAACAACTATCGCCTATCGCCTAGACACCAAAGATTTTAGTGGTGCGTTGCTATTTGGATGATGAGGTGATAATGACACATCTTTTTTTTTTATATCATAAGATAGCAAACAAGCAGATGGGTCTCCTGATGGAAAGAGTCAACCATCGCCTATAGACACCAAAGATGTTAATGGTGCGTTGCTATCTTGTGGCGAGGTCTAATGCCACATGCATAAGTTTACCGGCTACCTTACCCTCCAAACCGGAACACGACAGCGACAAGCACTGACGCTATTGCGGCAGGAATAGGTAAGGCGGTGGTACCAGACCCGGGCGAGACAATGCAGAACTCTACCACCTAGTAGCCACGATGGTAGTGACTCGATAGCCATTCGGTCGCCTTTTACGACCTGCCTGGCAGAACAGCAGTTGGCCTATTCTACAAAGAAGGCCGGGACCAACACGGCGGAAGTCTATAAGTTTATCGGCTACCTCACCCGCTAAACAGGGACACGACAGTCATGTATTCGTCCACAACGAGGTACAACGGTACAACGGGTACACCCACGATTAACCGAAGATACCTGGTCCGTTGGCAAGCCTATCGCCAACCGGCCACTTTCACACACAATGCTGTTTTTATAAGAAAACTGAAATAACACTTTTTGAATTGCCCGACTCGGGAATCAAACCCAGGACCAGGACCCAGGACGCGGTCAACACCGACACCTAACCACTAGACGACAAAGGCAATAAAAAAACAGTGATGATAAGACTTGACACTATTGCGGCAGGAATAGGTAAAGCGCGAACAGTGATACCAAAAGCAGGGCGAGGCAATGCAGAACTCTGCCACCTAGTAGCCACGATGGTAGTGACAAACTACCATCGTTACTATTAACTGTTGGTTCCGGGCTCCTTTGAAGCATAGACCAACTTCCGTTCTGTCAGGCAAGTCGTAAAAGGCAACCGATTGGCTACGCGAGTCACTACCATCGTGGCTAGTAGGTGGCAGAGTTCTACATTGTCTCGCCGGGTCTGGTACCACCGCCTTACATATTCCTGCCGCAATAGCGTCAGTGCTTGTCGCTGTCGTGTTCCAGTTTGGAGGGTAAGGTAGCCGGTAAACTTATGCATGTAGCATTAGACCTCGCCACAAGATAGCAACGCACCATTAACATCTTTTGTGTCTATAGGCGATGGTTGACTCCATCAGGAGACCCATCTACTTGTTTGCTATTTTATGATATATAAAAAAAAAACAAAAAAAAGACACAAATTTCCAACGATCTTCATTACAAAATCATGATTCAAATCTATAGTTTCGATATTCGATAGACCGACCCTTACACGCCGTATATGTAACATATCAATTATTGGAAAAAAAAAATGTTGTGCTATTTTATCGTGCTGTATAAGGCAATGATTAAAAATAGAAAGATAATTGTGTGATTTTGTTGTGGAGTGATTTTATTTCATCGATAAGATGTGTATTTTTGGGTGTAAATGCAAGCCACATGGACAATCTAAGAAATTGCCTTGAAAGGTGTATCCACTGTAATCTGTGAGGTCATCAGCTCTATATTACTTAATGAAAGGCATTATGCAATAATGGATAAAACCAACTTTATGGTATGTAAAAAATCTGTCAAAAATTTTATTTAGTAGCTTAATATAAACATATCTGTATTATTATTTTATGGGTATTGATAGATGAATTTTCAAAATATTGCGTGATTTATGGGAAAGGTCCTCAATTTTAGCTCTAAAATAAGGCATTTTAAAACACTTTTTTTTATTTTCATAAAAAGATTTTTTTTATAATGTCTGACATATATACCTCTTTCGGATGGGACAGGGTTTTATATACATTGTATATCGCCTGGGACCTCGTGGCTTGTTCGCGTGATCCAAACTTCTTTTTTGGTTTAGGCGCGTATAAAAGCAGCCTATGATACTTCCGGATGATACAACTTTCCACGGCTAATTTTTTTTAAATTGATCTAATAATTGTTGAGTTAATACTATGGCGCCGCTGGTCGTCACTATAAGGTTATTCCGTCGTCGATATGACGTCAACACTGTGAATGTTGATGACATCATGGAAGGACCTGGAAAGGGAAAATCTTCCCAGTCAGGCAAGGTGTTCTTGCCTGGGGACCAGAGTCCATTTGAGAAGCGTTGAAACTTGCATCATATGAAGTGTTTATTTTATTTAATTATTTATTAAAATTTATTCACAACAAAGTACAAATGTAAACATAATGCTAAATAACATTCTCTACCAGTCAACAAGATCAGACCAGAAGTTAATATTAATAGGTGTATAGAATTATTGGATTAACATTAAAACAAGCTAAAATTAAATAGGCGGCCGAAGTACAAATATATTTGTAAATTAGAATACGATTGTAAGAGCTCCCCGTTGGTCGAGTGTTTAGCGACCCTGACGCATCAATGGAGCGCGGGTTCGATTCCCGACAGGGACAAACATTTTATGCGATGGGCATCTACCTATGTTTGTATTTCTGGATTTAGATGTTTATCAAATATATTTAAGTATTTATTTGTATCTATGTGTTAGTATCGTTGACTGACAACCATACTACAAATAAATTGCAAATTTGGGGTAACATCAATGCATGAAATTTTTCCAGTGATATTTATAAAAAATATATTGTTTACAAGACAAATAATAAAATTGTGATATCGCGATTTAAGGTAGACTTTCGAGCTAAGCGTCACAGACATGGCGTCAATAGCGTAAGTGAGTTCGCGTCTGAGACGCTGCGTCAATGACGCCACGTTGACTTTGAAAGCTCGCGACAGACGCAGTCGCGACTTGCATTGCCTTGGCCAAACTGATCACTAACTCCCTTGAAGTCATTATATTTCTCGTGGATTTACTGGAATTAGTCCAAGATGAAGAGGAAGATGATGATTTTCTACTTCAATATTACCTCAGCTTGGAACGAGCCTCTAGTAACTCGATTTTTGAAAGTGGAGATGTAGAGATTTACTCTAGGTTTTTAATATAACATCATTTGAATTCCGATATGAAAAGCTCAGGGATTTTTGCCGTTTTAATAAGAGACAATTCAAGCGACGATACTTTGTCTTTCTTTCGAATATTCTTGTAATCTTCCAAACTTAAATTATAAAGTAATGGGTATTAGAGATACAAAGTTATTAAAATTTCATCTACTTTCTCGGTAAACAACACGATAGATATGAAATTACACTGAATTAACCTCAAAATGCACGTGGATGCCAGCGACAATACAAACGTGTTCGTGGTACTGAGGCCAGCGTCCAGCGCTTTGACAAGAGAGAGATAAGGACTTGGCATTAATTTCCATAAACAACCAAAATTATATAATCACATGCATTTCAACGCTGAACAAATAACAATGGCTTCATCTCTGTCTAACAAGTTAGAATTTTCACAATAGACAAAGCTACAAAAAATTTGTCAGTGTTCTAATTTCAAATCATTTAAGGAACTAAACGTCACCTTAAACAGCTTGCGGCCAAAACGCCATCATTAAAATACACTGTCAATGTAGGTAAGTTAAAATTTAATGTTAAATAACCCTTTGATTACAAAATATAAAATTGATTTTAGCGTTTATTTGTATTTTTCTATAATCTTAGTGTGTACCTTAAATTTAAAATAAACACCGATTATTAAAATAACATGCTCAATTCAATATATCAATTGTTATGTAGACAGTAAACAGCTGTTCTTAAGTCCGCCGTTGTAAGGGACGAAATGACACGGTTTTCCCTTGGTTATTTCATATCTAGTAGTAGTTTCCTTCATCTAAGGTCCAGCGTCTCTGTAATGGCGCCACTGTCGCAGCGTCACTGACGTCGCGCTCAAATGCCGTTTCCTACATTTACATAGTACATTCGTCTGACGGTCTATCGCGGCGCCAATAACGAGTGTTACTGACGCTACTGACGCTTAACTCGAAAGTCCACCTTTAGGATTTTATTTCGAATTTCATTATTTTTATTATTTCATTATTTTTTCTTGTAATATTTGTAGATTGCTTGAATCAAATATTTCTTATTTATAATATTGTTACGTACTCGGGTTCGCAAAACACCACTTATATTAAATCCGTGTATTTACACAACACAACACAACGTAATACTAAAATACACTTAACACAATAGTCACTTGCTGTACTATCACTGAACTTAGAACACTTCTCGCTTCGCACTAGTCACTTGATGTATCGCTCTCGATCGCTTGATAAAAACTGCCTTGTGTCGGGGGTCGTGGTCTTCTCGCGTCCCCTGGATGAGGAGGCGGGGAAACGGTTCCGGGGCTATGCCCCCTGCCCGTGATATTCCACGCGTTACATGAATATGCAACGGTCATTGTGCTTACTACCCTTGGGAGTGATGGTCTTTCTGGTGGACCGGGGGGTACTTTCCCAATTCTTCACGCCGCTCCGCGCAGGTCAGCCGCTCTGGGTGGAACCCGCTGGTGGGAAGCCCGGCAGGCGACCAGCAGCGAAAGCGGCGGCTTTATCAGGTTATACCCCCCGCATCAGGTGTGAGGATATCCCGCGGATATGGTTTTCTGTCCCAAGGAGTAGATTTCCAGGGGGCAAGGCCTCGAATATGTTCGTGGTTGGATTCTTGGGTTCTTTCGTACATCGTTTTGGAGAGTTGGATGACAAACTCTTCAACCGTCGGCATGTGAAGGTCTCTGTAGATGACTGAGTTCCTTACATACCGAAGAGCGTCAGTGATCTTCCTCAGGCATTTACTTTGTGTAGCTTCAATGTTCTTCTTGTTGGTCTTGCTCAAAAGTTGGAACCAGGCAGAAGCGGCATATGTGAGCCGGGGGCGGATGTATATCTTGTAGATAGCCAACTTTTGAGCAAGTGGCAACTTCGACGTTAGTACCGGATGAAGGAGAGAAATGGCAGCTCTCGTCTGGTTGATAGTGTATTTACTATGGTGCTTCATACTTAGGTTGGAATCGATGAAAACTCCCAGGTATTTACATGATTGCTGCCACTCAATGTCCTCACCTGCGAGTTTTAATTTCGGTATCTTGCTGGCCATCGGTCCGATCCCGAGTGCTAGCGCCTGTGTTTTCCTGACGTTCACAGATAGTCTCCACCTCACTAACCAGGGTTGAAGGGCATCCAGCGTCCTCTGCATCTTAAGTGCTGCGTGAGCGGTATTAAGCGAAGTGCTGATGTACGCGGCATCATCGGCGTACAGTGCCAGTGTGGTGTCCTTAGGCACTGGGATGTCATCTGTATAACTGGAGTAGAGGGTCGGCGAGAGACAGCTGCCCTGCGGGACGCCCGCCAAGATAGGGCGCACCGAGGAGAGCTGACCTTCCACCGACACCTGGAATCTTCTTTGGTATAGAAAGGACGAGATGACGCGTACAATTCTTCTAGGCATCTTTTGTTCTGTCAGCTTGTGGATTAGTCCGGCGTGCCACACGCGGTCGAAGGCCATTTCCATGTCAAGGAAAATGGCCACGGCCCTCTCTCGCTTATTTGTGGCAGCCGTTAGAGTGTGCAGCCCTCTCGACAGTTGCAGCGTAGTACTGTGCTGGGCCCTAAAGCCGAATTGTTCAGCCCTTGGGGTAAAATGTTGGTCAAAGTGGCGGAGGAGGAGACGCTCGAAGATCTTGGAGATCGTGGGTAACAGCGTTATCGGCCGGTAGCTGTTAGGTAAAAGTATATTCTTGCCGGCTTTGGGCAGCATGATGACACGTCCGATCTTCCAGTTATGAGGGAAGCGTCCAGTCCTCATGATGCCGTTGAAGAGGCGTGTCCAGGCCGCGACGTATTTGTATGGCATTTGTCGTAAGGCTGAGTTAGTGATGCCATCAGCCCCCGGGGCCTTGCGTGGTTTCGATTTAGCTATACATTGTTTCACTTGATTTGGCGTGAAAACAATGGGATCTTCTTCGGGTGGGATGGAGCCATTGAGGATCCTTGACATCTGGGCTTCAACTTCTTCGGCCTGTACTGCATCTTGAGGAGGATTAGGTTGGAACTGCTGCGCCAAGTGCCCCGCGAATATTTCCGCACGGTCCACGGCGACGTAGCGTAATGAACCATCGGGGTGTTTTAGTGGACGCGTGGGTTCTTTCGCTCTGGAGAACTGCCGACAGAGTCTGTGGAGTGAATGCCAGTCGTCGCAGACTTCTCCTAAGCGGCGTTCCCAAATTTGAGTATTGTGGTACTCCATCTCTGCCTTGACTTTTTCCGCTAATTGGTTAAGGCGGCGTTTCTGATCGGGGCACCTGGTGTTTTGCCAAGTCTTTCTCAGTGCCCGCTTTTCACTTATTAGTTTAAGGATCCTGGCGGGTAGTGGGGGATATCTGTGTGACGTTGGCATCTGTTTTGTAGCCGTCTTTAGGGCTTCCTCCATCTTCTGCTGTAGGTCTTCCGCTAGATAGTCCACGTCTTCGGCCTGAAGGTTAGGTCGCGTGACTGTGGATTTCTCTAGCTCCCGGTGGAAGACTTTCCAGTCCACTACAGCTCGTTGAGTAGGGTAAAGCACTTTTATAGGCTCTTGCCTCAGTACAGCGAGTATAGGTTGGTGATCCGAGCTAGTGTGGTAGTCTAAGACCTCCAATGAGAGTTGGCTTGTGGGGATGCCCCTTACAAGTAGAAAATGGATGATGTCGGGGATTTGATGGTCCGCATCCGGATAGTGGGTTGGTGTCTCTGGGCCCATAGGGTGATAACCGTGGGCTTCAGCGTCCTGCAACAGCTTGCGGCCATTTGGGCAGGAGTAGTTTGCATTCCAATTGATGTGCCGGCAGTTAAAGTCGCCGGCCGCAATCACAGCCTCATGAGTATGCATCAGCTCGCGGATCTCGACTGTGTTAATGCGTCCCGAGGGACGATAGATGGCGTAGAGCCGAAGGTCCTTGTTCCCGATGCGGACGTCAACTCCTAGCGATGATAGGGATGTTTGTTGGAGATCGATGGGCACAGGCTGGTGTATTATCCTCCTTTTAACGAGTATAGCCAACCCTCGGTATGCACGTGTCTCACACTGCTCGTCTTTTCTATAAGTAAAATACCCAGATACATGAAACCTTTCTGCCGGGTTCAGTAAGGTTTCATTTATAAGTGCTATATCTATATTCTGTTGATGCAGCATTAGTTTAAGGGGCGTGGTCTGTGTCTTCAGGCCACGGGCATTCCAGAAGAGTATCCTCAGGGGGTTATCTGCCATAAACTTGGAGTAGTTCAGTCATCCCTCTGAGGATAGCGGTTACCGGGTCCAGTCCCTCTCGCAGCGCCCCCAGCACATCTTGGAAAATCTGGATTGCCTTTTCCAAGACAACCAGTTTCCCTTCGTCCGGGGACGCTGTTGGGACCGCCTTCCTTGAGGTCTCCTCGCTTTCCGGTGCACTTTCCGGAGCCGAAGTTGCCGGAGTGACCGAGGTGGTAATTCCTGGTTTTTTGCCTTTTGCCTTTCTTGGCTTGGACCTTCTGGGCTTTTTGCTACCGGTTGTGGAGCCCCTAGGCTTTGGGTCATTGGCCGGTGCTGTTAAGGTGGTAACTGGCACTTGTATCTGCACCTTGCTTTGGCTTTCCTCTGCCATAGGCTGGGTAGTGGGCTTCTTTGTGGTTGGTACTGTCGTAATGGCCACAGTTCCGGCTTGTCTGTTGCGCGCTTCCCGCCTGAACACGGGGCAGCTGGTGTTATTGGCAGTGTGCGTGCCACTGCAATTTGCACACGTAGGTGGGTCTTCCTTAGGGCGGGGGCACTCACTCGCCCTGTGCTCGCCTCCGCATCGCACACATCTCTGAGGCCGGTGACAGTTATGCGACGAGTGCCGGAACTGCTGGCATCTATGGCATTGGGCGGGGCCCTTTTTGCCCCTCCAGGCTTCAATTTTAACCCCCGGCATATATAACATCTCATCGATCTCGTAGATGCGCGGGAGAGTATCAGGCTTTCTTTTGATGATTGCCATAAAAATGCAACCGGGGCGACCCGCCCTGGCCATAATCGGGCGTACATATTCCGCCTCGTGCCCTAGTGTGGCCAACTCCTGGGAAATCTCTTGGGGGTCCGTTTCTGCTGGTAACCCGCGTATCGCCACCTTGACACTCCTCTCCGAAGGCAGCGAATAGCAGAACCAGGAGAGTGATTCCGATTTCTCTAGTTCTGTCAAATACTTTTGTATTGCTCTATATTCGGTTTCCTCTTTGGGCGTGAATCGGACACCGCGCCCAAAGGGGCGGGCATTGGGGGCGTGTCCTAACTTGTCCTTCAACTGCCTAAAGTGGAATGTCCAATTGGGCAGATGCTCAACCACTAAGGGTGGGTATCTCCCCTTGTTTTGGCTAGGTGCCATCGTCTCAGTGGTAGGTGGCGGGGATCGTTGGCTGTTACGCGGTGAGGCAGCAGCCATGGCTGCAAAAGAGATGGGCGGTGACGGCTCAGCCGGCACGCATTGGCGTTTCGCCTCTTCCTCGCTCTCTTCCTCTTCGGCATCTCTTTTCCTCCTCATAGGAGTCACACATGGTGGCAGCAGTATAGGTGCCACTTCTGCTCTCTGTACTGCCCTAGCGTCGTCGGATGTCATCGGGACATCAGCCGCGCCAGACGCTTCCAGCTCCGCGCTTTTATCGTGGAGGTGCTTGGCCATCGCTGCCAGGAGATCATCGTCGAGCAACTTGCTTTGGGCAAGTCTCGCCAACATTATATAATTTTCCTCAAGTAGACTTTTTGGTGATCTCTTGGGCGCTCTTTTGGGCGTGGTTTTAAATTGAGCCGGCTGTGCGAAGCTACAAGTAGCGGCGGAGCTAGCGGCCGTGCGCTCGCGGCGCGCGGATGAGTCGCGGCGCGGGCGCGGGGTACGGCGTGCGCTGGAGATGCGGCAAGCGGATGAGTTGCTGCTCTCCGATGAATCGCGGCGCGGCACGGATGTCTCGCGCTGCGCGGATGAATCGCGAGGCACCGACGTGGATGAGTCGCGCGACGCGGGTGAATCACGCCGCGCGGGCGGATTAGTATGGACAGGTCGTTCGCGCTGCGCGCGCGTGTCGCGTGGCGCGGGCGGTTCGCGCTGCGCGGGCGGATCGCGCTGCGCGGGCGGTTCGCGCTGCGCGGGCGGTTCGTGCCTCGCGGGCGTTTCGCGTTGCGCGGGTGAGTCGCGCGGCGGGGGCGCATCGCGGTGCGCGCTTAACTCGCGCTGCGCGGCGGTGTCGCGCTGCGCGGATTGGTCGCGCGGGGTGCGCGGTCCGGAAACGGTCCGGTCGCGAGGTACGCGGCGTTCCACGGCGCGGCGGTGAACGCGCGGGTCCCTCGGAGGACTCTTGGTTAAGGCCGCCTTTGCCGTAGACGGACCAGACTGAGCCGCCTCTGAGGTTGTCGCTCCAAATTGAGCCGCCTTCGAAGGGGCTACTCTAATTTGTGGCGATTTCCATGTTGGCCGCTCAGTTTGTGCCGCCTTTGGCGAGGGCGGCTTGCTTAAGCCCGCCTTTGAGGTGTCGGGCGACTTACGTGGGGGCAGTGTGGATGCCTGCTGTGTTGTCGTCTTTTTCAAGTAGTACGACGGCGACACAGTGGGTGCAGTGCGCGGTTTGCGCGGTTGGACCATTTCCCAGCCGGACATTTCACTAATGTCCGTCTCGGAGCTGGCCCGCGCTCTGGGTGCAGCTGGCTGGCTAGCCGGCGTGCTGGTTGGCTCGTGCTGGCTCTGCGGGGAGCCGCTGGTTGGGTTCTGGGTACCCGACATCTTTTTCATATTTTTATTTTTGCGTGTGGGTACACAAAAATAAAATCTACAGATTGCTCGCGACCGTAATCGGCGGCTGTAGAACAGCCGCCGAGACAATCTCGGGCAGAAGAAACTCCCCTCACAGGTAGTTTCCCATATACTTTCAAAAGAAAGCAATGGGAAAACTAATTGAAGTTGTGCGGTCCGGACGATTACAGCATACGAACGTTCATATACACTTGCAATCTGAGCTCTCCACTGCCTTGTGTTTGTCAACATCTCTGTATTTATAGGCAGGAGAAAGTCCTAGCTGGATCCAGAAAAATCTAAATGTATCGGGAAACAATGAATCACTTCTTATCGTAAACATGTTATAAGTCATAAATCCTAGTACACGCTACTTTCAACCTTATGTCATATGTCACAAAGTCCATTATGGCATAGCCCAGGTCAACTATTTGTTTATCAATAGGAGTAGCTATCTCTTTCTTTTATTTCTAGATAATTACCGCGCGCGTGCTCTAACTCCTCACGCTTCTAGATTATTCGTAACAATATTACTACCGGACCTGCACAGCTTCGTCCGCGAATATATTATCATATAATTGATACCTATAGTTTTTCATACAAACGCCGTCTTAGGGGTATTCAGGCGTTACTTTTCAGAAATCCATAATTAAAAAGGTTAAAATAATTAAGTTTGCTATTATCCGTGACGGCACCGAAAAGAAAGACGGCGGTTTTATAAATGGATAAAACTCACCGATGGTCCGGACAAAAGAAGGCACAATCCCTTACTAAGGTAGCGTTCGTTTCTCTTGAAGATGCTTCGGTTTCGAAGTCAAACGTGCGTTGAGTGCATAAATTGTGTACTTTTGTGTTTGTTGCCGACGTGGGTGAAAGTCTTCTTTTTTGTCCGGACAATATTTGAGTTTTATCCATAAATAAAACCGGCATCTTTGTTTTCGGTGTTATAGCGAAGGCCACATAGAACAGTTCTCGGGTAATAGCAAATTTAATTAATTTCACCTTTTTAATTATGGATTTCCGAAAAGTAACGCCTGAATCAAAAAGATACCCCTAAGACGGCGTTTGTGTTTGTAAAAACTATACCAATTACATGATAATCTCTTCGCGGGCGAAGCAGTGCCACAAATTAACCCCAGATCATGTTAAGTTTCATTACAATAAGCTCAGTGGTATGCAGGTGGTGGTGGTCAGTCGTGAAATAGTAAGACAAACAGACTTTCGCTTTTATAGTATGAAATATGGAAGTATGAGCAAAATAAGTAAAAAAAGTTGAAGATAAAGAAGCCTATATTTATCCAAAAACTTTTAAAGTATTGCTGTATGAAATTTTATCACAATCAGGCCAGCTGTTTGGCCGTTGTAACGACACAGAGTTACTTTCGCATTTATAATTGATATTAGAATAAATAGTGTTGATGAGATATTTATTTTTTGTGACGTTTCGTTATTTAAAAGTTTTTTATAGAATATTATATAGGATAGATATTAGTGCTGACTTCGCGCACAGTCGAACTTGTTAATTATTAAGACAGTTGACGGACGGATTTGATCTATTATTAATCATTAAACCAATTACCGGTAATCTGTCTGTATGTTGAGGTATTGGAAATCAATAATATGACAACAATGAACAAGATTATGTTGGCTTCAAGAATATACAGGAATATAAATTTGTTTAGGAAATTTTTGATTTTTTGACGATTACATTAATTTTGTATAATTTGATTTATTGTAATATTCTACAGTGCTACTTCTAAATAAATAAATAAATAAATAAATATCATTGGACAAATTACACAAATTGATCTGACCCCAAAGTAAGCAAATTATTTGCTTTTAGTATGGGTTCCAGTCAACGATACTAATACATAGAAATACATATATAAATTCTCTAATACATTTAATAAACACTCAAACCCAGAAATACAAACATGCTCACCCAACTAGAAATACAAACATGCTCATTCAACCCAGAAAACAACAATGCTCATCACACAAATGCCTGTCGCTGCTGGGAATCGAACCCGGACCCCATTGATTGCGTAGTCAGGGTCGCAAACCACTCGACCAACGGGGCGGTTAAAATAGTTAAATTTAAAGAAATACGCAAAATAATGCGTCAGATGCCACGGAAAATAACCGGCTGGTTCGAGAGTTCCATGAGTCAGAGCAATGTGTGTTTTGCATTGCGTGGCGTGAAAATAAAAAAAAATCATAACCCGCAAATTTTGCATTTTCCACAAAGAAGGAATCGCCATCATGACTGAAACGCAGAAATAGCATGTTTCCTTAATTTTTCGGTAGACCGCCCCTTACAAGCTGTATTTACATACATTTATATATTCAAAAATATATTTATATACTAGATAGAAACCTGGCTTTGCTCGGAAGTCTCGTAATACAGTCTTCGACTAATGTAGTTATTAACGTTATATTTTAATATTGTACATTTTTGAATGCATCAAATAAAGATTATAATAAGCAATCTTATATACAAACTCAAATAGTAGATTAGATCATTAAAAAGTAGCAAAACTATTACAGTGTTACAGTATGTCCCTACAGTAGTGACGTCTTCTTTCAACTATTTCATTGGTTTAATAAAGACAACACTATAACGATGCTATTTTTTAATTTCTACTCTTTTATGAACGAAGAGAAAATAAGTTTCACGTTAATCTGCGCTTCGTTCTACGATACTTAATAAATAAACGCTCACGCCATCTACACCACATATTTAACCTTTAAAGAAATATGGCCGATTTGTCTGTCAACGCCGTTAGAATTTTTAATCACTATTACACACGGACCAATTCAACAATACCACTTTATAAAATATAGGACTTCGTTTTCCCCCTTGTAAGTCCGGGCTCCTTTGAAGAATAAACCACTGCCGTTCAGCCAGGCAGGTCGTAAAAGGCGACCGATTGGCTATGCGAGTCACTATAATCGTGGCTACTAGGGGGTTGAATTCTGCATTGTCTCGCCCGGGTCTGGTACCACCGCCTTACCTATTCCTGCGGCAATAGCGTCAGTGCTTGTCGCACTCGTGTTCCGGTTTGGAGGGTAAGGCAGCCGGTAAACTTATGCATGTGGCATTAGACCTGCCACAAGATGGCAACGCACCAATAACACCTTTGGTGTCTATAGGCGATGGTTGACACTTTCCATTAGGAGACCCATCTGCTTGTTTGCTATCTTATAATATTAAAAAAATATATTAAAAAAATCACGCCCAACTAAGCGAACATCTTATAGCAACTTTTATAACCACTACACTTTCAGTGTGACAATGCACGAAATCATGGGTATTAGATAGTGATACAAATAAATAAAATTGGAGTGTCTGTTTGTAATATTAAAATAACCAGTTTTAACTAAATGCATATGGATTTATACACGTTACGTATACCAAAATAACACTTTTACAATTTTTGTCTGTCTGTTTGTTCCGGCTAATCTCTGGAAATGCTGAACCGATTTTGACGGGACTTTCACTGGTAGATAGCTGATGTAATAAGGAGTAACTTGGGCGACTTTAAAAAAAAAACCACGCGGACGAAGTCGCGGGCACAGATAGTATAAAATGAACATTTAAATTAAAACATTAAGTACATAACACCCGTGCAATGTAATGTCAAGGTGAATTTGTAAGTCAAGGTTTTATATATATGTTAATGTGACCAATAAAACGATTTTAAAATATACGAAATTTTAATAGTTGTATAACGTAAACAAATTTATATAATCTACATGGGGCACACTAAAAGTTTTGCACTTCTAGCTAATCGGAAACTATTTGAATTTCAAATGTTATATTTTTAAAACGTTGCAACCTTCTTAAAAAAAAAAAACAATTGGCGGGAAATGATATGTCAATTGTTTTTTATCACACATTAAAGTTCTACGTACGCAACGAAAATGGAATTAAGTCGAAAAGATTTTGGAGCGATGATTTTTTATGATTTTAAAAGTCCTCTTTCTCCGCAAGACTGTGCTGCTCGTCTTCAAAATGCTTTTGGGAGAGAAGCACCTTGTTTGAGCACCGTGAGGCGATGGTTTGCTGAATTTAAGAGAGGTCGAGTTTCTTTACAAGACGAATTTCGTGAAGGGCGGCCTTCAACTGCCGTCAACGAAAATAATGTGGCTACTGTTAAGCGGTTAATTGAAGAAAACCCCGGATTACCTATGAGACAATTCGAGGACTATTGGCGATTGATATGAGCCAAATTCCGAAAATTTTACACGAAGAATTGAAAGTTCGGAAACTTTGTTGTCGTTGTATCCCTCATGAACTGACAGCGGAGTAGAAGCGGGCTCGCGTGGAATGGTGAAACGGACATTCTAATGCGGTTTATGACATTATCACAGGAGACGAAACGTGGATTTATTTTTTTGAACCCGAAAAGAAACAGCAATCTTGTGAATGGGTGTTTGAAAATGTGAACAGGTCAACAAAAGTGAGACAGGCGAGAAACGTTGGTAAAAAAAAGATCGCGTTTTTTTTTTCTCAGCTACGGGTCCCATCTGAGTGCTAAGTGTGAGTTTTTCTTTTCGCTTTCGATCGTGAGCGCGTTTGGAGTTTACTAGGAATTTGTATGTGATTTGTACAGCGCCACCTAGTGGTAAACTGATTTCTCACGTTTACCACTAGGTGGCGTTGTACAAATCACATACAAATTCCTAGTAAACTCCAAACGCGCTCACAGTCGAATGCGAAAAGAAAAACTCGCACTTAACACTCTGTACAATTCCACTTGAAGATCAAAAGAGTGTTAATGCCAAGTGGTATTCTACCATTTGTTTACCCAGGGTGTTAGAAAAAGTTCGCAAAAGACGACCCAAAAGCCGTATTTTCCTACACCATTATAACGCTTCTTCACATTCGACCAACAAAACAGTCATTTTTAGCTTCCGAAAAAGTACATCTCGTCACTCATCCTGCGCATAGCCCCGGACCTAGAACCCTGTGATTTCTGTATTTTTCCCAAAATCAAAGATTTGATGAGAGGTTTTACTTTTGCCAACTCTGAAGAGGCAGTGATAGCGTTCAATCAGCACGTAGAAAACATGCCTTCAGATCTGTGGTCCTCCTGTTTTAAAAACGATCGCATCGATCGATCGATCGATTGTGGTTCGATCGCATGAAAAAGTGTTTAAAATGTAAAGGAGATTATTTTGAAAAGCAATAATCATAATATTTTGGTTATAACATGTTGTTTTTTTAAGTTACGCAAAACTTATAGTGTGACCTACGTATATAATATTTTTCATTCGAACCGCAAAGGACAGGAACATGCTTCCTGAGTCTGTGTTCCCAGACAAGTACAATCTGGGGATCTTCAAAAGAAGAGTGAACAGGTATCTTCTAGGGAAGCGCGTTCCATCTTAGGCCTCATCTTAGCTTACCATCAGGCGAGATCGAGGTCAAGCGCTTACCTATCGATAATAAAAAAATATTATAAATGCGAAAGTTTGGATGGATGGATGTTTGTTACACAATCACGCAAAAACTACTGAACGGATTTGAATGAAATTGGGCACACAGGTAGATGATGACCTGGAATAGTACATAGGCTACTGTTTATCCCGGAAAAATTAGGTTATCCCGCGGGATTCGCCAAAAACTTTTATAATACAGCGGGCTGCACGCTGCAGCTAGTAAATTATAAATATCGGTAGACAAATCACACGAATTGATCTAACTCC
Source organism: Apodemia mormo (assembly GCA_036924255.1). Taxonomy (NCBI): domain Eukaryota; kingdom Metazoa; phylum Arthropoda; class Insecta; order Lepidoptera; family Riodinidae; genus Apodemia; species Apodemia mormo. Next base: position 23,738,626 of record JAUPFN010000022.1, on the reverse strand, counting down.
AAAGGAAGCAAATTATTTGCTTGTGATATTGGTATTAGTCAACGATACTGATACATAGAAATACATATATAAATACAGTTACATACATACATAATAAACTCCTGAGCACAGAAATACAAACAACAATGCGCATCACACAAATGTTTGTGCCTGTCGGGTATCAAACCTGAAACCTATCGTTTCGTAGTTAGTTCCATTAACTATTTGCTTATATATATATATATATATATATATATATATATATATATATATATATATATATATATATATATATAATCTACAGAAATCTAGTGCATATGCGTTACGATATGATTATGTGTCCCAAATCGCCAAATATAGAATAATAAGTCGTTGAACAACTGAGATTGTTGTAAAATGTTATAAATTAAGTCAAGTTCGATCATTGTGAGGATGACTACTTACGCCAGAAATGCTAATGTAAATATTAGCTGTGTCTTTCACTTTTACTTGTGCCTAGTTTATTTGTATAAGTTAGAACACGCTTAAAAAATCTTATTAGGTATTTAGTGCCTAGGTATTTTTGCCTATCTTTCCCAACTAAACCAGGAACAAAGTATGAAGGGAAAATGAATCACAATTCACACTAGGTTAAAACGAGTAGGTAAATTATATTTATATTATCTATCTACCTACTACTGATATTATTATGATGATTCGTGAATCGTAACGATTACGATGACTAGGGTAACCATGAGTCACGAGACTTTTGACAACATTTCAATGACTGTTTTCTTGGTTATTCAACACTTTGTTTTTTTTGAATATGTTTATTCGATATGTATAAGCATGAATTTCCCCGGGTTTGGTTCCGTCCTACGGCTAAAAAATAACCTGTATATATAAATATAATCAGTATTGTTCATTCAAATGGCCGCCGCAACAAAATGGCAGAATATATATTTTTGTACAATGGGTGGATTGTACAAAAATATATATGCTCCAAGCGAAACCTTTTACAAAAACGGCTGACAACCTCTTAACTAGTACTTTTAAACTGGTTTTAAAAATACTAGTTTACCGGAATTTTTTGTATTTTTATAGACAAATTATGTTAACGGTGCGTTGTCATCCGTATAGTAGGTTTAAATCTAGATGATAGTAGTGACATTCGATAAATCTTTCGCCTCGCACGAACTGCGTAAAATGAAGGCGGATCATTTGTTTTTTGAGGAGTATTAATGGTTGATTTTATCCGTAGTTTGCTGTCACCCGGTGTAAACTCCGTGTACTTGGAAATATTCGACGAATGCTCCTTCACCATGGACGAGCTGATCGCTTGGACCCACATCACCATTCCACAGGCTGTGCTTAATGTAAGTTACCGTATATTTAAGACTAGCTTTGTTTTCATATCATTAGATAGCAAGCAGATGACTCTCCTGATGGAAAGAGAAACCATCGTATTTAGACACCACAGAAGACGTTAATGGTGCATTGCTATCCGTGTGGCGGGATAGCAATACCACATACATAAGTCTACCGGCTACCTTACCCTCCAAACTGGAACACGGTAGTGACACGTATAGCCAATCGGTTGCCTTTTAAGATCTGCCTGGCAGAACGGCAGTTGATATATTGTTCAAACGAGCTCGCGACTTCGTTCGTAAGCGGCGAATGATTGGCGATATACTACTAGGTGGTAGAGTCCTGCATTGTCTAGCCCGGGGCTGGTACCACCGCCTTAGCTATTCCTGCCGCAATATCGTCAGTGCTTGTCACTGTCGTGTACCGGTTTGGAGGGCAAGGTAGGCGGTAGACTTATGCATGTGGCATTGCCATCCCGTCCCACGGATAGCAACGCGCCATTAACACTTTTGTTGTCTATAGGCGATGGTTTGTCTTTCTATCAGGAGAGCCATCTGCTTGTTTGCTATCGTATTATGTATAAAAAAGATGAATTCCAACTTAAGGAACAGTTCAAATTTCATCACTATCCGTTCAGTAGTTTTTAAGATATAAGTGTAAATTGATATTCGATGTCGGTTTCAATTTTAATTAATATTGTTCTTTATTTCAGGGCGAAACACACGAAGACTGGTATCCATTGAATGGAAAACAAGGTGACGGTGTGGAAGGCATGATCAACCTCGTATTTAGCTACACCGTAAGTTTTTATTATTCGTTTTCGTTCGAGTCCTCTGAAGAATTTACCATCTTACATTCTGCCAGGCAGTTCGTAAAAGGCTAACATATTTATACGTGTCACTACCACCTGACTACTAGGTGGTAGAGCTTTGCAACGTCTCGCTCGGTTATACAGAATTACTGGTGAGTTACCTTAAATATTTAAGGACGTGATAGTTGGCGAGTTGAGAGAGTTGACGAGACAAAATAACATTAAAAATAAATTTAAAAAATTTTCTAAGTAAACTTAGTAAACAGTACACCGAAAATCCTATATTTACCTGCCCCATACTTGGACACTGCGCAGACGCACGTATCGCGTAGCGTACTATCAACATAGTATAGCGGGGGGTGGCGCCGGCGTGTCCTTGATGTCGACTAGCGCGTACTAGAGAGTATAATATCCACATTTCACTTATTTGTGGAGAAATATTTGTTAAAATTAAGCCCCTAATTATATTATTTTATTTTAACGGGAATCGAGTACCGAGTACTCTCCAGAAGTACTTATCGAAAGTAACTCAACACTCAGTCTGTATACACTGGAATTACAGGAAGTGGCATATTCTAAAATATGTATAGGACCGATGTCGCCGTTTTCATTTAAATGTAGTTATATGTATTCCCACCCACACTTTAAAACTTTTGAACTGATTGTTTGCCAGTCACTAAGTCGAAAAAGCTTATAAATCAATTTGAACATACTTAACGAACACTCAAATACCTTAAGATACGTCTTATTTTTCGTTAATCTTTGGGTGAAACTTATGGCATATAATTCGAAACGAATTAATTAAAAATAATAAAATATTGCGCCGTCTCGTTATTTGATGGAAAACTTATTATGTCAATAAGTTTTCCATCAGTTAACGAGATGGCGCAATTTTATATTTCAACTGATTTCAACATTACCATATTAGTAATATAGATTATTTTTGCGTGACTGAAAATGGTAATTCCGTGATCGGAAATGGTGTTTTTGATAATGAATAGAGATGTGACTTGTTTCCATAACTCATTGACATTTCTACGCAATTTAACATTTGTGTATGAACAAGAACAACTCACAAAATCAGTGTTTGAAAACAGCCGCTAAATACTGGTTCGTAGTGGTTTTTAGCGAATTTCATAAAAGGTTGTATCTGAGATAAGAGCGCTTCATGAACCTACTTATCCGCTCACTTTACTTTGGTAACTATTGAGACCTCTGAGAAAACTCAATTATACTCGTTAATACACTATGGTCTCTATAGGGACCAACTCTAAAATCTTTTCGACTTAATTCCATTTTCGTGGCGTACGTAGAACTTAGATGTGTGATAAAAAAAATTGACAAATCATTTCCTGCCAATTATTTTTTTTATTACTAAGAAGGTTGCACCGTTTTAAAAATATAACATTTGAAATTCAAATAGTACCGATTAGCTAGAAGTGCAAAACTTTTAGTGTGCCCCATGTACGTATATGCAGGTGGGCCCGGCGGCGATGGCGTCGTTTCCGCCGGTGCTGGTGGTGCCCAGCACCGGCATGGGGTACGCCGCCATGCCCATGTACCCCGCGCCCGCCGCGCTCCCCGCGCACCCCGCGCTCCCCGCACACCCGCCGCAGCCCGCGCACCCGCCCGTCACGCCCGAGCAGCTGCAGCAGGTCAGTCTGACACACAAACACATATCACGCATTTTTTCAGATGCCGTGTCATTCGTTGCGGATGACACGGCAGCCGTTTCATTTACCCCGTGTTGGTTCCGGGATCCTTTGAAAAATATACCAACTGCCCTTCTGCCAGGCAGGTCGTAAAAGGCGACCAATTAGCTATGCGAGTCACTACTACCATCGTGACTAGTAAATGGTAGAGTTCTGCATTGTGTCGCCCGGGTCTGGTACCACCGCCTTACCTATTCTAGCCGCAATAGCGTCAGTGCTTGTCAATGTAGTGTTCCGACTTGGAGGGTAAGGTAGCCGGTAATTTTATACATGTGGCATTAGACCTCGCCACAAGATAGCAACGCACCATTAACATCTTTAGTATCTATAGACGATGGTTGACTCTTTCCATCAGAAGACTCATCTGCTTGTTTGCTATCTTATAATATTAAAATAATGGTTGTTTTTAACATATGACATGTGCCACGGGAGTCGTGTCATGTGTAAATCGATTATATTTCCCTCAAATTGGATTTTTATTTGCATTTTACATGGTTACCCGCCATTTTAAAAAGTTCTACCCTGAACAATTGTAGCGGGTGACACGGTAACCGTGTCATCAAGTTATATGGCGTTTGAGACGGCAGCCGTGTCACAAAATATTTGTATGCCGCTACTACTAAAAATTTTGGAGAATATGCGTCGATACAAATCTATTAATAGGGACGCTACGACGTTCCATTTTGAGTACAGATAATTTTAAAATCAAATTGAAATATTAATTATTAATTACATTTCTCATTTTAAAAACTGAATTAATAATGATTAATATATTTGTATAAATAATATTACTTATTCAAATTTATTAATCTTCAAGTCATAATAATATTTTTACATTTTAATTCTATAATATTAAAATTGTATGTCAAGTGATTGTTTGCAGCATTTATTTTACCATTTGTAATGAAAATATTCATCAATATTATAAAATGACTTATTACACAAAATTACTTTTAATTTTTACTTGAAAAGCTGCAGGTCATTTATTTCAGAGATCCAGGCTGCATTGTAAAGGCTGCGTTATAAATACGCTGCGTCATGAAGGCTGCGTTATAAATACGCTGCGTTATAAATACGCTGCGTCATAAACACGCTGCGTCATAAAGGCTGCTTTATAAATACGCTGCGTCATAAAAGCTGCGTTTTAAACACGCTGCGTCATAAAGGCTGTGTTATAAACACGCTGCGTCATAAAGGCTGTGTTATAAACACGCTGCGTCATAAAGGCTACGTTATAAATACGCTGCGTCATAAAGACTGCGTTATAAATACGCTGCGTCATAAAGACTGCGTTATAAATTCGCTGCGTTATAAATATGCTGCGTCATAAAGGTTGCGTAATAAACACGCTGCGTCATAAAGACTGCGTTATAAATACGCTGCGTCATAAAGACTGCGTTATAAATATGCTGCGTCATAAAGGTTGCGTTATAAACACGCTGCGTCATAAATGCTGCGTTAAAAATTCGCTGCGTCATAAAGGCTGCGTTAAAAATACGCTGCGTCATAAAGGCTGCGTTAAAAATTCGCTGCGTCATAAAGGCTGCGTTAAAAATACGCTGCGTCATAAAGGCTGTGTTATTTTCAAAACTCCTTTTTTAGAAGAGGGTTCACCTGATGGTAAGTGATTACCGCCGCCCACAGACGACTACACTACCAGGGGTCTTGTAATTGTGTTGCCGACCTTTTAAGAATGAATAGGATCTTTTCTTGAAGGTCCCTAAGTCTTATCCGTTCTGAAAAATGTTGATTCCATATACATAGGAGTAGTGCAGGGCAAAAAGTGCCTCGAGAATAGCACGGTTCCATTCCAGATTGTCTCGATTTACAGACATCGAGGTGGTCCTTACCATCACCTGGAATCATGAAACTTTGAATTTTGTCGCGATGTTCGATGGTGAAATTCGGCGGCAGGAATACTTCCATACACTTCCTCGAATCATTCCCCATGAAGAAGCGGATAAAATATGCAAAACAACTTTCCAGATAATCTTTATTTTTGCACCAAATTACAGTACTGCCTGCTATATTTACTGTGACAATTCCATCTGGGATTTATAGTTGCTTATAATACTTTTTTTTTCAGATTGAGGAAATGTTCCCAAGTATAGACAAAGAGGTGATCAAGTCAGTGTTGGAAGCAAATCGCGGGAACAAGGACGCTACCATCAATTCCCTTCTTCAAATGTCCGAGTAATTTTGATGGTAAAAGGTGAAGTTGAAGGCCACTCTTGACAACTGCTTTAAGTTTGATGTTTTATAATACCATCAGTTGTAAATGACACTTTATTACGATAAATTATCTAAACACATTTCGCGTTGTCGTAACTTATTGCAATAACTTGGTACAGAACATAGAGTACAAGTGGAAATCAAATGTTATAAAAATGGGCGTGTTCCTGTTCACTTGTGTAACTAGCCTGTCTGACTGTCTGCAATATTAATTAGACTTGTCAGAGGCATCAAAATGTGTTATAAAAATGGGCGTGCTCATGTTCATTTGTGTAACTAGCCTGTCTTGACTGTCTACCAAACTTAATTGGACTTGTCAGAGTAAACAAAATGTATCTATCTAAGTTTAGCCAGTTTCTTTCGGACACACTTTCTATCTTTAACTGTCAAAATCTACAAATAACTGACAGAATTATTAAAAGGCGCCTTGATTTACACAGTAAAATGTTGACAGTAGATTGTCTTACTATCTATAGTGTGCTAAAAAGTTTTAGTTAAAGCCATCTATATTGTTAGACATCTAAGTTTAGACATTCGCCAGGAACACGCCCATTGATATTATACATATAAAGCACAATATATGATATTTTTTCATGTGTCATTTTTATATAACAGAAATACCTATTTATTTTACTGTCACTAAGTACTTCAAGGGTTAAGGGTAAGGGTAAGGGTAACTGGTGAAGAGATAAATTATTCAGCCTATTTAGTGATATCATCTTTTGAAAAGCTTGAATCTTTATAAACAAAAATGTGTTGCAAATTGAACAAAACAATATTTAAATTGGTTGTTTAAAATAGCTTAAGATTAAAAAAGCGGTAAAATTATTTACATCTCGAATTATGAAACAGAAAAATCAGAACACTTTAAATTAGCTAGGATGAATAACTGGCAGACTGGGCCGAATAACAATTATCGAAATATAAAATATAGCAGTTGATGAAAACTACCACAATAATTTTACAGTTGTCAAGAGTGTACATTTATTTAATGTCTGTTATAATTGTTTTAATAATAAGATATATATCACACTTATATTACAAACTCAATTTGTAATCAAAATAAAAATTAAAAGCTAGAATCTTCTTTTATATTGTATAAAATGTCTTGAGTTATCCCTTACATCCAAAACTACTGAAATTCAATTTTCTAATGCATTAAAATCAAAAATCCCGCAAATGAGGGTAGTTTTATTTATATGACCCGTATATACCTTAAATTATCTGTTAACGCTTTGATTTCGCCCTATGAGGTTTATGTATTAATTATGAGTATTTTTATAGTTGCTGCTAGCTAAGGACTAAAAAATAACACCTGCTTACTTGCGACGTAGGCAGTTTCCTTTGAGGAGGATTGGTATTATTTAAATTGCTCAATTATCGTTACGTCCTCAAATCAACTAAGGTCTATTTTTTTATATCTGTAATTTGAACACAGATTATACCAACGATTTTTTAGGCTTTAATTTTTTTTTCTAATAACTGTAACTTCATCAACATGCACAATATAACCTATGGCATACAAAATCTAGAAATACCCTCATAGCTGAATATTTTTTCTATTCTTATTAAAATATATCTTGTATGTAATGATAAATGTATATTGCTACAAATATTTGCCTAAATATTTAATATACACTTAAGTAACATTTACACATATCGGCCATAGATAAGTTATTATCTTCAACATCATTACGCCTGTCTGAATTAAAATACATTTTTCGAATTGATATTACAATCTGTTCGAAATACATCTATAATACAGTCACATTCATACAGTCTTATAATTTTTATTATGCATATTTTATTAGCGAAAAGCTGAGAAGAAAAATCAAGGTGTTTCTGAGATGTTTCTAACGCCCTAGCTTTTACATGGATAAGATTTCCAGAGTTTTAATGAATAAACTTGGATGTCATATCGACTTGAATGCAAATTTGCATTTCAATCAATATCTTCCAGTCTGATGCGTACATTTTTTGGGTTTTTCTTACTAATACCATAAAAACGCTTTTCTGTTTGTTATGGTGGTTTGCTTGATCGCAGTGAGGATTAACTCTTTTATTTTGACTACGACTTTTTCGAATTTTATTTAAAGAAAATATTTACGCTATATTGCTAATTTCCTCCTTTTTTAAAGAATTCCTTAAATAAATATTTTTTCTTGATGAATTCTTGATAATCAAAAATCTTTAGTATCTATTTGTATATTCAAGTTTGGAATTGGACCTGTATAGTCAACACTTTTATTTAAACTATATTTGGGACATTGTAATCGATCTCTTGTACTCTTAATAGTTGTGTGTAAATGATACTTTATGCTTTTATTAGATATATATTTTTTAACTTAAAAGTTATGCTAGAAAAAGTTTACATGAAAAGTCGTACTGTATAATTATTAGACGCCTAAAATTTTTAGTATGCTTTCAAAACTATATTTAATCATAAGCTTGTTGTATTCGTAAGTAGACCTTTAGCAAATATTTGATATATTCGATATTTTTTAATTGGTTAAGTATTAAAAAATAGAGTATTTTCAATCATATTAATAAATTTCGCTTATCTAAATAGTCGCTTAATATAATTAATTTTTTCTTATAATAAAAGAATTATGTACTCAAATTATTTGGTTAATGTGAAATATTTATCAGCATTTTAGTTTATATCGCGTTGTTTAGTGAAAAATTGCTTTAGGTCTTTTTAATGAGCTCTAGAATAGAACTTCTTACTACTAGGTATAAGGCAGTCAATAATTATTTAGAATTTGTGTATTTAAAAATGATTATTATCATAATTAAATCACAGTAAAACTGCTTAATCGATTTCATTTATATTTATAAATGATTTATATCTCAAATCAATTTAAAATCTTTTAACAAATTTTAATCCTTTGTGTCATATTTAATCGCATACATTATCGTTATATTTTTGAAGTATTATGGTGCGTCCACATCGAAGTTATTTTTTGTGAATTTAAAGTGTAAGTAAATTTAAAGTTTTCCAATAAACTATCTAATTATTTATTGCTTTCTTGTTTTAAAATTTTAAATTCACTTAATAGATACGTTTAAAAACGGATAATATAATTTAGCAACTCGTCGTTATTCACTAGTCCCCTCGGTTGAGTGGTAAGCGCCCTTGATTACGCAAGTTGGTTGACAGGCACAAGCATTTTCGTGATGTTTATAGCTTTAGATTTTTAAAAAATATATTTCAATCTATATCTATATTAATATTATAAATGCGAAAGTTTGGATGTTTGGATGGATGTGTGTTACTCAATCACGCAAAAACTACTGAACGGATTTGAATGAAATTTGGCACAAAAGTAGATAATGACCTGGCACATAGGCCAACTGTTATCCCGGAAAAATTAAGTGATCCCGCGGGATTCTCCAAAAACTTATAATGCAGCGGGCTGCACGCTGCAACTAGTATATTCTAAGTATTATTATCGTTGACCAGCACGCATAACAGTTTGCTTACTTTTGTACTAGATTCAATTCGTATAATTTTTGTAAGCTCGATATTAATTATTATTAGATAGTGGTTAGGTTTTAAAAAGAAGAAAGAAAGGAAGAAAGAAAAATAACAAGTGACCACAATCTTAAAAAAGTAGCTTAGGTCGTGTTACAAAACTTTATGTAAACATATAACTTTATTATTATGTATAATGATGTTAAATTCTATTTTATGACTATATTTTACAAATAGTAAATTAATTTTAAGATGGTATAATGTTTTACCCAATTTTATCTTTCTAACTTTCACGAAGTGATTGTATTATATCCTACTTTGAATAAAATATATTGAATATTGAAAACATTGCCTTACAAAGACTAACTTTGATGTAGACACACCAAGCTGAAGATGAAATCTGTTTTATACCTATTACCTACCCCAAAATTAGGTTATGTACATTATAATTATTATATAATAGATTCAAAATAATAAAAACGTTGAAGTCGAATTATAAAAATTTAATTAATATGTGTTGTTGTACTGTAAATATTTCTTTTTTTTCTTTTGGTTTTGGGAACTATAAATGTAAAATTATTACAGTAGTTATGTTTAAATTCTTAAAATATTGTTCTGGAAACATACATTTTTATTCGTTATTTTGTTATTAGCGTCCATAATTATTATTATTAATTAGACGATACTGCTCTCTGTATCTGTCATAATTAATATAGTGCGCCATTTTGTTTTGTCAACTGAACATAATTATGCGCTTTTTAATTTATTTATAGAAAAATTAACCAAAACTAATAAATGTACCTATATTTTCTAATTATTTATCAACTAGGTACTTATGTAAATATGAAATAAATAAGAAATTCACCATCATATATAAGAACATCGTTTTTTCCGGTACTTTTGCAATGTTTGGAAGGTGTGAGGGACGAAAAAGAAACTACAAAACAAAACTGAATTACGATAAACTGCAAAACTGGCTATTTGGCTATTTTTTTATTTAAAATGATTAGGTCGAAATAGTTGAGCTTGTTATCCAAAAGTGAAGGATTTTATTGAATTCTTTGTTACTCGCATATCACGTTTAAAATATAAGGTTTTTTCGCATTTCTTAATTCCCTGCAAATTACACTTTCCAAGCTCACAACTAATTAATTCACAGTTAAATATATATTATTTCTAATGTCATTATATATTCAATATAGATACACCCTTCGTAGATTTTTTACTAAATTAAAAAATATTTTTTACTATCTGGACGTCATTACATAAAGTTTCATATTCTGTTTAATTCTTTTAAGTATTTAAAAAATTGCTGGATTTAATTTTAATAATTGCATAAAAATATTGTACTGAAGTCAGCTTTTTGGCTAATTTTGTGCCAAATAATTTGCCATGTGTACAAGTATTTTTCTTGCTTATGTAATAATGTATTCGTTTGTACCTATACAATATATTATAAATGAGTTTTATATCATTTTTGTTATTATAATAAATCATTATTACTCAAAACATGTTTTTATTACAAATGGTAGTTTAATAACTAATATAATTTATACTTTCCATCGTCGGCACTTGGTGAAACTCCGTCATAATAATTGTTTTAAATTTTACACTTGTACTGTTTCACAATTCACTAATTATATATAATATATACTTTTTTTGTTTAAATAGCCAACCGGTTTCGCATTTTACTGCATCATCAGGGCTAAAACTTAAATTCTTAAGGCTTAAACAAGGCAGGGCTTAAACTTAAATTTTAAGTTTTAGCCCTGATGATGCAGTAAAATGCGAAACCGATTGGCTATTTAAATAAAAAAGTATATATTATATATAATTAGTGAATTGTGAAACAATACAAGTGTAAAATTTAAAACAATAATAATAACTAATAGGTCTCTACGAGCTATCTAGTCATCCAAAGAGTCATATCCACCGTCTTAAATATGTCGCAGGGAAATTGTCAATAGTCGTTAGATTATCTACCTAGGGATTTATAATTTGATTAGGTTAGGTTAGCAGTTAAATTATAATATCACTTAGGTAGATTATAATCTAACGGTATTGACAATTTCACTGCGACATATACACAGGTCTTGCAACAACAGTAGTAAATACCCATGGAGTCATATACACCGTATAAGACCATGGTCATATAGAAAATGTTTTTGGTGCACTCCCTGTGGCGGGATGGCTATGTCACATGTTCAAGTCTACCTAGTCTAAGTATTGCGGCAGGAATAGATAAGACAGTGGTATCAAACATGAGGCGAGACGTTGCGGAATTCTATAACCTAGTATTCAGTGGTAGTGACACGTATAGTCAATCGGACGCCTTTTATGAATTGCCTGGCAGAACGGAAACGTATTCAGATTCAGCGAATATTTGTTTCGGTGGGCTTGATTCAGCTGAGAGTAGACTTTATTCAAGGCGATCATCAAATTTTTAAAGGTTTCGAGGGGGCTTGATTTAGCCGAGGGTAGACTTTATCAAGCGATCATCAAATTTTTTAAAGTTTAGACGGGCTTGATTCAGTTGATGGTAGACTTTATCGAGGCGATCATCAAACTTTTAAAGGATTCGAGGAGGCTTAATTCAGCTGAGGGTAGACTTTATCAAGGCAAGTATCAAACTTTTAAAGGATTCGAGGGGGCTTGATTTAGCTGAGGATAGACTTTATCAAGGCGATCATCAAACTTTTAAAGGATTCGAGGGGGCTTGATTCAGCTGAGGGTAGACTTTATCAAGGCAATCATCAAACTTTTAAAGGATTCGAGGGGGCTTGATTCAGCTGAGGGTAGGCTTTATCAAGGCAATCATCAAACTTTTTCACGGCCTGGATATGCTACTGGTTGTTCTATTCATCAAAGAAGCTCAGACCAACACGAAAAATTACTCAGCAGAAGGATATACCGTTAAATAAATTGAAATCAAAGAAAAACTATTTATAAAAATCATTTATTAACTCTTTTCTTTTTCTTCCTAAACTCCGTCTCTTTCGCTTTCTTCTGCATCATGCTATCGGCCTTCCGCTTAATTTTACTCACTTTCCCGATAACATTTTTAAACCTGTCATCCTTCTTCATCAAACTCTTATTCACTTTCTTCATGCCTTCTTTAATCGTGGCATCTATATCATCGAATACTTGCAAACGATTTTCATTAGGTACGTTTTCTTGTTTAATTTGTGATTGGATTTCTTTTAATTTCGCCAATCGCGCTTTTTTTGCTGCTTTGATACGTTTTCTTCGCATTTCTTCTAATCTGAAAACAAAATTAATATCTTCACCAATTTTGTAGGGCCAAGCCTCCAGATGTATGGCCAGAAATCCTCTATAATATGACGTATAATAAAATAGCGGAACATACAGGTTGGTCGACAAACTGCGATGTAGTTTGCCAGATGAACAAACTGTAAAAACTTTAGGCTGTCTTTGAGAAATAAAATAAAAAAAAATTGGATAAAAGATGGTATATAATGCTCATATTATGTAAACAATAAAATAATAAAAAGGGAATATTGTTTAGCTACACTAAACTTAACGAAATAACTGTAGTGATATTAGTATGGTCACCGCGCGACGTATTAACGAGTCTAGTCGTGAGTTCGGTAAATCTGTTAGTAAACTACTAACAGATTTACCGTTCGTTACTTCGTACTACATTTTTATTGGATAATTAGGTCAAAATTTAAGTTTTATTTTTATGTCGGCAATAACGTAAAAATCTATGATACAAACATATAATTAAAATAGAAAAATATTTTATTCAAATAAAGCATTGCAGCCAGTAACATTTCTTTTGGCAAATCAACGTTTTAAAAATTACTACTGAATCGGAACGCGGCAACACACTCGGAAGATCTGGGGGAAGAAACTCAGCGGGCTAGTCTTTTCTGTCTATTAATTATTACTTATATGGTTATGTATCTTACCCATCTTCCATGTCCTCAGGGTCCACACCAGCCATTATCCAGCGCTTGTGTCTATAGTTCTTTTTCCTCTGCTCGAACTCCTCATTGTCTAGCTGAGCTTCTTGTTCTCGCCTTGTCACCGACACGGTGGTAAACACTTTCACTGCTTCATCATCTGTAGAGATAAGAAAAATATGTATATGTTACATAACAAAAATATATTATACTTGGTATCAGAAGGGGGATGATAAACTGGGATTATTTAATGATTAAGGCGTTACTTTGCGGTAATCCATATTTAAAAAAATAAGTTGTGGTATTTAATTTGCAAAATTTCCGGGAAACCGTATATAGATAGAACTTCTGTGATGCAAGTAAAACGAAAGGTAATGTAAGGAACGTGGCAAACTTATCCAAGGCCTGGAAATTAGAGGAGATCGAAGCAGCTCAATAGTCCACCTACTTCCACCACACTTTCTTCCACGTCAGTAGCAAAGACACACAAATTATGTACTCAACGCACGTTTCACATCGTAATCGAAGCATCTGCAGGAGAGTCGAGTAGCACTTCACTCTATGAAGGATGAAGCATGTGCCAAGCAACAAAATCGATCAAGTAGTTTTTGAGATATAAGTATAGTTGATATTTAATGTCGGTTTAAAATTTTAAATTAACATTCGTTATGTTATTGAAAAAACTCACCGTCAATTTTGTATTCACTCAATTTGGTGTGTATGTGGTCCTCAATCTCACCGAGCCGGATGATGTCGTAAGGTGTGATCAGAGATATCGCAAGTCCACTTCTACCCGCACGAGCTGTTCTTCCTACCCTTAATAACAAATTAATTATTGCAATGATTACAAACAATAAACTACACAAATTGATAATTCGTTCGTGTAGATGGCGATCCTATCTACGCAATTGATGGGGCTTGGGTTTGATTCCTACAATGAAAATCATTTATGATATATTATTTATATATGTTGTGTTTTTGGGTTTGGGTGTCTATTAAATATATTTCAGTATTTATATATCCACTAGAACGTCCACGTCGCGAGTTGTCAAACGCCTCAAACGTCTGAGCCTCTGATAAAGGAAACTAATAGAGATGTTACAATGTCATATAGATACTTAGGTATGTAATAGTTTAGAAGACGAAATAATAAACATAATGGCGTCTTTGTCTAACATATGCAATGAAAACAAGCCAACATTTATTTTATATTATATATATTATATAGTGACATTTTACGTGACGTCAAGAGTGTGCCGAGCCGCCATTTTTCGTCGCTATGTACTTACGTTGTACACCATAAATATACTCTGTGGACACTACTAAACAGGCTAAAATATAATCGTTTATAATTTTGATATAATTCAGTAGTAGTTGTAGTAGTACTATAGTATCGTCACAATTATCTACTGCTACTGAAACTGAGTCTTCGTAACAAAGTCCCATTTTTTACCTTTTGAGTATGGAACTCTAAAACCCATTTTAACTAAGATAATGTCAAAGTGGACTTTATTACAAAATCAATAAGCTTTAAGGATAGATTTATATATAAGTATATACTGTGTATGGTAAAATACAAAAGCATAGAACAATAATATTCTCCTGATGGAGTACCACGGAGTGTATAATACGCCATGTTTCGTTGCGTAGGTATGCACGTTTTTTTCATAGTTTGGGCATCTCCATTAGTTTCCGTTATCTGAGTTCTGAGCGCTACCGACATTTAGCGCGATTTAAAACCGCATTACATTCCTCGGTAAAAACGTTTGTAAAAAGTAAATTTTATGTACAATTTAAAAATAAACAATACCATTTTTTACGTAAGCATATACAGAACGAATTTCAATAATAATACATGCTTTATATTAACATTTTCATACTCAAACCCAATATTAAACTCTGAATATTAGCATTTTTTTTTTCAAATTGATTGAGGATATATTTTTTAATTCGTTTCCTGACTTGTAAAAATAAATTTATATTTATTGATTTAAAACATAATCATTGATGATAATTTACTGATAATATTGTAATAACTAGGTTTTAAAATCAGCCAAAGTAATATAAAACGTCATTACGGCGATACTCGTCGACATGTTTGCACGAATGACAATAACTTTTAATCACAGTTTTAATTTAAAAATTTGAAAATAAAGAGAAACGACTTATTATTTTGTGTTAGATGCCATCTAAATTTCTTTACCTAAAATAAAAACCACAGATAATGTACAGGAAAGTCATGTCATGTCAGTCAAACATCGCATTTTTCGAATGTTCCTCTACTGAGTACTGCAGCGCCCGGGACGTAAGACGATATAAAATATTTGGGTACCACAGTGCCCTGGGCGTTCAAGTGGATATGTATTTCTACTTATAATAGTTGACTAAAACCCATACAATATCTACAAGCAAATAATTTGCTTACTTTGGGATTAGATCAGTTAACATAACTGTCCTCAAAATAATTGTTTATTTATTGCTTCTGATTTCTCATAAAGAATCGGTCTTCTACTTTTCAAACAGGAACCTTTTTCGACATAAGCAATAGTTAAACTTGACACGATAGATCTCAAGTAAACAAACAAGTAGATAGGTTTCCTAGTAAAAAAAGAACTATTGTATATACACCAAGTATGTTAACGTTGCGTTGCTCTCCATGTACCTGGGATGGACGGACACATGTTTAACGGTAAACTTTCTATCCAAACTGGAATAGATAAGGCTATAGATCTAATTTCTGATCAAGAACTGGCGGGTAAATCTCATTTCTGATCAAGTGCTACTGCTTAAAATACAGCAGATTCATGAGGTCCAGTTCTTTTGCAATAAATACATTGGCACAAACAAACCTCAAATTAGGTGTTGAAAATCTTAATAAACTCTATTATTGCTTGTATTTAATTGATTACACTTAATAGGAGAAAACTGAACCAGTCTATAACTTTCGAAATTAAATTATTCACTATGCCATACTTACCAAGTTGTCTTTTAACCCTGGATAAAAGCAGATTCACGCACAAATAGTGCGACTCTATGCATATCGTCCATAAGTGAAGTAAGTCATTTACGTGTATTAGAAACAAGAACGGACCAAGAATGAAACCCAGGGAAACACTATTCTTGTGTAGTTTTCTAAAATTTTATATTGAATATGCATTTAAAAGATTGCCAAGGAACTAACCTGTGAATATATTCCTTAGGTTCCAATGGTAACTTATGATTGACCACCAGATCAACAGATGGTATGTCCAGTCCTCTGGCTGCAACGTTTGTGGCTATGAGGGTGCACTTCAGATTACTCCTGAATTGGGTCAGGGCTGCCACTCGTTCCTTTTGCCTCATGAAACCGTGAAGGCAGACATTGTCCATTCCTATTGCATTTAACATCATGGATATTACTTGACATTCTCTGTAAAAAATATCTACTTGTTAATATGTGAAGCAAAAATATTGTATATGCCTTTTTAAGATAATTATGTGAATGGTGGAGTATTAAATTTAACAAAGTTAACGTTGCCGAGGACTGCAGAAACCTAATATTCTTAAACACATAATATACATTAGACTTTTTTATATTACAATTTATTTATTTATTTATTTCAATAAAATTTAATACATTATCAATAATATTAAAGATACCACATACTCTTCCGAGTTTTACCGGGCATCAAGATAGCAAACAAGCAGATGGGTCTCCTGATGGAAAGTCAACCATCGCCTATAGACACCAAGTGTTAATGGTGCATTGCTATCTTGTGGCGAGGTCTTATGCCACATGCATAAGTTTACCGGCTACCTTACCCTCCAAACCGGAGCACGACAGCGACAAGCACTATCGCTAATGCGGCAGGAATAAGTAAGGCGGTGGTACCAGACCCAGGCGAGGTAATGCAGAACTCTACCACCTAGTAGCTACAATGGTAGTGACTCGTATAGCCAATCGGTCGCCTTTTACGACCCGCCTGGCAGAACGGCAGTTGGCCTATTCTTCAAAGGAGCCCGGGACCAACACGGGGAATAAGTACATTAGAAATACATTAAATTAATAAAAAAAACATTACACACTATATTCATGTTTGTTCGACCGCCCGTTAGTCGAGTGGTTAGCGACCCTGACTACGCAATCGGCGGGGCTCGGATTCGATCCCCGACGGAAGCATTTGTGTGATGAGCATGTTTGTATTTCCGGGTTGGGGTGTTTATCATATATATTCCAGTATCTATATATGTATTTCTATGTATTAATATCGTTGACTAACACCCATAACACAAGCAAATAATTTGCTTACTTTGGGGTTAGATCAGTAAGTGTAATTTGTCCCGTGAATATTTATATTTATTTATGTGACATATATGATAATATTTCCCCCGTGTTGGTCTCGGGCTCCTTTGAAGAATAGGCCAATTGCCGTTCTGCCAGGCAGGTCGTAAAAGGCGACCGATTGTTTATGCGAGCACTACCATCGTGGCTACTAGGTGGTAGAGTTCTGCATTGTCTCGTCCGGGTCTGGTACCACCACCTAACCTATTGCCGCAATAGTGTCATTGTTTGTCACTGTCGTGTTCCGTTTTGGAGGGTAAGGTACCCGTAAACTTATGCATGTGGCAAAAGACCTCGCCACAAGATAGCAACGCACCATTAACACCTTTGGTGTCTATAGGCGATGGTTGACTCTTTACATCCGGAGACCCATCTGCTTGTTTACTATCTTATGATATAAAAAAAGTTTGCTATCTTCTGGTACAATTAGTAGTAATACATAGAAAAACATACAATAAAATACCAAATTGTATTTTAATAAACATCCAAAACCCAGAAACACAAACATCTATGCTCGTCACACAAATATTAGCGACTGTCAAGAATCGAACCTGAATCCCATCAATTGCATAATCAGGGTCACTACCCACTCGACCAACGAAGCATTTATAAAGAGAGATTCTTACTTCTTGGTATCCGTGAACACAATGACATGTGAACTGGGTTTTGTCTCCCTGTATTTACGCAGGGTCTGTACCAAATAGACATCTCTTGCATATGCAGGACATACCACGTAGCACTGGTCTAACGTTGATACTGTCAATTTCTGGTCAGTCTCTGACCAGATAACTAAATTCTGTAAATAAATTGAAAATCACAACTTAGAAAGTATCAAGTCTCTGGGTGTATTCAAATGGTGTTGGCGTGATTATATAACCTAACACTAAAGTGTGATTATAATACTTAATAAAGAAAAATTTCGACATGACAGGACTGAACCTGCGGCTTTGCCTCTGGCTGACATGCTCTACTAACTAAGCAACTGTCGACTAGTTCAATATGGTGCTTCTTTGCTTTGTGATCAATTCCGTCGATTTTACCGAATGTTACAGATGAAATTAATATTTATTTAACAAAAAAATGTGAATTGGCACACATGAATCCCGCGGGTACACCTAATTTTTTCCGGGATAAAAAATAGCCTATGTGCTATTCCAGGTCATCTTCTACCTGTGTGCCAAATCATTCGAATCCGTTCAGTAGTTTATGCGCGATTGAGTTACAAACATTAATCCGTCTATCCCACGGATTAAATGGATACGCCTTTCAAGACAATTTTCTAGTTTGTCAGCGTAACTTGCATTTACATACAGAAATAAATTTTCTGTACTACGAATTAAATAAAATCATTCCAAGGTCAATTTTTAAATCTTGCCATCTCATTTGGTTCAATAAAATAGTACAACATGGCTTATTTCTATTTTTTTACAATATAATATAATATAATTAGAAATGTATGACACTTTTGACAGCGATAGGGGCGTTTGCTCATGTGGGCGTTTCCTTCCCAATGCCGTGTATATTAGTATTCACGTGGCCTGTGATCCATCCAAACATCCAAACACTCGCATATAATATTAATATAGATTAAATATATTTGCACTCATTTTTATGTGTGCTTTTTTCACTGCTGACGTGAGTGAAAGTACATACATACATACATACATATCTTCAC
This sequence comes from Apodemia mormo, assembly GCA_036924255.1. Lineage (NCBI taxonomy): Eukaryota > Metazoa > Arthropoda > Insecta > Lepidoptera > Riodinidae > Apodemia > Apodemia mormo. The sequence goes on along the minus strand of JAUPFN010000022.1, from coordinate 23,719,148 downwards.
GCCAGATCCCTTACGGGGTAGGCAGAGAGGACCGAGTGCCATACATCACGATCCTTGCAAGCTTGTTTCGCTTCCTCCACATTCATCACTCTCTTCGTACACACACGCCGGTTGCGAAGACTCTTGACAAGTGAAAGTGTGGGTGGGTGAAAGTGTCGTGGAAAAAACTTTTCTAAAACAAAATATCTACTTACTTCTTTGTTGAGCGGCAACAGTTTCGATTCTTTCACATCTTCAGTTATGGTCGCTGAGAAAAGTAAATTTTGACGTTTCTTTGGTAACACTTCAAATATAGTTTCTAGATCACCTTGGAATGACTCGCTGAACAACCTAAAATTTAATCTATATCTTAATACTTGACAGCGGAGTGCACATGATTATGACACATTTTATTCATTTACTTATTATTAATTAAAATCATCTAAAACGTACGAACGTTTTATTAAAATATCTGTGAATGGCAAGTAAAGCACTGCCTTTCTGCCTATAAGGAGCGCACGCGCCTGATACTGTTTTAAGACAATTGCATGAACGGTGGAGTACGAAATTTGGCAAGATTAAAGTTTACATTGTGGAAGACTGCAGAAACCTAATCTTTTTTTATAAAATGCCTTAGAAATACACAAAATTAAATTAAACATTACATACACTACATTTATGTGAAATGCATGACAGTGTATATATATATATATATATATATATATATATATATATATATATATATATATATATATATATATATATATATATATATATATATATATATATATATATATATATATATATATATATATATATATATATATTATACATATATATAGTAGTAGCCCAAGATGCTAAAAGGATAGTTACTGGAGCGTCGTAGGGACCTATTGGATTTTGTAGACTAAATTATAGGAAAAATAAAAGGTTATAAAATATTTTAAATTTCAATGGTGGGGAAAAAATCTAAAGATAAAAAAAATTTTAAAAAAAATCAGTGACATGAAAACACTGAAGTGGTTTAGATTAGGGTATGGTGGGTTAACTGCATTGACGTGTATAATATATTATACACGTCAATGGTTAACTGCCAGCTAAAATTTAGAAAATCTGACGATTCAAGTGTGGTGTAAGGGAGTGGGAGGGTCACAAAGTTGTTGTCTTGACATTCTCAAAAATTTTCTTTTATTATGGAGGAGAAAAATTTTCTTTTATTATGGAAGAATTACGAAAAAAGTATAATCTGACGATTTCCACAAGCCAAAATTATCTTAATATTGTTTTTTTTTCTGCCATAGTTACCCCCCTCTATAGAAAGGGCTTCTATTTAGTGGAGAGCCTTAAAGTATGCGAGGTACACCCTCCTATGTTAATCTGACGTGCTCGAGTAAATACCAAAATCCCTTCTTAGGCTCCCCTACTATTTATTACAGGAGAGTGATTTAAAGTTCAAATATAAAATAAAAATCTTAAAATATCACCTAATTTATTTGTAATTAAATTTATTACAATTCATTGTAATTAATTTTTTTACAATTAAGGGATTTTTCATGTGTTTTTATTTTATACTAGGTCTTCAGTTATCAGTTCTTGAGTTATAAAATGACAACGAAAAGCGGCAAATATATATATATATATATATATATATATATATATATATATATATATAGTAAAGATTGCCGTTCAAGCGTCGATATATGTATACTTACTATTTTCTTAATTGCTAAAATTAGTTGTGAATCTTAAAAGTGATTTTATTGTTAAGTCTATGGTCGAATTTCGGCCACAGGCGACTGCCAGTAGAGGCAAATGTAAAAATGTGACAGCTGAATACAAATTATGTAATATCTACATCTACATTAACATACATTTGTAATGGATATACTGAAATCAATTGAGCTATCTGGACTAACATAGGCTAGATTTTACCTAACTAAGCAAAAGGAAATATTGTTTTTGGTTAACATGAACAAAGTTGCCAGAGCTAGTTCATTATAATATTGTGCTTAAATGCAAATCTCTAGTTAGTATCAACCGGTACAAACCCCAGCCCAGTAACTATTTAACTATTTCATATAATGAGATCAAACAAGTATATGGCTTCCCTGATGGAAAAATATAACCGTCACCTACGGAAACCACTGATAGCAACACACCATTGACATTTATTTTTGACTAGCTGTACTTGTAACTTCGTTCATGTTAAATAATTTTACCCGCATAGTTCCTATTCACGTGGGATTTCCGAGATAAAAACTATCCTATCTCCTATCTCAGGTCTTAAACTATCTGTGTACCAAATTTCATCCAAATCAGTTTGGTGGTTTAAGCGTGAAGAAGAGACAGACAGACTTACTTTCGCATTTATAATATTGGTAGGGATTTGATAAGGCAGCAAACAAGCAGATGGCTCTCCTGATGAAAAGAGAAACTATTGCCTATAGACACTAAAAATGTTAACGGTGCATTGCTAGCCGTGAGGTGGGTGGCAAAGCCTAATGCATAATTCTATACTTTGCATTGTCGGCACTTGGTGAAACTCTTTTACGCAAACTATTGTAATGAAATATTGGGGTTGTAACTGTAAATACCTTGATGATGCTTGTGTAGGCAAAACCAGTAGGAAATAAATTAAAATTGCCTTATTGTGAAATGGTATAAGTGATAAAATATTACACCAAATGCAAAGGCTATCAGTTACCTTACCCTCCAAACTGAAACACGACAATAACAAGCATTGATGCTATTGCGACAGGAATAGGTAAGGCGGTGTTACTAAATACCCGGGCAAGATGTTGCGGAACTCTACCACCTAGTAATCACAATGTTAATGACACAAATGACCAATCATTCACCTTTTACGATCTGCCTGGCAGAACGGCAATTGGTCTATTCTTAAATGAGCCCGAACACGAGAACATCTTAAATATCTAAACAGCAGTTACTACTAACACAATTTCCAGTCCTCAATTGCTAATGACAATCATACTTTAATATAACTAATTGATTATTTTAGAGTTTATCAACAATAATTCACATAAAATAATTTTAAAAGTAACAAACCTATCAGCTTCATCTAAAACCAGATATTTGATCTTCTTCAAGCTGAAAGTATCACATCCTGTGATGTGGTCTGCTAATCGGCCAGGCATTGCAACAACTATGTGGGGCCTTTTTGCCAACTTCAAGGATTCTTCCAATTGATCTGAACCCCCAGTTACTATACAAACTCGTAACTTAAGTGGTTGACCTAGGACACTAAATTGATCGGCGATCTGAAAATAATTGTTTAATTTATAAGTTTTATTAGTAGTAATTTATAATCGCCTCTGTGGTCTAGTGGTCCAGCGTTGGCGTTGACCACATGAGGTCCCGGGTTCGATTCCCAGGTCGGGCACATAAGAAAAATGTTTTTTCAGTTTTCTGAGGAACACAAAGTTGCCCGGGATCGGAAAGTGCCCGGTTGGCGATAGGCTTGCCACCTATCACATTTGTGGGACCAAGTATTTTCGGCTAATCGTGGGTGCACTTGTTGTACCTCCACCTACCCCTTCGGGGATATGGGCGTGAAGATACTTTTTTTTTAATATGACTATAGTAATGACTATAGTAATATATAAATTAAGGTATGTAGATATTCTTCTGGTCCCATTTCTGTTATAGAATAGACTATCTTGCTAGGCAATTTATAAAAGATAGACACTTGGCCAAAGATTTACTACCGTCATAACTAAACTCCATTATCTATCTAGCATATTGGTGGCAACTAATTTTAGGGATGGGGTAATGGACGTCAGTGGCAAAAAGTTCATAATTACAATCAATAGCAATAATATATTATTGTAAATATTTATTCTGTTATGTAAATAAAAAATGAAAATGGAGATTTATTCAATTATAATCACCCCATCCCTAAAATCAGTTGCCACCAAAATGCTGCTATATTTATAACGGGGTTTAGTCACACTCACCCAAACTTGTTACTAATAAATCACTTATTTCTGCTGCAATAAAAACAGATTACATTATAATTTTAATTAATTGAAGCATTCTAAGTTTTAAAAAATATTTGATTTAGTTTATCTATTACTTTTGAAATTGTAGACTGTAAATAGGCCTTTTCATCACAAAAATTTTTTGTGCGCATGCGTCAGAATCAGCCATCTTTTTCGTACTGTTTTTTGTAAACAACCATGCTAAATTGTCCGCTATCCGTGTATCAAAAATTAAAATATAAATCAAAGTTGATTAATTGTAAAAAAAGTGAAAAAAAAAATAAGTAGTAAGTCAAAATAATCGGAAAAAAATTTTTGTACTCCATTATAATTATGTTGTCTGTACGAAAAGGAACAACAAAACGGTGTTGTTATGGAGTATGTAAAAGTGATACACGATACAAATCATTTAAAACCAATAGATTCTATTTTATAAATTTTCCAAAGCCTTGTCTTGAATATCGAAAAAAAATAATCAAATCATCAAGCAAATTACACATTAAAGCATGTGTAAAATGTGCGAAATGTGAGTTATGGGTGAAAAAATGTGACAGAAGTGACCGAGGTTTTAGATCTATTGATAATGTTACTAAGGATACTTATATTTGCTCACTACATTTTCTTGGAGAAAGTGGTCCAACTGAACAAAACCCTGATCCTTTAAGCTATCAAGAGTTTCAACATATTGATAAATCAATTAATAACCTCTAACCTCTCAATCAGCTCACTTTTTTTCCCTTTTTGCGGACGCCCATGACATTTTAGCCACCTTTTCAATTGTTCACAATTATGAGCTTCAACTGAATCATAAATAAGTGAAGCACCATCGATGGTTTTTTCCAATAATTTATTTCTTTGTGGAGATAATAGTCCTTGTCCAGCCATTGTTGATTAAAACAGTACAAATTTTTTGAATTACCGCCGTTTCAACATGGCGGCTACGCTTGCGCTCATCTATGATGAAAAGGCCTATAAGTGTTGCATGCCATTCTCCCCATCTTAGTCTGGGCTCCTTTAAAAAATAGACCAACTGTTGTTCTACCAGGCAAGTTGTAAAACACAGCCAATTGGCTATATGTGTCACTACCATCATTACTAGGTGGTAGAGTTCCGTAATGGCTCGACCGGGTATTTTGTATCACCACCTTACATATTCCTGCCACAATAGAGCCAGTAGGTGTCATTGTCGAGCTCCGGTTTGGAGGGTAGGGTAGACTTAAGCATGTGGCATTGCCATCTAACCACACAGATAGCATCTACAGGCAATAGTTTCTCCTCCCATCAGGAGAGCCATCTGCTTGTTTGCTATCTTACGATATAAAAGAAAATTGTATGGCAAAATAGGTAGAACCATACATTATATAATTGTAAGAACAATCAACCCTACCTAGAATAATAAATGATTTGATTGATTAATCTTCCCGCTGTTACCAGTTTGGAGGGAAAGTTAGTTGGTAAATTTATACACATAGTGTTACACTGCATTTACATTCATGACTGTCATCATTTTTTTATACAGTCAATATGTTAAATTTTATATCAAAAATATGTTAAACAAAGCCCAAAATAGTTAAAATTTAAAACATATTTAGTTAGTAATGCAAATATAAATACAAAAATAAATTCACTCACTTGATATGCTAACTCATGTGTAGGAGTCAGTACTAATGCAAATATTCCATAGGGATCTTCAGCTAAATGTTGTAGAATTGGTAGGGCAAAGGCAAAAGTTTTACCAGATCCAGTTTTAGCTGCGCCAATACAATCATCACCAGCTAGAATTCTTGAAATGCAACCTTTTTGAATGGGTGTTGGCAATCTGATACCTAAAAGTTCATAATTATACTATATATACCTTTTGAGCAAGTATCTTAGGTATGTACATTCTGACACATAAATTAGGCCACTAAAATTTAACCTGAATAAACAAATAGGCAGTAAGCTTGTAAAGTCATCTTTAGAACCCACATCTCGAAACAGAAACCTTATGCACCTGCAAGCACAGAGCCAGCCTTCAAAAAAGATTGTGGGCATAGCCACCCACAAATGGGCCAAATGCAAGTAGGCGTATTAACTAGTTCTTAATTGATATAGTGCATTCCTGATATTCATATAATATACGACGCCCTTAACAAGATTTTGTACACTATACCTATTGTTTTATCGATTAATGTAGACAAAGCTGTGGAGCAAACACGTTTAAGTAATAAACATGTAAATTTTTAGTTTGTTCACTCACAAAAAATACAAAAGTAAATGTTTCAAAATGCAGCAAATCAATTTATTACATTGTTGTTCTTCTTATGAATGCATTATAGGTCTATATTATTGACTAGCTGTTGCCTGTGACTTCATCCATGCGGACTTCGTTTACTCCGCACTGCTCCTCCCCTGTAGGTGTTAGCGTGATAATATGTAGCCTATATGTTGATTCAACCTATTAGTAATATTCATGCAAAATTTGAAGTAAATCCATGCAGTACTTTTTGAGTTTACCCCGGACATACATACAGACAAACAGACAAAAATTCTAAAAACTATATTTTTGGCTTTGATATAGATTATAGATCACACCCCAAGTATTCTTTAAAAAAAATTTCCAATGTACAGTTTTGACTTTCCTACGATTTTATTATATGTATAGATATCAACATATATGAAATGACAATAGACCTCAAAGTGTGATGTCAAAAGTCTATTAGGGTTGTGCGTATGCCCATCATGCCCACAGCGGTGAATCTGCACCTGTGCACCTGGCCTCCAGTTTCTAGACGTAATAAACTGCAGGGGCTTCATCACCTAAACCCCTTACTGATTTAGCCGTGGATTAAAAACTAAAACCTTGTTACACAAATAGGCAGTAAGGTTGCATTAAGATCATCCAGCCTGATAACTAGAAATTAATTTTAACTGTCAACAATTTCTTTTTTTGTAAAAACACTACCTGTTTTGGGAGACAGGATTTTTCTAAGTCCTGCATCCTCTTTCCTACTCAAGACCATAGTTTTTGATTTTACCCCCCCAGCTCCACGGCTATTGACCTAAGAGCAAAGTCACCTCAACCAAAGTTGATGTACCTCACCGCCTCCATCCCTTTGTAATGGATTTCGGTTTTTCCCCCTAGCTCCGCGAGGAACAAACTCAGAGTAAAGTGACCTTGACAAAAGTTGATGTACCTCATCCCCTCCATCCAATGGTGCAACAAAAAAGGGGTGTTATATAGGGTTGAAATTTTTCATCGAAATTTTTTCCAAGTCCTGCGTCCCCTTTCCTACACACTGACCAAAATTTTACTAAAACGTGGCAAAATAACCAAGTTATAATAGAGTTTAGTATGTATTATGTAGTGATTACTCACCTAATGTAAATAATTGCTTTATCAGCCAATCTTTAACACCTAGTTCCGCAAATGCTTTCGTCTCATTTTCAGTCATTATCGTAACGAAAAATAAAAATAATTGTTTAACTAAAGCAATAAACAAACACACGTGAGTAAAATAACAATTAACAGATGACTGTCAAATGTCAAAACTCAAAACTTTGACAGCGGTAGACAAGGAACCAAGGAACTTATATATGATAACTGGAATTTTACGAAGCAATATTTGAAAAATAAAAATGTACTTTATTTCGTTAGTCATAAAGTTGACATTTGTTTCTTACTTAACAGAGGAGAAAAACGTTCTGAGCAAGACAACGACAAGAGTGGATGTTGTCCCTTTCTTACAATTGCCAGTGTAAACAAAACTATCTAATGGTAGATTTTATATATTCGGTAATTGTTAAATCCCTTTTATTCATACACGTCGATAAATACATTAGCATAAAATGTATTTTAATTAACACAGTGTGTTCTAAAATGTGCTTATTTAAATTATTACATAATTACTTATGCAATGCAAAAGCTATTACTCAAATTAGTAGTAATTTGCAAACTACGCATGGCCGCGCTTATATATGGCGATTGGCGCTTTATTTAGTAGAAAGAGAAACACTCCACCCATGTCGTGGTACTCTTCGGAACGATTTTGAAGCGCGTGTGAACATTCCGGGTAGAATGTAACTTCCATGGTTAGAACTTGACTTGTTAAGCAATACGCATTGTTCAGGAATACACCCATTAATCACGCATTAAATTCGTGATTCGTGAATGCGATTCATGAATTAAACGTGAACGCTGAACGCGTATCACGCATGTTCAGCGTGCGCGTGTGAATGAGTACGTCAAGAGTACGTCGCGAACCGGTGTATGGTCTATTGCTGTAGACGTTACTAAATACTATATCGAAGTCTAAATATCTAATTACCTATTTTATTAAATACTGTGCTATTTACATTCATTAAAAATTGTGGGAAAAAAGTACATTATATTTTTAATTTTAGTTTACCTACCTACTTAAGTTTTTAAAGTGACAGAAGATAGTTGAAACCAAACTTTGTTTCGTCCATATTAAAGTTTAATATACAAGTGCTATTAATAAAGTGTGCAAGACATTTTCAACTATTGTATGCACATAGACTGCGTTGGACTGCATGCGGAGAAAATTCAACAGTAGTTTAATTCAGTTTAATTGTGCAGTGCTCGACTTTTTATGAACTTGAGTGAACTGTGATTTGAATAACTTGCGATTGATTATCAAGGTAAACAATTAAAATTATTTGTAAACGATTAAATATTACCGTAAATTGGGATGGTATATTTATGGTACGGGGATATCTAATAACTATTTCTGGCCTAGTTCTTGGCATTGACGCTAAATTTAATTTGTAAATATTCACCGAGAGCAATTTATTCCTAGACACTAGAAACGTTTACCGCTGCTTTCATAAGAGGTATTTGTTTATCAATATTAAAATAATAATCGTCATCTTTTCTTTATAACTAATACGATTTACAATTACAAATATATTTACAGAATTATTTCGAAGGTATTGTTTAGCGACATTTTATTACAAACCAAAAGTGATCTAGTTTAATCCTTTCAACGAAGAGCACTTCTGTGTTTGTTATGATGATGTGGGTTATATTATAAATGCGTCGTTATTAATATCCTTACCAATAATTTTAGAAGGTTGATGACTTGAAAAATCAAGCAAATAACTCTATTCAGTAAATAAAACTGGCAATATCTAAAGTGACATCGCACTTTTCTCTCATTTTTAGTTCTTTCACCTAACATTTACCTACAATTTTGTTAATATTTTTTTTATAATTAAAGGTTGTAAAACATGAAAATAAAATTGTGATGTTAATGTACATTTTCACAATAATTGAACTATTTTCGAACTTCTTGTGGTACTATAATAATATTAATTAAATAAATATTAGTATCTTCATGCCTGTATCCCCGAAGGCAGAGGTGCAACAATGTGATAGGTGGCAAGCGTATCACCCACCGGCCACTAATCCAATTTCAGTTGTTTTTATTAGAAAACTGAAAAAAAAACATATTTTTTAATTGCCCGACACTTGAATTGAACCTGGGATCTCATGTGGTCAATGCCGATGCCGGACCACTAAAACACAGAGGCGATTATAAATAATTAAATATTATTTATTTATAATAAAAATAAATAGTTAATATAAACACTGATGATCACCACAAATTTGTTTGTCCATCTTAGAAGTTAAAACTGAGTCTTCTCTATTTTGTAGCAAAAGTTGTAACCATTTAATCATCAGTGGAAATTTGAAGAAATCCTTTTTGTCCTAAAATCTTACACACTATATAATTTACATCAAAATAATTACCAAACATAAATATCAGTGATAATTATCACTACAAACACTGCTGCAAGGTAATAAATTCCTAGCATCATCAATAATGGTATTTCAATATTTCCTGGAAGAGAACTACTGTAAAATAATAATAGTTTATTTAGACAAATACATCTTATAAACCGCTTTGGTTTGATTTGGTCAAGTGGTTAGTGATCCTGACTACAGAATTTACGGGGCTCAGGTTCGATCCCAACGGGGACAAGCATTTGTGGGATAAGCATAAATGGCATGGCATGTCCTAAAAGGCAACCGATTGACTATGCGAATCACTGCCATCGTGGCTACTAGGTGGTAGAGTTTTGCATTGTCTCACCCGGGTCTGGTACCACTGCCTTACCTATTCCTACCGCAATAGTCTCAGTGCTTGTCGCTGTTGAGTTCCAGTTTAGAGGGTAAGGTAGCCGGTAAATTTATGCATGTGGCATTAGACCTCCAAGATAGCAATGCACCATAACATCTTTGGTGTCTATAGGCGATGGTTGACTCTTTCCATCAGGAGACCCATCTGCTTGTTTGCTATATTGATATATAAAAAAAAATGATTATAATAAATAACATTGCTGGACAAATTACAGAGTGGATCTAACCCCAAAGTAAGCAACTTATTTACATGTGTTATAGGTGTTAGTCAATGACACTAATACATAGAAAGACATATATATAAATACTGTAATATATAAAATAAAGACCCAAACCTAATATAATAGAAATACAAACATTTTTGATCATCACACAAATGTTTGTGCCTGTTGGAAATTGAACCAAGCCCCATTGGTTCATAGTTAAGTTTGTTAACAAATTAGATCAACAGGGTGGTCTTGTATATAAGAGAAACCACTTGGATTATAATAGTCTTAAATTTATTATAAAACAGTACATGTGTTGAATAAAATATTGCATTATTCAAAATTATTCCAATACAATAAAGGTTTTCAGTATTCATTGTGTCTGTGTGACTTAGTATGTGAATGGTTTTAGAGAAATAAATATTATAAAGAAATTGGTGAGTTGTAGAAATGAACTAGATTTTATCTTTTCTTTTTATAGAAGAGGGGGCAAACAAGCAAGAGGTGCTTGTTTGCCCCCTTTGTCTGTTTTGCCCAACTTTGTTTTGCAAGAGGTAATTAATGCAATAACTTAATTGGTAGTTTAAATTAAAATTTTAAAGTTTATAATATAATGCTATTCTTGGGATTATAACGTAATATGCCCAAGCATAGCAAGGATGCTAAATGCCACAATAATAGACGATTTCATCACATACAAGTATTGTGTATTATTTTATAGCTTATTTGACATAAACCCTCACTTTAAAGTAACTTTTCTGTGATACCATCTTTTTTTTACACAGAAAAGAGTGGCTAAATGTGGTTGCTCATGTTAAACATGTTTAGGTCACATAGTTAGTTCATACTTTGAAAAAAAAAAACAATGGTTGCTCCGCGGTGATTCAGACTAGAATATCTTAAAAAATTTCTGGAGAAGAGCCAGAGCGAATTTCAAAGTACTTCGAGTAAGCTGGCGGCTGTGAAAGCAAAAAAACCCTGAAAACTTGAGTTTTTCAAGTTTCATACATTGAAAAAAAAATTTAATGGTTGCTCCGCCGTGATTTAGACCAGAATATCTTAAGGACGTTCTGAAGAAAAGCCAGACCGAATTTCAAAGAATTCCGAGCATGCTGGCGGCTGTAAAAGAAAAAAACTGCGAAAAACTGAATTTTTCAAGTTTCTTTGGATGTGTGAGAGCTCTTCTTTTGAGAGGTGAAAATAATTTTTTTTTGGATGAAAACCCTAGATATCGGGGATGTTACCTTTAGATACCATAGTGTTGAAGTGGAATTTTCTCAGTAGTATTGTTAATTACCAAGGTGTCGTAAGTGGTGGGTCATAATTACAAACTATCTACCTATTTTAACATTTAGAAAGGTTTTAGATATAAAGGAAAATGATTAGTTGTCATTTCTGCATACTATTTTTAGTTGTATTTGCATTAAATCTTATGCGTAATCCTTCGGTATAAGGGGTCATCATTAATTTTGTCAAACACTGCAATAAAGATCAATACTCACCTCAACAGAGATAACTAGAGAACCATAGTTTTTAAAAAGGAATACCATGTGAATGGATGGAAATGGAACTTTTAGGTCACTCCTTCTAGCAAAAGACGAGTGAGTATGATGAGAGAGTGTTTATTATAGTTATTTTATACTAGCTGTTGCCAGCGACTTAGTTCGTTTACTCCACACTGCCCCTCGCTCGTAGGTGGTAGCGTGATAATATGTAGTCTATATATTGACCCGACCTATTAGTAATGTTCATGCAAAATTTGAAGTAAATCCGTGCAGTACTTTTTGAGTTTACCCCGGACATAAATACAGACAAACAGACAAAAATTCTAAAAACTATATTTTTAGCTTCGATATTGATTGTAGATCACATCCCAAGTATTCTTTTAAAAAATATTCAATGTACAGTTTTGACTTTCCTACGATTTTATTATATGTATAGATTTTATTTATGCCTGTGCCGCACTTGCATCTATTGTCACAAAGCTTAGTGCAATGACACGATAAATGCAGATGTGACTGGATATTATTGGCTATTTTTTGCATACATTCCGGAATGTGTGTGCCTTAGCTCACATATAACTTCAAGACGATAGACACAAGTGCCGCCCCAGCATAACATGCATTAACATATTTTCTTGTTCCAGACATATCATGGGTCTTTTTAAGACAGCAGTATCTGCTGCCTTCAATAATGGAAGAACAGCAGCTCGGGGGAATAAAAATGTGAGTTTTTATTTCAAAAATATATATTAATACATATAACTTTCACAAAATTTTAATTTAGTTATACCTATATAAGTTTTATTTAAATAATGTTCGAACGTTATAGGGTTGTGTATGTTTGTGTGTCCATCTGTCTGTCACATTGCTCTAAAACTAGTTACTGCAGAGCAACTTAAACTTTACCAGGCTAATATAGTTGAAATTTGGTACATGTATGGAAATGGGGGACCAAACATGGACATGACCCCAGAACCTTCTCCACGTTAGTGTGATTCCTACTTGTCTGTTGTTATATATTTTAGTCTTCCGATCACTTTTGTTCCTTTATTAGTAGGTATGGAAATTATTGATAATTTATTTCTCAAGTTCAGCATGGTAGTTCGACTTTGTACAATATTTTAGCACTAAAAAAACAACATAGAATATCATTCAAAATATCAAAATTGTATCAAGTTTTCGAAAGTTAAAATTCTTCAACAATCTTTTTTTTCGCTTTTTTAAAATTAAGTTGTTTACAGCAAACTTTTTAAATATTTTTTAAATTAACTTTCAGATCGATTGATTTCTGAATCTTGTCCACCCTTTTCTTTAAAAAACTGCGTCAAGTACCTACCGTAAATAGGATAAAAATCTGTTGATTCTTTCGGGATTTATTAATGATGAAAATTTTTGATAAAATTGTTTTTTTTGTCATTACTTCGTCATTGTTCAACCTATCGATTTTGCAGCTAATAAAACACGTTAGAGTTCAAAACGCAGTTCAATTGGTTTCCTATTTGTGATTGCAGTAATGTTCAATGGTTTTGTATCATCACGCCCGGTTCTCTTGCTGGATAGGCAGAGTAAATAGCAGATTTAACAGTTTGTCGGTTAGCGACCTGATAATGATTATCGATTATTCTAGCCGTCGTCCCGGTACCGATTGCTTTACGTGCTCATCCGAGGCACGGAAATGGTAAGATACCACCAGTCAGACTCCGAGCTGCTACTGAAATTTTGGATTTTCGAGAAAAATTTCGAAATTCTTCTTTGCTATATGATTATTATGTCGATTATACTGATCGCTAGGTAGGTAGGTATACGTACATATAACTAGTAAAATGACAATCGACGTAATCGATTATATAGCGAAGAAGAATTTCGCCACGTCGTGCCAGTCGACACTAGCTCAGTGGGAGAGCGTGCCGGCTTTAGGGAGATGGTCGCAGGTTCAATCCTTGCGTGTCGATATTTTTAGTAGGGTAGTATTGCCTTGTGTTGTTCCAGTGGCCCTCCTTTGTAGATTAGACCGTACGCTCTTCTGACAAGCAGTTCGTAAAAAGCGAAAGATTGGTTGTTCGTGTCTCAATCATCGTGATAGAGTGCCACAAATCCCAGGCGAGACGTTACGGGGTGGTAGATCCGTAACGTTTCCCCCGGGTATATGATACCACCGCCTTACCTATCCCTGCCGTAATAGCGTCAGTGCTTGTCATTGTCGTGTTCCAGTTTGGAGGGTAAAGTAACAAGAAGACTTAGGATTTTGACTTTGCCATCCACGGATAGCAACGCACCATAAACATATTTGGTGTCTATAGACGATTGTTTCTCTTTCTATTAGAAGAGCCATCTGCTCCTTTACTATATATGATGATTTAAAAAAAGGAGTCTCGAAAATTTTATACAAACGTGCGATCGAAAACTGCAACCAATTGCGTTTTATTGCATCTAAGCGTTCTAAAATCGTAATAGGCAACTGTACGACGATATTGACGATATTGTATTAGTCAGTAACAACAACATAGTATTTACACGTGCGTCATATCATAATTGGTTGTGTTGGCGATAGATTACAATATGCAGTTGCACAGTACATTTGATATCGACTTGCACTTATTATCTAATCCAAGGTCGATTATGAATTTATGATAATATATATGATACATAATATATATCTTTATACAGTGTGTACAGAAACCCCTATCCGGTCGTCAAAGGCATTATTTGGTAGCTTAATACAAACATATTTATGTAATTATTTTATGGATATTGATACATATATTTTCAAACTATTTGCTTGATTTAAGCAGAAGTTGCCCAATTTTAATACTAAAATGAGACACTATAAACTACGATATTTTTCTTATTTTAATAAAAATAATTATTTTATTCTTTTTTTGATAATGTCATTAACCTACCTACATACAGTACCCGGCGATAAATATTGCACATCGAACTTTGGAAAGAGACAATCGGATAATTTCGGCTTCGTAAAGCGTTATCTCTGTCCCACACTACCTATGTGACGTTTAGTCAGTCGTTGTTCAAGTACGATAGAGTGCAGTCGCGTCCCGAAAAAAATATCTATTTAGAGTTGATAACACCCACAAATTTAAATAATTTAAAGTTGTAATATGGCATCTTTCGGAAAAAGAGGGAAACCTTTACGAGGTCAGTCACGTGAAATTATCTACAATGTTTATAAATACTTTGTAAGCGAAGCTGATAGATTTAAAAAAAAAGTAGATGAAAATGTAAGTTGTTATTTTAAGAAGATTCAAGAGCGAGTTGCAAATGCCACTGGAATTTCAAGAAGAACTTTGAACAATATATTAAACGAAGTCAGTACTGAAACACATTCGACTGAAATTAAGTTCAGCACTCCAAAAAAAGGGAGACCAAAAAAGCAATTTCGTTTGGATATGGACGATTTTGATTACGATGTTGTTCGAAGAATGGTGTATGATTTTCACTTACGATTTAATGAACTGCCAACAATAAAATCACTAAAAGCTAAGTTATCTGAAGCTATTAATTACAATGGGTCTGAAAAAACGTTGAGAAAAATACTTCATGACATGGGATTTCAGTTCACTAAAATGGAAGATAATCGAAAAATTCTAATGGAAAAGCACGACGTTAGTCTCAAAAGAATGGAATACCTTGATAAAATACGCAAATTTCGCGAAACAGGAAAAAATATCGTCTACATGGATGAGTCATATATACATGCATCCCACACTAAAGGGAAATCTTGGAGTGACGATAAGAAAAAAGGAGTAAAAAAGCCAATTTCAAAAGGTCAACGTTTGATAATAGTTCATGCGGGAAATGAAAAAGGCTTTGTACCCGGTGCTTTTTTAACGTATAAATCCATGGACACTACAGGTGACTATCACAATGAAATGAATAACGATAACTATGAGAAATGGCTGGTTAACCAATTAATCCCAAATATACCCAGTGATTCTGTTCTAGTTATCGACAACGCACCCTATCACAACAAGTATGTTGAGAGACCCCCCAACTCAAACACCATTAAACGGGAAATGATCAACTGGTTAAACAGACATGAAATTCCAGTTGATCCAAAATTAACAAAAACCCAGATTTACGCTATTATATGTCAGCACAAGGAGAGGTATACAGAGTTTTCTGTGGACAAAATACTTGCCGAACATGGGCACACTGTGTTGCGATTGCCACCATATCATCCGGATTTTAATCCAATTGAAAATATATGGTCTCAACTGAAAGGCTATGTAGCCTCTAGAAATGTGGGTATGAACTTAACTACAGTAAAAACATTATTGACTGAAAAAGTAAACATGATCGGCGCTGAAGAGTGGAAAAAGGTTTGCGATCATGCAATCAAATGTGAGAATGAATATAGAAGCATTCAACACAGTTTAGACAATTACACTGATAGATTAGTAATAAATACGGCTGATAGTGACAGTGATATTGACCTCTTTGAGAGCACAGATAGTGAAATGGAAGTAATTGAGAATTAGAATTATTATTATTTTTATTGCAATGTCTCATTTTAGCAATAGGTATAATGGTGTTTATTATGTACACTAAAGCTGTAATGTTCCAAAATAATTAAATACGTAAACATAATGTAAAAATGTTTTTTTATTTTATTTTACCCCAACCTAAAGCCATCACTTATAGAAAAATTAGTGTATTTTATACAAAGAATAAAAATATCAAAAGAAGCAAATCATACTTGTTTTAACAGCTCCTAATAGGTACCGGACTGTTTGTATTTTGTGCGACAGAGATAACGCTCTACGAAGCCGAAATTAGCCGATTGTCTCTTTCCAAAGGTCGATGTGCAATATTTATCGTCGGGTACTGTATCTCTTTCGGATCGGACAGGGGTTTCTTTACACCCTGTATACAAAAAATTAGCTTTCGTATTTGTTATATCCACCAAAACCAAAAACTGGCCGATGAATATAATAGTAATATCGCTAGACAAACTACACGAATCGATCTGATCCCAAAGTACTTGTCATCCTGACAGTCTTATTCTCAGTTGGAACGCATACCAACTGACTAAGAATAGGACTGTCAGGATGACATATTGCTCCGTATTTTGTAAAAACGTCATAAGTGATGAGTAAGGTGTGCAAAAATATTCTAACAAAGAAATACTTTAAAAATATTTTCATTCTAATTGGTATATTTTTTTATTTAAATTGCCATCAGATCATGTTACCATGTATTAAAATAAGGTGTAAACTAACCTAACACGACTTTTATATATACATATATGGGTGATTCCGTTCTAACTGTGATATAATGTCAATACCGTGTCATGTCTATTTTTAGAATTTATTTATAAATTGTTCGTTTTTTTTGTCGTAAACATTAGAATTTATGAGGTAATTAGTTTAAATCATTTATTACGACAAAAAAACTAACAATTTATAAATAAATTCTAGAAATGGACATGACACGGTACTGACATTTAAGTGATATATTGTAAGTTTTCTGTAAGTGGCAAGTTATATTATATGAAAATAATGTTGAAATATGTTTATTATTTTCCAATAAGTACAAAAATTTCATAAATTAATTATTAATTAACGACCTGTGAGAACAAACAATACAGGACATTGAATATCACAGTTAGAACGGAATCACCCATATATAGATGAATGGCTAGACTGATATATTTTACTGTTTTTTTATTGATGAATATTATATTTTAATACTGTTTAGCCTATTCTGGACAAGGGCAACCAAATCCACAAAAATCGGAACAAAATTGGCCCCGTCGTTTTTGACTTACAAGTGGTGTAAATAACACGACTTTTTTAACAGCTAAACTAATGTTTTTTACTATTTTTTTATTGATGAAAATTATATTATTAAAATGTTTTTTTTTTCTGACATTACTAATTTTACACTCGTGGTATGAAGTTAATAACAAGCGCGATCCTATTTTTGGTCTTCTGAACACTATAATTAATAATTTATTTCCGTTGGAAATTTTACTTAAAATTAATTTTTCTACAAGTTAAACGATTGTTAACTAATAAAATTTTCTCGTACTTTCGTCTTAATTGTAAACGAAAAAAAATATTTTTAAATAATTATCGTAAACATTTTTCGCTTCGTGGATCCTTTCTTATATATGTCGCAGTGAAATTGTCAATACCGTTAGATTATAATCTACCTAAGTGATATTATAATTTAACTGCTAACCTAAACTAACCAAATTATAAAATCCCTAGGTAGATTATAATCTAACGGTATATACAATTTCACTGCGACATATACATACTTAACAATATCACGCCATAAAAGTTAAAAAAAAAATATACATACTTTGCTTATAATAATATTATTGTACTTTAACATTACGTGGATTTTTCAGTTTTTGTTAAAGTACAAAAAATATTATAAACAAAGTATAAATATTTTTTAAACTTTTATGGTGTGATATTGTTAAGTATGTATATAAGAAAGGCTCCACGAAGAGAAAAATTTTTACGATATTATTTGAACATTTTTTTTTTCATTTACAAATAAGACGGAAGTACGAGAAATTTTTATTAGTTAACCATCGTTAAACTTGTTGAAAATTTAATTTTAAGTAAAATTTTTAACGGATATAAATTATATATAGTGTTCAAAATACATCATATTTTTTTTCAAATTTAAAAAACAATATTCAATACCTTAAATAAATTAATTTATTTGTCGTAGTTACTCGCTGTTGAGGCCGTGCGCGCAACCTAAAAATGTCGTGCGAAGACCCATTTAAGCGTTAAATTAAAATTATAAATAATGGAGATAGAGCTTTTTTTTTATGGAAAAGAGGGCAAACGGACAGGAGGCTCACCTGATGGTAAGTGATTACCACCGCCCATGGACAACCACACTATCAGAAGATTTGCAGTTGCGTTGCCGGCCTTTTAAGAAAGAGTAGGCTCTTTTCTTGAAGGTCCCTAAGTCGTATCTCGGTCGCTTGGAGAAACCCCGCCGGTAATTCGTTCCACAGAGGAATAGTGCGGTGCGGTAAAGTCTAAAGATCTAAGAGATCTAAGAGTTTTTTCTTGGAAATTTCCTCCTTTTCCCGAAACTTTTTTGAAATCCCTTAAATATTAATCTTTACATATAATAAAATCGTAGGAAAGTCAAAACTGTACATTGAATATTTATTTAAAAGAATACTTGGGGCGTGATCTACAATCGATATCGAAGCCAAAAATAGAGTTTTTAGAATTTTTGTCTGTTTGTCTGTATGTATATCCGGGGTAAACTCAAAAAGTACGGCATGGATTTACATTAAATTTTGCATGAATATTACTAACAGGTCGGGTCAACATATAGGCTACATATTATCACGCTATTACCTACGGGGGAGGAGCAGTGCGGAGTAAACGAAGTCCGCGCGGACGAAGTCGCTGGCAACAGCTAGTAGTTTATGAAATATTGGCACAAAACGAAATGCCATTTTTTTTCATATTTAATTGTTTATAATTTTGCAATTTTTATGTGCTAATACACGGTTTTAGCACATTTTTCTAGGCGTCATTACGGATCCAATGAGCTATCGCACATAATTTTATTGGAACGAAGTTCCTTATCGCGCGTTGTGAAAGGGGGCTAGACGGAAAAAATTCTTACGAAAAGTTGTCACGACACTTTTTGTTATAGTAAGCCACGAAATAAAGAAAACAAGGGGAAGTGAAGAGTGGGCGTGCCGCGTGCGTCACTATTATGCGCTTTTACTCTAAATTGCCTTAGTGATACTTACCATATCATTAGGAGATAGTCGTCGTGCGAAAATCTATTATACACTGAATTATGCCGTATTGTGCCATCCTTGAATGCAGAAATGATAGTAGAATACAGATTAAAAATGGAGATATTCAATCAAATTCATATCATTCGAAAGTACAATTTTCATTTTATTTTAATTAAATTCCTGATTTAATATAATCTGTAATGATATAATAGAAAGTCAAGCTAAAATCAGCCGTACACCTTACATATAAAGTTCATCTTAGGTTGACCTAATGTTTCTAGAAAGATATGCGTAATGACAGTCATAACGTAATCGTTCTAGAAAGTTCTCTACTCAAATATGATCAACTGAAAACTACGGAAAAATCAATGCTGCCATCTATTGTAGAATAGCGAAACTATTACGTACTTAAGTTTCACTATTGTACAAATAGATGAATCTATTTTGAATAGACTGCAAAAGGACGTAAATACTCTTTTTTTTTGTAGCAAAATAAAATTTATTGTAACGTACTTTGGTATATTTTTAAATGTTGTTTGTGTGTTTCGGATTATTGTTGCTTAAAATGAAAACGACCAATGAAACAATGTTTGCATTAGTAGTTTATATGGAATAATGCTTATTTTATGTGTGAGTGTGGCGATCGCGGTCCTGATACAAATGTTTGTACTTGCCAATTCCGCTTGTTTTCTTTATTTCGTGTAGTAAGCTATTGTAAGCTGTGCGGCGTGCGCATGTTTATATTAGAGATATTTTCATTTCTATTATTATTACGAAAATTGAGCCTACTGATTAAGTTTATATTACATTATATTTGTTAATAATAAAAAAATATAATTATAACTTAAAAAAAATAATTTTTTATCTAATTAATCGAAAGGAACTTCGTTCCATCCGGGTGTCCCTTGACACCTCTCAAGTTTTTTAAGAGGAGTATCTCTATTTTAGACCATTTTCAACTTGGCGAGCTGTAGTGTGTGTATTTTATATTTGTACTTGTGTTATACTTACACATATTATATAGCTCGCAAGTCTTATGTCAGCGTTTTAGACTAATTAATATATTTACCCAATATTGAGTGCATTAATAGAGTATAGTTTGTACCGTGATGACGACAATATAAGTATGCAATCAAGACTACTATTCATTTCGCCAATCCTAGTACCATCTACCATCGGAAGCAGACTATTTCAGTTTGAACACATAGTAAGCAGATTATTTGCTAGTCACGCTACTAATACATCGATAAACATCGATAAACAACAACCAGAAACACAAACATCTATGCTCGTCACACATTTGCTTGTCCCTGTCAAGAATCGAACCAGAGCCTCGTTGATTGCGTAGTCAGGAGTCGCTAGGCATTCGACCAACGGGACGGTCAAATTGATTTTTGCGCGAATTGGGCGGATTGACGTGATAATTATTCACAACATAGCTAATAAGCAGGAGAGTGTCTTTGTACAAGTTGATTGGCCAAAAATTGTACACATTGAAGGAGGGTGTTCAGTTCTCGATTCTTATACCGAATATGTAAAAAATAGGTACTTAAATTTTGACCTAATTTTCCAATAAAAATGTTAGCACCGACACCCAAACTTGGCGCATAGAAGTTCATTGTTTACAAAAATCGTTTTACCGATCTCGTGACTAGACTCGTTAGTACGATGTGCGGTGACCATACTACACGTATTTTCGATAAGGTTTACTATGTGGTCAAGCAATATTTTTATAGTTTGCTTATGACCATTAACTATCGTGTCGATCAAGTTGTATACTAGTCCTGTATACTTTTTATTTTGATTTTGATCTATAATTTTTTAAAGGAGGTCTCGACCAACAGGGGAAAAATATACATTGTACATTAGTGACACATTTGGCCAAAAGTACATTAGTACATTTCACAAACTGCCTGACAAAAAACAGATGGCGTAAGTAGTCTTCGAAAGTAGCTCGGACCAACATGGAATAGGGATAAGTTTTAGCAAAGATATAACAACTTTGTAACCCTATTTCTTGCAAATAAATATTATTATTATTATTATAAAGTGTAGTTTATATACAGACTAAAAAATTTGCTATATCGCGGGACGTGATAGGCGTCAACGTATAAGAAATATATTCACTAAGGAACCTTTAACATAGGCCATTCACAGCCACCACGTAATTTATAACTACGTCATTTCCAGCAATTGTTCACTAGATGTGTTCCAGTTTTGTGATACGTATTATATATTTCGAATGCGTCGACACTTATTTGAACTTTATTTAATAATTCTGTTTGTTTAAAAAATATAGTCCTATCTATACTAATATTATAAACAGAAAAAAATAATCTTCACGACCTTGGTAACCAAGGAATGGTAGGCAGAGTTACAAACCAGTGCACCCAAGATTAGCCGTCAGCGGCAAGCCTTATCACCACCAAGCGCTTGTCCAATCCCGAGCAACGCTGTTTTTATCAGAAAACTGAAAAAAAACACAATTTTTTTAATCGTTCCATCCGGGAATCGAACCCGGGATCTCAAATTATTAATATCGACAACGGATCACTAAACCACAGAGGTGATAATGAGAAAACATTTGTATTTTTGTATGTTAACGAATAAACTCAAAACTACTGGACTGACCTTGAAAATTCTTTTACTTTCAGAAAGCTCACTTCTATAAATGATATAGGGTACTTATTACCCGACTAAGCACAGGATAAAACTGCCTAAGTGTGAGTCAGACTCGCACACAAAGGGTTCCGTACCGTCCTAGCAAAAAAATACGAAAAAAGACGTTTATTGTATGTGGACCCCTTAATATTTTCATTTTTTTTATTTTTAGTATTTGTTGTTATAGCGGCAACGGAAATACACGATTTGTGAAAATTTCAGCTTTCTATCACAGTTAATGAAATACAGCCCGGTGACGGACATACAGACAGCGGAGGCTCAGTAATAGGGTTCCGTTTTACTTTTTAGGCACAGAACCCTAAAAATGATTTCACACGAATAAGACAGCAGAATAATGTACTGACCATATCATCATGGACGGCTTTCGGTGATAGCCTCTTCTTATGGAGGTACGTAATGACGGCAAGCTGCTCGATTTGCTCCATTTGCAGAAAGTAAGCAATCGGACATTGCTTTGTTAAAAAAATTATAAAATCACAACAAATTATAGCACACGTTTCGAACTTCATACAATCCATATTTCCATACTATCCATACTAATATTATAAATGCGAAAGTAACTCTGTCTGTCTGTCTGTCTGTCTGTCTGTCTGTTACGCTTTCACGGCTAAACCGCTGAACCGATTTGGATAAAATTTGGTACAAATATAGTTTGAGACCCAAGAAAGGACATAGGGTAGTTCTTATCCCGGAAATCCCACGGGAACGGGAACTATACGGGTTTTTATTTTAGAATTTTTTTCACGCGAACGAAGTCGCGGGCACAGCTAGTTATGAACTAAACAATGTGGGTAGATTTGATTTTTAGAATTGAATGGATTTGTGTTAGGTCGAGTACTTTTCAATCCACTCTCGTAGATATGTAATTTATTAACTGGTTAACATAAATGGATGTCATGAAATTTTGCATGGTACAGAAAAGAGCACATGCTTTTTATGCACCTTTTATGCCTGTTCTCGAAACAACCGCCATATTGGGAATTCTACGCGGACAAAATCGCGGGCAAAAACTAGTTTATTATAAAAAAAAAACAGCTCCGAATGAAGTGATTCTCAGTGGTGATATGTTCTGAGTGGATTAGATAATATTGACGATAAAATAAAGTGAATTCATAAAGTCAATCAACCTATTTCTTGTTTACAGACATAAAACAATCAACTGACAGCCATTAAACTTTTTTTTCAACGAGATTTTTTGAGTAATTAACGGGGCTTCAAAAGCTCAAAGTTATATAGAATTTGGAGAATTAAGGTTTCTCTTTATAATCATATACTTTTTATATCAAATTAGTGTGTGAAATTAATACTGAGTGTGATTGAAGTTGGTTGAGCCATACATTTTCTTTGAACGGATAATGATGCACAGCCAGCCGCGCCGCGGCATGCAATAAGTTCTTTAAACTGTCCAAGGTTAGAGGTATATAAAATTGTACACAGTAGTCTTTGGTTAGGAGCAAAAACAGGGTTAGACAGGCTGTTTTTATTTAGAAGCCGCAAAAAGTTGTAAAACCACCGAAAAATATAGGTAAAGCATGAACTTGTAAAGTGTTTAGCGTTTTTATTACGAGTATTATATTTTTGAAAATAATACACAAGAGGGGAAATATCTATACATTCTTAATTACATCTAGGTATATAAGTATTATAAAAAGATAAGATTTGTTTGTCTATAGTACATATTAATATAATAAAGAGATTTTTTTTAATTTCCAACCGACGACGGAACAACGGGGGTTATTCAGTTTGACATGTATGATGTAATATTGTTGGATATTTGAGTATTATGATCTATTTAGGCGACCAAGCGGGTATATGTGAGTGTATGTATGTTTATATGTTTGTCCACGATTTTCTCTTTTAATGGTGCGTTGCTATCTTGTGGCGAGGTCTAATGCCACACGCATAAGTTTACCGGCTACCTTACCCTCCAAACCGGAACACGACAGCGACAAGCACTGACGCTATTGCGGCAGGAATAGGTAAGGCGGTGGTACTGTAACACCGCCCAGCGAACCTTCAGCCGGACGTGTTACTTTGCCAATGATATCCCCTTTTCCTAGGGAATCTTTCTTTATACTCGCTTGGCAGCTCGAGGTACTGATGAGAAGTAAGATTCTTCGGGATTCTTTAATAAATAGACTTTCGTAATCTATCTTCGTTTATTTTTTAGGGACGTCTATCCCTTGTCAAATTACAAACAAGACTCATCGAGAATTATTCTATTCTTCTACAAACTAAACAGTTTTACATTTGAAAGTCGACAAACCTGCCAGTTTGTATGTAACACCATAGAGGTGTTACATCAGCTACCCCCCAAGGTGGGAGCAGCTGAAACTGGTGGGGCATTTGTCTCCCTTCATATGGCCTACCTATCCCTATCCTGATTGCCCCACCTACGAGGGGAAGGTACATTTTGGTGGGACTGTCTTTTCCTAAAAGATAGTTTGCCCCATGTGTGGTGCTGTTCATTACCACCACACCATGGCACAAACTTTGGTCTCCCAAAACCCCTCTAAAAGACAGACCACAGTCCCCTCACCTAACCTATCCTACCGCAAACATTTTTCATTTTATTACACTTTAGCCTGAAGGGCTCTAGCTGTATAAGAGATAATAAGAGATGGAAAGGCATAACAATTCAAACTTCTTTTCTTTGGTGGACCAAAAGAAAAAAGATTGAAGTATTACTTCCTCTCAACATCGAGCTCGCCCCAATATATAGACCACGATCATAAATATTCCTTACTCTGAACCATATCAATACCATCATTATGATGTCTCCCAAAACTATCCGAGTTCATGTATATCCTATACAGATATCCTTTGTGTCGACTATGTCGTACTACAAAGTTGAACTCCCCTTCAAAAGACTTTCAACCCTTAACCTATACTGACTCTTTCGACCTCATACTAAGGCGGCTCTGTCCCTAGTAAACATTATACCCCCATAAGACTTTATTATTGAATAGAAGAACTTGAGAGGAATACATTGCTATTGGAAATATGACATTTCTTCATTTAATATTCTTTTGGTCATCTTTTTTCTTTTTAGCTTCGGTCCATCATCACAGCATTGGTTGAGCCCCGTCATATTACATGAAACAAATACAAGTATTAGTATTCTCATATATAAGCCCAAACAAAAGTAATGGTCTAACATGTAACAATTATTTATTACAATGAATGACTATAAGTACACTATATATTTTTTTTACATACGTACATGAAATGCTTTCAACCTATTTATATGTACAATATCTCTATATCTCCTATTGCTTAACTTCGTAATTACATAATTTACATTAGATATTCTTTCCACTATTCTGTACGGCCCTTTATATAACCTACATAATTTCAAACTCCTATTGTCCACCCGTCTTGGTGTATAAACTAATACTAATTGTCCCGGTGAAAAGTCCTTTACTTTAGCCCTTTTGTCAAAATATCTCTTTTGCCTAACTTGTGCTCTCCTAATGTTTTGTACTGCCTTCCGAACTAACGCACCTTGTAAATTATGTCTCTCGGCATAATTTATTTCTCGGCTTTGACTATCCTTATTTACCCCCATGTCGCTTTGGAATATCGGTTCCCTAGCGTACATCATCATATATGGTGAAACTTTAGTGGTTGATTGTTTGCTAGTGTTATATGCATGACATACTAGTGGCACAAATCTACACCAGTCTCGTTGGTCCCTGGCAACATACATCGATAACATTTGAACCAGCGTTTTATTGAACCGCTCTACTAACCCGTTCGTTTCTGGCCTAAACGCCGTACTAAATCGTGACTTTGCCCCAAATCGATTCACAGTTTCCTTTACTAGGTGTGACGTGAATACTGCTCCCCTATCAGAAATTACTTCCTTAACACCTCCGTATCTACAAAACACCTCCTCAATCAGAAATTCACTCACTTTCTCTGCCGTAACTCTTTGTACCGCTTTACATATCGCATACTTCGACACATATTCAACACATACTATAATATATTTATTTCCGTTTAAAGATTTTCTAAAAGGCCCTAAAATATCGATTCCTACCTTTTGCATCATATGGGTCACAGTTATAGGTTGTAGTTCCGCTACTTGTTTGACCTTTTTTCTTTCTTGACACAACCTACACGTTTTTACATACTTCTCGATCTCCTTCTCAGCATTTTCGCAATAATAACTATCTCTGAATTTACATAACGTTTTTGCCAAACCCAAGTGACCCCCTGACCATGGGTCGTCATGCAGTTCCTGTAAGATCTCACATAACAAACCCTTTGGTATAACTACAAGATCTTTCATAACATGTCCACGCTTTACTCTCTTACACAATATCCCTTCTTTCAAAATATACCCCTTATATATTCCGGTATCGCTCATCCTTACTCGGGATAACCAACGCCTACATGACTCATCCATCCCTTGCTCTTCTTGGACCTTAACTACCTCTA
Source organism: Apodemia mormo (assembly GCA_036924255.1). Classification (NCBI taxonomy): domain Eukaryota; kingdom Metazoa; phylum Arthropoda; class Insecta; order Lepidoptera; family Riodinidae; genus Apodemia; species Apodemia mormo. The sequence goes on along the minus strand of JAUPFN010000022.1, from coordinate 23,692,446 downwards.
ATTTATATACTTCCAAACCATCCTCTTGTTCTTTCTGGGCGTTCTCGACTGTACTCTCCACATTCAACGGGTTTCTACTTAAAAAATCGGCAACTACATTCTCTCTGCCTGCACAATGCACGATATCGAAATCATATGCTTGTATGCTCAGTGACCATCTCGCCAACCTTCCATTCATATCCTTCCTATCTCTAAGCCAACATAACGCCTTGTGATCGGTTACGACTTGGAATTTCAATCCCCATAAAAAATGCTTAAAATAATTTAACGCCCACACTAGACCTAAACATTCTTTCTCAGTAGTGGAATATTTCTTTTCTGCCTCACTCAACTTCCTCGATGCATACGATATCGGATGCATTTCTACTTTTCCTTGCATTAAACAACACCCCAGAGCTTCTCCACTAGCATCTATATACAACCTAGTTAAAACATCCTTATCACTAGAATAATGACTTAAAATAGGTGGGTTACACATTCGATCTATGATAATGGAAAACGCGTTTTGATGTTCCGAGGACCAACAAAACTTCGACCCCTTCTTTAGTAATTTTGTTAAGGGTAGAGCAATTTTGGCAAAATTATCAATGAACTTACGGTAATAGGAGAATACTCCCAGTACCGATTTTACCTGTTTTGCATTAGTCGGTGCAGGCATTTCTTTTATCGCCTTTAATTTCCTGCTATCTGGTCGAATACCATCCCCCGAAATCTCATGCCCTAACACACTAATCTTTCCATACCCAAAACTACATTTATTTGGTTTAAGCGTAAGGTTCGCTTCCTTAAGGCGCATTAACACCTTTTCTAATGCTTCCTTAAATTCTGTGAAAGTTTTCCCCCATATTAATATATTATCAACATAACAGATGGCATTCTTGTATTTAATATCCCCTAACACCTTATCCATTGTACGCTGAAATACTGCTTGACTTGTTTTTAAGCCAAAAGGTAACACGTTAAACTCATACAATCCTGACGGTGTGATAAATGCCGTTTTATGCCTATCACTTTCCGAAATCATAAGTTGCCAATAGCCAGAATTTAAATCTAAATCAGCGAAATAGTGGGCACCTGAAAGATATATTAAAATGTCCTCTATAATAGGCAATGGATAGCTATCTGTCACCACTTTTTTATTCAACTTACGATAGTCCACACAGAATCTCCATGTGTTATCATTCTTCCGCACCAACACTACTGGGGAAGCATACGAGCTTTTAGATTCACGAATGACACCGTTGTTTAACATTTCTCTTACTTGTGCATTGATTATTTCTAGTTGTTTAGGTGAGACACGATATGGCGGGTGGTGTACTGCTACCTGGTCTATCGTTTTTATTTCTATTTCTGTTAGTTTACACCTACCTAATTCTGTGGGCCTAAATGCGAAACATTTCCTATACTTACTAAACAGATTTCGTAACATATTCTTTTGCTTTTTACATAACTCCGGATTAATGTTAATTTCATTCATTTCGCATTCATTTCTAGAATTTACGTGCGGATATAATTTATCCTCGTTTTTCTCTACATAATTCAAGTAATACATGTAATCCGTTTTTAACAAATTATATGATTTATTTACATCAGTGACATTACTATTTACAACGTTTCTATGGTAGCCGTCCATACTGGAAAGATCATCATTATTTCGTAGCGATGAGGGATTAATGAAATCTACATAGCAACGCTGTTTAAGACATATGAAATTCTTTGAAAAGTCTATTACAGCATCATATTTTTCAGAAAGTCTCGACCTAATATAAGTTTAGTTTTAATATTCTCTATTATTAACATTTCATTCGCAAAAATACTGTTATTTATCATTAAATTTACACACGTCTTTCCTATCACATTTAGTAACGATCCTCCTAGCGATTTTACAAAATGCCTATTGGGTGCATCATCTTTGAATGTTATTTTTAGATGTTCCGCGAGATCATTTGACATGCACGATATATCTGCTCCCGTATCGATTAACGCTGAACACGAACGACCCTTAATTATGACCTGTATAAATGGACTGGACAAACCTTTGCTTTCTGTCGGGAGATCTTCATCTGTTTGGGACGCAGCTCTCATCTCCCACGTTTCATTTCTTTGGCGGCGTCCCTGTATGTTTGGGTGTTGTGGTGTCATCGGACTGCGTCTGAAATCATTACGTGTGTTTGAGGCCGTTCTTTCATAACGTCTCGGCCTTAAATTATACAGGGGCGTGTGAAAAACTTCCGACGGCTGTGGACGTTCTGCCTGCGAGCGTATGGGCGTACTGGGCAGGATGTCTGGTTCCTCCCTGAATTTCACCTTCTGTTGTACCCCCATTGGCGGTTGTAAAGGAAGGTTACTCGCTCTCAATTGACCCCCGAAGACCTCGTTGTATTGAATGATTGTGTTTCGTAATTCTTCTCGCGACGAATACACTCTCATTCCTAGTTTTTCTTTTAGCGAGGGTAACATCGTTTTGATGAATTGTTTTATGAAAATGACGTCTGAAATTTCAGCTTTGGCTGCGATGTCGCTGAGTCTGTAAAAATAGGTTAGTAGTTCTTCATCGCGGCCCTGTGCGATACATAAAATCGTTCCATATAATTTATCGAAATAGGGAATTCGTTTTCAATTTTTATACATAACTCATTAAAATTGGCCGTGTCGGTATATATCATTTTGTAAAATGCTAACGCCGGACCATCAAGATATAGTCCCAGAAGTAAAGGCCAGCTCTCTATGTCCCATTTATTTATTGCCGCGACCGTTTTGAAATCTTTAATAAACTCCGCGAACGCCAAATTCTCTGTTCCGTTGAAGCGCTTGATGGCCTCCATCTTAACTCTTACCTTCTGACCACAATACTTAGCTTTCCTGGTTTTTCTAGCGTGGTGATTGCGCGTAGCGCTTGAACGTGGTGACTTCCCGTAGCCACTTCACACAGCGACTTCCCGCAGCGACTTCCCGCAGCGGCTTCAAACAGCGACTTCCCACAGCGACTACACGCAGCGACTGCACACAGCGACTGCACGGCGCCTCCGCCAACTTGTAACACCGCCCAGCGAACCTTCAGCCGGACGTGTTACTTTGCCAATGATATCCCCTTTTCCTAGGGAATCTTTCTTTATACTCGCTTGGCAGCTCGAGGTACTGATGAGAAGTAAGATTCTTCGGGATTCTTTAATAAATAGACTTTCGTAATCTATCTTCGTTTATTTTTTAGGGACGTCTATCCCTTGTCAAATTACAAACAAGACTCATCGAGAATTATTCTATTCTTCTACAAACTAAACAGTTCTACATTTGAAAGTCGACAAACCTGCCAGTTTGTATGTAACACCATAGAGGTGTTACAGTACCAGATCCGAGTGAGACAATGCGGAACTCTTCCACCTAGTAGCCACGATGGTAGTGACTCGATAGCCAATCGGTCGCCTTTTACGACCTGCCTGGCGGAACGGCAGTTGACCTATTCTGCAAAGGAGGCCGGGACCAACACGGCGGAAAGTAGTAGTCTGTGGTTAGGTATTCATCTTGTCATTGGGTGTCTTCAGTACAGCACCTGCTAATCTCAGAAATCTAAGTTAGATTGACAGAATTCTGAGCTAAGATTTCGAGAAGACACTTTATAGGTACTTAAAAAAACAAAAAAAAAATAGCATTAACTATTCTTAAATTAACATTAACAAAAACAGAAAGATTTTTTTATACTAATAATGAAAATTGCAATACATAAACGTATTGCTGTTTTATTGAAAACTAGCTGTGCCCGCGACTTCATCCGCGTGAGATTTTTTTTAAAAAGTAACGAAAGTTACTCCTTATTACATCAGCTATCTACCAGTGAAAGGCCCGTCAAAATCGGTCCAGCCGTCCCAGAGATTAGTCGAGACAAACAAACAGGCAGACAAAAATCGTAAAAAGTATTATTTTGGTATATGTACCGTGTATACATCTATATGCATTTAGTTAAAACCGGTTATTTTAATATTACAAACAGACGCTCCAATTTTATTTATTTGATGATGATTTAATTTGATTTTACGTATTACGTCTTATCCCGTACATTGATTGAGAGATTACCATATCCCAGTATTGCATTCCCTCACTACAGTTTACGATATCAAATACATTATTTGTCCTAGGGGTTGATCCGTCCAATGCTTCGCTGCGCGCCCGTGGCATTCGCCTGGGACCGCAGCGCTCACACACAAGACATCACCAAGAATATCCAGTACATCAGCAATGATAAGGTCAAGCTTAACACTGATCCAAAGACAATGAAGTAAGTTCACATTTATTGTTTTAATAGTCTTCGCTTTATTAATTATTATATATTGTAATAAAAGTAATTTAAAAAATTAAACCGACTTCAAATATCAATTATACTCATATTTCAAAAACTACTTAACCGATTTGACAAAACTTAGACTGTGACCTAAGTGGAAATATACTTGATTTAAATCAAATCTAGCTCTAAAATATACAAACATATATATGTCGCAATGAAATTGTCAATACCGTTAGATTATAATTTACCTAAGTGATATTATAATTTAACTGCTAACCTAACCTAACCAAATTATAAAATCCCTAGGTAGATTATAATCTAACGGCTATTGACAATTTCACTGCGACATATACACTTAGGAAATTTAGAGCACGTGCTGGGACGCCAAATATCCAAATCCAACAATATTACATACATACATGTGAAATTGATAATCTCCGTTTTTTCGTCGGTTAATAAAACAATCGATGGTTTGTTTGAGAAAATTAAAACATCTTTATTAAATCTGTATTTAGTATCTTCAAAGTAATTAGTTTTATTATCAATTTCTGTAATTCTTCTAAAAGCATTGCTTTACGAAGAAGACTCCAATGTGCAGAGTAATTTACGTTTTTAATGCACCAAAGTGCATCGACTGCACCTCTTTTGACATATTGAAATATTGTTACTACAATTTACACATTTTCCGTACATACTTAATACATATAATCGAAATTGTCTACATCTCAAGCTACTTTATTCAAAAGAGTATGCAGATTACGAAAGTTGATTATTTTATGACGATACAGTGCTTCTATTTTTTAATTCATGTTTAAATATTTAATGCAGACATGTGTTTCGGTTGTGTATGGTTGAACTTAAAATGTAGAAAGGTTTGAATTGACAAAATGTTGAAAATGCGGCTATACCACCTTCTTTCTTATACATCTCATGTAAAGCTCGCAAAGACCATTAAAATATCTTATTTGCTCTCTATTTTTCCTTACTGTTTTGCACTCACGTTTGCCTGCAGTGGTCCTACTAACATAGTCTCGAATGTAACATTCTTAATAGATTTTTTTAAGTTTAAAATTACGCGTTTAACAAAATTTTTATTTCTATTGCATACACCAATTTGTTTCTGATTAGACGTCTGTGCTTTACTGTTGATCATCAGATCATTTTGCCAAATTTCTTTATCAGGTCCCTCTCTTTATTACTTTCACAGTTTTTGTAAGTTATCTTCAAAGAATCTTCTAGGATTAGAGTTCTGGCTTTCATTTTTAGTAATTTATTCTCAAAGCTCTCTTTTCTTCTGTTATGCTTTGTAGTCGATATATTAACTTCCCACTACGTATGTAGATATGGTAGTTACTGATTTTACCCCGATTTTCGAAAATCACGTTTTCACCAGATATCCACGTTTTGAGGTCCTAGGATCGTATTCCGACTATTTTCACGATGACGTCAGTATGTATGTATGTATGTGTGTGTGTATGTGTGTATGTAAACATCTCATAACTTTTGAACGGCTGGAGTCTGGACCGATCGAATCGCGGTTGATGGCACTTGATTTGATTCCACTTCCTGGAAATTTGAACCGATTCGGTCCAGATTTTGAGAAATTTTGAAAAAACACAAAAAAAGTTTTGGCGAAACAGTATTTTTTTAATATAACTTCCAGATTTATGTACCGATTGAATACAAAAACTAATCAGCTATATTCCTTAAAAAACTACGTTTAATACATAAATTACATTAAAATCGGTTTATCTGTTTGGGAGCAACCGTTGACGAAAAATTTTGAAAAAAGTGTTTTTTCGACATAGCTTCGAAATTTTTCAACCAATCATTTTATAGTATTCTACGATATTCCAGTACTAAAAAAACTACGTCAAATGTCGTGTCAAAAATCAAAATTGAATCTTATTCTCAAAACTTATAGCTTTTCAAATATTAAAATTACGTTGTTTTTAGCAAACTTACTTAATTTTTTTTTAAATAACTTTCAGGCTAACACACCGATTGACTTAAAAATCTTATCAGCTTTTCTCCTTTAAAAACGTAAAATACCGCTAATTTAATCAAAATCGGTCAATTTGTTTAGGATTTATCAATAAAGAAATTAAAAAATAAAATGTTTTTTAACATTGCATCGAAAATTTTCAACCTATCGATTATTTAGTTAAAGCAGTATTTTAGATCTCAAAAATTAAGTTGAATGCCATCATCGTTTTCAAAATATACAACTTTTCAAAAATTCAAATACTGCCATTTTAACAAAATAGATGTTTGAACTGAAAAATCTATGCTTATATTTTTTACTCTTTTGAGCTTAAAATACTTAGTGGGAAGTTTTAGGGATGACTGGTAGGGTCAACTGTTTACACATTTTTTTTTCTTGCAGTTACGTTAGCTCATTACGTTATTAAGTAATACGACTTTTTGTTTTATCATGTTCTACTTTTTTGCCGTCTAGGCTACCCCACCGCAACGCTTCATAAGGAACTTCGTTCCAAAAAGTATAAATTAGTACTTAACTAAATTAGGTAATTTTGTCTAAAATACAACTTGCTGGCATCAGTTTTTATTTTCTGCAGCTGCTTTTCATTGTTCGCGTTTTCAAAGTAACCTCTTCTAGGTGCATTTTTGCCAACTTGACTACTACCGAATATGCTAAAACGGTCTTAAGAAAATGCCAAAAATATGCTAAAATTCATTTGAATACACCAAGAAAAATGCCAACATAAGTAATTTCTTTATTTATAGGGATTTTGTTAAAATAAAACATAAATTTATTTACTTAATGTATTTATTCAATTAAAATGCCAATTTCTTGGTCTGTTTCATCAGTAGAAATTACTATTCCGGAACTAGAACGCCCGGAGTAACTATCTTTGGTACCTATAGCACTCAAGACATCATCTGGAACTGAATAAGAATAACAGCACTTCCCTGCTCTTTTTAGACCAAATCTGACATAAAGAATATCATTTAACGTACTAACTGCCAAACGATTCCGCAGTTTGGTTTTTACCAAGTTCATTTGGCTGAACACTCTTCCTACTTCCGCATTTGAGTGCGGTAACGAAAGGATAGACATTGCAAATCTGCATAAATCTGTAAACGGATTGTTATTTGCAGCATCTCTATACATCATTACTGCATTCCAGAAATCTAATACTAGAGACAGCCTCCCATTCAATATGTACTATGTTTCTCCACTGAGTTATGAGTTTTTCAATAGTTTGTGTATCCTTTCCGAACTCTTTAACTATTTCGACTATTGGCGGCTTACTACTTTTAAAGTCTCTTCAACTGAAAACATGCAAGCATTCTGAAGTACACTAAAATTTACAGGTAATCTTGAACGTAATTCTTTCACAAGTTTCAACGTAAAACTAATACACCGTTGGCGTAATTGGATTGTTGTATTACTCTGAAGATCATATTTAAGTAATATTGTCTCAAACGCATATTCCATGTATGGTCTAGGGTCTAAATAACTATCTATGTTTTGTGTTAAAGTATCTACCTTCGCAGTTGGATTCAAAATACGCCGACTTATCGATTCCACTAAGCCAATCAAATCTTTGTACAGTTTTGTTGGGTCAACATCATTACTTTCAAACAATTTGTTCACAACTTGGACTTCTTCTAAGATAGGTTGTAAATATAATAAGTACAAATGATTTTGTGGGTCATTATACATATTGTATAAAGTTTCTGCCATATAGCAATTTTCATTTCGTCTGGCAACTTCAAACAAGAGTTTTAATTCCAGCCACTGCTCCAGTATACGACTAACAGCTCGTTCCATTGATATCCATCGAGTATTGCACATCTGAGTAATTGTCAGTGGATCAGAGCCATCTTTAATAGCTTGAAACATGCTTTTATAATAATGTCGGCGATTAGAAGAATGGCTGAACCAGTTATGTGTTTCTCTTATAAGAAATTCTATGTTTCGTGGCAACGTTTCTGCTGAAGCATGAGATAAAGCTAGCTGTAATGAATGACATACGCATCGAACTAGTACTAAGTGTTCGTTACCAGTCACATTTTTCAAAAGTGCATGTACTCCGTTATTAGTTCCGGTCATCACTGAAGCATTGTCCGTTCCAATACCGATCATTTATTTTATATTTATATTCAAGGCTGACAAAAGTTTTTTTAAACCATTCACTATGCCGTCTGCACTGCCATTATCAATCTCGACCAAATCCAAGAATGTGTTAATCATTTTTTTAAATTGTGACTGTAATATCTGACCCCGAGCGTTTTCAAAACTGATATATCTGTAGACTCATCCAGTAAAAGGCTGTATTCTTGGTCTTCTACGTCTTTCACGATTTCTTGAATGAAATGTGGAGCTAAAACATTTTTTTATTATATTGGTACATTTTGTACGGTGTAATTTTAAATTGCTGCTTTTGCTTTCACTAAATCGATGTTTGCATACTTCCGATAAATGATCTATTGCCATTATTGCACAATGTTCACATACAAATAAAGCGAGTGTAGATTCTGCTTTCTGAGTGCTCAGATCTTTTTTCTGCGGGGGAAATGTTATTGGTGCTTTGACTTTTCATAGGCTCTACGGCCTTCTTGTGTTTTGTGGATGAAATATGTTGTTTTAAACTATACAATTTAGCAACCATATCACATTTACAGTACTTACAGTATGCTTTTGCTGTATCATTTTTAACAGGCTGCAACCATTCTTTAAAATCTGTCATTTTCTCCCATTCTGATCGATTATGTTGATTGTACTTAGGTGGCATAATTATTTAACACAATATGAACACAGTCTTTTTAAACAAAAATTCTGATTTCGGTACAAGTTGTTAGCGTAATAATACACGAATGACGAAAGTATTAAAACGAAGGGATTATATACTCTTTGGAAAGTATCAAGCATAACATAAATAATGTATACAATATACATGTCTTTCTCACATTTATCATATAACAAGAGTAAGATAGGTAACGCAGCTTGTTTATGGTATGGGAATTTTTTACGGAAATACGGGGAATCCCCGTATTATCTGGCATAGGAAAAAAGTTGCCACCTCAATAAATAATTTCCTGACAAATAAATGCATAATAAAAAATAAAGGAAATAATAAGACGTAGAAAATTATAACTATTCTAAACAAAAGTACAAACATTCAAATGTATTTCAATAAAATTAAGGATTTCTTCGAAATCTGCCAGATCCTGCAACATTTTTGAATTGTTAGCTTTATCTGCCAGGGATAAAATTTTGGTCCCAAATCTGCTCAAATAGCAGAAGTCTGCCACAAATGGTTAATGACGGGAAGCGTACCAGCGTTGTTCCAAATAAATTTTAGGGTTGCCGTATCTTAAAAAAATCAGAAAAGTAAAAAACGGGCCGTATTTTATAATTTCCTATATTAAATGTAAATTTAATAAAAAAAGCTGTTGAAAATCAATATTTATTTATTTCTATTACTAATTATTTTCAGTCTATTTTTACAATTAAAATTCTTGGTTGAATGCTCTTAGGTAGTATACGATATTTTTAACGGTTTTTATTACTCGTCTTCGTATAAGTTTTGAACTGTACTTATAATTTGAGACACCTGAAGATATTTTACTTTTCACCTTGTCTATCATTTTTTTCAGCATATCGATTGGCACTTCAAATTATGTGCAATCGCTTCGATTTTTTACTGCTTTTTTCAATAAGAGAACACTATTAATAGTGACGGTTAGTAGTTTATTTCAGTTTTTTGTTTTTATGTTATTCACCTTAATGTGTCTCTCATAGTCTGCGTTTGAATGAGGTAAACACATTACGTTCAAAGCGAAAGAAGCCAAAGACTTCATTTCCGTTTCGTCACGACTTTTAGCCCAAAATTCATCAGTTTTTAGACTGCTTACTTCAAATAATGATAATTTGTTAACCATTGTTAGCAGTCTCCATTCGTTATCAATGGATTGGATATCGTCGGCGTTTTTTACTACTATACATGGCAATTTTTCGGTAAATGGCAAAATGGACGACCAAATATTTCTGGTTTGATCACTGAATGCTTCTTCTGGGTACAAATATTTGAGGTATTGCAATAAGTCGTCGGAGAAATCATATCTTTTCTGGATTTATTTACAGCCAGTAATCAGAGAATCTCTGCAACGAGAGTAAAATTCTTTCAGTTCTTGTTGTTTTGTCGTGTGCGTTGGTTTTTTTTCACTTCCATCATAATTTTAACTCCCAAGTACATTTGTGGGAGGAAGTACCTTGTACTTTCTGAGGCAATCGAACTTATTTCAGTTTGATGTACGTACTCACTTTGCGTGTAGCACAACAATAGCGTTGTACGTCTCTCTCATTTTCGTATCTAATTCCACCAGCTTGGGATCTGCACTTAGAAAAACTCGTTTAATTTTACGAATTTTGGCAAAATCCACTGCAAAAATAGCAAATACAGATTGATAATATAGTCATTCATCTCTCGGTATGTTAGTTCTGCTGCAATAGTTTTTTTATCTAGCCATATTTGTGTAAAAAATAATTTAAGGCTGTCCCACTGCTCGAGCAGCCTGTTCACGACGGACAAGACAGAAAACCAACGAGTGATTTACAAGATTTTATAAATTTTGGCATTAATGAAGACTTGGAATTCGTGGCATTGCGCTTGGCGCTTGGAGCTGTGCTTGAAAAATGTTCCTTTTTGGTCTCACAATTATATTTGAACTTGGTGCAGTATTTTCTATAGTTTGTTCATCCATATTTGCCTGGAAGGCATCAATTTTTCTAGTCCAGCGACGAAAACTCTTCTCCAATGTAAATAATGCGTGGAGGGAAAAGGGTGCGGGAAAATAATGCGTGGAGGCATGTAGGTCCTAGCGGCATTGAGACAAATTTTTACAGTAACAGTTTGGTATCTCTCTGAAGAAGATAATAGACCGACTCATTTTCTACCTTTTAAAGCTTCAAGTTTTTGAAACAACAGAAATGCCAGTTTGTCACAATTATTGATTTTATCTAGAGTTAAATGTAATGCATCATATGTTTCACCGAGAAACTGGTAAAAATTTTCGACTGCTACTCTGTTGAATCCCATAGTGCGAGCTGCCGATGTAGCCTCTGGTTTACGAATAAATAATTCAGGGCGGCGTTTTAAAAATCCGTTTAACCATTAACACCTCCTATTTCTTTCTCTTTATTAAAATTGTACTTTTTATTTCTTTCGGCCAACTGGCCAGCCGCTTTAAATTGAGGGTAATAAAGCCAAAAAGTCATCATTCCATATGCTTCACATATTATGCAAGTCCTTGTTTATCTCGTTTGTTCTTTTCGTCGTCACGCCGTTTAAAATAAGGGACCCAACAAAGATCCTTGGGGAACCCCGGAAGAAACACTAACATAGTCAGAACGGTTGCCTCCCAATACCACAGCCTGTCTTCTGTTTGTAATATATGACCCATCGCAGAAGTTCGCCTTGAATGCCTAATTCGTGCAACTTTCAAAGCAAGATAACGTGATCCACTCGGTCAAAGGCTTTCTCAAAGTCCTTGTAGTTCACGTCAACGTGTAAGTTATAGCCCACATTCTCAATTACATCGTTTGTAAATATTGCAAGCAAAATTTTATAAAGCCATTTTGTTCATCTGGAATACCTTGACGTAAAATGGTGTAAAGTGATGAGTACATAGCTTTTTCAAACCATTTACTTAATATGTTCAAGATGGAAATTGGCCTATTCTCTTTTAAATCCTATTGGCTTAATTTCTCATTTAGACCTTTTTTTTGTGTATAAGCACAATATACGCTTGTTTCTATATTAAAGGAAATATACCTTAGTGAGTTGATCGGTTAAATATCAATGTTATGGGTGAAGATAGAGATTTTGCACAACTTGCGATAAATATAGGGGGAAGGCCGGGACCTGTTTGAATTTTAACATTTTTAAGGTACCAAATTAAACACAATTTAAATTTAACTGAGGTTAATGTGCGTGAAAATTGTTCAGGCGTTGTATTGTCGGGGTAAATCTGGGCTGGGTTTACAAACATAGAATGGAAGTAGCTACTAAATCCAGCGCAAATATCTTTTCGGCCAAGTAATACTTCACCCCTAAAACACATCACGTTAGGATATGATGTGATGTTGCGACGTCTCCTATTTGAATAAGACCAAAGAAGTTTTGGGTTGGACTTAATGCTGTTTTGCATCCTCTTGAGGTAATTTTGGTGACATTCCTCATTTAAATGCTTTTGCCTTGGTCGAAAAACATAGAAGGTATGATAGTTTCCACCGTTTCCAGGTCGTATGAACCTTCACTTTTTCTTTGGTTATAGTTATAAGGGAACGGGTGTACGATACGGAATATTTAAGAGTATATTCAAAGGATATATCTGTAAACAATAATAAATAAAGCAAATTCTATGGAAGTCACCTAGTTTCGTGATCTGAAGGGCATAATGGGGTACCCAATTATGTCTCGTATTATTAACATAATCTTGCCCAAATCACTGAAAAGAAAATAAAATTTATGAAATACACGGTTAGAACTAATGTGATTTTGAATTCGCCTTTCAACTGTAAGGAAAACGTATAACAAAGGGGAAAAATGATCAGTTCAATAATATTTCTTACCTGTTTCTGAAATTGTTAATAACAAAATATTACACTAATTATGAATTTTAACAAAAATTTGATTGTCACTATCGCCAACTGTCATGGCCGCACTGAGTATTGTTCGAAAGCGACTTCTAATTGGCTATAGCGCCACCTCGCGGAAGCATTTAGTTTCTGGTATGTTTGACCATTCCCTCCATTTTTAGGGGAATTTTTTTCTTTTTTCTTTAGGAGAAAAGACCCATCTCTTTTTTTCAAAGCATCCATTTTTTTTAGTTTTGCACGCTTTAACGCGAAGAGTTTAGGTAGTGCTCTTCTATTCTCATTCAATCGAAATCAAGCATATTTCTAAAGTAAAAATGTCTTTATTTTATCAACCTTAGGTCTCTGTCCTTCGACTTGATACTCAGTGCTGCCATTTTAGCGCTTTGGACGCTAGATTTAGCGCTTTTTTGGTGTATTTAACACGCTATTAAGAATTTTAGCGTCTAGCGGATAATTTAGTGTTTTTTTCATTTATGTCATGGCAGTACTATATCTACGTCTATATTGAAAGTATTTTATCACTGCTAGTTTATGGTCTGGGAAATCCCCCATTGTTTTAATGTTTGCTCACCGCCAAGGATTTATAACGTTATAATTTCGATATTTTTGCTGTTTCGTGATTGGTTCGCTGCGTTTCATGCTGTTTCGTGATTGGTCCGCCAATTAGCGCTAGAAGACAACGTCATAATATCATATACCATAACCAATCACAACGACGAAAATATATCGAAATTATAACGTTTTAAATCCTTGCTCACCGCTTTATTTTGAATTTTTATGAACGCTTTATTTTTATGAATGATAGAAAATAAAGTGGTGAGTCACCGCTTTATTTTCTATCATTCATGCTTTAGTTGCTAAAAGCATAGCTGATTGAAAGTTATTTGAATTTTGGAAGGTAGAACTTAAAAACAGAGCATGTAGAACATCTCCTAATATTCAGTTTTGTTTATATTTTGTTGTTATTGCGAGAAAACTTAATAATACAATAAAACTCTCACTATGGGAACAATATCTAAAACTATCTTAAAACAAGAAACACAAACGAAGACGATCCTAGTTCAGCTTAGACCACAGACTACTATGATGCTAACGCATGCTTAGACGATCAAATGACAATGTAAAATTGTTACTTTTTTATTAACATGCATACGAAATTAAACGTTATGGTTGATTTTTTTTGCATTAAAATACAAGAAAAAAGTAGTCAATTAAGCGCCAAATCTAGTGCTTTTTAGAAGCGCTGTTTTTGTGAAATCCAGTATTTTTTATATAGTTTTAGCGCTGAATTGGGTATGCCATCTGGCAGCACTGTTGATACTATTCAACATCATACCACATCTATACGTTCCTGAAAATTAGCGTATTAACAGATGGACAAACTGACGAACAACATTTATAGATCCTATAAGGCATTTATGAGGTACGTTACTCTAAAAGATGGATTACAGTATTTATTACAGTAGGATCAATAATAATTAATCAATCAAAAATAAAATCAAAAAATATTTTGTAAACAGTAGGTCCTGTGTAGATGATTGACCTACTCGACAACCGCATGTTGTGAAACGGATCACACGAAAGGTTATATTATATATGTAATTAGAATCGAACCGGTATTGTATTTAAATTACTAATCTGTTTTAAACGTTAATCTGTTTAGTAATTAGCCTGTTTTGCCCACATCGTGAGGTCCCGTGTTTGATTCGCATCGGGCCAATTATTATTGGATTATTTTTTATATCATTGTATAGCAAACAAGCAGATAGTCGAAGGAAAGAGACAATCATTGCCTATAGATTTTGAAGATGTTAATGGTGGTATACGTGTGTTGGGATATTGATGTTAAATCCATAAATTTACCAGCTACCTTAACTCTCCAAACTGGGACATGAAAGTGACAAGCATTGACACGTTTGTGGGAGGAATATGTGGCGGCACCAAATCTGGGTGAGACGTTGAGGATATAGCGAGTAATTAGTTTTTACGAACTATTTTTAGACCAAAGGGGGACATGTTCCCATTACATTTACTACAATGATTGACATTTTCTTCAAAAATATTCCGATTTATTTTGCTAGACACTAGACATAGGATAATATTTAGCTTCGTTTTTGGTGTCGTTCTGAACCTGATGCCTTAATCCAGTCTTTACTGATGTTGTAACCTGCTGGTACTGAATAGACATGCTCCTTGGATATCTACGCTGCTCTGCAAATTTATTGCTTTGCCCAGGTCAAGATATCTGATCTCTTAAAGTTTCCGCTGAAGCTACCTATCTCAACTACACAACTCCGTCTCGCAGTATTCTTTCCTCCAGATCCTTAACTTTTTTTTTCTGAATAAAAACTAACGAAATTTTTCATCTTTTAGTGTTGAATAAAATGTACTAACGCAATTGCATCGAATTCCGAGCGAATTCGGCGCAATTACGTTAGTACATTTTATTGATTTGGCTCAATAAATTCTTCAAAAGAAAGAAAAAACATTCTAAAGCACATAAGAAAAAATGCTTTTCTGAAAGATTACGAACTTTAATTTGATAATATGAGCATCATAATTGTATGCTTTAATGACTTTTTTATACTTAAATTAAGATTTAAACTGCTAGCTAGGCTATAATACATCAGCGCCGACCGTCAGCGTGCGGTCAGCGTGACACTAAAACCAACCTTACGACTGGAAATAAACTGAAAGCATCGTTTTCCGACCGACTGACTACAAGTATCCATGTATCCGACCACTAAGTATCGATTCCGACCAGCCAAATTCTACGTAGTAAAATCAACTTTGTGTCTTAGAAATACAGTGAATATTTGTAAAAAAAATGTAAGTAATGAGTACTGCAGTATTCATTGAAAATTCGGTACAAAAATTTAATTGAAATAAATAAATAAAATTAAAAAAAAACAACTTCACATGATGTAAAATCAGGAAAGTAAATTAGTTTTTAAATTAAGTACATAGTATTTAAAACTTAATTTAATTTCTTAATTATTATTTTTTTCAAAAACTGCATATTTTTTTATCCTCAAGTTAAGTATCTAATTGTAGGACGTGTATCTATCCTTGCGAAGATTATATCACTGAAAAGAGAAGATATATTCCATTTTGTGACAATAAATTTTTGTTATGTTATTGGAGGGTTCATGGATTTGATTTATTTTCGAAACATCATAAGCCCCACGACTGGACACTAGAGCTGGACTTTCGATTTTGCAAATGACGTCTTTCTATTCGTCCTAAATTATCGATCCTAAATTAGGATATCATCTTTCTCTGGCCATTTCCATAAGTTTCCGCTTATCGTCATTGTGTTAACTTTCAAACTTTTATCTACATTTTCTATGACTATCCCAGGAAAGTATACTCCTTCATATTGCACAACAACAAACGCACCTTCTGGGTATTCTATGTTTCCTTTTGTTTCTGTAACATTTGTATTGATTACATCTCTTGTCTTCACTTTTGACTTTGTTGATTCTTTTCTTTCGTCTTTTGAACTTTGAAATCTCTTTAAGTAGAGTTAAGCTCGCCCATTGTACTTCTGTTACATTTATTCTTTTCCTATTTGTGCTATTTTCTGTGTACAATAAAGTATTGTTATGTGTATAATAAAGTGTTAAATAAATAAATAAATAGTCTAAGATGTAGTAAGATATTCCAGTTCCGTGGATTAAATTTTTAACTGGTTTCGCAAAAGATAGTGCTATTTGAAGTTGACACCGCCATTTTATTTCTAAGTTTAGATGTTACGACGTCCATTCAAGAATATTCAACATATTCTTTCCACATCATCATTCGAGTGCGGCAACGACAACATAGATAAAGCTAGATCAGATATATATACTTTTAAGAACTTTTAACTGGTGTCGCAAAGACAATCCTATTTAAGGTTGACACAATCATTTTATTTCCTAGTTTAGATTTTAGAACGTTCATTGTGCTTAAATTTGTTTCCATTTCAGCATTCGAAGGCGGCAACGTAATACTGAAAAAGTTAAATCAGATATTTCTTCAAATGTATTATTGTTCGACGCGTCTTTATATTTTTTGACTTCTGCCCAAAACTTCATCCATCACAGTATTTTCTCATCTTACAAAAGTTAATATTGTACCATTGTTGGAGAATTTTATCGATCTGCTTATCTTCGTAGCCCAATTCTTGTGCAAATTCAAACATAGGAACATTATTTTCTTTGCCTTGGCGTAATGTGTCCTTTCCACGCTCAGAAGAGTCATTTTTATTCAATGATACAAAATTTGATGTAAGTTTTGCATGTAACTGCTTAGCCAATTTAACATTGAAATCTATGCAACGTTTTCTAGTAGAATATAATCGCAGGGGGTAATGATGTCCGGGATAATTGGGATTCAAGAAGGTATCCCAAATATGGATACGAATTAAGATGATCTTCTAATTTGATAGAGAGAGTGTCCTTATCGGTAACTGCTACATTATGAAATTATTGTATAAGCATTATGAAAGCAATGTAAACATTAGTATAATATTCTGTTTCAAATGAATCTAAAAAGTGTCATCAATTTATTGAGCAAGGAAATTGGGTTAAATTTTTTTGTTTGGTTAAAACTTTGTACCGTGGTCTTATTGGTGATCGCTATCTCTTATCATCAGGAGCTATCATTCTAATTAGCTACGCCATAACATTATTAAACGTTTATTATAAAGTTAAAAACTACATCTGAATCGAAACAAACCGGCAACAAATAATTAACATAACATTAGTAAGTCTGTCATTAAATATTTGTATGATATAGACATAGGTAATTATGTATGGTAATCATTGGTATCATAAAAATATCCACTAATGATATTTGATTGCCCATATCTATTTTTATTTCAAAATAATGAATAGTATACAAATCACTATTCACCCACGTGATAGCACAATTATATCATCATCACGCCGGTTCCCTTACGGAATGGGCAGTGTAAACTAAACCTCTCTAGACTTTCCCATTCATTATTATTCACTGGTTTGTCTGTATGGTGGTCGGAATCTCGCATTATACCGCTGATAACGATTGTCGCATGTTTTTTGTTACCTATAGATAGCAGACAAACAGATCGATTTTTATTTGGTTTATCGTATAAAGAGGTATCTCCGACTTGTCTGATATGAACGTCAACGTTAAAACAGTCACATACTGGAAAATATAAAAAAAAATTGAAATCCTACTAATATTATAAATGCGAAAGTTTGTGAGTATGTATGTATGGATGTTTGTTACTCTTTCACGCAAATACTACTAAACCGATTACGGTGAAATTTGGTATGTAGATAGCTGAAGACCCATAATAACACATTGGCTATTTTTTATCCCGGAAAAACAGGTGATCCCGCGGGATTCACTAAAAACTTTTATAATGCAGCGGGCTGCACGCTGCAGCTAGTACCTCCATAAATCTAATAACTCATTTTAAAAAAAACAGTGTATAATTAATAATTACGCATAGAATTATTTCAAGAGAGATTTGAACATTAATTGCGCTCTATTGTAAACTTCAGTTTTTAACATGTCCCTTTATACGTAGGGACCGTCGAGATGCCTATCCTGGTGGAAAGAGAAACCATCGCCTATAGACACAAAAGATGTTAATGGTGCGTTGCTCGGGATCAGGTGTGTCGGGATGGCAATGCCACATGCGTAATTCTCCAAACCACATCACGACAACGACAAGCACTGACGCAATTGCGGCATGAATAGGTAAGGCGGTGGTACCAAATCCGAGCAAGACAGTGCAGAACTCTACCACCTAGTAGTCACGACAACGGTGACTCTCATAGTCAAACTTTCGCCTTTTACAAACTGCCAGAACCGCAGATAGTTCATTCTTCAAACGAAGCCCGGACCAAAAATTTTCTTCTTCCGGTCCCGGAAAATACGGTTTCTAGAGTTCCCCATTTATATCGGTCGGTCTCTTAAATAATATTTCTAAATCACTTATGACAAAAAATTTCCTGCCTTCTACAATAGAAAAGACGTGATGCCTTTGACGTGGTGTTGTCCAGTTTAAAATATTTGCTAAATTTTAGGGAAAATGAAAGATAAATACGAATATTTTAAAACACTTACCTATAACATTTATTTTTATAAATAGAATCATTGTGTTAATTTTTGTAAAATGTAATCATTATACTTTTATGTCATTTTGGAGTTAGACAGGATTTTCGAAAGAGTTGTTTCAATAGATATTCTTTGAAGTAAAAATAAATAATAGTAATTAAAAAAATACCGACTTCAAATATTAACTAATATCTCAAAAACTATTGGACTTTTCCCTAAGTTGGAATATGCCTTATTTAAATCAAAAATAATTATCTGGACATTGCTTTTAGTTTCCGAGAAATTCGTGAACAAATATACAAACAAACATTCACTTACGAAATTTAGTACACGTGCTTGGACGCCTAGTAATCGTGCTTAGATGAAATGTTGTTGGCATTTGAGTATGGTGAGATATAATTACTCACGATACTCAAATGCCAATAATATTTCATACTAGCTGTTGCCAGCGACTTCGTCCGCGCGGACTTCGTTAACTCGAGGAGCAGTGCGCCTCCCCCGTAGGTGATAGCGTGATAATATGTAGCCTATATGTTGACCCGACCTGTAAGTAATATTCCTGCAAAATTTGAAGTAAATCCATGCAGTACTTTTTGAGTTTACCCCGGACATACATACAGACAAACAGACAAAAATTCTAAAAACTATATTTTTGGCTTCAATATCGATTGTAGATCACGTCCCAAGTATTCTTTTAAAAAAATATTCAATGTACAGTTTTGACTTTCCTACGATTTTATTATATGTATAGATATTCATGTAAAACTGATAATCTCCGTTTTTCGTCGGTTGGAAAAGCGTCGCAATTTAGAATTTAAATTTGCGTTGTGTAGATGATTCCTTTTTCGCTACAAATAACACACAGATAAAGTTTGTGGCTCGTCAACTCCACGCTACTTGGACTTCGCACCGAAAATTGATAAGTTACCAGCCATATTAATTAAATCGAGATACTAATGTATATTTTAAATGCTATCATTTAAAAACGTCATACTCATATTTCCGATGAGCTAGATAGAGGTGCAATTACTGTACACTCGATTACCCAATGTACTATCATCTATATATATATAAAAAAAGCTGTTCGTTAGTCTCACTAAAACTCGAGAACGGCTGAACTGATTTTGCTTATTTTGGTTTCAAATTAATTGTTGAAGTCCAAGGAAGGTTTAAAAGGTGAGAAAATATAGAAAAAAAATTGAGAGTAGTTAAAAAGGCAGAACAGCGTTTGCCGGTCATATAGTATTGTTACGAATAATCTAGAAGCGTGTAGAGTTGGAGCGCGCGCGCGCTAACTATCTAGAAATAAAAGAAAGAGATAGCTACTCCTATTGACAAACAAATAGTTGACCTGGGCTATGCCATAATGGACTTTGTGCGATATGGCATATGGTTGAAAGTAGCGTGTACTAGAATTTATGACTCATAACATGTTTACGATAAGAAGTGATTCATTGTTTCTCGATACATTTAGATTTTTCTGGATCCAGCTAGGACTTTCCCCTGCCTATAAATAGAAAGGTGTTGACAAACACAAGGCAGTTTTTATCAAGCGATCGAGAGCGATTCATCAAGTGACTAGTGCGAAGCGGGAAGTGTAGTGTTCTAAGTTCAGTGATAGTATAGCGAGTGACTAGAGTGTAAAGTGTATTTTAGTATTACGTTGTGTTGTGTTGTGTAAATACACGGATTTAATATAAGTGGTGTTTTCTTACAATTGTGAACCCGAGGTACGTAACAACTGGTGTCGGAAGTGAAATTGTGTTAAAAAAATGCCACTTATTCCGAAGGAAGATGTTACCACCAGGTCTCAAGCTGAGACACAGAGGGCGTCAGAGGACACCGAGACGCGTGCAGGTGAGGAACCCGCTAGTGTTGCCAGCACGTCATTGGCATCAAGCACAGCGCCTACTGATCTTTCTGTCATACTGGCAGCTATACAACAACAACAACTTCAGCTGCAACAGCACCTACAGGAACAGCAACAACAACAGCTTCAACAACTTCAGCAACATCAACAGGAACAGCAACAGCAACAACAGCAGCTACGGGAACAGATCAAGGAACATTTATCTGGGTTTGATGATAAATTGACGGTTATCCTGGCGCAACAAGACCAGCTTAAAAGCGATGTGGGCCTCGTCAAGCGCGACATGAAGGGTGTTGAGAAGAGGGTTGAACACTTGGAGGCCAGCTGCGACAAAATAAGTGAAAACGTGGACCAACTGGAAAGGGAGGTCATGAAAATGAAGATCACGGGAGTTAAGTCGGGTGCTGCCATTACAAGCTGCTGTCACCAGGTGGGTCCTCGGGTAAAGGTACCCACTTATGACGGTCTTACGTCATGGAGTGCGTACCGCACTCAGTTTGAAATAGCAGCGAAGGCCAGTGGTTGGACAGATGAACATTGCCTAACAGCTCTGAGCACGACGTTACGGGGACAGGCGCTCTCTGTGTTGGATGCAATGCCTAAAGAGTATCAGTTCGCTGATTTGATGGAGGCATTGGAAGCTCGCTACGGTGAGCGTCACTTGGAGCATGTGTTCCGTGCCCAATTAAAGGACCGTGTACAGAGGAGCGGCGAGGGACTTCAGCAATGGGCCGTCGAAATTGAGAAGCTTGTGAGGAAGGCGTATCCTTCAGCCGATGCGAACACAGTGAATAACACCATCGTCCAGGCGTTTATTGATGGAATTAGAGACCTGGAAGTTCGTGCTGCTGTTCGCCTTCAGCACCACGTGACGGTGAAAGAGGCTTTGGCTCATGCGCTAGAGGTAGAAGCCGTTCGCCACGAACTGCGCGCATATAAGGGACGCGAGGTTACAGAAGTTGTGGCTCGAGTAAAGGCAGCGGAACCTAGGAGACTGGGCCCCATGTGCTACGCCTGCGGTAAACGTGGGCACATTAGAGTTAGCTGCCCAGCCAAACCTATGCCTACAGGTTCAATGAATTGGCGACAGCAAGCGGGAGGAATCTCAGCAGCTGAGAGAGCAGGCACGTCAAACAGCCTGTTGAACCAGCAGGGAAGCGAGTAACAGCCAGGAGCAAACGGCAGATGCTGGCTGGACGAGAAATAGCCCCAAAAGCTGTCGTACCTCGTGAGCGAACGCAACAGTTTATCCATTAAAGGATTGGTTAATGGCAAGAACTGCAGCTCAATGCGGGACACCGGAGTCACAGGAACTGTAGTGCGATCAGAAGCGGCTAGCAATGGTAACCTGAGATCGAGGAATACAGTACAGCGTAGTGGAAAGTCTCACTCAAATGTAAATGCATTATCATGACGACCATGTAAGGATGATGGCAAACCTTGTGTAAGGATGGAGACGAAGGAAAGGATTCAAGTACTGCAAGCTAAGTCTACGGATGACAGGTGGGAAACTGATGAGATGCGTAAGGCCCAGTATGAAGATAGAGATTTGCGGCCTCTAATAGGTTGGATGAAGCAAGACACGGGAAAACCCGAATGGCAAGAGTTGGCTCCATGACAAAAGCCATCAGGAAGAGAACATCACCTGCAGTTGGTAGTGCCAAGAAAACTAATCCAGGACATTCTACGTGAGTTGCATGATGGGGTTTCTGGGGGACATCTTGGAGTACGATGAACATTGGTAAAGGTACGAGAGCGTTTTTACTGGTTGAATTGCCGAGAAGATGTCGAGAATTGATGCCAAAAATGTACGTCATGCTCAGCATTGAAAGGTCCGCAGGTCAGAAGCGGAGGCAACCTTAGACTATACAACGTGGGAGCCCCCTGGGAAAGGATAGCGATTGACGTGGCTGGGCCATTTCCTAAGACAGATAACGGAAACAAGTATTTTATGGTCGTGATGGATTACTTCACGAAATGGCCGGAGGTGTTCGCAATCCCTAATCAGGAAGCCACGACGGTTGCTGAGAAATTAGTCAATGAGGTGATATGCAGATTTGGCGTTCCGCTGGAGATTCATTCAGACCAAGGCAGAAACTTTGAATCTAATGTATTCCAGGAAATGTGTAAATTATTAGGAGTGTACAAAACAAGAACTACACCTTATCACCCGAAATCTGATGGAATGGTCGAACGATTTAACCAAACTTTGGAAATACACTTAGCCAAGCTGGTAGAAGATCACCAAAAGGACTGGGATAAATACATACCTCTGTTCTTACTTGCTTACCGAACAGCGGAACACGAAAGCATAAAAGTGACGCCAGCCTATGCCAACTTCGGCAGACAGTTACGTATACCAGCAGACTTAATGACTGGAGGCCCGCCACCGTATGCAAAGACCCAATTAAGTATACCGGAACATGTTGAAGACATTCGTGAGAGGTTACGCGATATACACTCGTTAATAAGTGAAAACACGTTGGAATCAAGTTAGCGGATGAAGACCAGATACGACCGAAACGCCTATCATCGAGGTTTTCAGGAAGGATCTCTTGTTTGGCTACATAATCCGGTTCGACGAAAAGGAAAATCATCTAAGTTACAGCGACGTTGAGATGGTCCATACAAAGTAATCACACGGATCAATGACGTAACCTACCGAGTGCAGAAGCAACCAAGAGGGACCATGAAGATTGTTCATGTTGATCGATTAGCCATCTAAAATGGAAGTAATGATGTTCGGGACGAACATAACTAAGAGGGGGGTAGTGTTACGAATAATCTAGAAGCGTGGAGTTGGAGCGCGCACGCGCTAACTATCTAGAAATAAAAGAAAGAGATAGCTACTCCTATTGACAAATAGTTGACCGGGGCTATGCCATAATGGACTTTGTGGGTTATAGCATAAGGTTGAAAGTAGCGTGTACTAGGATTTATAACATGTTTACGATAAGAAGTGATTCATTGTTTCCCGATACATTTAGATTTTTCTGGATCCAGCTAGGACTTTCCCCTGCCTATAAATACAGAGGTGTTGACAAACACAAGGCAGTTTTTATCAAGCAATTGAGAGCGATACATCAAGTAACTAGTGCGAAGCGGGAAGTGTTTTATTGTGTAGTGTTCTAAGTTCAGTGATAGTATAGCGAGTGACTAGGGTGTAAAGTGTATTTTAGTATTACGTTGTGTTGTGTTGTGTAAATACACGGATTTAATATAAGTGGTGTTTTCTTACAACTGCAAACCCGAGTACGTAACAGTATTAAATAAATAAATATTCACGGGACAAATTACACTTATTGATCTAACCCCAAAGTAATCAAATTATTTGCTTGTGCTATGAGTGTTAGTCAACGATACTAATACATAGAAATACGTATATAAATACTAGAATATATGTAATAAACACCCAAACCCGGAAATACAAACATTAATGCTCATCACACAAATGCTTGTCCCCGTCGGGGTTCGAACCAAAGCCGCGTCGATTGCGTAGTCGGGGTCGCTAACAGCTCGACCAACGGGGCGGTTAAATATAACCGCCCCGTTGGTGGCAATATCGACAAATCGGGTACATAGCTAGACTCAGCACAGCTATTTTCTTTTTATAAAATTACAAAAAAAATCGTATGTACAATATACACAAAGGCTGTCTTATCTCTTGGTCTAGGTCTTCTCAAGATTTGTTTTATTAAAACTAAAATGTTTATTTATTTTTAAAAACTGAGTGCTAAATGTGAGTTTTTCTTTTCGCATTCAATCGTGAGCGCGTTTGGAGTTTACTAGGAATTTGTATGTGATTTGTACAGCGCCACCTAGTGGTAAACGTGAGAAACCAGTTTACCACTAGGTGGCGCTGTACAAATCACATACAAATTCCTAGTAAACTCGAAATGCGCTCACGATCGAATGCGAAAAGAAAAACTCACACTTAGCACTCTGATTTAAAATCCAAATTCCGGGGGGTTCGTCGAACTCAGGACCTATTCTGGAGTGTGTCTATTCTGGAGCAGGTGCCGTTAGACCATTGAGGCGACTTTTCAACCGACGAAAAAACGGAAGTTATCAGATTGACATGTATATATGTAATATTGGAATTGAATAATATTTGAGTATGATGATGTATTTAGGCGCCCAAGCACGCGTAGAAAATTACGTTTGTGTACGTATGCGTAGCTAAGGTTACCTGCAAATTTGTATGGAACCCTCAGTATGCGAGTCTTATTCGCACTTTACCGGTTTTTTATAAAAGGTTTAGCTCGGAGCTTATTTGAGATGAGAGCGCTTCATAAACCTGTATAACCGGTTTAAGCCAAAACCGTGAAATTGTTGAAGCGGTGAACATTGAATAAATATTTTTAAAAAACCTCTATAAACCGGTTTATTTGTTCAGAATCCTTCTAATTTTGCTCCATAAGGAAACCGGTATTTATGAGGTTAAGTTAGGTAGAGCCAAACCTTTTAAAAAACGATCCTTATGTACTTGCGCTGATTTAGGTTTTAAAATAATCCGTTAGCCCTGGTACCGACAGCCATAGGCGCTTTTCTGAAGCAATGGGGCTTAAACGAACTACCTTTTGCTACTAAGATTTTTCTATATAGCTAGTCAATTAATTACATTTTGCCCTCAAAAGCAAACAGAGAAGGGGTACACATAGAAAGAGATCAATTAGTACATAAAACACACAATTTTTTTATCATAAAATAGCAAACAAGCAGATGGGTCTCCTGATGGAAAGAGTCAACCATCGCCTATAGACACCAAAGATGTTAATGGTGCGTTGCTATCTTGTGGCGAGGTCTAATGCCACATGCATAAGTTTACCGGCTACCTTACCCTCCAAACCGGAACAAGACAGCGACAAGCACTGACGCTATTGCGGCAGGAATAGGTAAGGCG
The DNA here is from genome assembly GCA_036924255.1 of Apodemia mormo. NCBI lineage: Eukaryota > Metazoa > Arthropoda > Insecta > Lepidoptera > Riodinidae > Apodemia > Apodemia mormo. The sequence goes on along the minus strand of JAUPFN010000022.1, from coordinate 23,666,672 downwards.
GTGGTACCAGACCCGGGCGAGACAATGCAGAACTCTACCACCTAATAGCCACGGTGGTAGTGACTCGATAGCCAATCGGTTGCCTTTTACGACCTGCCTGGCAGAACGGCAGTTGGCCTATTCTTCAAAGGAGGCCTGGACAACAGGCGAAAACTTGCATAAAGTGTAAGTTTTAAGTTAATTTGTGTGTATTTATGTGTATTTGTGTGTATTTATGTAGTGTATTTATCGCTAGCTCCTACGACTAGTTGCGGCTACGACTTATGCCGGGTCCCTATAATCTACAAACTGTCATTCGTAACAGTAACAATTCGTAACTAGCTTAGTAATAAAACGGTCTGTCATGCTGTCCCACAAGTTTTTTGGACTATGTATTTACGACAAGCATCCGTAGCTTGACTGCTTACCGATGGCCCTCTCGAATATAGTGTGTTATCTGTGGATGGCCCTCACTGCGTTCCATTATTCAGAAAGTTTTAAAATAGTCTCGAAAAAATTAAGCCCTATTTATAAACTAATTGATGTATAGTATAGAGCTAGATACAATGGATAGCCGTGTATGCATTTAATGCGAAATATAAATGATGTATACAAATAATCAATGGAAAAATTTTATCATTCAATATCAAAGAAAGAGTCATAAGCGTGAAATGGTTCACAATACTGACGTTAGCCGTCATCAAAGTTCAAACTGTTTTTTTTCAAAATAATTTATTAATTATAAAATTGATGCGACTTACTAATGTTATAGACACATTTTTACAAGAAGCACAATTTTTAAAACCAAAATGGAACAATTTAAGAAAAACAAAACCAGAAAATGTCCCAGCAAAATTCACTATAACTTAAAGGTATAATTTATATTACAAGAATTACTTTGTTTACATTGTAGAATGGCAGATATCTCTTTGGCTAATCTCAGATGGCTCAGAGACAGCCACCACCAAGAAAGTAACAATTGCATTACAATCCATGTGGCAGGTAGATGTGCCGAATGCATACTTATTAGCTATTAGCTACCTTACCTTTCAAACTGGAACATACGTTACAAGCACAACGTTAATGCAGTAGGAATCGGTGAAACGACGGCACAAAACCTAGGTGAGACGTTGTAGAACTCTAATCTCGGAAAAATTATTCAAATCATTTTTTATTTATTCATTACTCAACTATTTAGATCTGATTTTATCAGTTCTTATACATTATGAATATTGGGTATGTTCTATAGTCTATACAGTACGTGGCTTCGGCTGAAGGTATACTTTATTTTATTGTGTGTATATTTTTAAATTCTTGTAGTCAATATTAAATATTGATTATAAATGATAAATTTTATGTTAACTAATTCACTTTTTTTTAATTATACGATAGCAAACAAGTAAACGAGTCTCTAGATCAAAAGAGTCAACCATCGCCTATAGATACCACATATGTTAGTGGTGCCTTGCTATCTTGTGGCGAGGTCTAAGCCACACGCACAAGCTTACGGGCTACCTTACCTTTCAAATTGGAACAGGTCATTGACAAGCAATCATTGTATGCGCAATATGTAAGGCCTAGTAGCCACTATGGTAGTGACTCGAACAGCCAATCGGTCCGCTTTTTACGACCTGCCTGGCAGAACGGCAGTTGGCCTATTTTTCTAGGGAGCTCGGACCAACACGGGGAAACGTCAAATGCATGACTGTGTGGCAGTATGAGCCAAAACTTACAAACTAGAAAAGATGCTATCTACATTTAAAATTTCTATCTAGTTTAAATTAATTTTAAAATAACTATGTCTCCTTTAATAACACAGGAGAGAACTACAAAATGAATGATGGACGCCAGGAACAAAACTTTGCAATAGCTAAATATGGCCACCGAGCAAATACGGCAATTTTGGAATAGAATTACTTAAAACTGAAATAGCGAAATCGCCATGACTAAACTTAAAGCGAAGAAATTATAATAGTTGAAAAATAATGCTTATGCCGTGGAAGAGTTTGTGTTGGAGATCTAAGCTGCTTTTTAGTTGTGCTTCTTTTTTCCAATTTTTTGTTTCCTTGCTAGTTATTAAGGCCTAATTATAGTTTCTTCGCATGTTAAACTTAGTATAAGTTATAAAATAAAACTTCAAATTTAAGCACTTTGGTTTTATTCATAATAAGGTGATAAACAAAATCCTATAAATATCCCCACTTTTTGTCTCAAGGCTGTATCTGAAATAGAAATAAATGAGCCCCTGAAATATTCACAGAACGTCTGCCGTTGTGGTCGCTAACACGACAAACAATAAGGTAAAAAAGTTAGAATCCAAAGGGGTTCCTATACAAGAAACATTAAAAATCTGTTTTCTTCGTCTACCTTCCTGCATTCTTGTACGGACCGTATGCGTATCCAGCTTCATTGTTGCAAGCTGAAAAATAAAGAATTAATGATAAAAAATACAATGTTATTAAACATTTTCAACGATTTGTCCAATCACGTATAATAAATTTCGTAAATGTATGTATATTTGTCCACGAATTTCTCGGGAATCAAGTTATAAAAGATTTACATCAGGTATAATTCAACTTAGGGAATATTTTTTTTTATATCATAAGATAGCAAACAAGCAGATGGGTCTCCTGATGGAAAGAGTCAACCATCACCTATAGACACCAAAGATGTTAATGGTGCGTTGCTATCTTGTGGCGAGGTCTAATGCCACATGCATAAGTTTACCGACTACCTTACCCTCCAAACCGGAACACGACAGCGACAAGCACTGACGCTATTGCGGCAGGAATAGGTAAGGTTTTTTATGATATGGGTACAGTTGACACATATTTGAAGTCAGTTTAATTTTTAAATTGCTAAGATCCATATCTTTGAGATAACCATTGCCTATAGATACCAGGTACCTATATTATTGTTACCCAGATAGGTATGTTAATGGTGCTTTGCTATCCATATGGCAAGGGTTGAAGTCAAATTTATGGTTCATTTCCGTAAGATTACTAGCTACCTTACCTTCCAAAGTGAAACAAGACAGTGACAAGCATCGACACTATTACGACAGGATTAGGTAAGTGCGGATGTTGTAGAACTCTACCATGTTAGTGATTATAGTTAGCCTGAAATTATTATTATTTATATTTCCCATATTGTTCAATACCACCTTTGAACAATAGACCATCTGTCATGCAGTTCGTAAAAGACTCGAAAAAGATTGATTTTCAGGTCATGAATATGGTGGTAGAGTTCCGCAACTCCTCACCAGGGTATATGGCACCTCCATTTTACCTATTTCTGCCGCAATAGCGCCAATGCTTCTCATTTTCGTTTCTCGGTTCGGAGGGTAAGGTAGCTGGTAAATTTATACATGTGGCATTGCCATTCCTCCAAACGGATAGCAGTGCATCAGCATCAGTAAGAACTTTGGTGACTATAGGCAATAGTTTATCTTTTCCTCGGGTGAGATATCTGCTTGTTTGCTTTACAATGATAAAGATTGGCTGGCTTGTGAATTAAAGTAATTCGTAGGCGAAGTAGGTGACCAACATGACGTATATTTATTCAAATTTGCACAAATTATAGGAGATTATATTCTAACGTGTGTTCCATCAATTGCAACTAGTACTCGAGGAAAGCGGGCTATTTGGCAACGTCCTTGTTATGTATCATTTTTGATTTTTATGTAGTCCGATTGCAAATGTGCTATTGCAAAGCTGATATCACGTACTGTCCGCCTGGCGCAGGACTGTCACACCAATAAAGTCTTCTGTCAACAACACTGTGCCTATCGCACGCAATCGGAGGGTCAATAGCAGCTGGTGCAATGGAGATTATTCCATGATTTTTTGAACAAATACGAAGAACTATGAAAGTTTATTTATCTTGCAAGAGTCTACGAATAATAATTAAAGTTTGTCAGCTAGGAAATAAGAAAAATATCTACCTGGCTCCTGTTATTCGTAAATGGGGATATATTTCAGACAATAATTGCTCTTCTGCCGTTATATCAAGCTGAAACCGCAGCTGGAATTATATGTAGTTTCCACTCTTTCCTTTATACTCTGATTGTTGATTTTTCGTCGGAACTAGACGTCACATACCAGTCTGATATTATGTAAAGCATTTCCGTGTCACTTTCTGAGCTTGAAGTGGTAAATTCACGCTAAATATTTTTTAAATTATTGTTCAACCGGCCGAAATCCGGGGGTAGCTATACGAATGACGGATGATGAAATTTTGACAGATTAATGACATTATATTTTTATAGGGACATACCAATCTGTCATTTCCATACATTACACAGTAAAACCTTAACTGGCAGCCCTCCCACCCGTTAGCAACGAACCTTTGGTAATTTGACATAAGAGTCGTGCTTTTTAGGAACAGTTTTAGCTTACGCATCGTAGAAAATCCTACTATTTGTCACTAAAACGAGTCGTTTTGCAGATATAGGAACCGGGCATTAGTCCGCGTACAAAAAATTCTAAACACAATCCCAGGGTTTTACCCGCATAGTGCCCGTTCTCGTGGGATTTTCGGGATATAAACTATCCTCTGTCCTCTTGGGTCTTAAACTATCTTTGTACCAAATTTCATCCAAATCGGTTTAGTGGTTAGGCGTGAAGAAGAGACAGACAGACAGTTACTTTCGCATTTATAATATTAGTATGGATAAAATTATAAATAAACATATTGAATTTACATTAATATAAATACTTAAATATATAAGAATGAAATACATGGATTCATCACTAATAAATTAATGTTTTGTTCACAATGTCGTAGTTAAAACTTGAAAAACAAAATACAGGAAGTTAATCCTGAGTGGCCGGTCGATTAGGGTAGTCGTCGACGGCTGCTCGTCTGACCAAATGATAATTGCCGGATTCCCTCGGGGATCCGTTCTCTCCGCAAATTTATTCCTGCTGCATATCAACGGACTGCTGAAGCCCGGTATCTATGGGTACGTAGACGAAAGCACTGTTGTGGAGAGTTACGTATCCAGCGCGCGAGCCAGAATAGATCCAGTCTCTCAGAGAGCTGATGGTCGAACGTATGAACCTGTCCTTACAGGCAGTCTCCGATTGGGGCGATGCCAATCTGGTCAAGTTTAATGCGGCTAAGACCCATGCGTGTCTATTCTCCATTCATTGATAGACGGAGATGGGTCCATTGCAACTATCTCCGTCTTTTCAGGGTGTGTTCGTGCCGATAACTGACCACCTCGAGCTCCTTGGTATCACCTTAACGCCTACTCTTAACTATGGTTCGTACATCGAATCGAAAACCCAAGTTGCCTCAAAAAAGCTTGGTAACTATTCTGGCCAAGGTGAGACAGTATGTCAGCCCGGGACAGTTGATCAATCTTTATCAAGCAGAAGTCCGTTCGTGCATGGAATACTGCTCTCACCTCTGGGATAGATCCGCCAAATACCAGCTGGAGACGCTTGAGGCGATAGAGAGGCGTGCCAAGAGGCTCATAAACGACGATGATCTGGTAGGCAAAAAACTTCAGAGCTTCGCTCGTCGTCGCAGAGTGGCTAGTTTATCGGTCTTTTATCGGATACATTTTGGAGAGGGCGCTGCGGAATTGTACTACTTAATTCCGCCATCCCCGTTTTTCTATCGATCGTCGAGGCGCATAGGGTAAAACCGGGATAGCTGCCCCATTTTTTGAAATAGGCACTTAATTTTAAAAATATTAATTTTATACGAATAATTTCTATTAATGTAGCTAGCTTAATCCTTTATGTTGAATTATTATTATTGTTATTCATCCTATCAAATACAGATTTTGTAGAACTTAGCTTTTCGTGGAACATTTTTTTTGAGGATAGATGCCTACCTGTATGGATAGCTGCCCCACCAGTAAAATGCTGAGAAGGATAGATGTCTGCAGTGCAGGATAGATGCCCTTTATACCGTTGAAATGAAATATCCAAACCAAATGTTAGGTAGTTTTATTCCTAAAACAGTAAGTGTCAGTAAAAACAAGGGTAGTAATAATGAAATACATTTAGATTTTCTTTTTAATCTTTTAATTGTTACCATTAGAATTATCACAAAAATGACCTTAATTAAATTGTTAAAGCGTTTGTATGACTAAAATATAATTTCTTAAGTTTGATATACATAATCAAATTTTTTTTAAATTAAATTTTATACGCATTTATTCAACAAAAATATAAATTCTTAATCGTAGTTATAGAATATTCATATTAAGTGTCAACAATCATACTTTTTATATACTTTTTATATTAAAATAACAATAAAAATAATATATCTTCATTATTTTATCCAAATTAATGGAAATTTAGCCGGATAATGCTTTTAATTTACCACATTTTTTGCAATAATTTCTGAAAAGTGTACAAGTTTCATTTAGCCAGTTCAGACACATTACACATTGAATACAGTCGGATTGCGACTTCGTATTATTATAGTTTTCAAAACATTCAATGCAGTTATCTTTACTTGTATCTTTAGTGTTATCATGTCCATTTCTTCTAGTTTTCTTTATGGGCAAACCTTTAGTTTTCTTTCCTTTGATTTTATTATAATTAGATGGATTGTCTTCATATTCGCTGCTGGAACTGTAAATAACTTGTCTTTTTAGTGATGCTTGGTCTTGGTAAAGTGTTAAATAATTCTCATTTTCTTTATTACATAAATCAGCTACATTGCCATCGTCATGTTCAATAAAATAATTTGTTTTATTTTGTTTTTTTTTTATTTTTGTTTTCTTAAGTTCTTTGGAAGTCTCAATCTTGTTTTTCTTATCTAACTTAGTTTTTATTTGTTTTTCCTTTCTTTGAGCCACATCCTTCTTGTGTTTTTTATTTTCTTTTGAATTCAAAATATCTGCTGATTGTTTTGCCCTCTTAGTCCTGGTCATAGGAATTTTTGAAATAGGTGATGCTTGTATTAGAAATTTTGAAGGTGTTTCTGGTTCTACATCGCTTCCTGAAATCTCTGCAATTGTACAATCACCAAAAGTCAATAATACTTATATCCTCTAAAATCTCGGAATCGACTAAGAGGCTAGGAGATTCTCTGCCAATTGGAGTACGTATCGGATATGGTGGTGTCTTATTTTGTACTACTGTAGAAATAATTTCTTTTTGATTGTTCAGCTCTAGTTGAGAAACTACAGAAGCAGAAATCTGAGGTTGCGATGTTTCTTTTCTTTGTGCGACCGCAAAAGTCTCACGAGATTCTATATTTTCCGAGAAATTGGCGAGCTCTGGTTGGCAACCTAAGAGTAAGGTGACTGTGGCTGGGTTGTTGACGCTTGTTCTACAACTTGATCTGACGCACAAGAAATGCCAGGATTTTCACTACCCAGTGCAGAATCAGATATCAGAAAATCTGGCAAAGCATTTCAGTTAACTGTGTAAACTCTGAACCCACCTAGAGCATTAGAAGGGGTGGCAGCGCGAATCCAAGCATTATGTATAAGCCTTCCAGCATTGTAACGGCTGATCTTTTTATTGGATTCAAACGCATAAATTTATTTGTTTCGTGGTTGAAGAAGGTTTTAAATGGCCCAAATACTGATATGTCTAAATGCTGTAAAGCTGAAGTTGTGTGACTAGGTAAACACAATAAAATTATGTCATTATCAGCAGCAGCTTGTAGCATGTCCGGCGCAGTTGAATGTGACGAGTGACCGTCTAAAATCAGCAAAACCTTACCGTGGGGCTTCAGAAGTATGAAATATTCTGTTAACGATTTGTAGAATAGCTCAGCTTTTATATAAGCTGACTTTTTATTCATAAAGACTTTTGAGCCTATTGGAAGTCCATCTTCAAATTCAAGTTTTTTATTTACACCTTTTATTGTAAGTACTGGGGGAAGGAAATTACCAATTGCATTGCAACAGCCAACGATCATCATGGTCTCAACTTTTTCGGCAGATGTTACTGAATTGACGACTTTTGCCCCTTTTTTGCTACGACTTTTCCGGGTTTATTATTTCATTGGATTCCGGATTCATCCATATTGTAAATCCTTTCTGGTTTGTTTAACAGATCATTTTCGGTCATAACTGTGATTAAGAGATCATAGAAGTTATTAACCTTTTCTCTACTAAGACCTTTAGCTCTAGCCATGGATAAGCCTTCAGCTTGTCTGATAGATAGCTCTGGATTCCGCTCAATAAAACTATTAAACCATGCACCACCAGCCATTTCCTTTTCGTGGTCGAAATTATGTTTTATCTTTAACTTTTCAGCAAACTGATAAGCTAACATACGTATAGCTTGCCTAATGGGGGGAAATCCTGCATCACCAAGCTTGAGAATGTGCTTTACTAGCCTTTTCTCGTTATCAAAATCCAAAATAGGATGTTTTCTTAAAAAAGATACTTACGTTAATAAATGTACTGGAAACTAGAGACAGCAATTAGTTAAATAAAAGCTTGTAATATTCTATAGGGCATAACCTTTAATACGTACCCAGTGTCAACATTAATGTATTTTTAGTAGCATATCGTCTTCGCAATGTCCTCGATGGAATACCAAATTGACGGGATATTTCGTTTATCCCCATGGATTTTTATCCATTTCTTCGAATGCTGACTTTAAGTTTTCTGTAGTCCAAGAACATATTCGAACTCCTTCCTTTTTTTATATTTTCGTGGCATATTTCTGCTAAAATCAGTAAAAAGTCCAAATATAATTATATGTAAATACATAAACGGTATAAGACACTAAAATTATACCCTTGATCCATATATGGTGTATGAAGGGATAGATGCCCCTAAGGGCACCTATACCTTTAAAAATCAGGGCAACTATCCTTTGTGATAGGGATAGATGCCCAAGTATTTTTTTAATAAATTATAAGTAAAATAAAATCTATTTACACCTAAATACAGACAAAATGAACCGATATGTTAACGTGATAAAAAATATAATAAATAAATAAATATTCACGGGACAAATTACACTCACTGATCTAACTCCAAAGTAAGCAAATTATTTGCTTACTTTGGGGTGTTAGTCAACGATAATAATATATAGAAATACATATATAAATACTAGAATATATTTAATAAACACCCAAACCCGGAAATACAAGCATTTATGCTCATCACACAAATGCTTGTCCCCGTCGGGGATCGAACCTATAATCGAATAATGGAATGAATTACTAATCGAATATCGAATCGAATAATGAAATTAATTACTAATTATAAAGTTATACGACACAAAATACTAACCTTTAAATCTTTGACGTGTTTTTGAATTTTGCCGCGGAGATAATTACACGCACGAGCGAAACACGTCCTCATCGCACGACTATCCGTAGGGAACTGAGGTACGGGATGGTTGCGGCTCCTTCTTATACAATTAATTTTTAGTCGCGAGGTTTTTAGACTTGGAGGCATCTATCCCGCTGCGGCATCTATCCCGGTTTTACCCTACTATGCATCGCCACATGCTGGACGTTCCACGTACCCGAACAAAGCGATCCGACTCGATCTTTCGATTCGATTCTTGATCCGAACCGCAAGGGACTGGAATATGCTTCCTGAGTCTGTGTTTCCCGACGGGTACAACCTGGAGATCTTCAAGAGAAGAGTGAATAGGTACCTTCTAGGTAAGCGCGTTCCATTTTAGGCCGCATCTTAGCTTACAATCAGGCGAGATCGTGGTCCTATCGATTTCCCTATCGACAGTAAAAAAACAACTACATATTGCTTAGCTGATTAAATTATTGAGTGGAATATCATCCTCATCAACCTCAATTATGTTAACTTTGAAGTAAATCCATGGTGTACTTTTTGAGTTTACCCCGGACATACATACAGACAAACAGACAAAAATTCTAAAAACTATATTTTTGGCTTCGATATCGATTGTAGATCACGCCCCAAGTATTCTTTTTAAAAAATATTCAATGTACAGTTTTGACAGTGTTTTGATATGAAATGTACAGTCAGGAAGAGTCATATTTTTCAGTTTTAATTGGGACTTTTATTATCAATAAAACACGAATAAAATGACATTTTCTAAAAATGATTCCTAGCTAGATCGATTTATCGCCCTCGAAACCCCCTATATACTAAATTTCATGAAAATCGTTGGAGCCGATTCCGTTATATATATATATATATATATATATATATATATATATATATATATATATATATATACACACAAGATTATCTTTTTCGATATGAACAAGGCATTTGACCATGTCAATCATTAAATACTCCTAGGAAAATGCGAAAAGTATGGTGTAAGAGGCCCTGCATTAAAATGGCTCGAAAGCTACCTTACCGATCGTACTCAATATGTAGAAGTATCGGACTTAGACTAAAATTTTAACCTTAATTCCTTTTCTACTACAAACGTCAGTAAATTGGGTGTGCCCCAAGGAAGTATAATCGGACCTTTGCAATTCCTTGTACAACGATCGATTGTACAACAACGATAAAACGATCTGCCGAATGCATCTGAAAGTCAATTTATTTTATTTGCAGATGATATATCGATTATAATTCCAGATTGTGATTTAATTATAAACTATGAAACTAAAATAAATAATACCGTTAACCAAATAATGAACTGGCTCAAAGAAAATAATTTAAACGTGAATCTGTCAAAAACGAACTATATAAGATTTACAAATAGAAAACCTTACCAGTCGACATTAAATATTCAATGGAACGGAAACATGTTGAAAGAAACGGATGAAACCAAATTTTTAGGTTTATTAATAGATAAGAATTGTAACTGGAAATCCCAAGTAAATAGTGTCTGCAACTGAACAGTAATGTATTCTTATTAAGTAGAGTGAGATCTCTGGCAGGGCAAAGTGCCGCGTTAACTGCTTACCACGGATATGTGTGCTCGGTTAGGTATGGCATTCTTATTTGGGGTAATTCAACCTCTAGTCAAAGGGTGTTCATCGCACAAAAAAAATGTATTCGCCGAATTTGTGGAGTAGGTCCTTTAGTATCCTGTACGCCATTTTTCAAAAAAATAAACATCTTGACGCTAACTTTCCTATATATTTATGAAGCAGCTTTGTTCGTAAGGAAATATCCTCATCTATTTACCAGAACTGATTCTGAAACCAGAATCTTTACTTCTAGGGACCCCACCAGGTTAAAATTCCCCAAATGTTCTAGCGTACTTTACAAACAAAACTGCTACGCAATGATAATTAAGGCCTACAACGCGCTACCCCAAACATTCAGAGAACTGAAAACTACAATTTTTACAAAAGAGGTTCGTAAATGGTTGATCAAGAACTCATTTTATACATTTAAGGAATATTTTTCTTTTAGGGAGAAAAAAAACAATGTTTAAAATATTCCACTAACTCTTTTCTTGGTTTAAAAAAATATTATTGCATGCAAAAATTGAAATTTATTGTAATACAATTGTAATCAATGGTAAAATATTTAATAAACTGTCCAATATAATAAAGGAAATTAAAGAATTGCATTTGTTTAAGAAACATTTATTTAATTTATATGCGAAAAATGTTATTACAGTACCATTGACTAATTGAAGTATAAAACTATATAATGACAATGACAAAAATATTATTATAATACGAATTGGTAGAACATAATTTTTATTTCATTTTGACATTTTTTAAAAAAATAAACATTTTTGTAATCTCTTGACATTAAATACAATTATATATTTTTTTTCAATACTATTTATTTGAAATTTGTTACTGCCTACTTTTTAATAATTTAATTAGGTATAAATGTAAAAAATATGAGTTTTTCTTAAATGTTATATAACAATAATCTGAAGTCATAAATTTGCATGCCATTTATCTGGCAAAATAGGTTTAAGCACATCGATATATGTATAAAATCTTCTCCAGCCCTATTTTGTGCAAATAAAGAATTTGAATTTGAAAAGAATTGCTCAATACTCAATACTCAATACTCAATACTCAATACTCAATCATTTATTGCATTATATGTTACAAACAATTTTAGGTATATTACAATAATAATTAGTAGATAGTGAACATATACACCCTATTAGGGTATTGCAATGTAGGACTGGACCGATCCATTTCATGAAAGATTTATGTGATTGCCATTAAGGAAGTCGTTAACGGTGTAGTAACATTTTTCTATCAGGAGATTTTTCACAAGTTTTATAAATATACGGTCATTTTCTTCTGATTTAATTTTATCTGGTAATTTGTTATACATTTTCACACACATTATATTTGGTCCGGAACTATGCATTCTTAATTTTGATTGTGGCAATTCTAAATTATACTTAAATCTACTTTCGAAGCGTCGTGGAATAACCATTTGATTTTTAAAAAATTGAGGATATTTTCTTATAAATTTAATTGCTTCCATAATGTACATTGACGATAACGTTAATATTTTCAGGCTTTTAAAATATGGTTTGCAGCTTTCAGTGTCTTTGATATTCTTGAGAATACGTGTACATTTCTTTTGGGAAGTAATATATCTTGTACTTTCACACTATTTCCCCATAGTAGAATGCCATATGTAAGCCATGAGTTTGCATATGCATAATATGCGGACAATGCGGTGTTAAGATCCGTTGCTTTGCGAAGTTCTCTTAAAGCATAGGCTCGTTTAAAGGTATTAGATTTAAAGGTATTAGATTATATTATATTAATAAGTTTTTGAATTATGTAACTGGAAAATCTTTAATAGCATTAGGCAACTTATTGTAGAAGCGTATGCTTTGCCCTTTAAAAGGGTTGCTTATTTGGTCTAGTCTTTCATCAAGAAATCCGAGGTTGGAAAGAAAAATTATCTATTTAAATATTAGTAAACCTGACTTCGATTTCTTCTATGTGCCGCACTAGAAAAGCAACGTATTCTTAATAAATTTAAATCGGTTTTTGTCACCAGGATGGATAAACAAAGAAACAAACCAACTTGCGTGATGATCAACTGGCTGCTGGCACGGCAGAAACATGTGATGAAGTATGCCAACCTGTACCTGGGACAGGGCTTTGATGTCGTCTCCGTGTCCTGCACACCCTGGCAGCTGATCTGGCCATTGAAGGGCTCCCAGGTATTTGAACTAGACTTGTTTTTAATTTTTAATGTTGTAATGTTTTGTATTTTTACCCAACTGCTTGTATTTCGGTACGTTCTGCAGCCTAAACGGCTAATACAAAAGAAATTTCAATTTTTTTTTAGTGTGTTAGATCAATGACGTGTATAATATTACCATATTATACCGTCATTGGTGTAAGATGGACTACAAAACTGTCATTTGACTTATTGTTCTATATTGGATAGTTTAGCGTAAAATACAAGAACTCGAAATTTACTCTAAGAAAAGTTATTGATAAAATTAAATCGCATTGTTAACGTGTTACTTCCTTCAAGCTAATCCAAGAATTTAAAATAAAAAAAATTTGCTTACTTGGAGTTAAATCAATTTGTGTTATTTGTCTGGGGATATTTATTATCCCTTTTTAAAATACTATAAATTGTAATTTGGCCGAAATTTGACCATTGCGAGAACAAAAAAATCTCTACACTAGATGTGTACACTGTACGTGTGTTTATATTATCATGTATGTCACATAAATGTGTGTATAATGTTAAATTTAATAATAATGAACATATTTCTAATGCATATTACATATTTAAAAATATAGGTTTCAATACTCCTCCTTAATGTAAACTTACTTACTCCACTACCAAATTTTATACTCCATTGTTCACGTGATTTTTGTAAAATAGGTAAAAATTTTTTTCAATCACTCACTAAAATATAGATTACTAGCTTTTGCCCGCAGCTTCTATATACAATTTCACCCCCTCTTTTAAGGGGTTGGGGGCGGATTTCCAAAAAAAATGACGCACGATTTTTTTGTTAGTCACATATAGTCCACTGTGTACCAAATTTTAGCTTTCTACCTTGAAAATTGCGGAATGCTCCATACAAACTTCCGCCCCCCATTTTACGGAAGTGGGAGGTTAGGAAGAGATAAAAAGTAGCCTATATCACTCTCCATCCCTTCAACTATCTCCACTAAAAATCACGTCAAGTTGTCACTCCGTTTTTCCGTGAAAGACGGACAAACAAACACACATACACTTTCGCATTTATAATATTACTATAGATTGGTTTGTAGATGTTATAATAATTTTGTTGTTAACCCTACAGTTGGTGGCAGCTGACCTAATTAAGTTCATGGCGGCGAATGAGAACGACCAGCCGATGGTGATACATGGATTCTCGGTCGGTGGGTACATCTGGGGGGAGGTGTGTGCGCAAGTCATGAACAATCAAGAATTGTAAGTTTTCGTTTGGAGAACTAAATTGTCTTGACCGCCCCGTTGGTCGAGTGATAAGCGACCCTGACTATGCAATCGACGGGGCTCGGGTTCGATCCCTGACGGTGACAAGCATTTATGTGATGAGCATAAATTATTGTATTTTCGGGTTTGGGTGTTTATAAAGTATATTCTAGTATTTATATATGTATTTCTATGTATTAATATCGTTGACTAACACACATAACACAAGCAATTAATTTGCTTACTTGCAGTAAGTGTAATTAGTCCCTTGAAATTATTTATATTTATATATATTTAGTATTTGCAAATTATTGCACCTGTGACTTAGCACTGTATCCCCACAGAGAAAAATTTAAATTAGAGTTATAAATCTGTTTATTATGTTATAATACAGTAGGCAGTGGTCCCAGGAACAATTTTTTTTTTTATTAACAGCAAGCTGATTTTTTTTGTGAACAGCTTCGTTTTGACGAGTCCCCCATCTTTTTTATCTTCGAAAAATCTCAAATTGGGTAACTAATAAAGTTAGGCGGCTTCGAGCATTTTAATTCGGTGAAGAAAAAATATTGATTAATAACAATTAATACAAGTTACAACAGAAATAACACCTTTGGCAAATGCACTTCGCCATATTTCAGATGTTCGATGCTGAGGCAGTCGTGCCCGGGAGACATTCCTCTTAACATTTCTTAATAACCAAAGCTACATCCTCTAAGTAAATCGGCGAGGTGATCACGTAACTCGCAATGCGAAATTATCGTGATTGTTTAGTTATTGCAAGACACATAACAGCCTTGTACATTAGTGGTAGTCGTTGCCGCTTGATTAGTTTTGATGCTGTGACATTGCGAAACGTGCATCTAGTGACCAGCAAGCAATTGGCGACGTTTTTGAAATTTTTTTCATTACGTTTAAGAGTCATCGCTGATCGCTGGCGAATTGCAAACGTTAGATGATACGCCTACGGACTTGTCCCTCTTGACTGACACCGGCATCGAACTCCTTTTGTCCATCTGCAGTAGTGAATCGACTAGAGATGCAAACGATACATCGATTTTTTCAAACATCGATATATCGCTCATAAACATCGATGTTGAAACCCTAAACATCGCGATATATCGTTCTTCATGAGATGAGATGATTTTATGACAATGTTTTATCATAGTACCATTTTCCCAAATATCCAAACTTATCTGAAAAAAATTCAATGCAAGTAATTTGTATGGCAAAACATCGGCCATAATCGACATCGACTTATCGTTCATAAACTCCGATGTTTTATCCTGATATCGATGTTTTTTATGAGCGATGTTGGATTCTAGAATCGACGTGTAGATATTTACCTGGTAGCATGGGCGTACCCAGATTCTGGGCCAGGCGGAGCAACCGTAACATTTTCAGACTATTTTTATCTACAACAGTATTATTTAATATCTACAACAGTAGATAGCTAGTAGAGAGGTAAATGGATTCCAGGGGGGGGACAGCTGCCTCCCCCTGCCCCCCCCCTCGATACTCCCATGCCTGGTAGGTATTACTGATAGGATAATATTTGCCTATCGGTTCTGATAGATATTAAGCAATGATATCCAATATTTTCAGATACCAGCCCGTGATAGACCGAGTAGCAGCTCAGGTGTGGGACTCAGCGGCGGACATAACGGAGATCACTATTGGCGTCCCGGCGGCCGTGTTCCCCAAAAACAAAATTATGCAGAAGACGCTCAAAGCTTATATGGAGTAAGTTATTTTGGATGGCGAAACCGCCCCATTGAACGAGTGACTACCGATTCTGACTGCACAATCGATGGAGTTTGGGTTCGATTCCCGACAGAGACAAGTCATGAAAATCATGTCACTGCCATCACGATTATAATATGATTAATCCCACAGGAAAAAAATATTTTTCCGAGGAAAATGTATCCTATGTGCTATTTCAGGTGATTATCTCAAGTAGATGATCATGAAAAATTTCATCCAACTCAGTTGGGCTGCTTTTGCGTGAAAGGGTAAAAAACATCCATCTATTCATCCAAACATCCAAAGTTTCGTATTTATAATATTGATACAGAACTACAGATTAGTAAGTATACTTAGTCGAAATTAATGGTGTTACGTTTTAATTGATGGAGTCCATTAGTAAAGATATTTAATTCACAAATTTTGTTAAATCCTGTGTTTATTTTTCTCTGATAACGTGGCACCTGCTGATTCAGTTGTCAAGGTCAGGGTTATCAATACTGGTAGATTTTAATCTACCAGTATTGATAACCCTGACCTTGTTATCCGCTATATAAGTTACAGATAGTTTAATTTCCACTATATGAGTTTCAGATAGTTAAGCGAATAGAGTAACAAACACGTCATCAATATAATCTATGCATATAATAAAATCGTAGGAAAGTCAAAACTGTACATTGAATATTTTTTAAAAGAATACTTGGGGCATGATCTACAATCGATATCGAAGCCAAAAATATAGTTTTTAGAATTTTTACTAGACACTTTTACTTTTCCACTTGTACATCAATTTCACTTTACACAATTTTTATTATATTACTCGACCGGTTTCACTTTTTAAAGCATCTTCAGGATGTCCAGACATCCTGACAGAAACCGGTCGAGTAATATAATAAAAATTGTGTAAAGTGAAATTGATGTACAAGTGGAAAAGTAAAAGTGTCTAGTAATAATGGAATTTCACCAAGTGCCGACGATGGTAAGTATAGAATATATTTAGAATTTTTGTCTGTTTGTCTGTATGTATGTCCGGGGTAAACTCAAAGAGTACTGCATGGATTTACTTCAAATTCTGTATGAATATTACTAATAGGTCGGGTCAACATGTAGGCCACATATTATCACGCTATCACCTACGGGGGAGGGGCAGTGCGGAGTAAACGAACTCCGCGCGGACGAAGTCGCTGGTATAGGTATAAAATTTTCGTGTCACAATGTTCGTTCCCGTACTCCTCCGATACGGCTTGACTGATTCTTATGAATATTTGTGAGTATATTGAGTAGGTCTGAGAATCGGCCAACATCTATTTTTCATATCCCTAAATGCTAAGGGACCCCACCCCTGAATTTTTTATTTTATTTTTTAGATATTTTTTTTGTTTTTATTTTTTTATGATACAGCATTAAAAAATATATACAACCCTTAATTTTCAACCCTCTTCGATCAACCCCGATTTTTTAATTAAATAATTTATATGGCAAAACAATGTTTGCCGGGTCAGCTAGTCTCTACTATATAAGTTTCGTAAAGTTTAATTTCCACTATATAAGTTTTTAAGGTTCTGTATCAAGGGTGACACACAGAACCCTATTAATATGCTAATATTCTTCCGCTGTCTGTTTATATATATATATATATATATATATATATATATAATATAATATATCAAACCTGGGGCCTCATAATCTCAACGGAATAGGCTAACAATTAGACCACGAGGCTCCTGTAATATATAAAAATACGTTATTTCACCAAGTGCCGAAATATTGTATTTAAATTAAGACTACTTTTTTGCAGTTTACATCTGACAACCCTAACACGTCAACAATTTGTGTCATGTTATAAACAAAGATATGAGTAAATGTTGTGATAAGATTGTGTAATTGATTTCTCGAATTATGTCGTAATATTATATCCAGTCTACAATTAGTAGCGACTAGCTGTGCCCGCGACTTCGTCCCTGTGGAAAAATATCTAAAATAAAAGTAACCTAACTTACTCATTACATCAGCTAATCTGACACTCCAATTTTATTTATTTACTAGCTGTTGCCAGCGACTTCGTCCGCGCGGACTTCATTTACTCCGCACAGCTTCTCCCCCGTAGGTGATAGCGTGATAATATGTAGTCTATATGTTGACCCAACCTGTTAGTAATATTCATGCAAAATTTGAAGTAAATCCATGCAGTACTTTTTGAGTTTACCCCGGACATACATTGACTTTCCTTCTTCTTACGAATAATCTAGAAGCGTGTAGAGTTGGAGCGCGCGCGTCTAGAAATAAAAGAAAGAGATAGCTGCTCCTATTGACAAACAAATAGTTGACCGGGGCTATGCCATAATAGACTTTGTGGGATATGGCATAAGGTTGAAAGTAGCGTGTACTAGGATTTATAACATGTTTACGATAAGAAGTGATTCATTGTTTCCCGATACATTTAGATTTTTCTGGATCCAGCTAGGACTTTCCCCTGCCTATAAATACAGAGGTGTTGACAAACACAAGGCAGTTTTTATCAAGCGATCGAGAGCGATACATCAAGTAACCAGTGCGAAGCGGGAAGTGTTTTATTGTGTAGTGTTCTAAGTTCAGTGATAGTATAGCGAGTGTCTAGGGTGTAAAGTGTATTTTAGTATTACGTTGTGTTGTGTAAATACACGGATTTAATATAAGTGGTGTTTTCTTGCAATTACGAACCCGAGTACGTAACAACTGGTGTCGGAAGTGAAATTGTGAAATGCCAGTTATTCCGAAGGAAGGTGTTACCACCAGGTCTCAAGCTGAGACACAGAGGGTGTCAGAGGACACTGAGATGCGTGCAGGTGAGGAACCCGTAAGTGTTGCCAGCGCGTCGTTAGCATCGAGCTCAACCCCTGCTGATCTTTCTGTCATACTGGCAACAGCGACAGGAACAGCATCAGCAACAGCAACAACAAAAACTGCAAGAACAACTTCAGCAACAACAGCAACTACAGGAGCAGCAACAACAAACGTTGCGTGAACAACTTCAGCAACAACAGCAGGTACAGGAACAACAACAAGAAAGGCTACGGGAACAGATCAAGGAACATTTATCTGGGTTTGACGATAAATTGACTGTTATCTTGGCACAGCAAGACCAGCTTAAAAGCGATGTGGGCCTCGTCAAGCGCGACATGAAGGGTGTTGAGAAGAGGGTTGATCGATTGGAGGCCAGCTGCGATAAAATAAGTGAAAACGTGGACCAACTGAAGAGGGAAGTCATGAAAATGAAGATCTCCCGTGATCTTAATCCCGTTAAGTTGGGTGCTACCATTACAAGCTGCTCTCACCAGGCAGGTCCTCGAGTAAAGGTACCCACTTATGACGGTCTTACGTCATGGAGTGCGTACCGGACTCAATTTGAAATAGCAGCGAAGGCCAGTGGTTGGACGGATGAACATTGCCTAACGGCTCTGAGTACGGCGTTACGGGGACAGGCGCTCTCTGTGTTGGATGCAATGCCTAAAGAGTATCAGTTCGCTGATTTGATGGAGGCATTGGAAGCTCGCTACGGTGAGCGTCACTTGGAGCATGTGTTCCGTGCCCAATTAAAGAACCGTGTACAGAGGAGCGGCGAGGGACTTCAACAATGGGCCGTGGAAATTGAGAAGCTTGTGAGGAAGGCGTATCTTTCAGCCGACGCTTACACAGTGAATAACACCATCGTCCAGGCGTTTATTGATGGAATTAGAGACCTGGAAGTGCGTGCTGCTGTTCGCCTTCAGCACCACGTGACAATGAAGGAGGCTTTGGCTCATGCGCTAGAGGTAGAAGCCGTTCGCCACGAACCGCGCGCATATAAGGGACGCGAGGTTACAGAAGTTGTGGCTCGAGTAAAGGCAGCGGAACCTAGGAGACTGGGCCCCATGTGCTAAGCCTGCGGTGAACGTGGGCACATTAGAGTTAGCTGCCCAGCCAAACCTATGCCTACAGGTTCAATGAATTGGCGACAGCAAGCGGGAGGAATCTCAGCAGCTGAAGAGAGCAGGCACGTCAAACAGCCTGTTGAACCAGCAGGGAAGCGAGTAACCGCCAGGAGCAAACGGCAGGTGCTGGCTGGACGAGAAACAACCCTAAAAGCTGTCGTACCTCAAGTGAGCGAACGCAACAGTTTATCCATTAAAGGATTGGTTAATGGCAAGAACTGCAGCTCAACGCGGGACACCGGAGCCACAGGAACTGTAGTGGGATCAGAAGCGGCTAGCAATGGTAACCTGAGATCGAGGAATACAGTACAGCGTAGTGGAAAGTCTCACTCAAATGCAAATGTATTATCACGACGACCATGTACGGATGATGGCAAACCTTGTATAAGGATGGAGACGAAGGAAAGGATTCAAGTCTTGCGAGCTAAGCCTACGAATGACAAATGGGAAACTGATGAGATGCGTGAGGCCCAGTACGAAGATAGAGATTTGCGGCCTCTAATAGATTGGATGAAGCAAGACACGGGAAAGCCCGAATGGCAGGAGCTGGCTCCCTTCAGCGCCATTACGAAAAGTTATTGGGCGCAGTGGGAAAGCCTTGTGTTGCAAAACGGCTTACTGTACCGCAAATGGGAAAAACCTTCAGGAAGAGAACATCATCTACAGTTGGTCGTGCCAAGAAAACTTATCAAGGACGTACTACGTGAGTTGCATGATGGGGTTTCTGGGGGACATCTTGGAGTACGACGAACTTTGGTAAAGGTACGAGAGCGTTTTTACTGGTTGAATTGCCGAGAAGATGTCGAGAATTGGTGCCGAAAATGTACGTCATGCTCAGCAGTGAAAGGTCCGCAGGTTAGAAGCCGAGGCAACCTTAGACTATACAACGTGGGAGCCCCCTAGGAAAGGATAGCGATTGACGTGGCTGGGCCATTTCCTAAGACAGATAACGGAAACAAGTATTTTATGGTCGTGATGGATTACTTCACGAAATGGCCGGAGGTGTTCGCAATCCCTAATCAGGAAGCCACGACGGTTGCTGAGAAATTAGTCAATGAGGTGATATGCAGATTTGGCGTTCCGCTGGAGATTCATTCAGACCAAGGCAGAAACTTTGAATCTAATGTATTCCAGGAAATGTGTAAATTATAGGAGTGTACAAAACAAGAACTACACCTTATCACCCGCAATCTGATGGAATGGTCGAACGATTTAACCACACTTTGGAAAGACACTTAGCCAAGCTGGTAGAAGGTCACCAAAAGGACTGGGATAAATACATACTTCTGTTCTTACTGGCTTACCGAACAGCGGAACATGAAAGCATAAATGTGACGCCAGCCTATGCCAACTTCGGCAGACAGTTACGTATACCAGCAGACTTAATGACTGGAGGCCCGCCACCGAATGCAGAGACCCAATTACATTCGTGAAAGGTTACGCGATATACACTCGTTAATAAGTGAAAACGCATTGGAATCAAGTCAGCGGATGAAGACCAGATACGACCGAAACGCCAATCATCGAGGTTTTCAGGAAGGATCTCTTGTTTGGCTACATAATCCGGTTCGACGAAAAGGAAAATCACCTAAGTTACAGCGACGTTGGGATGGGCCATACAAAGTAATCACACGGATCAATGATATAACCTACCGAGTGCAGAAGCAACCAAGAGGGACCATGAAGATTGTTCATGTTGATCGATTAGCCATCTATAATGGAAGTAATGATGTTCGGGACGAACATAACTAAGAGGGGGGTAGTATTAGGAATAATCTAGAAGCGTGTATAAAAGAAAGAATAAAAGAAAGAGATAGCTACTCCTATTGACTAACAAATAGTTGACCGGGGCTATGCCATAATAGACTTTGTGGCATATGGCATAAGGTTAAAAGTAGCGTGTACTAGGATTTATAACATGTTTACGATAAGAAGTGATTCATTGTTTCCCGATACATTTAGATTTTTCTGGATCCAGCTAGGACTTTTCCCTGCCTATAAATACAGAGGTGTTGACAAACACAAGGCAGTTTTTATCAAGCGATCGAGAGCGATACATCAAGTAATCAGTGCGAAGCGGGAAGTGTTTTATTGTGTAGTGTTCTAAGTTCAGTGATAGTATAGCGAGTGACTAGGGTGTAAAGTGTATTTTAGTATTACGTTGTGTTGTGTTGTGTAAATACACGGATTTAATATAAGTGGTGTTTTCTTACAATTACGAACCCGAGTACGTAACATTATTATATGTATATAGATAAAGACTAGTAACAAACACGTCATCAATATAATCTTTTATATAAACATTCATTTCCTGCTTCAGCCCTTTAGGGGTTAATTTTTTTTAAAAACTAGCGGATATGCGCAACTTCGCCAGCGAATAGAGTAACAAACACGTCATCAATATAATCTATGCATATAATAAAATCGTAGGAAAGTCAAAACTGTACATTGAATATTTTTTAAAAGAATACTTGGGGCGTGATCTACAATCGATATCGAAGCCAAAAATATAGTTTTTAGAATTTTCGTCTGTTTTTCTGTATGTATATCCGGGGTAAACTCAAAAAGTACTGCATGGATTTACTTCAAATTTTGCATGAATATTACTAACATGTCGGGTCAACATATAGGCTACATATTATCGCGGTATCACCTACGGGGGAGAAGCTGTGCGGAGGAAACGATGTCCGCGCGGACGAAGTCGCGGGCAACAGCTATTCTTTATATAAACTTTTACGATAACACAGCTATTCCTGTATCAAACTCGGTCAGTTACTTGGGTGTAACGATTTCAAACGATTTATCATGGGATTTGCATATTAACAGCATAAGTAAAAAAGTTCACTTTGCTCTACACTCTTTGAAACATTTACAAAATTATTTGCCTTTTAAAACAAAGATATCACTAATGCAGAGCCTCATACTACCTATCATCGATTATGCAGATGCTTGTTTTATTGATGCTACTGAATAATTGGTAAACAAATTAGAGAGGCTGCAGAATCTCTGTATTCGATTTATTTTTGGTTTACGGAAGTATGACCATGTCTCTAGCTTTAGAGCTCAATTTAAATGGCTTCCTATACGGCTGCGTAGGAACACTAATACTCTTTGTCTACTTTTTAACATCCTGTTTAATCCTAATGCACCAAGCTATCTGCGTGATGGGTTTTCTTTCTTGCATCCACCTGGCTCACCTTGTAGATCAAGTGTTACTGCCCTTTTAAAATGTCCCCCACACAGTTAAAAATTTTTATCAAATTCTTTCCATGTTCAAGCTGTCAGGTTATGGAACTCACTACCGCCCAAGATTCGTATGAGTCAATCTCTTCCAATTTTCAAAAAGAGTCTAAGAGAACATTTTCTTGCTGGGTCTACATACTATTTTTTTTTTTACAATTTCTATCGATTGTTGTTCATTTTTAAATATGATGTTGCTAAATTTAATGTATCAAGACTGTTATATTCATATGTATCTAGTTTTATGATTATTGTACACTATTTTAACATTTCGATAATTATTGTGTTTACTCTTATTCGGGTCAGCTGGAAGAAATCTCTTTTATTGGGGATAAGCTCGCCCATTGTACAGTCTGTTTTTAATAAGTCTCTATATATTACTTCTCTTTTAATTGTGTACAATAGAGCATTAAATAAACTTTCATTTCCTGCTTTAGCCCTTTAGGGGTTAATTTTCTTAAAAAAACTAGCTGAACCGCGCACTTCGCTCGCCAATAGAGTAAAAAAGACGTCATCAATACCATCTTTTATATAAACTTTCATTTCCTGCTTCAGCTCCTTTGGGGTTAACTTTTTAATAAAGTAACCTAAGTAAGACCCGAGGTCATTGGTACTTTATCCATGCTAAATTTCAACAAAATCAGTTAAGCGGATGAGCCATGAAAACAACAAATAGACGACAGGCTTTCACATTTATAATATTAGTGTGGATGTTGTTTAACAAATTTACTTCATATTTTTAAAATACCTTTCAGGCTTACTATTCAATTGATTTCAAGATCTACTTAATCAACTACTAAAAACTGCGTGACATACTTTAAATCGAAACAAAATCGTTTTATTCCTTCTGGATTTGTCAATTACGAAAATTTTTTAAAAAAGTATTTTCCTGACATTACTTCGACTTTTTTCAACCTATCGATGCAGCTAAGACAATATTTTAGTGCTTAAAGATTGTGTTGAATTACATTCGAAAGATCAAAATATTTTTGAACGCTTTAAGTTCATGCGTTGGTATAGTTTTCCTCCTTTGAAATTTAAATATCTCCATTCAGCGGGAAGTTTCAGGGATGGCTTACGGTCAATCGGTTTACAGATGTTTAGTTTGTTAGTCCGGTGTCGGTCATACATAAACTGATTTGGAAAATTCTTTTTCTGTATGTGAGGGTATATTTACCATATTTCCCATGCAAAGGTAAAAATTTTGGTTCTAAAGATATAGAAGACTGGAAGTCAATTGTTGCAGTTTTATTGTTGACTGCCCCGTTGGTCGAGTGTCTAGTGATCCTGATTACGCAATCGACAGGGCGCGAGTTCGATTCCCGTCAAGGACAAACATTTGTGTGATGAGCATAGATGTTCGTATTTCTGGGTTTGGGTGTTTATTATATATATATTTTGGCATCTGTATATGTATTTCTGTATGTATTAGTATCGTTGACTAACACCCACACACAAGCAAATAATTTCAAATTTGCTTTGGGGTTAGATCAATTCGTTTAAACGGTAAAAGAATATTATATATTATTTATTTTATCGGCTTGTTTGCAATCTTATGATATAAAAAAGAAATCTGTTTGCTATTCTATAATATTATAAAAAAAGCCTCCCGATAAAGTGTGGACATGGTCTCTTCCAGATACCACATGAAGACTTTCCACGAGGCAGCGACGGTGCACTACATCCGGTCGTCGCAGCTGTTCCACACGAACCTGTGCCGCGCGCCCGCGCTGTTCCTGCTGTCCGCCAGCGACCCGGTGGGCGCCGAGCGCAGCAACCGCACCGTATACGACACCTGGCTCAAGATGGGCGTCAAGGTATGGTTTTATTTTAATTATAAAACACTTAATACTGGTTTCACTACATATATATTTTTCCAAATTATTTAGTCTACAGATTTCGCGTATTAACGTATCTTCAGGACATACAGCTAAACAATGAACAAATAAAAAAATGATCATTCTTGTTTAGCTGTAAGTCCTGAAGATGCGCTAATACGCGAAACCGGTAGACTTTAAATAATTTGGGAAAAAAAAAGCGTGCTCGTCGCGACCCCTGCCAGTCCACTGGACTGCAATTCTGGCCCGAATAAGTACCGCAGTGCGGATTAGGGCGTCCCCTGGAGGCGACGCGTACCGATCCGCCCCCGTCGGTACGAAAAGCGGCGGATACGGCGATGGCGGCCGCCACCCATCACGCCAGGCCCGAATAGGCGAGTCGAGGGGAGCAGAGTGCCAAATAGGCACGTGGAATGTTAGAGGTGGGTTGGAAGATAAGATGCATGAATTGATAGATGTAATGAATGAGAGATGCCTAGATGTTTTGTGTGTAACAGAGACTAAACGTAAAGGTAGTGAAACCACTGATCTCCCCGGTGGCATGATGTCTCTGTGGTCTGGTGTGCCCCAGAGCGATCATGCTGGCGCCGGAGTAGGTATTCTTCTATCGTCACGCTTAGTCTCTGGTCTGAAAGATTATGGGATGGCTGGCTCGAGACTTCTCTGGGTCCGGATCAAACTGGGAATCACGAGAGTCTTTTTGGTCGCATTATATGCACCGGTAAGCTCTTCGTCGCCCAGTGACCTGGAAAAGTTTTGGGATTCTGTAAGGGATGTTCTGGATATGGTTGATGACAATGAAAGAATCATTTTGTGTGGTGATTTGAATGGATGGGTCGGGACTAAGCGGCCTGGTTTCGATGCCGTACTTGGTCCGTATGGTGACAGTAGAGTGAACGACGCCGGTAAACACATTGTGGATTTATGCATGGAAAGGTATCTTCTTGTGGCTAACACAATATTCCCTCATAAGGACATACATTTGTATACATGGAGAAGGAATGACCAAAAGAGTGTGATAGATCTGATTTTGATTGATAGTAGACTCCGCAGTTGTATAATGGATACGCGCGCCTACAGAAGTCCCAATCTGGAAACAGACCACTATTTGGTAGTAAGCTGATATAGGGGCCTGTTTAAGAAGTGGAGACATTGGCGACAGCGTGTTCCATTCGGAGAGCTTGAAAGAATAAAGAGCGAAAAGTTGCAAGATCCGAGTATAAGGAGTATGTATGAGATTCAGGTTCGAGATAGGTTGGCGAAAGTGAACCTACCGGACTTGGATGTAGACGAATGTTGGAAAGCTTTGAAAGATAGTATGATAGTAGTCGCGAAAGAAGTATGTGGTAGTGCAAAACTGTGCAAGTCAATGGAAGGTGATGCATGGTGGGATGATGAAGTGAAAGCTGCAATTGAGAGAAAGAAGAAAGCATGGCTAGACTATGTATCATGTTTGAAAGCGAATGATGGTATGAAAGACATGAAGAAAGAATTGTATCGTTGTTGTAAGAATGCCACTAAAAGCTTAGTGAAAGAAAAGCGTGAAAGAGAATGTTTGAAAGCGGAAGAGAGACTGGCGAGCAACTTCGAGGCAAACACCAAACTTTTTTGGAGGGAGGTGAAGAAGTCTAGGAGTTGTTCGGCAGCCTCCAGAATGAATAGGATTAAATCTAAGGATGGTGACATTCTTACAAGCACAGAAAGCGTGTTAAAACGATGGAGTGAATATTTTGGAGATATGTATGATGCTGTTCAGGACGCTGCCTCCGTCTCTGACTCAGTTAGTGATTCAGAAACGGTGGAAGCATGCCAGGACATTACTATGCAAGAGATCGTATGGACGATAAGAAGTATGAAAAATGGAAAGGTTGCGGGAATAGATAAGGTGACTGCTGAGATGATCAAATACGGTAGTCCTGCCGTCTGGGACTCTTTTTGGGTCCTCTGTAATACATTTTGGAGGACCGGTAGAGTACCCGAAGACTGGCGGCGCGCGGTCATCGTGCCCTTGTATAAAGGCAAGGGCTCACGTATAGACTGCAATAGCTACAGGGCCATCAGTTTGATCAGCTTAGCATCGAAGGTGTATGGTAAGATCATTGAAAGGAGAATGCAAGGGAAGTCCGAGGGAATGTTGTGGGAGGCACAAGGGGGTTTTAGATCTGGAAGAGGATGTATGGATCAAGTTTTCTCACTCCGCAACATCGTAGAGAAGCATCTGGCTGTCGGCCAGAAGGTTTTCTGCGGTTTTGTGGATTTGGAGAAAGCGTTTGATAGAGTCGTGCGAAAGAAACTTTGGGACATTTTACCCAGTTATGGGATGGGTGGAATATGGGATTGCAAAGCATGTGTGCGGGTGGACGGCAACGTATCGCCCTGGTTCGATGTCAATATCGGCGTCAAGCAGGGTTGTGTGTTGTCAGCTCGTCTGTTTATTCTATATCTGGATAAATGTCTCCAAAGATTTAGGTCATTGAATGTGGGAATGCGCATGAGTGATCTAGTGGTGAACTGCCTGCTTTATGCAGATGACGCTGTACTTCTAGGCTCAACTCCATCTGAGCTGCAAACACTGGTCACAGTTTATGAATGAGGATTGTAAGAGTATGGGCTTACATCTGAATGCGAAGAAAACTAAAGTTTTAGTATTTGAAAGAGAAGCAACCAGAACGGACGTAAGAGTTGTGGTAGATGATGTAGTGCTGGAACAAGTGGATGAGTTTGTATATCTTGGATGTGCTTTTAGCAGGGATGGAAGGTACACCGCTGATGTTGAAAGAAGAGTGTGTGCAGGGAACAGAGTGAATGGAGCGTTAGGGAGATTACTTATTAGCACAATTTTAAGTCAGGGTACCCGTCTAGCCCTGCATAATCATGTGCTTATCCCAACGCTATTGTATGGAAGTGAGAGTTGGGTATGTCAGAAAGGGCATGAAAGTAGAATCAACGCGGTTGAGATGAGGTCGCTAAGAAAAATATGTGGTGTGACACTCGCGGACCGGGTTCGTAATGTCGAAGTGAGAGAGAGGTTAGGTTTGAAAGAAAGTGTCGGTGTAAAGATGAGAAAGGGCATGCTCCGTTGGTTCGGACAGATGAAAGGTTAACAAAACAGATATGCGAATGTGGAAGGATGTAGGTACCGGGGAAGACCAAGACTGACATATCACGATCAGATTGATCGAGTACTGTCCGAAGGTGGTGTCAAGAGTCTTCGCAACCGGCGTGTATGTATGAAGAGAGTGATTAATGTGGAGGAAGCGAGACAAGCCTGCAAGGATCATGATGTATGGCACTCGGTTCTCTCTGCCTACCCCGTAAGGGATCTGGCGTGAAGATATGTGGAAATATGTTTACAGAGGGTCCCGTAAATCGACGTCAAGCCGTAAACTCGTGATAGGCCAAGTTATAATAGTTATCAGATAAAAATGTTCGTTTTATCTATACAAATAAATAAAATTGGAGTGTCTGTTTGTAATATTAAAATAACCGCTTTTTACTAAATGTATATGGATGTATACACGGTACATATACCAAAATAACATTTTTTACAATTTTTGTCTTTCTGTCTGTCTGTCTGTTTTTTCCGGCTAATCTCTGGAACGGCTGGACTGATTTTGACGAGACTTTCACTGGTAGATAGCTGATGTAATAGGGAGTAACTTGGGCCACTTTTTTGAATTTTTTCCTCGCGAACGAAGTCGCGGGCTCAGCTAGTGTAATAATAAAAATAATTAAAAAAATCAAAATTCCTTTTTATCCGACACAAAAAACAAAACGTGTGGATATAATTTCAATTACGCAAAATTCCTAAGGAAAGCCCCGCCTTACATTGCAGAGATGCGTCAAGTTAATGTGACCGCGTTGTAGATCCTAATTTCAAAATTTAGCCGGACCTATAAAAATAACAATGTATCTATTTATTATGATTAATCTATACTAATACATATTATAAAGCTGAATATTTTGTTTGTTTGTTTGAACGCGCTAATCTCTGGATGTACCAGTCAGATTTAAAAAAAATCTGTTTGTGTGTGATAGTTACATTCACGAGGAAGACTACAGGCCAGCTTTTTACTCGACTGAGCAAAAGCCAAGTAATATGTTTGGGTCACGCGAATGAACGCGAGAAACAGCTAGTGTTTTATATCACTGTTTTCCTCGTTTCAGTGCACCTGGCAATGTTGGGACCGATCTCCCCACGTCCAACATTTCACCCGACACCGCGAAGAATA
Source organism: Apodemia mormo (assembly GCA_036924255.1). Lineage (NCBI taxonomy): Eukaryota > Metazoa > Arthropoda > Insecta > Lepidoptera > Riodinidae > Apodemia > Apodemia mormo. The sequence goes on along the minus strand of JAUPFN010000022.1, from coordinate 23,637,409 downwards.
CGAAGCCCTGCTCAGAAACCACCTTCGCAGTCATGTACCAATTGCTTTGACCGAACAGGCTCGAGCGAGAGCGTAGATAGGGTGAGTTTTACTCACCGACCACACAGCCTATAGACGGCTAAAGTTTGATTTTCCGTATTGAATGCATTCTGGCAACTATATATATATATATATATATATATTTTTTATATCATAAGATAGCAAACAAGCAGATGGGTCTCCTGATGGAAAGAGTCAACCATCGCCTATAGAAACCAAAGATGTTAATGGTGCGTTGCTATCTTGTGGCGAGATCTAATGCCACATGAATAAGTTTACCGGCTACCTTACCCTCCAAACCAGAACACGACAGCGACAAGCACTGACGCTATTGCGGCAGGAATAGGTAAGGCGGTGGTACCAGACCCGGGCGAGACAATGCAGAACTCTACCACCTAGTAGCCACGATGGTAGTGACTCGATAGCCAATCGGTCGCCTTTTACGACCTGCCTGGCAGAACGGCAGTTGGCCTATTCTACAAAGGAGGCCGGGACCAACACGGCGGAAAACTAGCTGCAACGCCGTAATTGGCTAACTGAAGGTCACAGTGAAAGATAGTAATGTACAGAGCATCTGATTGGTCGACACTGATTACCCAATCACTACTCATTGGCGCGTGGACATTTACATCGGAACTATAAGTCAGATGTGTTGACACAAGTCATTCGCCTATTATTAGGTGTCTATGGGCTGTGTGGTCGGTGGTTTTACTGTTACACTCTTAAGGTGAATATCTAAAGATTATATGCCAGTTTTTTGACGGAGCAGGCTTGAGTAAGAACCTAGACTGAGTTAGTAAATGTTGGGTCTACTAATTGGTATTCACCAATTAGTAGAATTAGAGTGAAATTTTATTCTGTTTTAATTCCTGGATTCTCTCACAAATGGAGACACTCATTTGGCTAGGTGAGGTTTTTTTTTATGTGAAACATCTATTGGCGCAGGTGTAAACTAGATCGTTGGCGTGGTGACGGGTCGCGACGCTATAATATTATGTACTAAGGTAGGGTACAGAAAAGTATACAGTCCATATTTAGTAGCGTGTACGGTGTGGCGATGTGTCACTATGGCAACCAACTACGCGACCCCGATGTTTCACATCTGTCAGGAGTCCCGTGACGGCTCAGTTTTTATTTTTTTATATCATAAGATAGCAAACAAGCAAATGGGTCTGCTGATGGAGAGTCAACCATCGCCTATAGACACTAAAGGTGTTAATGATGCGTTGCTATCTTGTGGCGAGGTCTAATGCCACATGCATAAGTTTAGCAGTTACCTTACCTTCCAAACCGGAACACGACACTGACTAGCACTGACGCTATTGCGACAGGTATAGGTAAGGCGGTGGTACCAGACCCGGGCGAGACAATGCAGAACTCTACCACCTAGTAGCCACTATGTTAGTGACTCGATAGCCAATCGGTCGCCTTTTACGATCTGCCTGGCAGAACGGCAGTTGGTCTATTCTTCAAAAGAGACCGGAACCAACACGGGGGACACATCATGGATATTACATTTTTATTCGTTGAATATTAACAGAAAAGTATCATCAGGCCCATAAGCCTGAAGATGTAGGCAGAGGTACAGCCATTGCACCCACGATTAGCCAAAGACTTCGTCCCACAATGTATTTGCTGGCAAGCCTATCGCCAACCGGGCACTTATCCAATCCGGGTAGCGGTTTTTTTTAAGAAAACGGAAACCGTCTTTTTTTTATTGCGTGATCCGGGAATCGAAGCCAGAACCTTATGTGATCAACACCGACACCAGACCACTAGACCACAGAGTCGATTGGATATTAACAAATACTGTATAAATATTCTTTAAAAGATTACGATGCCTAAAAATTATTGCATGCTAAATTTTTTGCTAAATTTTTAAATCTACGTAAAATTCAAAACTTATAGATACTTATATGAGTTGGGTTCTAAAAAATAATAAAAGATATTTTTAGAAAATGTATTGATTTATTTTACATATAAGACTCATACTATTTACTCACAAAATATAGTTTTTAAATTTCCTAGAGGGGTTATTTTACATACTTTCTTCCAAGGCTCATTCCAATGAATGAGTTTTGAGTAAACCAACATTAAACATTTTTTTTTAAATAATAATTGAGAATTCCTATTTCATAATAATTAGGAAATAATAGTTAAAAATTTACCGTAAAACATCATTAAAATCTTTGCTATCGGTAGGTGATGTTCGTTTCTTATCATCACGAGAGCGAGAGAGAGTGTTTGCAAATCTACGCTGTAAAAATTTTGATTTTTAGCGGCAAACTGCTAAACTTTGAAAAACTTTAAAAACAACAAAGAAAAATTTCTACACTACAGGGATTGGATTGAACCTTGCTTCTTTCCGGGACGCTCTAACCCACTGAGTCACTACCGACTAGTTCAACGTGGCGAAATTCTTCTTTGCTTTGTGATCGATTCCGTTGATTTGCTTAAACTTATTGAAAATTATTCCACTGGGTCTACAAATTTTATTCTTTTTTTTCCAGATTCAAAATACCCGCAAGGAGGTAGCGGTACACACTCGCAGTAAGGAGGATTTAGTAAATAAAAATAACTCAAATTTATTACTACTTATATTTAATTTTTTTACCGACACAGAAGTTTTTATTTAGCGAATTTATACCAGATTTATACAACAATATTATTGATGCTAAAAAAATGTTATGAACTTTATCACGCTCGTTCACTCACAGGGTAAGCTTATTAAACAAATGTCTTGAGACACTTGGATTAAAAAATAAATAATAGTTAAAAAAACGAGAACTAAGAAATTGAAAAAAAAAATAGTTTAAAAAACTAAAAATCACGCTTTTGACCAAACTTAAAAATATAAATTTAAATTAAGAATAGTGTAAATAATTAAAAAAAAAAGCGTGGGGTATTTTTTTAGATATCTATTAACACCATGCACATTTAGTTTTTTAAACTATTTTTTTATATTTAATTTACATGTTTATAGGCGAGCATTAGCTTCGACTGGCTTGTCTTAGATCTGCGGAAGTTCTTGGCAGTGTATCTTGACACTTTTTAAAAATATTATGAAACTAATAAATCATATGAGTGTTTTGTTAGTAGCAAGTTATATTACAACTATTTATTATGTAGCAACTAGTAGTAAGAAATAATAAATATACACGTTTCTTAACATTTCACTCTCTTAACACGTTGATTGCGTCTTTCGGGTCTGTCCGATCCGCCCAATTAATTTTTATAACTTCCTAATTCAAATTTGGCCTAATTATCGAAACCTTTTCCAAATTTAAACCGAATTAATATGCTGTTATGTAAATTATCACTTATGTCTTTTGCTGTACCAGGTGTTATTTTACTTCGTCTATCGAGCGAGCAAAATACATTATACAAATTCAATTATTATTATCAAAAGTAACAGGTACTCTTCAATAAGATTGAAAGGTTCGCAGGGTTATTTGACTTATTTACGTATGAATGAATTACTTAATAAGTATCATCACTCCTGTTGCCTTGCGGGGTAGACAGAGAAAATTCAATGTGACTAAAAGCTTGAATTTACCACGGTTCACGTTTAGACGGTTAGCGGGTTGACTAAATAAGTTGTAATCGCAGCATTTTAAGACAACAGTATGTTGCGATAATCGGTACCGATAATTTAACGTGAACATACGAAGAACAATGATGTTAACGCATCATCACCAGACAGCTGTTTTTGAGATTTCGATTTTTGAGGATAACATCAAATGTCAACTGTCCGACCCGGGGACCGAACCTAGGATCTGAGCCGAAAAGGGTAACCTCTAGACCACAAGGAGTTTGTGCAGAATGTATTTATGATAAACATAGACATAACTAATTAAGAAAGGTTTTGTATACAATAATAGACTTAATATTTGAAAATTGTTCCTATTTAACTAATTCTACTCTAAATAATACGTAGCCAAAAATTACCCTTGCAAAAATATGTAAATGTATTATTTTGCACCTACTTGAAAATTTAAAAGCTCTGAACTAATATTTTGTTATATAAAGAAAATATGTTCATTTTTGTTAATGAAAGTAAAGAATTCGGGTTTCAGAACTTTTAAAATATCGTTTAAATGTAGTTAATAGAAAGAACATGAAAGTCTTTTTGAGCAAAAGAGTAAGTAAGCGTGGAATTACTAATAGCTAACTGCGAATTTTTAAGTTAAAATAATATTAGTTCACAAATATTCGCAAATTCCATTGTTGAAAAAGACTATTATATTATTATTAATTTAGTTGGTAGGATAATATTCAGTTATTCATTTTGAAAGACAACAATTATGTCAAGTTATTAAATTTCACTTTGTATAACATTTTTAATCACTATTAAGTATCGACTGAGGTTTTAACGTAGGGTCAACGTAGCATTGTTGTCACGATGATATTTTAGGGTTAAATAAAGTTTTTTATATTAATTTTCTTTTTTATTTCTTTTATATCCTTTGATTCCGGCGTGTAAGGGACAGTCTACCGAAAAATTAAAATACATGCCATTTTTAAGTGCTAGTTATATAAATTTTTTCTTTGTGGGAAATACAAAGTTTGCGATTTATGATTCTTTTTTTAATTTTTACGCCACGCAATGTAAAGCGTACATTGCTCAGGTTCGTCGCGCACGCGATAACTTTTAACCAGCCGTTTAAGTAGGCATAATACATTGCTTATTTTGAAATTTTATATTGTTTTTAGAAAAAAAACATAATAATAATAAATCAAATTATACAAAGTTAGAAAATCGTCAAAAAATTCCCACACAAATTACCAACAGTTTACGACTCAGAATCATGGTCCAAAACTAATTTTCGGTAGACCGTCCCTTACATAATGTATACGTCTTCCTTATCGTCTGTACGGATATTTCAATAAAAAGCGTTTCCTAAAACTTGTATTTTTGATTCCCGGTGGTCCCAGAATCATGTTTTTAGAAGATAAGACTTTTTTTATTTTAGGAGGGTTGCTATCTTCTAAAATAAAAAGCTTGACTTTGCGTTGTATTAGGCCTTATATTTAGCGGTAAAAGTTGGACATTATATTCTTTAATAGACAAATATATTCGGCATTATTTAATTATAAAAAGCCTAGCAAAGAACAGACATTACAGAAAAGCACATGTCAATCTTATCCGGAAGCAATTTATCGGGTGAAAATTGGTGAAGCGTTATTACAATAAAACTGTATGCTACGGCGAACTACGTAGCCACATCTACTCGGTCGATAATAATTCGCGCGAATGAATATGTGTGTAAAAAATCTAGGTCTGTCTCGCTTCGATTTGCTTTGCGCACCAATGCAAAACCGAGAAGCACTACTTTTTTCTAATGGCTCAGCCGCGGTTGCGAGTCCATTGTCACACAGATTCGTGCAAAGACACGATAAATGCAGAAGTGACCGGCTATTATCGGCTATTTTCGCATACACTCCGGACTGCGTGTGACTTAGCGCGCATATAAATTCAGGACGACGCAAGTACGGCTCCAACATATACTGACTCGGCTGGTCACAAAGCTTCGTGCGATGACGCGATAAATGCAAATGTGACCGGCTATTGTCGCATTTATTCGCACTCGACAACCGTCCCGTTGGTCGAGCGGTTAGTGACCCTGACTACGCAATCGACGGTGCTCGGGTTCGATTCCCGACAGGGACAAACATTTGTGTAATGAGCATTGATGTTTGTATTTCTGGGCTTGGGTATTTATTATATATTAGCTGTTGCCCACGACTTCGTCCGCGTGGACTTCGTTTACTCCGCACAGCTCCTCCCCCTTAGGTGATAGCGTGATAATATGTACCCTATATGTTGACCCGACCTGTAAGTAATATTCATGCAGAAGTAAATCCATGCAGTACTTTTTGAGTTTACCCCGGACATACATATAGACAAACAGACAAAAATTCTAAAAAACTATATTTTTGGCTTCGATATCGATTTTAGATCACGCCCCAAGTATTCTTTTAAAAAAATATTCAATGTACAGTTTTGACTTTCCTACGATTTTATTATATGTATAGATATTTCGGTATCTATATATGTAATTCTATGTATTAATATCGTTGACTAATAACCCATATCACAAGCAAATAATTTGCTTACTTTGGGGTTGGATCAAATCGTTTGATTTGTCAAAAAATATTTATTATTATTATATTCTGGACTGCGTGTGCCTTAGCGCGCTATCTTCGGGACGATAGTCGCAAGTGCAGCCGTAGCATAGTGGTCCCGGCGTTTTACATACATACATATATTCACGCCAAATCCTTCGGAATAGGCAGAGGGAATTGAGTGATATATATCACGGTCCAGACAAACTTGTCTTGCTTCCTTCACGTTCATACTCTTCATGCAAACACATCCGGTTTTGAGGACTTGACACCACTTTCGGTCAGCACCTGACCAATTTGATTTTAGCCTTTCGTTTTAACCCGAAAGATTCACGTTCTGCGATTAATTGGCCACGAATGTAGTAACGCAGAGCTTTGATCTCAAGCCTTATCCCTAAACGAGGTCTAAATAGGTATAAGTACCGAACTTAATAACAGGTTAAGTTCTAGTACTAAATAACACGTTATTATAAAATCGGGCTTAGCGCTAGTCCGAAGAAATAACAATGAATTTTAGTACTGAAACTAACTTTTAATACCGTAACAAACCTAGACTTCTTAGTCTTGGTTTAAACCCGATACTATCTTTGTAATAAGGCGCATATAGTTTAAATATTACTTGCCACTCTGTTTTGAAACTTGATTCTTACATCCCCTTTCAGAGCTGAAACCCCTTATCGAGTTAAGTGACAAGACAAAAGTTAAGAATCAAGTGGAGTGTTAAGTTGCAGGCACTAAATTTCAAATTGAGTGACAGGTCGAGAGCATGAAGCTGTATTATATCTGGAGGCAGCATTTCTAATACCTACATGAAACACAACTTTAAATACTGCTGACATCTTCTGAGGTCTCACCCTCTCTAACATAGCTGTATAAAAAGAGATGAGACCTCAGAGACAGAGATATAATGTAAATATTTGTTTCAATTGATTAATTCGATATTAGCTCGTTTACTTAAGGCGATAGGTAATGCCAAACTACGAAATAGACACCTCTTTGAAAGCCTACTACTGCTAACCGATTGGTCCAATAATTAAAAAAATATATACATTATACGTATAATATAATTAAGTTTAAATTTTAAGTTCGTTTTTTCAAATTTTATTGTTATTTTTGACGGAAAAAAATCGAATATCTTTCTTATTTTTACACAAAAAATTGCTTATAACTTCCAAACTACGATAACGATTTTGATGATTTTTTCTTTTTATTACAGACAATTTATTGCTTTATAAAATTTAAGTTCAAAATTTTACAAAATCATTATAGAGTGCTATTAAATCAATAAAAACCTTATTATTTAATTCGCGGACAGCGCTCGCGTCGAAAGTCAGTCTCCCGGTAGCGTTCATACGGGGAGGCTGTGTCGCATGTTAGCATGCTCCGCTCTCCATATTCGAGTCAAAGAGTAATAGTACAGATAGAACGTTTGGCACAATAGTAAGATTGTGCCGTTTGGAAATTGAAGATTTCGTTTACGCTTGGATGTTTTTTTATAGTAGATAATGAGCTTGGACCGAGAAGTCTGTTTTTTTACAGATGTTCTTATGATATAGACAAGGAATAAGAAAGGATTTTTTTAAATTCATCCCCTAAGATGGTGAAATAGGGGGTGAAAGTTTGTTTGAAACTCTGTCATTTTTGAGTTATTACAACTCAAATAGAATGATATGCCGTAATTAAATTATCCTTTAACTGAAAAAAAATTAAATATAAATTTAATATTTTTTGGAATTCTAGCCTATAGAGAGGTAAAAAGAGGCTTTAAAGTTTGTATCATAAATGAATTGTTTATTTATTGCATTACTATAAAATCTAAATTATTTTAATTTAGTATTTATGATTTTTAATACAATTAAGAAGTACGAATTTTTGGATTTTTTTAGTACTTATGCTCTTCAATCGAAATTGAAGAAACATGCATGTAATGTTCGAAGTTTCATCCATTAAAGGAGTAAAAGTGTGTGTTACAATTTATATGAAAAATCAAAGGTTTATGGTGAAAATAACTTGAAATTCGGCACTTATAATCTTCAACACAATTTAAGAATCATATATTTGGGGATTTTTTAAAATTTTATTCCTTAAAGGGTAAAAAAAGCATTGATGTTTGTATAAAAAATAGATTGTTTATTGTAGAATATTGTAGAAATTATTTAAAACTTAGTATTTAAGATTTTTAATACAATTAAATGAATACGAGTTTAAGGTTTTCAAATGTCATTTCTTCAAAGGATGAAAAAAGTGGTAAAGTTTGTAGAAAAATAAAATATGTTTAATCAAAATCTCTTCAAATTTATTAGTCATGATCTTTAATTCAATTAAATAAACGTGCATGTAAGGATGCTGTGAGATTTATCTCTTAAAGAGGTAAAAGAGGGTATTAAAGGGGCTGAAAGCTAGTACTTTATAAATAGTTTTGTTTGCGAGTAGACGCTGAATAATATTTTGAGACTATTCATGTTTACGCTTTCCTACGTTTACGCTTGAATGTTTTATTAGCTATAGATAGATAAGTATTTTGTCAATATTTTGTATAAATGTACAAAAAAAAATAAAACATATAAACAACGAAGATAATTCAAGCAAGCGAATAAAAAGCAAAACTCTAAAGAAAAAAAACTGGTACTATTTGAAGGTAGTAAGGACTTCGCAACTAAAAATAAATAAATTAAATATATTATACATACAAATAGTCTAAATAAATCAACTTATTTAGTAGTTTCCTCTATAAATATTAAATCAAATTATATATCTTCTTTTTTATTACGAGATTTTGAAACAAAAACTAAGAAGCTAGTTAGTTTTAAAATATTATTCAAGAAATTATATTTAACCAAATCAAATTTTGAAAGGTTTTGATAAATATTAATTGTTGATTGTATGTATTAAAATAAAGTGCTACACGGGATGTATTGTATATTACAACACTTTCAAAGAAATAGGATACGAAACTGTTATTATTGTGTAAATTGTTATATGATTTTTTGTCGATTTTCGGTATATTTTTTTCTTTAGATATTTATCGTTTTTCTAAAACGAATGTATATGTAATCGATAAATGAGTGATTACTGGTTATTGGTTTTGAGTTTGACAACATTCAGTCGATTCATGATGATAAAAGTTCATATAGGTGAACAAAAATGTTAAAACGTAGGTATCTGCATTCACTGTAAATACTCTTTGGCGTTGGAGCAAGCTAGCGCGCGATATAATTTTTGCGCTGCTCCTGTCAGAAACTCAAGGTCGTTCGCAGCTGTAATCGCCTTAAGTAACTTATTCGAGGGTAACTTAAGGTTGAGTATCACGTTAAGTATTGCGTGTAGTGTTGTCAAACATTATGTCGAGCGTCAAGTTGAATGTTAAATTGACAGGCAAGTTGAGTGTCAAGAACCACAGACAGTTTTATGTGTTTATCCGAGGCATGGATTTTTTACACACATCCACTAAAAGCCGAGCTGCTTCCGAGATTTTGATTCTAATTATAACCTATATTTTCCCCGTGTTGGTTCCGGGCTCCTTTGTAGAATAGACCAACTGCCGTTCTGCCAGGCAGGTCGTAAGAGGCGACCGAAAGACTCGCCTAGTCACTACCATCGTGGCTTCTAGGTGGTAGAGTTCTGCATTGTCTCGCCCGGGTCTGGTACCACCGCCTTACCTATTCTTGCTGCAATAGCGTCAGTGCTTGTCACTGTCGTGTTCCGGTTTGGAGGGTAAAGTAGCCGGTGAATTTATCCATGTGGAATTAGACCTCGCCACAAGATATCTACGCACCATTAACATTTTTAGTGTCTTTAGGCGATGGTTGACTCTTTCCATCAGGAGACCCGTCTGCTTGTAATGTAAAAATAGCACTTACATTATAAAAAAAAAACTCGATAAAACCTTAATAACAACATTTGAACGAGTTGAGGATCAGAGTGCTAAGTGTGAGTTTTTCTTTTCGCATTCGATCGTGAGCGCGTTTCGAATTTACTATTAATTTGTATGTGATTTGTACAGCGCCACCTAGTGGTAAACTGGTTTCTCACGTTTACCACTAGGTGGCGCTGTACAAATCACATACAAATTCCTAGTAAACTCCAAACGCGCTCACGATCGAATGCGAAAAGAAAAACTCACACTTAGCACTCTGGATCTGGCAACTAATAACGTGAGCCGAATACACTACTCACTAAATCACGAATCCATATATTTGAATATTTGTTTTTTTTTTTCATAGGATAACAAGCGAGCTGATGATTCTCCTGATAGAAAGAAATAACCTTCACCTATAAATACCAAATATGTTGATTGTGATTTGTGATACAAGTGGAAAGGTATGAATGCACACATGCATAAATTCACCGACTTTACCTTCCAGATAGGAACATAACAGTCTGAAATTTCTTTTATTATGGAGGAAATTATGGAAGAATTATGAAAAAAGTATATTCTGAGAATTTCCACAAGCCGAAGTTATCTTAATTTTGTTTTTTTTTTCTGCCATAGTTACCCCCCTCTATAGAAAGGGCTTATATTTGGTGGAGCCTTAACAGTGCGAGGTACTCCCTCCTATGTTAATCTGACGCGTTCGAGTAAATGCTAAAATTCCCTCTTGGGCTCCCCTTCCTATAAAGAGTTACCAAAGTGTAATTAATCTTTGATTTTAGATCACTAATGTAAATACTCATCATGCAAAGTCGTGACCAAAATTAACACTCAAAACTGTCGCTAATTTCACATTACAGTAGGTAGTGATAGCAAAAACATATATGTTTTTGCATATCCAACCTTAAGCGTACAACCCACAAATTAATGCACAAAAAGTAATAAAATTAACAATATCGGGACCACGGATTAAATGGATACGCCTTTTTTATATAAATATTCACGGGACAAATTACACTTACTGTTATAGGTGTTAGTCAACGATACTAATACATAGAAATACATATATAAATACTAGAATATATTTAATAAACACCCAACCCCGAAAATACAAACATTTATGTTCATCACACAAATGCTTGTCCTTGCGGGGATCGTGCCCGAGCCCCGTCGATCGCGTAGTCAGGGTCGCTAACCACTCGACCAACGGGGCGGTCAAGACAACTTCTTAGTTTGTCAGTATAGCTTGCGTTTACACGAAAAAATACAGAGTTATAGTATTTGCAGGGATATTTTTTAAACCTTGTCATCTCATTCGGTACGTACCGTATAAAACCGTAAACAGTACCGTAAAATCATACAACATGGTTTATTTCTTTTTTTTCACGTTATATCACAAATATATGACGTTTTTGACAGTGATAGGAGCGTTTGCTCATATGCACGACAACACGTTTCCTTCCCAATGGCGTGTCTATTAATATTCATGTGATTGTTTGAAATGATAATTGTGTGCTCATTTTTACAGAACGGTTTTGAGACACTGAATGTACTACTTGGGTTTTTTTTTATATACATTGATATATAGAGATTCTCTTTTAGATACATTGGAAGAGCGTTACATTCTAACACCAGCATTATTATGCTTAAAAGATGCCGTCGACGTGGTAATATGTAATGTAAGTATGTAATCAGGGAAGTTTTTTGTATATTTGTTTTTTTTTAATATCATAAGATAGCAAACAGGCAGATGGGTCTTCTGATGGAAAGAGTCAACCATTGCCTATAGACACCAAAGGTGTTAATGGTGCGTTGCTATCTTGTGGCGAGGGCTAATGCCACATGCATAAGTTTACCGGTTACCTCCAAACCGGAACACGAGTGACTAGCACTGACGCTATTGCGACAGGATAGGTGGTGGTAGCACCAGACCCGGTCGAGCCGATGCAGAACTCTACCACCAAGTATTCACGATGGTAGTGATGCGTATAGCCACTCGGTCGCCTTTTACGACCTGCCTGGCAGAACAGCAGTTGGCCTATTCTTCAATGGAGCCCGGGACCAACACGGGGAAAAATCGTATCTCGTGAAGTAGGTTCCTGTGAAATTTTAACAAAAATTTAAATCATATAATAGGCTGCAAGATGCAAGAAATTTATTAAAAAATATATACAGTCTAGTTTTTAAACATATTCTACAATAAATCATTATTAAATTTCCTTTTTTTATTTCTCTTCTGAGGGTTTTTATTGATTTTCTGTTTCGGTTGTTTTATCCGCTCGCGCGCGGCCATCTTCAATTTCAAAGATCGCTTGCTCTTCTTTTTCTCTATTTTAACATTTTGTCTATGGATATCCGCTTGCGTTTTCAATTTATGGTTCGTTCTTATTTTATGTTGGCTCCCTTGTTTCGCTGTAAGTCCAGTGAATTCCTCCGCATCATCTTTCAGAGGCCTCACAAATCTGCCAACGGCATTTTGTCTTTCCTGTTTTTCGAACCGTCGTTTCTTTATGTAGCTTTCGTCTGGATGTTCTTGTTTCCGTTTCCTGTTCTTCTGTTCGTTGAATTCCCCATTGTTTTTGACGAGAGGGTTATTAGCTATGGATTTTTCTAGACGTTTCTTTCTTGCGTTTAGAGCTGTTCGGTCTTCTATTGAAAAGGAGACGATTGGTCGCTGCAAGAAAATGTGTAAATGTTTACATAACTTGTCATGTGTAAATTGTAATAACTTATCATGAGTAAATTGTAATGTAATGTGTACATTTTTTGAAGAGTTAACATTTTTTATTATTGTAACTGAAATTTGGATGTACACTGAGAAAGTCCAGCGAAGAAACTCAGCGGACTTGTTTTTAGTCCTTACATTTTTTTCACAAAATACTATAATTTCTCTTGATCTAAACATGCACTACAACAAAATATGAGATTGATATATTTAGGCTTTTTTTATCTTATACACAATATACGATAGCAAACAAGCAGATAGCACTCCTGAACAACCATTGCCTATAGACACCAAAGATGTTAATGGTGCTATCCTCTTAGTGGATGTAATGCCACATACATAAGTTATCTAAATGCTGGTCCCCTTTTGAAAATTAGTCCATCTGCCATTCTGCCAGGCAGATCGTAAAAGGCGAACGACTGGCTATATCGCCGCTGCGCCTGACAAATTCCAGATGTGATACTAGTAAGGTTTTGGAAAACAACACAAAAAGTGTTATTAAATTAACAAATAAACTATTTGTTAATTTATTATTTGTTATTAAAGTAACAAATAGACTATTTGTTAATGTATTATTTTTTTATTAAATTAACAAATAAACTATTTTAAATGTATTATTTATTATTAAATTAACAAAATATAGTCTATTTGTTAATTTATTATTTGTTTTTAAATTAACAAATAGACTATTTGTTAATTTAATAACACGTCTTTTGTTGTTTTCCAAAACCTTACATGTATCACATCTGGAATTTGTCAGGGGTAGCGACGATATACTAATCACTATTGAAATTTTGAGGACATCGTAGTATAGTGAAACCCAACCGAATGCCGTTTACCGCATTTCAATCGGTCAACCCGAGCAAAAGACGTTTGCACACATACATACACACGCACACACAGAGAGACATACTGGTGCTGTCGCAAAAATAGAAAAGCTTCTTAAGTAGGCATGGATCATTTAACAGTTAACATATTAAATTTCGTACTAAATTTTTTTAACAATTAACAACTGTTATTTATATTAGCAAATACTGTTAAAATTTTATGCATCACTAAAATTACCAATAACTTCATATAGGATAATAAAGTTATTAAACGTATTTTAGAGATCGTTTTTTTTTGCTCGCTAACTCGACAGCTTTGCGTTTTTGCTGCTTCTAATACTTATTATATTATATAGGCTACTACTGATATAATATAACATAAATAAATAACTGTTAAATATTAATTATTTTAAAAACATACCAGTTAACCTTACTAAACAGTTATTTCCATGCCTATTCTTAAGTCAGGTGCTTCAAAGAAGGTGAAAAATGACATGTAATTCATAAATTCCCCGGTTTATAAGTATCTTCACGCCCATATCCCCGAAGCGGTAGGCAGAGGTACAACCAGTACACCCACGATTAGCCGAAGACATTCTGTCCCGTACCTTGTCTTTACATACTGTCGGTATGCGTATTTGTAAAAAAAATATCAACATTTGTTTAAAACAAATGCTCAAGTATTAGGGAACTCATATTTTAGAAACAGTGAGAAGCTGCATGTGCCAAGCCAAAGACTAAATATTTATAAAAACAAATGCATATTGTATGGCAATTAATATATACGATCATATTCCCGATAGTCTAAAATTATTACCTATAAATAAATTTCCCAAAAATTGTTCGATTTACTGTTAAATAAAACAACTATGATATTAGAGATTTTTTATAAGCTAATAAGAAAAAATGTTAAAAAACAGAAATATAAGCTTGTACAATTTACCTTTTTAAAATTTTAATGTAATAAAATCTGAATGGCAAATTTTGTAAAATGGTAATTTTTTTTGTAAATTGTAAAAATTTGGATTGAGCATAAGATGATATTTTGTAAATTGTAAAAATAACTTTTTGATGTGAAATAGTTATAGTAAATTGTAATACATATAATTGTAATACATGAAATAGAAAAAAAAGAAGCCCGCTGAGTTTCTTTCGTCGGATCTTCTCGGTGTGTGGCCGCGTTCCGATCCGGTAGTAATTATAAAGAAATCGAACTAATTTAAAATGTTTGCACGCCATATTATGGTAGGATATGATGGTAATTTAAATAATTTTAATAATTTGTAAGCCATATTCTTGCAAATAAATATTTTTTCATTTCATTTTCATTTCCCACAATGTAAATTGCTACCTATGCAAGCCATCCGGGCACTTAACCAGTCCTGAGGAAAAATGCTTTAATCATAAAAATAAAAAAAAAACATTTGAATTTCCCGATCCGGAATTGAACCCGGGATCTTATGTGGTCAAGACTGACACCGGACCACTAGACCACAGAGACGATTACCCCGTTTAATGTAACGTCACAGAATACTTAGACTAACACAAGTCAATTTTACATTCAAATAATATTCGAGCATAGCACACATAGACACCTCTCACGGACGCGATATCACGGACTGGTGCGGAACAAACTGTCCCGAACCATTCCGAGATATCGCGTCTGTGAAAGGTGTCTATGTGTGCATTGCTCGTATATCACATGTAGATTGACTACTGTTAGTCTCCAGTATACTGTGATAACGTCGAAACGTCACATGTGTTTTTTCTATTGCTAAAGAACGCACGAGATTGAGTCGGGTGTTGATAACTCACGTTATTTTTGTCAAATATGTCCGGATTGTTGTTAAGTTTCCTGAGGCAGGCGAGCGCGTCTTCGTGTCTTGTGAATGTCACGAATCCGTATCCTTTAGAACTGAAACAAATTTCGGGACATTGCTTAAACTATCTCAGTTGTTGTTAATCTTATCGGCTCTAATGCGAGCAAAGGAACGACGTGCTGGTCCGTTCCTTTGAAAAATAGACCATCTGCCGTTCTACCAGGCAGTACGTAAGAAGCGAATGATCGGCTATGCGAGTCACTACCATCGTGGATATTAGTTGGTAGATTTCCGCACTGTCACGCCCGGGTCTGATATTTAAACCTATTTCTGTCGCAATGGGGTCAGTGCTCGTCACTGTCGTATTCCGGTTTGGAGGATAAGATAGACGGTAAACTTATGCATGTGGCGTTAAGACCCCGCCATAAGGACAGCAACGCACATTAACATGTTTGGTTTCTATAGGCGTTGATTGTTTCTTTTCACCATGAGAGCCTCAGCTTAATGGCTATCTTAAGATATAAAAAAATGTTCAGCTCCCGGGTTGGACATTGTTATTAGTAATTTCCTATATAAAAATATCTCAGTAGCGGATTGGGTCTGGTTATGGCATATTCACCACACCGCGTGCATTCACACAACATCGCATCAATAGGAAATCAATGTTCATCAAATGTTGACAAATGCGCCCATTGGATTCATTCATTTCACCAGCTGAAGAAAGTCAAATGTGGTGAATCTATTGGCGTTCGATTCTCTGTTCTACTCATAGAGATAAGTATATAGAGTAGTACCTACAGCTATAAATAAAAATGTTTCGTTGATAGAAAGAGAAAAATATATTTTTTATACGTGTTTTCTTTAATGACGCATACACATTATGTAGGTAATAGTATCTGATTGGCTTCTTCTGTAATTGAGGCGAAGCTGTCACGCTTTTTATTATGTTCAGTAGCGGCGTTAGGGTAGGGCGCGGTTGGGCGACGGCCCAGGGGCGCCGGTAAAAAAGGGCGCCTCTTAACAATTCTTTAAAATTTCCCACGGGCGCCCCTTTATAGCTCGCTCATTGAGCAAGGTCAACTTACTTGAAAGTTTCCCAAAATTTATGCCGTTGAATTTTATTAAAGATCGCAACTTACAAGAGCTGTATCCAAATGTATGGATAACATAGCGAATATCATTGACTATACCTGTAACGGTTGTTAGTGGGGTAAGAAGTTTTTCCAAGCTGAAACGAATAAAAACATATCTGCGATCGACAATCTTTCAATCTAGATTAACAAACGTAGCAACTTTGTCAATCGAAAATTAAATTACAGAAAACATAGACTGAATACCTAACAAAAGAGTTCGCCGATAGAAAAGTGAAATTTTATTAGTTTTTTTAAATAAATGTGTTTTTTAATGGATACTTATTTCATTGTACCCCTTGCCTTTTTTCATATGTAATTGAATTGCAGTTAGGGGGCGCCAAAGAAATCTCGCCCAGGGCGCTGGTAGTGCTAAATTTTTCAAAATAAATTATTTCCCAAAATATCATAAAATCGGGTTTTTTTAAATTTGTTTTATGCGTAAACATTATAAACAATGTATATACATATGAAATAAGTTTTCGCTAGTCGTAAGAAAAAGTCGGAAATTGCCGAAAGTGATTTCTATAATAGTACATATTAGGGTGGATCGAAAAAAAAAATTTTTTTTTTCTTAGCATGGGGGTAGAATTTGTAGCTTATAAAAAAAAAACATTTTTCAAAAAAAAAATTTTTTTTCGCAACATTTAGAGATAGCCCACTCGTTTTTTAGTAAATTAATGGATCAAATGGACTTATTCTAGCGAAAAAATTTTTTTTCCGTCAAAAATCGTGGAAAACATGAAAAAATAATTGCATATGATTTTTTTTTCACTTACCTTTTACTTTAATACAGATAAAAGGGCTGCTTAATTCTTTATTTTTCGCTTAAGTTACAAAAATAATAGGAAAAAATTTTTTTTGACTTCTGATTTCCATTTGGCTTTCAAAAAGACATTCCACAGATTCTAAAACATCGTTTAAATATTTTATAATTTTTTCGCTAGAATAAGTCCATTTGATCCATTAATTTATTAAAAAACGAGTGGGCTATCTCTAAATGTTGCGAAAAAAAATTTTTTTTTTTGAAAAATGTTTTTTTTTATAAGCTACAAATTCTACCCCCATGCTAAGAAAAAAAAAAAATTTTTTTTTCGATCCACCCTAGTACATATGCGCCTGCGCAGTATTCACTGAGATTATACAGCAGTTAGTTGAAGACTTTTCTTTTAATTGTTTACGTTCCGTGTCAAATACTTAGTAAGTTTTGCATAAAATTTATAATATATATATACACATATATATATATATATATATATATATATATATATATATATATATATATATATATATATGTATATTTCTAAGTATTTTATGTGTAGTTTATGCATTTTTTTATAAACATAGTAAATGTAAAATAGAAAATTAAAAATTTGTTTTAAATCAATTTAATTTAATTTTAGGTTATAAAATGCCGCGCACTTGTAAGAAGTCTACAGACAGTTTTTGCTACATTTGTGGTGAGTACTCTAAAAACGCAGCGAAATTCAATAACGGATCTTATTAAAAACGCTTATCAACTTTATTTTGGTTTTTCTATCGATGAAAGGAATAAAAGTTGGTTACCAAAAATTTGCTGTAACAGCTGTTCAAGAACGTTGAGAGGCTGGCTTGAAGGAAGTCATAAATCTATGCCGTTTACAATGCCAATGCTTTGGAGTCAACCTCAGAATCATGAAAATGATTGTTATTTTTGCATGACATCAACTCGAGGATTCTCGAAAAAAAAAATAAGATTGTGTATCCGAACATTGCATCAGCAAAGAGACCAATTCCTCGTGTAGAAGGCAGTTTACCGCCAGTACCTCCAAAAAATAGTGAGAAGATGGAAAATGAAAATACTTCTGGTCGACAGCCTCAATCGAGTTTCATCTCTTCCTGTACATCTTCATCATTATCTGGATCTTCAAGTCCATCGAAAGAACCTTATTTCCTTAAACAACCTGATTTAAATGATCTCGTTAGATACCTGGGGTTATCGAAATCTAAGGCTCAATTACTTGGATCAAGATTGAAACAGTGGAATTTGTTGGATAAAAGCACGAGAGTCTCATATTTTCGCACCAGACAAGAAGATTTTACGAGTTACTTTTCCAAAGAAAATGATTTGGTATATTGTAAAGATGCTGCAGGGCTTCTTGATGAATTGAGTTTTCCAGAAAATCCTAATGAGTGGAGACTTTTTATTGATGCATCAAAGATTAGTTTGAAAGCCGTTTTACTCCATAGTGGAAATAAATACCCATCGGTGCCTTTAGCACATGCAACAAACATTAAAGAAAAATATGCAAATTTACAGGTATTACTTGAAAGAATAAAATATTCTCAGTATCTATGGAATATTTGTGCTGATTTAAAAGTTGTCGCTATACTTACTGGATTGCAAGGCGGATACACCAAGTTTTGCTGTTTTTTGAGTGGGACAGTCCCGCAAAAGACAAACATTACAAAGTGAAAACTTGGCCACAAAGGAAAAGCATGACACCCGGACTTAAGAATGTATCTCAAAAACCTCTAGTTCCAAGTAACAAAATTTTTCGGCCACCACTTCACATAAAGTTGGGACTCATGAAAAATTTTATAAAAGCTATGAAGAAGGATGGTGCAGGGTTTCAATATCTCAAAACGAAATTTCCTCGAATCAGTGACGCAAAATTGAAAGAAGGGATTTTTGTCGGTCCGCAAATTCGAGAACTTATGACGGATGAAGTTTTTAATTCGAAGTTAAACAAGGCAGAAAAAAAAAGCTTGGATGGCTTTTATAGAAGTGTGTCATAATTTTCTTGGTAATACAAAAGCTGACAACTACCGACAAATGGTTCGAGAGCTTCTTTCTGCTTATAAAGCTTTAGGATGCAACATCAATGCAACGTCACTCAAAATTCATTTTTTTGACTCGCATATAGATTTCTTTCCGGAAAATCTTGGTGCCGTATCAGATGAACATGGTGAAAGGAAAATGGCCAGTAGCAATGCTTGCTGATTTAATTTTTGTTGGTCAATTAGCCGAGAAACTTCCATGGAAACGATGAAAAGAAAGAAAACTACAAAATGACTTGAATTATATTGCCATATTGAGATAAATATACTGGTATTTGTATAACTTGAGACTTTGAAATTATGATATTTCACTGTAAAACTTAGACCGTAGTCTTTTTTTACTTTTTTGTAATTGTTGTTATTTTGATAATATTATTTTTTAATTAAATTGACATTATATTTAAAATCTATCTACTGTATTTATTTGCATGTCAAATTCCGTGGTTTGAGTATCAAATATGATGTTTTTATGCATGAAAACATTGAGGAGAAAAAAAAATTTCTTTGCAGACCAGTGTTATTATTCTACCAGGGCCGTAAAGTTATTGTATTTTCATTAAATTATTGTACATTTCAAAATAAGAATTTGTCGTCTGAAAACTTCAGTTTAAAATAGAATCACTGAAGTAATTTTATTTAAATGATAGAATCACTGAAGTAATTTTATTTAAATTATTCTGGCAATTATTAAACAATTTTTAATGCAATTTTTTAGTCAAGTATCTATATACTTTAGAACTCAGTTATTGGTAAGGGGACATTTGACTCAAACATTTCAATAATAATTATTTTTTAAAGAATATAATAGTTGTATATAGAAAATTGCTGTCGTTCAAAATTATTGTATTTTTGTCATAATAATTTTGAACTACAGCAATTTTCTATATACAACTGTATATAGAAAATTGCTGTCGTTCAAAATTATTGTATTTTTGTCAAGATTGTACGCTTAGAATTGAGGATTAAAAAATTCATGAGATTATGGTACATGTAGGGAAAGCCCAGGCAAGATGCTAGGGTGAGTAAGATGAATACTCGATTTTATTACAATCCTACAATAGATGGAGATACTAGAC
This sequence comes from Apodemia mormo, assembly GCA_036924255.1. Taxonomy (NCBI): domain Eukaryota; kingdom Metazoa; phylum Arthropoda; class Insecta; order Lepidoptera; family Riodinidae; genus Apodemia; species Apodemia mormo. The sequence continues at coordinate 23,616,975 of JAUPFN010000022.1, read as the reverse complement.
GTTTGCGGGTCGGTAAAACAGCAACACAGCAATGCCATGACAGTTTAACCAAAACAATACGTGCGTTAACTTTTTGTCAATTCGAAATCAAAAGTTTTTGTCTGTATTCTTACGATTTTTGGCAAGGTATGTGTGTTTTGTGTGTGTTGGTGTGTGTGTTGATTTATTGTATTACGTGTTAAGGGCGACTTGCACGAAAATGCTTAAATGCAGTTAGTCCACGGCCGGTAGTACACTTATATAAGGAGTACTAGCCTTGTCTATGGTACACATATCGAACGTGACAATTTTGGCCTTTGATATAACAGTACTGTCTTTTGATTTTGACAAAAGATTGGTAGCTGTCATGTCATTCTCACCGCTCACGTCATTACTGCAACTCTAATTGGTCTGTGCATTACTGTTTTGTTTATTTAAATGTTGATCGAGTGAAGTTTTGCGTTAACTTCCGTAACTTATCTTCTCAGCATTTAAAAGTGATGGTCCAAAAATGTATGGACCAAAAACCCAGAGTCGATTTAGACAAATTGGGTATCAAGGGCTTTATCATATTGCACAATTTACCCCACCGAAAAATTAATGCCCATATCCATGGGGTATAACAGTTATAGGCTGACAAAGTATATATGGAAAAATCATGAGTAACTTGTTATTTTTACCACTTTACAAGACATGTCAATGTAAGTTTGTGTATGTGTCTGCATGGGTGTATGTGTGTGTGTGTGTGTGTGTGTGTGTGTGTGTGTGATTGTGTTTGTGTAGCTCATTGTACAGTCAACCGCAGAAAGATTTGATAACAAAAATAGACATTTAATGATTCCTCTAGATCCGGCAAACAGTCACAGAAACCCCGATCCAAAACAAATATATCATCTGGGTGTAAAAACCATCGCATTGGAGCTTCTTCAATCGGACGATCATGGTTGTCTAATATAAGTTTTACTATGTCAGAGTCTGAAGTTCTGGCGGCGTAGGGTCCAGTTACTTCTAAAATATAGCCATCAGCACATACTATCATGAATGGCTTAATCAAGTTGCTGTACTTGTGTAAGATATAGCTTAATCTTTGAAAGAGAAAGTTGGAAGATTTTTGAATAAATAAATAAGTGCCGTCGATTGGCGGCACGTGTAACAGTTATAGGCTAACAAAGTATATATGGAAAAATCATGAGTAACTTGTTATTTTTACCAGTTTTTACAACAGTAGTAATAAAAAAATTATAATAATAATAAGACAATAATAAATATAACTAGCGATTATAAGATGAACCTATCAAATTGAAAATGCTTTATTAAAGAGATTACGTCTATTTTTGTAAGTTCTCGTGCATAACCTATCTTTGTTCTTCATTGTTATGTGCTTCTCTTACAAATACAAACACAAACTTTTCAGTTCGGAATATGACGCGCTTATCTTGCCTCTCGCTCTATTAAGTGAGTGAGAGCGAGAGGCTTAAGGAATGCGCCGCTGCCCGTGCCATTTTTCTATTCCTTTGTTCCTTATCTTGAACTGAGGCTCTGCGCCGGCGCAGTCCTTCGTTTGCTACCGTTGTGATCTGTGCGTTTTATTCTTGGATTTTTAACTTTGACCTGCTTTTTGTATACCGGACACCGATTTACTCTTTTTATTTGGACTATGCTAATATGGCGGAGAACAATCGTTGTGTGAACTGTAGTCGCTCTGTGTTACGGAGACAACGTCATATACTGTCGCTTCAGTTTTTGGAGTCGCATCGAAACGCTGTGGAACACCTACTGAATCATGAACAACCACAACAAGAAGTAAGTCATTATTTTATATACCTGCCTTTTGTCAAATAAAATGGGTATAATACCTGTGATCCGTTGTCCAGACCACACATTTTTGTAAAGAACTCTTAAATAAAAGAAATAGCCGTTTTTTCTGTAAGGTTCAAATAGTTTGAAAGAAAGCATAATACTGATTTTTATTTATAATATCATGACGTTAGTGTTATTTACGTGGCCCCAAATAAATATTTATCATACTAATTATGTTATTCAACCTATGTAAAAATATTTATGTCTTGGAGAGATGCTAAACTAATTGCCCGTTTGCGGTAGTATAAACTTAACACATAGTGTCTGACATTACACATGAGTTTTTATGTATAGGATAATAACAATACTTAGAGGTTATACGATTACAAGTAGCGCAATTAAGCTAGTTATAAACTTGTTGCACAGCCAACCAATCTACCTGTGTGCATACAGCTTAGGCCCGGAGCATCGTTAAGCGTGTCGCGTATCCACGCCGGCGCAGTTTACGCTGGTCGTTGGGACGCGCGCGTGATCACGTCACTTCTCAACTTACACTGGTCATCGCCCACTAACTAGTCCCAACGACCAGCGTAAACTGCGCCAGCGTGGACACGCGACACGCTTAACGATGCTCCGGGCCTTATACGCCCCACTGCAGGGCTTCGCCTCCTCTTCTCATGGAGAGGGGTCCAGGCCATGGTACCTAACAGCTATGTATTTCACTAATAATAATACCTCTACAGCTCACCGAGTAAAATAATGATTCATCGTGCTTACAATAAAATGTGTTTATTAGGTTGATAATAAAATAAACGGCTGACAATAGTTTCATTGTTTAATATTATTTTGTCTCGTTGATTTCAGATCGTCTTTGATGGGTCAAGATCCATGTGTCATCCTTGCTTGCAACGCATTGAATATGCATTGAGGCGACCTTCCACACCTGAAGCTAGACCACCGGAAATGTTTTCTTTATCTGGTTTTACACGTGCCGCCAATACTTCAAGACGATGTCTATTCGACAATTGTACCTCAACGGAACTTCGACAAGTGCCCGACACTATAAAAGCGCACCTATTAAGCTATTATTCTTTTTACATACCAGAACTTGCCCGTGTCTGTCGGTTTCATTTAATGAGTTCATCATTTGAGGATTTCTCTACAAATGTGAGTAATCGGCAAGATCACTTCAGAAACGAGAACTTGCGCGACATAGTCATGTTGTATACACGAGTCCTTGAAAAAAGAGGTAATGTTGACTTTGAAAGGCTTCACGAAATGAGTGAAGAAGATCTCCATTTTTGGACTGGAATGAACCACAACCAGTTTGAGAGTATATTACAAGAAACACCGTCTTTACGACAAACTAGTAAGTGCAATACTATATTGGGCGTATATCTATGTAAACTTAGATCAGGTGAACCTCACGTAAGGCTGGCATCTTTGATAAACACTTCGAAAACGTCTTTACAACGCATGTTAAAGAAAGCTAGACGATGTCTCAAAAATGAATACCTTCCCTTACATCTGGGATTTGACCACATAAGCCGACGTCAAGTAATCGAAAGGAATAGCCCTGAGGAAAAGATCTGATAAATTCTTATAAAATATTGAAAATTTCCTATCAGAATCTATAAGTTTAGAAAATATTTATAAGAATCAAAAAATTTTCTGATATAGATTTTTAACAGAATTTATCAGTACAGAATTAAGTTACTTTAGTATCAGAAATTTCAGGCAACGTTTTTATAAGAATGATTAAGATTTAACCCATCAAAATATTTTATAAGTTAATTCAGTCGAATATTTATGAGTTCGAATGAGAATTTTTATTTCTATCAGGTTATATGAGTTTATTCTCAACACATTTTATATGAGACTCATTGAGTATATTGGTATAAGATTATACTTATACAATCTCAATCACAAAAATTTTTCTCTTCAGTAAATAAGATTTAAAAGTTTGAATCAGAATTTTCATGTGATGAAAAATCTTATAGAATATTTCAACATATTTATCATTTTTTATAAGACTTTTCAATGCACTTTTTTTCACCCAATTCTATAAGAGTGAATAAGAAACTTCAATGACAAATGCAGATCATTTTCTTATAAATATTTTGAGAGAATAAATGAGAAAATTGTCAATTGAGTTAACTGATAAAAACTCTAAGCATATTGTTCTATTTTTTTGTAACCATCAATTTTATCAGATTAATTAAGTTTTCTCAAGAGTAATTTTTTCTAATTTTTTTTTGTTTTGAGAGTTGAAAGTTAAATTGAAACATTTTTTTTTGACATTCAATCCGACTAATTATTTCTCATATCCCTTTGCTATCTGAAAATTTTAGAAGTTTTTAAAAGTTTACAAAGTCATCAGATTGTTTTAAAAATATAATTTTCAACTTATTAATTTCTTTTCGGAATGATTCCTGAAAGGAATCAACAAGAAAAGGGCACGAACTTAGGAATTTACTTTCAAATGAAACGTCGTGTAATAATTGTATTCCTTTAGGATGTTTATCCCTTGAATTGGTAACGTGCAATACACAATCAATTCAGAGAAAATGACGTTTGCAAATTTAAACTTAGTCGATATACTAGTAAGGTATCATTTAAGCTTTACTCTACCGTACATACATAAACACAATACGAGGAAAGGAATAAGTAAAGTTTGTATACAGTCGAGTCTCGTTTCGAGTCTTATAAGTGTCTCTCTCATATTAACGTGAGCTGGTTGAAAAAAAAAAGAAAACAAATAAGACTCATACGAGATTCGACTGTACTCAGTAACCAATCACAGGGCTTCCCGCTTTTTGGTGGCTGTCGGACCTAGTCGTGGGCGTTTAAACGATATAGGCTTAAAAAATTAGGCTTTTCAAAATAAGCCTATAAGCGCGCTTACGGATTTAAGCTGTTTTCGTTTAAACGTTGATGTTTAAGATACAAAAATTTAAATACCATATTAGCATGATTGACGAAAAGTAACCTTATTTCAATAACGTTAAAAATCAAAATAAAATAGAATAAAGAACTTTATTTCTATACTCTAAGACTCAATATAATTTTTCATTTTATTGGATTAACAACCTTATTACTATGCCTATAAGAAACGATAACAATTTGGATTGGTTATCGTATCAAGCGGCTAAATTATTTTCTACTTGTTTACGCAATATTTGTGTCGGACTGACAACGCCCCGTTTTTGGTTGGTTAGTGCTTTTTACAACGAATTGACAACTTTGCTTTTTACAACGAATTGACAACTTACGTTTTTTCAAGTTCCAGTACGCTTTTCGTTGTTGAAGAAATTGGACGCGCTCATCAATTGTTTATTTTATTTTATTGTTTTATTTTACTTAGCGCGCATAAGAACATGACTCGAATCCCTTTACAAATTTCCAAAGTAATTTTGTTTATATTAATTATTGAAATTACGTAATGGATAAAAAAGTATATATTGTGTTACTATTCATTTCAGACAGTCCTAAGTCTGAAAAGTACGAAGGGAAGTTGATTGATTGAGAAAGTACCTTATATATAAAATTCTGGTGTTACAATATTATTTACCATACTCCTCCGAAACGGCTTTACCGATTTTCATGAAATTTTATATGCTTATTCAGTAGGTCTGAAAATCGGCTACTGTTTTTATACCCCTAAGTGATAAGGGTTGTTCACCCCTAACATTATTTTTTTATTTTAAAGACAATTTTTTTTTATTTTTATTGGAACGAAGTTCCTTATCGCGCGTTGTGAAGGGGGCTAGACGGAAAAAATTCTTACGAAAAGTTGTCACGACACTTTTTGCTATAGTAAAGTATTGTAAGCACAGAAATATCCAGCCACTTCCCTTTAGCTCGTGCATTGAAAGTGAAAGAGTCTATCTACTATTTGATTGAGTTTACTTTTTTTTCTAGTGCCAAATGTTCGACATTTATACAGAATTTCGGCCGAATGTCGAATTTCGACCAAAATTTGAATTTCGACGGACAGTCAAATTTTGAACGAGTGTCGAAATTCGACCGAGTGCCGAATTTCGATCGGTTGCTGAGTTTCAACCGCCGGTCGAATTTCGACCGGGTACCAAAATTCGACCGTGGGTCGAAATTCGATCGGGTTCCAAAACTCCACCGGGTGCCGAAATTCGACCGTGGGTCGAAATTCGACCAGGTGCCGAAATTTCCGTTCCATTCCGTGCCGTTCCATTCTGGTGTCTGGTCAAGTTTTTTTTTTTAAATTGTGGCTTTAAAAATACATACAACCCTCATATTCACCCTTCTATCATCAACCCCTATTTTTTAATTCAATAATTTATATGACGAAACAACGTTTGCCGGGTCAGCTAGTACTTATAATAATTTGTATTGTATTTGATAACACGTCATTTCTATAAGCTAGTAATAAGTAATAACGCTAACAAAACCACAAAACATTGAACGCTTTTTTCAGCTCTCGGCTTTATCGGTCGCTACTAATTCACTTAAATCTTCGTTTTATAATTGACCTTAACGATCAACAACTTTTGTTTAAAAAAGCGTTTAAACGAAAAGCGCTTTTTTAAGCACGCTTAAAAGTATAAGCAAAACGTTTAAACGTGTTAATAATTAAAAGCCGTTTATCACATCTCTAGTCGGACCCGTACATGTTAAGCGATAGACTCGACGTTCGACACGGTGAGCTCCGTACATTCGTTAAATGAGCTCTGAAGAAGAACGACGTCGCTTCGTTACGTACTTATTTTCTTACAAGCTATAAATCTACAAAGTTAATTAACTGTGACAGTTATTTTATTGTTTAATATTAAGATTAAAATTTTGGAATCTAGTACATTTATAATTTGAAAGACAAAGGAGAATTACATATTCCTCATGTACGCTTATATAAAGTTACTTAGTAGTGGTAAATGTACTACAGTTGGGATTCAGCAAATCAAAAGTTACAAAAAAAAAAATCCCAATAAAATATTTTCAGTGAAAATAAAAGGTGATTACCAACAGTGTTTGATCGGTGCCGTTCGTGGTAAGTTTAATTTTTTATTATACTTATATCAATATACTTTTATCCTTAATTAATTTATTGAATTCGAAATTTTTACTATTGTTTGATGTTTAATTTTGAATGTCATTATTTCGGTGCACTAAAGAATATTAAATTTTTTTTTCTATAAATTTTTAAAATTATCGAGGATAATAAGAAATTCATAATTAAGTTAATATCTTATAAATTAAGTATAAAAGTTGTAAAGGACCTAAAAGAAATTTGTCGTTCTGTTAAAATTCTTGTACGTTCTGATAAAAAAAAAAAAACCTCTAAATCAGAATCTATGAGAATTCCGATCAAAACTATAAATTCTGATAAAATATTGACAGCTACGAATGTAGAATATATAAGAAATTTTAAATACTTATCAGATTTTATCAGTGGAATAATTAAGATTCTATCAGAAGTTATAACATTTTTTCCATAATTTTTAACAATTTTTAAGTTAAAAGGAGGTTATTATTTGTATATATTTTATTACAGATTCAAAACAAGAGCTTGATGATTTGATAGAAAACGGTGACCGAATCCGATTTCCACCGGTAGCAATATTATCTGAATTATCTGAAACAGACGACCAAGCAAATTCGAGCAATTCGAAAAAGCCATCTTCTACTGATAATGACGATACGCGTAACATCTTGAACAAGAAACTGTTAGCACTTGATAAGGTAATTTTTTTCATTTTAATGCATTAATTAAATTAATTTTAATGCTTTCTTTCATTTAATTTCTTAACATTGTATATTGTTTTGATAGAAGTCACTATGTCTATAGTGTATTTTTGACCAAGGGATGCGGTTATATTTAAAATTAGCTCATTTTAATTATAATTAGTCATTTATATTTTCAACGTACATATATTTTCTTAATAACCAAAATATGTATGATATATTTTCCTTCTAAATTAGTTTAAGGGAGTTCAACCATGTGACAACTTGGTATTTAAGCTTTTTTTTAGAAATTTCTTCAAAGACAAATGAAAAGACAGAGCTTTGAACTTTTTATCATTTATTAATACATGTTTGAGGCGTATGCATATAAATTTTTAGCCAACAATCTCCAGTGCAACGTAAGTTATAGAGCTTTGATAACACCTGACTTGGAGAAAATGGACGCAAACTTTCCTTAATTGTATTTCGAGAATGGGTTGACCGATTGACTTGAAATTTATAGGGTACACTCAGCACATATTAATGCATGGAATGAACTATTGCTATCCAAAAATTCCAAATTTTTCTTTTTTGTTTATAACAAAAACATAACCAATAAAAAAAAAACATTTAATTCGGAGCATTTTATTCGGAAATTTACTAAAAATACATTTTTCAAAATTTTCTTTCTCACAATAGTTCATTCCTTTCAATAGTACATGCTGAGTCTACACGGGTGAACCTTCTTAAATTTTTTTCTACATTACTGAATTCACATGACTTTGTCAGAAAAATCTCGTCAGATTTTAAGATAAAAAACAGTTAATTTTTTGTCCCAGACTATAAGATTCTTTTAGATATTAATAGAGATACTTTTTAAAATTCTAATTAATTAAAAAATTGAAAAAAATTACTACCAGTTCAAAATATTAAGTATTAATTATTAAAAAAAAAAAAAATAAGCACCAGTTCATCAAACCAGCTTACGAACGTTTATTTTCATAACAACTTAGATTAGAAAAGCATTTTTTTTTAAATGCCTTTAAATGCCGAGTTTAAATTAATTTCCTTATCCAATAATATGATCTTTTTTGTTTTTTTAATTAACAATATATGAAAAATTTATAAAATTGAATAGTCAAAATTAATTGTATGCTTCATAATATTTAAATAATGGGTTTCAATAACTAGTTGATAATTTTCAAGTCGAATCTCATATTAACAGCCATTCGACAGCGCCATGACGCCTTTTTTTTACTTAAACCTAAAAAATTAACTGTAAAAGTTTGAACTCTTCTGATTAAATAAATTATTTTGACATCAATTTTTACATTTTTAACAGTAATTAATCATTTATGGAAATTATTATCAAAAAACTATAATAAAATTTATTACTTAACAATAAGTTTCGATAAATAAGAATAAACAGATGATTCGACGCATGCGCAGTATATGTATAAATAATTGGGGTGACGATATGTCAATAATTAGATCAATCATCAGTTTTTTAACCTGTCAATAATTGGTGTATCCGGATGATCTATTTGATTATTTAAAATTAATTAGTAAATATAAGTGACTATCATCTTAAAAAAAGAAATTGATTTGTAAAAATATTACTTGAGAAATTTTACCACAAACAAAATTCAACGATGTTGATATTTGATTGCTTAAAAAAAATTAAATCATAACTTTATCTCTAATAGTGTCAATAATTGGGGCTTTTACCTTACAAGCATTGGGTTTAAAAGTAGTAAAATTCTATTTTGAATTTAGGAGGAGAAAAAGTTGGAAGTTACAGAAGACTCTGACCTTGAAGAAGAGACTGTAGCTTCTAGTAGCGATGACGAAAGCGAGGAATCCGACAACGGAATCAGTGATGATAAAAATACTCATGAAAATTTAAAGGAGTTGGAGGAAGAATTGAGTGAAAGCGATGAGAAAAAAGAATTAGAAAAGAAAGATGAGAAGTTTCCTGAGAAGGTGGATGAAAAAGAAAAGGAAGAAATGAATGATAATGAAAACTCTGACAATAATGAAGAGAAAAATAATTCTTCTTCTGAAAAAGAAGACTAAAAATTTTATACGTTTTTTAATTTAATTTATATTTGATTATATCATAATTATTTAAAATTTTCACTTTTCATTACATTCATAATTATATCAGAACAATTATTTCTAATAAAGCTGGTCTAGTTTCATAAATATTTTTTTTTTTAATTGCAGCCAATACTTGGAGATGCTGCATAAATTTGTATTATGATAAATTTTTTTGAATTGGGTATAACAATAATCCTCATTAAGTTAATAGTAATTATCAATATTTAATTTTACTTATAAATATCGGTAAAGATTGTTTTTAGGCCTCGTATTGTTTGGTAGAAGTTTATATTTATTTCCTTCTAAAAAACCTCATGAAAATCCTGATAAACAATCTGGACTAATTATCATCTGAATCAATCTCATACAATAAATTTTGTATTCAAAATCCGTCAACGATTTTTCTTAAAATTTAACAGAGAAAATTGGGAAGAATTTTCTCATAAAAACTGTAATTCCAGTTTATTAGTAAAATCTGATACAATTGTTTCAACGATATCCTTATTAGATCTGATAAACATGGTGTTCTTATAAATACTCATATCTGCCTAACTTTAATTATAACTATTTCAATATTCTGATAAATTTTATCAGAATCTTAAGAGCAAAATTTTTTTGACGAACTCGTTATCAGAAAATAATTTTATCAGTTCTTACAAGATTTTCCGTGGACAAATGCAGATCATTTTCTGATAGATTTTTTTTTTATGAGAATTTATCAGATCTTTTCCTCAGGGAGGACTCTTCCGAATTATATTTTTGGTAATGAAGAGCGAACAAAGGCCATTTTAATTATCGACGGCACTTATTTATTTATTCAAAAATCTTCCAACTTTCTCTTTCAAAGATTAAGCTATAGCTTACACAAGTACAGCAACTTGATTAAGCCATTCATGATAGTATGTGCTGATGGCTATATTTTAGAAGTAACTGGACCCTACGTCGCCAGAACTTCCGACTCTGACATAGTAAAACTTATATTAGACAACCATGATCGTCCGATGGAAGAAGCTCCAATGCGATGGTTTTTACACCCAGATGATGTATTTGTTTTGGATCGGGGTTTCCGTGACTGTTTGCCGGATCTAGAGGAATGCGGTTATAACGTTTACATGCCACCGTCTGTAGGACGTAATGAAAGACAATTAAGTACAGTAGCGGCAAATAAATCTAGATTGATAACCATGGTTAGATGGGTTGTGGAAACCATTAATGGCACGATAAAAAGAGATTTTAAACTATTTAGACACAAATACTTTAATATAGCGCTAAACAACGCAATGATAGATTACAGAATAGCTGCAGCGCTTACCAATGCATTTCGGCCAGCATATGAAGACAGCAGATTTACTGAAGCGTTTATAGAGATGATTGAAAGAAATAGGGACAGGCCGAACCTGTTAGCCGATTACGTCGATGAACATCGTTTGGATCGGCAAAGAATTGTGTTTACCAGAATCGATGCAGCACACCCCGACTTATCGGATTTTCCAAGAATGGAATATGACCAGTTAATTGTGTTCGCAATAGGCACATATCACATAAAACTGGCAAAGTCTTACTGTTGCGAACATATAAGAGGAACTGGGGTTTTTTCAATTGAAGTTTTTAGACACCCCGAAAGGATAAATATTAATAACGAAGAAAGTACATTAATAAGGTGTCGAATCCATTCCAGACACGTCGGGACAAGAACTTATTACTGTTATGTGTTATATAACGCGAATACGATTTCGGAATACTGTTGCAGCTGCATTCATGGTCGCCGCACATTGGGCAGTTGTGCTCACATAATAAGTATAATATATTATCTGGCTTGGGCCAGGTACCAAGACGACCTTATGCAACCTGCTGGGTTTTTAGATCACATATTAATAGATATTGAAAATAATTGAAATAAATATTTTTCCCACCATTTTCTTTCTTTTTTTTAATAAATAAAAATAACTGAAAAATAATATGAGACAAAACAGGTAAAGTCAACCGTAAAAAGATGTAACACCAAAAGGAACTAATAAGTGTCCAAAAAATCTAAATCATTAAATGTCTATTTTTGTTATCAAATCTTTCTGCGGTTGACTGTACAATGAGCTACACAAACACAATCACACACACACACCCATGCAGACACATACTGTCTTGTAAAGTGGTAAAAATAACAAGTTACTCATGATTTTTCCATATATACTTTGTCAGCCTATAACTGTTATACCCCATGGATATGGGCATTAATTTTTCGGTGGGGTAAATTGTGCAATATAATAAAGCCCTTGATACCCAATTTGTCTAAATCGACTCTGGGTTTTTTTTGGACCAATTCCTTAGTAATATCTTCATATTGTAAATTGGCATTATCTACAACCAGTGATGTGTGTTGGGTTGTGTAAGCAGGCGAAAGGACATCACGTTTCATAAGTTTGCAAGTGCGGAGATAGGACTCCAAAAGTGGTTAATGTACATTGTGAAAGATTACGAGGCTTAATGTATCGGAAGGATCTACAAAAGCGATTTGTGTGCAGAAAGCATTTTGAAGGAAAATGCTTTCAATCAACTTCTTTGCGTTTTCGTCTTCGTGCAGATGCGTATCCTACATTGTTTTCTGAAGAAGAGATTACCAGAGACATTCCCGGAACTGCACAAAAATCACGTAAAGATGGTGTTTTAATGCTCTTTATAATAGCTTATAAATATATATATATATATATATATATATATATATATATATATATATATATATATATATATATTATAGGTTACTTTTTTGGAGCATTTATCATACTTATTACAATATTTTGTCATAAATAAGCTTTTTTAAAATTTTTTGGAGTTCCACAATTTTTTTCTGACTATTGATTTATATTAATTATCAAAATTGCCATCAAAATCAGGATTCTAAAGAATTTTTTTTGTTATTTTGTTATTTTATTATTATACTCAATAATTTTAATATCAAGGATAATTAATATAAATCAATAGTCAGAAAAAAATTGTGGAACTCCAAAAAGTTTTAAAAAAGCTTATTTATGACAAAATATTGTAATAAGTATGATAAATGCTCCAAAAAAGTGAAAATTTCTTACAATTTACAATGGTTTCAACTTTGACCTTGAATGACTTTTGAAGGGGTACATTAATCAAAATTTTGTAAGAGACCTTTTTTGTAGAGCATTAAATTTCCTATAAGAATATGTCATGGTTTAACCAATTTGATAATTCGTTGCAGAGCTACAAAATTCCAAACTTGAAGAATCAGATTTTCCCATGTTATTTAAACGGGAAATGGAAAATCGTGAAGCGGGACATCTTAATATTAAAATTAAGAGCTGTCCGTTATACTGGCGTATTTTTTCGGTATTCTGAACAAGATTTTCATTATATTTTTCAAAAAAAAAATTAGTCGATTTTTTTGATACAGCCTAGATTTTTACACTCAAAAATATTCCTACTATGGAAACCCCAAGTAAGACTAATTAATACTCTTCACGTACGTGCCTTCACTGCTGGATGGGTTATAAGAGTTAAAAAAATGAATAAACTATCGCCAATGTAGAAAAAATTCAACATGTTATAAAGAAAATTTAAAGATTTCCATAAATAATTATATAGTTTATAAGGAATACAAAACATTGAAATCAAAAAAACTGACTTACCCAGAGTGCTTACTATCAAAGTATTTGGAGACATAGTAGAACAGTCAAACAAATACAGTAACAACCCCAGAAAAATTAATCTTTAAATTTTTGAAAAATTACATAGTCCAAGTGTTTGTTTGAGTTAAGAGTGTATTTTATTCAAAAATTTTATTTGTGAATATTTTATTGAGTTATCCTTGCGTTTGATAATGTGTAATTGGTGCAATATCATTAACAAGATTTTAAGGAGTACCGATGTTTCACGATTAAACACAGACCTCAAATGCAACTTAAAGCATTTAATAAATATAAAACTAAATTAAAAAATAAAAAGAAATCGTAAACACTTTATTTGTCTTTTATTTTTGTTATCCTGTACACAAAAGAAAAAAATGAAAAAGGGGATGGGTAAAAGCAAAATATATACAAAGGCATTATGTGGGGAGATATTTGCCTTTTGTGATAAGGGCATATGAAAAAAAACTATACTTGTCAAAATGTATATGTGAGCGTTCCTATTGGTTAGTTTTTTAGTTTGAGAGATTGCCGTCTGATGCTTGCATCTCTAAGTGGTCTGTGATTTAGTCCCTTAAACATGTTTAGCAAATGTCAAAACGCTTTAAATGCTGTCAATTTAAACGTATTTAGTGACAAAATGATTTAAGAATTTTGGTGCAAGCCGCCCTAAGTGTTGACGTATAGACTCTGTTTAGTTGATTGCATGTTAAATTAAGTTTAATTTGTGTGTTGCTCTTTTTTCACCGGTAGAAATTTAACGGGTAGGTATGAAACTTTAAAATATTGGCTTTTTGGGCAAGATGGATATGGGCAGAACGGGTAGGTATCCTTTTTTGCCCGGTTAGTTCGACAATATTTTGTACCAAAATTAAATAAATTTAATTGGGTTCATTTGCGTAATAAGCATAGTATTAAGTAAGTATTTAGTCTCATTATTATTATTACATTGAGAACATGCCTATTTTGTTTTTGATGGTGTTTAAATACAAGCGCAAAAGTGGTCAGGAGCGTGGTCAGAAGAACATTTGAAAAAGCAATAGAAGCGGTAAAATAAGAAGGGAAATCACTTAAATCTACAGATGCTCTATTCGACATTCCATTTTCAACTTTGCAACGACATGTATAGTCAGGATAATCGATCAAGAAACTAGGTAGATTTACAACGGTTTTTACACCTGAGCAAGAAGAAGCTTTATTTTTTTGTGAATATTTGAAGAAATTAGACAGCCTATTTTTTGGCCTAACCCATGTAGATTTCTTGAAGCTGGTGTACCAGTATGGAACAAAAAATAATATCACTCATCCATTCAAAAATGGTAAAGCTGGTGATGATAGTATTCTAAATTCAAGAAGCGACAACCAGAAATTACTCTATGATCACTGAAGCCAACATCTGTAGCCAGAACAAGAGGTTTAAATAAACCTCAAGTCGAGTGGTTTATGCCAATTATTGGAAGCTGATCGAAAAATACAAGCTTAATGCAGCTAACATTTACAATATGGATGAGACCGGAATAAAGAGTAGCACAACTAAACTAAACCACCCAAGGTCCTGTATATTAGAGGAAAGAAACAAGTCGCTATCAAGCTAAACTGCTTATAACGGGGTCAGTTAACTACTGTCATATGCTGCTGTAACGTAGCAGGATCATTTATACCACCTTTTTTATATTCGCACGTAAACGAATGCAGGAGAGACTACTTGATGGTGCCCCCCAGGTTCACAAGCCACTGTCACAGATAGCGGCTGAATCCACGGGGAAGCATTTTTAAACTGGTTACAATTTTTTGCCGAAAAATTCGCCCAACAGAGGATAGAAAAGTGCTGCTGTTTTTGCTTGATAATCGTGAATCGCACAAGTTTTATTCAGCCTTAGATTTTGCGTCAAAAAACAACATCATATTTTTATCTTTCGCACCACACACTACAGATCAGACGCAACCGTTAGCCGTCGCTGTTACGGCAGAATCGTAATCAGTATGACATGGCAAAACTATTTGGTGGAGCGTACGTCAAAAGTGTTCCAGTTCAGAATGCAATAAGCGAATTTAGTGAACCGGGAATATGACCTTGTAATGCACATATATTTGGGGATACGGATTTTGCTCCTTCTACTATGACTGATCAACCTATAAATAGCGCATCATCTAACACTACTGATACTCAGTCAACATTGACTGGCCACCCTGTTTTCATTCAATTGACGTTATGTCTACATCAAATGATGTTCCAACAACAAGTACAACTGATCTGAATCCATTGGCTAATTCCAATGATTACTAGATCACCAACTTTGTCCAGTGTTGAAGTTACTTACAGAAATAGAACTTGAGACTTCTGCTACACCTCCACCTGATTGTGATATATATTTGGAACTTTTTTTAAGACATTTTTTTAGAATTTGTTTAAGTTTCTAAGTTTATTCTCTACAATTCCAAAGATGATTACCTAAGATACTAATTATTAATTAATAAACTGTTGTTGATTACAAATTTATGTGTTTTTTTTTACCCGGGCTGCCCGGGATTCCCTACGATAATTATTGTACATCTGCTGACGCTTACTATACAGTAGAAATTTCTCTATGGTTCATAGAGTTATTTTTATAGACACATAACTCTATAAACCATAGATATATCTTTATGATTCTACTTCAGAAGGTAAACGGTGTAATGTCATTTGTTTATTTTAAACATCTTCATGCATAAGTTCTTCACCAAATCAAAATGGGACAACACGGGGACTATACCCTCTCAAACAAATTAGAATTTTCAAAATCGGTTCATAAATGACCGAGTTCTGAGATAACGAACACAAAAAACATACAGCCGAATTGAGTACCTCCTCCTTTTACGAAGTCAGTGGAAAAAAACGCATTTGGAAAAGACAGTGGATGGTGTATCAGGTCAACAGGCCAACTTTCTCATTCAATGTTTAAAACTGCCACACGAAACTGGAGTTGATAATGCATCTTTAACATTTGAGGGGTGCCAAACCATATCGTTTTAAGTGCCGCACGAACTGAAATACGTTTTATTCCAAACGTTGTATGTGCCGGCATTTACTTGCAGTAATGAGTTGAAGGGTGTCTAACATGGTGATGAAGCTTAGTATAAATATCGTATTATAACTACATTTCTTTAGATAGGCCTAAAATTAAGGCAATATAATATAGAAATAAGTGATTATTAATTTTGTTGTATTATACACTGATTTAGTTCTTCCTCCGATAATAGATGGCAACATATCAATTTTCGTTGCGATGAATGCGTTTCGTTTTAGGATATCGGTGTACTTGATTGAAATTAAATATTAAGTGTTTTTGTAGCAATTATGGAGTTTTATTAAATATTAAGTTTAAATTTTAGTGAGATATAAAACATGTTTTTGTAAAATAATACTTTAATTAATAAAGAAATATGTATCAAAATATTTTCTATATTGTTTGTGAAAACGGAACGGATTATCGACCGGCATATAAAAACAAACATGTCGTCAGTTACGTTTTTTTCTTTTGAAACTAATGAATACTATTCCTCACTTGCGATTTTCCCAACACGACTCGGCTTTCTTTTGGACTCTGAAGATTCTGTTCTCTCTTATTAACTTGGCGATCTACTGGATAACGATTTTGAAGCTTATACGACCGGACTCCTGCTTGAAAACTTTGACCTCGATTTTCGTGCATAAAACTTTTTTAAATATGCATGACAAGATGTGTTGTGTACCGAAATGTGGAAAAAAACGTAAGTAGTACTATTGTTAATAGATTTAATGTATAAAGTATAGATTTTAGAGTACATTCGCTTCACATAAACATGATACATTAAGTGATGTTTATATGACCCTGAAGTTAGCGGACAGCAGACAAAATAAAATTTCAGATAGGGATATCTACAAGCGAAATTAAGTTTTAACATGACAGTTTTTTAATTTTGATTTTGATTATTTTTTACTTTGATATCCGGCACCAAAATTTTCAAAAAAATAAAAAATTAAGGATATCTAACGATCCGACTAACACATTTAAAATCAAATTAGGTAGTAAGATCTCTGCCACCACTGTCAATGAATCAGGTGTGATAGTATATTTTTTAATCAAATTCCAATAGTATGGCACTTTGACTGTCTTATTATTTTTGTAGTTAGTTAAGATGAGGTGTATTTATCACTGGTATAAATAATAGGTATTAAAGGCCACAGTCAGTCACAGCATCAAGTTTTTACAGATACCTGTGACTGCCATCTGCATGTGAGGGTGATTGTATCAGTTACAAAACAAACAAAAAGGTCCTTCCCAGTCCTCATCCTCCTCCATCCATGGTTCTCAATTGTTTTATTAACTTTAAAATTTTAATGCCAAAAATAACATTTTAAAATTCTACATTCTTTATTGTTGGCACTTGGTGCTCCATTTTCATACAATATTTTATATGAATAGCACTTGTACTATTTATTGTGAAACAGTACAAGTGCTATCGATATAAAATATTGTATTTTAAAATTCTACTTTAAATGTATTGAAAGTATGAATATGACTGCCTGCTTTGTGCTCTAGATATAGTTTATTTGGCTTAGATCATAAAAAATCAGGTTCGACCTCCCGGTTGGAAAAAAATGTTATTATGGTTTTTTTGAAGTTTTTCGCAAATATCCAAAATCTCAGTGGTAGAGTGGAGTCTGACAGGTAGTGTGGTAGCACCCCCGTGTCTTGAATGAGCATGTAAAGCCGTCAGTTGCCTTTATTGCTAGAAATAGCTGATAATCATAACCAGGTTGGTAAAATGCGGAAATGGGAATCATTACTCATCTTGCCTACTACTCAGTGAATCGTAGTGAACTGAAGTCTGTAGAGACTTTGCCTACTACGCCAGGGAACCGGGTGTGATACCTTTTTTTATAAAAATAGCTAAATATTTTTTTATATGAGTTTACAAAAATCTGAATTAAAAACTGAAATTATATTTCTCTTAAGAATTAGCTCTTATTAATTCTTTTTTTTAAAGAACAAAAAAGGTAATATTAATTTTATTTCAATTGAAGATAATATTTTTTTTAACCTTCAAACATTTGTCTTTGTCTTTGTGAAAATCTTCACATATCATAATCATATATTTTCAAACCCTGAAACTACATTCCATCACTACATAGTATAAAATAAGGTCGCTTTCTCTGTCTGTCCCTATGTCCTATGTATGCTTAAATCTTTAAAACTATGCAACGGATTTTGATGGGGTTTTTTAATAGATAGATTGATTTATGAGGAAGGTTTTTGTATATAAACATTTCCAATATTCCCACGGGTACAAAAGCTACGCAGATAAAACCGCGGGCAGGAAGCTTTCAATAAAAAAAAAGTTTTACATTTTTAACAGCAAGAGCAAGAAGACGATTAAATCAAGAGATAATAAGTAGACAGTAATATTCTATAATGAGTATATAACTACTTCTCATGTCAATTGACAAATCTGGTCATCTATTGATATTTAGTGTACTATGCCTACTGTCTATTTAGCCTGCAAGTGGGCTGGTGTGGTGTATTTATTTTATGGTTTCTTAATGGCTTAAGGATTCATCATTAGATATTAAAAGATATATGTAAAACTTTAAAAATATGGATTCTTTATATCATAAATTGCTTTACTGATGGAAAGACAATGATAACTTATAGACACAAACAATGTTATTGGTGAATCCCTGTGATGAGATTTGTTTTCTTACCCTCCAACCTAAGTAGCAAACCTGGACGAGATAACAAGTTGCAGAACTCTACCACCTAGTAGTCAAAACTCTCATAGAGCCAACAAAATACTCGAAAATAATCTAATTCTTTTCTAAAAACAACCTGGTACCACATTCTGCTGGCCCAAGGTAGTGAAAAGTTTGAGTGACAAATGATAAACCAAAGTTACATTCTGTAATTACTAATTAGATACAAATAAGTTTCTAAAAGAAATTATTTATAGTTTATTTATATCTTGTTTAGGTTTTACAACAATGTCGACCCACCGAGAACCACTGTGCGAAATAACAAACAAAAGCTACTTTCCAATCATGAAAACTCAAACTCCAAATCAAGAGATGAATAAAGCAGCATCTACCTCATTTCTTCAGCAAAGTTTGTGCATATCAGTCTCACCAACTCTTTTTAAAGGTATATTTTTTTTTTTACAGTTTCATTAATGAGTTATTAATATATGAATTAACATTCTCCTCTATTATATATTGTATACTTTTTGTTACTGACATTTTTTTATATCATTGGATAATAAACTTCTGATGGAAAGAGAAACCATTGCTTATACACACCCAAGATGTTAATGGCGCATTGCTATCCATGTGGTGCAATTGTAATGCACGCTACTGGCTACTTTACCCTCTAAACTGAAACACGACAATGACAATTATTGAAATATTGCGGCTGGAACAGGTAAGCAGGGGTACCATATACTCAGACAAGACTGTAGAAAACCAAATTAATCGGGTGTCATCATCCAAAAGTGGCATATTTTCATGAAGAGAGTTATAAATAGAGAGGAAGCCAGTCTGTCTGGATTATAATATATTGCACTCATTCTCTCTGCCTACGTCGTAAGGTCATGGTATGAAGATATATATGCATATAATGACAAAATTATTTTTTATGTAAAAAAACTATAAATGTTTATAAATTTTTGCTTTATTTTCAGAGCAAAATCTAAGGAATACGAAAGAAAGAAGCCTTAAAAAGTTAGGCAGATCTGTCAAAATAGTAGAAAATGCAAAATTTATAAGCGCCATGAAAAAGTTTAGTACAACAGCAAGCAAATTTATATCGTTACAATTTAGGGAAATAAAAAAGAAAATTGCTGGACGACGATTCACCAAAGACGAAAAAGTTAAGGCCTTAGCTTTGTATAAACAAGGCCCAAAAGCTTACAGGTGGTTGAGAAAAATGTTTGTGTTGCCTTCATCAACAACACTTTCAAAGATGATCTCAAATGCATGTTTAAAACCAGGTCTAAATGATATTTTTAATGAATTACAAAACAAAAGCCAAAAGATGTCCGAGAAGCAAAAGCTTTGTGTACTTTTGTTTGATGAAATATCAATTTCACCCCATTTTGATTATAACAGAAAAAGAGATGAGATTATTGGATTTGTCAATAATGGTCAAGATACGAAATTAAAGATTGCGGACCACGCATTAGTGTTTATGATTAGGGGCTTGTTTATAAATTATAAGCAACCAATAATGTACACTTTTTGTGCTAGTACAACATCTACTAATGATTTAGCATTACAGATAAAATGTATAATAAATTGGATTAAAAGTTATTGCCACAGTGTGTGACCAAGGAGCGTCTAACGTAAGCGCAATTAAACACCTCATAAATGAAACTAAAACTGACTATTTGAGACAAAATAAAGAGTTACGCCAAGAAATTTTTGAAATTGATTCTGAAGAAGTTATTCCTTTATACGATCCTCCTCATTTGATTAAAGGAATTCGAAACAATTTATTGAATAAAAATTTAAAATTCAAAATCAATGAGGAGGAAAAAATTGCTAAATGGGAACACATTTTATTATTATATAATGAAAATCCTGGTTACAAGGGCATAAGGTTAATGCCTAAGTTAACTGACAAACATGTTATTCCCGATAAAATACCAAAGATGAAGGTAAAATGTGCAACACAAATATTTAGTCAAACGGTTGCAGTACAAATGGGATATTTAGCAAGTATGTTTGTGTTTATATTATTATATACTAGCTGACCCACACGGCTTCGCTCGCAAGCAGATTAACATGCCGTCCATATATATTACATGGATGGATTGTAATACAAAATTTCCTCCCTGCCCCCGACCCTTTAAATGTTTGATTTTTGAAAAAATAGTTGAAAATCGGTTAAGCAGTTTAGCTGTGAAAGTTTGACAAACAGACAGAATTTCATTATAAATATGTAGTAAAGATTTTAGGACATTACATACTCAACATACATGACATGTATATTGCAATTTCCTACCTTTGTGGTTAATAGAAGCACTTGTCTTCTACTGGATTTTTTTTAACCACATAGACCAATTTGCTGACTTGCTCTGCAACAAAATCCATTTAGATATGACTTGGTTGTTAAATATTTATAACACTGTACGTGTATGAATCATTCTCGGTTTTTGACACCACATTCAGATATAAACAATGGACCACATGAGGTCCCGGGTTCGAGTGCCGGACTCGAAACCTCATGTCAGACAATTAAAAAATGAGTTTTTATTTTAATGATTAAAAAAAACAATGTTGCCCGGGATTGGATAAGTGCCTGGTTGGCAATAGACTTGCCACCTACCACACATTGTAGAATTAAGCATCTTCGGCTAATCGTGGATGCACTGGTTGTACTGTCTCTCTTTGGGGATTGCGGATGTAAACATACTTTTTCTCTAATTCAAAAATTTCCAAAGTAAACTAACACAATAAACAAGTGAGTGGAAAGCCATGTAACTTAATTATACACCTCTCAGCGTGTCACGCCTTACCTACCACATCGGGAATGCTGGCTTGAAGATACTTTTTTTTAACATTCAGATAATATCCAGCTCATATAGGGTCAAAACACTTAATACACCATTTGCTAAACAGATAGCTCCTAATGGACGAGTAAAAGCTAAACAGGTTTTAACTGTAATCCCTTGTGATTAATGAGATAATATCAAATATGTTAAATCCAGTAAGTTAATTACGCAACTGTTTCAGTCTCTTATTATTTTTTAAAGAATGTGTGTTTTGACTTATATTTTATAACTTTATTTTCAGATGTGGGCCTACTTCCACAAGAATGTAAAGATACTGCTGATCTCATAATGTTTTAGACAGATTATTTGATTCATTTAACGGAAGCTACAAAGCAGCTACATCTATAAGTGCCAAATACTTACTTAAACCAGTGACTGCTAAGTCTCAGCACCACAAAGTTTGGACTGAATCAGCAGTCATTTTGAGATCCATGAAATTTGTAAATAAAGGAAAAACAAGCAGTGTCCCTTCCATTTTAAATTGGATTCAAACCATCTCCAACACTAAATATATGATTGAGCAATTATCTAAAAAATATAATTTGACGTCGATTTGGATGCAGCATTTTAATCAGGACCCTTTAGAAAACTTTTTCGGCAGTATTCGGAGTCATGCATATCGAAATATAAACCCAACATGTGCTGGCTTCGAAGCTGCTTTTGCTGTTTTATTAATAAATAATTTAAGTAGTAATTATTCTCTGGGGTCCAATTGCGAAAAGGATTCCTGTTGGATGTTTAAATCTTTAAATAAATTATTTTTTACTAAACCTACAATGCCAAATAGCATCATAGAAATTGATCCTAGTGACTTATGTCTAGTATTTGATAATGTAAGTGAAAGGATGAAAGATCCAAAAAAAGGGCTCAGCTAGAGTATGTTACAGGTTATGTACTAAGAAATTTAAAAAGAAAGGTGTTTAAAAATTGTCCGCAGTGTAAAAAAGATTTATTTTCTGAAGACAATAATGACTCATATTTGAAATATAGAGAATATTTTCACAATAAAGCCTGCTTAACATACCCCAGCAAAAATATTATTGAGATATTTTCTAATATACAGGATTTAATTATAAATATATTAAGGAATAAGCCCAACAAAAAACAAATAAAAAATAATGCAAAGACAATTTGCTCAGTCAATATAAATTATTCAGTATTTAGTTGCGAAATTCATAAAAAAGAGAATATATTTAAATTGGAGGACATGTGCTTAGATTTGTTTTTATTTACATGGTGCAAAGACACCAATAAACTAATTAATGGACTTCGAAAAGACTGTGATAATAAAGATATTATGCAAATAAATGCTATGGAATATTCAAAAAAAAAGAAAAAATAAAAATTAAAGCAATAACTACGTGTTTTATTTTAAAAGTTATATTCTATGTAGTCTCATACATTATAATATGAAGGAAACGTGTATCTTTAACTTACATTGGGCCTTGGCGTGAAGATATATTTGTGATAGGGCTTTAATATGAGAAATCGAAGTTTAGGTTCAAGTCGAAACATTGAGGTTTAAGTCACGGTTAGTACTATCCTCTGAGTATAGATGGCGTAAGAGTCTATTTAGTTGAGCTATGTCTCTATCTCAGTCTAATACAAATTTACTTTATGGTGTCTAACGCCATGTAGCTTAAAATTTGTGAAACAGCATGCCATAACGTATTAAGTACCAAATGAGCAAACGCCAGTTCATTTAAAATTTCCGAACAAGACAGTTTGTCTATGTCCCGAAAAAAAGTTGTTAATAAAAATACATGGAAGAAACAATAAGAAAACATTGTAGAAACAAGAGCTTATCGTAAGTGTAAAAAGTGTGTACAAAAAATAAAGAAGTGAGTGAAAAAAGGGAACCAAGTGAGGTATGTGTGACAACAACTTTTAAACCATTGTTAAAAACGTGAACATAGTTTTACCTAAAATATATTTCATAAATTTATATTACTATACCATTGTTATTATACACATAAATATTACTAAACGGTGATAAAAAACATACACAACATTTTATTCGAATTGTATAATTATTTACTTTGTTGCAAATGCCAGTTTTCGTGTACCTGCCTAACATTGCAATGCCGTAAAAAAAAATATTTCACGACTTTTGGAATCTAGGAGATTATAAAGAACAGCAGATTTACCTAAAAAATCTTACACGGCTTTGTTTAATAAATAGAAGAAGACATGGCAATTATGACGATTCAACCGGAAGCAGGCGACAACGTACACTTAAATACTATCTTATAAGATGCATGTCGGAAGTTTAAGTAAGAATTACTTATTCGTTATTTGAATTATATTCTTAAGAAGTACAATAATTAATATTTTTTAAAGAATTCTATTCTAAAAATAGAAGTTCCTTTTAATTTCAGGCGCGCGCGCGCCTGAAATAAAAGGATCGTATCTTTTGGTATCAGTCAACGCCGTGTGCAGATGCTTTTCGACAAAATTTTTAGTCTCGATGTATCTGTAAAAGATAGACGCGGTGGAAAAAGGCAAAGACGCGAGCCTCAATGGAAAGAAAAAATATCGAGTGTATAATGTCAATATCGGCTCAAGAAAGCCAAGTCGAAATGGCGCTCCTAATGAAAAGTATCTCCCGACAAAACCTAGTGTGGTGAAACTATACAAAGGGTTTTTAGAAAAGCATGATGGATCTACTAAGCCACCAGTATCTAGGCAATGGTTTAATGAAATATTTTTGACCGAGTTTAATCTTTCGTTCACGCCTCCGCGAGTAGACACATGCCCGACGTGTGACTCTTCTAAAATCGAAATAGATACTGCTGCAACTGAAGAAATAAAAGAACTCGCTAAGCAAAAGTTGGACTTTCATCACAGGCAAGCTGAGATGGCCAGAAAGCTGATGAAGAATGATGCAGATAGATCTAGATGCCCTAATTCAGATGTTAGAGTGGTACAGTTTGATCTTCAGCAACAGATGTACCTTCTAACATTAACCTACACAGAGATGTACTACAGTCGTCAGCTGGCGTTGGTCAATATGGGAATTCAATGAAACTGTTAGGCTAAGGGGCTCCAACGAGATCGCTTTTTGTCTTTACAAGTTTTTCAATTGTAATGAAATAGGATACACTACAGATAAAAATAAATTAATTTTGTGGTCAAACTTGCTATGTTCCTCGCTTTAACTGTTAAATGTTGTTTTACGGAAATTACTCATAAATTTCCTGTAAATTTTACATGGGTGCGAAGTCCATTTTTAATTGAAATTGACAGCATCAGCGATGAAGATGTTATCAAAGATGACTTACATGACATGAGATCAAAAGGTCTTGGCGAATTTTGGTGTTCTTTGAGTGAAGCTTACCCTCTTCTTGTCAAGCGAGCTATATCCATTCTGATACCATTTGCCGTATCTTTGTGAGGCCGGGTTCTCGGTTTTGGTGTCATAAAAACAAAAAGTCGAAATCGCTTAAACGTCACCGATTTGATTTTTCAATATAAATTGGCTTGTTTTCTTAACTTAAGATTAAGATATTCTTTAATAGGGGTCAGCGGATTTATTTATATTGTGAAAGTGGTCCGTGACGGCAAAAAGGTTAAGAAACTGTGCTGTAAAGTGTCACGCATTTCTCTTGAATCTCTTGAAGCTATCAACGATTTCATTGATGAATCAAACAGAGAGGTTAATTAAGGAATCACTTGAAAAACTTAAACAGTATTCAAGAAAGAGAAAAAATGCACTTAGCTTATAAATTGAGAAGAAACCATGTATTTTTCAAAAATCAGAACGTGAAATTTAGATTGGCATCACAATTGTTTAGTAACGTTAGTAATGTTTTAGATTTTTGTTCGCAACTCAGTGTATCTGGATTTGACAAAATGGTGAAAAATTGTTTGAAAACTGTTATTAACCTTTTTCGACACACTAAACTCCAGAAATATTGCACAGTTACATTTCAAAAAGCCTTTTTGTCCACACAACAAACAAATTATTTCTGATATTTTGGAAAATGCAAAGTCCTACTTAATTTCATTAAAATTACAAAATGGAACGAATATCATTAAAACTAACAGGAAAAAAGCATTCATTGGGTTTCTTGTATGCATCAAAAGTTTGAAGTCAAAGGCCAACTTGTTGAAACTGAGAACAAACTAAAATATCTTCCTGTTAACAAAATCGGACAAGACTATATAGAGCTATTATTTGGTCATATTCGCGCTCATAGTGATATCCACTATGAGCGCGAATATAACCAAATAATAGCTCACCAACCACCAAATAATAACACAATCCTGCCGCACGACAATTTCGGGGGATATATACAAAAATGCTCTTGAAAATAGAACTGAGAGATGTAGACACTGGAATTGGTTAGTCACTTGAAAAAGTTTTACTCTTGACTTGTTCCTCCATGAAAATGGCAGCATTTGATGAAGAAGTCAACATGCCAGCATGCTGACTTCTTTATCAAATGCTGCCATTTGGCCATTTAACATTGCACCAAGATCTATCAGATTTTAGAGCCCAAGCCTTAATTATGTATATTGCCATAAGTAATTGGCGGTTTTGTTTTTCAAACTTTGACGAAAACCTTAAAATGTGAAACGTGTATAGGAGTTTTGACTGTTGAAGGTATATATAATACGAACATTATAAATTCACTAAAAAATCAAAGGTTGTCTCGTATATCCACCTAACGATGTGATAACAGTATGTAAGCGGATGGAAGTAACTATAAAAGCTACAGTGCTAACTAAAACTTGTCACTGTCTCGACAAAAAATATTAAGTGTATTAATTGCAAAATTATTGCTACATTTTATGGATATGAAACTGTTTAATAACATACATCATCATGGTTTTGATAAGTCACCGTTAAATAATCATTTAACGTTGCTTACTAAAGCCGTTATGGAAAAATACATGAATGTGAAATTTCACTACTTGGCAAAAAATGCTGCACCAAAACTATTCATTCATTTAATGCCGATGATGCGAACTTATTCTACAAGTGTCTACCGGATAAACTTTTACATTCAGAGGTCAGCTTGCCATGGTGGTAAATTGAGTAAAGATCGCGTCACTGTACTTGTGTATGCAAGTATGTCTGAAACTGAAAAACTGCCACTTCCCTTAATTGGAAAATCTAAAAATCCAAGATGTTTCAAGGGTATTTAAATATTGCCTGTTAATTATCAAAACAATAAAACGGCTTATATGACTTCTGAATTTTTCGCAGACGGTTTAAAAAAATTGAACACCGATATGATAGCCCAAAAACGTGATGCTTGTCGACAATTGCACAGCTCACAATAATATGCCCAAGTTGGACTATGTTAAATTATTGTATTTACCCACCAATGCCACAAATAAGTTGCAGCCCATGGATCAGGGTATTATCAACAACAGGATATAATTAAGTTTACTACAGAAAGGAAGTTGTACAATATGTTCTCATATCTATCGAAGATGATAAAAGCCGTGAAATCAACATCCTCCAGGCCATGCAATTTGCGAGAAAAGCAAGGTTTTCTGTCAGCAAAACCACAATTAGTAATTGATACAAAAAAGCTAGATTTAAAGTGACGAATATATCTGAATCTGAGAGCCTACAACAGGAGGTAGACATCTGTGCAGCGTTTCTAGAAAACAAAATAATTACCACCTGTAGGAAAGGTCAAAATGACCAACAGCCGAATTTTAAGATTTCGTTTCTGTGGACGATGATGTTACTCATTTCAAAAGAACTCAATGATGATGATCAATGATTTTTCGCCGTGTTGGTCCCGGCCTCCTTTGAAGAATAGGCCAACTGCCGTTCTGCCAGGCAGGTCGTAAAAGGCGACCGATGGGCTATCGAGTCACTACCATCGTGGCTACTAGGTGGTAGAGTTCTGCATTGTCTCGCCCGGGTCTGGTACCACCGCCTTACCTATTCCTGCCGCAATAGCGTCAGTGCTTGTCGCTGTCGTGTTCCGGTTTGGAGGGTAAGGTAGCCGGTAAACTTATGCATGTGGCATTAGACCTCGCCACAAGATAGCAACGCACCATTAACATCTTTGGTGTCTATAGGCGATGGTTGACTCTTTCCATCAGGAGACCCATCTGCTTGTTTGCTATCTTATGACATAAAAAAAAAAAAAAGATGACATAGTTTCTACGTATTCTTCTTTGGACACAGAAGAACAAATAGAAAAAGATTGTGGAGACTTTAGTCAAAATTTCAACGCGTGAGGTAATTGAAGCTTTAGAAACATTATTTTAAAATGTCAAATATTGATGATTCTAGAATTATTTTTCATCAAATTTATTCCATCGACAAACAGCAGTTGCTGAAACCTGTTTGTCGATGTTAGCAATCTAGTACAAACAAACATAATCGATTATTTTAAGTCATAAACTTTATTGTATTGTATTTTTTTTAAATAAATAAATACCTAAACTTAACTCATAACATACATTTTCATCTCTATCATTGAAATAACGCTACATTTCAACCTCTATAAGCGGGCGCCTCAGTAAATGAGACTATTATAGTTTTTAAACTGTGTAATTGGAAAACTGGATATATGAAAACCTCTTTAAATGGCACAATATTCTTGGTCCCTTGAGATCCTAATTAACTAGTTTTCAAATCGTCGAAACAGTTTCATCATTAAGGGAATAGTGTATTTTTATCTGCATGACCAAATGTGGGTGCTTTTTCAATATATTTTACTGCGAAAATAATTCACATTTTTTTAAGTATATGTTTGTGTTTTCAGTCACTTCAATGCAACAGAAGAGTGATGAAAATATTTTGCGAAAAATAGAGCTTAAACTTCGTCGTGCGTTGAAAGATAAACGAACATTTCGTCAAAGGTATTTGCAAGCAAGGAAGTTATCTAAGACAAATGCTTTCGAAGCTCTAACAGAAAAGCTGTCATCAGCAGCTAAAACGTTGTTTCAACTACAGAAAGTGGCAAAAAAGTAGGGCCAGGCGTTTTACTCACAATGAAACAATCCTTGTCCTTTCACCTCATAAGTCATCACCAAAGACTTATCCATTTTATCTTTTACTATACTACTTTATTATTAAGCCAATTTTGTGTCCCACCAAGCCGAATAACTCTACAAAATGTCCTTCAAAAAGTAAATTTCAAGTCCGGCATTAATGAAAAAAATATTTAAACACTTGGCTAAAATAGTGTCATGAATGTCTGAAAAACATATATTTTCCTGCATTTTATTCACTGAAATGTCAATTGCTCCAAACTCGAGGTACAACAAAGTACAGGATAGTATCAGTGGTTTTGTTGACAATGGCTTCAAAAGCGAACCAATATTTTGTGACCACGTTCTTGTGATCATGTTAAGAGGAATCGTAAAGAAATACAAACAGCCGATAGCCAACAAAAATTAAAGGTTAAATTAAAATTATTCTCGAAAGACTGCATAAAACGGGGCTTAAGATTAGCGTGACCTTACGTCCCGCTTTACGAATAAACCTTTTAACATATTTGTCTACATTAAAAAATCGCGGAACACGGTAGCGCAGCGTAGACGCAAGTTGACAGTCAGAAACAAGCGATACCGAACGACTGACATGCTAGAAAGGGATAGACAAATGGAGCGAACAAGTACATCACAACGTCGCGCGAACCGATACAAGGCCAGGAACACTCATACATTGAACATTATTAAAATAGTTTTGCTTAACAGTTGTATACGTAGACAGCAATGTATTTCGGCCTCATTTAACTCGTCAACATACGAACGAATGTAAAGTGGGTACTTACAGCTAGAATTCTTTCCTTTGTTACATTTCAGTCGATACTACGGTCATTGGAGCGTATAGGTACAATCAAACGACTCTTTTTAAAAAAAATGTAAAATGCCTAAACGCAAGTGTATTTTTAATATTAATTTGCAAAATAAGTACCCCATTTATCAAATAAAGAAGTGGTGAATCAGATGTTACGTGGAAAGTGCCGCACAGATTTTAGTGTTGGACATCGTGATACTAGCGATATTGAGAAACATTTAAAATCAGAAAAACAGGATTTCCGACCAAGCTGCTGCTTAAAGTCCGACAATGCCTGCCTTTTTTAAAAAACCCATTCCCTGAATTTCAATGATTTAGATGTAGCTGCAGCGGCCGTATCACACGGTACAGGAAAATCACAGCTTTCGCTTCTCATGTTTTGAACAAAAATTTGGATGTACTCGTGCAAAATCTCTAACTATTGTTAAAAATGTGTTGGCCGCGATGGTGATGGATGAATTAAAAACCACCTTCGTGAAGCTCACTGCATAACTTTATCAACCATTTTGTGACCAAGGACCACTAACCTTGCTGCAATAATTTACTTAATCGAGGACACTAAAGCGAAAATTATAATCGACACAGAGATGGAAGAAGCGGTTTTAAGTACCGTTTTTGCCACTCCTACTATTAGTACGAGGCGTTTAGCTTTACTTCACGGTATATCACAAACCTCAGCGTGTAGAATTTTGAAGAAAGAAGGTCTACATCCATATCATTACCAAAGAGTCCAGGATTTGCACGGGGATATGGATTTCCAATCAAGGTGCGTTATGTCGATCTGGCTACAACGACAAATCCGTCGCAATCCACAATTTTTAAAAAAGATTTTATGGACGGATGAGTCGAAGTTCACCAGGAATGGCATCACGAACACTAGGAATATGCACGAGTGGTCACATGATAATCCACATCTGAAGAGGACCTCGCCATTCCAGGTGCAATTATCAGTAAATGTTTGGGCAGGTCTACTCGACGACATGTTGATAGGACCAGTAATTTTACCAGCGACACTAAATTCGGAACGATTCCTAACTTTATTAAGGGATGAGCTTCCCCGTCTGTTAGAGGATGTACCGATGGCATCCAGACAGGGTATGTACTTGCAAATGGACGGCTGCCCTGCTCACTATGGCCGCAATGTCTGTGAATATTTAAATAATAATTATGCCAATCGCTGGATTGGACGCGAAGGCCCAGTGGGCTGGCCAGCACGCTCTCCTGATCTGACACCGCTCGACTACTTTTTATGAGGCCACATACAGTGAACCCGTGAGTTCAGAGGCTGAGCTTCATGACCGCATCATGAGGTGCGCTGAAGCATTGAAAAATGAACCGCAACTTATACGAAGGGCCACACAACACATTTCAGTACGCGTGGCAATGTGTTTGCAACAACGCGGAGCACATTTCGAAAACCTAATACATTATAATGTAAGTCAACAATAATTAATAATAAACAATAAATCATTGTTTTTGATTATTTTTTGTTTTATTTAATTCTAAAAGCTCATTGGAAGTTTATTTCGTTTCGTTACACACCCCAGGCATTAAATACAATAGCAGCCGGCCACAAGTATAACAAAGGAATAAAAAATGGGCCTCTACCTGGATTTGCCCACTCTGAGTAGTGAACTTTAAAAATTCGTAACTCCTGTATGTTTACAGATACAATGTTTGATTATTTTTTTCTCGAAAGCTAATACAGTCAAGAATAATAATAAATTATAAAACAAATCAAAATATAGGAGTTTATTTCATAGAAATTTGAGTTGATTGAAAAAACAGTGGAAAAAAGTTATTTTGTTCACGAGTATTTAAAAAAATGAAGTATTTAAAGCCATTTTTGTCATTTTTTTTATTTTATCCTCATCACTACATACTTGGCATTGATTGGTCGTTTATTTCATCAAAATCGGCCAGCTAGTTTGAGAGGAATAAATTTATTTGTACATAGAGGTCAAAATTCGGGAAACAAATGTTCAGCGGCGTATAAAATCAATTTCCCAATCTCATTTTACCTATTTTCGGGGTTGCACTTGAACACGGGTCACACTGTATATATATATATATATATATATATATATATATATATATATATATATATATATATATATATATATATATATGTATAATGGAATTTTTTTGGAATAAAACTCTGCTTGTTTTACATTCCATGAAATTATTAAGCACAATGGCCAAGAAACAGCTGTACCTACCACCTATTTCTTGCTACACACAACTATCTGCTAGCGCAACGCACACTAGCTGTATTAAAACTATTGAAAGTTTCAAATATATTTTAAGCTGTGAATGTAGATAACATTTATAAGGCATAAAATCATTGTTATTAAGAAATCATTGTTAAAAGATTTTTGGGGCAATAAGAGCTCATGGCTCTCAAATTATAATGCCAAACTCTGCTGTGTTCCAAACCGCGGTTAAAACATTGTTATTGAATAAGATAACATCCCTACATTCAATACATGTAAATTGTGAAAAGGATGACAATGTCTGTGGCAAATCGTTAAAATCTTTTTATTTTATTTTTAGAAAATGATCTAAGAGAACCCGAAGAAAACATAAAATAATAAATAAATAAATAAATAAATATTCACAGGACAAATTACACTTACTGATCTAACCCCAAAGTAAGCAAATATTTGCTTGTGTTATGGGTGTTAGTCAACGATACTAATACATAGAAATACATATATAAATACCAGAATATATATAATAATCACCCAAACCCGGAAATACATTTATGCTCATCACACAAATGCTTGTCCCCGTCGGGGATCGAACCCGAGGCCCGTTGATTGTGTAGTCAGGGTCGCTACTCGACCAACGGGGCGGTAAAAACAATAGGTGTTCTTAAAGAACGTTTAAATATTGATTTAATTGATCTGCAAACAATGTTAGAAAGCCGTTCTCGAATCACTGTGGAATAATACGCAGCCATAGCATACTGTAGCGGGCGGATAGCTACCAAAGCTGAACGAAATATTTTCATAACATGTGAAATATGTAATAAAAATTTAATGACAGCTAATTAAGAATATATTCATAGGTAAATTGTAAAAAAAGAATTTTGTGGCAAAGGTGGTTATGCTATCCAACTCGGAAATCATTTAACTAAATATATTTTTCTTCGGCCAACAAAACATATTTTAAATGAGTATGGACACAAAAAAAATATTGTGGAATATTTTTTATTAATTATCACAGTCCATTTATATTTCATTTTTTTACAATGTGAACAACATAATAAGGAATTAAAAAATATCTGCTTGACAACTGTGTGAGATTCTCCACTATGAACTGGTACAAGGAAGTCAACAATATCCTTATTTACAGAAGCTATATTAATTAGAACATTAAAAATAATGATACAATTAGTGGCATTTTCCTACAGGCTCAAGAACTTTATTAATAATTTCCTTCCTCTGGCAAATTTTTAAGTATGACTATTGTAATGCCCTACAAATAAAAAAACAGACCAATCATTTTTTTTTCTAATGCATATTTCACCTGTAATAAATGTTTAAGTTTATAGCACCTGTTAAATAAGTATTAGCTATTAATAAATTATTTCAAATATTAGTTACATAAAATATTATGTTGAGAATATAAATATGTGAATACAAACTGTGTATGTATTCACATATTGAATGAACTTAATAAGTGGTTATAAGAACAATGGCAACAATGTATAAAAATATTATTAAATAAGATAAGTAATTATAATACTATGTATAAGAAAAAACATAATATGTTTATATAAAATTAAATTCGTATTAGAATAGATATAGAAGAGCAATGCTTCTTGGCACTGGTATTTTTACCTAAAAAGAAGCATTGTGAAAGGAAATTGTTAAAAATTGTGTTAAAATGAAATAAATATTTTATTATTTATTATTATTATTATTAATGGCATTATCATTTCGACTTATTAGGTGTATGTAGTACTGTCGCAATTCTC
The DNA here is from genome assembly GCA_036924255.1 of Apodemia mormo. Classification (NCBI taxonomy): domain Eukaryota; kingdom Metazoa; phylum Arthropoda; class Insecta; order Lepidoptera; family Riodinidae; genus Apodemia; species Apodemia mormo. The sequence goes on along the minus strand of JAUPFN010000022.1, from coordinate 23,583,428 downwards.
CTGGGGACACTAAGTAGTACCTAATGCTTGAATTTCTTGAAAGTGTTGATATTATTTTATTCCAGAAACTCTCAACAAAATCGTACGTAAGAAAACGAATAACGAATACATTTTCTAGGGATGTAACGATTCCGATTCCGATCGGCTCTAAAAGCCCGCGAAACGAAACGCGCGTGGCGACGTTGCAGCTCCGTCATCGTAGTGTCTTAGCGGACCAATGAGACGCGGTGCCCGATGCCGGCTGGAGATGACAACGCGGTTGACAGTTGGTTATTAGTTATTGGTTTAGTAGTGTCTGTTTAGCTTTAGCTGAGCGATGTAATGTTTTGTTTTGTGCCTAATGTTTTACGTCTCGTCAAAGCCATAATTTGTATTGGTGAATCTGTTTATTTGTTTAGTTATTCACTCGGTGAAGTGAGGACTGTAAGATAAAAAATGGCCCCACCTTTGAAACGAACAAGTTCTATCTGGAAACATTTTCAAATAAAACAGGACGATGACACAAAAGCAAGTTGTTAATATTGTAATGTCAGCGTGTCTCGTGGTAGTAAGGCAGTTTCATCGAAAGGCTACACGATAACTAACATGTGCACACGTGAAGCGCTATCATGAAAAAGAGTTGGAAGACAATTCCCCATCTACCTCAAAGACCGACATTGGGTCGCTTCAACAATTGGGACACTAAAAAACAAGCAACTTTAGAGCACATTGTGGAAAAAGGTCTTTTATATGATACCGATGACCCTAAAGCAAAAGCGATCGCGCAAACAATAGGTGAACCGTTTGATATACATAATAAACAGGGCTTTCAACGCACGATTAGGCAAATGTGCCCGAAATACAGATGGTTTCCCGTCCCCATATTTCGAAAAATGTAATACCAGATATGTATTACCGTGTTAAAATAAAAATAAAGGCACTATTGCAAGACCTTCCGCACATAATTGTGACAACTGACTTATGGACAAGCGACTCTGCTTCATTCGTCAACGACTTTGATGATGACGATAAGTTTGACTGTTCATGTACTTCGTAACGATTTATAGCTGAAGAGCCAGCCTAGAAGTATTTCCCTTTGACGGCGAATAGCAAAGCGGTAAAAACATAGCTCAAAACTTACGTCAATTATTTCAAGATTGGAGCATCAACGAATAGGTAAGAGCCGTAATATGACATGATAACATAAGAGTCATTCCATATGAAATCGTCTAATTAGCAAAGTCGACTCATTTTAGATTTTGGTGTAACTTTGAGAAACTCTTCTCTAGGGTCCCAAAGAACAAAATTTACACGAGTTTGATTTTTACAAGCGCTTGTTTTCGCCTATTTAAATAAAGACTTTTAAAAATCGATATTTTTAAGCCTTAACAACTTTTACTGTGAAATTTTTCTGTTTGAAGCTATCTGCATGATCAAGATGGATTTCACAGTGGGAAAGATAGTAGTTTAAGGGTAATCGAAGATAATTGGCTCGGACGAGTCCTTTGAATATAAGCAGCGTGCTGAAAATTAGTGTTTTTTAGTCATTTTTCGTGAAATTCAATCAACTCTAGCGTCGTAACTGTTGAGAATTAAAAACTCATGCTCCGCGGGAATTAAGTATACATGTCATAGACAAAATTCAGCCACAAGTTGACTTGAGCTGCCCGCTCTTCATAGAAGAAAACTTTGCTCGAAGTTTTGAAATTTAAAAAAATTCCAATTTTCAGGTTATGAAACGATCGTGTTGACTGCGAGATAAAAATCTGATATTCACAGAATCTATTGTTCTTACCTTCAACTTTAAACGACTACATCACTTGTTTTGTTATTTTCATTTTTAGTGCATGTGCGAGCCGTTTTTTTTTTACAGCAAAAATCTGGACGTTTTTACAAATGGATTAAAATTACTTACCATCAGAAACAATTATAAATATGAATAATTTTTCTAGTTTCAATAAAGTTATGGATATTTGGGGTATAAAAGTAAGTGGTAAGTAATTTTAATCCATTTGTAAAAACGTCCAGATTTTTGCTGTAAAAAACCGGCTCGCACATGCACTGAAAATGAAAATAACAAAACAAGTGATGTAGTCGTTTAAAGTTGAAGGTAAGAACAATTGATTTTGTGAGTATCAGATTTTTATCTTGCAGTCAACATGATCGTTTCATAACCTGAAAATTGGATTTTTTTTAAATTTCAAAACTTCGAGCAAAGTTTTCTTCTATGAAGAGCGGGCAGCTCAAGTCAACTTGTGGCTGAATTTTGTCTATAACATGAATACTTAATTCCCGCGGAGCATGAGTTTTTAATTCTCAACAGTTACGACGCTAGAGTTGAATGAAATTCACGAAAAATGACTAAAAAACACTCATTTTCAGCATGCTGCTTATATTCAAAGGACTCGTCCGAGCCAATTATCTTCGATTACCCTTAAACTACTATCTTTCCCACTGTGAATTCCATCTTGATCATGCAGATAGCTTCAAACAGAAAAATTTCACAGTAAAAGTTGATAAGGCTTAAAAATATCGATTTTTAAAAGTCTTTATTTAAATAGGCGAAAACAAGCGCTTGTAAAAATCAAACTCGTGTAAATTTTGTTCTTTGGGACCCTAGAGAAGAGTTTCTCAAAGTTACACCAAAATCTAAAATGAGACGGCAACAATTTTATTTTTTTTCAGACGATTTCATATGGAATGACTCATAAGCGAGATCTATCATTGACCACTTCAGTCATTCAACATCAGGTCGCAAAATTCTAACAGAAATGCAAAAATCTCATAACGTTGTACGTCATGTGCTCCTCCAGGATGTCAGTACTCACTGGGATTCTATCCTTCAAGCGCTTAGAAGACTTAAAAAGTAGCGAGTTGCAGTTCAAGCTTCTTTGCCTCACGCAGAATGTAAAACTGGATTGACTACAGAAGAATGGGTATTGATGGAACAAGTTATCTCGACCTTAAGTTATTTTGAAGAGGCTACAAAATCTTTATGTGAAGAGTCTGCTTGCTTGTTCGGCGCTATACCCTCTAATTTATTATTTTGAGAAAAATTTTACAACAGATCAAGAATCAACAGACCAATGACCGACCGTTATAGCCCAGAATATAATAATTTTATGGACTATTTGATAGCCGGAATCAATGACAGATTTGATGATTTAGAAACTGACTAATAATTTATTTTATCTACGAAATTAGATCCGCGCTACAAATTGCGTACTGTTATATCCCTGATGTGTAGGGCTTTTAGCAGACTCACCACCCTTCTCAGCACTCCACCCAAAAGTGCTATCCTAGCACTTTTGGCTCCTTTGCCACTCCTAGCCTCGGTCCAGTCAGTCACCGGCCAACCATCAGAGAGACCAGAAGTCTCCTTTATCCGTGTTTTATTCTAAGTTTTATATTATTTCAAGTGAAATAAAATGTGTAATTAAAAGATCCCTTTTTTTAAAAACGCTACCAAGTTCCCCCGTATAACAACTGGTGGCACAGCGGTGTGATACGGATATTCCAGTGCCGGTGGACTCATTTTCAAATTATACTTCAAAATACAGTTTCAAAATACTATTTCCAACTATATTCTATTTCAAAATAATACTATTTCAAACTAAATAATACCACTTCATACTACTTCGTAACGAATAAGCAATTTTATTAACAATCAAATTAATAGTGTAATAAGTGACAGTGAAAAATATATATATATATATAAATAAATAAATAATAAGAAAAAAAACTATACTTACCACGATCTACCTACCTGTCATCACGAAGATCTCGTCGCATCCAAGAGTACCTGGTCATCCTACATACAAAATCGATAATTACCTAATAAAACTTCAAGCGGTGTGCGTGAAAAAACCATTGAGAGCAAGATATCACGGAGTCGCCGTTGACGACACATCGAGTGGAATTCCTACGTCAACACCAGACATAAACATCCTTCGTCGCTGCAAGCGTAATGTTACTGATAACGCTCGCCTTACTATATACATTGTAAGTGTTATTGTAATATTTAAATCATAACATTTAGGGTTCCGTCTCACTAGCGTTTTAATTTTACTGTGTATTATTGTTTTATTTTACTGTTTTTTATTTTACTGTGTTTAATTTTACTGTGTATTTGTTAATATGTCAAAAGTTGAGAAAACAGTTGTCGAGATGCTGAATGCCCCGGAAAATTCCAGGGAATGTAGGAGCCCGTCTCCTCGCTCATCAAAAACAGAGCTCCCACACCTAGAGGTGGACTTAAACACCCTTTTAAAATTTATAAAACCATATAATGGCAACAAGGACACATTAAACTCATTCTTAGTAAATTGCAACAATGCTTGTGATATGGCTTCCGAAGCGCAAAAACCGATTCTTTTTAAATATATATATTGCCAACTCGAGGGCAAAGCCGAAATAGCCTGCTCAATCAAAGAGTTTAAAAAATGGCCTCAATTAAAGGAGTTCTTAAAAACTCAATTCGGCGAGAGAAAACATTACTCCCATTTATTGGCTGACCTGCAAGAGACCAAACAATCTCCAGCAGAGTCGGTCAACCAATACTCGCTCCGGGTCGAAACTTGTCTCTCTCAACTTTTGACGGAAATATCTTTATCGGACACCACACTAAAGGAGTTGCCAGGAAGGATAGCCGCGATGGAGGATCTAGCCCTCCATCACTTCTTGATTGGGCTTAACCCCAAAATATCTAGTATAGTGAGATGCAGGGCACCTAAAAATTTAAACGAAGCCGTTAACCTAGCAATATCGGAAGAGCGTATACAACAATGCATTTACAAAAGGTCAATGCCAAGTGAGGCGAGACCTAACTTATCAATGAGGCCTAAGTTTTCCACGAGACCACAATGGCGTCCTGTAGAAAACCGCCCGCAGCCTGGTCCCTCTCGTCAACCGGAGACGATTTACTGCCGGTATTGTAAATCACCGGGCCATGACATAAAGGATTGCAAGAAACGTGAATATAATAATAATCGCTACCGTCAACCCCAAGCTAGACCTTTTATGCCAAATTCATACGATAGGAACCGCCAAGTCCACTATGTGGACGCGGAAGAATCCGAGGGGCATGATGAAATCGATCATTTAAACACGGAACCGTCTCACCCAGGCGCCGTGTGAGACAACAGGTGTTAAGTAACGGCGCCAACAGACACAAACACACGCACACACCACTCAATACAAAATCACAGGTCACACGACAGGGTAACCAGCCCCAAAAAGGAGACCTACGTCCAGCATCTAACTTCACAGTCCACACGGGTAACCAGCCCCAAACAAGAGACTACATTTCAAAATCACAGGTCACACGACAGGGTAACCAGCCCCAAAAAGGAGACCTACGTCCAGCATTTAATTCAACAGTCCACACGGGTAACCAGCCCCAAACAAGAGACTGTATTTCCACACCACAGGTCACACGACAGGGTAATCAGCCCCAAATAGGAGACCTGCGTTCAGCACCAAACCTCACGGTCCACATGGGTAACCAGCCCCAAGCAAGTGACCACACCTCGACGACTCAGATCATACAACAGGGTAGCCAGCCCCAAAGCGGAGGTCTGCGTCGAGCAACTAATCCAAGCGCTCATACGAACAATCAGCTCCAAGTAGGAAACCTAAGTCCAAATCCGATTTTAATCAAGGAAATATATGAGGTAAACATAGATACAACAAAACGTTTGCTACCTCATGTGTTGTTAGACTCACAAGTATCCGACGTCCCTTTAACCTTACTAGTCGATTCGGGTTCTGCCATATGCCTATTGAAAGAATCATGCTTACTCAAAAATCCGGAACTTGCTAAAGAAAAAATTAAAATCAAGGGTATCGACCCTAGCGATGAGACGACCCAAACTGAAGGTCACTTCCCACTAAAACTAAAACTAAATGAAAACGGATTTGCCGTTCACTTTACATTCCATGTCATTAAAAATATTAAGCTTCCCTATGACGGGATTATCGGCACAAATTTCTTAACAGCATTCGGCTGTAAGATCGACTACACTCGCGATGTTTTGAGAATAGGGAAATTAAACATAAAACTACACTTCTCTGAACCTTTTTTCGTTATTCCACCTCGAACCGAAGCGGTGATTGAATGCACGGTTCGAGAAACTGATCTCAAAGAAGGCATCGTTCTAGATCAACATATTTCAAATGAAGTACTAATCTCAAATTGCATAGTTAAAATTAAAGACAATAACCGCGTAAACCTGACTGTCGCCAACACATCGGAAAATTATGTTAATGTAAAAACGAATTTAAAACTTAATATTGAACCTTTAAATGAAAATCATATATGCTACACAAATAACTTCAATACCCAACTAACTACCAAGAGAACCAACGATGTTATTAGCTCTCTCAGAACAGATCATTTGAACCAAGAAGAGAGCGAGGCTCTTATCGATCTCTGTTCTCAATACTCAGACATCTTTTATCTACCTGGCGATCAGTTAACCTACACTTCCGCTCTTGAGCATCAGATTAAAACAAGTAGCGACATTCCCGTCCACACAAAGTCTTATAGGTTCCCGGAATGTCACAAAAAAGAGGTTGAAACCCAAATAAATAAAATGCTCGATCAAAATATTATACAACCTTCATCCTCTCCTTGGAGTTCGCCAATATGGATAGTTCCTAAAAAACTGGACGCCCAAGGCCAACGTAAATGGAGAATCGTAATAGATTACAGGAAATTAAATGACATCACAATCGGAGAAACGTATCCTATCCCTCAGATATCCGAAATCCTAGACCAACTAGGAAATAGCAAGTATTTCACCACTTTAGATCTTACATCCGGTTTCCATCAAATCCTTATTTCCTCGAATGACGCTCCTAAAACTGCTTTCTCTGTGCCCCAAGGACACTTCCAGTTCAATCGCATGCCGTTTGGGCTTAAAAATGCCCCGTCTACCTTTCAAAAATTAATGAACAACTGTCTATCTGGTCTTCAGGGTTCACGTTGCTTCGTGTACCTTGATGACATAGTAATTTACTCCCATGATTTAGCCTCACAAGTAGATAACATGAGGGCTGTCTTTGAGAGACTCCGTAAATTTAACCTAAAACTACAACCGGACAAATGCGAGTTCCTTCGCAAGGAAGTTGCATATCTAGGGCACATTATCAGTGAGGACGGCGTAAAGCCTAACCCAGATAAAATTAAAGCTGTTACCAATTATCCTACTCCTAAATCTCCTAAAGACATAAAGTCTTTCTTAGGCCTTGTATCATATTATAGACGGTTTATACCCGATTTCTCGAAATTGGCAAAACCATTAACTTCCCTCCTAAAAAAGGATGTTGCTTTTCGTTGGCAGAACGAACAACAACTCTCATTTGAATCCTTGAAACAAAAATTAATCACAGCACCTATACTAGCCTATCCTGATTTCACACAACCTTTCCTACTCACATGTGATGCGTCTAATTATGCTATTTCTGCAATCCTATCCCAGGGGACTATTGGACAAGATCGTCCTATCGCTTTTGCATCCAGGACCCTAAATAAGGCCGAATGCAACTATAGTGTCACGGAAAAAGAATGCTTAGCAATTATATTCGGCACAAAGGTATTTCGTCCATACCTTTACGGATATCGGTTCAAAATAATTACTGATCACAAGCCTTTGCAATGGCTTTTTAATTGTAAAGACCCCGGGTCCCGACTCGTCCGTTGGCGATTGAAACTCGAGGAGTTTGAATACGAAATTCATTATAAAAAAGGAAAGATTAATTCTAATGCTGACGCTTTATCCCGGTTCCCTATGAACCCAATCATTCACAATCCTGGCCCCGCTGGAAGCAAAGACCAATACGACCAGGACAAGGACCTTATGGACCTACTGATCTCACCAGCATCATTTAACGAGGACGAAATTGAACCTTTTGATCCCTTAGCTGAACCTTCTCCCAATCCTGTTGAAGGAAATGTAACGCATCCTGAAACGCAAACAAGCCCCGAGCTTATCACTTTAGATGACTTAAATCTTCCTGAAACGCTGAATCCTCCTAACTCTGAAACACTGAATCCTCCTAACTCTGAAACACTGAATCCTCCTAATCCTGAAACAATAAATATTCCAAATCCCGACATCACCAATCCTCCAATTCTCGATACGCCGAATCTGCCTATCCCTGAAACGCGGAATCCACTGAACCCTGAAACGTTACACCTACCAAATCCCGAAAGACAACACTCTCCGATTTCTCCAGACGCTGTAAACACGCAACCTACTCGCACAGACTGTAACACTGACTATTCTAACTTCTTAAAAGACATTGCCAAAAAAGATAAAGTCTTTAATACAAAAATCGTAGAACATAACCAATCCTTAATGAAGACTCATTGCAGTAATCTTCTTATACCGACTTCCTTAGACCTAGACGAATCGAATACCTATGTCCAAGAAGTGATCGGTAATCTTGAAAATCCTAAAGATGTACTTTATAGTGAAAAACAGTTACATTATTTTGAAGAAACAAAATTCAACAATAAGGTCACTTACCTAATATATACGAAAGTTCATCATTTTGATCAAACCTCCTACCCAGAAATCTTCCTAACCCTGAAAAACATAAAACAACATTTGCTAGAAAGTAACATTCAAGAGATAGCAGTTTCCGACTTCAAAAATCCATTTGAAAATTTATCTTTCACCAAAATATATAACATCTTAACCTATTTATTCCACGACTCAAATATAGTAGTAAACATCTATCATAATGACATCATCCATCCGACTCCCACTGAAGTAAAGAAAATCCTATATGACAACCATGATATTCCATCTGCTGGTCACCTTGGCTCTACAAGAATGTACAACAAAATAAGAGAGCGATTTTATTGGAAAAATATGCGTAATGACATTGAGCAGTATGTAAAAAATTGTCCCTTCTGCCAAACCAACAAAGCACTAAGACAAACGAACAAAGCACCTATGCAGATTACCAGCACTTCTAAATCCCCGTTTGAAAGAATATCCTTAGACATAGTAGGGCCTTTACCCGAATCGGGCACCGCTAAGACTAAATATATACTTACCTTACAAGACGACCTGACGAAATACTCTACTGCATATCCGATTAGAAGCACGACCGCTGAAGAAACAACCGACTGCCTCCTTCACTTTATTTCCTTATTCGGTATTCCAAAAACTATCCTCACGGACCAAGGTACCAACTTTACCGCAGAACTCTTCAAAGAAACCTGTTCCTTCCTCAAAATAAAACAACTCTGGTCATCTCCATACCATCCTCAGACCCAAGGAGCACTTGAGCGCTCACATTCGACACTTAAAGAATACTTAAAATCTTATGTGAATGACGAACAGACAAATTGGCCGCGATACGTATATACAGCCATGCTGGCTTATAACACGACTCCACATTCGACGACTAACTTTTCCCCTTACGAACTCCTATTTGGGCATAAACCATTTATCCCCAGCTCCATTTATGACTCTCCTAATATTACCTATTCCGATTACGTAAAAATGCTACAAAACCGGCTGAGATGCTGTAGGGAAAAGGCGATTGAACATTTAGAAAGGTCAAAACAGACCTCTAAAACATACTACGACACACACACCCGACCTGTGTCTTATAGAGTCGGTGATTACGTGTACCTAAAAAATCACCTTAGACTTAGGAAGGCTCTCTCTCCTATATGGAAGGGACCATATAAGGTTGTTAAAATTAACGGCAGAAGCTCGCTCACTCTACTAATAAATCGCCGTCATGTTATTCATCACTTCGACGAAGTGAAATTAGCTTCTAGAGCAGACGCTCACAATTAAATAATTAGTATTTAGGTAATTAAGATTTATTAATTAATTTTATTGTTACTTTTATGTAGGCATTAGTTTTATTCTCGATATTCCTTTACAGCAACCCTTCGTCGGGGCAACAGTTCGTCGAACCACTAATAAATTCCTCGGGTATCTATTTCGACCCGTTAGGGACTTTAAACTTAGTCGATAGTTATCTTAGTGTTAGATATTAGATATATCATATATACAACCTCATGTAGTAGACTTATCAACTAGTATTAATAATTCCAAATATTTATGCGAAGGAAGTAAAATTCTTAGCCATTTAGAATGTACTAATCTCTTTTTACCATTAATTACCCGATACGAGGACATAAAGCGTGATAGTGAAGCTTTATTCAACCTAACTCCTCGCCGCTCTAAAAGAGATGCCATTCTCGGATTTATCGGAACCTTGTCGAAAAAGCTTTTCGGCACAATGGATGAAGATGACGCCGCTCGCTACGACCAAGCTATCCGAGATGTACAAGCAGATGAGAAAAGATTAGCTTCTCTTGTCAAAGAAAATATCCTAGTGACCACTTCTACGCTTAAAGCGATGAACAAAACTATTTATACATTTGAGGCGAACCAACGTAAATTGGCGACCGCCATTGATGCCCTATATGTAAGCGTAAGAAATCTCACAGCTACTTCGCAAGAAATATTGATAAAATCGCGTATTTTAGAATTAGTCTCAATCATAGAAAATAGTCTTTTAACCTTATCTTTTAAAGTTGAAGACCTCGTAAATTCAATTATGTTTAGTAAATCAAATATTCTATACCCTACCATTCTAACTCCAAAGGAGCTCTACAAGGAGTTGGTAAACAACTACCGATTCATATCTAATTCCAGACGACTACCCGTCCTTTTAAGCTTAAATAACATGAACACTATCCTGAACATATCCTCTGTATCCTGCTATATGACTAGTGATAAGATTGTCTTTGTCCTTAATATCCCCTTAGCTAGTCCTATTGACTTTAAACTATACCACAACTTACCTTGTCCAGCACCTCACGATGTCAATGAACCTACCTCGTATTCTACCATTATTCCCTCTTCTAAATATATGGGAATAAATAATGATAAAACTAATTACTGTAAATTAGAGGACCTCCAAGGCTGCAAAATAATAAATGGCAACACTTACCTTTGCGACGCCTCGGTGCTGTACACTGCAGTGCAGCACTGCAGCGAACCCAACCTGTGAATCGGAAATAATAGGAAAAACACTTACCTCAATACCTAATACATGTGAAACGAAATTCCTCCATGGCCGCATCCAAATCTGGCAACCCCTGCGAAATAACCAATGGTTATTTGTGGTATCCGAGAAATCAAAATTAAATATAGAATTAAATGTAACACAAGTGGTAGAGACAATAATAAGTGGAACCGGAATCCTACACTTACCTCCTGGAAGTGTTGCATACTGCAAGGATACCAAATTAGTAGCTAAGGATAGTGTTAACATGATTTTAAAACCGATAAAGATGTATGTAAATATACTAAATGACCCATGCTGTAATGCGCCTAGTTTTAAGAAAATTATTCCTGTTCTACCTCCTGTTGATTTAAGTAATATAGATTTAGACTCCGTAGCTTTTGACAATCCCGAGGTATTAAAAGGATTGGATGAAATTTTAGATAAGTCGAATATTGTACTTTATGAACATTACTATAATATTGTAATCATTCTTATTATATTTCTAATCTTAAGTTTCGCTGTTTTCAAGATATGTAAGGTGACTGGCATCCATAAGAAAATATCCTTTACTCCAAAACCAAATCCAAATCCTGATCCCGTCAACGATGACACCGGAATCCCAGAGACTCCAACACCACGACTTCGCACCCATTATCCGTAAACTTCACCTTAGGGATGTAAGTTTACTCTACATCGGGGGGCTGTTATATCCCTGATGTGTAGGGCTTTTAGCAGACTCACCACCCTTCTCAGCACTCCACCCAAAAGTGCTATCCTAGCACTTTTGGCTCCTTTGCCACTCCTAGCCTCGGTCCAGTCAGTCACCGGCCAACCATCAGAGAGACCAGAAGTCTCCTTTATCCGTGTTTTATTCTAAGTTTTATATTATTTCAAGTGAAATAAAATGTGTAATTAAAAGATCCCTTTTTTTTAAAAACGCTACCAAGTTCCCCCGTATAACAGTACGTCCAATCTACAATCCACAACCAATCAGGCAAAAGGAATACTTATCTTGTTAATCACAAATACAAACAGGGAGTATGTTCCAGTAGCGTCGCAAAGTAATCAAGATAAGATTTAATCATAATATCATGAATCGTAATAAATTAGTAACGAAGGTGTAACACACAGACGAACAGACTTTCACATTTATAGAATTAAGCACGAACTTGGATGTTGTTAGTAGATGTGTGAACCCAAAGTGGTGAAGAGAACACAAATTTCTTATGATTATGAGTGATAGTGACTAATCGGCCATAACGGCAAGATCGGAGGGCGAAAACGTTACACGGCGCAAAACTCAACATAAGAGAATGTGCGCATCTAGCGAACCACCGGCGATACAGAATATCCCCGGAAATCTAGTACCCGGAAATCTAGTTTGTATTATTAGAATGTCAGTTTTCTACTTTTAATATATCAGTTAAGTATACACACGTCATCACAAACTTAGACATCACTCACGCTAAATGCGTGAAAGTCATAATACTTAACCCGCAGGACGATTAACGAGTTAATTAAAAGATTGGATGCATCCCAGGAAAAGAAAGTTCAACTTTTGTTACACCACGAGGAATTTGGAGATCGCAAACTCTCCCAATTGCTTCGTCATCTGCAGGACTTGGCAGGATCGTCAGTACTAGAGCAAAAACTATATGAGGGAACAGACTGCCACATAATATCTAAACCGTTCTAATATCTAAACCGTTCTAGCTTCCCCACCCAGTCATTATCTGGAGCAACAGGCAGAACTATCAGATCGTATTAAAGAAATTACTATGTCATACACAGTCAGTCGCATCTACGTCATTTAGAAGTCGCCTCCACGTTCCGAAATCGCTGAGCTAAGGAAATTGGTTGAACATTTATCAAATAAAGTTGACGAGCGAACGTACCACCCGTCGCCCGCAGGAGCATTAACAAACAAGGCGAAGCCAATCGTCATCACAACAAAGATCTAGATCCAGTTCTAGTTATCGAAAATTTCCGTTGTGCTGGTATCAATATAAATTCGGCAAGAACGCAAGCAAATATATAAAGCCGTGCAATTTTCAGCGATCGGTCATGGTGACTGATCATGGCCCAGCGTCCACAGGTCGTCTCTTTCTCTGCGACTCAAATCTACGTGTACAGTTCCTTATTGTTACAGGACATGACGTGTGTTTCTAAAAAGTGCAGTGTGTGATGGTCGTAATAGATCTAAATGTGATTTTACTTTAAGTGCGGAACTTTAAGTGGCATACGTTTCATTAATAGACATTCTTGAAAAGCACAACCTTCACGAGAAAATGATTGGATTTTGTACCGATAACGATACAAATTGTGGCAGCGTAGAACGTTCAGGTCAATGTAACAGGCTGCGCAGCGTATGAAGTTATTCAAACAGCAGCAAATTTATTACCAGTAGACGTAGAGCATAGTATAGACTAAAAAAGACGAATATTTATTCGTATTTTTATTTTTTCGAAAAAGCCGAAATACAGTATAAAAAAAGATTGGGATACAGTGAAAAAGATAGCTAGTACTTTCGCCTGCAATTGAGAGAATTTTACAAATTTATTCGCCATTGAAATCATACTTTTTATCACAAGAAAAATGCCCTTTTGTAACAATGTTCTGGCGAAACCTTGGTCAGCTTCCGCCAGAACACTTTACAAATTAGTTTTAAATAGACCCAATGTATAATAATTTTAGCTTTAAGTCTGTGACATAATTTCCTTAAACTGTGTTGAAGTTAATTAAGTTTTTGTGTTGCAAATATGTAGTTTATGTAGTATGTACATAGGCGACATACTCGTTTTTACGAAAAAGCCCTTTTCTTTAGAATAAAAAAAAAGAAAAATGCCCTGATGTATTATACCATTTTTTCTCTAATAAATGCTCAGAATTTTGGCTGAAAGTGCACGTGCGGAGACAAGACCACCTTTACGGAAGTTTCCCACTTTTTGTGGATTTAAAAAATAAATATAAAAACTGGTTAGAAAATAATTATGTTCCTCTGATCATAGGAATAAATTGACAAAACTTGAGAGTGGCAATATCGACAGAGACTATTTTATAGGAAATATTCGTAACTTATTATAATTGTGTCGTCGTAGTCGTCGTATGTAACAAAGCCTGAAATAGGTTGATGTACAACTGATGTTTCAGCTCTTATTAGTTCAGATCCCTAGACGACTGAACACGAAGATAACTTGTTTGACGAAGTGAAGTTATGTGATCAATGAAGTCCTAAAAGACTGGGGTGAGAAAAAGTATCCTACCGAGCAACGAAGGAAGAAGATATTTGAAAATTTAGAAAAAAAACGAGAATAACCTTAAAAACTGCTTGGCTATTGTGCAATTACTACTTTGAGTACCAGAGACAAACGCACCTACAGAAAAAGGGTTTTAAAAGTCAAAACATTGCGAGCTCTGTTTTTACTTAAATTTAATATGGCCAGTTGTGAAGATTTTTACGAAATACCCATTTAGTAAGTTTTGCGTTTATATGTATTTTGTTACGTATCTACATATACCCTATCTATACACAAAAAGTTTCGCATCCGATTTCCAGGAAGTTGGCCGCCTTAAATTTAGGTCATGCACATCGTACACTTTTTGCTCCTACTTGACTCAAGTTGATATATTGGATATAGTAACTGTTTAGAATTCAGATTTTAAGTCAGACTGTGAGTCCGGATTCCAACTTAACGTCAAAGTTCGATACCATTAGAGCTTTTGTGTTAGGTGAACTTTTAGCTTTTCAGTTACAAAAATAAATTTTATCAATGCAGATGATGTAGGGGAAAACGCAGAAATGCGCCTGGCAACACTATGTTGCCAGCGTGGACTATCGCGTGGTTCCTTTTCATGGTTATAAATTGCATTGTCACATGTCAAGTTAAAATAAAAGTTCTTTATTATAATGTTCAATCTTTAATTAATTTATCAGATGAAAACCCCAATAAAAATAGTATTAACTCATGAGAATATAAATAAAAAGAAGGAAAATCTTTACAGTGCTATTACTGACTTCATACAAAAAAAAAATCAAGGCGTTTTAAGCCACAATTATTAATAACACAGTGATAAGATCAGGCAAAGGCAAATCGGGGCCTTTTTTGCTAAATCAAGTTGAAAAGGAACGGGAATTTTCCCTTTCCGAGTTCCTTACTAAAAAAACGTCACAATATATTTATGAATTGCGCGAAAACATTGAACTACTATAGATATTGGACTATAAGAAGCAGATAGTCGTGTGTTTCTAAATGTCGGACCAGGAATTGCCAGTCTTGGCAATTTTGGTTGTATTATAAATGGATAGCACTTCGTTTTTATTTACTTGAATAGTAGATAATATCTTGCAGGCGTTCAAATAACTTTTCTATGTGTAGTACGCCGTTATAGCTAAGCTTATCTAACACCACATGACTATATTAACGGAATAGAGAACTTCATACAACCCCGTGGATAGGTTGCACTTATACTATACAAGAGATACTGCTGTTTTTAGTAATAAAGTTAATAACTTAGTTTGACATATTCAAATCGAGTACATTACGATTTCCTAGTAAATTTAAAAGAGCTTTCCCCGGAGGTAATTATTAAATTGACTTCTCACAGGCAGTTTTGCATTTTTTAAGAACCTAAACTTTACAAGGATCGATGGGCAGAAGGACGTTACGAATATTATGACATGCCATTTAGACTATAAAATTGTTGAGGCAGCAGATCAACACGATATAGTTTTATGCTGTTTATCATCAAACACAACACACGAGTTCCAAGCCTCTCGATAAAAGTGTAAACAAATCGTGTGAACATCACTGGGACGAAAAAACTTTATTATTTTATATCAAAACCCAGACAAAAAATTAATCAAAGTGCGATTTAACTCTATCTTTAGTAGAGTCTGGTCAAGAAACGGATTTAGAGCTACCTACAATCCGGATGCAGTACCTAGTGAGGCTCATGCACCGTCTGTATTGACTGAAAGACCTCTGATACCAGAAAACTCAAGGCCAGTAAAAGATCCATCGTCACGAAAATTTTTAAAAGCTGTTCCTAGTTATATGAAATCACGTAGCGTGATACAGAGTAATATTGTTAGTCCAGATTCTGAGAAAACGTTTTGTGAAGAAGAAGAAGCAGAAAATGATCACTCATTGCAAAAGTCACCTACAACTCCTAATCTTAGTGGCGAAAACTTCAGGGAACCAGAAGAAAATTTTGGTCGTTATAATTTAGATTCCAACAACACATATTTTGATGACCATAATCCATGTTGTCCGTCTCTGTGAAATCAGGATGACTTATTGTCACCTGGTTTATTAAGTACAGGAGTAGAAAGACGCTTAGTTGATTACAGTTCATCAGATTCAGAATTCGCAAATGAAATCATATCTTTAGGACCAAGTAAGCCTGGTGCAACAATAAGACGACCGATTATTTATAGCTCCGAGTTTGATAATTTTATTGATGACTTTTTCAATCCACAGAATGAACTCAGGCCTCTATGCATCTGTGATATATACAGCTCCTCTGATGACGAAAATATAAACCTGATATGAAGACACGAACATACTCCCCAAAAACAAATATGTATTGGCATCAATAACAAAAGACAAGTACGTGATGACTCTGGTACAGCAAGTAATTCAGAAGACGAAAAAAGTTAACCAAATTTTGCTATAGTAAAAAACAAAAAGCAAATTTGTTTATAGAAAAATTGATAATAAAAGAAATGAATAAGAAGTATCAATCTTTAAAAAAAACAGCGAACAAAAATCAACAGCAATCAAAGAAAAAAAAACAAAGAAGGATGTGTAAAAAAATATCTTCTTGTCAAGAGAATTGAAGAAAAAAGATCAAATAAAGAACAGAATTTAAAGAATAAATACACAAGAAACAAAAAGCAAGAAGATCAGATGAATCTAAATCAAAGCAAGACTTAAAAAAAGAAAGTAGAAGAAGAAGAAGAACAGTCAAACAGATGGAGATAAATGGTACTCTCATGATTGCCTCACATAGAGCTTTGAGGATATAAGATTGTGCCCATTGTGTCTGAGATGGTTCCATGAAGAGTGTATTGGCCTTACAAAAAAGGATGTTGATTTCAAATTTCCCATGTGCAATTAGCCTCACTGCACTCAGAATACTTACTATTATTACCTCCACCAAATAGTAAATTGAAATAGCGTTTACGCTTAAAGAAATACGACTTCGAAGTCATTTAAAAAGGGGGGGCAATAAAATACCAACGCTGATGCCTTATTCCGAATAAAATTAAATGCAATATGGATAGGTTATCCTTGACTACCGATGTAGATGAAAAGGAAGAACAATTACAGAAGTATTAATCGAACGTGACAGATAAAATGGACAGGTTAGCGGAGAATAAAAGCTCTGATAATGATGATATATATCTGATAACTATTTCTGATACATCCGCCGCCACCATTTCAGTGAGCCCTAATGAATTAGAATTTGACGAACAGTATCCAATACCTTCGGTCTCTAGCAGTACAGAAACAATACATTCGAATTTACAATCAGATACCTCTGGAATTCCAATATTACATGAACAATTGACCCAAAACAAGGAAGCAAAAAAAGAAGCTTTGCATTATATTTGACGAAGTTGCATTAACCCCTAATTTGTCATTTAACGAGGCTTAAGATACTATAGAAAGTTTTGTTGAGTTGAAAAGTGGAAGGAAGCTCAAATATTGTGACTATGCTCTTGTGTTTATGGTGCGAGGTATCGCCTCATCTTGTAGACAAAGCCTGGCCTATTATTTCTTTGAAGGAACAGTGTCTTCACCGGAACTAGTTAATATATTAAAAACTATAGTGCTTGAGGTAGTTCAAACAGTTTTGATACCTCTAGTATTAGTATGTGATCAAGGTTCCACATTTAGATCTGCATTACACAGTATTAGACAAGATACCATTCGCTTAAGGTATAATCGAGGCATTAGAGATGGTAAGTAACAATACCCTGTCTTAATATTTGATTACAATGAGCTTATGCTACGTTTTCACCTTTAATCCACCTTCGTAATACGAACATGGGTTTTTTCTTGCTTGATAACCAGTTACGAGAATGGAATTTACTTGTCGTTTTTGTAACCGTGTTTCATAACCAGCTATGAAAATAGTTTTTGTTTTCTTTGTTCATAACTGGTTATTAATTAATAAATATTTTATCCACTATCGTAGCTGAGTTTAAAAAAATATTTTTTCTTGTTCATAACTCATTATTTATTAATAATATTTTATCTAGGCTCACTAACCACTGTTTTAATGAGCCAGTCATATGTCAATCAAGCTAGTCAATAAATACTATTTATGACTAATACTTACAATCAACTGACTGATAAAAATTCCTGTTTATTTCAATGTGCCATGCCATTTACCAGTCTTTTTCGTTTTCCATAATTCTATGTGTGTTTCAAATAAATATTTTGATGGTAGAAAGCCAAAATGGAGTTTATTGAAGAAAAATGTATTCAATTTGTTTACATAACAACAAAAATAAATTTTATCAGTGTTATAATTTAAGAGGCTGTGGAGGTAACGCACCTCTTGATAGTAAAAATAACTTGGTAAAGGAAAAATCGTATGAGAGTAATTGCTTACCTGATTTTGTGACAATACAATACAATTACAATAAATAAATACAATAATCAAAAAAGTTGAAAATTTAAAAGCGAAGATTAGCTCGAACTTGGAACCTATTCAAAAACAATATGAATAAATGATTAGTGAGCTGCAGGATGATGGCAAGGATTTAGTCAGTAAACTACAAGAGTTTAGTAATATAAAATGTGGTCTATATGATGCCAGAAACAAAAGTTTGGGTGCGTTTGGATTTTCCGGATGATGATGAGGCTACAATTTTAATTTTTTTGCTGTCCTGATATACACAATATTCTTAATAACTTTTACCATTTTTATGGATGGTATTTTTCAATCATGTCCGGCACCATTTCAGCAAATTTACTCTATTCACGGATACAACAAAGTAACAAAACAAATAATTTCTTTATTCTTCTCATTTTTTCATAATAAAAAAGAGAGGACATATGAAATCTTGCTAGAACTAATAAAAAGTCGATTTCGTAACTAGAAGCCGAAGAAAATCACGCCCAACAATGAAAAGAGCACTATGAAAGCAATTGAAAGTGTTTCCAAAAACCATAATAAAAAGTTGCTTTTACCGTGATTGCCTTTTAAAAAAAGCTAAGTCATTAGAATTGAAATCGAGGGTACAAAGACGACACGTTGCAAGGTGTGCAGGTTTGGCATGATTACCACTGAAGAAAATTTTATCCGGGTACAAATATAAAATGCAAAGATCACCTAAATGTGCGGCAGTCGAGAAAATTAATTCATTTTTTTATATTTTATTTGTTAAGAAATGGTGCTGTTACAAAGAAGACAAGAACCACTGACCACCTTGAAGGATGGCATGCAAGGCTAAACAAGTATATAGGGAGGAAAAATCTATCCTTGGCTCAAGTGTTACAATTTTTAGTCAAAGAAACAAAGATCCGATTACACAGTAAGACTGTTCAATCCCGCAATTATAAAGAAATTGATACAGAAATTAATAAATACAGCAATTGAAGACCTACAAAAATATTATAACTTGGGCACTGTTTAGAAATAATTTCACCGTTTAAAATTTAGTATGTAAAAATGATCAAAAAAGGTAGGAAATATTTCATCGTTTACCTAGATGTTACGCAAAACAGATATAATTATGTTTTAATAAAAAAGTTATGTACAAGAAAAAAACATTTTCGTAAACTCGGCTACGAAAGTGGATAAAATATTTATTAATTAATAACCAGTTATGAACAGAAAAAACAAAAACCATTTTCGTAGCTGATTATGAAACACGGCTACAAAAACGATAAGTAAATTCCATTCTCGTAACTGGTTATCAAGCAAGAAAAAAAATCCATGTTCGTATCTGATTACCAAAGATCAGTTACGAACGTGATGTTTTCAGAATGCCACTATATTAATTTTAATTAATTACCTCTCCTAGGCTCTTTAACCTGTACATAAACGCATTGATAGATGAGCTAAACAGCGCCGCAGTAGGGTGTTCAATAGATGGCCAATTTGTAAATAATATTAGCTATGCGGATGATATGGTTCTGCTGAGCCCATCGGTTAGAGCTCTTCAGAAACTGATTGCAATTTGTGAGAGGTATGCGATAACACATGGCTTAAAGTACAATAGTGTAAAGAGCGAATTACTTGTATTTAAGGCTGGCAATAAAGCTCCAAAGGCGGTACCTCCAATCAAACTTGGGGGTATGGCATTAAGTACCGTTAGCAAATTTAAATACCTGGGGCACTGGGTCAGCGCAGACCTCTCTGATGATTTAGATGTAGAGAGAGAACGTAGAGCATTGGCAGTGAGATGCAACATGTTGGCCCGCAGGTTTGCACGATGTAGCGCTGAAGTAAAAATTCGCTTATTTAAAGCATACTGCCAAACGTTTTACATGTGTAGCCTGTGGGCCAAGTGCACAAGTAGGGCGCTCAATGCTCTACGTGTTCAGTACAATAATGGGTTAAGGATGCTGTTGGGGCTACCTCGGTACTGCAGTGCATCTGGGATGTTTGCCGAGACCCGCATTGACAGTTTTCATGCGATCTTGCGCAAACGTGTGGCCTCGGTGATGCTGCGGGTGCGGTCTCCTTAACACCATATTAGATAGAGTGGACTGTCCTGTGGTAAGGCACTGGAACGCAGGTCACATGCGTTCCAGAGCGCTTATATTTAATTTATAGTGTGACATAAAAAATATATATACAACCTAAATTTTCACCCTTCTACTATCAACCCTTATTTTTGATAGTGATTTTAGTAAATCAATAATTTATATGGCAAAATAAATGTTTGCCGGGTCACCTAGTTTTTTTATATAAATAAATATGACTTTTTCAATTTACAGATGGCATAATTAAATTAGTTGGATTGGATTGAAAAATTTTTGATGATCCATCACATGTGTTAAATAGCATAAGAAATAATTTTATCACGAAAGATATTTTTTATGATGTAAAAACTGGGTCTTTGGAAGACATTTTGTTCATATTTGACATAGACAGTAAATTATGACATACTAGAGCCTAAATTAACTGCTCATCATGTCCTTCTTTCCAAGATAAAAAATGAAAGTGAGTGTAGCTGCGCAGATGATGAGCGCTCGGACTGCTGCAATGTTAAAATATACACAAACAAATGCATTGAGTAAGTATGATTCAACATTTTAAATTTTGTAGACAAAATTTAAGAAAAAGAATACAGCATGGCAACAAATCCCCGATGATGCTGTAATTGGCGAAACGGGTTGGATGTATTAAGTCAAATAAAATGAACTAGAAGTAAAAGTGAAATTATTTGTAAGAAAGCCAAACCATGAGCTAATAAATTTAAAATAGTGATTAATTTGTCGAGCATTGATCTAAATAATAGAGTTTCTACTACTCTCAACAATTAGTCGACATTTGACATATTTTGCTTTTCCATAAGAAAATTTAAATCACAAATCTTGTGTCAGATAGATTTTAATTTTTAGGTCAGCTTGCTTCAAACTGTTGTTAAGTTTGGTTGACTTACTATGGTTAAGTTTATATAAAAAGTATTTAAATAATATGGTACAAGTAGACGTTAATATAGACGACATTGTATATGAATACAATTATCTAGTAATTTGTACCAAGTTGTTTTTTTTTACAACAAACTCTATGGCCACGACTGCTGAAGTTGTCTAATTTTTTGATAAACTGTTCGATAGCGTAAATGGCTCACCTGGCGCTTCAAAATTAGGAAAATTAAGATGTGCCATAAAAAGTAAATCACCACAGAAACAATTTTGGGAAGAAGCTATTCTACAACTAAAATATACATATAAAATTTATAGACCGCAGCAGTAAAATTGCAAAACACAAAGGGCAACCTCGTTTTATGCGTGTTCTTTGCCTTGAAGGGTGGACCACAACTGAGAAAAGTTTCATTAGATTAATAGTTATTGTTTGAAAAATATGGAATCGATTTTTTCTACCCCCGCTTCGTCACTCACGATCCCTTAGAATTTTTTTTGTTGGTAGAATCAGGGCTATGAATTATAGAAACGTTAACCCTGACTCCCATACATTTGTTAATACGTTCAAAGCCCTGGTTCTATCAAGTATTTTAAACCCACGTTCCAAGAGTAGTAATTGTGAAGATGTAGGGGAAACATTAATAAGCCTCAATTATATTTCTGAAGATGATGATTCATCTAAGCAAAATTTGCCTTAAATATATTCTTTACAATTAACTCCTGCACCAAATATGAATAACGAAGACTTACTAGCTAAAGTATGATTTGAAAAAAATAGGGTTCAATGTTCGGCATATACAGCGGGGTATTTATGTAGGAAAATTACAAAATTTATTAAGTGTAATGCATGTTCAAAAACGTCCACTACTGGTAAAATCGACTTTATCCACAGATTTATTCAATATAGAGTATAGAGATTTAAAATGAAATAACTCCTATCCAGTATCCTAATGAAAACATTTTGAGGTTTAATCGAGAAGCTGCGGGGTTAATTCATTCGTTTTTAAATACAGCAGTATTTAAAAGAGTCACACGGTACACAGTTTTTAAAACAGTCACAAGAAAATATTAAAAAAGTTTTATATGACATAATGTTGAAAAGCTTGCAATATTCGTGGCTAGGATGTAAACGCACACCACAATGAACTTGTTAAAAAATTTCTAAATACAATTTATTAATTTATAAGTACATAATTGGTGCAAAGTCATAAATAAAATTCTAAAAGGTGACATTACTGAAAAATATGTTAATAAAAATGAATGAACTACAAAATAATGGCATATAAAAAGTACATATTTACACGATTAAGAAAGAAAGTAAATTTAATATTACAAAAAAAAAGAGAAATAATTTATTTTGTTTTATTTAAAACTAGGATTTTTTTATTCTATAAAAAAATAAATGGAGACTGTCATAAATCTGAACATAACCTCCTTGTTCCGAATCCTTTTTAAAAAATAGTCCATCTGTTATTCCGTCGGGCAGTTCATAAAAGTTAATTAAAAATTCCTGTCACAATGGCGGCAATACTTATCACTCGGGTTTGGATACAAAGTTAGGGTCTTATGAATCTGGCATTATAATCCCGCCACCCACCATTTCTATCTTTGGTTCTACAGCCGATGGTCGTTTCCTCTTTATGGATTCGGGCTCCTTAGAAGAATAAACCATCTGCCGTTCTGCCAGGCAATTCGTAAGAGACGAACAATTGGCTATGCAAGTTACTATCATCGTGGCTACAGGGTGGTAATGGTATGCATTTTCTCACCCGGGTCTGATACTACCGCGTTACCTATTTCTGCCGCAATTGCTTCATAGCTTGAGAATGTCGTGTTCCGGTAATTTATTAATTATTACTTAATATATTTAATAATTAAATATAATCATCTTATTGTGAAAATTAAATATAATTATCTTATTGTGAAACAGTACTAGTGTTGTCAGCTAGCAAATATTGTGTTAATAATTCGATCGTTATTGTGAGGCGATTATTTCGAGTTGAGTACGGTTTACACGACTTGAACCAATGCCCAAGTGCTCCTATAATAAAGACATCGTTGAAGAAGTTTGAAGAGACCGGTTCGACATTAAATGTAAAGCAAACTGGTGGCCTACGCACTTCTCAAAGTGAAGAGAACGTGCAGAAATTCTTCGCTTCAGTTCGACGTGATCCAGATTTATCGACTCGCAAACGTTCGGCTGAATTAGAATTATCCCGCACAACTTTACGCCGTATTTTGGATTAGATTTAAAATTACACCCATACAAGCTCCAAATAGTGCAGGAATTAAAACCGTAATAATACGTCGAAACAATGTTGAATCAATTCAGTAATTACGAAAACATCTTGTTTTCTGACGAAGCCCATTTCCACCTCAACGGACATGTAAACAAACAGACCGTACAGTTCTATCAATTCTACCGAGTATGTGAGCATGTTACGGCAGTTTTTGACACCACAACTTTTGCAATTTGGTGGCTATAATCGTAATACCTGGCTGCAGCAAGATGGAGCCACGTGCCACACATCTAACGAGTCTCAGCGGGTAATTAAAAAAATGTTTTCGGAAAAGTTGATTTCCAGAAGAGGTGATATCCCATGGCCACCCAGGAAACCAGATTTATCTCTGGCGGATTTCTTTTTGTGGGGTTATTTAAAGAGCCGTGTCTACATTAATAAACTAAAAGACACTGACTGAACTAAAAAAAAATTAAGGAAGAAATGTCTGCGATCTCACGGTCACTTTGCCGGTGAGTTTCGAAAAATTTGTTACTCTCTTACGCAAAAGTCGAAACGGTGGACATATAGATGATGTTATTTTTTTTTTAAAATGACAAGGTATCACCTATGTCTTGAATAAATTTTTTTAATATATCTGTTATAGTTTTTTTATATGATTTTTTGAAATGTTAACAAATACATGGCCCACCATGTACTAAGATTTTTTTAACAATTTGTCCTTTAATTTTGAACATGAATTATATCACCTTAATATATTTTACCAATATAGAAAACGTCATGCAAAGAAGGGTTAGTGTGATTCCTAAGAACCTTTAATAAGCAAGAGTGTACCTTATCAAAGTCGATATTCGAGCTGAATTATAAAATCACTTAAATCTTTTGTAGATCTTTGCAATACTGGCTCACGACAAACCGAGAACAAAGGAACTGCATTTCTTTCACTGAGGAACTTGTACGGTAATACAGCTGAGTGTTATAATTGATCAGTTTTGCGTGGAATTCGGAACACAGTTACGAAGAATAATATATCTTTTAAATGTGACTTGAAGTGTTTAAACTTTTATTTAAGTTATATGATACGGCAAATACATTTAAGAAAATATTACCTGTGCTTGAAGATACGACGCTTTTAATATCGAAAATACAAATTAACCTGAAAAAATTTGTTTAACAACGTCTGCCAAAAGGTTACATATAAACACGCTCAAATTTAGTTGAACAATACTGAAATATCACATGAAAAGAATACTGACAAGTCACTTGACGTACGAAGAGACGACCACCTTACTATGTTAAATAGAGGCCTGTTAAAACTCTAAACCTTTGCGAACGATTGATGACACTTACAGCGACGATATAGCGCCACTAAGCCCTAGACATTTTTTGATAGGGGAAGCAACTGTTACAGTACCAAATCCTAACTTACAAAATACCAAAATTACATATTTATCCCGATGGCAATACCTGCAAAAACTTTTATCTGATTTATGGCATTAATGACAAAATGGATATTTGTCTATATTACAACAAAGACAGAAATGGGGGAACAAGAACAAAGAATTTGATATTGATAATATAGTGTTAATATAGGGTAACAATCTGCCACCTGGAAAATGGACCTTGGGTCGTATTCTAGATAAGCACCCAAGCACAAATGAACTTACTAGGGTATACAGTGAAAGAGATATCGGAGAAAGTGTGGTGCGAAGAGAGTGTAAATAAATTATGACCTTTGCCTATTAATACCAAAGACTGAATTTCAACACAAATCAAACTTAACTAAAATAATTAATTATCTAATATAATATAATGTAATCTAATATAATATAATATAATGAATGCATTGTTTGCACTGAATAATTGTTAGGATATTGTTTAAAATATTTAAAAAAATATACAAACTGATAAAATTTGCAATTATTTAACTTACTCAAGTAATAACTAATAAGTAATTGCTAGTAGTAACATTTTATAGTCAACCAAGTCAGTTATTTTTCTATTATTATGAAATGAATGCTAAATTTTTCTTTATATTCAGATATGCTATAAATACAATTGAGCATTAAGTTGTGTTTAAGAAAGGACCTAGTACTTTGGTGGGCGGAATGTTATAATGTAATTATAAACGCATGCATTAAACAGCGTACTATCTTAGTAAGTTCAGTTAGAATTAAATCATCATATAGATAACACTGTCTTTCAGTTAATGGACTTAAATAAGCAACAGTGAATGAACCTTAAACAACCTATTCTTACCATGAAATAATAAAGATTTAATTAGAGATTTTCTAAAGCAATATATAAGGTCCTTCCAAAATAGGTAACCATATTTCTACACAGCGCACGCACGAGTAATCAACCTCAAAAACCGGTCATAAATTACGAACAGAAAAAATCGTTTGTCACTTAATTACTGCTGTTTGTATTGCAGACTAAGGCTCACTCACATATCATTATAACTTAAGATAAATAAATAACTTTGACTTAACTAACTCAAAGTTAATTTGTTGCTTTTTTTAACTCGGGATGCATCTTGCACAAACAGAAATCAACCCAAGGTATACTCACCCAACGTTTTAATTGTGAATTGTGGTGATTCTGCCAAATTCAAATTCATTCGCTGTTGCTACCTGTGGCTAAATACTAAAGAACTTAATAGCGCTGACTGAATATTTTTCTCTCTTTCGCACAACCATATTTTGCTTATTATATTCTTTTCTTACGTCAGATTCGAAGTAATATGGCGTTTTTGGGCTTTATACGTTGTGAAACCTAAGCGTTAACTTCTTGACGTGTTGGTAAAATAATAATTTCGCATTTTGTAATCCGTGTTATTTTTCTATAAAGATGGAAAAAATATCGTTTACGTGGTCCAATATTTACAAGTAACGACAGTTCTCTTCTTTATGATATTACTTATATCAAAATATTAACATATAATAAAAAATAAAAAAATGGCGCTAATCTTCTCCAAAAGCAAAAGTTTTGGCTAGAAGTAATGGAAGAGTTCAATGCTTTGTCTCTCTGCAAATTAAAATGGTCAATTCGTTCCGCAACATTTCCATTAAAAAAATCCGAATCAATATATTCGACAATTTTTTTGTCATCGTCAGAATACAAAAAGCTATTCACAATTTTAATAAAATATAATTAAATTGTTATTTCTCATCAAGTACCTACACAACACAACACGGTATAACCTCACAATTTTGTCGTTTTTAACCCAAAGTTAGAAGTTTAACGCCCCAACATCGACGGGTTAAGTATTTATCCAGTTAATCTATGGTTTGGTGTTAAGTCTTGTCAGTGCAAGAAAAAACATAATATAACCCCGCGTTAGCAGCTCACTCAAAGTTTAAATCTAGAACGCGCAAGCGCACCTAACTGGGCTAACGTAAACCGATTTCAAACAATAGCTCCAAGACCCCTGCTTGCAAAGCAGGTAGTCGGACTCTAGTCAATGTCGAATGTGCACGCGTCTTTGATCTCGATTCGTTCTTAACAACAAGTTTGCAATTTGTATTCTGAGTAATTTGTGGTGAATTGTTTAATAACTAATAATGGGTTCCGTAGCTCAAGGTTTGTACTTAATTATAATAATAACATTTTATTAACATTTAATTTATAGTTGAGATAACAATCTATAGATTAAATATTAATAAAATATAGTACATTTATTATACACATAGATATTATGAATATTTATGCATATTTTTTGATAAAAAAGTATTTTTGTTATAGTTCCGGATCCCATCGGGCAAAAATTTATTATTTTATAATTAATTATACATCTTAGTCATGTTATGTACATTGAAAAACTCGCCCATCTTGTCACCATTTTTTTTATAATATTTTATATTGTGGAGGGATTTTTTGTCATTTTTACTTGTATTTTAAAGAATGAGTTTCACTTTAGGTTTCGTATCGAATGACACTAAAACGTCTACAAGATCATTGTACATGATATTCAAAGATAGCAGCAAATGAAAACTGGATCAAAAATGATCGAATGTGGAAAAAAATTAACATATGCTGCTAGTAATAGTCAAAGAACATCCAGAAACGTAGGAGCTTCGAAGTTTATAAAAGAAGTCTGCCTCCCCAACAAGAGCGAACAAAGAAAAAAAACTGCAAGCTTGGGGTCAAAATGAAAAAAATATTGTAAAAGATACAAAATAAAGGACACAAAAGAAGTTCAAAACAAAAGCAGGGTTGACTATAGATATGCCTAAGGCTAATGCCAATTTGAACTCAGGAAATAGATCCAAGAAGGTTTTTCAACGATCCAGAAACAGTTACAGAAATTACAGGTATCAACATATGCCTCATACAGAGACTCAGAATAATATCAGAGGTTATTTTTCTGGATATGATATAAATGTCACTTAGTTTGCAAATAAAACTGCTGAACTGTATGTAGAATTATATGACTGGCATCCAATGACACTAACACTACATAAAATACTTGTGCATGGTCCTGCCATTATTAAACATGCCCTTTTGCATATTGGGCAATTGTCAGAAGCAGCAGAAGCCAGAAATAAACATTTTAAATGTTACAGACAAGATTTTTCTAGGAAATTCACACGGGAACTTTGTCATAAAGAAGTGTTAAACAGGCTTCTACTGACTTGACCTATTTACGAGCTGTAGACGAAAAACGGCATAAAATCAAAACGAGCGGTAGTTTTTTTTACCAAAAACAATAGAATTATTTTTAGAAGTGAATGATATTCAGATCGATAATTTAAAAATAAATTTTCTTATTTTTTAAATTTGTTATTTATTGAACCTAAAAACATTAATAATTATATTATTTAAATACAGTACACAGTTATGAGGTATCATTTTATGCCACTTCCAATAAGAAAAGGACAAAAAATATATATAAAAGACAAAACAATTAATATGTTACACAGCACAGCATAATAGTTAATATTGAAATTGAAAAAGAACAAAGGCCTATAATTTTAAAGTATCACATAGGAAAAACATGCCATCGTGGCATGAAGGATAACTATCGTTATAGTTAGAATCAGACGCATTTATTATTTAGACAATTTACAAGACACCGTATCGTCCATATAGTCCATTGAAATGTTACATTTTTTAGGCCTAACCTTGCGTTTTTTAGAGGACGCAATTGTATTTTTTTGATGTGTAGGGGGGGTCAGTGTAAAGCTAAAACCAAGTTTGTGGGGTCGCCACCGTTGTCCCACGGCCGCCATCTTGGAAATAGGGGTTGAAACGGTTTTTATGATATATCTCTGAAACTATTTATTTGATAAAAAAAATTTGTTAACATTTTTTGTTGCAAATTAAATTCTCTACAACTTTGGTCCAGTAACTTTTTATCGTAGAACTATAAATAAAAAAGTTATAAGCGAATATCTTCAGAAATTCGAGAAAAAACTTATATTTTTCGATATAACTTTTTTTTTATCATTTTACGAAAAAATAATATCAGACCATTTTTGTAGATCATTTTTTGAGGAACAACTTTTATTTGCATCATTTTTTCATTAAGTTAATAGCTAAGGTTTTACAGTGCTCCGTAGAAGTAAGTACTATTGTTTAGTACTCTTAACTATACCTATATTATACGTGTGTACTAATAATATGTCATCAGTTATTGTTTTTTTTTTATTTTGTTATTATAACTTTTTAAATTACATATTTAGCAATATTATTAATAATTAATTATTGACTCTTTTTCACTCCATAACAGGATTTAACAATTATTGATTTTTTAAATAATTATAAATCTGATGGCCGTTACCGGGAAAACTGTTCAGGTAGAAAATACCCAAGTAACCATGAGGGAACAAAAGAACAGCTGCCTGCTATTGTTATTAATATTCCTAACCTCTATTGTCGTAAGAATAGCTAATAACATTGTGTTGAAGTTGTCGTTTAATCTATATCTTTTAGTTGTGCTACATATTTCTCCACGTGCGGATGTATTTTATTCTGTTTTTAATTGTGAATACGATTTCGAGTGATTTTAGACACAATTTAAACTTCAGTGATAACTATATTTTTTTATTAGCATTTAAACTTTTTAAGCGTGCTTTTTCTATTATTCCATCATGAGTGATTGTTTTATTTGTAAAAAACCTTTAGGTGAAAATAAAATAAGAACTGTGAAGGCAAAATGTGTAAAAACTTTACTAGACCGAGCTGTTGCAAAAAATGATGAGGTTAATGAAAAATTTTTACGGACTGTTTCGGAAGTTACTGTGCATGTTACGTGTTATTGTTATTACATGGATAATCGAACTGATAATGTTGTTCGTCGTCGCAGCAGCAGCTCCAGTAGTTTATCTTCAGTTTCAGAAACTCCAGGGCCAGACTTTGATTTTGCGAACAATTGTTTCATTTGTGCCAAACCGGTTCAGGATCCAAGTGTTTCGCGTACAAGCCGACAACCGCGGGTTTGTATTGCACGTAATGAGAGTACAAAAACAAGTATTATGGACCTTATAAACAGACGTTCCGATGACGTTGCAATGGACATTGCTAATCGCATAGCTAATATTCCCAGCTTAGTGGAAGTTGGAGCAAAGTATCATAACAACTGTAGTAAGCAATTGTATTCCAAAAAATGGTCGGTCGAAAATAAAAAGGATGAACGCAAAAATAATATTGACGCAGCAATGGCGGATATTTTTTCTTACTTGCATGAAAATAGTAGAGTGTCAATTCTAAATGACGGATTTAATGAAATCGATTACAGGAGAGTACATTCCCCAGAAGCGAACAATCATTGAACGATTGAAAGCAAAGTACAAGGATGAAATTATAGTAATAATAATTATATAATATATTATATTTTTAATGAATCCGGTCACGATTGTATAATCTGTTTTAAAGGGTTCATTTATAAAATTATATCAAACAAACCGCCTTCTCACAAAAAAATGATGTTCGTGAAGAGAGATTGCAAATAGTTAGAGATGCAGCTGCTATTATTTTGGAAGATATTCGATCACAGTGTTACGAGATAAAGAAGTATCCACCTTCTGATAGTTTTCTAAAGGATGTTAATACTCTAGTTCCTGAAACTTTATCAGTTTTATTGAAAGGAATTATTTGTAAATCTAAACGCAAGTCACTAAATGCAGCGGA
Organism: Apodemia mormo; assembly: GCA_036924255.1. Classification (NCBI taxonomy): domain Eukaryota; kingdom Metazoa; phylum Arthropoda; class Insecta; order Lepidoptera; family Riodinidae; genus Apodemia; species Apodemia mormo. The sequence goes on along the minus strand of JAUPFN010000022.1, from coordinate 23,552,419 downwards.
AAGAAAGTGCACATCAATTGCTCACTCTATCATTGCAGCAACTCGACCTGCTTCATTTATTTCTCCTCTGCTACTTGGAGTTGGATCTTTCTTGTATAAAAAGTATGGCTCCAGTAATCTTATTGATGTTCTCTCATCGATAGGATTCTCCGCATCTTATAATGCTATTTTTTTATTCGAAGATTCTTGTGCTTTTCGTCCGGCGCGTAATATCTTACCTCATGCTTTTTTTCAGTTTGTTTTTGACAATGCTGATTTTAATAGCAATACAATTGATGGTACAAATACTTTCCATGCGATGGGTGGTATTCAATGCGTTACACCTTATAACAGTATCGAAAATCATACCAGTCTAACACGAGTATCCAAAAAAATACCAGCTTCAATTAAATCTACGCTTGGATTAATTCCTCTTACATCCTACTCAAAAGGCAAAACCGTTGGTCTCAGTAAAATAAATGTTTCAGTAATTGAAAGGGCCACACAATCGACCAAACAAATTATTCCTACACCTTGTGATTTTATGTGGCTGTATGGTAAATGGTCATGTACTGTGAATATCAGCGGATGGAATGGATTTATGATTGAAGCAACTGCTGAAAAACCTTTTGAAAGAAGTAGAATTATATGCTTGCCATTTATAAACGCTCCGCCAACAGATTATGATATAATTTTAACATCTCTTTTATTTTCTATTGAAAAATGTAAAGCTTCCAATCAAAAAACATGCATTGTGACATTTGATCAACCGCTATATTGGAAAGCTCGAGACATTACAGCTGCTGCTGATCCTAATACCGATCTATCGAAGGTCGTAGTTCGATTAGGTGGATTCCATTTGCTCATGTCGTTCATAGGTTCGATTGGATATATCATGTCTGGTAGTGGACTCGAAAATATCTTCAAATTAATTTATGCTGAGAACTGTGTACAGCACATAATGTCTGGACATGCTTATGGTAGGGCTGTACGTGCTCATTTGCTAGTGCATTTATCAATAACAAAAATAGTTATGGATTCAATCGAATTTACAGAAGAAGAACGAGATTTTCTGGATGATAATAGTACTGATATTGATAGAACGAGAATTTTTGAAGCTATACATAATCCTCTATTCCAACAAATAACTACCAAATTTGAGGAGGCTTTGAACATGCTGGAAAGTAAAGGACCAACTGCAAAATTATGGGTTCAATATTATAGACTGGTCACTCTTCTGAAACATTTCATAGGGGCAGAACGCTCCGGAAATTGGTCTTTGCATCTGAAGACTATCAGAAACATGCTCCCGATTTTCCACTCAAGTGGGCATTTCTTGTATGCCAAGTCGAGTCATCTATATTTACAAGATATACTCTCTGCAAGCATTGTGTTTGACGGTTACTCAGACGACCCTGATGTAACACGAAAGCATAAAAGTGACGCCAGCCTATGCCAACTTCGGCAGACAGTTACGTATACCAGCAGACTTAATGACTGGAGGCCCACCACCGAATGCAGAGACCCAATTAAGTATACCGGCACATGTTGAAGACATTCGTGAGAGGTTACGCGATATACACTCGTTAATAAGTGAAAACGCATTGGAATCAAGTCAGCGGATGAAGACCAGATACGACCGAAACGCCAATCATCGAGGTTTTCAGGAAAGATCTCTTGTTTGGCTACATAATCCGGTTCGACGAAAAGGAAAATCACCTAAGTTACAGCGACGTTGGGATGGGCCATACAAAGTAATCACACGGATCAATGACGTAACCTACCGAGTGCAGAAGCAACCAAGAGGGACCATGAAGATTGTTCATGTTGATCGATTAGCCATCTATAATGGAAGTAATGATGTTCGGGACGAACATAACTAAGAGGGGGGTAGTGTTACGAATAATCTAGAAGCGTGTAGAGTTGGAGCGCGCGTGCGCTAACTATCTAGAAATAAAAGAAAGAGATAGCTACTCCTATTGACAAACAAATAGTTGACCTGGGCTATGCCATAATAGACTTTGTGGGATATGGCATAAGGTTGAAAGTAGCGTGTACTAGGGTTTATGACTCATAACATGTTTACGATAAGAAGTGATTCATTATTTCCCGATACATTTAGATTTTTCTGGATCCAGCTAGGACTTTACCCTGCCTATAAATAGAGAGGTGTCGACAAACACAAGGCAGTTTTTATCAAGCGATCGAGACCGATACATCAAGTGACTAGTGCGAAGCGAGAAGTGTTTTATTGTGTAGTGTTCTAAGTTCAGTGATAGTACAGCGAGTGACTAGGGTGTAAAGTGTATTTTAGTATTACGTTGTATTGTGTTGTGTAAATACACGAATTTAATATAAGTCGTGTTTTCTTACAATTACGAACCCGAGTACGTAACAATATTTATAAATTAATCTGATTTTTCTCACCCGTTAATAATTCTATCGTTTAAATGTTTTTAATTTTCCGGGATATTCATATAATTAAGTCATAGGCAAACAGATTTTTTTAGTTTAAAATGTAGTCTATAGCTTGAGTTAGTTGATAGCTGGCATATAAACACTTATTAATTTTGCACTTATCCACTCACATGGTACATTTCACAATCTACCTTTGTTTTTAATATCAAATATCAATTTGTACCTCAGTTTTGTACAGTATGTAATTTAATTCCACAATGTCTCAACTCACATTTTATTTTAATTAAATTAGTTAAATTCTATCATATGAAGTTTGAAATCTCATCCAAAGCCCTGATAGCTTTAGTACATGAAAGCGTTTTGGCGCTACTTTCACAAAAGTAATCTGTGGTGATTTGACATTGTGTTTGACATAAACGTCTGAAACAGCAGTTGTCAATTTGAACTTTGAATTTAAAATGTTATAATCTAACTTAATCGTGTTAAAAACAAAAAGTTTTCAAATCATTATACTCCATGTCTTCAATCGAATTACTTTTGACGCCTCTCTCCGGTCGTTAAATACAATAAGAAGTGCTCTATGTTGTTTCATTCTCTCCAATCAGTACAGTGCTAAAACGTTTTTATGGTGACAATGTGAAAGACAGAAACAGCGTTTACCGGTGGCCCATCAATATCCAACTATTGTAGCAATTAGCGTGACTCTGGACTGGACTAAGTAAAAATCAACTGATATAGAGTTTTCTTCAAAGCATTTTGATAAGAAACTATATTTTACAAAAATGGAAAAAATTTCATTATTTATAACCATTTTTATATCAACCTCCTCAAAACGCATGCTTCAACATTGATTTATTTTACATTTGATGCTAAAAACGTATAAACGTAAACGTATACGATAAGAAGTAATTCATTGTTTCCCGATACATTTAGATTTTTCTGGATCCAGGTAGAACTTTACCCTGGCTATAAATAGAGATATGTTGACAAATACAAGGCAGTTTTTATCAAGCGATCGAGAGCGATACTTAAAGTGAACAGTGCGAAGCGAGAAGTGTTTTATTGTGTAGTTCGGTGATAGTACAGTGAGTGACTAGTGTGTAAAGTGTATTTTAGTATTACATCGTGTTGTTTTGTGTATTTGTATACTAAATACACGGATTTAATATAAGTGGTGTTTTCTGACAATTACGAACCCGAGCACGTAACCACGTAACAATACTAAAATCAGTAAGATGTGAATTTTTTTCTTAAATCGAATTTATGTTGTAATATGTAATAATTTCAGGGAATACAAACTTCTTATGTTTGTGGTAGCAGGAAGATATAAAGCAGTGATAGGTATTATCTAGGAAAGCTCAATTTTGATATCAGTGACAAATTTAGCTTATGCTCAACTGTTGTTTTTATGCATATTGCATTAACTGAAAAGATTAAGAGATGGCTCGACCAACAATAAATTTTCAGAAAACAGATTAGGACATCCTTTGTTTGACTTCCCTTGTTTTCTCTACATTAATAGTAACTGTCTACATACAAACATGCCAGCCGCCAACTATCAATCTCGCTATCAATTTGATTGTGATATGTCCAGTATTGGTCTCCTCTAGTACCTATATCCATATTCATATTGTACATCTGTTTTGTTAATCGTCCATCTGCTATTTTTTACAAGACGTCCAAAAATTTATTACATTGCATAGAGCAAATTGTATTTTTATTTTCAGATGAAATTGTCATAATACAAACATATTTTTTGTCCACCTCATTTACTGAAAGGAATAATAACTGTTTCAAATATAATGTAAATTGGGAAGGTGAAACTGCCACATAGAGAGATATTTTAAACTTATTTTTGAAGTGGATAGCAAAAGAGGCCATACGAGAATCCTGTCAAAGTTAACTTCATTTTACATTAATCAAAAAGTTTAAATAGTAATGTCAGTATTGTTGTTATTTAAGCTCATATACTGCAAAAAATATTAAAATATACAGATGGATTTTTCAGGCGACGAAAAAAAGACTATTAGTTTGACATGTATGAGTTTGCTGTTGACATTGTTGAAAATAGATAATATTTGAGTATACATATCTATACACGGAGCAAATATTGTCATTTCCAAAATGCATACTTTCCGGGAACTTTTTTACATTCATCTTGATTTCTCGTCATCTCTCAATATCTCAATCTCGTGACAAAATGTCAATGGATTGTGGCATATTAAAAAGTTTTGTACGTTAGTATAATAATTATTTAGAATACCTGTGTACTACTAAGTTTTTTTATGTGTAAGTGGCTATTTTTCTTCCACCTTCCTATGTGTGTGTTGCCTGAGTGTTTATTTTTATGCCTTGTTTTTATTTAGTTATTATCGGTGTGCTGTTATTTGTAATATAAACACCTATATACTATAACGACGCCCCGGCCCAGGCTACTAGGGCCCTCTTGGAAGCCAAAGAAGCTCTGGAATCCCGATCAGCCGGGAACATTAAAAGGGAGATTCGCGATAAGGTAGTGGAGAGCATCTCCCTCCTACACTCACTTGTGCTCAGGCTGGCGGATTCAAGATCACGCGCTGTCGTGGAAGCCGAACGCGTCAAGGCCCAAAGATTCAAGGACCTTGACGTGCAGGAGGCAAGACACTCGCGGGCTCTTGAGTCCGCGAACCAGAGATATGAGAAGGTGGAGGACCGGATCAGCAAGGTGGACGACGCTACAGAGGCGGTCCGTGGCATAATAATCCATGACGTGATGCAGACGATGGAGGACCTCAAGAACCGGATGACCGCGATGTCACAAGAAATCCAAGACATACGTCGCGGCCAGGGGGCTCAGCACGATGGCGCTTCTTGCCCGGCGGGCCAGTCCTTGCCGGAATTAAAAAAGGAACTGATCAGCCTTAGGTCAGATATTGGGTCCCTGAGGAGACTCGCAGCGCCAAGGACAGAGGAAATCGTGGCGGCAATCCTACCCCATTTGGTAGATAGGTCCCCAACTGATGAAAAGAACGGAGGATCGCAACACGAAGGCGTCAGCGCTGCGGAGCTACTCAGGGAAGTAAGAGAGGCGGTCAATGAGCTCAAGAGCGGAGGACCGGCTACGACCCAGGAGGCCGACGCTACAAAAGAGCTGGCGGAAACGGTCAGATGCATGGGCGACCGGGTGGCGAGCCTAGCTGAGACGACTGCAGCCATGGGCGACCTGATAGTTCCACTTAAGAGCAACGTAGAGGAACTAAGACGGGAGATTCGCTCGACAGGAGAGCTGATGACGGAGACGAGTGGACCAACCAGGGCGGCTATTGAGCAATTAAGAGGTGAACTGAAAGAGAGGGTCATGTCTTCCCCCAGAGCCACACAGTATCACTCTAAGGACCAACAGGGCGCGGCTGAGGAACCAACCCATGTCAGGGACTCAAGGAAACCCACGTATGGGGAAGTCACCGCAAGACCTGGGTTTGGCCTCCGGTTGGAGTCCAAGGATCCCATGCACACCAGCCAGGATCTGGTGGACAAGATGAAATCCACTGTGGATGTGGCGGCGCTCGGGATCGCCGTCAATAGAATACCGAAGACCAGGGGCCAGAAGGTGGTGGTATCCTGCGACTCAGAAGGTGATCGAGAGGCCTTGAGTCGAGCTTTAAAGGGATCCAAAGCCCAAATTAACGTCACACCTCTAACGGGAAGAAAGCCGTTACTTAAACTAGTAGGAGTGGCAAAAGACCTTAATGACACGCAGGTGCCAACAGCTCTGGCAAATCAAAATAAGAAGTTGTGCCCGGAGGCGGACCCAGGGGAAATCAGGGTTGTGCGTAGGATCCGAGGTAGGAATGGCGCAGTGCTCAACATTGTGGTGGAGGTAAGCCCCAGAATATGGACCAGCCTAAAGGACAAAAACGTCCACTTAGGCTATCAAATAGTACCAGCGTTGGATCAGTCACCGGTAGTGCAATGCTACAACTGTATGGGGTTTGGACATACTGCTCGCGAGTGCAAGGGGGACACCGCGTGCGGTTACTGTTCCGGCACTCACGAAACAAGAAGCTGTCCGAACAGAAACGGAAGTCCAGCGTGTTGCCATTGCACTGGCGAGCAGAACCCCAATCGGCACCCAGCATACTCAGCCGAATGCCCGGTTTGGCAGAAGTGGGACAGAATAGCTCGCTATTCTGTCTCATACTGCTAAGGGCACCCCGGGCACCACATGGGACAAAGATCAACGCGAAATTAGGATTATGCAGGCTAATCTGGGTAGGGGTTATGCCGCAACTAAGGAATGCGTGGCCGCTGCGGAGCGGTGGCGGGCCTCAACACTCATGCTGCAAGAGCCTTATGTGGGAAGCAAGGGCTACCTCACCTTAAACCGGGCCGTTATCCAAAAAGTAGGAACCTCTGCCTCGAACCCGGTCAAGGCGGCTATAGTGGTAATGGACCCTACACTAAGGACAACTGTCAACCAAGACCTGATCACCGAGAACATGGTTTGCATAACGGTGGCAGCTGAATCCACAAAACTGGGCCTGGTTAAACTCTATTGGGAAGGCAACCTCCCAATAGAAGATTACATAAATAAGTTGCAGAACAGCATACCACAGCTTAAGACGGATGGGCTGATCGTCGCTGGTGACATTAATTCACACAGTCCGTGGTGGGGTAGCGAGACGGAGGACACTCGAGGAGAGATATTTAGCGACTTCCTGGCGGCATCTGACCTACATGTGCTGAAAACTGGCACCGTGCCGACCTTAAGTACCTACAGAGGGGAAACCCACTGCAAGAGCTATGTGGATGTGACGGCTTGCTCTTCAAACATCTTACACAGGGTTTGTGATTGGACGGTGGACGAACACCTGGTCACCCTCTCCGATCACAACGCCATCCGCTTTGTGTTCCGAATGGACAGGGGAACGCAAGGGGCAGCCAGACCATCCACGAGGCTCTATAATACCAGGAAAGCAGACTGGTCCAGATTCGATGTGGCCCTGGATGATCTTATTCGGGAGGAGGGGCTTACGCAACAGACCATCGCAGATCTCCCCTCAGCAAATGCAATCGAGGATGCGGTTGACAGAATGGCGTCGATCATAACCAAGGCATGCGAGGCGTCGATGCCGGGAATTAGGCTGGACAAGAAGGGAGATGCCTGTCCGTGGTGGACCGCAAACCTGGCTGAAATGAAAAAGGAAGTCACTAAACGACGAAATAGGATTAGACACGCGAATCCCATCAGGCGTCGTGAGGTGGTGAACCGATATCTAGAAGGCTAAGGAAGAGTATAAGGCGGCCATTCAACAAGCTATAACATCCAGCTGGAAGGCTCTCTGTACGAGACAGGAGAAGGTGACCATCTGGCAGAACTTGTACAGGATCCTTAAGATCAGCGCCAAGAGCAGGCAGGATGTAGCCATTAGGGGCCTCCTTGGGACGGCTTTGGACCCGAGAGAGTCTGCCGAGTATCTGGCCGCTACCTTCTACCCTCAGGACGACACAGATGGGGATACACCTGAGCAGTCAGAACTGAGGAGAGTAGTAAAAGACATAATGACCGAAGTCACAGAGCGGGCAAACATAGAACCTGCAACAATGTTTACGGAAGATGAGATCCTCCAGGTCATAGATACAGTGAGTCCCAGGAAGGCTCCGAGAGAGGATAGCTTTACAGCAGACATCTGCAGAAGGGCCTTCCTGGTAAATCCCAGCACCTTCACAGCCCTATACAACAAGTGCCTTACGGTGGGATACTTCCCTGCAGCCTGGAAGAGGGCTGCGACCATCCTTATCCCCAAACCCGGTAAAGAAGACTATATGGTGCCCAAGACATATAGACCCATCGGACTGCTACCGGTCCTGGGCAAAATACTTGAAAAGTTGTTCACTAGGAGGATCTCGTGGGAGCTGCACAGAGAAGGGACCATGAGTAATCGGCAGTACGGCTTTACACCGCATCGAGGGACAGATAGTTGCAGTGGCATCGCTGGACATCGAGGGTGCGTTTGATGGAGCCTGGTGGCCGGCGATACTACTGCAACTTCACTCGAAGGGTGTCAGCTCGCACATGCTCCGCCTGGTGAACAGTTACTTGTCCGGAAGAGAAGTAGAGCTCAGGTTTGCCGGGGAGAAATCTGGAAGATCTTGTGGGACCTTTCCCACAAGATCTTCCAGATCTTATGCAAAGAGATCCCTGAACACACCCTTGTGTGTTCAGGGATCCACGTGTGGGCCCCTCTTTCGGAATGTCTTACTCGACCCGGTTTTCAACCTGCAATTCGACTCCCAAGTGCATATCCAGGCATTCGCAGACGATATCCTCGTGATAGCGGCGGACACCACAGGGGGTCGACTGGAGGGAAGAATGAACGATGCACTGAACAAGATCATGGAATGGGGCCAGGGAGTCAAGCTAAAATTTGCAGCGCATAAGACACAGATCATGCTCGTCACGCGGAAGCTCAAGTACAACACTCCTGTAATTCAGATGGGGAACCAAACCCTGGAATACTCTAACACAGTGAAGGTACTTGGGCTCACCATCGATCGCGGCCTGAACTTCGGAGCCCACTTAGACGCTGTCAGTAGGAGGGCGATCGGCCTCTTCAAAATGGTCGCTACATCAGCTCGGGCCAGGTGGGGGCTCAACGCAGATATCATCCGGCAGATCTACCTTGCGGTGGTCGAGCCCACTATCCTGTATGCGGCTAGCGTTTGGGCGGATGCCGCCAGAAAGAAAACACACCAGAGGAAACTGGATAGGGTCCAGAGGATGTTCGCCATAAAGATCATTAAGGCGCACCGGACGGTATCCCTTAACTCTGGTGTTCTTTTGGCGCGAATCCTGCCGCTGGACTTACGGGCCCAAGAACAGAAGCAGATTTATGAGGTTAAAAGAGGGAGACCATTAGATGAACGCCCCGATGCAATACTGCAAAACAGGGTTCACCCGAATGACCACCCGCACCCATCAACCAGAGTTGGACTGAAATTTGAAAGTGCAACTACCCCGGAGCAGTTGACGGACACACTCCTTTGGCCATCAGCCTATACGGATGGGTCCAAAATAGAAGGTAAGGTGGGAATGGCGGTTACCTTGTGGAAGGGGGGTGCGGAGGTCAGATACTCTGCATACAGACTATCTGACTTCTACAGCGTTTATCAGGCGGAGCTCGCCGCCATTCTTAGAGCTACGGAGATACTGGCCAGGGAAAGAGTCAATTATACTTAGTGATTCAAGGTCAGCACTGGAATGTTTGTCTCAGCCCGACCCCGAGAATCCCATTGCAGCGGAGATCCAGAACAGGATACGCGAAGCTGCAAGATCAGGACGAGTTATCAGACTGTTCTGTATCCCGGGGAACGAGCGAGCGGATGCCCTGGCCAAGAACGCGGCATTGAAGGATAAGCGGGCCCCCATATATGACCGGTTCCCAATATCTTATGCAAAGAGAACCATAAGGGAACGCACCATCGAGGTCTGGCAAGAGAGATATTTAAGGGCAGAGGGGGGTTCCGTAACTAAAATATTCTTTAGAGACGTTAAAGAGGCATACAGAACCCTAAGAGACATAACGATGGACAATATATACAGTTTACTGTTTACAGGACATGGCGGCACCAGACAATACCTCCATAGGTTCAAGATCTCGGACTCTCCAATATGTGTGTGCAGCTCGAACGAAATAGAAACAGTTGTACACCTGCTGTTGGAGTGTCCGAGATTTGCTATGGAGCGGATGGAGCTAGAGAAACTTATAGATCGCGACCTGACAGACCTCGGCACAATAATTAAAAACAAAAACTTGGCAACACCGTTTTTAAAATTTTCGCGCAGGGTTCCCAACTTAGGGGTTTTCCCCCCAAATTTAGGGGGAAAAAAAGTGGGATGGGATTTTTTTAGGGGTGTTATATTTTTAGGGGTATTTTTAGGGATTTTTTTAACTTCAAATATTTATTTTTTTTAAATGTTAAAGTAAGCAAAATAAAGATGTAATAGTTTAGCTCCTGGGATAATCCAATCTAGCCAATCATATTCATTTTTGTACATACAGCCTCAGCGACATCTAGTCAGTAAAAGGCAGTTGCTTTGTCAGTAAGAGTGCAAAGTTGTATAAAACGCGAATTTCAACGTGTTGTTGAGCACAAATATTTTACTTGTTTAATTTTTACGTTTATCAGCAAGACTAAGCATTACAATGCCTAAAGCTAAGGATAAAAAAAAATATTGTCAAAAATATACCAAGACGTGGGAAACGGATCCAGACTTGAAAGGTGGAGTAATTTTATTGTATTTACAAGTGTGAATCTAAATGACGAAATAAATTTTTTATCATTAAAAAAAATATGAATAATAGTTATTTTTCCAAAATTATCATTATTTTTTTTTTTTTTGAAAAAATTTATTATGTCTTCTAGATTCACACTAGTTTGATTTTTGTAATTTATTGATAGGGCGAGAAGGTTCACAGTTATTTGTGACTGTTACTATGTTTAACCTAAAATGTAAACAGAGAAATTACGTGATAACCTCTTGGCCCTGTGAATAAATAATCACAATAAAAATTATTAATCTTTATATTTATAATTCATTGCCATAGAATTACCAGTGTCGTCAAATTGCAGTATCTATTCTTCAATAAAATTCCAAAGAGGTATTGTTTATTTTTCATTTAATTTAGGTAAAGAATTTACTACCACTGTTATGATCACATGCACGTCTTTTGGAGTAAATTGATTGGACAGTACAAGATATTGGTGATGTTTTATATTTTCAGGTTTTAAAGATTATTTTTGGTGTCTGGTTTAAGCTTCTATATACATTTACTGTCGACTATAAAAAATTGTGTATTGGTTTCGTCATGACTAGCACTTTTCTTGATATGAATGCTATATCTGCATAGTTACTCAAGTATTTTGGGTGTCGTTATTTACAATTAATTTTTTATTGCAGGTTGGCTTGCACCTGATAACACAAATGACAATTTAGCTTATTGCCGTTATTGTCATGTTAGTTTGAAAGCTCATAAAAAGGATTTAATTAGTCACGCAAAAACTGACAAACACAAAAAATCAACTGAATGGGACAAATCAGCAAAAGCAACTACACCTATATCTAAAATCTACAAACCAAAGTTAGCAGAAAGTACTAAAATCGCCGAATTAAAAATAGCTGCTTTTATCGCTGAACATTGTTCTTTGTTGACAGTCGATCATTTAATAAATCTATTACCGCAGTTGGATCCTTCTTCGGATGCTTTGAAGAATCTCAAACTTCACCGAACTAAATGTTCAATGTTGATAAAAAATGTTCTTGGGCCATCAATGCTTGAAGATTTAATTGAAGAGATAGGAAATTCTCCGTATTCAATTATTATCGACGAGAGCACAGATCTATCCACACAAAAAGTATTATGTATCATGGTACGTTTTTTTTCTCATAAAACAAAACAGGTTGTGACAACATTTTATCGGATAATAAAAGTAGTTGAGTGTGATGCAAAAAGTTTACATGAATTAATAGTGAATCAATTTGAAAAAGATGGCTTGAAACTTGAAAACTTGATTGGAATTGGAGTTGACGGGGCTAACGTTATGGTTGGTAAATATAATTCTGTTACTACTTTATTAAAAAGAGAACTGCCTGATTTAATTATTGTTAAATGTGTTAGCCACTCTTTGCACTTATGCGCCGAAAAAGCTGCTGAATTATTACCCCGACAATTAGAATTTCTTGTAAGAGAAACCCATAATTGGTTCTCATACAGCCCTAAACGGTTGGATAATTATAGAACTTTATATGAAACTATAAATAATAATAAAGATCCCCAAAAAATTCAAGGTCTGAGTGGAACCCGCTGGCTTGCCCGCTATCAAGCCATCTGCACCATTTTGGATCAATGGGATGAATTAAAATTACTTTTTTCGATTGCTAAGTCTGATGATAAATGTTTCATGGCAGAACGTCTTCATGACATCATGGACAGACTACCTTATAAAGCTTTCTTAGTGTTTTTAAAAAACGAACTGAAAACAGTGACTCAGTTAAATCTATTATTTCAAAGCGATAATGTGGAGCCTACTAAACTATTCGAAGATTTATTTTTGTTGTACAAGAATTTGCTACAAAAACTTGTTGTACCATCTTATTTGGACAAATTGGTGGATTCGGAGCTAGTGGAGTTTAAATTCAAGGAGCATTTAATGCATACATCGTCCATGTATTTCGGATTCGATTTTCAAACTATATCACAACAGCTCCCTGCCAATGATTTGTCGGATGTTAGAGAAAGATGCAAAAACTTCCTTTGCTGCTTAGTAGAGCAAATACAACAGAGGCTTCCAGAAAATTTATCCATCTTAAAAATAATTTCTGATTTACATCCAAGAGTCGCTACATCGCAGGTTAAACCAGATCTTAAACCAATATTGAGCCATGTACAACGAACTCACATATATGGCAACAAAAATGATGTTGAGTCTGAGTGGCTTCAATTAAGTAATAAAAAGTGGACGAATGTCTCTAGTTCGGCGGATTTTTATCACGAGGTTTACAACGACGTTGATGCAGCTGGCTGTAGGCGGTTCGAAAATATTGCAAAATTTGGACTAGCATTTGTCGCAGTACCGATCTCGAACGCAAGCGTTGAGCGTGCCTTCTCTATATATAACATTGTTAAAAATAAGTTGCGTAACAGAATATCGATTGAAATGTTACAAAATTTGCTCATGGTTCGATTTACGCTGCAACGGAATGGTGGATCTTGTACAACGTTTCAACCATCAACTAAAATGTTAAAATTATTCAATGTGAACATGTATGACTTTAAAAAATCAGAATCCGAAGAAAATGATTTGTTACTTGAAGTTTTAAATAATTTATGAATAAAAAATATAAAAAAATGTTGCTGAATAAAATTATTTATTGATTGTTTTGAATTTATTATTTGTTTAATGATATTTTAGTATTTATCAATTATTTTTAATGTATTATTTATGTAAAAATATTTAATTATTTATTTTATAAATAGTGAAATTTTTTAGGGGGAATTTCTAGTAATTGTAGGGATTTTGGGGGTTTTTGATTGGGGCTATAGGGAGATAAATTTTTGAGAGTTGGGAACACTGTTTTCGCGAGTAGTGCTGCGTAAAGCGGCGAAAGCGAACGGGTCCGAAGTTGCATGAGCGTGCTGTACATTCTATGTTTATTATAATAACAATAGTAGACCCTACATAAATTTAACCAATCAAAATTAAATCTTGAATTTTATTATTGCAGTTATTGTTTAATTATCTAATATGATAACGGTTGTGATTGGTAATTAATTGTAAATTGGATGCTTATAAATTAGTTTTAATTGAATTAATAGGATTAATTGTAATTAATGTAGCTATAAATTGTCAAAGTCGAATTAATATAATTGAATTATAAATTGAATGTAATTATAAAATCCCTAACTGAATTAATGTAATTAAATTGTAAAGTAATAATTGCATCGACTGTTAAGTTATTTACTCATAAATAATTGTAATGAGTCGACATATGTACCTATACAATAATAATGAAATAATACTGTAATATAATTAAATATAATTGAATTGTAACGTAGTATTAGAATTGTAAAGTAATTGAATTATTACACGACTAAATTGTAATGTTAGTATAGAATATGGATCGTATTGTATTAGAACTGTATTAACCGCATGCGCGCGTGGTGGCGCGAGACTGGAAAAAAAAAGAGGAAGTATAGTTATAATAAAAAAGGTAAAATATGAATGATTAAAAGTTGCTGCAGGAGAAATATATTTTTATCTAGTTTTAGGTATATAATTTATAATAGTATTGTAATATTTAAACATACACATACACCTGCATTATTTATTATTATTATACATTTATTTATTTTTCTTCTGCAAAATTTTAAGGATACTCTTAGTCAGCTTAATGATAGTTTTATTTCTTGCTCTACGTCAGATGACGAGTTTCTTAGTGCGGTAAGTGATGCATCCTGGTCAGAAAACACTACAGTAAATGATGATATTTCATCAATTTTTTCCGAATACACAAATAATCTTAATATTGTACACATTAATGCCCAAAGTATTCCTGCTCATTATCCGGACCTTTTAGCAACTTTCCGTAGCAATCACATTGACGCGATACTGGTATCGGAATCATTCCTTAAGCCATCTTTATCGTCCCATCAGTTTTCATTACCTGGTTTTATTTTAATCTGGAATGATCGCACTGGCAAGGGGGGTGGTGGTGTAGCAATTTATTTGCGTTCTAATATCCCTTATAAAATTATTGCTTGTACACCTAGCGCATATAATAAAACTGCCGAGTACATTATTTTTGAAATCACCCGTAATTTCTCTAAAATCCTTCTAGCTGTTTTATATAGCCCTTCTTTACATATAGATTATTTTAATTCTCTGGAGAATCTGCTACACGACTTATGTCCACTTTATCGTGATGTCATAATTTTAGGTGATTTTAATACATGTTTATTAAAAAATGATAATCGTGCAAATAAACTTCGTAATATTTTATCTTCTTTTAACTTGCATCTTCCTCCATTGTCTGCCACTCATAAGTCGCCAAATTGCTTGCCTTCACTCCTTGACTTAATTATTGTATCACAGCCAAATTATGTTAATATCCATGGTCAATTTCCATCTTGCTTCTCATATCACGACCTTATATACCTGTCGTATAATATTCGTTCCCCCAAAAAGAAGGCTGAGTATTCTTTTCGTCGCTCTTTTAACAAAATTGATAATGATGCGTTAGTCAGAGATGCCTGTGCCTTAGATTGGTTCTTCGTATTTAGTAGCGACGGTATTAATGAGGCAGTAATAAATTTCAATAAAAATAAGAATCAAACATAACCCTTCACCTTGGCTGACTGATTCTATCAAAGGTGCTATATTCGCAAAAAATGGAGCTCACAGACGGTTTAAAAAGCATCCTTCTGATGACAATTTTTCGGAATATAAATTCCTTCGTAACAAGTGCAATAAGCTCTGTCGCACTGCCAGGCGTCGTTACATTCACGATACTATAGCAAGTTCAAATTCTCAAGATATGTGGAGGTTTCTGAAATCTCTTGGTGTCGGAAAGGATCCTGTTCCTAGTAATAACTGTATTGATATCAACGTTCTAAACTCGCATTTTACTACTTCTCCTTTGACTCTAGATGCCAATACAAAAGTTAATACTCTTAATCATCTGTCCACCTTTGCTCGCCCGTCATGTTCCTTTTCATTTGTGCCGGTCACCGAAGTGGAAGTTGAGAAGCATGTACGTGCTATCACTTCAACTACGGTTGGAATCGATGACTTGTGCTCCAAAATGCTTATTCTAATCCTCCCTCACATCCTTTTTGTTCTTAGATACATTTTCAATCTTTCCCTATTGACTAATACGTTTCCTTCTTTGTGGAAATCTGCTAAAGTCATTCCACTCCCTAAGAACTCTAACCCGACTACTGTTTCAGACTTCCGGCCTATCTCAATATTACCATTTCTCTCTAAGGTATTGGAGCACATTGTCCATTCACAATTATCTGAATTCCTCCGTTCCAATGATCTTTTGAACCCTTTCCTATCTGGATTTCGTCCGGCTCATAGTACTGTTACAGCTTTAGTTAAAGTGTCTGATGACATCAGAATGGTTATGGACTCACAATGTCTTACTGCGTTAGTACTGCTGGATTTTAGTAGCGCTTTTAACTCTGTCGATTTTGACTTGCTAATTGGCGTACTCGCTCGCTTAATTTCTCGCCTTCAGCGTTGAGTTGGTTTGAGTCTTATTTGCACGGTCGCTCACAATATGTTTTTTTAAATGACGCTCGTTCAAATTGGCGTGACATTGTTGCGGGTGTTCCGCAGGGCTGTGTTCCTTTAGTTTTTTCTCTATTTATTAACACAGTCACTTCAATTATAACTTCGAATTTTCATCTATACGCCGACGATTTACAACTATATCGTCACTTTAGTATCGTGGATACAGCGAAAGCGTTAGAGTCATTAAATATGGATCTTTCAGCCATTAATTCCTGGGCTGAATCTTTTGGCCTTTTAGTGAATCCGTGTAAATCGAAAGCTATTATATTAGGCAGTCGCCAGATGCTCCAGAAAATTAGTAATATCAGTTTACCCCAGATTCTTTATAATGGCACCCAAATACCTCTGTCCTCCAAAGTTACAAATTTAGGAGTCATGTTTAGTTCGGATTTATCATGGGACAGTCATATAAATGCTATAAGTAAAAAAATTCATTATACTTTCCACTCTCTAAATTTGTTAAAAAATTTTCTACCTATAAAAACTAAAATTTCACTAGCGCAGGCCCTTATCCTTCCTATACTAGATTACGCAGATACATGTTTCCTCGATGCTACTGAAGTGCTTTTGAATAAACTTGAGAGGCTCCAAAATTCATGTATCCGGTTTATCTTCGGTCTTCGAAAATTTGATCATATTTCAGCTTTCAGAGCCCAACTCAAGTGGTTACCTATCCGTCTTCGCAGGAATACTCATATTCTTTGTTTTCTTTTTAATATTCTATACAATCCAGCTGCGCCTAACTATCTTCGTGATCGTTTTGCCTTTTTACATTCATCCGATTCTCCATGTCGTTCCAACCTTAGTACCATTCTTAAATTTCCTGTATCTCACTCCCAGACCTATTCACGGTCTTTTACGGTGTATGCAGCTAAGCTATGGAATTCGCTTCCTCCATGCATACGCTCTAGTCCTTCACTGCCAGTTTTTAAAACACGTCTAAAAGAGTATTATCTGACACTTTCTTGATTTTAATTGTTTTACTGCTAAGTCGTATTGTGATTTCCTTTAAAATTATGTATGTGTTTCATGTATAAATATGTTTAGTGTATGTGTATGTGTGCAAACACATCTATGTATTATTTTTTTGTTGTGCACTATGCCTTCCCATTTATTAATCCATACTCCACATTTCGGGTTAGCTGGAAGAAATCTCCGCCAGTAGAGATAAGCTCACCTTTTGTGCAATTTTGTTATCCTTTTAAGTGTGTATCCTTCAATAAATAAAGTATTAAATAAATAAATGAATAAACAAATAAAGGAAGTATAAAAAAGAACGTATTGAAGAACATTCTACTTTTTCTTTACCTACGAGTACAAAGAAGAACATTGCTACTAACAAAAACACTGGTGCTTATAATGTAGATAAAACAATTTACCGATGTTACCTCGGTGAAATCACTTTTTACACAGATTCAGTGGCAAAAGATGGATACTTAGACCCTGATATGTTATGTAGAATGATAAAATTATTAATGCACGAAGAACTTCAATGTTATTGCCTACTAAGTTTTTATAGTGGTGTTAAGCCCTCAACAGGTTATTGGTCTGCGAACGCAAAATGTCTTGTTTCAAGTCATGAAATTCGTTATAAGTTCGATATCCGCGAACGTAATGCTCATGTTATAGAAATTGACGCCAATAGTACTATTCCAATAGAGTTTTCTCACAATCCAACCGAAACACCATATACTCAAGTTCAAACGATTGCCCATCGCCTCCCTGAGAGACCGGATCTGTGTCGTATTGGCTCGCACGCTGGGTGCGTAAGTCTCCACAACAGTGCTATCGTCTGCGTACTCATTGATACCGGGCTTAAACAGACCTCTGAGGGATACCGGCATTTATAGCCATTTGGTCGGACGAGCAGCCGTCGACGACTAATCTAATCGACCAGCCACTAAGAAAATCTGTGACACCAGGCGCAGAGGCCAGTAGGTAGACCGTACGAAGGAAGCTTTCCAATAAGACTATTATGCCAGACCCTGTCAAAGGCCTTCGATAGATCAAGGGAGACAGCTAGTGCTTCACCATGCTTCTCGATGGCCTCGCTCCAGATGAAGGTGGCATACGATAGATCTCCAGTGAACTGTTGTGAATTTTTTATTGGCGGTCACTAAGTAAATCGTTCGCTTCTAGGTGTGACATTAGCCTGCTGTTCAGTACACGCTCTGTCTTATCTTGTCGTCCATAGTCTTCCAGAGTATGGACGTGACTGAAATTGGCCTATACTTGGAGGGGTCGGCACCACTGACTTTTTTGGGCACAGGTTGCACGTTAGCAAGATTTCATGATTTTGGTACTTTTCCAGCCGTCATCGAAAGTCTAAAGAGGCGTATCAATATAGAAGCGAGTTCAGGCGCCCAGGTTTTAAGAACTAGGACTGGAATACCGTCAGGGTCAATGGCTTTGTGTGTTTTTATACATGAGTAAAGTATTCGACTTTGTTTCACATAAAAATCTCTTTGCAAAACTTATGAAACATATGATATAAGAGAAATACCATTAGAATGGATACAAAGTTATTTAGAAAATAGGAAACAGTGTGTTCGAAAATTCTGGGAAATAATAAAATACATACGTCAAATTGTAGCTGTAGTGGCTGTAGAATACCACAAGGAAGTGCTTTAGGACCCTTGCTTTTTCTAATTTATATTAGTGACCTTTCAGAAACTATCCAACACGAGTCATTCTTATTTACAGATGACACTATACTCCTCATAAATGTTAAATATAAAAATCACTTAGTAAAAGAAACCACTGAAACCTTACTTAAAGTTTCAATACGGTTAAAAAGTAACAATCTAAAAATTTATTTAACTAAAACAAAAATAGTCGAATTTAAAACTTGTTATAGCATAAAAGTTCAAAAATCAAATATATTATTTAACAGTATAAATATAGAAAATACTGAATATACAAAATTTATAGTAATATTAATTGACAGCTATTGCAGTTGGAAAGCACACATTGATTCTCTTTGCAAAAAAATTGATAGATTTGTCTACGTTTTTACAAGAATAAGAGAAATAGCCAACTTAAATGCTGCCTTGTTAGCATATTACGGATATGTTTCATCAGTATTGCACTATGAAATCTCTATTTAGGGAAACTCAGTTGACTTAATTAGAATTTTCAGAATTCAAAAGAAATGTATACGGGCAATATGTAATGTCAATCAACTACACTCTTGTAAGCCCCTATTTGAAACTCTGAGAATACTACCTTCACCTTGTCTTTACATTCTGTCGGTATGCGTATTTGTAAAAAAACATCAGCATTTATTTAAAACAAATGCTGAAATAGCAGGGAACTCATATTTTAGAAACATTGAGAAGTTACATGTGCCTAGCCAAAGACTAAATATTCACAAAAATGCATATTGTATGGCAATTAATATATACAATTTTGGCGGTAGCCAACGTCACCATCAACTACCATCATCGTTCATCGACCTATAATTCTAAGCACGATGGTTATCTCTTATTAACCACGACGGTTATTTCTTAGCGACCATGACGGTTGTCCCTAATGTTCTAACCACGATGGTTATCTCTTACAATCATTCTAAATCACTAACCTTTAAACCATAAGGTTATCTCTCATAATTTTTTAACCACGGTGATTAACATAATATATATCAATGATACTCACTCTCGGCCAAATATACCTTTTACCTCCTTTTCAACCGGACAACCTTAAAATCAAAACACAAAACTTTTTACCATACCTTTCTACCTAATGAATCTGAAAAAGATACCTAAACATCACCACCAGTTGGATGCCCAACAAACATTACCAGGAAACTAACTACGGGAACAACGGCATAAAATAAAACAAGGAGCACAGCAAGCGGCGACCGCGCATCTTACATTATCAGAGGCATAGTCACTTTAAAGATGCAGAGGCAACTTCCACTCCACGCACGTCACAACAACCTGGAGATGGTGAAGCCGGCGAAGGCTTCAGAAGCCACGTCCAGCTGGACCAAATCCGGGCGTACGTTGTGTTGAATTCACCGTGATCCACACTAATTTCACCAGCCCTTAAAAGGACTATTTCTGTTGAAGACCCAGTCACCGCACCGCTCTGAGAACGCATCACAACGACCGTTGAAACCGATCGAACGCTCCGGAAGGAACGCCCGTGCGTAACGAACCAATTCATAAGCCTTGCACCGGCGCAATGCAGACGTAGATTGAAGGCAAATCGCAAGTGAAACTATTTTATATACGAGAACGCTGGGAATTGAAGCGCCGAGTCACCGTCGATGCGCTGCCTGCGTATTTTAGTCTTACATCAACTCCACATGTATACAAATATTTCCTCTTGCAATGTTAATTTTATATAATTTTACTAGCAATGTTTGTGATTCTTTTTTGTGATACGATAGCAATATTTTATTTGTGTTTTTGGCCTTTAGATATTTAAATTTTGTATAAATATACGGCAAATCTGACTAATAAAAGTTATTCGATTTTTAATTGCGAAACCTAATTTGCTAGTTTCATTCCACCAAAACATCGCCTGATTCAGCTGCTGCACCTGCCGAGCCTCCGACTTCTCTGATGCAGAGACCTTCTCAAATCAACCCTACAAGGAGTCATTGCTGCCGTCTTCGTCCTGCCGCTATGATCGCCTAGTAGTACCGACTTTATACGCCACACAATAATATTCCTGATAGTCTAAAATCATCATCAACCTATAAATAATTTCGCAAAAAAATATCCTATTTACTATTAAATAAAACTTAATATAATATTACAGGATTTTTAGCCGATAAGATTAAATGTTAATAAATAGAAATACAAGTTTGTACAACTCAACTTTAAAATTTAAATGTATTAAAAATGGTATGGTAAATTTTGTAAATTCTAAAATGTCTATATAAATTGTAAAAAATTTTGTAAATTGTGAAATAACTTTTTGTTATGAAATAATGCTTGTAAATATTGTAATACGTAAAATAATTTTTATATATAAAATAGGAAAAAAACAAGCCTGCTGAGTTTCTTCCGCCGAATCTGCTCAGTGTGGGGCCGCGTACCGATTCGGTAGTAATTATAAGGAAATCGACCGCAATATAAATGTTTGCACACCATAATTATTATCGTAGAATATGTTGGAAAATCATCAATTTTGAATAATTTGTGACACCCATATTCTTGCAAATAGTTTTTTTCATTTCATTTAAATTAAATTCCTGATTTGTCTTTACAAATCAGGAATTTAATTTCTGAATTTTCGAACTCAGAGCTCCGGTCGAGAGTTCAGATGGATCGGACACCCCCGCAGGGTGGATTCTGACTATAGTCGACACTCAAACGTCCCACGAGTACTCCAAAATTTATTTTAGACGGTTAAATTTAAATCCCGATATTCTACGCAACATCTAAGTTTTCAGATCAAAATTTCCGGTGGATCCGACACACCCGCAGGGTGGGTTCTGACTCTAGTCGACACTGAAACATCGCACGAGTACTTCAAAATTTATTTTAGGCGGGTAAATTTAAGTCCCGATTTCCTACGTAATATTTAAGTTTTCAGATTAAAATATCCAGTACATCCGACACTCCCACAGGTTTGTCTTTACAAATCAGGAATTTAATTTCTGAGTTTTCGAACTCAGAGCTCCGGTCGAGAGTTCAGATGGATCGGACACCCCCGCAGGGTGGATTCTGACTATAGTCGACACTCAAACGTCCCACGAGTACTCCAAAATTTATTTTAGACGGTTAAATTTAAATCCCGATATTCTACGCAACATCTAAGTTTTCAGATCAAAATTTCCAGCGGATCCGACACACCCGCAGGGTGGGTTCTGACTCTAGTCGACACTGAAACATCGCACGAGTACTTCAAAATTTATTTTAGGCGGGTAAATTTAAGTCCCGATTTCCTACGTAATATTTAAGTTTTCAGATTAAAATATCCAGTAGATCCGACACCCCCACAGGTTGGATTCTGACTCTAGTCGACACTAAAACGTCCCACGAGTACTCCAAAATTTATTTTAGACTGTTAAATTTAAATCCCGATTTTCTACGCAACATCTCAGTTTTCAGATCAAAATATCCGGTGGATCCGACACACCCGCAGGGTTGATTCTGACTCTAGTCGGCACTAAAACGTCCCACGAATAGTTTTAAATCTATTGTAGGCGGTTAAATTTAACGCCCGATTTCTTACGCAACATCTAAGTTTTCAGATAAAAATATCCAGTGGATCCGACACACCCGCAGGGTGGGTTCTGACTCTAGTCGGCACTGAAACATCGCACGAGTACTTCAAAATTTATTTTAGGCGGGTAAATTTAAGTCCCGATTTCCTACGTAATATTTAAGTTTTCAGATTAAAATATCCAGTAGATCCGACACCCCCACAGGTTGGATTCTGACTCTAGTCGACACTGAATCTCTTTCTTAGTATTTATATCAAATATCAAAATCAGATATCAAAACTTTGTACCCAAGATATCGGGATGATCCTACACTTGCAGGTGGCGGATATTATATAGGCTTTTTTTAAAGGGCTATGGGCCCACCTCTCGTTCCCACCACTGTAACTTCTGTAAACCAGAATCAACAGCGGCAACCTTCCTTATAACCTCTGAGTTGCGAGCTCAGGGTGCCCTGGGGGAAAAGCTAAGCTGTCTTTGAACCCGCATCGAATTTAATTAGAAGAGTATAGGAGGAGTAGGAAAATACATCCAGTTATTATATAGGCTTAAGACCAGAATGATTCTAAACATTTCCAGAGGGTTAGATCTCATTCCTCATTTTCTAGGCAATATTATTTTTTTACTTTGGATATCCCACAGACCACATAAATACTAATAGACACGCCATTGGGAAGTAAATGTGTCGCCGCACATGTGAGCAAACGCTCACATTACTACCAAAATTTTCATACATTTGTAGGTTACATTATATGGTGAAAAAATATGAATAAACTATGTTGTATTGTTTTATAGTACCGAACGAGATGACAAGGTTTAAAAATTACCCTTGAAATTATTTTATTTCATTGCTAAGTAGTATAACTCTGTATTTCTATATGTAATTGCAAGCTACGCTGCCAAACTAAGAAGTTGTCTTGAAAGGCGTCAAGGCGCGTAAAGACGCCATTTAATCCATGGGATATCCGGATGATCCCACACTTTATGGTGGTGGATATCACATTGGGTCAAGATTAAAATTACTCCTGACATCTCCAAATTTAATATCAGATGGTTAGCACCCATTCACGATCTTCAAGGCGTTTTTTTTTTAATTTTATATGCGGATGATATCTTAATCCATCTCATGTGTTTTTAAGCATGTGTATTTTTTTTTCAATTTTTAAAAAAATATTCGTCGTACATATAATGGGAATTGTACACTAAATTTATAAATCTATTACTGGTCAACTGACCGGTCGGAACTTCAACTACATAAATCCACATACTTTTATAAACTACGCTATGTATAAAATACATTCATGATAAAGAGTACAGTTCCTTAAAATATAACTTAGCATATCCAGAGCCGGATTTACTCATACAGATGCCTTGGGGCACCATTTAAAATGCTGCTACATCTATATTATTCTTTTTCACTATCTATAATAACACTAATATTTCAACATACAAACTTAGCCAGGATCACCTGGAAATATTTTTCGTCTGTGTCAGGATGCATGGAGGCTATAATGACAATCCAAATGTGAAACAATTTAAGGCCATATACCAAAAATCTATAAACTGGCAATTGCATTCCGTTGGAGAATATCGCAATATTGAAGTGTATTGAATTCCGCAAGACAGATTATTAATTTAACAGCTTCCTCATACCCTCCAGAAGATACTGACGATTCTAAAAATAAATCTTTGGGGTTTTTAAAGAACTCGCTTAAGGATGTGGAACATTGAGCACAATATTTGGATGTGCCAATTTTTAATGACACGAAAAAAGTAATCGTTGGATATATTGCTGAATCTAGCATACGCCACGTTAAAAAACACAGTGACAGTTTTCAGCAATTAATTTCTTATCTCCCTCCAATCAATGCATCTCCAACAGCTCACCCGGTAGTTTTAGAAATAATGGAGGAATGTATGAAAATTTTAGAAGAAGTTAATCAACCTTATATGCAATTAACATACGATTTGGCAATAGCAAAAATTGCTTTTCTTCTGAATGTTGAAAAGATTGGAGATGATTTACGCAAATCATTCATTTCTGAATGTTCATCAGATATTAATCGGTTTGATAAGACAATCAAGAAAACATCAATTCACAATTATTCAAGTCAGCAAAAAGAAAAAAACCGTCAAAGTTGGTGGAAAAAATCAAGGGATTGAAATACAGTGAGATTTAATTAGACGCATGTTAGGGCTATCAATGGACTATAAGATCGATGTCCTCAGAATGTTATTGTATCCGATAACTCCTGTGCCTCTTTTTGTATGCCATTTGGACGAAGAAATCCATAAAATAGATAAATCAGCGCTTGCCAAATGTCTTGAGGCAAAAATTAAAGAAAATTTTGCAATTGATTACTAAATTTCCAGCATCCAGACTAGATGTTATCTTTGATCCTTCCTTGAGATTGGTATCCTTCTAACAAAGACAACGAGCGAAATGTTCAACATGAAGCACCACTAATTGATTACTTGATTTTTGGACTTGATCAAGACAGACCAAATGATTTTATGGAAGAAATGCGAAATACTATATTCAACGAAGCTCTCATTGATATTTTCACTGCTAATTGGGCGACAGGTGATGTTGCATCGTTTATTGGAAATAAACTGATCAATTTAAGTTTCAAAAATTGTTATTCATACAGATCTAATAACGGCATAGTTGAATCAAGTATCATAAAAGATTTGTGCTGTGAATTTCATGAAGAAGCAGACACTAGAATTATTTTCCATGCTTGTAGCATTATTGAGCAATCTAATATTGTTATTAGAAGTTCAGATACTGATATTTTAATAATCATGCTGGGCAATATGGTTAATTTGAAAAATATTTCCTCTCAAATTTGGATGCTAACTGAGACAGGTAACAACGAAAGCAAAGTAAGATGTCATACAACTAGCCTACTTCTAGCTAAAAGCTCAATCGGTTTCCATGCTTTCACTGGTTGTGATTTCAACCCAGCTTTTTTAATCGAGGCGAAAAAACCTTTCACGTTACTGAAAAATAATGTCGAATTTAGACATGCATTCGCTACTTTCGGTGACATTAGCCTGACTGAGGATACCTTACGTGAACTATTTGATGTTATTCAGAAGTACACTTGCATTATGTAGATATG
The DNA here is from genome assembly GCA_036924255.1 of Apodemia mormo. NCBI lineage: Eukaryota > Metazoa > Arthropoda > Insecta > Lepidoptera > Riodinidae > Apodemia > Apodemia mormo. Next base: position 23,526,883 of record JAUPFN010000022.1, on the reverse strand, counting down.
TAGGTATGAACGAAAATTTTAATAAAATAAATGCAAGCTCGATTATCCCGTGTAAATCTGAACTGTATCAGCAAGTTTTAAGGGCGCATTATATTTCCAGCATTTGGAAAAATGGTTATGGTAAAGAGCCCACATAACTGATCTGGAATATGGTTGGATGAAGATGGAAAACTGTTACGTATTTAAATGTTTCGAAGGAGACCAACTTCCTAGCTTTGTCAGCGACTTTATTATTAATTCTGAAGGTAATAACAGCATACCCTTATTAATATTTATTTCAATTATCATAAGCTCATTTAAAAATTTGTATTTTATTTTTACAGAATCTGATTTGATGGATGAAGATGACTTGTCACTTACCTCCAGTAATTCCGAAGATGAAAATTCCTATCAATAACTGACAATTTACACTTTCATTATACTTGTTATGAATAATTTCCAAAAGTAAAATTATTCTGATATGAATAAATGAGTATTTTCGACTAATGTTAATTTTTTTTTCATCTTTCATATTGGCTACATCAGTATAATGGACCTTTTTTCGTTATTATGCACATTTATAGTAGTAGATGTGTTGGTTTATTTATATAAGAGTTTTTCAATTTACCAATATAAATTCTACGTATGTGGTAGGTGGTAGAGTTCTACATTGTCTCACTCGGGTCAGGTACCACCGCCTTACCTATTCCTGCCTCGATAGCGTCAGCGCTTGTCACTGTCGTGTTCCGGTTTGGAGGGTAAGGTTGCCGGTAAACTTATATTTGTGGCATTAGACCTAGCTACAAGATAGCAACGCATTATTAGCATATTTGATTACTATAGGTGATGGTTGACTCTTTCCATCAGGAGACACATCTGCTTGTTTGCTAACTTATGATATATAAAAAAGAATGTACAAATTTTAAGTATGAATCTACGTATGCACAGACTGGAGGTAAGGTTTCGCTATAAACCGGATAGTTACAACCGGAGAAAAGAGGAGCCATTTTAATGTTATTTTAAAATAGTTCAATAAGTAATATATTAAAATGGCAGACGCCGCGCGCCGTAAATGCATTAAAAAATATTATTTTCAAATTTTAAAAAGTGGCTGCTGTAATGTTGCAACCTTTAAAATCGGCAGCTATAATTATTTTTTAATTTTTCAAAAGGTATATTATAACATATTAAAATTGCAGACGCCGTAAAATACTTAAAAAAAATTATAAATTTTCATACCTGACCCCAAACTTACCGCGGCCGGGCTTAGCTAGTACCCATTGCTTGTTTACTAGGTATAGCAGTCTCACTGGACAAAACTTTAGGTACCGTAAAATATGCGTTGTCAGATTTAAGCTGGCTCTCTAACTATTATGTATATGTAGACTGGGGTTCAGATAGTAATGATAGGAAGTCTTTTTCTGGATTTAGTTTTAAGATGTGAAATACAATTGTCTATTTTGAATGTAGAAAATGTATCACTATCTTCAAGAGAAGGTGAATATATTTCAATATCGCACGCCAGTAAAGAAGCTATTTATTTTAAAAAACGTATTATTTGAAATTTTAAATGATTGCCAAAGTGCACATGAATTGATTTTGAATGTAATATTTCATCGTAGACTGAAACACACTGATATCAGATACCACTTTATAAGAGAAGCTGTAGCAAATAATTTTGTTAAAATTGAATAACTGGAAATAGCTGAAATTCCAACGGATATTTTAACAAAAAGTTAAGGGTCTATCAAACATAAATATTTCAAAAGTGCCTCTAAAAGATATTTGAATAAAGAATTTTTTGAGCTTGAGTTAAGGGTTCCGTATGAGTTACGGAACCCTTTAAACCAAAGGTCAAAGTCAAAGTCAAAACATTTTTATTCAAATTATCCTTTACAGGCACTTTTGACGAGTCAACATTTTTTTGAGTTACTACCGGATCGGAAACGCGGCCACCAGGCCACCAGGTTCCCAAACTTTTTTTTCATAGACCACTTTCAAAATTTTGTTGGTTCTGGTAGACACCCAGAATCTAAATTTCTACCATACTCCTACATAAAACTTAAGAAAAAATTTGAAGATTCGATCTAACTATGGAAATTTGCGTTGCAGCTGAGTAGACGCAGAGCCTCGTTGAGTCTCCCGTGGACCCCTGGGGGTCTACCTGGACCACTTTTGGAATCAGTGTGGAGTTTAGATGAACTAATAAGTCTGGAATAGCAATAATAGTTTAGTGTGATATGGCGGTATACTCACGGGTGTTTCCCGTCCCGGCCAACCAGTGCCCGTAAGTCCCGCATGACTCGCGCCTCGGTGACAGTAGCGGCGCGTGGGGCCGCCGCGGTGCACAGGCGCCGCAGCTTCTGGTCGTCCACGTGAGCCGGTAAGTTTGACACCACCACCCGGTACCGGGACACGAATCTAATGAGAAGAATGCCTCAGTCCACATTTGATTTTTAAAACCATTTTACCATGAACCATAAGAACCATGAGAGCCATGAACTCTTATATCAAATTACTGTTGGTATATATACTGTAGTTAGTAGTATATAGACTGGTTCTAGAATTTCACGGACGCAACAAATGAGCGATTGTAAAGCGCATATGATCCTAGAGTTTTGGGAAGAATTTTGGGAAGGTCTTTTTGGCAGATTGAAATTGCGAAAAAATATAATTTCGTCAAATGGCGATACCGCCTGCGAGTGTAGCAGAGCGTTCAGAGTGCCAAGTGTGAGTTTTTCTTTTCGCATTCGATCGTGAGCGCGTTTCGAGTTTACTAGGAATTTGTATGTGATTTGTACAGCGCCACCTAGTGGTAAACGTGAGAAACCAGTTTACCACTAGGTGGCGCTGTACGAATCACATACAAATTCCTAGTAAACTCAAAACGCGCTCACGATCGAATGCGAAAAGAAAAACTCACACTTAGCACTCTATTTCCTAACACCGTTGTTTCCGACAACGCTGTTAGACATACAACCAGTGTACTGGTTGGGGAACGTCAAACATGTTGATAATTTGACGTTTTCAAAAATGTTGTGATACCATCATACTTCAACATAAAACATTTATGAGAATAAATGAGTTTATGTAAATAGACAAAATACTAAAATATAAAGGTTCATTTAGTCAGCTAAAAATTTGCATTCGCATTTAAAAAATGATTGTCTATTCAAGCACACAGGTTAGTTGGCACGTTTCGTTTGTTGTATTCATTCGCTCGCATCGGCCATCGGGTATCGCCGTGTTATGATTGACATCGTTTGTTGTCGGTTACGGTCGGCATTATTCGATACCAGTCATCGCGTTGAATATGGGCGTTATTCCCATCCGTTGCCATTGGCTGGGAATGGGAATTCCCATCCATTGGCAACGGATACCACCACCATAGACTAACATCGTTGGTCAGCGACGTTTCTTTAAAAACGGCCACTTCTAATAATAATCAATTTTTTCTAACACAATTCTAAATAGCCAGTCTATTTTGTTCATTTTTTATTACTAAATTTTGAATGAATAAAAAATGGAAAATTTTTACATTAATTTATTAACGTTACAAAGTTTTGTACATTTATTCAAGTTATTTGTCACCGGCATTTATTCATACAGGCACCACATTCCCCAAAAAAGGTAATTCGTTGTGCATATCTTCTATCTTTGCCTCGTTGCACAGCCTGAGTATTATTTTTTGTCGACGTTCGTCCAATGTTGCAATTGGTGTCAAGTAGACGCTGTCTATAATACAACCTTTATGGAAAAAGTCTAGGAGATTAAGCCCGGCCTGGCTTTAAGATAGAATCAAATCAACCAAGCTCAAACATCTGGATACTCTTGATTTAAGTATTCTCGTATATAAGAGGCGTAGTGAATTGGTTTAACACTTGACAGCCTGCCATTTTATTACGCACATCTCCCCGTGCGTCAGATTTTTTCGACATTATTGTAAATTTTATAGAAAAAAGTATAATAATAATAATGCATTCGATTTGAATGTATATATTAGAGTAACTAATATATTTAATCAATCTATATATATATATATATATATATATATATATATATATATATATATATATATATATATATAAATCAATTGCTGTTTGTTAGTCTCGCTAAAACTCGAGAACGGCTGAACCGATTTGGCTAATTTTGGTTTTAAATTAATTGTTGAAGTCCAGGGAAGGTTTAAAAGGTGAGAAATATAGAAAAAAATAAGAGTAGTTAAAAAGGCAGAACAACGTTTACCGGATCAGGTAATTTATCTATGTATCTATGTATATATATAAAAATCAATTGCTGTTCGTTAGTAACGCTAAAACTCGAAAACGGTTGAACCGATTTGGCTAAATTTAGCTTTGAATTAATTGTTGGAGTCCAGGGAAGGTTTAAAAGGTGAGAAAATATTTAAAAAAATAAGATTATTAAAAAAAAGGCAGAACAACGTTTGTGGGGTCAGCTAGTAATAAATAAAACAAGGTATACTATTGAATATTTTATTTTTAAAAAATCAACCCAACATAACCTTTTTTGTGGAAAAAGATTCCTACATAATTAAAACGACGGCGATATGGTACAAAAAATTCTGCAAAAATACTCTCGGTAATTTCGTCCCCCGCCACCGCCACTTTTGACGAAATGTGGATGGAAACAATGTTTAAAAAATGTAACATCTTATGTATCCACATTACTATAAAAGACAAATAGCAATTTCGCTATATTTTTATATTTCTAATAAAGCCAAATGCTTGGCTAACACAGCTGCTTCTATTGAGCAGCTACGTAATTTAAGTAGCATTCCTTTGAGCGTGGAACATGTTCCACATAATTTAAATTAGTAGTTAAGACAATGGAGTCAACCTCTTGCAATGCATTATTTGGTACTAATAGACATTTAAATTTCAGTGTAAGCGAAATTGCCATTGATACACAATATGTATGTTATAAAGGCAAATGTAAAGAAAATGTACCATCAGCTAATAATAAAAGAGAATTAAACTGTCGGTTAAACCTGGTTCACCAAAATATTCAAGGGCTGATGGGTAAAGATTTGGAATTGGAGTTGTTCATGAACTGTAATAACGTGGACATTCTTTGTATAACAGAACACTGGCTTAAAAGTCATCAGATCATGTTCAGCTTCAATAATCACATAGTTGGCAGCTCGTTTAGCAGAAGTAAGATGATACATGGTGGCTCTTTAATTATTGTTAACAAACTAATTAAATTTAAAGAACGTAAAGATATTGTGAGCCTTTCTGTTGAACGAGTCATCGAGATTGCTTGTATTGAGTTCGAGCAATTTATTGTAATAAGTGTATATAAGCCTCCTTGTGCAGCTTTTGAGGAGTTTTCTAACAAAATGGAGGAGGTTATGTATAAAGCCTCAAATTCAAAGATGAACATTGTTATCTGTGGAGATTTTAACATTAATATTTTAGAACAATCTTCTTTATCACATAAGTTTATAAATCTATTCAAATCTTATAATTTACACAAAATTTTCTATGAACCAACTAGAATAACTGCCTCTAGTGCTACTTGTATAGATAACATATTTTCAAATATAACACCTACAAATAGCTCAATTATAAATACATTAGATTCAGACCATACTGGGCAATCAGTTCAATTTTTGAGAGTACCAAATAAACTTCAGAGAAAAGAAATTGTTTTTGTTCCTATAAATAGTAGTCGATTAGAACGTTTTAAAAAAAATTTAGCTGCAAAATTGCCTGAGATGCCCTTTCAAGAAAATCCAAATAATTTATATGATACATTCTTTAATTTGATAGATACAGAATATAGGCAAATATTTACACCAAAATCTATATCTGTAAGTAAACGCAGAGGTTTTAGTGAGTGGGCAACTGCAGGAATTTTTAAAAGCAGGAATCGGTTATTTGATTTATATTATGAAAAATCTTTTAATCATAGTACTGAATTCAAAGAGTATGTCAAAAATTATTCAAAGATTTTTAAAAGAGCTTGCAATGCTGCCAAGTCAATACACATAAAAAATATGATAAAACACTCTTCTAACAAAATAAAGGCAACATGGAACATCATAAATTGTGAAATTGGCAAGACTAGTATTTTTGATGAAGAATACCAATTAAATGTAGAAGGAGTCAATGTTACGGGATATTTGGAGGTAGCTAAGGAATTTGAAAAATTCTTCTCTAATGTGGCCATCAGAACAACCCAAAGTCTAAGCTCTTCAGCCAGTACCGCGGAATTATTATTGAAGCAATGTGTCAACAAGTGTGAATCAAATTTTAAATTTTCTTTTATTGATTCTAAAGATATATTAAATGCTTTCAAAACACTAGAAATTAAAAAAACTGCAGATTTATGGGGCCATTCCCTTAAAATCATTGCCTCAGTAATAAATATCATTGCACCATACTTAGCTGTAATATTTAACTGCTGTATAACAAATGGTGTTTTTCCTGATTTAATGAAACTCTCAAGAGTAATTCCAATATTTAAGTCTGGCTGTAAATCAGATCCCACTAACTTTCGGCCTATCTCGGTTCTGCCTTCCCTGAGTAAAATATTTGAAAAAATAATTCTTAATCAAATGTTAAAACATTTTAACAAATTTGAACTGTTTCATCCTAAACAATTTGGATTTACAAAGGGTCGCTCAACCGTAGATGCTGGTGTGGAATTATTGAAAAAAATCTATGAAGCCTGGGAGGAATCACATGATGCAATTGGAGTATTTTGTGATTTATCTAAGGCATTTGACTGTGTTCATCATAATACTTTAATCAGGAAATTACACTACTATGGCATTAGAGGTAAGGCCCTCGATCTTCTGACTTCGTATTTGAATGGAAGAACTCAGAGGGTCGATATCAATGGAATAAGATCAAACGGTGCCACTGTCACCATGGGTGTTCCACAAGGATCCATTCTTGGTCCGTTTTTGTTTTTGATATATATAAATGACTTGCCCTTCTTTGTTGGCGATAGGCATGGAATCGTACTGTTTGCGGATGACACTTCACTTTTATTTAAAGTGAAAAGACGAGTTGGTAAGTATGACGAAGTGAACATTGCGATTTCAAAAGTTGTACAATGGTTCAATGTTAACAACCTCCTATTAAATGGAAATAAAACCAAGTGTATTAGATTCTCAACGCCTAATGTAAGGCATATAGATACCAATGTACAACTTAACGGGGACAAATTGGATCTTGTGGACTCTACTGTCTTTTTAGGGATTACGATAGATAAAAAACTACAGTGGGGACCACATATCGACAAATTAACGAGTAAACTGAGTTCAGCGGCATTTGCAGTTAAAAAAATGAGACAGATTAGTGATGTAGACACTGCGAAAATTGTGTATTTTAGTTATTTTCATAGTATTATGTCTTATGGGATTCTACTATGGGGAAATTCCACTGATATAAATACAATCTTTGTTTTACAAAAAAGAGCTGTAAGAGCTATTTACAATATCAGTCCACGAGTTTCCCTAAAAGAAAAATTTAAAGAAATTAATATTTTAACCGTACCATCACAGTTTATATTTGAAAACTTGATGTATATTCGTAAAAATATTTCTTCATTTAAGAAAAATAGTGATGTACATAATGTAAACACAAGGAACAAAAACAATCTTGCTCTGCATGTATCACGTCTCCACAGAATAAGTAACTCTTTTATGGGGCAATCTATACGCTTTTACAATAAACTTCCAAATGCTATTAAAGATCTACCAATACACAAATTTAAAAAATGTATCAAATCGAAACTTTGTAAAAAAGGTTACTATAAAATATCTGAATATTTGGATGATAATAAGGCATGGGATTAATTGCTCCTCATAGCAGTCTCATAATAATTATAATATATTATTCATAAATACATTATAATTGTAATTGTAATAACATTGTTTAAAAAAATGTACATGCACAAAAAAAGACAAGCCCGCTGAGTTTCTTCCGCCGGATCTTCTCAGTGTGTGGCCGCGTTTCCGATCCGGTAGTAACTCAAAAAATGTTGACTCGTCAAAAGTGCCTGTAAAGGATAATTTGAATAAAAATGTTTTGACTTTGACTTTGACTTTGCAAATAACTGAATTCATTATTATCTTACATAATACTATAATAATAATATATAATACATTTATAATTATAACATTATCAAAAAATCACAATATTATAAGAATTAAATAATAAAAATAGCTTTTCCGCCGATGGGAACCTTGCAGCTAAGCCAAGCAGAAGGAAACCTCCTCACAATACGTGCCGTTCCTAAACACCTGTATCTGGCCCTTGATCCAGAATAGTGAGAGCCTCCCATAGACGTTGATCGAGACTCTTTGCTACAAGACCGTTTACAGAAAGGACTATCGGAACACTTATTGTTGAGTCCACACGCCACATGTCGGTAATTTCGTGAGCTAAATCCAAATACTGAAGACAGTTTTTCTTTTTCTGCTTTCACCATGTTATCGTCAACAATAAATGCCAGGCGCTCCATTCGATCTACCAACACGATAGGCCTATTTGTAATGATAGTCCTATCCGTGATGATAGATCGATGCCAGAGTATTATTATTATTAGTCATTTGTAAAGCATTAAAACTGGTATATATGTTAGCGCTTGAATTAGGATTTGTTTTTACTTTTGGCATTGTAGAAGCGTTCAAGATTGTTTGACTAGTTCAGCCTCAATGTAGGAATTGATTACATAGAATACTGTCCACTACTAAATAATATATGCAATACATTGAAGGAATTGGTTCCGGTTTCCTTTAAAGACCCCAACTGCCGTTCTGCCAGGCAGGTCTTAAAAGGCGACCGATTGGCTATGCGAGTCACTATCATCGTGGCTACTAGGTGATAGAGTTCTATATTGTCTCGCCCGGGTCTGGGTACCAACACCTTACCTATTCCTGCCGCAATAGCGTCAGTGCTTGTCACTGTCGTGTTCCGGTTTGGAGGGCAAGGTAACCCTGTAAACTGATGCATGTGGCATTAGATCTCGCCACAAGATGGCAACGCACCATTAAAATCTTTGGTGTCTATAGTCAATGGTGAATGGTTGACTCTTTCCATCAGGAGACTCATCTGCTTGTTTACTATCTTATGACATGATAAATAAAAACATTTTAGTGATACTACTATACCTGTTCAAATTCTTCAACATTTGCGTCTTACTGCGCTCGAGGTTCAGTCTCTTGGCCATGTCGGACGCGGACACACCTACCGCTGCTTTGGTTCCCGCCACAACCACTACAAGAGGAGCAAACAAATGAACAGGCTATATTTTTTTTATTTTTTTATATCATAAGATAGCAAACAAGCAGATGTGTCTCCTGATGGAAAGAGTCAACCATCGCCTATAGACACCAAAGATGTTAATGGTGCGTTGCTATCTTGTGGCGAGGTCTAATGCCACATGCATAAGTTTACCGGCTACCTTACCCTCCAAACCGGAACACGACAGCGACAAGCACTGACGCTATTGCGGCAGGAATAGGTAAGGCGGTGGTACCAGACCCGGGCGAGACAATGCAGAACTCTACCACCTAGTAGCCACGATGGTAGTGACTCGATAGCCAATCGGTCGCCTTTTACGACCTGCCTGGCAGAACGGCAGTTGGCCTATTCTTCAAAGGAGGCCGGGACCAACACGGCGAAAAAGGCTAGTTGACTGAATTTGAAAACTTTAATAATACACCTGGTATTAACCGATTTTTTTGTTAAATAACGTACATCTTAATATACAGGGTATAACAAAAATAAGCACTAACTTTCAAGGGTATACGTGTACATGAACTAAACAAACACCTGGTAAAATATTATACCAAAAGGCACACATTTTTTGTTTCATATAAATTTAGTAAAATAAGAAATTAAAGTTTATTTTCACACCCCTACCTTGAAGATTGAAGTGATGTGACGTCAGCAACACGTTGAATGAATAGCGTGACGCACACATAGACATGAAGAATACCGCGTACTTGTACTTACACACATTTAATAAGCAATTTTTTACATATCACTTTCGTCACTGATTAATTATTATACATTAATCCAAATTCACTATTTACAGGCAATAATAAAACAACACTGTCTTCAAATTAATTTATAAGTAAGGTTCAAAATGACCACCACCCTTCTCAATGCAAAGACCAGTTCTGCGTAACATTGATAACCTTACATTATGCAACATATGTGGGGTTATGGACCTAAATGCTGCATTAATTTTACCTTCCATCTCTTCACGTGTATGACATTCCACAGAGTAAACTTTATTTTTCACATAACCCCATAAAAAGTAGTCTAGGCACGTGAGATCTGGAGAACGAGGTGGCCAAGGCACCGGGCCACTTCGACCTATCCACTCTGCAAATCGATCGTTTAAATAATCACGCACAGGGCGTGCAAAGTGAGCGGGTGCTCCATCGTGCTGAAAAATTATATTACGATATACATTCAGTGGAAGATTTTCCAGATGTTCTTCTAAATCCTCTCTCAGGTGTTGTAGGTACCTTTGAGCGTTAAGACCCTGAGGTAAAATAGTCGGCCCCAAAACATAGTCCCCAACGATGCCTGCCCAGACATTAATTCTCCACTGGTGCTGAAAGCTACTTTCACTCGAGGCATGCGGGTTATTATGTGCCCACACATGCTCGTTGTGCAAATTGAGCACACCATTTCTTGTGAAAGAAGCCTCATCTGTCCATAAAATATTAAAAGCAAATTCGGGATTTGCTTCAGCACGGTTCTGGTACCACCTACAAAAGTCCATTCTGGGCATATGGTCTGCAAGTCCTATCTCCTGAGTCCTTGAAAAATGGTAGGGATGTCGTCCATCATCCTGCAGAGTACACCACACCACCATATGGTTTACATTTAACATAGCACTGCATCGGCGTGTGCTGGTCCGAGGATTCTCGTCAAAATGATTTAGAATCCGAGTCTCAATAGCAGTACCTACTCTTGAATTAGGACGTCCAACGTTTCGTTCGCGGTGGAAGGAACCAGTACGCTGAAGTCGTAAACACATGTTACGGAATACTGAGTACGGAGGTAAATGACGTTGTTCTGCTGGTGGCCTTCCATCAATAAACCGTTGTCGGTAAATCTCCCTCGCTTCATTAATGCTACCATTCCTAGCAGCACCAACACATAGCATCATTTCGTAAAATTCACTATTAGTGTAAAGGTGACGGTCATTATTATTTCTACGTGGCATTTTTAAAATCGCGATTTCCAATCAATGGGTATTAAGTAAGATTCATAAAAATCGGCAATAATAGCAATAGTTACGCTCTCCAAAGACAAACGGCAACTGAATAAAAAAATAAAAATTCCTTTACAATTATCTAGGTACTTTTCCGAACTAATTAGGGTTCAGTGAAACAAATTTAAAAATAATCTTCTTCATCTTAGAGTTTATTCCGGTTATTCTCCACGCTTGCGCTAGGAACGAGTTTGAGTTTGCCGTAGCGACTGTCGTCTAACCTCCGAACCTCTCTGGAGGAAGCCGGTGCCAGGACCTCTTTCATTGTACAGCAGTCAGGTTGTCTTGGGTCCCGAAGGTGGTGGTGGGACCCCTTGCACCATAAATAAAAAAAAAAACAGTAGCAGTCGTGGGACTGCCGATAGAAGTGAAAACGGAACTATTAAGTTGAGAGTAATTAAAACTATATGCAAAACATAGCTATAGATATACTATTATCATTAGCATGTCGGTGACGCGAAACGAGGATTTTACCCTCTACCAAAACGCTCAACGCGCCTAAAGAAGTTTTCACTTCAAAAAAACAGTAGCAGTCGTGGGACTGCCGATAGAAGTGAAAACGGAACTATTAAGTTGAGAGTAATTAAAACTATATGCAAAACATAGCTATAGATATACTATTATCATTAGCATGTCGGTGACGCGAAACGAGGATTTTACCCTCTACCAAAACGCTCAACGCGCCTAAAGAAGTTTTCACTTCAAAAATCATTTCCCGTGTTAGTTTGAGTGCCTTAAGAAGAATTACCCTCCATTCTACCAGGCGAACTGAGAATCGAACCCAGTACCTTACGAAGAAACGCCTAAACCGGCATCACTCTTATCATAAAAGTGACAAAAATGTTGACTAAAACTATACGGAACTACATATTAGTATGATTTTACATAAAAACAAAATGGCAGAAAAAAGGGAGTGTCTTGTCTCTTTCCGAAAGTGGTCTTTTCGCCAATCAAAGCGTTTCGTTGCACTTTGTATAAGCCGCAAAACACGTGTAAGTTCTAAAGGCCTGTACAAACGACCGGCGGCGGCTTTAAAGTTAACTTAATACTTTTTCATTTCCAGTATGATAAACAATATTTTGATGAAAAAGATTAATTTTTCTGAATGAATGAACAGGTTGATATGTAATCCCGGCAATCGCTAAAATTAGCAATAGTTTTCGTTGGTTTCGCTTGCGTGGTTTATTTTTGACATTCACAAAAAACTCTAACCACGCGTGCGAAGCCGCGAGCAACGGCTAGTATTTTATAAAATCTTTGATCTAAAATGTAATCAAAAAAACGTAGTCAAAAATTATCTTTTTCCTGAAATAACTACTACTTAGAAAGGTCTTGCCAATTTCTCCCGTGAAACAGCTTTGCTGTGTTTCGGAGAGAAGGGCAAGACAGGCACTGTAATTACTGGCACCGAGACTTAACATCTTATGTCTCAGGATCTTAACATCTTATGTCTCTAACACATGAATGGAATACCTGGGCTAGTTCCAGCCCAGGTATCCCATTTTTGTTCATTAGCGACGTCGACCACTTACCATCAGGTGGCACGTCTGCTAGTTTGCCTATCTCAATAACATAAAAAAAGGTAAGAAGAGGCGCACCTAAAACAAACTTTAGGTAGGTACTAAGTTCCATCAGCCATGTAGTGATAGTGACAAACGAGCCTATCAACTCACCGGGAACATTCCGATTCTTGACATTTTTTTAGCAGTGCTAGCCATGTCAAATTTCATATGTAACGAAAATTAATTTGCGCAATTAAAATTCCCGCGGAAAATATTCAGTAGTGTGTGTGAGCAAGGCCTTAAGTCGGGCGCTTGGTGTTGAGACGCCTAGCGCGATGTCGGTAATACTTCAAATCAAAGGACTTCTAGGCTAATCAATGCGTAGGTTTATTTGTCAAAAATGCTTATAAAAGGTTGTGTTGTGTCTTAATTCTTAATGATAATGCATATTTATTTTGCGAAGTGTCGTGTTATCAACGAGAAAGTTTTACTAAGTTTTTAGAATTGTGTGTAAAAAAAGTGATAATAGCTATGATTTACCTGCTCAAAAACTAATTACCTATTTAGACACCTTGTTATGTGAAGTTAGAAGCAAACAGGGTAGGTACTAGAGGTAAGTATTATGCCATTAAAACAGTTTGTAAGTTGAAACCATGCCAGATAATACATTGTAAAATGCCTATGAATCACGGAATAGATTTAGGTACCTACACTGAAAACACATGTGAATAGTTGACTTTGAAGGTGGATATTGTGTGATGAAGTAATTTATGTAATGTGTTTTCATAACAAAAAGATACCTTAATTAGTTATATTGGATTATTTGCCACGATTGTTTTAGAATGTATGTACCAAACTAATAGTTTCACTCAGAGTTAGAAATAATAATCCAGGTCACAATAAATTTTAGGTACACAGCTGATATAATTTTGTTGCCAGGCGGGAGATTTTCCTGCATGAAATGCCTAATAGCCGCAGGTTTACCTTACGTAAACTAGGTATGAGACTACTAGGTAGGTATTTACGATTAATAAAATTTTATGAGATTTTTTTTATTGAATATGAGTATAGTAATTAATAATTATTTTAATATGATCGTAATATGCTATCGAGTGACACCAATAGTCCGACAGTGTTTTTTTTAACATAATGTAATAATTATGGCTATCAAAACCCAGTTAAGTTACCTATGAATCAAATTGTCCAGCCTGGTAATCAAACTAAGGACCCTCATGGGTTTATTCCAACATCAGTCCTGGTAGAAAAAAATATAAAAAAACTCTTTAAATAATATCTACATTATTTACTCTGTCAAGTAATTAGTACTTTGTTGTGCGTCTAGCAGTTCATTGACATCTATCATATGATTGTGACCTTTCATAGCTGCGTAAACCGTGCGCGTACGTTACTGCGTGCTATACTTCAGGGCTGCCACAGATCATTTTGAAAAAAAACTTTGACATTCATTTTCTCAGAAATTTCATAGTTTTTATTTATTAAAAATGTATAATTAAAGAGCTAACCACACATCCTGAACGCTCCTTCAGTATTAGTGCTTATTTTTGTTATACCCTGTATATAATTGAGTGTCACGTTGTTTGACTGCGATGGACTTCGAAACTACTGAACTGATTTCAATGAAATTTTGTAGATTTGGTCCAACTTAAAGATAGGATAGGAGAGTTTTTATCTCAACTAACCTCCTCCCCCCTCATGTACCCCACCAAAATCTATACATATAATAAAATCGTAGGAAAGTCAAAACTGTACATTGAATATTTTTTTAAAAGAATACTTGGGGCGTGATCTACAATCGATATCGAAGTCAAAAATATAGTTTTTAGAATTTTTGTCTGTTTGTCTGTATGTATGTCCAGGGTAAACTCAAAAAGTACTGCATGGATTTACTTCAAATTTTGCATGAATATTACTAATAGGTCGGGTCAACATATAGGCTATATATTATCACGCTATCACCTACGGGGGAGAAGCTGTGCGGAGTAAACGAAGTCCGCACGGACGAAGTCGTGGGCAACAGCTAGTATTTAATACAAGTAATTTATATGCAAAACAATGTTTGGTCAGCTAATTTATACTTACAATTTTGCGTTTTAAAAGAAATTAAAATTTACCGCGAACACGCTCTGAACTGTCATGACGTCCTAATGACATCACGCCATGGTAATATCTACATTACATACTCTGAGATTACTATGAAAATGACAACATCAAGATGACATTTTACCACGGTGTGACGTAGCACTTATAGATTTGTGTTTACTGAGACCTGACTCAATGTTTATTGTTGCCCAATTTATCTATCCATATAATAAAATCGTAGGAGTCAAAACTGTACATTGAATATTTTTTTAAAAGAATACTTGGGGCGTGATCTACAATCGATATCGAAGCCAAAAATATAGATTTTAGAATTTTTGTCTGTTTATCTGTTTGTTTGTCTGTATGTATGTCCGGAGGAAACACAAAAAGTACTGCATGGATTTACTTCAAATTTTGCATGAATATTACTAACAGGTCGGGTCAACATATAGGCTACATATTATCACGCTATCACCTACGAGGGAGGAGCAGTGCGGAGTAAACGAAGTCCGCGCGGACGAAGTTGTGGGCAACAGCTAGTATCTTAATAAAATTATTAATCCTTATCTTTTATACCAAATATTTTAGTTTTTTCTTATCTCCATATCATAATTATATTCATTAAAAGCTAAAATATATCCGATTTATTCTTACTGGACTCAAGTCTATATTAACAATATCTCTTGACCAAGCTGGACCTAGTGCATGTCCTTTCGTGCCGTTCTTCAAGTGATTATTGTGCATAACATATCAAATTATCGACTCATGCAAATTGCACTATCATTCCGCCACACGGATAGCAACGCATCATTAACATCTTTGGTGCCTATTAGCGATAGTTACTCTTTCCATCAGGAGAACCATCTGCTAGTTTGCCATCGTATGATATAAAAAAATTTAGTCACGTTTGAAAAGATATATTTAATATTCATTCGGCTCTTGCGTCAGTGCTTCTTTTTTTTACAAGATATTTTTCCGGACGGATACGACTTAGGGACTTTCAAGAAAAGAGCTCAGTCAATGGCCAATCTTAAACGGCCAAAGACGCAATAGAATTTGACCTTTGGAATTGCTGATATCTATGAACATTAATAATCATATAGTCTGTTTGTTTTGCCCCTTTTCTAATAAGAAAATAAAAATATTAAACCAATACGAAAAAAATTTTCAAAGCTGGTAGAAATCCTCCATACATACCTCCCTCTTTCACAAGATATAAATTTCTGTTATCCTTTGGCTGTTTCTTGCTACTTTTCTGTAAGTTTTCCCGCTTGAGTGCTGGCTTGACTTGCATCACTTGACCTTCTAACCTCAGTTGGTCGGCAGGCAAGGCTAGGAATCTGTCAGCATCATCTTTGTTCTGGAGAAAATATTTCATAAAAAACTCTTGAACAGAAACTACACAGGAAAGTGCTAATGTTCAATCTTACGCAACATTCCTTATGAGAAAGCCTTTGACAAACAAGTATCATCACGCCCAGTTCCCTTGTGGGGTAGGCAAAGTAAACCGAACATACTTTAATACTTTGGAACGTCTAAAGATATTCCAGTTTACCATGATTCACCGGAATGTCAGTTGGCAAAATAATTGGTGACCCCGTCGTCACTTACTGGTCTAATAATAGCGCTCCTTTCTAGCGAAAGCCTTGTCAGACGACTTTACGTGCTCATCTGAGGGATCAGAGGGAGAACCTACAAAGGTTTCGAGAAAAACATTGATAAATCCTGAATAACACTTTTGTCCGAACCTCAGATTGAACATGGGACCTCATGATCAGCCCCCCAATTCACGTAATTGAGTCAAAGCGCTTAGGGCTTTCAACACATAAACATGATAGAACGTCGAGACGTGCTACGACGCGGCATAACATGTAAGAAAATGTGTAAGTGTCTTAAATGCTTCGACTCGCTTGCCACTTGATTACGTGAATTAGGCCCCTGAACGAATAGGCTATCTCATAGACCACGAGTGTCATATTTAACGGTCAATACTGACTCAAATTGCTTCCTTTACATTTTCTTCATAATATGTTCATTCATGATCATATATTTAATTTAATATCTAGTATGGATATTAAAAAGAGAAAACGTACACACTGTCCGAATGTTTGCGCGATAGCCGATAATAGCCGGTCACATCTGCATTTATCGTGCCTTGCACTAAACTTTGTGACACCCATCTTAAAAAGTCTTTTAGCACTACAAAGCTCCAATACCCAGGATTAACTAATTTATTTTTTGTGCCCAACTGATCAAAAGAGAAATGAATTTAAGTCCCACAAAAGAGATCTCAAGTAACAGCTACTAAATAATTCAGAGAAACTCACAACAAATTTAATAAATCCAGTGCCTTTAGAGTGTTCGGTAAGTTTGTCAACACATATGAGGGCATACTTCACAGGACCCGTCGTTTCCGCGAATGCTCCCAGCTGTTCATTGTCTACACTGAACGGTATGTTTGTGACAAACACTGTACACCCATCTTCTGCATCATTTAGTTTTTTCCTGCAACACAAATTATTACAAAAATTTAAATATCAGATTTTGTATAACTAAAAAGTTAAACATAAATATCAATGGAACTGGAATCAGAAAGTCTGTCTATGTAAAGATAACCAGGGCCCCAAGTCTGCTAATTAAAAATTGGATCAATAGCATCTCGATTGGGTCGTGTTTGAATAATTTGACACATTTCGTATTCTGTTAAACATTTAAGACCAATTGCGTTTCATTGACACACCATACAAATATGATTCAATCGCTATTGAAAAATTCGCTATTCTGCTCCATTTCTACCTTTCAATCGCGTTACAGTTGTCCCTCGATCGCGCACTAAACGGTAGTCTGCTCAGTATTTGACGTATGTTTGACATTTATTTCAAATGCCTCTCAGTGACAATCTTACTATTCAACAACAATAGCTTTTTTAAACTGTTTCTTTGAATTTTCTTGAAATTATTAGCAAAATACATAGGAGAATGTAATGTGCAATTAGAAAAAATTGAATTAACATAAGATATATACAAAAAAACCTCAGCCAAGTAAAATTAGACAAAACCGGCCCCGAAATAGACATTTCTAGAGGTATAAGACAAGGGGACCCGACACCCGTTATCGCCCACATTATTTATAACTGTGCTGCAAGTCATCATGAAACAAGTGGTCAAATAAAGGCATAAATATTATTGCGCTTCAAAATGTATTCAATACCCAAAATTAGTAAACAATCACCAAATAATAAGCAAATTTTTGTGTTATTACTACCCGGTACCCAAATATATTACTACTTTTGCTTTAAAATGTTACTACCTGTCTGTTTAAAATGTGATTTCATGATTTTTGAAGACTGATTCTTCATTATGATTTTAAAATAATTATAATTAAACAAAGAGGACTGTGTATTAAAGTTTTTGAAGATTGATCATTAAGATTTTAAAATTACAAGACTTCTTATTAGTTTTAGGTTCATTTTTAAATAACATGTTGACTGTTGTATTTATTAATAACTAGCTGCAGCGTGCAGCCCGCTGCATTATAAGGCTTTTGGCAAATCCCGCGGGATCATCTAATTTTTCCGGGATAAAAAGTAGCCTATGTGCTATTCCAGGTTATCATTTACCCGTGTGCCAAATTTCATTCAAATCCGTTTAGTAGTTTTTGCGTGATTGAGTAACAAACATCCATCCAAACATCCATCCAAACATCTATCCAAACATCCAAACTTTCGCATTTATAATATTAATATAGATTTGAAAAAGATTTAATAAATACTTGAATAATAATATTGTTTAAGTAGCCATTATTTTATTTAAAGCTCTAAGGTCAGACTTTAGTAGACATTTTCGGTACCATAAGTTAAACTTTAGAAAATCATATATAATTTTCGAGAAAACAATTATTTATCTACATTAAATGTAGATTTTGTTTTCTTTTGTAGGATAAAAAATATGTCACATACTTGGATAAACTTTCAAATTACAATGCGGTAATATTTTGGTGATTGTTTACTATATCTGGGTTGTTCAGCAATTACTTTGGAGATACAGAATTATTTTGGATATAAGTAAGCAGGCTATACATTTATTGGTTACAATTTCATACTAAAAGGAGGATTAAATTCTGGTAATTACTATTTTTAGCAGTTTATAGTGATTTTTTTGGCATTTTATTTAATTATATCTAGTGATTGTTTAAACATAAGCCTATTACTATTATGCTAAGCAATTATGTTAACATTTTAAGTAACTGGCACTTGCTGAATGTCCGTTGGCAAGAGTGCATTTCATACTGTATTTCAAACCAAGTTTCAAGGGAGTTCAAGTTTCTACTTAAGTGCGCATGCACAAACTAATAAATAGCTTCAACTGTCTTCCCAAATAGTCAAAAAAACTTAAAACTCAGAGTAAACTCATTTCTATTGCAGAAAATGATTCACTATAATATGCCTAAAGAAGTAGTCATAAAAACAAATAAATAAAGTTTTTTTTATTTTAAAGTAAGAAAACACTTCCACTTCCAAAATATAATATTTTTCACTTATACATTATTTAATAAATTTCAAATCATTTATGTCTACATATATATAAATTACACAAATCATCGTTCAGCAAGACTTTATTCACTAAAATGCAAATTCATGTGTACAACTAAATAAATTCATTCTTCATTGCTCTAGATTGGACTTCATCATTTGTCTCTTATTCGTGTAATTTTTTCACACATTATGAAATAGTGTAGCATTTCCTTTCCTGCCTTTATAGTACCTACCTATGTATTACAGCTATACTTTAAGCTATTTTCGATAGAACAAAACTACATAATTATAATAAATTTGGACTGAAACTTGATTGTGCTGGTGGATAACCTTATTTTGGCGATTGTGTCATACGATATTTCTAGATATCTTGAAATTTCTTCGTCTGTTTGTGGAGTAACTTGAATGGGTTTTTTAAATAATTTTTTTCTGTTTTCAAGATGAAGGCAGCCCTGTATCTGTGATTTGACTTGAATCGTATGCATAATACTATAAAACATATTTAAGTAAGTTCGTTTGAAATCGTTTTAGTTTTTGGTTGGTATCGTCATTCGAGGATTCTCACGTCCATTCTTATGAGCTTTTCTTTTTGAAGATCATGATAGACTACTTTATATTCGATTTCTAGTAATCTTTCTTCGGTGCAGTTTCATTCTTGGCAGACTTATTTTGTATAAGTACATTATATGATTTATTATAAAACAGTCACAGAAATATACGCAGTATATATTATTACGCTGTAATATATTTCTTTTAAGGCAATACACATTTTTATCTATGTTTTAAGTTTATTGTTTTTAAATATTTACTTAGGTTGACCTTTCCAAGACAGATGATCGATTGGCATTTTACTAATTACTTTTCAATTTTTCGATTTGGCATGGATAATCACTATATACAGCCAACGTATTATAAATAAAGTGTTTTTAAATAACCCATAATTATGTTCTATTGACTAGACATTCAATATAATAATAATTACTTCGAATTTAATCATAGAAAATAAAAAAGTCGTCGTTTTAAAATAAAAAATAATCATTCATTACACTAGGCGACTGTCTGTGCACTTTTGTGGTACATTTTACTGAAAAAATATCGCATTTTTTAGGTTTGAGCTTCGACGTGGTAGTTTATATTTATGTCTAGATTTGTTATCTACCATTAAAATACCATTTTATAAAAATAAAAAATAGAAGGTTCAATTTGTATTAGAATCTTATTACTACTAACGCCATCTCTTATTAAATTAACGAGTTAAAATTGATAGAAGATACATTTTGTATTAGAATTTTTGAACTTATTAAGAGACTACCTACTTCATGAATTGTTTCTTCATATTTGACTGGCGGCGCGCGGTTATCGTGCCCTCGTATAAAGGCGAGGTTCACCGTTCAAGTATAAACTGCAATAGCTATAGGGCCATCAGTTTGATCAGTTTGGCATCGAAGGTGTATGATAAAATAATTGAAAGGAGAATGTAAGGGAAGTTCGAAGTAATGTTGTGGGAGGCACAAGGGGAATTTAGGTCTAGAGCAGAAATGTTTGCAAGGAACAGAGTAAATAGAGCGTTAGAGAGTTTCACAATATGCTTATTGAGATACAGTACAGATGTATTAATTGATTTATATCGTATTGAGATCAATTCCCAATCTTAGCCCGAGGGTAAAAAGCTAAAAAAAGGTATATTCACGCCCGTATCCCCGAAGAGGTAGGCAGAAGTACAACGTGTGCATCCACGGTTAGCCGAAGATACTTAAGTCTCACAATGTGATAGGTGGCCAGCCTATCGTCAGTTGGGCACTTTTCCAATCCCGGGCAAAGTTGTTAATCAGAAAACTGAAAAAACACATTTTTTCATTTGCCTAACTCTGGAGTCGAACCCCGAAGGTTTCTCTGAGAGAAAAATTCGAAAAATGTATTCGCTGAGTGTCAACCGTCAATTCTACGTGCCTGCGGTAAGTCCAATATTAAAATTAAGTAGGCTATTCTGGTAGGTCCCTAATTTCCAAACTTCCGTGGTGCAATAGCAATCAGGCTTAACCTGATTGTAAAAGTCTCATTTTGTAGCATTTTTATGTCCAAAAATTTTGAAGGTTTATTTAAATAAAACATTTTTTAATTTTGATTTCATAAATCGACGTTAAACCAGGAACTTCCTGATTTTAGAAAAAAAATAATTATTTCAGCAAAATGTTAAAAATGTGTTTTTTTATAAGATCAACCTTCATTTTTAATACATATTTTTCCTTGAAAATACCAACAAACAAAAACCAAATATTCCTAGTCCAAAGCCTGACGACGCGGGCCTTTGATGCGAATGTAATGTTTAGGTAAAAATACGCTGAGTTTTTTAGGTTAGATAATTATAAATAAAGTCCATACATTAAAAGATGTAATTCTCATAAAAATACTTTTCTAACAATATTACTAGATAGTATAACTTTGCGAGCCCTTGCAAAGCTCTGCTTTTTGCTAGTGTATTAATTCAATGTAATGGTAGATTTTAGTAAGCAACACTTAGAATAGTGTCATTGAGATGCTATTACAATCCAATTGTAACACTATTACGATTATGGTTAACATTTAGCAGAATACCAAATTTGTCACAATCATAATCGCGTTGTAATAGCCTGGCAGTTGAATCGTAATTTAACTTAAATAGCAGACTTGGCCCCCAGATCAAAGATAGCCATTCCTAGCATGAACAAATTTTATTTATTAAAAAAGTTTGTATTTCTTAAAAAATATCTTTATTATACAGTGTGCCCCAGAATGCCTATAAGAAGCCGGGCGTGGCGGTCATACGCATTGAGTAGCTGATGTAAAAAATATTTTTAAAAAATCTAAGTTAAAAAATTTTTTTTAATACAAAATTATTATTTTTTTTGTATTAAACAACATTTTATTATAATTTATACTTTCCATCGTCGGCACTTGGTGAAACTCCGTCATAATTATTGTTTTAAATTTTACACTTGTACTGTTTCACAATTCACTAATTATATATAATATATACTTTTTTTTATTTAAATAGTCAACCGTTTGACTATTTAAATAAAAAAAGTATATATTATATATAATTAGTGAATTGTGAAACAGTACAAGTGTAAAATTTAAAACAATAATTATAACATTTTATTAATTGATATAAAGTTATTAAATTTTATTAATGAACATAAATTAAATGAGTGAGATATAAGCATAATATCTGTTATGACGACGCCGTTCGATTCGAGGGTTGCTAATACCGATAATACTTAATAACGTTTTTTTTAAATTGTATATTACACAAAAAACATTTTTTTTTCGACTTAGATTTTTTTAAAATATTTTTTACATCAGCTACTCAATGCGTTTGTCCGCCTCGCTCCGGCTTCTTATAGGCATTCTGGGGCACACTGTATAATTACAAATTACATGATTTTGCGGCCATTTACTACATCACTTTTACAGCCATGTAAGCCATGTCCCACATCAAACTAACCAAGCTTCACACTCGTTATTTACGTTTTCTCACTTTTATATATTTACGCACTTTTCTATACATATAATAAAATCGTAGGAAAGTCAAAACTGTACATTGAATATTTTTTTAAAAGAATACTTGGGGCGTGATCTACAATCGATATCGAAGCCAAAAATATAGTTTTTAGAATTTTTGTCTGTTTGTCTGTATGTATAACCAGGGTAAACTCAAAAAGTACTGCATGGATTTACTTCAAATTTGCATGAATAATACTAACCAGGTCGGGTCAACATATAGGCTACATATTATCACGCTATCACCCAGCGGCCAGGTGCTGTGCGGAGTAAACGAAGTCCGCGCGGTCAAAGTCACTGGCAACGGCTTGTTAAACAATAAAACATTTCACTTTGAAGTATTTTTACACATCGCCAATATTATATACTTACAAATTAAACTACTGACTGCAGGAATATAGATATTCAGATGACAGATGATGGCTTGTATTTTTACTCCCTGAAGTCTAATACATAACAGTCTTGTAATTTTTTATCATTAAATAGTAAATCACCAAATAGCTTTTCTAATAGAAAGAGACAACTATCGATACCAAAGATTTTCCCTTCTATCGGTCCGTGCTCCTTTGAAGAATAGACGAACTGCTAATCTGCCAGGCAGGTCATAAAAGAAAAATGATTGGCTATACTGTCACTAACATCGTGACTACTAGGTGGTAGAGTTCCGTCTTTCCATTCCATTATTTGGTACCGGACTGTCTCAGGACTGTTCTCGTCCAGTTATTTGGTACCACCGTCTTACCTATTCCCGCCGCAATAGGCACAATGCTTTCCATTATCACTTTCAAGTTTGAAGGTTAAGGTAGCTGGTAGACATATCCATGTGGCACTGCCATCCTGTTTACACACACCATTAGCATCTTTGGTGTCTATAGGCGTTGACTTAGTTTTCCATCAAGAGATTCATCAGCTTGTTTGCTATCTAGATGTGATAATTCACGGGACGTGAATATGATGCAGGACGGCCAAATGTTGTCAATATTTTACACAGACATATGTAAAATGAGTATTTACAGTCATCAGTTTCTAAATAATGGCCTATCCATTCTGTTCTTGCATTTTATTATAAATAAATATCACTAGACAAATTACATAAATTGATCTAACCCCAAAGTAAGCAAATTATTTGCTTGTGATATGGGTGTTAGTCAACAATAATAATACACATTAATACATATTATACATAATAAACACCCAAATCCTGAAATACGTACATCTTCATTACATAGTATAAAACAAAGTCGCTTTCTCCGTCAGTCCCTATGTCCTTATGTCCCTATGTATGCTTAAATCTTTAAAACTACGCAACGGATTTTGATGCGGTTTTTTTTAATAGATAGATTGATTCTTGAGGAAGGTTAAAGTCTATAAAACTTTCCGATATTCCTACGGGAACAAAAGCTGCGCTAGTATTAAATATATTGCAGTATTTATGTATGTATTTATGTGTATTATTATCGTTGACTAACACCCATAACACAAGCAAATAATTTGCTTACTTTGGGTTAGATCAGTAGGTGTAATTTTTCCCGTGAATATTTATATTTATCTATGCTTATCACACAAATTTTTCCCTGACAGGAATCAAACCCGAGCTCTATCGATTCGTAGTTATGTTCACTAACCACTTAACCAACGAAGCGATCATTATCATTTTCTTATCGATCTATTATTACGCAGACTATAGGATCAATACAGATAAATATCTTAAAAAAGTGTGTCACCAAAATATTAGGGAACGTACCCATACTACGTAACCCGTTTAGGGGGGGGAGCGGAGTCTTTAAAATACTACGGTCAGTCACAGGAGCGGGGGGGTGCCTCAGGTTTTTATCACGTAGTCGATTTTAATGAGAGAAATTTAATGAATGAAAATAATTGTGTTCGTAAATTAAGTTACTGTAAGTTACATACTGTATAGCAATATGTTTTCACGAATGTTGTTCTTTTTCATAATACATAATTCACTAGTAATTTAAGTATGCATGCAGTCTTATGCAATAAAGACGAGTATGAGCCAAATTTTTTTTTTCAATTTTTGCCTGTGAAATGATTAAAAACCATAATTATGGATTACTACGTGAAAACTAAAGGGGGAGGAGGGGGGGGGGGGGCTTGGCATATACTACGAGTGGTCACCGAGGGGAGGGAGGGGTCGAAAAATCTTAAAAAATAGGTCACGTAGTATGGGTATGTTCCCTTACCTTTGAATGTCTGGTTGTGTACTCGTTATACTTTTATCATCATCTTCTTCATTTTGTTCTTCATCCATCTCACTTCCACTATCATCATCTTCCGAGTTTTCATCATCATCAGATTCTTTGTCACTACCAGATTCATCATCACTTCCTGATTCTGATTCACCTATTTAAATATTTAGGGTTTTTATTAGAAAATATTTCTTTAAGCATGGGAAATCCTATTAAAAACATTATTAACCAGTTGTGTACGGGTTCTTGTTAACTAGTACACTATTAGATTGATAAATGATAGATGATATTGATTATTGATTATTATATTGATTTAATATTGATGATACACTTGATATGAAATGATTAGTGAGGACGCGTAGCGCTCTTGATGGCTAAATGCGAACTGTCTTATTATTCTAATTAAAATAATAATGAATAATGTGTGTCGTGTAAAATGATGAATTGCAATATGTTACGGTTGCACCGTACAAGTTGTAAAATAATGGTATATAGCTGTAGTCTTTGTCGTATTTACAAATAAAACATTATATTATTCCTGCCGCTGAATTATATCAACAGACATCCATAAATCACCTTCTCTAACATACTACTACTTCACCTCAACCACCTCAAAAACCTTGAAAATCCACAACTGAGCAATTCTTCAAGCACTTTATACCTTGCAATCATTGATATAAAAAACTCAAAATGAACAGTTCTGAGCAACATTGACAGTGAAAACTGTCGCTAATTTTAGATATGTAGTTATAGATATGGCAAAAACATATGTTTTTGCATATCCAACCTTAAGGCGTTTTGCAGACGACGGGGCGGGGCGGGCTTTTTGTCCGCGAAGCAATATAGACCGCGTCTGCCCGTCGATGTCTGCAGCTGCCCTCGCCGCGTACGCAAAGCACACGACGGGCGGAAGCAGTCAGTTCAGGACGATCCCATACTGCAGGAGTATAAATTATTTGGCATATTTAGTACCACAATTTCTTTTTTTCATGTACATCGTGATATTCTTTTAACGACGTATCATATATGGGCGATCTTTTCTGCACTTCAGCAATTAAATCAACTACAACGATGACGTCCATCACGAAAAAGCGCGTGGCGCGGAGTGAGTTAGCCGGCCCGCGCCGCCGTCTGCGTTACTGCACATAAACTGGTTTGTGTGACCCACGGCGGGCAGCCGCGGACATGCCGCGCCGCCAGTGCCCGCCGCCCACCTGCGGCGCGGCTTTTTTGCCCTCTGTGTGCGTTGGTAATATAGGATTCCCTTTGTGCTATCGTTCGCGGCGAAATTGACCGGCCCGCCCCGCCCCGTCGTGTGCAATGCGCCTAAGAGTAAGATTTATAGTTGTTTTTACAAAGCAATCTACAAAAAGTAATAAAATTGATAGCATTGTGATCAACGCAAATCTCTCTCATTCATTTTTAGAGGACGGTTTTGAAACACTGAAAGTGGATCTCGGGTTTTTTTATATCAATGCTTGCAATATATCTTTGAGGAATCAATTACCTCCACAAGTGCATCCAAGCTGAAACAAGTTAGAGACCTTCATAAAGATAGTCTATTTATTCCAGCCACAACCCAACAAAGGCCAGTAACACAACTGCAAGGCCTCTGCAGATGCGGCCTCTGCCATTGCGGGTGTGATTACTTGTAATACAGGTGAGCCTCCTACTCATTTGCCCTCATCTTCAGTGTGACATGTATGTATGTAATATTGTTAGAATTAGATAATATTTGAGTATGATGATCTATTTAGGTGTCTAATCTAATCACATGTATTATCTTTCGCAAGTGCACTGCATGTATGTTTGTCCACAAATTTCTTGGGAACCAAAAGCCACATCTAGAATATAATTCTTTTTGGTTCAAGTCAGGAATAGTCCAACTTTCAGGAACAGTCCAAGTTTCATCAAAATCGGCTCAGTAGTTTTTGAGCTATGGGTATAATTGATAAATATTTGAAGTTGTATAAGTTTTTATAATACTTTTATTATTATAAGGAAAAGTCAACTACTATATTTTTATATAAAAAAATGAGTTATAAGACAAAAACGGAACATACTTTTGACCTCAGCCTTTACATCTTCATTAGAAACATTCATTGGCGTTTCGTTATCGTCACTGTCCGAGTCCTCCTTCTTCACATTGTCTTGCATCTCTATTTGTTGGTTGACAACATGTTGCATATATTTGTCTTTTGGAACTGCCCAATCCACTGATATTGGCCGACCTTTAAATTTAAGCCAATAGAATAAAAATTAGGAAATTGTCACTTTATCACAGTTAATGGACCTTTATACATTTTTAAGTGGATGAGTACTTCTATCTTGCTCATTTTAAATTGGAGGGTAAGGGAGACACACTTAGAGTATGTTTATAACAATGTGTCCTTAATGTTTTAATGTCTACAGGCCACGGCCTGCAGTGCCACTGCACTGCATGCTGTAACTATCAAAATATAGACCAGGGCTGTCCAAGCCAGAAACCATCTTGGGCTTATATGAATTACGAATGAGATTGGAGGGCCGCAAATACATATCACAAAATTCAAAATAAAATATGAATAAAAATTAAAGAAAAAGTAATTTTGAGCAAAATGGATAAATGAGTATGCATGTAAAGAAAATACACAAATTAAAAAAGTTAAGGGATTTATGAAATAAAACATACTAGTACAAAAGACCAAGTTATTTCGTAGAGATATTTCTCACAGCTTACCCGCTCAAAAAAAATTTGTTTTTGCATGTTGCGGTAGACTAAAAATATATTGCGGGCTGCACAATTACAAAAAGTGCCGCCCGCGGCCGCACGGCTCACGCCCACGGCTGTGCGATATACAGCTTTGGTATAGACAGTTTGCCAATTGTATAAAGTACTACTGGTTTTAGGAGACAATAGGTACTTTATATACGTAACTCTCACTCTCTCACACACGCACGCACGCACGTACGCACACGCAATGAATATAGTATTGTAAGTATTTTCTGTAAATCAAGCTGTGGATTTTTTGTTTATGTAAAATAAATAAAAATTAATAAATAAATGAGATTAGAACCTTGGTTGTTTTTATTGTTAGATTTTGATTTGGGCCACTATGAAAGAATAGATCAACTTACTTACTACAAGGTATCTCGTAAAAGAAGAGAAAAGGCTAACACGTCACTAACTTGAGCCCAGACACAATGAAAATCTAAACAAAACTCCTAATCATAGTTCTTTTGAGACCATCAAGGTCTCAAAAGAACTATTAAAATTAAAAAAATATATATATGTTTCAAATAACAATAAGTATACAAACCTAAGAATGGTTTCATATTTGTATTCAAAAGTGCCTTTTTTGCCATTGGTACATTTTTAAAATGCACAAAAGCACATCCAACCAATTTTCCATCTGGTTTCTTCAGCAATTTCACTTCTAGAATATCACCATATGGCTGGAAATGTTCTTTCAAAGTATCCTCAGTAGCTTTAAAAGACACATTACGAATAATAAGCCTTGCATTTCGATTTATTCTCTGTTTATTCTTTTCTTCGTTTAACAGTTTATATAATTCATCTGAAAATCGAATTTTAAGTTAGAATTTTAATCTCATTCATTTTAGAAACTTTCTTTTTATATAATTTCAAAAGTACTAGGCAAATTATGTGCATATAATAAAAAAAAAAGTTAAATATTGTATAAAAACATATGAAGCGAAATGGCAATTTATATTAAACTATACTAGGCTGTATAATGTCATACATATTTGAACTTTTAGAAAGTTGTATTCTAAAAACTTATACAGTCTAAGGGACGGAACGAAAAATTAGGGAAACATGCCATTTTTACATTCTAGTCATGATGGCAATTACTTTTTTTTGTGGGAAATGCTTAATTGGCGTTTTATGATTTTTTATTTCTACGCTACGGAATATAAAGCATACATTGCCGAGACTTGTTGTAAGCAATAACACACATGCAAACCTAATACATTGTTTATTTTGTGTATTTCCTTGATTCCACATTTAAAGAAGCACTGCAGAGTTATGATTTTCGATAGACCATCCCTTACAGTCTGTATATTAAATTAGGTATAAACTTTTGTTACCTTTGACAGGTATAAATTCAGGAGTTTCAAATTTGTCTTTTGTTAAAGCACTGTTCTTTCCTTTTTTTGGTTTACTGTTCGGTTTTTCTTCTTCATTGCTGTATTTATTTTTGGGTACAGCCCAAGCTACATATATAGGACGACCTGAAATAAAGACTGTACTTAAATTTGGGTAGGAGTCTAACTTAATATCTACACCAGTAAGCACAGTGAATAATGTGAAAATATGGTAACTTACACACTATACAATAAGTGATGTCTATATTTGTAATAATATCAAACCTCTATCTGTCAATTAGATAATAGTGAAGTGATATCCACAAAACATTAGAATATGTATTTATTTCACGAGTGGAGTCAAAACATATAACATTTAAGTTAGGCTACTGGCACTTATCTCAAGAGCCTTTGAGTAAATTTCATGTATTCAGAACATTTTACATAAATTTATAAGTCATTAACTAGATATAAATAAATATTTGATTACAATTTTAGATGATAAAGATACATAAAGAACATAACCTAATTTCAAAAAAGTATGTAACGTTTCTCAGAATAAAAATACACAGTGGTTAAAGATTAAATTCTAAAAGGTATAATTAAATACATCAAATAATGGCTAAGCCTATTTCTGGAAGGTTTTATTGTCAGGTGATCAGAGATCAGCAGATTATGAATGTTGATTTATAAAGTTAGGTTTTCACTTTGCCATTTACACAAATCATTGCCATTTACACCAAAACAAATTTTAACAACAACTAGTAATAAATGGTAGCATCATTAAGAAATTATTGTTATATAAATATGAAGAAAAACATTCAGACATTATTATATTATTTAATACAAACAAGACGAATACAACAGATGATATTTAATATGATGATGTTCATGTATACAGCATTTGAATATTAACCTCAGATAAAAAAAAACATGTATACTTATTATATGTTACAGGAAGATTTTAAAATATTTTTTTAAATTTGTAATGAGCTATTAATAATGAGGAGTGATTTCATTCCATTTTCACCTGACTGATCTACATGGAGGGGCTTTGTTTTTAGAGTGTATTTATATGAATGTATATTTTTTTGGCAAGCTCTGTAAACTAACAACATGTCTTTTGGCTTAAGATGTGTCATAGATTCCTCTTAATTAAGGGTGTGTTACTAGATATGTCTACATTTTGTATTGATCTGCCATGCTTTTAATCCACAACAAACAAAAACTGTTATGGGAAAAATCGCTTACCAAGAAATGGCTTTGAATGCGTTGCGCCTATGGCCTTTTGAGCCATTGGTACATGCGTATAATGAACGAAGGCACAACCAACGAGTTTTCCATCAGGTTTCTTAAGCAATTTCACCTCCTCTACAGTTCCAAACTTCGAAAAATAGTCTTTCAGTGATTCTTCGGTGGCTTTGAAAGATATATTTCTTACGATAATCCTTGCATTACGATTGACACCATCTTTATATTTGGTATTATCGTTAGTGTCTGAATCAAATAATGTGTTATCGTTATCCATCTTTAATAAAGTTCATAAAATTATTTCACGTGTTTAACTTTATTATAACCTAAACAAAACACTATGTAATGGCGAGTTTAAATGTATAAAAGTTAAGATTTATAGAAAGAAAAAATCTCAATTCCACTTTTTTACGTTACGATTGTACCGGTCGCTATTAAACGCAAACATAATAAATTTAATATTATTTCATAAATAATCGCAATTCGAAAGAAGTCTTCTGTTATTGTTATTTCAATTTTCAATGACTGATGACAATAGACATATGACCATTAGGGATGCAAACGATACATAGATTTTTATAAACATCGATATATCGTTCATAAGAATCGATGTTTTAATCGATTAACATCGATGTTGAAACCCCAAACATCAACGATACATCGTTCTTCATGAGCGATGTTTTATGAACGATTTTATATCATAGTACCATCTTCCCCCTCTCTCAAGTACTCTAACATAATGATCAACACAAGTTATTTGTATGGAAAAAAAAATCAGTAGCAGTCGTGGGACTGCCGATAGAAGTGAAAACGGAACTATTAAGTTGAGAGTAATTAAAACTATATGCAAAACATAGCTATAGATATACTATTATCATTAGCATGTCGGTGACGCGAACCGAGGATTTTACCCTCTACCAAAACGCTCAACGCGCCTAAAGAAGTTTTCACTTCAAAATCAACCGTAATCGAAATCGATGTCTCGTTCATAAACTCCGATGTTTTTAACATCGATGTTGTACTCTAGAAAACATCGATGTTCTGATATCGATGTGTTTTATGAGAGATGTTGCACCCCTAATGACAGTACAGCAAGCAGTACAGTACCTGATAAGTCATTGTCAAACATAGAAATATGATATTTAGATGTCAATGTTGTCAAAATATGTTTTCTTTTTTTTTACTACTAACTTGTAAGTTCAATGGCACAACGTGGGTACCTATAACTTTTATTCAAGGAAGTTATATTCTACCCGGAATGCTTACACGCGCTTCAAATTCGTTCCGAAGAGTACCACGACATGAGTGGAGTGTGTCTCTTTCTACTAAATAAAGCGCCAATCGCCATATATAAGTGTGGCCATGCGTAGTTTGCAAATTACTACTAAGTAATTTTACTAATTTGAGAAGCAGTTTTTGCATTGCATGAGTAATTACGTAATAATTAAAATAAGCACATTTAAGAACTCACTATGTTAATTACAATACATTTTATGCTAATGTATCTATCGACGTATATGAATAAAAGGGATTTAACGATTAACGAATATATAAAAATCTACCATCCGAAAGTTTTATTTATACTGGCAATTGCAAGAAAGGGACAACATCCACTCATGTCGTTGTCTTGCTCAGAACGTTTTCCTCTCTGTTATGTAAGAAACAAATGTCAACTTTATTTGGATAGAAATAAAGTACATTTTTATTTTTCAAATATTGCTTCGTAGTAATTCCAGTTATCGTATATAAGTTCCTTGCTTTTATTCCACTAAGAGCACCACCACAGAATATATAATATTACAAGTACACAAAAGACACTCCGGAAAGTCGTTTAAAGCAACAGGGACTCTTGCTACGATACAATTAAGTTGAATTCAGATCGCGCGGCACTTGATTACCTACTTTTATATTTACCTAGAAGTTGCACCTCAATCTAATGCGTAAATTTTATCCTTTCTAATGAAATCAGGGTTGTCTCAAAGATTTTCCGTGTTGGTTTCGAGCTTCTTTGAAGAATAGGCCAGCTGCCATTCTGCCAGGCATGGCGTTTAAGGCGACCGATTGGCTATATGAGTCACTACTATCGTGGCTACTAGGTGGTAGAGTACTGCATTGTCTCGCTCGGGTCTAGTACCACCACCTTATCTATTCCTGCTGCAATAAATTCAGTGCTTGTCATTGTCATGTTCCGGTTTGGAGGGTAAGGTAGCCAGTAAACTTATGCATGTGACATTAGAACTCCCCACAAGATAACAACGCACCATTAACACCTTTGATGTTTATAGGCGATATTTGACTCTTTCCATCAAGAGACCCATTTGCTTGTTTGCTAAATTATGATATAAAAAAAGATACCTTATCGCCTATAGGCACCAAAGATGTAAATAATCCGATGCTATTTTTGCAGCAGGATGTCAATGCTATATACATAAGTCTACCGCCCAACTTTAACCCTCAAAACGGAACAAGGACGCTATTGCGGCAAGAATAGGTAAGCAGTGGTTATGAGCATATCCAAGTTCTCGGTCGCCTTTTACAACTGGCCTGGCATAGCGACATTTGCCCTATACTTCAAAGAAACTCTGATAATAAGTAATTTTTTTAATAATTAATTAATGTTAAAATATAATAATATATGGCGCATTTCAAGCTGCAATACTGGGGCATAATAAATCTACGTAATCCTTACCTATGACCTAAAAACCTACTTATAAAATTACGAGTAAACTAAACAAAATACAAATATTTATTACGTTTCAGAATGTTTTGGTAAAGTCAAAAACGAAAACTTTGCATCCTTCTGTTTATTGCGACAACCATCCACACAGCAATTATTTTATATTACGAATTCCCCATTTTATAAGAACACCTACAGTATTAAACCTCACGTTGCGACGATGATCGGCAGGCCGTCGCACTTGAATAGGTACGCATGTACTCGTAAGCACGGGGCGGCCTAATTTGAAAAGTCGAGACTCGAGTTGTCGCGGTTGTCGCTCTCTGTAGGTGCTTATCACGGTAGGTATAGGCGAGTGTCATAGGCCTATCACCACACACAGACCAATTCCCAAAGGTGTGAGGTCTGAGGTCTGATGTCAATTTCCAAATGAGTTGTAAATATGCAAGCCTCAGCTATAATAGTATTTATTATACAGAAAACAGTAATTCCGTGATTTATTATTATTTGATAGATACCATACTTAAGTAATATCTGTTTAGCGATTAATATTATTTGTACCACAGAACCGTGATTTGAACCACGGATTTTTTATGTCCCCATGTATCTTTAAAAACAGTCAGGTACTAAAATTATAATGCGAGGTATCAAATAGTAGAAAATGAGTACTATTTAGCGATATCAAAGTCTTTAAAACACAAGAAGTGATACAGCCATCTTTATTTGACCCCAGGTCTTGAGTTACTACTATACCAGACTTCATCAAAATCGGTTTAGCGGCTTAGCCGTGAAAAAGTAACAGACAAACTTTCGCATTTTTAATATTAGTATGGATTGGGAGAATAAATTAAAAAACGTCTAATCTCATATTTTAAAAATAAAAAACAATGCATGTAAGAATGATTTTAATATAGACATCAAGTTACTAAGCCAACGTAACACCATTAAATGCACCAGACAATATTTACAATACAGATAGCGAATGAATTATGTTAAATACTCTTTGCACTTACAATTTCAGTCATAAAGTGGAGCGAGATATTGATAGATCATCATAATTTATTCAACGTTTAATCACGAAACTCATAACAGATTTTAAATAAAAATTATTTACAATTCTTTTTTAAAAAAAACTGATATTGAATAATTGATTTAAAAAAACGAATCGTTATGTCGTCTCGTAATAAATCAACTTTAAGTTCTTTGGATGAAACACCATTAATAACAAAATCCGATAAATTTAAGTGAATGTTTTCTCAAAGTATCCAGAAATGTAAACCTATATGATGAAATGTTTCATTATTTGACACTAATAAAACTGTAGTTATAGAAAACATACACAAAATATTTTTTACTTCATTTTTGATTTTTTTTAACTAGCTATTGAAATCCAATTAAGATAATGTATCACATATCCCATCGCCACTTAAAAATAATTTTGGAATCTCTAGAGTGAGCGAATATCTGGACCTTTCCCAACGTACATCAAGTATTTAAACAGCAAACTTCAATACGCACCGGTATCACGTCAGCATTGATATGTCAACAGAAAATATTTACAAACATACATACTTGAGTAACATGGAGATTCCCGTACAAAATAAACAATTTACACGTAATGTTTTAAAATTAACAGTAACAGTAAAATATAGCACATTAAATCATTATGTAAATAGTAAGCAATATTAAATAGTATCATATATTGTGCTTTATTTATAATCAGAGCTGAATAGATACGTATCAACGCACTATCAACGCGTTACCAACACGTGAGCAACAACTGAGTCTAATTTATAACTACCTTCATTTTTTTTGAAACTCCTTTTTACAAAATTTTCAATTTTTCTTAATTTCAAGAGTATATATCTAAAACATTTAGCTATACCGCGTGTCACAAATAAAAAGATAAAGTCTTCGTTTTATATAATTACAACTAAAACATAAATATAATCCTCAATTTGGTAGTTTGGCATTAAATCCAATATGGCGAATATAATCGACACAAAAAAAAGAATGGCTATATTAGAGGTCCATGGTATTCAAATAACTTATAAAATACAATAATTACACCAAATATTTAATATATAACAGCTATAAACATATAAAATAATCGATTACAAATAGAAATGCTCAACGGAAGTCAACTTTATACAACAATAAAATATTTACATAAAAACTCAACAAATTGTTAATATATTAATAGCTATAATCTCTGTACTTCTCGAGATCTTAGGCATCGAATTTTGTGACGTGCCACATTAATATCAATAGTCATTTTAAAAAAAATATCGAACTCATATCATCTTATATAGCTAGTATTGGCAGTAACAAGTACCAATTTAATAGTGATCAGCCCCTCCTATTACCAGAAAATTACCTAAATACGTAACTATAAAAATATCGCGTTTTATATACAGGTTGGGCAAAAAATCGTGGATCAAACGAAATAGGGTGATAGTTGGGATTATTATAGGCAAGTTTTTTAATACAAGTTCACTTTTTGGTAGTACATTTTTTACAGTAAGGTTCTAAAGTTACGAATAATTTTTAATGAGACTTAAGAGTAACTGAAAAAGGTGTCAATACTCATAAATCATAGTACCCACTATCATAAAAGCACTTTGATAGTGTTGATACATTCCCTAGAAGCAACTAAACACCATTTATTGTTGTCAAAAACACTAAAATAGTCGTAACTTCTAAGAAGATCAAGATTGAGCTCTGCTGTAGAGATATTTTTATTACAAATAATCGCTACTATCACCCTGTTTCGTTTGATCCACGATTTTTTACCCACCCTGTATAAAAGTTACATTCAACTGCGTTACAATCATCTCTTTTTTCTCTGCGTTGCATCAATGTACTTTTAAGCAAATGCATGTAAAAGAACACCTATTAAAACGTCATAATCATGAACTAATTAAGACCTCGTTGCCCTAAACGTAAAGTTGAAATTAAAAACGTAAAATTTGAGAGTCCATCTCACACCTGTCTATCGATCGATTCGTTAAACGTAAAATGGACGTCACTGGCGAGCACACGTTTCGCCAATAGACGATACCGATTTTATCCACGCAAAGTTAAGGCTTAAATACTTTTTGGGTTTTTCGAAATAATGTTAACTAGGTAATACATATAATTTTATAACGTGTATTGTGTTTCATGTATAAAATGTTAAGTCATAAAACTGAATAATTATGTTAGCGCATCGATTACCTACCTACATTATTTTATACTATTAATGACTATGTTCTATTACTAATCAAATGTCACTAAAATATATACTTGCGCAAAAGCAATTTGGTTCATTTAAGTGTCTTATTTTATCCTACGTTCTTTATTCTACGTTCAGAGGGGTCGATTACTATTAAAAATATTATCTAGCCAGTTTGTATAAAGATCAACGATTTTGTACAAATAACGAGAAATGTTTCTAAAAGAAATGCATATGGACTTTTTAATTGGCCATTTGTTAATCGAGCAAGCCAACTTAATATTTGCTTTTATTTGATACCATTTTAGTAGGCACTACTCAAATACTGAACTGCAAATTAAGAATAATATATATACCAAAGCCAATTAGTAATATGTATAAATAAAATAAAATATAATAAAATGTTTTTTTTGAAACAGAAAAAGGCAAAAATACTTTGTGAACTTATGCAGTATCAGTAAAAGTGGCACCGTGAAACCGACCTTATGAAACATATACTCATTTGCAAATTTCTTTCATAAAATTTAATGAATCAGTTTGAAAATTTAATGAACCAGTTTGAAGATATTGGCCACCACTGGTGATAAAACGTGCGTAGGTAACTGGTTTGGTGCTAGTCAAGCTCCAGCCTGTAGTGAAATCTGGGTTAACACGCAATAATTTGATTTGGTGGGATTGGAATAATAAATGTATGATATTTTTTACCGCAAGCAAAAACTACTGACTTCTACTGCATACAACTCATGATACTTAAGTCATTAAAATGGAACGACTGGATCTGATAAATAGGAAGGTGTCGTGTCTTATCACGGTATATTAGACCACGTATTTAAAATACCTAGTAAAAATTGAAAGCTGGGCTGAGAAATGTTTCTGTATTAACTCTACACCAAAACTTTTTCCTACCGATTTTAACATGTTATGATCTTTTTAGAATTCTTCAGGTAGTTCAATATTTACATCAAAAGATTGCACCTTTATGTTAAGCCCAATTATAGACTACCAGTATATCAAATTTATTTATTTATTTATTCATTATTTATTTATTCAAACCCTGTCGTAACAATAACACACTCCCAAAAATTTTCGCATTTAGCATATTATACTCATTGATATAAAAAACCCAAGATACACAATCAGTGTCTCAAAAACGTCCCCTAAAAATTCTATTTGAAATTAGTTTAAATTGTGCACTAATTTCAAATAGAATCGCGTCGGTCGCGATTTAGTCACTTTTATTACTTTTTGTACATTGCTTTGTAAAAACAACTATAAATTTTGCACATAAGGTTGGTATGCAAAGACATATGTTTTTGCCATATCTATAACTACTTATGTGAAATTAGCGACACTCTTTAGTGTCAGTTTTGTTCAGGACTGTGCATCTTGGTGTTTTATATCAATGATTATACTTAAATAATTTTTCATAAATCCTAACCTAAAATTTGTTTATAAAAATATTAGGAAACTTTTTTCCAACCTTGTCCCCCCACCCCCTGCCCACAATCATACATTCAATATATGTAGTGTAGTGTTTCTTTAAGCTTGCGACTTTTATATATAATTGTTGCATGTTCCCTGGATTACAGGACAAAAAGCAAGCTTATTTCTGAGCAAAAACCCATAATTAAGAGAATTAGAGTATTTTATCAACGCCTCGTTACAGAATTACCCTACCTATCTACGCCTACTGGTTAATATTTGCCGATGCAAACGCAATTCACATATTTATACTAGCGGAATTATGTAAAACCGACTTTTTATATAACGTCAATATGCACCAATAAACGCAATTACGCATGCACGTGGATGCACAATAAATATTTTATTAAGTAAAAAAAATTTGGCACATATAAGAACAAGAAGTTTTGCGTCAGTCTTAAGCCAAAATGCCAAATAAAAATAATCATTTATTGTTTGATTTTTGATAAAAAAAAGCGTTGAAATCAAGAACGAAAATGTTTCGTGTTAACTGCTATACAAAAATCACTAACCGTTATCAGACCGTTTCCTGAATGAGTTAGGCAAATTAAACCTAATATTGAAGGACGTGGTCACCTTCACCATGGGTTTATGATTGGCGAAATGGAGGTTATGTGTTCGTGACTGTCCCTTGTTACGTACGAATAACAGGAGCAACGCTTTCACCACTCAGTGTGT
Organism: Apodemia mormo; assembly: GCA_036924255.1. Classification (NCBI taxonomy): domain Eukaryota; kingdom Metazoa; phylum Arthropoda; class Insecta; order Lepidoptera; family Riodinidae; genus Apodemia; species Apodemia mormo. The sequence goes on along the minus strand of JAUPFN010000022.1, from coordinate 23,488,362 downwards.
ACATGGTTATGTTAAAAGTCATGGATAATTTCAAATAGCATGTGAAATTTCATATGAAATGCATTTTTATATATCGTATTTGCTACCTCTGTTCTTTTGATCTACGAAATGTCATACTCAATATCATCCAATTAATTTAGGAGCGGCAATAGTTATGCTTTTTAATAGATGACGATCATTTGACGTTCAGGTAATTTTAAGCGTGAAAATCATTTGTCAGTGAAATATCACATGATATTTCACTGACAAATAAGTGATACATACATACAAACATACAGTGATATCACAAACATGTGAAATCACTGTATGTTTTTGTTTTATTCATCCGATGAAAATGATTTAAAAGTAACAATAATTTCCATGCTTAGTGTTAATATGAAATAAAAAAAATTCTAGGTAAATTGAGAGGACCAAATCTTAATAGATATTGAGGTTTACTATTATTTACTAGATGTTCATACAGCACCTATCTGCTATTTTAAGGCCAACGAAATGGCGGGCAATATAACGACACGGCTCGAAATATAGTTCTGAAACGTCTCGCCCGTGTTTGGCCCTGTTCTATATTTTTATTAAAGATAAAATAATTTTTATTGCTACGATTTGCTAAATATGCTTCCTTTATTAATTAATTTTTAAACATTTTAAATGATGACGTCATAAAGTAGACTTGAACAACTTAGTTCTTCGTCAGGTAGAGACAAAACATATTAAACTTATGACATTTAATATATTTTCTCTTTCTGTATCTATCAGATAAACTAAAGAATTCAATTTAATTCAATTCAGAAAGTTTGTATAATTAAGCAACAAATATATTATAAAAAGCGAAGTTTTATTTTTATATACGTTAGTAAGTTCTAGTGTATGTGTTTGTGTGTGTGTGTGTGTATGTGTATGTGTGTGTGTGTGTGTGTGTGTGTGTGTGTGTGTGTGTGTGTGTGTGTGTGTGTGTGTTCGTAATTCTCCTTCTAAACGGCTTGCACCAATTTTAATTAAAATTTTGGTTATGTATAAAGTTTTATTTGATGGATCTTAGCCATCGTTGAACCCGGTAGGGTTTTTGTTGAAATATTTTTGTTTTAAACGTAGGTACATTTTACATTTAAATTTCAGAAGTAGACAAATATGTACTGATAATTTATACAATAAAAATTATTCATCTAAAACGGTTAATGGAATTTTTAATGTATTTAAGGACGGTTCCTTTTTGTACATGTATAAAAATAATTTTAAAAATAATAACCTTTATTAATTCAATTAAAAACTCTAAAACTGTTCCACAAACTTCTTCATTTTTTTCGTTTTTGTTATATTATAGGAAAATTATTAATAAATAAACACATGGCTTACGGGTGGTGGTGGTGGGTGATAAACATTGCTTGAAGGGCAAAGATGTTAATGGTGCGTTGTTATCTGTATGATGGGGATGTAATGGTTTTAGATTCACATTTAAAATTGAATTAATTTTTTATATTTTTTCTATTACAAGCCAATCGGTGGTTTTTGTCAGCTTTATTATAACATAAAATCCTGTTGAAAAAAAAACTAATAATTCATTAAGATACTAAAAGTATATTTTTTTTGTAAAAGTAAAAAAAAATTGTGAAACAGTACAAGAGTTTTTTAATGTAAAAAGTTAGCAGATGGAGTTACCAAGTACCGTCAGCAATAATTTAAAATTAAACTAATACGTTCTCAAATTAAAATTTCAAACTAAATAGTCTTAGTCCTGGTTTATTCGATATCAAACGCTGCGGTAACGTTGCGTTTACGCAACGTATCCGCAGCGATAATTTACATTACTGCAGTTTAATTACAGTGATGTATCAAATATAAAATGGTATAATATTCGATGCGTCACTAAGCGTTTTTACAGCGTCACCGCTGCGTACACGTAACGTGCAAATAATTATATCAACTACAGTTAAGGAATTTTTTAATCGTACTATTAGAGCATGTGCGACACGAGATATTTTGCACACGAGTAAGATAACGTTTTCAGTTTCATTTATTGTACTATATGTTTGGTTTGTTGGTTCTGTCTTTTTAATTTTAACATACGATTCAGATCATGTATTCATAGACCAATTTAATTATATATCAATTCATATAGAAATAGAGATAACTGGTTATGACACGATAATTTTAAACGGTAAATCTTTCTCGAGACGCATATACTATTTGAGCTGATCTGTCCACTACCAAAGTGCTTTTTACTTGCCTCTCCAGGTTTGCATTATTTTCGGCTGGTTTCCTGTATATCTACGACGGTAAGCTAGCGGATCCGTTGCGTTTCGCAGGCGGATAGAATATGTTCACTCAGCTTTAGCAGTAACGGTTCACTGGAGACAAGCTTGGAGTTTTTCAATCCATTCCTGTGCTGCATTAGCATCGCTCGCGCAAAAGTTATATGTTCGTCTACTTGTCCGTACCTGAAATATAAAATGTTCCTGATATTATAATTATAGATCAGAAAAGATAGCGCAATTTTCTGGGGATTAAATGACGTTACCTTAGGTGCCCCACAGACCTACAATAATATTGCGCAATACTTTTATTGTGCAATAATATTGAATACCCGTTTGTTTCCAGACGTTCAATAAATTCACTCAATAAAATTGACAAACCAGTCAGATCAATATTTTCATGCGAGTAACATGTCTGACGACGAAGTTTTGGCGGCAACCGTGCTGGTGATTTTGTTAAATAAATCTATACAATTCTATATCGTCAAGTAAAAACTCCTGTTCTTCAGCTTTTATTGATTGGTTTTATTTCGATCAACACTTATATTGATTAGTGAATTGGCCTAAATGTCGAATTTCGGCCGAATGTTGAGTTTCGGCCGAAAGTTGAAGTTCGATCGAATGTCGAAATTCGGCGGAATGACGTATTTCGGTCACGTGTTCAATTTCGACCGAGTGTCGAATTTCGACCAGTGGTCGAAATCTTGGCCCATTCTAGTAATGAACTATTAAATTAACAAGATGAATAAAATTACCGCGAAATGACGAAAATTTCTTGCTCGCCATTTTGCTTAAATTTACGACACGACATACATTTTAAACACCGCAACTGACCGACCGCGACCGCTCCAAGCTCTGAAATGAAAAATATTGTGCAATATAAAACCTACACATTGCAAGAAAAAAATATTGTACAATTAAAATTAAACCCGTTAAAACTTTCGTTCAATCATTGTGCAATCTTCAATATTAACTCTAAACGGTCAATAATATTGTACAATACGTAATATTGCGCAATATTATTGTAGGTCTAGGGGCCGCCTTAGGTGTCCCATAAACCTACAATAATATTGCGCAATATTATGTATTGTGCAATATTATTGACCGTTTAGGGTCAATATTAAAGATTGCACAATGATTGAACGAAAGTTTGAGCGGGTTTAATTTTTATTGCGCAATGTTTTTTTCTTGCACTGTATAGGCTTAATATTGTACAATATTTTTCACTTCAGAGTTTGGAGCGGTCGCGTTCGGTCAGTCACGGTGTTATGTATGGTCGTGTCGTAAATTTAAGCAAAGTGGCGAGCAAGAATGCTATAAAAGTGTATAGAATTGTATAGAGATTTATTTAATAAAATCACCAGCATGGTTGCCGCCAAAACTTCGTCGTCAGACATGTTGCACGTACGAAAATTATTATAGGTCTATGGGTCGCCTTAGTATGGAAACACCATTGAATCGTAATGTTATTATTGTTTTCGAAGTTCTATAACTTTTCTTAATTTTACTTTGAGATTTTTTTATGTTGTATCATTGTTATCTTTCGATCGGTATAGGTTTGATTAATAGCCGCGGCAAAATAGAAATGATAAGTTTAAAAAATCTGTAAAGTCGGTTTACGGATGAAAATTTTACGTGATAACGTCATCAGAAAACAAAATCGTGTCTCTCTGTCGCTTGTTCCGCGCTCTCGCTTGCACGCTCGGATCAAGCGGAACGTGCGTGCAGCCAGCGTTCATCGATTTATAAGAAATTATCACGTCAAAATCTTTTCTATTAAGTAAATACTCAGATATTGATAAATTGATCACTTCTGTTAAAGAATATCACTAGTTTTATTTTTTATTAGTAGGATTCGACGGTTTACCTACACTAAGATAACTTCACGTGATTCTAGTAGATTGTACTACCCAATTTAATCAATGATCATAATACAGCAAAAATATATATCTCAGTTTATTTAATTTAATGTCACCACTAACTGTAATGAATTTATTATAATTCTATACCAAAGTTTGTCTGGCAGAGATTGCTCTTTAGCGATAAGACCGCCTTTGTGTGTCCCTGTTTATAATTGTAAGTTCAATACTGTTATTATTTTGTCATTAATTATTGGTGCACAATAAAGTGTAATCATTCATTCATTTAAAAAATCAGATGTCTGATAATAAGAAGTAGCCATCGCGTAAAAACCTTTAAAAAAAAAAAAATTAGCATTTTTGGCCAGCCCATGGCCGATGGTGATATGTCAGTCAGTGAGTCAAAATTACTTTTTATACAGCGTTTAAATAAAACCCCGTCCGATCCGAAAGGGGTATATAAGTATTTCTATGACATTATCGCAAAAAAATTAAATGATTCTATTAATAAAAATAGGAATATTACAGTATTTTGAAACCCTTGTATGTAGCCTTCAATTTCGCTAAAGTTTAGCGAATAACTCAAATTGTTCAACACTCCGTCGAATAAGCGGTCGCAGTCTCGTAGTCACGACTGTGTCTGTCGCCATTTTTGTCTGGCATTTTTTGTTACCATATTTAATATGCAAAATATCTCCTAAAATAATTATTTTGATCGGCGAAAATTTATCTATCTTTATCCGCAAAATAATAGCATATATAAGGTTCTTTCGAAATAGGTGATCAAAGATATCCATCCAAAAAATAATGTGATTCAAGGGACTATTAAAACATTTTGATTTTTACGAATCAAATAATTTTGACTCATAACCCTTTTCATCTTTCTGCATAAAATAATCCACTTTTAACGTAAAAGTGAGTAGTAAGGTAAATAACCTCGCGCCATATCTGTAAATAGTGATAATTTTATTCAATGTTTCATTTACATTTTGTGGGTGTGCGTGAGAGCCAGTGCGTAGGTGCTTACGTCATTTAATATTGTACGCGTGAGAGACCTTGAACCTTGGAAGGTGAGAGTGGCTGGCAGGCGGCCCAAAGTCTTTTACGCCGCGTTAACTTTATTAGAACATACCTACGTTTAATATTTGTTGTACATAGTCAATGTTTTATTTCAATAAGCCTTAAACTTTTAAAAATAAATTCCAACACAATGTTTATAACTGAAAACTCCAAAAAGTAATTAGTTACAAATCTGCTTAATAATAATAACAAGAGCATTTGAAATTGAACAATTCCCATCGCCCTCGTCAGAAACGACTAATATAACATGTACTCTCGGTCCAACTGCAGTTGTCTTTATCGCTTACTACGGTATACTCGTAGGATGCGATAGAAAAAACTGCAAGATAACAGATCACAAGATTTTATTAATGTCTATTTTTCAAATTCTTTCGCCCTTAATGTTCCCTCTTAACTGCCATTAGTAAATAATGTTATGGCCTGTAGTGAATTGCACAAGTCAGTTTTGTCAGCTGATAAGCACGCGCGGTATAACGTAAGCATCTACGCACTAGCTCTGACGCACACCCACTGATATGGCGCAAGGTTGTTTACCTCACTACTCACTTTTACGTTAAAAGTTGATTATTTTATGCAGAAAAACGGAAAGCGTTATGAAACAAAATTATTTTATTCGTAAAAATCAAAATGTTTTGGTCCCTTGAATCACATTATTTATTGGATAGATCTTTGGCTAGACGTACCGAACGTTCTGTTAAAATATGATCGCCTATTTTGGAAGGACCTTATATATGACTGTATTAGGCTACCAAGCATAGCCTTTGTATATTAGACGGGGATTTTTTTACACAATGTATAAACAGACAGTAGATATATATTTATTTATTGTAGTAAAAGTGACAGTTGGATACTTTTTACCGTATAGCTCTCACCCATAAGGTATAATACTTACGTCGAAAAAGGATCGATCGTCACACTTCTTTGGCGGTCCTTGAGCGGACGGTGCTTGAGTAACCGTGATTACCTCTGACAGTTCTGTGAAAAACACAGCAATCGCCATTAGTTAATCACCGTCGCGTGCCCACACGTACACCATACATACTCACTCTCTCTCTGTCTCTCTCTCTCTCTCACACACACACACACACACACACGCACACACACACACACACACACACACAAACGCCTTTCCTCGCGGAGTATGCAGGGAAAATATACATTTCTTTATACTCATATAATAAGATAGCATACAAGCAAACGGTCAGACACCAAATATGTTAAATTACGTATTACAACAAAACTCACTTGTACTTCCAGTTCACGTATATTGAGTCAAAGTGAGTTTTGTTGTAATACGTAATTTAAAATGCAGTTTCACCAAGTGCCGACGATGGAAACAATCCAATTTACCAAATATGTTGATGGTGCGTTATTTTCCGTGTGGCGGTATGTTAATGACACATGCACAAGTTTACGGACTACTTTAACTTCTAAGGCGGAACACAACTGTGACAATTCTTGGCGGTATTGCGACAGCAATACGTAAGGTAGTGGTACTAAAACCGGGTGGAAGTTGCAGAACTCTATCACCTAGTAGTCACAACGGCAATGACATGTTGGCATGAATGGCAGATGACCTGTTCTCCATTAGGGGTCCGGACTTAATAGATGCTCAAGTTAGCATCAGTCCACGCCACGATTCGCCAGTTAAATGGACGCAATAAGTGGTAATCACCGTAGTTAACAGCTTTAAGCGACCGCTTGTTACTTGCAATAGCCGGCAGTTTTACGTCCTTATTCCTTGGGCATGACATATCATTATACTACCGAGGTTTTCCTAGATATTACGGAAATTTATAATCCTCTGAGACACCACATCTGTTTATTTTCATTATTATTATATTAATCTATAAAGCGAAACTTTTTACGAAAATTGCACGTACTGAAGAGTATGAGTGACTTTGGTAAAGTTAAAACTTACACGAAGGATAAGTGCAAAAAGGAAATAATTTTATATATTATGCATCCCAATTAAATCATAAAATTAACATTATAAACACTACCATGCGTTTGACACACAAGCATGCACACACGCACGAATGCAACACGTTCGCACGCACACACACCGACGTATTGTTTTATTCATGGTCAAAATCTGGTGTCAAACTAAATAGAGATTTTTATTAGTCTATGATCAATCTGAGTTATTTCGTTTATCCTATAACTTGTGTAATCGAAATTTTGCTTTCACAAGAATAAAATTACTATTTATCGCTAAGGTTTCTCCCGTGTTCGTTCCGGGCTCCTTTGAAGAATAGACCAACTGCCGTTCTGCCAGGCAGGTCGTAAAAGGCGACCGATTGGCTTTGCGAGTCACTATCATCGTAGCTACTAGGTGGTAGAGTTCTGCATTGTCTCGCCCGGGTCTGGTACCACCGCCTTACCTATTCCTGCCACAATAGCGTCAGTGCTTGTCGCTGTCGTGTTCCAGTTCGGAGGGTAAGGTAGCCGGTAAACTTATGCATGTGGCATTAGACCTCGCCACAAGATAGCAACGCACCATTAACACCTTTGGTGTCTATAGGCGATTTTCTTCTCCATCAGGAGACCCATCTGCTTGTTTGCTATCTTATGATA